>CM017907.1:2541440-3805235 GCA_008369825.1 Triplophysa tibetana
CCCCAAACTCCTGGCTCGAATAATTCCCAGTAAACACAATTCAGGCGACAATCGTGGAAATCCCCCACCCTGAGCATAGCTCCGCCCACTTCTCACTAGTACTTGTGCAGTGTGA
Organism: Triplophysa tibetana; assembly: GCA_008369825.1. Classification (NCBI taxonomy): domain Eukaryota; kingdom Metazoa; phylum Chordata; class Actinopteri; order Cypriniformes; family Nemacheilidae; genus Triplophysa; species Triplophysa tibetana. The sequence goes on from CM017907.1 coordinate 2,541,556, forward strand.
ATCTCTGTCAAAGCACAGAAGCTCGACAGACACGACTCACGCCAAGTGGATTTGTATCGAAGCAACAAAACGAATCAAATGGATTATAATTGCGATGGCCGCGACTCCAAAGCAGGGAAGATGCTCGCGAGCATCGACGACCGTCTCGACAGCGGTTTGGATTCGCTCAAAGAGGATGAATACGCGGATGTGGAGAGCGCGTTCGATCGGTTGAAAGTGGACGGCGAGAGGCAGGAGGACGTTGACGAGCCCTGGATGAAATATTTCACAGAGGACGGAGACACGTAAGTGCTTTGATAGTTTTAAACGCTTTCTGCGCATATACGGGCATTTCCGTGCATTTGGGGACCGTATACTGCGTGTGTGTGGTGCACGGAAAAAAACAGCTTTGGTGTGCAGATGCTGTGTATGTTTGGGCCTTGTTTGGTGTCTGAAGCACGTAGTTTTTATGCAAAAATCGCTTACGGACAAAGTTAAACCCTGTTAAAAGGTTTTTTATTATGCGTTTTTTTTATTGCATAACTATATTACAATTTATCATGATTGGATTATGTGTATATTTGTGGCTGATCACTTTTAAAGGTGTTTAGCCCAGTGCATATTCTGAAATGGTTTGGTCCTGAGCAGTTAAAGCCCATTTCATTCGAAGTCAGTTGTGCGCATGCGCAATAATAGGCTTTATGTAAACAGAAGCGCTGTTCAGAACGGACTGTACTCTGGCGTTGCATAAATGTGGGCGCGGCTTCTTCAGGCGTCGCGTCTGTGTGGGCGGAGCCGGGCGATCTCGGAAAGTCCCGGGCCGCGTGCCAGACAGACTGACGCGCTCGTGTTGCGCATGTCCCTACTAGGAAGAAAACGTCTGCACACTAGAGTTGTTGCTTTTTTGAAGAACTAATGGCACGAAACTGCGTTTGTTGTTTCTGACAAATCTTTTCTTATTTTAAAGGTATCTGCACCTTAGTATCATACACGAGGCCCAGGATGCTGCGTTGAAGATCATTGATCTATCCAAAGGTGGACCCTTTCTCAACATACAGAACAACCAGAGACAGGTACAGCGATGTTCCAAATACACAAAGTGGAAGTGATCTTTATGTCCGACACCGCATACTAAAAATGCATTATTATTTCAGACCGCCCTGCATTTGGCCGTCATCACGGAGCAGCCCCTCATAGTAGACCGGTTACTTAAGTCCAGATGCGACGCATCCCTGGTGGATGACCACGGAAACACCGCCCTTCACATCGCCTGCAGAATGGGATCTATGACCTGCTTCAGTCTCCTAACACAAGGCTGCCCACAACAGCTACCAGCCATCTTACACACACCCAACTTTAACGGTAAATATTGTTTGGTGTACGTTCCGTCACCTCGACCGACATTGAGTTGGTATGTCTGATCTAATCCGGTCGTATTTTTACCCCTCAGGTCAGAAATGCATACACGTGGTCGCTACCCAAGGTTACCTGTCGTTAGTCGAAAACCTTATCCAGCTTGGCGCGGACGTCGATGCACAGGTAAAAACGGGATCTAGGTATTCACATCTGCAACGTTTAACTACATAGCGAAACCAGACGGCTAAATCCATTTCCATTTTTCTTCAAACAGGAACAGTGTAATGGCCGATCTGCCCTTCACTTAGCCGTCGACCTGCAGAACTTTGAGTTAGTTCGGCTTCTAGTCAGCAAAGGTGCTGACGTTAACAGTCTAACGTACGGTGGTCACACGCCTTATCACCTGACCTACGGCCGGACGAACGGAGACATCCAGAAAGCCCTGTATGAGCTCACCGCATCACACTTACGGAAACTTCCAGATAGTGAGTCCGAGGACAGCGATGAATATTGTGAAGACTCGGATGATGGCGAGGTGTGCATAACACGTGTATAACATTGTCTTTAGTCTGTACTGTTTAAAATGACTTTATGATTGTTACTTAATGGTCGTCTTGTCGTTTGTTTACAGATGTACGACGATATCAGAGTAATGGGGCAGTAAGAATGTGCAGAAGGACTTCCAGATTTATGTGAAATGAGAATCAGGACAGTTCTCGCTCGAGGAGCACGGGAACTCGTTCACAGCGAGGCTCGCAAACGCCCGTCGGTTCGTCGGCTGTTCAAGCGAAAGACCGATCTAGACGGAGCCCAGGAAAAGAAGGTTATTTGTGGGTGCATCACCAGACCATCTTAGAGGAACACTGGACGGAAGCCAACAAATGTACCTTTGGCTCTATGTTGGAATGTAACTCCAGCTCAAATCAGCAGCTGTATGTCTATTGTACTGTGATGTGTAAAATATTGTGTATACAAACAGATTTATTTTATAATAACATGTAAATGTGTACATACGTTGAAATGTTTTCCTGTTGTAGAAAGACATAACGTGCGTTAAATTAAAACCTTGACAACTTCACTTGGTGTGGTTCTTTGGAAAGGCGTGAGAACTGAGAACAAGAACAGGAAGTAAGCTATCCTTTTGTCGCCGAGCGAACAGTTTGTACTGTTTTCCCTCAGCTGAGGACAGTGGAATTTCCTGTGCTGGAAAGACCATTCAGATAAAACTGACAATGCCAAAAGTCCCCAACTTCCTGTATTCCATAAATAAGAGACGTTGTGCGGTTGCGCAATGCTATGTTATGAAGAATTTATGACGGTAAATAATTTCACAATTTACCCACATTTTTCAGGATGACAAGCACAAAATTCTTAGAAAGTGTCTGGTGTATTTGCATTCTTTCGAAAGGGTGAACTGACTTTGAACATTTTGTTCCTCGCCCTGGTTTCTAGATTTTCAAATGCTAGGCAAGACTTTCATGGTTTTCCACAAGCGTGGCGCTTAATTGCCCCGAAGCCTCACACTCATTTCAAATTTCATTCAGATCGCGTTGACCCTATGCCAACAATGTAAACTGAAACTACTTCAAAATTTCCACACTTTCAAAATCACAAATGAACCCACTAGTCATTCAGTTCAATTGTCGCATGTTACCACCATATTTCGCAGTCTGGCATTTTACTGTAAAGCCAAGACGTGCGTGTGGTTTTCCTGATTTGAATACAAACCCGTGAACTCTACAAGGGACTCCACCTTCAGTTCAACCTTGTTTTATTTCCGAAGGTGATTCCAGACTCTGCAACTTTTTAAGATTGTGATGGGTCTTTGGTCCCCAAGATATTTCATAAAGCAATGCCACATGCAAATGATTTATTCATAACGTTCTCTTTCTAATCGCTGCGGACTGTTGGAGTCTAGGTAGGACACTCAGGGGCCTTTCCAGGTCCTGTTACCTCAGGGGTCTCGAGAGCCTCGTATGATTCAGCCTGATCCGAGAAATGACAGGAGGCTTGCGATAGAAAAAATCCGGCACTTGTTTACCATTTCGGAAAGGGAAGAGTGCTGTGAAGCGGACAGAACCACGTCTATGCAAATATGATGTCTAGAGGGGATTCCGTAGTGAGAGTTAAGGAAGTCATTTACATCTTTAGGGAGCACGTGAAAACCAGATTTGACCATACCGAACGTGATTCGTTTACCATAAATGATGAAAATCGAGAAAATCACTATCTCGGAATGAGAAATAGTTAAAGCAAAGTTTCGAGTAGCAAAACATCGCCTAGGAACAGTTCACCCATAAAATTTCAAATTGCGTTATCATTTACTCGCACTCAAGTTGTTCCAAATCTGTATACATTGAATTTTCTGATGAATACAAGAGAAAGACATTGGCTTGATACCAAACAGTTCTTGGCCACCATTGACTACCAGAGTAGGAAAAATGACAATAGTAGTCGAAAGTGCCCCAGAACTGGTTAATTTCCTACATTCTTCAAAATATCTTCCTTTGTGTTCATCAGAACAGAGAAATTTATAAAGTAATTGTATGTTAGTCAATAGTGGCCAAGAACTGCTCCACTTACAATAAATAAAAATAAGATTGAATACATTTTGTTATTACACAAAAGCATATGGCAAACTATATACACACTAAAAAATGTAGTCCATGTGGCCTTGAAGTTAAATAAATCATTTACTTTAAATCATATTTGAAAAATCATTGTGCTCTACTGAGGAAAGTCGTTTGGACTAATACGAGGCTTGGAAAATGAAAAAAATATTTAAAATCATTTGCACCAGGTTTATCAACAGATAACAATATTTAATAAGAATCAACGCAGTTTCCAAAAACATGTTTTAATTCTTCTGTTGCAGGAAAAAAGCTAAATAAACAGCAAAAAACATCCATTGACCTGAACATTGAGGGCATATGGTAGTTATACTTAAACATGTCACAAGACCAACATAGAGATTCTCAGTCTCGTTCAGTGAGGGACATAAGGTGGGTGTCAATCTCAGACTCTGACAAAATTCTGAAAAAGATAGAAATAGAAATATTGAAAACTTTGTGCATTCTACCTTTCTCAACTAAAAAAATGGTGTAAACAGGGTAAATAACCCTATGATAACCATATACAGCATGAAAGCACTTGCTTAGAACCGGTTTCTAAAAGTGGGGAATTTCTTTATTTATAGGCTACTCAATAAATAAAAATGGTGGTTTACTCAACAGCTCACGGTGGCATGTAAAGACCGTATCCTGTTCTATATACAACATGTTAACTCACCTGAAGCTAGGATCTTCTGTGGTCACGACCCCGATCTCCAGCTCTGACGGTTTGAAGTCAATTGCCAGAACTGTAGTCAAGCAGCTTATTGCAGTCTATGAGGATGAAAGAAGCAAGAGACTGGTCAATACGAGATAAGCCTTTAAAATGATAAACAAAAGGCAGCAAATATAAGTTGCTGATACCTCTACTGTTTGAGCAAAGGTCCAATCCAATTTCTTCTTTACTTTCTTCTCCAGGAAGCTTGTGGCTTCTGTTTGTTTCACACCGGCAGACGTGGCCTTGAAGCCACAGTAGTAGCCTGCGGGGTCACATTTGTAGACTTGTGGCCCCAGCTCCTCATCGACTCCGACCACAATCATACCTGAGAGGAGATTACAACATTAAAGGGGCATTTTACCCCAAAATGAACATTGCTACATTATTTTCCTACCCTTTTGCAATCCTTAACCTGTATGACAACTTCTTCTGAAGAACACAAAAATATCTGTTTTGATGAATGTGAGTGACACCATTGACTTTCTCAAGATATCTTTTGAGTTCCATAGAGGAAAGAGTCAATATACAGGTTTTTGAACAACATGAGGGTAAATAAATGATGACAGTATTTTAACATTTTGTGAAGTATCCCTTTAAACTATCAATAGCATTTCAACAGGAATTCAGGTTTGTTCGGATTGGCTCACTATTCTATTCTTGTGCATTTGCATTTTACCAAAACATTTTTATTCCTGCCACGATCTCACTGACGTACACCATATAAAACTGTACACTTACAGCAGCCCAGCGGTCTCATCTCGGCGTTCTGTGTGTACACCTGTGAGATGTCAGCGATGCGCTTACACAGCATGTCTACCGGGATCTCATAGCCGTATTTATATTTCCAGTTGGCCGCCTCGTACCGCGCTCTCTGCACCTGAGACCTGCTGTCGGCTTCAGAAAGATACACAATACATCTCATGTGGTGTAAAACAAAACGTAGTTTAACATTACACTATACAGATAGTGCAGACATTTAAAACGAAATTTCAGCTGGGAAATAGCAGTTTACCCGTCATGCCCGACATCACACAGCCAATGTTTTCTGTTATTCTGAATAAATGAGTAACGGTGGATGCATCGAGAAGCTTATCCTGAAGAGAAGATAAACAATAATAAGATTGTAAACATTATTGAGTTAAAAACATGTATTGATGAAATCACTCTCTTTAGATAGAAGAAGGAACTTGTTGATATGCTTATTTAACAGTAGAAATATGATACACTGCAATATAATCACTATGTATCCCCAGGGAAAAGCAGACTTACTGGAACTTTCCTTTGAGTAATGACAACTGCGCAGTCTTTCCCTCGGACAGCTACTGATGTGAGACCTCCTTGGTTTATGGCCTTGAATGCATATTCTACAGAAAATAAAACACATTCAACCATTATTTACTGACCACACAATTAACAATGGCTCACCTGCATCACAGGAAAACGTAATATATAGCAGTAAAAATGCATTAACATTTGTGAGTTCAGATGCTTTTTATCCAAAGCGACCTGCATGCATCCAACTTAACACATGTGCTGCTACCACAAAGCTCTTGGTTATAAAATCGTGTCAGAGTGTGCAAGTTATTATAGTTCCGTTTTAAGTTTTACATCGATTTATTCATATTTTAAATTAGCTTTTTCTTAAGACTTTGTTATAGAACAATGTCATTTACATTTTGTCATTTTTTATTTTGATATCTACGATTCATTTATTTGTATTTTGTTTAATATTATAATTTTAGGGCCTTTAACTTATTTCAATTTATTTCTTAAGCCCATTTTTATTGGATTTCAATAAACAGAATTTTAACTAAAGTCAAATAACCTTGCTGTGTGTGTGTGTGTGTGTCTCTATGTCCAGTCATTCACTATCAAATCAACACATTTAAAGAATAAATGATACACCATGGACTAAATATGAGCATGCAAAGTATATGAATATACGAAACAGTTCCTTGCAGTAATACACATAATTGTAAACATGATGAAAGCGAAAATGAATGGCATGCGTATCGTTATGAACACATTGGAGTTTGCCAATCATTTACAAGTGAAACCTGTCAAATTCGGTCAAAATAATATTAAAATGTCAATTTATTTTAACATAACGTCCAATCACGTGTTATTTTAGGATATTTTTAATTTAATCGAGAACACTGCACGAATACTTAAACTACAGACAGACCACGGAGGAAAATGACTGAGCATTTATTCTTTCGCTTCCATTAAGCAACACTTTCATCTCAACCCACCGACTTGATAGAGTCTCCCCTCAGGAGAGAAGATGGTGATGTGTCGATCAAAACCTGCACTCGATCCTCGGGACATATTGCGAGGGATTTACTGTTTAAAGCTGAGGTTTGTAAACAGATCTAAACAGGCTGCTCTGTTCGACAGCGGAAGTGATAACACAGACTTCCAGTTTCACGTCCGGGTGATGTGTCGCGTCGCACTCACGTGATTTTGTGAGGCGCTCATGGGGTTACTGTGGGTCTTACTCCCTTTTTCTTTCTTTGTTGTGTCTTTACTTACATACAGCAAATGATATATCATTAAATATCGTACCCTCATATTATTTTTTCTGTTTTTATTTTATTATAATTTTACGTTCATTTTAATTCTTATTATGTAGGCTACCCTCTATTAAATTATGATGATATTGTATCATAGACACATTCTATGCATTGTTTGCGAATTTTACTAACTTTATCTCATTATTCTCTCTCTCCTCAGAATGTTTGCAAATAAAAAACAGAAATGTATGCATTTCTTTTATACGTTTTTCCAAAAGACATTAATTTACAATTTAAAACTGCAGTTTTCAAACTTTTTTCCAGGACCCGCCTACAGATATAATACATTTTGAGAATCTAACAAATATTTTTTAATATACAAACACATTTATTCTCTTTCAACATACATTTTTCATGTAATTTAATGAATAAAATTTAACCAAACTATTTGGTGCTAAAATATCAAAACCTTTGTCATTGCAGATCATTAACTGGACTTGGCTGTTTTTTTATTTGAGTAATTTCTTGCAAAAGCAACATGACTTTCCACCACCTACTTCATTCCACTGTGTCCCTACAAGTGGGTCTTGACCCATAGACTGAAAAGCCCCAGTTTAAAAAACATTTTATATTTTTTTCTATATTTATTTTCACACAAACTAAACATCTGTTTTATTTGGAGCCACAGAATAGATGCTTCAATCAAATACCATTTAAATTCATTTTTGAATACTCACTAGTGACCAAATATGAACTGTGACATTTGTAGTAAGAATAAGATTTTTTTTTACATTTATGATGAATAACAGGCTAAATATATATCAAAACAACCAAACATTGTTGCCATGTCTATGTAGAATCCTTTAATCCCGTAATGGGTGACTTCATATGACTAGCACTTATCTGTCAAATTTCATGAAGGAGTGTTTGTTTAATCCCAGATACAAAATTAGTTTCGAGTCAGTCTTTTAATTGTCGTGCAAAATAATGTTCTTTTAGAAATGTAAATGCGAAACATGATGCAAAGTCAGGGAAAGTCCTGGTTTGAGTGTATTAGTGAATGTTCCGACAGGAATTTTTGAGGTTATTTTAAGCCAATGTCATACTAATAAATGCTACAACATAAAAAGCACTGTTCCTGATATAAATATAAACCATATACAAGAATAAAATATTAAAAATACAATATATATAGGCCTACTGAAAAAAAGTTAACAATAAAGAAGAAACCAAAGGAGATTTTTTATAAAATGCATTTTTATTTTTTTTGTCTACATATGTATTTATTAATTTTTTACACCTTTTGCATACTTAGGGTTAGTGTACCAAACCAAACCCTTAATGTTCTTGAGTAAGACAGAGCCAATTCTGAGGTACTTCATACGTAGCTCGATTCCCTCCGATCTCATCGTACGGAATGTGCCAGGAGCGGCCAGTCGTCTGTACGATGGTGTCGTAAGTGTCATTCCTCTGAAAAACATCATCAAATGACCTCACTTGGGTTCTTTAAATCCCTCATCAACAGTTGGAAATACCCCAATCCTAAACCTACCTGAAACCGGACCGGTTTTCCTGGGATGTATTGACTGATTACCAACTGATGACCACGTTGCCACTTGAAGAAGAGGCGTCTGGTGACGCTGTCTGGAAAGCAGGCCTTGTGATCTCTCATCAGATCGCGACTGAGAAACTGACAGTGGTCGCCCGAGTGCAAAGTAGCATACAGCAGAAACGGGTCGTCCTCGGATCTGTGGCAGTTATCCAGGATAAGAAACAGCACACGATTAAAATGCTCATGGAATGAAGTCATTATCTCGAGCAGAGAGATGAAGCGATGAGTTTGTGCGTCAGGAACACATTTTAGACGTGAGCTGCAGCATGCAAACTGATATGAAATCTCATAGGTGACAGGTTTTAAACCCCCTTTATAGACAGCAAGTACAGTGTGCTTGCTGTTCACATTCCTGATGTGAAACTTAGTATTATGCTAAACTAGTGACACAATACACCAAAAGACTAAAATGTATAGTATTAAGCATCTTGGTGGGTTTTGGCACTCTGAGCTTGTTGCAATGCATTCTGGGATTGTCCTATGTTAAATATGTAGGCTGCTTTAGAATCTGGACAAAAGAAAGCATCTTAGAAGGGGGTTTAATCATGTTACCTATGCCTTTAAGGTCACTTTGTGGGACCAGCTGACTAGGTTTGGTAAGTATGTGCATGAGTGAAAAAAAGTATGACACTAACATGTTCTCTGTGAAGAAGCAGTGAGCTTTCTGCTTGATCTTGTTCATGTTTTGTCTGTCACAGTTCCAGGAAGGTCGTAGCATGTGCTTCCTACCAAGGACCAAGATGTTCAGACCCTGCTGTTTCAGCTCTGAGATAACTTCCAGCAACTGCGGAGACAACACACACACACTCTGTGACCTTTCACGATTTCCACCTCAACATTAGACATAAAAGGGGTCATTCATGATTTATTTTAATGAATGAAAGATATATGTCCATTAACGGTGTTCTCTAGGAAGTGAGCCGCATCTTTTTGGAGGAATTTCCCTTGCCATTACTGATGAATTAGAGGCCATGAGCGAGTCAGCTGTAGGGAAATTATTTTTGCTCACATTGTTGTAACCTACTTCTGTGGCGCCCACTTACGCAGAGACCATGAGAGGGGGAGTTTGCTGATTAGACAGGAAGTTGTTTTTCCGATACCACCCGATTTACAAAGCCAGTAAAGAACAGAAGCATGTTAGTTAAAGGTTACAACCAACTGTGTGCTAAAATTAACTTCAGAATTATGAACATATGCATGCATTGCACTGGCTTTATATGAGATGATTATTTCTGATGCAGTTTTGTAGGTTATTTTTTAAAACATATTATACGAAAGGTGTTATCTACTCTTTAGAAATGCGTCACATTAAGGTCACATTCAATAGTAAACATTAGATAACATGAACAAACAAGCAGCAACACATGTATTACAGCATTTATTTTTCTATGTTTGTTTTGTGTTCATTGTGCATTAACTTATGTTAACATATACAGCTTTTGAATTAAAAACGAATTAAAAACATGAATTAAGATGAATAAATGTTTCTTAAGTATTGTTCAGTGCAAGTTCATGTCAAAACTGGACATGAAATGTGAAATAATTTATTGGATCATTTTAACCGAATGCATACCTTCCGCGAAGAAAAGCCGTTTACTTTTTATTTTAAGGTCAGAAAAGAACAGGCAATTTGGTTTAATCATTTGTAAATATAATGTGATATATGTTATAAAAAGACATTTATATTTAATTTGTCAGAAAACCTGTCAAAATGATTTGCTGCATCCGGCTTACCGTGTGTTAATCGCTTTGAGAGGTTGTTATCTGGGAATAACGAACCTGCAAATTTCGCCATTGGCCAATCAGAATCAAGCATCCCAACTAAACGTGTATTGTAAAAATAAAACCTTATTGTAAAGTGTTACCATTACATCACATATAAAAATAAATGAATACTTATAATACATCATATACAGAACAAACAAAGTACAATGTTGGACCCGTCTGGGTCTGCTAGTTAGTTTTCCGTTCATTTTGTCCAGTTACACTTTCGTGTATCTTTTTTGATTATCTAATGACAAATCTGCACAACACTCTAAATATATAGCCAACCTGTCAATTACCGGAATGTCAACCTTTTACAGTTTGAATATGCAAAGATCGATTTCCAGTCTATCGTGTATCCCTTCTTTTTTTTTTCAGACACAAGGAAGTGATGCCTGCAGAACTGCAGGTGTGTTCATTTTCTGCTTATTCATGATAAGGAAGTGGACAGTGAGCCACACATGTGCTCTTACTCTGGAAAGCCCCGAAAACAATGCTGTGCGTTTTCACAATCGCACCTCATGCCCTGCAAGTAATAACCTTTGTTTAAGCACTTCTAGATAAAGAGAAGATTTCCCTCGTTAAACTAGATAATTTACATTCCATATCACGTTCCTCTGCATCCTGCACGCATTTCGGTTACAGGGCCTCTGGATAGGTCTCAATTTTTATGCTCGTGTTTGAAGAGAAAGGTTCTTAATACCGTTTCATCGAGGGCACCAGTTAGCCAGGAAGTATAGTAAATGTCATCGCTAAATATAAACTTGACCACAAAAGGCACATGCTGGACTTAAAATACTAGGTTTAGTCACAACAAAATGAGTGTAAATCCCCTGCTGCTGTACAAGCGGTACGGTGGTAATAATGTGTGATATGGTGACAGACATGGATGAGTATGCAGAAGGCAAAGGGATTTCATAGGAGTTTAAGAAAGTTTACTTATTACAACAGAATGCACGGTAGCATTTGATACATGTTTAATGTAACTTATTTATATCATTGTGTACATTCTAAGACTCATTTGGGAAAACAAAAATACGTTACATCTACAAAGTTAAAAGGATTGCAGAAACTGTGAAGCTCAATGTCTCAGAACTGTTCATAATGCAAAGAGAACCTAATAAGTCCAAGGGAGCGACGAGGTGTCCTCTATTTTCGCTGAAATGCCATTGATATGGAGTCAATGGGTGATTATGGGGCGTGTTGGGCGGGTGTGGATGACATTTATAAAACACTAAAACTGTTTGCAAAAATCCCTTATGTCTATTACAACGGATTATGGGTATTGCAAATGCTTCTGCTGGTCTGTGGACTGACATCACTATATGCACTGAAAAATATACATTTTGACAAAACAGAAGTCTCATATGGCTTCTTATGGATTTTTCAAGTCAAGAGTACTATTCCATGTCACGATAAATGAATAATTCAAGCACAAATGACATTTTTTCACCATTTAGTCATCCTAATGTCCAAACCTTTTTATGCAGAACCCACAAGAAGATATTTTGAAGAATGTACGTACCCAAACAACACTGAGCCCCCAATCGACTTTTATTGTGTGGAAACAAAACCACAGTTAAATTTCTCAAAATATCTTCTTTAGTGTTTAACTAAAGAGAAGATGAGGAACGAACAGATTCTTCAGGGAGTTTCAAGGTGCCACGTATTTCAGTGTGTAGGAGGGCTGATGTCTGACACATATGCGTAATATTGTGTAATATTACAAGGATATTAATCTCTCCCCATTTTGGTATGAGTAACTGTTGGTTTATGGGTTCGGGGGTCTTAAGTAGATGGTTGGAAACTATCAGAGATAGGGGCTTGTCCCTCAACCTTTTCATCTGCATTAAACGTAAACAATGAGAAGTACGTTCCACATCGCCCCCTTGTGCCACCCAGGGCACAGCATCACTTTTTGTTTGACCTCTAAAGATCAACTGCTAGAGGCGGTTTCCTGGACAGGGATTAGATCAAACCAGGACTAGGCCTTGGTTAAATTAGGACATTTAAGTAGTTTTGACTAACATGTCTTAAAAAAAGATTTCTGGTGTGCATTTAGAGGCAAAACAATGGCAGTGATTTTTAAGATATGTTAGTGCAAGTTGTTTTCAGTTTAGACAATTCTAACATTTAATTTAGTATAGGACTAGTCTTAATACCGGAAAACACCATATAGAGTCTTAAGGTTAGGTTGAACACTCCAGCATAAAAGTAAACAAACTTGTTTAGGATACAGACAGATTTTTGTTGCCATGCTTTCGGTTAGAAAAGACGTAAGAATGTCACGAACTGGCAATTTGGTCTTATCGTTTGAAAATTTTAAGTCCTACATGTTATTGTATTCAATTTGTCCAGAAAAACATGTCAAAATGATTTGCTGCTGTGTGTTATTAGTTTTGAGAGCTTGATATCATCGAATAAAGAACCTGCAAATGTCGCGACTGGCCAATCAGAATCAAGCATTCCAACGAGCAGTGTAATAACAAGATTTAAATCAGGGTAGGTAGACTGTCTAGCCAGTTAACTGATTTAAAAGGTCACCTAAAAACCACAGGCCCACAGGCCTTTTTTTGGAACATCCAAACGGTTGTCACCCGTCACTCACCGTTTCAGAGTGGGCAGCTTTGGGTGTAGTGTTAGCCACATTAAGACCGTCGATTACAACGTCAAATGGAGGTCTTCGTTTCACAAAGCTCTTAAAGCTTTCCAGCTCCTGTACAGAACACAAACATCTGGTTATTCATGGAATTGTGGACGCAAACAATAAAGAAATCATATGGAGGCTATATATGAATAGCAGCACATGACTGAGATCTGATTGTGAGTCATTCTGTTCTGTGTCAGACAACAATCCAGTTTGGTGATTTAACTTATCGTTGCTTGAACTAAGGAAACAAATGATAAGCCTTTTTAAATTCTGAATAATGGCAATATAATGTTGTGATTCATCAATATAACAACCTTTGACTTGATGCTAGTAAATGCAATGACAATACAATAAGAACATAACATAATTTACACAAAAACAGGCATTTTGGTTTGCAAGACAGGTTAAAGAAATAGTCATTTAAATAAACAGCAAATAGAGTACCTTTATAGTAGTGGCCAAAAGTGATAGGTATAATTGTCCAATATTTGCATTTAATGCCCTCAGTTTTTGAATATGAGTATACAAAATGGAGAACTCACTAGGCTTGTTGATGACAAAAATCTGACATTTATATCTCCAATATATCAATAAAATGGGTTTTATTCCAAAACAAAAAGCTCACAAGACTACATCAGCTACAATTTATTTTAACAAGTTATTAATACATTGTTGATCCTCTATTGCAGGGGTTTTCAAACCAGAAAATTTCAGAAACATATACAGTAAAAATATATTTGAACTGAAAATGACTTTTCATTGTTATATTCGTTCAACAAGTGTAGCGAGTGATTAAGGTTTGGAAACATGTTGTCTTTATAAGATTACATTTAATATGCATGTAACAAAGTTTGAATGTTTCTTTACACATTGACAAATTCTTCTCAAAGATAAACTTCAGTTTACTTTGAAGCACAACTATGCAACACACGTACAAAATGTTTAATGCATCTTTAAAGGGGCAGTTCGGCCCAAAAATGAAAATCCTGTCATGAATGACTCTCGAGTTGTTCCAAACCTGTGTGAATTTCTTTCTTTGGTAAAACGCAAAGAAAGATATTTGGAAGAATGATAGCGACTGACATTTTGGTGACATCATTGGCTACCATGTGAAAAAAAAGTGCCCAGAACTTTTTGCTTTCCTAAATTCCTCTCAAAACATCAAATTTTGTATCAAACAGAACAAAAAAAATATATTTTTCCTAGTATGGTAGGATTCTCTCAACAGGTATTGATCTGGCTTTTGTTGAAACTAGTAACTTTGTATTAGCACCTACTGTATTATTGCTTCTGTATGATATATCGCTTATTGCTCCCTGAACTCGCTGTAAGTCTCTTTGGATAAAAGCGTCTGCTAAATGACAAAATGTAAATGTCAGTTGCTTAAAACAATCCCCAAATATCATTCTTTGTGTTCAACCGAACAAACGTAAACAGTGAAACAACTTAAGAGTGAATAAATGATTACAGAATTTTCATTTTTAAGTGAACTATCCTATTTAAATAGTGCACTTCTGTATACTCTAAAATGTCGATACAAGGAATAAAAGGGGTTTGCAAAAAGCAGGTTCTGTCATTTCTTGAGATCAACAGCAGTAAACTACATCGTACATAAAGCTTTTAGTATAACTTGTTTCTAAGATCAAAAGTAGACGTCGTCTTTTGTAAAAGCTGGTTGCAGGGGGCTTCTCTGCACTTCCTCACTTTGATGTTGTGAAGCACATTGCACAAGAGGAAAACAACCAAGTGCACAGTAGGCAGTTTAAAAACAACGCTGCTCTTAAAAACTGCATTCTGCTCTTAATATGCACGGAGTTAAAAGACGATCCGCACTTAGACTAAATATAAAGAAACACTTGTGTTTGCTTAATAACACATTGAGTGTCCCTTGCCATTCAGGTGGCAGAAGAAGCTAAAACGTCCTTCACACTCTCTATTGTTTTTCTTGGCAGTGCGTGTGAACATCTCAGGGGAATTTCCAGCTGGATCTGAGCGACTCCTTCACCTGTCTGTCCTCAGGGTGTTATTAAAGAAAGTGGCTTTTACTGCACTAAACATAAGCAGATTACTGAGGTGCGATCGCAAAGACAGGCAGGCCTAAATTGGAGCTCAATGCTTTCTGTCTCAAACTAAAAGTTAATAGCATGTAAACAAACCTCGGTCAAATGCGTGTTATCCTGGACGCAGCATTTAAAACCGAAGTTTTCGGTTCTGCTTCAAGCGTGAGAACTTTTGAAGACACCTCTATGCAAAAACCTATCATCACACAACACTAAAAACGATTGCAAAAACATCTGATAAGTAACGTTTGCAACTACTTTGCATGTGTGAAATGCATTAAAAGGCACAGCGCACCTAAAAACGAACATTTTGTAATCATACAGTACCGGGTGAACGACTCTTGTCGCTGCTAACCCGTATGACTTTCTTCCATGAAATAGAAGGAAACAGGAGATGTTATAAAAGACGTTGTTGAGTAAGAAGTCCCCCTTTACTTTCACATATCAACATTATGTCAAACTTCTCATTTGCATCACATAAAAGTACAAATCGATTGAGAACATCATAACTGTGAGCAAATGACGGACTAGTTTGCTCGAAGTCTAAAAATTTCAACTACGTCCGGAGGGGGAGTAAGGGAGGGATGAAAGCTAGCATGGTCGGAGGGGGAAGGGGCCTGAATATTTGGGGAATTCCTTCTCGGTTTTGGTAGGGGGGGTTAGTGGTAGGTGGTAGACTGTACGAGTTCGAGCACTTGGATAAGGTTTGCGCTCACAGCAGGGAATTCAAAACAATATCCCATATTATGGCATAACAATGCACATGGAATAAAATCTCAACTGCGACAGTAGTTTACAAAGTGAGCGTGTTTTTCCTGCACTCGTGACCATGTGAGGTCCAGTGGGAACAGCAACGCTGGGGATTCCCCAATGGTGTCAAAGGTCACGTGTACGCGGTACCAGTTCGCCATGAAGAACTTTGTGTACCTAGAATGGGTGTGCCAGGGAATACGCACGTTGAAAACAAGTTTCATCTAGATCCGACGGTGATCTTTGTGAACTTGTTCTTTCTCGGTCATTAACAATGGCTTTTGGAGGAAACAATCGAAACAGCCTGGCGCAGCCCTGGAGTGATTTTCGGCATGCGAAAGGGAAAATAAACTAAAACAGATACAAAGCACTTCCTAAACTCTCAAAAGCACTTGCGCAGTTTAAAGCGTGCATGAAATTCCAATCAGGTCAAAGGCAGCCAAAGTAACGATTATTAGGAGCTGGGGGTTCGTAGAAACAACATCGTGCCCCACGGCAGACGTTGATGAAAGGGCATCTGGCTAGGACTGTACTTTTCCTGGTTAGGATGAATTCGGATGGCACGCTCGTATTGAAACAGGAAAAACAGGCTCGCCTCAAACTCCACCTGAATCTCCCTAATGTAAAAACTGAAAGAAGGGACTTTTGAAATGCTAATCTTCACGTTTTACTTTCATAGATGCATAAACACTCTGACCGCATTTAAAACCCCCCGACCGATCCCCTGATGTGTCAATGAGCTATTGATAAAACAAGCACATGCGTGTATATTTATATAGAACCATGGAAAAAGAAGAGACCATTACAAAATACTTTCCTGTTTCTCTGAATTTACTGTTTATAGTTATCCGTTCACTTTTTCTTTCATTCTTTGAACTACTATTAATATTTATAACAAACGACAAATGTACACATTAATGTGCAGAAAACTTGAGAAACAGGTCGAAATAACAAATAAATGCGCTCTGTATTTTTCCAGATCTCAAATGCAGCAAAGAAAACAAGTTTATATTCACTTAAGCAATACAACAGTCTTTTTTCAACATGTATTATGGAAGAGTTTAAATGATTTTTTAATGTAATAACCTTATTTTCATCTCAGTTTTCATGTGACTTGTCATGCTTTCACGTTGGTGTTGGATAATTTTGTCACTCCTGAGGTTTGATTATGTTGTAATTCAACAGACGCTGGACTGGAATAGCCATAATAATCTCGAATGCTTCTTAAATGAACATTTGGAACGGTCTCTTCATTTTCACATGTACTGAGATTATACGTAAACATATAAATAAAGCTTTGCTGCCACACTTTGCTATTTCATCTCACCCACCCACCCAAAACCAGCACAATTGTGTTTTTTATCTTTGAAATGCAAAATGCCTGCATACAAAGCCAAGGGCTGTAAAACACTTCTGCAGAGCATTGAGCGCGGGTGTATAACTGGCCTGCGCTGGTTTCACTTCATAAAGCGCTGCGGCGTCGATGGCAGGGGCTGGAGTCCATGCAGAGCTGCAGACAGAAGCAACAGGGACTTTCCAGGGTCACTCATGTGAGAGGCTTCTGAAGAGTGAAATGTGAAAGCCCATTGTGCTGCTTTACAACAGCACATATGCGCCCGGGCAATAAATGCGTCTCAAAATCGATCATGTGCAAGATGGCCATGCGGTGTACTTTGTTTTTCCAAGAGTTATAAAAATGTCCCTTTACGAAACAGCCCTCGAAAGTCATATGCACATGCGACACGTGAGAATGGGCTTTGCAAACAGACGTGACTATTCTCTCTGGTACATGGAATTTCAGAGATGTTTGCCTCGTGACCCTGTGTCTATGGTTGGATAGCATTCTAAACTGGGGGACCCGCAGACACATGTGTTGGAAAGCCCCTACATCATATCTAAATGTGGAGGATCACATGCTTTTGACATCCATAGATCCCACAGCCAGAAAAAGCAGCCCTCCAGACAACAACATCCTCTAATTTAGGGGTAGTCTCCATTTGACGGAGAGCTTAAAACTGCATGGAACATCTAATCCTGGATGGATACCCAATCTGCTCATCACGTAGCTGCAGCATGCTGCTAGTTTGGTCTTACATGACAAATTAATCCTTTTTTGTCGGCGTGCCTTAGATACTTTAAGTCTCATGTGGGAAATGTATCTAAAAGAGTTGTAAAACCAGGCCAGTTGGGTTCAGCTTTCTTACAACAAGAGTATCACAATAACATTTGTATTCTCCTTGTTTTAGATTGTTTTATTTACATGCAAATAAATGCATGTTTTACTTATTTTTTTATCAATGTTTATTATTTAATTAGATAATAAAAAAATAATAAACCAAGTATGACACTTTGTATGGTAATGAGTATGTGTAGATGAATTCAAAGTGAATTCAATGACACTATCGCCATCTAGTGGAGTCAAGAAGAAACGGCATTTGTCAATTGCTCTGTAAGAGAGATGTAAGAAACAGACCTCTGGAGTGGTTTTGTTGAAGATGTCCTTTCCTTCTATCACATCCTTCATCACTCTATCCTTCAGCTGGGCATACTCTTCCTTGGTCAGCTGAATGGATTCCAGCGGAGCCTTGCAACCTTTGCACTCTCCACTAAAACACAAGATATTGCCTGCTAGGTTATTTGCAAAAATAATTTTTAAATACTTAGAGGGATAGTTTAGTCTCATGTCAGTTCAAATCTGTATTATTTCTGCTGCAGAACATATAAGATAGTTTAAAGAATGATGGCAACCAAACGACATCGGCCTCCATTGATTTCCACTGTATGGACGCCGAACCACCGAGACTTTTCTTTACGTGTTCTACAGGAGAGAGTCGTATACAGGTTTTACACTAGGTGAGGATGAATATTCGATGACCGATTTGTTTTGTTTGGTTCTGTCACCCCCAGACCCACCCAGGGCCTGATATCAACCCTTCACCTGTGCACTACCTGCCACCACAGGCTCCTTATGTATTGTGAAAAGAAAAAAAATGAATACCTAGGGCCCACGGATGAGAATCTCCCACTCCATTTTTGATCTGGTAAACTGCAGACAGAAATAAAACTGTTATAATTAACGATCTGAAAGAGTAAAAACTCAAGAATAAAAATTTAAATCCAAACAATTACCTCTCAAACCATGCTTTAATAGTTTTAACCAGCGGCTCCTCTGGGTAAATCTGATTATCTCTCATATATGACAGAATAGAAAGGAGCTTGTCTTCATGTTCATGCACATCGATGCCACTCTGAAACAGACACTGCCAGGTGTCCTTATGTGGAGGGAGACCTTTCTCCAGAAGTTCGTCGTACAGCATCCAGCTTGTGTCTGTATCGCCGTGACGAGCTGCACCAGCGATGACATCACCGTAGTTTCCTGGAGACGGCAGGAGGGCCTTTTTCATACCCTCCAACACGACCAGCGCCTCCCTCCAGCGATCTGTTCTGCTGAAACCTTTTACAAAAAGGGAAGAGGCTCCGGTGTCCAGCGTCTTAAAGCAAGACCTCATGATGTCATAAGTGTCAAAAACCTCAGAGTGATGCCCACCCATGACACACAGTGTGAGGTACCTCAACAGGAGCTCGTAGGGCAAGGTGCCTCTTTCCAGAGCCTCGTAGGACAAGAGAGATTTGGCAATGTCAACATCTGCTCCGGATACCAGAAGTCCCTCCATCATTTGTATAGCGAAGCGATCGGGTTTCGTGGAAGCCTCTTTTAGTTTCGCCCATTCTGATGTGGTCAGTGGATAAGGAGGGACGGGGACCTTTGAAGACCCTCTTCGTCTCTCAGAGGTATTATTTGACGGTCCTTCTGCATCCGGCCCAGCTCGCCTTTTTTGATATTCAGCTGTTCTTCTGGCTGTGCCAGCTGTGAATACTGATTTGGGGAATGCAGGTCTTGCTCTCAAAGTTAAACCTTGTTCTTTAGGGGTTCTGTTGTTCGATTGTGCATGGTTATCTCCCTTTGTGCTGTGAAACTTTGGCTCAGTGATAAATCTGACAGCGTGCAAAATTGTACATTTTGGAGAACCAGCCCAAGCAGGTCTGATGAATACAGGGCTGCCAACCCAGGTGCAAAAATGTTTTACACAAGTCTTTGAGTTTAACATCACAAGAGACCCCATTGTCCTGTCTTAATATTATTAACTCTGCACAAAAGTAACTTTCTATACAATAATAAATGACTTGTCTCAAAAGGTCATTGCCCTGTAATTTTAATGACTTCAAACTGGTAAATACAAAAACACAACCGATAAGCTGAATAAGTATATAAACTGATAGTTGGTCTATCTGGCATTGACACGTATAAAGTTGAATTGTCAGTAAGTCATCCTCTAAATGTCATTCTTTTCTGATTCAGACTTATAAACGCACGAGGACAAATAAAATACAATTGTATATTTGCAAAATACAATTATCGGCCATGTGAACAAAAACATATAACTTACATGATCTGATAAAAGTTAAACAGTCAAAACCTAAACAGAAAGCATTTACATGTCAGTGTGAGCAGCGATTCACGAGTCCGGTGTCGCTTCCTGATGACGTAACCGCGCCCGCACGTCACCACCGGCGAAAATAGTTGCCAAGCGTTCGAGGAAACGTAAACACGCTAAAGATATTTAACTCATTTTCTTGAAAAATATTATAATGAGATTAAGTTAGTGATGGCCAACGACAAAACTGCACATTGGAAGGATTTATTAAAAAGCCGACTCGCCTCTGCTAACAAAGGTAAAACAATGACATGCTAGCGAGCTAGTTAGTCAGTAACTTCAGAGGTGTTTAGTGAAATCTGGTCAGTTAGTGGACACGTTTCAGTCAATTTTTTTAAAAGACGTGTTTTATAAAATTACTTTGGTTTTGCTATAGTAACACAAGTTGAAGTAACTGTTAATTAGGGGGAAATATTGTAGATTCATTCACAATTTTCGGGGATTCGTATTTATTTCTGTTGAAACCGTAGTTACTTACTACAAATTAAACAGTTAACATGTTTCTAGGCAAAAACAATCGAGATATACATTTTTGATCATGTAAACATAACCTTAGACTAATGTACTGTACATAACATAGTGAAAGAAGTGCAGAATATGTTTGAAATGGTGAATTTCTTATACAAATAAAGCAATTTAAAGATATATTTCTTTGGAAATTATGTACAATAACATATAAAACCTGTTATGATGCATTTATTAAATGACATTTTGTTACTGACTTAGTAGTGAATTGATAATGCGTGTAAAAATCACACCTGATGTCTGTCTAGATGACAGGACAGATGAGGAGAAGACAGAGGAGGAAACCAAACTGTTCACCAAATATTATACCGAGTGGAAAGGGGGTCGGAATGAAAGGAGCTCATTTAAACACATCCCGCGTTTCTACTACAGGGTGAGTTGTTTTAGGTATTTTTATTTTGTTAGTGGGTGAGGTCTTTTACATTATATTTCAAATGTTACGATTGACCTTTCCAAAATACCTCACAAAATCAATGGCTTGACAAGCACTGTTTTCTTTTTTGTGTCGAAGTTCTCATTGCTTTTAGTGATTTTAATTTTACAATATTTCATGTCAGCTCCCTGCAGAAGATGAAGTCTTGCTGCAGAAGCTCAGAGAAGAATCGAGGGCAGTGTTTCTTCAGAGGAAGAGCCGTGAACTGCTGGATAACGAGGAGTTACAAGTAAGGGAGTGTTTTGACTAAACCTAGTTTTTCTTTTGTTCATATATGTAGTATAGTGTGTATAGACTAAGTTGTTTTAGTTTAAATATTCTTAATACCAATTTTCTTCATACAGAATCTTTGGTTTCTGCTTGATAAACATCAAGTGCCACCCACATCAGGCGATGAGGCCATGATCAGTTATGAAAGTTTTCTAAAGGTTGGAGAAAAAGCAGGTGCAAAATGCATGTAAGTGCATCACAAGATAATGAGCTTTTGTCTGATGAATCTTTTTATTTATAACCCTAAATAAGGCATGGTAATTACCACATTATAATTTTTAGGTGGTAAGTATATTTAATTCAGCAAGCTTGTTCTTTCTCTATCCTCACACACCCCTGTAGGTTGTTCTTCACGGCTAGAGTCTACGCCAAACTCCTTCATAATGATCCATACGGGCGGATATCAATTATGCAGTTCTTCAACTACGTCATGAGAAAAGGTAGTCATAGATTTTGTGAATTTAGAACTTACTGAATTCCATTATTATGAGGTCATGGTATTATCATTGAATGTCCTTTAGTTTAATCTGAACAAAATAAGTAAGGTGTATTGATGAATCATGGATTAATCTGCATTTACTCTCTGTTAGTGTGGCTGCACCAGACCAGGATTGGTTTAAGCCTTTATGATGTAGCAGGTCAGGGTTATCTTCGTGAATCAGTAAGTAATCTCGTTCCATCCCCAGAAACACAGCATACATTCACAATATTTACTTAGAAGAAAGATGAATCTTTGGTATTTTAATCTTAATACAAATTTTTGTCTTTCTTCCTGTAAAGCTGCTTTGCAATAATGAAACATTGGGAAAAATGCTATATAAATAAAGCTGAATTGAACTTAAAGGGATACTTCCCCTAAAAATGTAAATTCTGTCATCACTCACCTTAGAGTTGTTCCAAATGTATATACATTTCTTTGTTCTGATAACACAGGGAAATATATTTGGAAAAATGCTTATAACCAAACAGACCTCAACACCCATTGACTACCAAAAAATCTTTTATACTTTTTTTGTTCTGTTGAACACAAAAGAAGACATTTTGAAGAATGTAGGACAGCAAACAGTTCTGGAGCACTTTTGACTACCATTGTGTTTTTTCTACTATGGGAGTCAATGGGTCTGTTTGGTTATCTGAATTATTCCAAATATCTTTCTTTGTGTTCATTAGAACAAAGAAATGTATAGACATTCAACAACTCGAAGGTCAGTAAATGATGACAGAACTTTCATTTTTGGCTGAAGTATCACTTTAAGAGGAAAACTGTACTGTTTGCAATCAACTTTTAATTCATAAAAACAATGTGTGTCTGTGTTTTTGTGTAGGACTTGGAAAATTATATTCTAGAGTTGATTCCCACACTCCCACAACTGGATGGCTTGGAGAAATCCTTCTATTCGTTCTATGTTTGCACCGCTGTCCGAAAGTTCTTCTTTTTCCTTGATCCACTGCACACTGGTACGTACCATGTATACTGTTAAAATTACATTCAGATGTTTATAGATTTTGACCTGGTAAGAGCTATAATGATAATACATCTGTTTTTTATCTATAGGGAAAATAAAGATTCAGGACATCCTGGCTTGCAGTTTCTTGGATGACCTACTTGAGGTAGTGCATGAATTCTTTCTCAAGGAAACCTACAAAACTCATATAGTCTGTATCTGATCTTTACACTTTTTAAAATGTAATGTTTTATATCACAGCTTAGAGATGAGGACTTGTCAAAAGAGAGTCAGGAGTCCAACTGGTTTTCTGCTCCTTCTGCCCTTCGAGTTTATGGTATGCCTGCAGAATACATATATTATACAGACTACAAAGGGGAAAAGCTATTATAATTTAAGCAATTGTTGCTTGTCTTTGAAGTCTGACTGTAACATATTCTGTAACCAGTATTTCATGTTGACAGGTCAGTACCTTAATCTCGATAAGGACCACAATGGAATGCTCAGTAAGGAAGAACTGTCTCGCTATGGCACAGGAACCCTTACTAGTGTTTTCCTAGACCGTGTCTACCAAGAATGCCTAACCTACGATGGTGAAATGGTAAAACCTTCAGACTTCATCCCTTTTAAACACTTTCAATCTGTAGCAGCTGAAGTAGATGTTTGTTACTTGGTAATGTTCATCCAAAGCACAACATGTTATACAGAAAATTTACAATTTCCAACATTAATGATCTAAAAACATAACTAATGTATGTATTTCCTGTGTCTCTTGAGTCATGTAATTCACATGTTTTCATTACCCCCATTTAGGACTATAAAACCTATCTAGACTTTGTGCTGGCTCTGGAGAACAGAAAAGAACCTGCGGCCCTCCAGTATATATTCAAACTGCTGGACATGGAAAACAAAGGATACCTCAATGTCTTCGCCCTGAACTACTTTTTCAGGGTAAGAAAACCGTTTTGAAAGGATTAAAATATCAAACAGTATATACTTTATGGTGGATACAATCACATGAGTTATTTAAAAGTGGTAAGTAATATTTAATTGACATTCACTGGTTTATGTGTGATATCAGGCTATTCAGGAACAAATGAAAATCCACGGACAAGAGCCAGTTTCATTTCAGGATGTTAAGGTACAAAGCATTTTGCTTTTATAATACTGCATTTTACATTATGTTGACAATTTATTTGGTAATTATAATTCCGGTATTGCCATCAGCAGATCATGATTTGCATTTATATGTATACAGGATGAAATCTTTGATATGGTAAAGCCCAAGGATCCTTGCAAGATCACCCTACAGGACCTAGTGAACAGTGGACAGGGCGATACAGTCCCAAGTATTCTTATTGATCTCAATGGTTTCTGGAGTTATGAGAACAGAGAGGTGCTGGTGGCTAATGACACTGACAGCAACACTGCTGATTTGGATGACACATGACATAATTTCCTATGTCACATTAATTGTCTTCTGAGACCAACTGTCACTCTGGACATGAAAAAACTGACAAGAGGAATATAAACAGAATAGCTTGCTTGTATATTGAAATGTTTATTAAGTAATATTATGTACAAAAAGGATTATATTTTATTCACCTACATTATTTAAAAGTGGGTGTGTTTTGTTTTATGTGATACAATTTTTTATTGACAAATAAATTATACAGTTTTCTAAAATGAAATGCATTTGGATTTTTTTTTGTTAAATGTTCCATGATAGTTATAGCACAGATAAACATACAACCCAAAACATGTGTTCACAATAAAGGGATAATTTGGTTAGAAAAATAACAATTGTATGACCTATGTTAAAGAATGTGGCTCCCATTTGACCACTCACACAGTTTTATAACAACTCTAAACATCAAAAGAAACACAGAAGAAAATAAAAAAATGAAATATTAATCATGTCTTATATTGACAGCACTTTCAGGATGATGACCCATGCAGTTGATTGTGTTTAGTTGGCTTTTTAAGTGTTTATAATTGCAGTAAGATCTTTCAAAAATCCTTCTTATGAATTGAAAGGTTTAATGTATGTATTTCAGAAATGTTTTGTAAAATAAAAAGGCTTGCATTCAAAGAGGTCCTACTATCAGCTATGCATAAACAGCACGTTACCTTCACATTCAGTTGTTAACTTCATGAATATGACTTCAATAGTCAACTTCATACATGGTAAAAAAGAAAACTAGCAAACACTATACCTATGGTCTATAAATAAGGTCAAATTGTCTTGATGTGCACAATAATTTGAACAGTATTTTAGGAGGGAATAGGGGCAGGCACTTTATTGGCATCAGATGTGGTATGGGATTCTTGTTCAAGTTCAAAGGTCACATTCACATAAGACGCAGTTGCTTCTGGTTGCTCAATCTTTGGATTCTGGCTCTCTTGACCGTGCTGCTTGTCGAAATTATGCTCCGCCTCCTCAGAGAGCCGGTTCTCTTCCTCCTCCTCTTCTTCCTATCAGATATATAACAAATTATATAGTATAACAAATTATAACATAATAAATAATATATGCATTTTTTGCATTGCAAACATTATTCATTAATTCAGTGCACATACCTCTTTTTTCATCCTGTAGTATTCATCAATTGCATACTGATATTTTGGTGTGGTGATTCCCAGCAGTGATGCCATTCTTTCACCAAGATAGTCACAAACTGAGATTGCAAAACAAAACAACAAAACACCAACCACTCACAACCTTGAATAAATTATGTATGATCACATTGTACTAATTTACCATAGACTGAACAGAGATTCATTTATATTTAATATTTCCTTACCTGAGATGGTAGAGGTGGCCACCCTCCACATTTGGAACCAGAAGTATGGACCCCAGGTCAGCTTAGACTAAAATCCGAGAAAGTACGTCACTATATGCCTGATATTTTTCATCAATAGAAAGTCTCAAAAAGATTGGCAGATCATGATATGATGTCACTTACAGACTCAACTGAAGTGTTCCTTTGCTGCGGCTCTTCCTCTTCTTCCTCATCTGTACTGTACTCCTCCATGGTTTCACCACTTGCAAAGTAGATGGTTCTGCGAGGAATCTTGGCTGGCTTTTTCCCAAGATCTCCAAGCTCCACATTTTCAAAGTCTTTGACTACAGCAGTGCTCTTAACCAAGAAAGACAAATTACCATGAAATGGTTTACAAACGTGTGCTTTTTATATATTAATTTAATAAGGAAAATCCAATTATGAGATGCATAGTATTTCATTTATAGATCAACTATAATTTATTACATAAAACTAATGGAATCATTCCAATAAACGTAAAACTTTTTCAATATATTTATACATGACACATTACCATGATGGTGTGATGTGAAATGCACTTCTAATCCAATTCTCAGATTGATGTAATAAGCATTTCATTAATAATTCAAATGTCATATATATTTATATTTCCAATGTAAACATTTAATAACGTTAAGAAAACCTTAACTATTACATTTACATATGACATCACATGTGTATCAACAAACTTGTTCAACAACTTGCTAAGCAACAATGAAACGAACAAGGAAGTAGAATCATGTACATCGACTGTGATACTTTAATCAAACAACGTTTAATTATATGACAACTCAGTCATCTATAATTGTACCTTGTCTGTGTCCATAGTTTGTCCCAGAGATACATTGACGTTTGTGAGGTACAGTGACAGTTCAGCCATGTCGTCTTCCACCCTTTCTGTTATTTTCTTTCTTCAAGCTCGCTCGTGCATTTCCTCGTAGCGGCGTCAAACAGGAAGTGAGGTCACAAGCAGACAAATTTGATTTGGATAGATTTTATCATGTTAAAACATCACCTGTGCACAATTAATGTCACTTTTTTTATTGTACTGTTATGCTATGCTATGTTCGGTATTTATTTTGTCATCAATAAAATAATGTTTTTATTATTATTGGTAGTAGTAGTATATAACCTATTTAGACGCACACAAGAACAGGTTTACACAAAATATGAATATAATATATAAATGAATGCTAGTCAAAGCAATTTAATTAATCTGTTTTGTACAATATGATTTCAGACATATACTATGGCAATACCAACATGTACTGTGCAAACAAAGCCATTTTCAGAGTGTCACGAAATATGATGGTACAAGTACTTGGTAATCATTTATTTCCCTTTTTGGTACAATGCTTGTAAAGAAGTTAACATCCTCCCTCTATTTCCTTATTTGGGTCTTATTGTGCCACTAATTCAGTAAAACGTTCATATAATTGCGCTATAATAATACATTTTCTTATCTTGCTCATTTATTCGACACAATTTGTATTAAACCTTCAATTATCCAAGAACACATCATGAACGAATATCTCTTTAAAATGATAGTGAATCAGAATAATTGCGCAGATTTGAGACTTGTTTTCTCCAACGTGATTAATCATTGACTAAGAAAATAATTAACAATAAAAAATGACATGTCTATGCTTTTATTTCGATCTTATTTAAAATTCGTTTTTTACTAACGAATACTGTAATTCTGTATTTTTTAAACGTCTATTTTCAAACGTAAGTATGCCGAATATCATCTTTTTTACGTAAATAAGAGTGCCCTCTTTTGGCCGTTCGATGGTTGGCAAAAATAAGGCATTTTCGGAAGAAACCATTATAACCTCCTAATCAGTGTATTAAGTAACATGCGAAATACTGCGTTAAATAAGCCATTGTAAAATACACGGTTGTTTTTTTAATTCTATTTACATAGAAACATACCACCTGCATCCTTCTTGTTAGCTCCCTTAAGTACACATTTTCCGGAAAAAGATGTCCGCCCCCTGTAATGAAATGATAATGGTTTGACCCAGTAGTATTGATAGCAAAGCCTAATCGCGCAGTTGTTTGTTTTGACCACAAGCAGCAGCAGCGCGTAGCAGAGGTACATACGGGCGAGGAGCGAGAGACGCGGAATCGTATAACGGTTACGATTTTAACCTTCATCGCATCTTTATAGCCTTCCGCCATGGCTCTGTGCACTAGCATCGGAGCCTTGGCGTTACCTAGCGAGCTCATCGTTCACATATTCTCATTCCTATCGGACCGCGAAAAGCTCCGGGCCTCGGCCGTGTGCTCCCGCTGGAGGGAGTGTCTCTTCTACCCTGCGCTGTGGACGGAGCTCAAGCTGCGAGTCGGCGGAGGAACCAACGGAGGGGGCTCTGGGTCAGAACAAACCCCGCGGTTAGAGTTCCTCATGCGGAAGTTCGGCTCGTTTGTGCGGGAGCTGCGGCTGGAGTTCGCTCCGGTGGAGGGGTATTTGAGTCCGCTGAACGGCGGAACGGAGTCCGTCGAGAGCGACCCGCAGTTCGCGGAGCGCTGGAAGGATGCGATGGTGACATATTTGGATCAGGTGTTGTGTGTGCTCGGCGGTTTGCGTTATAACAGGTATGTGCGTGAGTTGGTGCGTGCGTGCTTTGACGTTGCACCAGTGATGCATCGTTGCACGGTTTGTTTTGCTTGCATTCGCAAGGCACCAGCCATGGCGCGCGCTCGTAAACAAACCTTGCGCATTACGTAACGCTCCCGTGTCTTTCCTCCCCTGCGCGTGAACATCTGAAGCATCGCATGGCCGCTTGCTTTGTAATCATCTACGGGCCGTGTTCATTATTGTATAAAATGTAAGGATAATACAAAACATTCTAACTCCGATGTCTGACAAGGCAAACATCATGTGAATGCCTAGTATTCAAAGCTCAGCACTCACATGCTGTTTGCCATTTACACAGCAGGCTTTATGTGAATGCGGAAAGAACAGAAAGAACAGAAAAAGCTGAATATAGATGTTTCCTGCAAGTTCCCTGCAATAGCTTTTGTGTTGTGAGCTGTCCATGTGTGAACTACTGTGATGCATTTGGTGTCTGGTCTTTTCCTCCCTTTTGTGTTTTGTTGTAAACTGACAACAATAGTTTGGCATTAGTGTTTGTATCTTGTATGGAATTGTATTATGTTAATGGTATAATCATAATGTACTTGCTAATATTTTGACGTCTCTCTCCAGACATCTCCAGACATTGAGTTTGTATGGTGACACATGCATTCTGCAGGATGATGGCATTTTGGACAGCTCTTACCTCAACCAGGTCGACCAAGGGGGGAAGAAAATAAAAGAGTATGTTGATGCCATTTTCTCAATACTTAGTGGTGTCATGGTGTACAAAATCAAGGACTTTATCATTAAATTTAGGAAATATTACCCATCTTGCAGGTAACTTTTTGAGCAAATTACATGTTATAAATGTATGTTACATAATGTAATGTGTCACATGCATAATTGACACCTAAAGTCGTGTCTGGCGTTCATCAGATGATATGACCGTTCATGTCAAGTGCATTATGGGATACTGTATTCCATTCTACAAGTGTTTAAGTACGCCTTGAGTAAAATGCATATTAAGAAATTGTATGCTGAAGGTCTTAAATCTTATGATTGCGAAGACATCATTATTGACCTAACGTCGGTTCCTTTTCTGTCTTTTAGAATCCAGCTGCTCTTCGAAGAGATCCTGTCCAACAGCAGGCAGATGAAGTGGTTGTCGTCTGCGTTCATGCTCGGCGTGGTGACCCCCCGCTCGCTGGCCTCTCTCTCTAACGCCAGCACCAGCTCTCTCGAGCACCTCAGCCTGCTAGATAACCAGCTGCCCAGCCTGGTGTCCACGGTCGAGCTGGAGAGGCTCGTTCACCTACGCTCTTTGTCTCTGGACTTCTGCGACTTCACCTCCGACATGTGCCGTCTGCTTGCCTCCGCTGACCGAGCTCCTCTCCATCGCCTCTCACTCCTGCTCAACGGCACCGCTTTAGATGTCAAGCCTTTGGACGGTATGACCACCGAGGAGGATTGGAAAGCCCTCGTCCGCTGCAGCACAAACCTGCGTGTCTACATCATGGCTATGGACGTTTGCAGCCAGGATCTTCTGCGCGTTCTGAAGCCCAGCATTCCCCTCGAGAGGATCCACCTCGACAGCTACAGCACGCTGGTGACGGATGGTGTCGTGGAGCTCATCTCACAGCAGTACCACAAAACCCTCACCCACTTCATCTTGATGAGAGACGACGCCGGATTTCCCGATCTCAGCGTCAATCGCAACGAGGACCCGCTGGTTCTGCTCACCTGGCGCTGTGTGCACCTTGCTGTCTTGATCATCCATGGTAATTTGAGTTTTCGAAAGCGTATTAATTGTTGGTGATTCATTTATTCTTGAGTAACGTGACAACATGTGAAACAGCAGAATTTCCATTTAATTGCTAGAATGTTCTTATTTCAATTAGTGTTTAAAAATAATGAATTTGCTACCTTATTATATTTATAAAACTATATTACAACACCTAAGCTACCTGTCCTCAGACCATATCCTTAATATTGCATATAGATTAAATCAGAAATCAGAGTATGTATCTAAAATAAAACATTACTTGTATCTCACTTTTAAAATATTTTTTAAAGAAATATGTAAAAATAGGCAACATTAAAATCAACCATCACTCGATTTTTTTGATATTTGACTAATAGATTCTTTTTTTCATCTTATACTTAAGTAAATGCCACACAGTCTAACAAACTGTGAAAAGTGTTTTCTATAAGGCTAATGGGTTTATTTTGTCAACACTAAGCTGTCAACGGCATCAGATTGTCTTTTTTTATTTATTAGATGGATCTGAAAATCAACGGGGTAATCCATAAAAACCATAATTCCTTTGTAAATAAACTCCGGTGCGTTGTCACGTGTTTCAAAAATTAGTGAAGCTAACGGTAGCTTTAGATTTTATACATTTTTGCCATCATGTTCTTACGTTTCTTTTGCGTCACAGGTTACACCGTGTGGTCTCACAACCTGGTGGCCATTTCTCGTCTGCGTGGCTCCAACCTCAAAGTCCTGGAGGTGTCCGAAGAGAGCATTGACTTCGATCCAGATCAGTCGGTGTACATCGAGGGCGACCCCGTCCACAATCTGGTGAAGGAGGTGTCCTTGGGCTTGGACCGCGCCTGGCGTCCCTCCATAGACAACAGCATCGTCCTTAATGAGCCCACTCAGCACTTCCACCGCGAGATGCAGAGCTTCAGCGCTGGCATGTAGATGCAGCGGGGCCGCACGGCCCCAAAACCCTTTCTAACCCTGTGCTTGGTGATTGTTCACTAAATGCGCCCTTTCTCATTTTACATATTCTTTCTTTTCATTGCTTTTTGATTTTTTTGTTTTGTTTTCCTTGTAGTGTGAATTAATCCTTTATATGTGCTGTGTTTAATCAGTATTAGCTCTATATTTATATCTATATCTATATATCCTGCTTATTACAAGAAGCGTGTAATTGGGTATTGGTTTAGTAGCTGATCGAGTGAATGGTAGAGAGGGGCTTTTTTAAGCTAGCTTAAAAGTTGTACAACGAGTCGTTTATCCTCTCGCTTTTCGTCCGTTTGTTGGTTTCCCCCTAGAAAGCGTGGAGTTACCCCAAACTATCAGTCGATCCTTCTTGGCTTTCCAAATGACGAAATCCCACGTTCTCGTTGACCTTTTGGGAGATTAGTCTTCCAGCCGAGGGACGGGGTCTGATCCACAGCTACAGTTAGATCCCTTCCTCTTTGTTCCTCAGTTGTCGTTGTTATGCGGAATTGAGGATAGGTGGAAACAACACTTTCGGGACCGTAACTCCCGCTGGTTTTTCTCAACCTGGAAGTAGACGCGCCTCTCCCGGTGAAACCAATTGTAGAGGTTTTCAGTCTGGTGTGTGACACCTGCTTGCTGACCGCCCTCCAGCACAATATCTGGGCCCAGCCATAGGTGTGTGTGTATGTGTGTGTGTATGTGTGTTCTCTCCTTTTTCTGTGTTTTTGTTTTAATGAAGTCTTTTGGTCTGTCTCAGGTAGGCAAAAATTATATGGGAAGGAAAATGAAGATGATGGTTATGATGTTTTGGCGAGAGTGAAAACAATCAACTGTTCTGTCAGTTCAATTGTTCTTCTGGAGTCACAGTTGCCTTTCGAACTCCCCTTTATTTATTCTTGCTCGATGTTTTTAGCCTTGGATTCAATCTGTTCGATGTTTAAATCGACCATTTTTATAGAGCGCCATTCGTGCATGATTCCCCAGCGAAGCGTATGGACGTGAGAGTAGTCCTCATCGTGAATGGATTGAATCCAGACTACAGTATTTCATCTGTGAAACATTAGATGGAGGGAGGCAGATGTTTGCTTGTTCCATATCTCAGGATTCCTGCACTTGCGGTACTTTTCCAGTCGATAGCTTTTGTTAAAGCTCTTTGTTCAGAGGGTCGATGGGCAAGATGATGTAGATTTTTGAAGACGAGAAAGCTCTTCCAACAGAATGCGCTTGAGAAGCTGCTGGTTTTTATTTTCCCTAGTATACTCTGTAAGATTGAAAATCTCATTATGTCGTTTGCTTTTACGTATATTGTCTGCTCGTGTTTTTAAGAATCAAAGTGGAGAGAAGCGGTCAAACTGAAGCCTTCCTGAAAGTGGCAGAATCCCCCTCGTTCAAGAGCATGTCGTTATTTTATTGAAGCGATTTGTCGAAGAGCAAAGTATCTTTTTACTTCTCCAACTCTGTAAGGCCTCAGAACTTCCAGTCTTTTAGTGGCATAGACGCACGTTATCTAAGCCAAACCTGGTTACAAATGAAAGCCATCATGCGCTCAAGACAAACGTAGAGCCAAAGTGAACATTACAGTGTGAACGATCTCTATATGCAACCGTTTGAGGGGGGTTACGTAGAAGTTAGCTTATGATCTTGTTCAGATCAGTGGTCCAAAGAGAGGTTTTAAGCTGTTACCGAATGACATCCAACAGCTCTTAGCATGTGAAGGCCTGCACAAAGAGTTTAGATAAATGTTATTCTACACTTCATAAATGTGAAGATTTATTACAAGCTATTATGGTACCTATGTCAACAACTGCTTTGATTGTGGAGAGAAAGCAAAATGGACTGATTTAAATCTGTCACAGTTGTTATTTTGCCCATTTTAAATAAACCACGGTCTTAAAAAATGCTGTTTTGAGCGTGTTGGCATAGGTGCCAGAAATGCTGGAACGAACGTTGGGAACCGCTTCACGTTGGGAATCTCTTACATGAGTGCCAGTGGTGGGATTCTGTATATTTCTTCAAAAGTCCCATTTCTATTTTAGTAGAGCACCAAAAAGAATTGAACTAAGTGTGTACTTGATTTAGAGCTTGTTGTATATTGATTTTGCTCTGTGGTGGATAAGGACTGGAATGCAGGTCGGTCTTTCTTACAAACCGCTTAAGAGTTCATACCGTGCCTACAAACCCAGAATCGGTTTCGTTTCGAACCCACGACACTTCCGCATCCCCGCTCAATGATTTCTAGACAGCGTTTGACAAGCGATACAAAGACATAGCCTATTTAAACCGTCAGTGTTTCGTCTAGATGTTTTCTGTGCGTGTGTAGTGTAAACGTTCAAAAAGCGCATACATTCGAGAAGCTTGTGTACCACTTCTTCTGCAGTGAACAGGAAACGGCCTTTCTCAGGGTTTCTGTTAGACGTACGGAGGAAAAGTCCAATCGCTCAGGCCTCGCATCATGAAAGTTTCCACAGAGAAATAATCTTCTCAGCAGTCACTGGATTTAACTTCTGTCAGCGCGTCTGCGCCAGCTGCCAAAGATCACGGTGATACAACGTTTTTTCAAAGTGCCCACATGCTGGCAGAGGGCAGGGCCTACGGTCGATCGGCCAAGATGTACTACTACTACTACTGCTTGTATTGTATTACGACAACTACTATTAGATAAATGTACCAACGGAAGGGAGGTTGGACTTGAGCGGTGGTCCACAGCTGTGCTGTGACTTGGGTCAACATGCGTTAGATCTCTTTTGCACCTGTTTCACTGTGAAAAGTGAATGTAATTTAAATATTGAAAAATCAAGGTTGGTTCTATCAGACCTATAAGCTGCTATGAGACATGTTAGGAACATTCCACTGGGGAGATAAAAACGAAAATGGCCAAATGTCTGCATGAACAGATTATTTTTTTACTCTTTTATTCGCTTTCGTTCCGGTAGGGATCTGGAATCAGCGTACGACTGTTCCCGCAGTGAAAGTCGTGGACGCGGTCGGCTTATTTTTTACTCTTGAACGATATGACCAGTCGCTTGTTACAACTCGGTTGGATCCCACGGTTTTGTTTTTAGTTTCCAAAGCGTTATATGCATTTCACAATCTCTCGTAGTACGGAGAAAGCTGTATGTACAGAGGCTGCTATGAACCCCGTATGGGAAAAGTCGACATTGTTACAATTGCCTGTTTGAGCTTTTCCGTTAGCTAGCTTAATGATAAATGATAAACCTCACGCCAGCCTTCAGAGGGGTCAAAAGTGGAGTTTTGTTCGATTCTCTTGTTTGGTAACTTTTTACGGTAAAACCTGCAATCCAAGTTACCACATATCCACTTTAGGTCAACACGGGCCTCTTTATTTCTTTCTCTGGCTGGCCTACAGCAAAGTCGAAAACTATGCAAATGAAATGCATATGATCCAGTGGCTCTTAACTTGATTTCCTTTTTTCTTTTGTTTTCTGTCACTCAACTAGAAATAACCTAACTTGCAATGATACTTGGCCTTATTATTGTTATTAATATTGTTTTAAGATCTTGATTCTTCGGAAGCCAACTCAGTTTCAGGGGCGACCGTGGGTTTCAGACATGGTCTCTGTGAGACTGGCCAGCAGGCCCCAGTTATAAGTGGTACGAATGTTGTGCATTTGTTTAAAATCAGGACAGTTTGCAATAAAAAAAAAGTGGCCATCATGGGGCACGAGCAGTGCGAAGACCACGCTGCTACCTTGTAAACTTAACGGGGAGTTAACTAAGATAACATAACATGCATATGCGTATATATATGTATATCAACGTATATACTTTTATGCAACACATGTCCGGGTTCAATTTATGAACACGAAAAAAGTTTATAAGCGTTGTTGTTTTGCAAAAGTGGTTTTACCATCTTAAATGTTTAATAATTGGGCAGGTGTGTTCTGTCTACTTTTTGTCTCTGGTGAGCACATAGCATTGGATTTTATATGTACATCTGCAAACAAGAAGTACTCTGGCACAGGTGTGAACATGCCAGGTGGGAAGATTTTTAATGAGAAATGTGATCTTGAGGTTCTACGATAAAGAAGGAAAAATCTATGAAAACTTAACTGACAGAGATTGGGTAAACCGGCCGAATGTTGATTCGAATTAATGTTGAACGAATGCATTTTCTTTTAATCGGTAAATAAAAGCATTAAAAAAACAACAGCATGGACTCTGTTTTCATTCAACTCTGAAGTAAAAGTATTTTTTTAACTATTAGGTGAAATTAAATGTTAAGGTCTCACTGCAAACCTGTCAGAAGTCTGGACCAGTCTTCACTTCAAAAAAATATATATATTTTGCCTAAAGAAAGCCAAACCCACATTTTAAAACTTATTTTGTGAAGTCAACAACAAATATAGTATGCAATGCTAAATGTATTTCTTACTTATTAGAAGGACTATATTACAAAACAAAATGCAATATTTTAAATAATTTCTTTATATTGGAACCGTGTTTTTTTTTCTTCAATTTATGAAGCGATGATTCCCAGTGTAAGTTTGATTATATGAAAATGTAAAGATTTTTTTATTTTATATAAGGGATAGTTTGAGATACAGAATTTTAATAGATGTATGATCTGTTGATGTTTGTGGATTCGTAAAATGTAGATACATGTGAGTCTTCAGATGTTAAAGGTTGTAATAGTTAAATCAATAACACAATATTTGGTGAACTTGATGTGGTGAATTATATGACAGTGAAAATGTAAGGGTATTTGTACTTTAATACTAAATTAGGCTTTGTTTAACCAAAGTATTTGTAATTTTTTGTTAAATATTATATCATTGTCTTTTCTTGCCATCTTTGTAAGATTTAATTATTGGCTTCATGTCTGTGCAAAAACACCACACACGCAATCCTGTGTTTTTATTCAATGACATATTTAATGTACACAAGTTTATTTCACCAGACCACCTTTAAGGCAAAACTTGTTAAAGGAA
This sequence comes from Triplophysa tibetana, assembly GCA_008369825.1. Lineage (NCBI taxonomy): Eukaryota > Metazoa > Chordata > Actinopteri > Cypriniformes > Nemacheilidae > Triplophysa > Triplophysa tibetana. Next base: position 2,577,819 of record CM017907.1, read on the forward strand.
ACTATAAATACCATTACCTACATGGACGGTTCTCTGGACTTTTCTCAAGCGAGAGGTGTCGATCAAAATCCTATATACAATATATACTCGTTACAAGTTCTATATACAGTTTGACAAATATGCGGACCTTGCATCAACAACCTTCCATTTAAAAACCGTTACAATCCTGAGCATTTATAATCCTGTTAAAAGCAGCCCGGTTGACTTTTCAAACATACAGATTTACATAATACACTAGGTCGGACACTCTCACACTGCACCTCAAATACAGAGATCAGTTTAACAAATGACTCCTCTTCATAAAATACCCAGTAGCATATGCCGTATCCTTTACTCGGCTTTGCACTCAAGTTCAAACTCAGACAGGAGATAACCACATTACTACTGCGGTTAAATGTCTAAGGAAACACCCCCTGAGTACAACAACAACAGGAAGTCACAAACGGTATGCTGGAGAGGAAAAGCAACTCGCGCAGATCAGATGACATCGTGAGGTGAAGGCGACTGTTGATGGGGCTGCTCGCTTCCTGGTGGGGAAGGCCTGGGAGGTGGTCCAGAGGGAAAATTGTCAGAGGGGGGTCTTTGTGGCAGGTAGCCCATACGTTGAGGAAATGGCAGCTGAGCTCTGGGAAACACCCCAGGGGGGATTGGCCCTCGCACTAATAGAAATCAGGTTAAAGATTATTACCTTTTACACCGCATCAAATAATCCGACACTAAATAATGAAATGATGGTGCTTCTTAAATACTACAAATACCTGGCAACCCTTGTTAATCACAATTGTTATAAATATTACTAAATAACAACTAATTTTAACAGTTTAACAATATTACACATATGAGAAAGAGATCAGGATTCACATACTGCCTATGGGTGGACCACCAGGTCCACGGGGTGCAAAGAAGTCTGGTGGTCCATAAGGGCCCCTGAGTCGGATGTGTGGATCTCTGGGGTCCATTGGTGGAGGCATTCTCATTAATTGGGGACCGGGATGAGGTCCCATTCTCGAATCTGGATCAGGGTGCATTCTCATGTCACCAGGCATAGAGTGGGGACCCTAAGAAGATATATTTTATGTACCGGTACCTATGAAAACTATACATATAGCTATCACAACATTTTTCTCACAAAACAAGTGATGGGTTTACTCACGTCTCTGTTTTCATTCCCACTGACTGTAGAGAAAACAAAAACAGAACAAAGGGGGGGGGGGAGAGAGAGAGAGAGAGAGTCATAGGTGCTCTTAGGGTTCATTATTGCATTTTCATTTTATACCACCGGGCTGTTAAATGCTTCAATCTGATTGGTTGACAAAGGTTCTATGGGTATGCATTCATTTTCAGCAAATGCACAACTATGAGGTATTCCAGGTGTGCAGAACACATTACAGTTCCATATCACTTCGCCAAGTTTAAATAACAGGAAGGTTATGGTGTAGCCTATAGGCCATCGCCTCACACAGCACCCTGCTCTTGATTTATTGTTTTAATGTCAAACTTTACAGTTAATGGAAACGCGTGCACATTTTCATTTCAATAATCAAAGCATTTCAAAAACCAATATAGAAATACATATACTGAAAAAGAAAATAACTAAATGAATTTATAAACACTGATAGCCGTTTTCCTCTTCATGCTGCTTATAACTGATAACAAGTATATTTTGATAGACCTGCTCTTCTCAAAGTGTGCGTGATTTTTTTACTGCTGGTGATAAAAACAATAGAAGGAATAAATAATATTATTATCACTGATTTTTCTGTTAAAGAAATTACTGCAAACACTCAGGTGTGGGCGCGCTCTCGCTCTCTAACTCACTCACACACACAACAAGTAGCACGGTAGCAGTGGCTCAAGCCTCCGAGTCCATTCGCTCTAACGGACACTTGAAATGAGAAGCACAAGAAAGTAGTTCTAGTCCACCCATCAACAGCAATTTAAAGAGGATAACATGACAAACGTTGAAATAAAAAAATTAAACAATTGATTATTGGTAACCGAGGTATAAGCGGAATAATTGACCCTGGTCCATTCAATTATTCGAAGGTTAATTTTAAATAATTTTTGAATAATTGAACGGCACGTTGTCAATTATTCCTTACTTAATTCACTTCTTAAGGACGTATAAGAAAAAGCTCATTCCTGCCTTGACATTAAACGCTGCAAGCTGAACTACATAAAACAAGTCAGCAGGGAGTTTATTGCTAATAGAATTTAACATTAGAGAATTCCCCTGTGTCTCTCAGTATTACTCACGCATCTCTTTAGACATGTACAACCCGGATGTCGTTATAATTTACAATTTAATATAATTATTTGCTTTGAAGCGGTAGACTAGACTTATTGACTCACTAACAACATGTTCATTTGTAAGTCACTCTGGATAAAAGCGTCTGCTAAATCAGTGGTTCTCAAACTTTTTTGGCCCTTTTTATGATTTTTTCAAGCCAAGTACCCCTTGACCAGACGACAACATTTTACCTTAAAATTCTGTGAAATGAGAGTCAAACAGTTACTATATCTAAATTTATTAATTTATTTTTTATGCATCTTTGTGTAGTCCTAATTTCATATAGAAATACTATTATCATAATTTATTGATTTTCATTATGTAAAGCTTTCCTGTAGCTCAGTGGTAAGAGCATTGCGTCAACAACGCAAGGTTGTGGGTTGATCCCAGGGGATTGCAAATGCCTATGTAAAATGTATAGGATAAAGCAATGTAAGTCGCTTTGGATAAAAGGGTCTGCCAAATGCATAAATGTAAATGTAATCCTAAATATCAGTTTCTCTCACGTACCCCCATTTGAGAACCACTGTGCTAAATGAATAAATGAAAATAATTCCACTTTAGAGCTCAGCTCACATAACTTGAAAGTTGATTAATATAGGAGAATAGAAGAAAGACTTACCTGATTTGTCACCAAAGTATCCTGAATCAGGATGTGGTGGTCTAGGAGGTAAAGGGCCCATCGGGTACGGCCCTGGAGGGGGCCTCCTATAAGGCAAACCTGGGTCTGCGAGAGGGTGACCTTCCAAAACATAAACAGTATATATACCACTCACATGTGGAATCAGACGCATAAAGGTACGACAAAAATTGTTTAAAATAATAGTACATATTCAAAATGAGAAATAATGGAAATGACACACTACAGTATGTACAACTATCAAACTACCAGTGCTGAGATGGACATGATGTTGATATGACATTTAAAAATACAGTGATGTCCTTTGCCATTTGTGCCCTCAATGTGAAACAGCTCAACACTACTGTACATTAAACAACAAATCAACAACGATGAACTGACAGTGTTGGGAGAAAGGCAACAAGTCAACTGTAGCCCAAGGTTATACTGAGTAAAGTCACTTCCAAAAATAAGAGTCTACTTCATTTTTAACAGAAATCTTTTGGTATAAAAACATAATTCTGGACAGAAGAACCCCAGAGGTAAGAAACACGATCTGCTCCAGGGCCATAGCAGTGGGAACATCACTGTACCTGGAGGGCCAGAAGGGCCCCTGCGTTCCCTGTCCCAGGAGGGTGACAGTGAGCCACTATCGGAGCGAGGGCCACTCCGCTCAAAGTCTGGCCCACCAATAGGGGGCTCTACCACGCCACGGGACGCTGATTACATGACAGTAAAAGTCAAAGAGAATGAATGGGGGGGGGGCGCAGGAGGGCAAACAAAAGTGTTGGATAAGGTTAAGAAAATGAAGAAAGTAAAGGAGACAATGAACAAAACAAACAAATTAATGAAATATTATATTTAGTAATTGAAGATTACGCAGGATGGCATGTGTATACACTACCTCTAGCGCCAGGGCCCATCATAAACTGTGGTGAGAGTCGAGGGGGGCCGTCCATCAGTGTAGGGGGAGAAAGAAAGGGCCGGGTTTCTGAGGATGGTCGACCAAGAGGAGAGGGGCCATAGGGAGATCTCTCACCTGTGAGAGAGTGAATATCAAGAAAAAGACCATAGATACACAACTCATTACTAACTGAACCGAGTAATAGAGTTTAACAAGATAAACATGTATGAGAAAAGTTCTCTAACCTCGAATTAAAGGTCTGCCTTCTCGTACATACGGATCCTTTTCGAGAATCTCCAGCTTAAACTGAGAATCTGTCAGCCTGCAAATAATACAAAGGCATGTTTTGATATACATTGTTAAAAGACAACACATATGCACTATTCATGTCAAAGAAAGCCATTTTTCTTTCGGTGTATCTCACTTCTGGCGGAGATTGGAGTTTTCTCTTTTGACATCTGCTAGATCTCGATCCGCCGCTCTTGCCGCCAGCTGTAAGACAGACGATGCAGAGTAAAAACAAAATCAACCATCTGTAAGCTGCTGTTGACTGATAAAAATTGGTGGTGTAAAAAAACTTACCCAGTTATCATGAGCCCTTTTCTCATGAGAAGCAACCTAAAAGCAGGAACGAACGTTTATAAAATACTGAAATAAGGATGTATGTATAATAAGGCCTATGTGGTCAATTTTTGAATGAATCTGTTGCTCTACCTTGTCAATAAAAAAATTCATTTAGAGTTTGTTCTGTTCCATAAAATAAATATCACATTGTTTCTATTGTAATCATATTTCAAATGTCAGCAAACTCTTGACCTTGACTATTGCTACTTTAAGTCTGTAAAACTTAAAAGAGGTTTTTAAATAGATCACCTGATTCTTGTAAGCTTGTGAAGTCCTATCCAGCTCCTCTTCCAGGTCTTTGGCTCTTTGTCTGTAAAACAGTGACGGAACCTCAAATGTAAACTTTCTGTTTTGGTTTATCCTAAATCACATTTCCTGTTCATCTCATATAGGCCGTTTCCTTTGTTGTGATTGCATGCCACAAATGAAAAAATCCCTGCACGTGTTCAAAATCTGCTCTCACCTGTACGTGTTGAGCTCCTCCGCTGCGAGACTGATCTTTTTGCCTGCTTTGTTGAGCTTCTCTTCCTTCTGCAAGCGTTCCTTTTCCTCCACCGTTAACATTCTGACAAAAGTCCAAGAAATAACAGAGTTACGGGCACATTAGCCTATTTTATTCAGCAAATAAAAGTCAAGTGAAAATACTTTTTTATAGGATGCAGCTGTTTGCGTTCACTACCTGTGAAGTTTGAGTTCATTCTCCTGGTACATCTCAGTCATGATCTGCAGTTTCTGCTGGAGTTTCTGGATTTCGCTGGAGTATTTGGCACTTTCCGACTCCAACACCTCTTTATCCTCCTCAAATTCCTTGATGCCCCCTGAGATCAAACTCGAAACTGAGAAAACCCTTGACAAACAGTCTAATCTCCATGTTTGATGTAACCAGGCCGAAACAAATGAGGTATTCTTCATTTTTTGTCTTTCATCTTATCATTAATGTAGCAATTGGTAAATTAGGTTATTGTGGAGGTTTCAAATTTCTAGACTGAAGATTAACATGCCTAAAAAAACAGTTCACATTTAAACCAAGTACAAGGGATGTTGAAAAAGGGAACATTTTCTGTACTTCATGGGAACCGATCTCTTTCTACCTTGAAGGTCTTCTTTGGCTTTCACCTCGTCTGCGAGTTTGGCAAACACTCTGTTCTTATCTTCCTCCATGGACTTCAAGTCTGCACTCATCTGTGACGGAGAGAAGAATGGCCTTTACACAGTTTCTTGTAATATTTTAATAAAATAATGGATGTTTTTTTACTGCAAAAAGTCATAAATAATTCTTATAACTAAGGACTGTGGTCAAAACCAAGTGACCGCCCACCTAGACAGCATTCAAAGTGTTGTTTAGTTAAGGAGCACACCCAAACACTCCCAACGTGCAAATTAATTGTACAATTACCTTTGCTGCTTCAATAAGTTTCTGTACTTTCTGCTTCTTGTGGAAATCTGCAAGCAAAACATAAACTCAAGATCTGATCTCAGCATAATATGCTTCATAGCCGGCGACATTATGAGCTCTTAAAAGAGAGAGTTTATACCTGAACTGTTGCCATTCTCAGTTCCGGCTTTATTGATGCAGCCATCAATGGTGTCGTCTTCAGAATTCCAGTCTTTCATCTTCAGAAGGCATTCTGTCAGAGACTGACACAGGAAGAGAAATCGTCAGAAAAGCACTTTTGTCAGGTTAATGCACGAATGGATGCATTCTCACCTTGATGCGTTCGTCTTTGTTAGCACAGTCCTCCATCATGCCAGCGTGAGATCTTTCACACAGCTTCATCTCCTCCTCTAACTCACCGAGACGTTCATTCCACACCTCAGCCTCCAGAACCAGCTGAGTAAAGACCATCATGCAGTCACAAATGCTGTACAGTTCAGCATTAAGCCAAATGAAGATTGTCTCACGAACGCGCACACACACAGTCTCTTCTATCATTTTCACCTGGGCTTTACTCTCAAGCAGCATTTCATGCTCTTCTTTAGATGCCTGCAGGTTCTTCTGGAGTCGCTCCGTGTTGATCTCGTGAATCTTCAGAGTCGTGTTGTCCTACACGTGGACATAGAGATGAAACCATCATCATGTGGCACATTCATTTTGGCTCTAGTGCAGAGCTCCTCAGACATTATTTATACCTGTTCCAACTGTGACTTTCGTTCTTTAGCTTCTTCTTCCAAATTCCCTAAAATCTGCTCGAGCTCAGCAAGCTGGAGGAGACAGAGATCGAGAAGCTAATCAGATGGCTAAATACCTCAGGGGGTTAAATAAACAATCTCAAGTTACTATAAAAACAACAGTCATTTTATCTCAATTTACATTTCAACACATGAAACGTTTTTGCCAAGCGACTTCCAGTGCATTTGGGGTAGAATATCTATTTTATATGCTGTACATATATCGGTTTGTGTTTTGGAAGGGATTTTGCTGTTCTTAGGGTCGTGACCTACCCATAGAGCTATAAACAGGCGAAAAACCATCAAATCTAAAACAGGTGATTATTTGCAATAAAAGCGAGTAAGAAATATAGAAGGGAGCATATCAAAACAATACCTGATCCTCTTGCTGTATTCTTGCTTTGTTTTGATGGGACAGCTCCTCCTGGAGCCGTTCAATTTCTTTTTTCATCTGGGTGTTTGATTGCTCAAGCTTCTGTGACGCCAACTAAAGAAAATATGACTGGATTGCTCAGATTACAGGAAAAGGTGACAGATTTTGTGCTTTATGCCAGATTCAATCAAACATGTGTAATACATTCTCTAAAACCTAGATCCAATAAGCATAACAATCATTCTTGAGGAAATTATTTATGGCCCACTGGGCATGTTTTCCATTTATAAAAGATGACGATTTATGATTAAATGAATAGAAGCACACGGATACATGACAAGGAAATTAAAAGATTTTAGATCCCAGACAAATTCAACAACTAATGCATGAAATATGTGAATATATAAAACATCAACTAATAGTAAGTTAACGACAGGTTTTATTCGAAATCTACATAAAGACAGTCTTTACCTCCAAACCTTCCTTCTCTGCAGTTTGTGCAGATATGCCACTGTTTTGAAGTGTTGAATCCAGTTTCTCGTACTGTTAAAACAGATGGACACCATTATCTTAGGAAAGTGATTTAAATAATTATGTACTATAGAAATATAACATGGTCTCACTAACCTTTTGTTTGACCTCACTGAACGTCTCCAGCACTTTGCACTTTTCATCCAACAGTTCTGCAACTTTCTGAGCCATCTGTTTCTCTTTGCCTGCGAACACAGCAGAGAACAGTCCGGATCAGTTAGATCAGACAGTGAGGATCACAGAAAAAGGCTGTTCATTTAACCTAGCACTGAAATAGACAATCAGACATACTTGCATAAAGTCTGCTTTTGATCTGTGGAATAAAACAGACACGCATTATCAATACTTGCCCAAGTTCACTGAAATTAGTGTATGAATGTGTTCTGAGCAGTAGTAGATAACATACGGAGTGGATAAACCTGCAGCTGAACATAAGCAGTGTGCATAAACCGAAAAAGACTGTAAAAACCACAGCTTCCCAAGGAAGTCCATATAAGTCAGGACCAGGACGTATGTCATCAGGAAGTGATGAAACAACCTAAAAAACACAAAAAATATACTTAAAGACTGTGTGAGATTCATTCTTTTATAGTTAAGATTCAATTAGATTTACAACCATGATTATGGCTTTATTTGTGAAAAACAAAACAAAGCAAATGTGCAGACGTACACATACATGGCATTACTTGCTATAAGTCACAAAATCAAACTGGATACATGCATGATAACATAAAAAGGCCATATGCACCTGTCAACACACTAATGCTAACCAGTATAACCAAATTAAATGTTTAACAAAGATAGTTAAAGGGCAACCCAACACTTTACAGATTAATAAACCAACATGTTAGATGGTGTACACCAAAAACATGCTAATAAACAAAACAACCTCACGTTGAGAAATATGTAAAGTTACCTGATGCTTCAATGCTAACAGTCATATGCCGGTACATAAGCGCAGTAATGTCATTATACATCTATACAAACACTAGGAAACATTAAAACTCAACCAAAATAAGTCTATGTAACAACGACAGGCGAGAAATAGTAATGTTTTAACCGTTGACAGCTGCCACACACACACAGTTTCATCATACACACTGCCACATACATCTCTGATCTTCTCCACGGCTAGAGTGTAGTAAATCTTCGCCGCTCCCCTCATGTCAGTCGCTTCCGTGACGAGCGACTCGGCCTTAAATTCGTCTGTCATGATTGAACTCAAATCAATCGATGAGATTGAAGGTTTTTCCGTAATTTATTGAATTGTCTGTTGTTATGCCATGGTGCCTCTACTCTCAATGCCAGTGCGCACTGCGCTGAGGGGAGGAGCGCACTGTTGTTTTAAGGTGGTTTCGTCATTTATATTATGTCGTATTTAAAAATAAAAATAACACACACGTCCTGTTTACTTGTTATATGTTTAAATAATTTGCCAATATGCATTTTGTTTATATTTAAACTTATACATTGGTATTTTGGTAATAAAGTTCAACTTTACGGAACGTACCACCCCTAATCGAGTTATGGTTTCTTCCAAACGTCACCAATTGCAGAACGCCAACATGTCCCACTTGAGTTTTAAAGCGACAGCAACCCAGCGGAGACGATCGTTAATGCTGAAATATTTGACTTGAGCAAGATAGGAAACGCGGTTAAAATGTAAGGAAGTAATTGTTTCATTGGTGTATGTGTTAAATATGGCTTTATATACAAGCTCAAGAAATCTTAGCCTACAATTCGTTAGGAATTATATGTTCATGACTGGTTTATGTTGTTGAGGTCCTGAATCCTAAACAGTTTCATGAGGGTAAAGTATGAGGTGGTAAATGTTTGAATGAAATTGCCTTAAAGGGACAGGCCACTACAACTGTTTTGTATGAAGAAGACTCACCTTGTCCACTATAGATGCGAGTCCATTAATTGTAACTCCACCAACAAAAATAGCCTGCTGATAAAATTGCTCTACACCTGTCAGAAAGAAAAATAACACATCATTACATGTACTAGAATGACTCACATTTAAAGGGGTCATATGGCGCGAATATGTGTTTTTAGTGTCATTGGTGTGTTATAAGTTGCCCATGTATTAGAGACCTAAAATTGCAAAAATTAAAGTGTCGGAAAAAAGGTGCATTTCATCTAAAAGCGAATGCTCTCCCAGACCTGCCTGAAAGGCCTCGTGTACCCACACCCCCACAAATCTACGTCAGTTCGTGATATGTTTTGAATTAGACCGCCCAAATGTATATGCAAGTAAGGGTGTACCTGTCAGTATAATTAAAGAGGAACATGATGTTCCTAATATGGAAAGAGGCGTTACATTTCCGTCACACGCTTGCAGTATTCGACTAATCACAACGCACTGGTTAACTGGCCAATCATTGCACACCGCGCTTTTCAGAGCGATGAGTTTGATAAAACCCCGCATGTTTCAGAGAGGCGGGGCAAAGAGGAGATACAAACATGCACGGAATGTGGAAAATACAGCGTTTTTTTACCTTAAATCGTGTAAACACATTGCATTACATCTAAAACAAACGATAATATTCATTTTAGCCGTATCATAAGACCACTTTTAGAATAAACGTTATGGTTCTGAATTGAAATATCATATATAATAGAATATATTACAAAAATGTCAGGATATTCTTAAAAAACATGGCTTGTGTGCCAGAATTAAAATTATTCTGTAGTGTACTCCGTCATTTCAAGATCCAGAAAAGTGAAACCCTCACCATTTTGTAAAGCTTGAGCTTTACCGTGCTCCTCAGAGAAAAGGCCATGGTTTAGCTGGAAAGAAGTTTTCTCGATTTCAAAATCTGTTGAATCCTTATGCATTCCCACGTCCTGATCAAATGTCTGAAAATCTTCCGCATGAAGACCTTCATTAATTATATTCTTGAAAAGATCCTTCTCCTCGGAGACGGACACCTCTATGGGATGGCTGAAATCATTGATGTCAGATCCCTCAGTCATTTGATTATTTTCAGCCTCTTGAGTGAAGATTTGTGTATTCTCATTTAGACTGAGACAGGCTCCACGAGAACACTCTTCTTGGTCGCTTCCTGTTTGGACAAAAATGTAACGTCACACTTTGGAATATTTATGACACTTTATCATTATTGTCACCATCATCACTTCCCATTAATTGAATTAACAAAAGTTAGTAAGTATAAATTCCCATGCAGTATCCACCACAATTATACATTCCATCATCTGTTATGCCCTGAAAGAGTTTCAAAACTTGAACATCATCTGTACCTGGGCTTCCATCTACTTTCATGTTTATGTTCCCTGGTGCATAGGTCTCTCTTACAGTGGATAAGAGGAAAGCCAATTGTTGTAAATCTGGATATTCATTATTGCTATCCTTGTCAGGAAAAACATTATTGTTTTGAATGTGTCTTCTTCCCTTTATATGGTTTTCCAATAGCCGTTCTAGGTCATTGAGTTCAGCAAGATCATCATTATCTCGACCCGTATCCAATTTTGGAAAGCTTCCGATTTTGGAATCCAGCCATGCTAACTTTTGGTCTCCGACTATATCTAAAATATCTTTAATATTCTGTTCACTCAGATGTGAATATAGGTTAGGATATTCTTCAGAGAGCTTTTGTGACGGGTTAATCTCTGCGGAAGAAACCAAAGTGTCAATGTGAGAGGATTCAGGTAATTCCTCAACAGCTTCCAGGTCCAGGGTCATGTCAGCATCAGTCTGATCCTGGGTCGCACCTGTCACACTTTCAGCTTTGGTTTGATGATCCATATGATTTGCAAAATCCGTCTCTGTATCTTCTTTCTGTTCAGCACCTTGAAGTGACTTTGGGTCATTTTGTGCGAATAAATCTTTGGTTAGTTCCCCTTCGATAGAAGAGGTCTGGGGAGCGGGGTCCTCTGTGCCAACATCTTTAATGTTTGCATCTGCTTCATTCTGGAGGTTATCTCTAACATCATTTAAATCAGTGAGAGAATATTCACCATCGGGTTCACCCTTTGTAGAAGCTTCCTGTGACAAATTTTCATTCTTCATTTGTGTGTTGTCATTCTGCTTGGAGACATCAGAATTCAAAGCTTTATAATCTAAACCTGTGTTTACTTCTTTTGTTTCCAGATCATTCTCTGTAGGTTCAGAAACTGTACTGGCATTTAGTTCTTTCGTGATGCCGTCTTGATGTCCACCATCTGAATTTGTTTGACTTTCATCTGTTAAAATATTATCTCTAACACCAATATCTGCCTTATCTGTCTCAAATACGCTGTCGAGCGGTTCAGTCGTGTTTTCCATTTTTTCATGTGTTGTTTGAGCCGAATGTGATTCAGGTTCAATATCTGAGTGTATATTTTCTTCTCTCTTTCCAGGCAATTCAGTTTCTAGTTTATCATTGTGAACCAGAGCACATCTATTTTCACTTTCATCAAAAGAAACTATGCTTGTGCTTGATTTATTTTCATTTCTTATTTCTGTTTCAAGCGTTCCTGAATCTGATAACGTTTCATCATTCTTCGCGATATCTTCATCTTCTGATCGTGTCTCATTTATTTCTGTAACATCAAGTTTGGGGACCTCAGAATTCAAAGCATTATAATCTAAACCTGTGTTTACTTCTTTTGTTTCGAGATCATTCTCTGTAGGTTCAGAAACTGTACTGACATTTAGTTCTTCCGTGACCCCGTCTTGATGTCCACCTTCTGAATTTGTTTGACTGTCATCTTTTAAAATAACATCTCTAATACCAATATCTGCCTTATCTGTCTCAAATAAGCCGCCAAGCGGTTCAGTCGTGTTTTCCATTTTTTCATCTATTGTTTCAAGTGTTCCTGAATCTGATAACATTTCATCATTCTTCGCGATATCTTCATCTTCTGATCGTGTCTCATTTATTTCTGTAACATCAAGTTTGGGGACCTCAGAATTCAAAGCATTATAATCTAAACCTGTGTTTACTTCTTTTGTTTCGAGATCATTCTCTGTAGGTTCAGAAACTGTACTGACATTTAGTTCTTCCGTGACCCCGTCTTGATGTCCACCTTCTGAATTTGTTTGACTGTCATCTTTTAAAATAACATCTCTAATACCAATATCTGCCTTATCTGTCTCAAATAAGCCGCCAAGCGGTTCAGTCGTGTTTTCCATTTTTTCATCTATTGTTTCAAGTGTTCCTGAATCTGATAACATTTCATCATTCTTCGCGATATCTTCATCTTCTGATCGTGTCTCATTTATTTCTGTAACATCAAGTTTGCTTAAACTGTCATCCTTTATCTCTGCGCCTGTGTCCTTGACAGCTAAAGTGTGATCATCACTATGCCCAGATAATGTGTCCATAATTGTTTTAGAATCTCTATGTTTGTTTTGACTTATTGTGATAGTCTCAATATTGGATTTAGCGTCTGAATCTTCAAAACCCGATAATTGTTTTTCTTTATCGTCTGATTCTGTTACAACGGCTAACTTTGGTACTTCAGATGTGTGAAAATCATCCAAGTCAGAGCTAACTACAGGGTTTGTGCTATTGGAAATGGAAGAAATGACCTCATTATCATTTTCTTGTCGCTTTATAGTTTCTGAATCATTGTCTTCATCAGAGAGCCTTTGTTTTAACTCGTCCTTTAAAATGTCTGCATTTGAATCCCGCAAATAATTTTTGCTTTGAATAACACCTTTGACTGAATTATCTGCTGACTTTGTTTTAGAGACTTCTGAATCTTTACTCTCTTGTGTATCATCATCCTGAGAGGTGTCGTTCACTTTTCTGATGTCTTGTAATGTCATTCTGTCATAAGAAAGTTCTTGGGTTTCACTGATTAAATCCGTTGGGAATGTATTGTGTTCCAAAAAGTCATTCTCTCCAGAATCTACCTGTTTTGTTGACTTGTCCTCCTCACTTTGCAACTGTCCCTGTTGATTTTGCTCCATCTCTCTATCTAAACGGTCAGCGTTGTTTTCAGTTTGAATGCCATCTTTGATTAAATTATCTGTTGGTTTTGTTTCAGAGGTTTCTGAAACTGTTCTGTCTTGTGTATCATCGTTTTGGGTGCTAGAATCTTGTGAATGATCAACTATTTCTCCAATAGCATCAGATGCATCGGTGTCTTCTAATGTTATTGATTCATCTGACTGGATTTGACTAATTACATCAACATTAAGATCAGATATGTCTGTTTTCTCATCTAGTTCTTTCTTACCTCTATCTTCATCCTTTGTTGTTTGTTCATTATCGCGTTCCACATCACTCTTTACTACTGCGTCTGACTGAAATGGAATCTTAATGTTATCAAGCACGGATGACAAGCCACTGACTGAAAATATGGACTGTGGGCTTGAGTCTTTGTTCCTGTTGTCCTCTGTGTTTGGAGTAGATTTATCAATTTCTTCCTCCGACACACTGTCTTTATCCTCATCACTTTCAAATTTCTCTTTACTGTAAATGTCTGTAATTCCATTGTAGATTGTTCCATACCACCCTATCTGTGCTTTCTCTTCTGTTTTACCATCTACCAAGCTACGATCCTCATTCTCCACACTGTGATCTGGGCTGGTTTCATCTTTCTGGATTTTTTCAACCGAATCCACAGATTGATGAGGGTTGCTCTGGCTGTCATGTATGATTTTAGCTTCAGGTTTACTTGCATCGTCCTTACCAAAGCCAAGAACATCCATACCCATACTCATCCAGGAGCTGGACGGCTGGGATGAAGGTTCCTTCTCGTCGTTCTGTTTCTCAGTGTTGTCCTTAGTATCAACCTTGGAATCCTTGACTCCAAAGGCATTGGTCAATCCTCCCCTAATCCAACTGAACGTTCCAGGCTTTGTCTTCTCATCTATGTGGTTCTCCTCGATATCCATTGCTATTTTTCTGCTTCTGAAAGGTTCTTGGTCGCTGCTGTCATCCTCTGATTCATCCACCTTGCTTTGTTCATTCCTGCCAAACAATCCATTAACAGCAGAGCCTATCCAGGAAGACCCACCTTGTTCTGTTGTCTTGGGGTTGTTTTGGTCAGAAACATCTTGAACAGAAATCTGGCCAGGGTCACGTTCTTCCGTATGAATAAGTTCATCAGGAGCTGAATTTTTGATTATTGCTTTATGAGGTTCTTGAGTCACATCTTCCAGATCATCAAATTTAGGGTTGCCATCAATGACTGACCCATTTTCATCAGTGCAAAAGAAGTCGAATTCCTAAGGAAAGAATTTACAGTAATATACATTTTAGTTTTTGGCAAATGCTTTTCTTACCATAAAATCCAAATGTCAATGTATTTGATTCAATACTTTGTATAATGTTACCAAGTAACACATAAAAAATGATTAGTTAGTCCCTTTCATCTTTTTGTAGTCAGATGGATGAATTGTATAAAAATGACGGTTTACTTTGTTTAATTTATCAGATTATATACTTTATACTTTATATTTGTGCTTCTCAGATTAAAACAATTCACACCAAATTGAAAATAAACTATGTTTTTTGCAAATTTAATGCACAATATTACATCTGATTTGTAGAACAGATGGTGTAGAATGAAATCAATTTTGACAAGAATTACCAGACATTATATCTATTTGATTCAGATAAATTGGTAAATATACAGTAGCATTACCTGGGTTGGCACCAGGATTTCCTTTTTTTCATCAACAAAAAGCTGATCAACTTTAACAGCATCTTTGGGGAACAAACCAAACAGTTTGTCTATCTACAAAATGAGAAGAATATATTTATTATAAAATGAATAAAAAACGGTAGTGACACAGATGCGCATTAATCATTGGGAAGTATAAAATGTAAAATTTTAAAAGGCTTACACTTCCTGCCCAAAGATCACTTCTTTTTCCTGATAGTTTGTAGTAAACTGTTATTATGTCCCCTTTTCTGAAGTTCAGAAACCGGCAGTCTTGAGCACTAAAGTCTCTCTGGGCCTGCACACGACTCATCATACCTAAAGCAAGACAATAACATATGCAATAAGAAATATATAAACAATCAACATATTGTTTTCTTAATGATTAGAAAGGTTTTTGAATGCGTTCACAATTATAAATACTATCATATAAATAATACAAAATTCTTACTTGCACACTCTGGGTCTCCACATACTTTGTAGTCTGATATTAAACCCAAACCCTGGTGAAAAACCCCAAGTCCAACATAAAACAAAATAAATAGATGTACGTCTGCCATGTTTGCATATATCCATCAATTCTCTTCATCTCATTAGATCCATTCCTTTATGTTTATTCCCAAATCCAACAACCAGAGTGAAGGAAATCCAATTCCAAGCTCTCTTTCGAGAGAATGATCCTATCTGTAATGATCATAGTCTGACAGGCAGAGATTGCATTATAGGTTACTGACAGTAAATTATTAACATCCCCACACGCCACATCAGCGACACACTTTAACTTTAAACTATGGACCAAAACCACATTGAACCGAAGGTTTTAAAATACCACACACAAATCATTGTCATTTTGACTCTAAAGTTACTTTAAATGTGAATATTAATATAAATGCTATGATTTGCCTTACAAGAGTAATGGTATCTGTGAGTCAGTCCAGAATGCTGTTATGGTAACCTAAGAGGGGATAATGGAGATACGGACCTGAGCAAAGGTCCACATAGTCTGAAGTTCTTCCAGGAGAGGCAACATAATACATGTGAGGTTAGTCAGTCTATAGATAAGATGGACTTCCAAAGCAGGGATGAGTTCTTACAAATGTATAAAATGTTTAAAAAGTTGTCGGTTGAAGTCGCTTTGGATACATGCATCTTAAGGCATCCGAAACTCTTCTTTTTGCCATGTCTACACAAACAAACACTTGAATGATTTATTAACTGTTATTCACACATTTAACTCTCTTTAATATATTTCCCCTGCGATCTGTCTCCTAACACCAGAGGGCGCCAAATATCCTGTATGCGTTACAGCGAGCGAATAAAAAAATCCCCATAGTTACCGTCGACTCTATTAGTCGTCATCATTTCAAATGTGTTCAAAATGGAGAGGTAGAAAAGTATGGTGACAGTGAAACAGCAAATCTGCGAGGTTTAGCCCTCCATAAATGTTGATTAATTTAGGGTATTGCGCATAGATAAGAAAGCCTAGAAATGAAGTCGGCCGCGGAGGAGTTAATGCCCAGACTTCTGCCCGTGGAATCATATGATACAGAAGATATTGATCCCAGCCAACCTCCCAGAAACCCTCAAGAATACCTCAGACAAGTTCAGTAAGTCCTTCATTGTGTATTTATTGATGACTTTAAAGTTAAAGTATCATATTTTGTATCAACTTGTGCGTAGTATCATTTACAAAGCGCTTTACAGAAGACATAACCACTTGAAAATTTGAAAGAAGACACGTGAAAATTTAAACGAGTGAACACTTAAGGTTAAATATTTAAATTCATTTTTGAAATAACATGTAATAATGGTTGAAATGGATGCATTTATGTAAAGAGAAGTATTTTTAGAGGGATTACGAATTTTAGCATGACATTGAGGCGTAAAGCATCTTCTTTGGCTTTTTTCGTATTATTGTTATTTTTACTCTGTAAAGCATTTGAGCTACAGTCTTGTAAACATATTTTAGATAGTCACTATATGGAATTTAAAGTTATGCTTTTTATTTTTCCACATGCATCAGTACACATTTTTAATGTGTCTCTTATTTTTGCTTACAGAAAGGAAGCGTCTTTGTGCCCAGATGTTGTTGTTGCACAAATAGATCCAAAGAAGCTAAAGAAGAAACAAACTGTGAATGCGTCTGTAAGTATGGAAATTAGCAATGACTGGTAAATTGCAATCTCTTATGTGTGTAATGCTTTTTTTCTTCATGTTAATTGTTCTGTTACAGATCTCAGGTTGTTTGTCTGCACCTCAGGGTTTCTCTCCCAGCCTAACATGGCAACAACAACAAGTCAGCAAATTTTCAGAAGTCAGACAGGTATTAGATTTGAACTAATTTTACGCAATTGCGTGTGTATCTAGCGATTAAACAGTTGTGCTGTATATATATCTCTCTTTTGTTTCAGAGTGTCAACAAGCATCGTCAGCATTGGGAAGCCCAGTTTTTGGATGACAATGTTGTCATGGTAAGACATTTAAAGTATGAACAGTACATAAGAGAATAAGAGTCTATCAAAACAATACATCTCCCCATAGCCAAAAACCGAGGATGAGGATGGATGGAAAAGGTTCTGCTTGGGTGAGAATGTTTGTCTTGGCATCCAGCAGAAAGAAGATGACAATGTTAACCCGGGTCTTGATTACGTCAAGGTACGAATCCAGTCGTGTTCTTCACTCTATAATGCCCTATTTCAAAGTCAGTTAGCATAAAAGGTACCTAAGTTTTGGGAATAGATGTATTCTCACTTACTATTTGAGCATTCTGCAATGATTGATTCTTAAAACTTTTCCATCAGACTGGTTTCCCACCTTTACTTAGCATCGTCAGCAAATTAAACCAGGTAGCGTTATGTCATGTAATTCTAGATATAAATACTTTTCCGGATGCT
Source organism: Triplophysa tibetana (assembly GCA_008369825.1). Lineage (NCBI taxonomy): Eukaryota > Metazoa > Chordata > Actinopteri > Cypriniformes > Nemacheilidae > Triplophysa > Triplophysa tibetana. The sequence continues at coordinate 2,595,843 of CM017907.1, forward strand.
TATTGTGATATTTCATTTTAATGTAATTGTATTCTCTGATCAGTCAACAGTCTCTTCTGTGCTTGAGTATTTAATCAGCTGGTTTGAGGAGAGAGACTTCGTTCCACTGTTGGTAAGTGTATGGTCTAATATTTATTAGGACTTCACTTTAAAGTTGTTTAGGATGTGCAAGAAAAGTCACGCCAAATGTAGCTGGAAAAAGCGAAAAACAGCCTTATGTTTATTTTGAGACCAGTAAAGGTGCAGTTTTCTATACGATGACACCGTGTTATTGAACTTTGTTCTTATTTTATCTCAGCGTTACTGTATTATACCCACAACATCACATCTATCTTCTCAGGGCAGATGGCTATATGCATTACTAGCGTGCCTCGAGAAACCACTGCTTCCTGAAGCCCATTCCCTTATCAGACAGCTGGCAAGGAGGTGCTCTGCAGTGCGTGCCAATCTGGTAAACACTTTTTTCTTGTGTGTTTTGGCTCATGATGAAAGCTGAAGTATCCCTGTTTTGTCCCTCTGTGCAAAAGCGACGGCTTGTTTGTTGACAACCTAAAATAGGTGGTCTAAAATAGACTACTTTTTTCTTCCAGGAGAGCGAAGATGACGATCGGTTGTCAGCTCTTAACTTGATGATCTGTATTGTTGCCAGGTAACCGACACGGTGCTGAGAATGTCAAATTTAACAATTCTTCGCAACATCTGCAGGTGTTGTTTTGATGTAAAAATCATTGTTTTCTCTGTTAAAGGTATTTTGAGCAAAGTGATTTGGCTGACAAAGAATGAGACTATCTTGGAAGGAAATGGAGCATTTTGAAGAAAATGTACAGGGTTGGACATGGGCAAGAGTTTGTTGTGTTGGCAAGATAACTTTTATTTCAAGCAATGATGTTGTTAAATAAATCCTTTTGACTTGTCACATAGAGCATATTTTCATTAAAAAGAGCTTTCTTGTCAAGTGTCTTGTCTCGTGTATGTGATTTATTGTTAATTAGGGCTTATATATGTTGTGTATGTCATAAAACAAACTATAAAAAGACTATTTTCAGTGTCTAAAACATTTCCTTAAATAAAAAGTGTTTTCAACATTTCTTTAAATATCTATGGTATCCAGTTCCCATTGAAAAAAAATCATACAAATTGAGGTCTCCCTCACACTAGCTTTTTTAAGACATTTTAATTTATTTTTTAATTACAGTGTTGGTTTTTACATCGTTGTAGAAACAGAAACTTAAAAAAAATTATAAGAAAACAGTATTTTTATTTATAGTTTATATTTATATTGCTATAAGGCGAAGAACCGATCAATGGAAACGATCAATGGAGAAATAGAAACAAATTTATATTTATTAATCAATCTTAAATGAGTGACGTCTTCAATTACGATGTTAATTCTGATCTGCTGTGGACGTGTCAATCACAGGGGTTGGGCTCGCTCCCGCTTTCGGTTCACGCGCCTTCATTGAGCCGAGAGCGCGCAGGACACTCCACGCGCTGCTGAAAGACGACGAGCAAGATGGCGGTGGTCGTGCGAAGTTTGCAGGACCAGCTGGAAAAAGCCAAGGAAAGCTTGAAAAGCGTGGATGAAAACATCAAAAAACTAACAGGCAGAGACCCTGGTGAATTAAGGTATTATTTCATGCTAGGTTTTAGTCAGTTATGTATCGATTATTAGACATTTTTGACTAAGGCCTGTTAGCAAGCTAAGCTATCGGTTAGCATACAGGCTAAAGTGTCACATGTTCATGTCGAGCTTTTAAAAAAACCTATATTTGCAAAGCTATCTAAACATTTTATTTTCCTAATAATAACATTCTACAGTATGTGGGCTGGCAAACACACACGGGCCATCTTAAGTCCGCTTGCACGAAAGCTAAACTCGAGTCTCCGTTTGAAACCACCATGACTCCTCACAAACCTATTTATAACAGCTGTTGATTGTTTTATTGGCGCATATTGAAGATGGTTGTGACTTATCCTCGCTAAAATTTTGATCAGTGTAATACACGGGGATATTTAAAGTTAAATTGGTAGTGAATTGGACGCTTTTACTTAAGGCGACTTCTGCTTTGTTTGAATGGGAAGGAAAGTGAGGCGTTACCTGTGGAGACATTTGTTTTATCACAGGACATCAAGTGTTTGCATGCACGTGTGTAATCGAATACAGCACCAAAATAAGGAACAAACAGTTCGTACTGACCGTGTGTTTAACGTTAATTAGTTAATTTTACCTGTTTGAAGGTTATTGATCCTAACTGCCTTTAAAATTTTTGGTTGCCATTTTATGGTTGCTGTCTGCAACTATGGCAAGACAGACTTGTGACCCACTAACATCATACCTGTAAACTAGTGCCGGTATATCTACATCTACTCCCCAGCGTCTGAAACATCTTTTGTCCAGCACAAGGATTCCTTTGACCTCCCAGAATCAAGATAACTGAGTAGTCTTTTTTTGGTTTTTGGGGCAACCAGAATTTATGTAAATAAAGACTTGGGAAGGGGCACCTCTCTGAAAATGCATCCATAGGCGTCATATTGTGCTCTTAAAAAACTTATGCAGGCCAAAAGACTGAAGAAAATGACTGTAACTTTCACCTCTTTTTAGATTGAAGTTTCGGTCAATGGTCACTTGGTCAGATGTGCAAATATGATTGGAAAGCTTGTGTAAATAGTCAAACGAGATCTCATGCAGTCTGAAATGACCAAGATTATTGACCATCTGTTTCTCTTTTTAGACCGGGTCAAAACAGAAGGCAGACCATCACAGGCCCTGGAGGAGGTAGAGGGCGTGGAATCAACATTTTGAGGTAAGATTCTCTTCTTTTCCTAAGAATTTAGCTACAGTTAACTGTGAGGTTTGTTGGTTGATAACCTCTGTTGTGCCCTATCAGGCGTGGTCTCTCAGATAGCGGTGTAGGACCCCCAGCCAAACAGCGAGACATTGAAGGGGCACTCTTAAGGTGAGGTAGCTTGCCATTATCCAGTTTCCGGTTTTGATGTAGCGCTTGACATCGGTGCATTTACAATGATGTTTGTCAAACTAGGCTGGCAGGGGATCAGCGAGCCAGGAGAGAGTCACGCCATGACAGCGACGCTGAGGAAGATGACGATGTCAAAAAAGTATGTGGTATTCACTTTTTCACTCTTGTTTGTTTTTTTCCTGTATTTTATGTAACCATGCTCTGTCTTCTTCTTGCAGCCAGCGTTGCAGTCATCTGTGGTAGCTACCTCCAAAGAACGTACGCGCCGAGATCTTATTCAGGATCAGACCATGGACGAGAAGGGAAAACAAAGGTACCATTTCAGTCTTTGAACACGTTTGTTGGTTGCAAATTTACTTTGACCGTGTAAGCCTAAAACTAAAAGATGATTGTTTTGCCCTTCAGAAATCGGCGCATGTTTGGTCTGTTGATGGGAACCTTACAGAAGTTTAAACAGGAGTCAACGGTGTCTACAGACAAGGTATGCTTTTCACACTTATGCTAGGTCAGCATTCTCCATAGGTTTGTGTTGCTTTATATATAGTGTCCTTTTTCCAATGCATTTCTTGTTCTGGAGTCATGGATTATAATTTGTGGATCTGGTCCGCAAAGTTCCTTCAAGTCTGCTTTATTTATATCCAGTTCAAGTTTAGATCAAATTCCTAAACGTGGAACTTGAGCAAACTGCAAATTGTTAAACTTTCCATGTTTTCCATAGATAAAAAGACGGCATGAAATTGAGCAGAAACTAGAAGTGCAGGCAGAGCAGGAACGTAAAAAAGTTGAGTGTGAAAGGCGTGAGCTTTTTGATGAAAGACGTGCCAAGCAAACAGAGCTACGACTTCTGGAGCATAAAGTGGAGCTCGCTCAACTGGTAGGTCTCATAACTTTAGGAAAACAACCATTCTTTTATATAGGTGCTTGTATATTTGTCCTTGGTCTGACATTTTAATGTGTATGTTATATGCGTGTTCCAGCAAGAGGAGTGGAATGCACACAATTCTAAGCTCATCAAGTTCATTCGCACTAAGACCAAGCCCCCTATCTTTTACCTGCCTGGGAAAATGTGTTCAGCCACTCAAAAGCTCATGGAGGAGTCGCAGAAAAAATTAAATGGTAAATGCCTTCTTATTCATATGTCTTTCCACTAATTCAGATTTTTTTAAATGGTGTTTATCACTTAATGGTTTCTTAATTCAGTTGTTATTGATATGCAACGTGGAATATTTATAAATTAAATTCACTGTGCAAAACTCTTAAAACAAATCTATTCTTAACAAACTTTAAGGCTAAAATTTCCACGATTTCCATGCTGTCAATTACCCAGGTACGTTTAATGAGAGACGTGAAGCCTTTGCAGAACAACTGAACAAAATGGAAGCTCGGCCAAGGCGTCAGTCCCAGAGGGCAGGGGACAGAGAAATGGAGGACAGCCGTCGGGCTGAAGAGGCGAAGAACGAAGATCAAAAGGAGGGTAAGGCTGGAATCGGGCCGTTAGGTGAAAGACATGATGTGGAGATGGAGGAGGAGGAGGATGTAGTTGTGGAGGGAGTAGATGAAAGCTCAGAGTTGAGGGAGAGTGGGGTAGATCAAGAGCAGGAGCTGGGGGAGGAGAAAGAGAAACAAGAGGGAAGGGAAAGGAAGGCAGAGGAGGAAGATGAGGAGGAGGATGAGGAAGATGTGGGAGCAGGTGAGCGCAGGGAAGAGGAAGAACAAATGGAGGTCCAAGAAGTTTCCAGGGAGGTTGAAGAACGGGGTAAGTTGCAGGTTGAGAGTCCACAAGCTACAGTAGAAGAGGTAGGTAGTGACCAGAGGGAGGAACGGCAGGAGATAAAGGAGTTGTCTCAGGAGGACATCACAACAGACTCGCAGAAATCCCCTGAAAGTCACATGGAAACACTGGCCATGGAGTCTAAAGAGCCTCCGCTGGAGATCTCAGCCCCTGATAAAGTAGTACCTGATGCCAAACGGGAAGACCCGGCTCTTGAATCCCAACAGTCACGCCCTGAACCTGATCCAAGAGTACCTTCTCAAGAGCAGACTGAAAAGCCATCAGTCCTGCCAGAAGCACCCAAGGCAGACACAAAGGAGGCTAGTGGAGAGACAGATAACACTCGTGGTCGTACCAAAGTTAAAGCCAAGAGAAGCAAGAGTGGAAGCAGCAGTACCTCCTCTTCCAGTTCATCTTCAAGCTCCTCTACCAGTGGATCCAGTTCTTCCAGTGGCTCCAGCAGCAGCTCCTCATCCAGTTCACGCTCTCGAAGTCACGGCAGGGATCGAGATGCCAGAGACCGCAAAAGCCACCGGAGGCCATCAGACAGAGAGCGTAGGAAAAGCGGGAGCGAGAGGGCGCACACGTCCTCCAAAAGTAGCGGCCACGAGAGCAAAAGTTCAAAAGACAAAGGCTCTAAACCCGACAAAAAGAGGACGAGTCCAGAGGTGAGCAGGTCAGGGAGACGCCCCTCGCGGAGCGAGAGGGAGCGCAAGCCTGATAGAAAAGAGCGACGTTGATAAAAATTATCTTCCTTCAAGGCAATGTTTGTCAGAAATGAGTTTCTGAGGAGCAGTTGCTTTAGTTTTCTTGAGTGACTTTTAGATTCAAAATCTTCGTCATCTGATTCTTTTTTTGTTTTATCTGGCAACTGCTTGGGTGGACTTCAGCGTACGTTGGAATTTTAAACATTTCTAAAGTCTGCTTTTAGGAACCGTCACCCCAATATATTGGATTCATACAGCATCAGACTGATGAGTTTTTTTTTTTGACGTTTTAGACTTTTCTTGAAATATGTTTCTTGTCTTGATAACTCATCTGTTTGGCCATGTTAATTCCTGTCGTATAGTACTTTGTAGTCATGTGATGCCATAAAGATGTGATTTCTAACCTTCATTAAATGAGGAATTTCTGACGGTATCATGCAGTGAAGGTTTCTTCTTTCGGAGCTAAATTGTCTTTTGTAGATATGATTCAAGTTCTCAAACATTAAAGGCAATTAACACCGTTCTTGGACTTTGGAAACCTGCATTCATGTGTTTTCAATTGTAATGGATTCATCTTAATGAATTTGAGGTTAATATTGATTTCTATGCTGTTTTTTTAGTAAAGTCTGCTAAACCTGTCAACTTAAAATAGGTGCTTTTATTATAATATTGCTTAAAATGTATACAATTTAAGAAAAAGCAATTTGATTAGGCACTCAGAAAAATAATAACTTAACATAATATGTAAGAATGCTTATGATAAAAGGTACGGTTCTTAGAAGTACAAGTTTAACTGCTATGACCATAGTTTAATTTTGTTCCACCTCATGGTGGCAGTAGTGCTTTACTAAACATAAGGTTGCAGCTTAGCTTGTCTGGTCATTGCAGTGTTTTCATCAGCTTTGTCTCAGTGTGTATGGTGGAGACACAAAGAAATAATGCATACAATTTCTCATTATCTTAAACATGGGCATTTAAAATTGTTATGTGATTGGTACCTCATGCACTTGCATCATTTACAAGTATTTAAACGGTTCTTCCTAGTCATTGTCAAACCTTTGATAAACGTTTAGATCTAGAAATAATGTAGGGAGCATTAGAATTATTAAACGTTTGTGAAATAAAAATTGTCAGGCGCACTACACGTTTTTCAGCTCTACTTTCTGTGGTTGAGTTTCAGATATCACCATTTCTCATCTTAATTCGTGTCCTCTGTTGTGGTTTTCATTACACTTCAGTGCTACTGAGTGGATCTTTATTCCTCTTCCCCCACGTGCAACATCCTCTCTGCCCCTGTGGTCCTTCCCGCTCACTGAAAGAGAAGAATCGGCTGTTTTGAGCCTCATTAGTGGTATCTGTCTCTGACGAGCAGTATGATGAAGCTTTTCTATTGATCTATCTCAAGAGAAAAAGCGCTAGCTAAACAGGACACAGCTCAGAGGGGACCGGGTCAGGTATGTTCACAGAAGAGACACAAAGTTTACACTGTGGTCTGCATTTAATTTGGGCCTCTAAAGCCGTGTGGTTCAGTGAATACTGTTGGAGATGCTCATGGGCAATTCATGTTAACAAACAATTTGACATTGTAAAAAGCTGTGGAAGTCTTCTGAATACACAGTCAACATTCATGCTCATTCTTTAAAAAAAGTTGCCTGGAAGTTTCTAGAGAACTCGCCGTCATGTGGAGAGCAGGTACTTTTAATTTTGTATTTTTCTTTATTTTTCCATAGTTGAGTCAAAATGGGAAACTGCAGTTCATTTTTGTACCACCTTGGAAAACTACGTTCAAATAATGCACATCAGAATGCACATATGAAGTACATTATTGTTATGACACAGCAAAATGTGGATACCTTTATATAGAGTTATGGAATTTAACATCGTAGTTTTCTTAATAATAGTAGGTTGAATAATGCTGATAGATGGCATCAATTATTTTGTTCCTAAATTTGTATTTAGGTGCTCGAGGAGTGTTTGTGATCTGTCAGTGTTTTTCCACTGCAGTCGTGTGGGAACAGTGATTTTTTTAGATCAATAGCAAGATTTCTTCCCCCAAGCTTCAAAGGCAGAATCCTTGAGCACAGGTCAATAAAACTAGGGTCTTTTAATAAGTGCACGTGTCCCTTTGAAAGAACTTAACTGGCTGTTCACTGACACTGGAGAGTGTCATTAACGTTGTTATTTTTAAAGCCCAAGTGCGTGTCAAAAACATGTTGGACGTTTGATGTAGCATCTCTGCTCGATACACTACCCCAGCGTGTTTATAGGTTCGGAAAGTTTGTAAACAATTTTACCTGGTCCTTTATTGGGAAATTCTCCCAGAAAAGTGAAAGAAATGGCCTGCCCACGCGTCAACCGACCCACCATCAAGATTGGCTTCACAGCTTCAAGATTGGATGCGGTGTGGACCTGCAGTTGCAGCTCGTTACTCTTAGGATAGTGAGAAGTTGAGTTGTGTTAGTTAGTTTGTAAGTTGTATATGATGGTGGTGGATTTGGAGAACGTTCTAAACTGATAGATGGAGCGGTCCCAGTGCTAAAAGATGCCGGACATGAAACGCACGCGTAGTCATGTGTGTCTGTGTTTTGTTGGCAATGGGTGTGCACATGCTTTTGCTCCGCCCCCTGCACGCTTCGGAAATAATCGGACAGCTGTATCTGTCTTTTATAAATGTGATCAAACTAAAGACTCTACGGACATTTGAAGGGTGCTATTCCATTCTGTGGGTACTCAAGATTAACATGAGAAATGTCAAAACTGTCTGAGATGCGACTTTAAGGTGACCTTCAGAGATTTTTAGTCTGCTTCTGCATTGATCAACTTTTAATAAGTTGTAGGTTAAGCAGCATGCTGTGTGGAAAGAAAATATATCACAATTTTCACACTGCTGTCCCGATCGTCATATCTAAATGCAGAAGGTGTCAAGCTTGCCTGCGGTGACAGTGGTTGAGATGTCAGATCTTATGTCTTTTGACTGTTGGAGGTATGCGTAGCAGGTAAAATGTGCTCTGACATTGAGATGCGGTTCCCATATGTGAGCATACGAGTTAAAATCTGCTTCCCGTTCACACAGTTTCCTCTCCTGTCAATGATGCTTTTTAAAAATATTACCGTTGTGTTTTTAAATACGTTTCTGTGGGCGATCAGGATGGCTGAGCAGTTAAGGCATTGTGCTTAAGATTCAATCGACACATGTTTTTGTGGGTTCAAACCCTACTCATCGTAACAGGTGTCCTGTTTTGGACAATAGTTGTGCCCTATTGAAACATTTACTGACATATATTTTGGGATTTTTGGTGATTTTTAATCAGCTTTTAAAAACGTGAAGCCCCCTCTTCCTGGTGTGACCAGGATGGCCTAGTGGTAGTTCACCCAAAATGTAAATGTTGTCAACATTAACTCACCCTCTTGTCATGTCAAACCTGTTTGAGTTTCTTCCACAGAACACATAAGAAACCGGACAGCGATGGTAGCCAATTAACTTGCATTGGTTTTGTCTCCACACAATAGAAGTCAATGGCTGTCACCGCTTTTCGGTCATCAACACTCTTCAAAATATCTGTTTTTGTGTTCTGCAGAAGAAAGAGAAAACCTTGCGGGTTTTAAATGACAAAATTGTGAGCAAATGATGATAGAATATACATTTTTGGGTGAAATATCCCCTTAAGATACTCGTGGGGTCAAACCCCACTCCTGGTAGCAGGGCTGAGATTTTCAAAGTAGGCTGTCACAACAGACATTGTTATAGCAAGGTTGCAGGTTCAATTCCTAACCATACTGGGAAAAAGAAATAAAGCCATACCTTTAATGCATTTTAAATGCTTTGGAGAAAATGATCTTTCAAATTTATAGATGCATCACAGGATGACATTTTGATTGAAAACTATGAGGTTCTGGATAAATCATTCATAATAAAACCAATAATACACACTAAGAAAATAAATGTTGATTTCAAAATGTAGTATTAGATTATTGGTGAGTTGGAGACAGGGGATGTTTTTTTCCGATAAGCTAAAGGGATTCAATCTTTCATTTTGATGAAGTTACTGTATGGAAACCCCCACGGCACAAAGGCAGAAATATACACTGTTTGTCGCCCTGCGTTTTCTTAAGTCAACCTCCTTGACTAAAAGGCCCTGAAAGATCTGTCATTTCCCTTGAAAAACAAAACAACGTTTCATCAGATTTAAGATCTTAAATGCAAAAAGTAAATGCTCAGTTTCCTCCTAATTGGTATTCAGTTGTCCTTGTTTTGCTTCCTGCTTTGCATTTTTGTCAGCCTGGCCTGACTGGGTTCGCTGCATTGTAAGCTGGTCGAGATCCTTGAACTGGTTTGGAATGCAGCGCACACATTTTGGATGTCATCTGAAATGCCATGGCAACAGCAAGTCTAAATGTGCAGCGCTAGTTACACTTACCGATGCTTCGCCGAGCAAGTACACAGAATTCTGAATTGTGTCAATGCTAGTCATCGATCAGCATCCTGGTTTTTGTTGAAGCGAGTTTGAAAGTTATTAGGGTGGTCATTTAAGAAATAAACCAGTATGTTTAATAAAGATAAAACCTTTCAGTGTGCCTACCTTGAAATTTCATTCCCAAGTAGTATGAGTAGTAGTACAAGGAGTATGAGGTGCATCTTTAAACTTGAATGTTATCTGTTTATCTTTTATTCTATTTCTATTGATTTATTATTTAATGTGAGACTGTGTAAAAACAGCAACTGCACATCACATTTAGATAGACATTCACATAGTTTTGTCCCAATCTCCGTTTAGCCGTAACCATCCGAAACAGCTCTGAAACAGTCTTTTTCTCCCACATGTATCTCATGAGCAGCTTGCACAGGCTTTCTTTGTTTGGGTTTGCAAACTCATGCTTATTTTGTTCTTCTGACAAATCCTACTACAAAGCTATGTGCTCCGCTCTGTGCTGGCCTAAGGCTTTAACTCTGGCTTTTTCTCCAAAGTCACTGGCTCAAGTCGCCGTTGCAGGCCGCTGGGTCTCCATAACAATGTGCGCTGCCGCTGACACACATCCTAGTAAAATGCAGAATCTTTTACCCTTGTACTGACCACCCTCTACAGCCCCTCAAGCCTCGAAGTGGACTAGCCCATCATTTGTACTGAAGAACAGTAATCTCTGTGAAGGGTCAGAGCAATTGTGTTCCAGTTGTTCACTCTTGGACGAGATCTCTCATAGCTCTCAGGTTGAGGGGAAAATCACTCAGAAGTTTTTTTATTGTTTCATAGGAGTACTCAGGTGCACATACTTGAAGCACTGAAAATCCCCATGAAGACATATCACATGGTATATACAGTATATATATCATATATATTACATGAAAGTTCATAAAATTAATGTGAAGCTGAGGTTACTCCCATTGTTTCATGTTGCAGTGGCGCCGCCATCTTGGGAGGATCATACTCCACTGCTATCATTGATTTGATTTTTTGTTTTTGTCTGATAAGTAAAAGTCGAAATTGAAAGAACCAGGGGCTTTTCCTGAACGACTCTCCGGAATGCTTTTGCAGTTTTTAACAAAGACCAACCTGCCCTAGTATATATCCTAATCGAACAAGTAAAACAAAACACTGCATTGTCCTACCAAGATGGCGCAACGTTCAACAAGGTGTGACCTAGTTTCACAAAAGGGCCTTTACACAAATTTTCCAGGTATTTACAAAAGTATAGCTATTTTTATTGTAAAATTATTTAATACAACATCTGCAAACCGTCTATTAAGCTTTCATTTTAATTTCTAATTTTGGTGACCGTGGTGCTAACAATGATTACAGTATGTAACTATGGTACCGAAGTTGAAAATATGGTTACTATGGTACATTTTTATAAAGAAAATGCTTTATGCTAAGCCAATGTTTATCTTTTTCTAACATGTGAGTCATACAAATAAATACACTTTAAAAAAAGCGGTTTGAAAAATGAGAAACTATTGTTCTTGTTTCTTTAACTGATTTTCAACATGAGGGTAAATTTAGCTTTGAATATGAAAAAACCCTATAAAGATAATGTCAGGACTGTTAATTGTTGGTATGAAAAACAGTTAATTTCTTCTAATCTTCCAATTAAGCAGAGGTTTGTTTTGGCTTTCCTACAAGATAGCTTTGCAACTTGACAGCTAATTTACTTCATGACAAACACCGAAATCACCATCTTACCACAATTAATCTTTCATCCAGAAACATCACAGGCATTCAGATCAGCAAACCCCAGCTTTTGTTTTCTGTGGTGCGACAGGTTTCACGTACGCACGTTAATTGGACGGTTTCTATTTTTAAATGTCTCGGAGCCTCAGGTGAGGTTTATTTCTGCACGCCCAGGTTCCAGCCAACCAACTTCTATCAAAGAGATAACGGCAGTTGCCATGGTAACCCGTTCTCCTCTCAGGTTTTAAGTCATAGACACGTGTATACATACTCGCACGTATCTTTTTGGAGTGCGTGTTCACAAAAGCGCTATCTCCCAGTAGACCAGCATTTTGGGTAGTGACTATGAAACACGTTTTTATCATCACTAGCTTTGTCGCCAAGGTGGAACTTTCCGACCCGCTCCATGCGATGTTGGAGATGGCTGTGTGCTGCATGGAGTTGGAGAAAAAATAGCTGCTTGTTTACAGATTAGGCTTTCTTTGGTTATAACTCAACAAAACTAGCTTTGCTTTTCTGTTTACACTGTGTTCTTTTGGTTCCCCGTTCAATAAATCAAACTCTCTATCGCCGCAGAGCGAGAGATAGAAGGAATGGCTTCATGCGACACGACTGCAATTCAAGCCTCTAATCACATTATTCTTCTTATTCTTTGCCTCTTCTTTACCCCATGCTGTCATTACAGATACTGCCGGGGGCCACGGCGCTGGCTAAGGGTGTTGGCTTTAATTGCTTGCTTGTCAGAAGGTGAAAAATCTACACTATGGATGCTGGAACTGGGCCTGGAGATCTAATGCTGAATCAGTGGGTGGAGTAATTTCCACTGTCTTCTATGCAGAGAACCCAGATTGTGCCCTTTTTAGCTCCTCATTGGAGACATCCTTTAGAACATTAATCGGTCAGAACATCGCACGTCTCCATGCTTGAACCTCATGCAGAGCCTGACCTGCATTTCACCTTTAACCCTTTATTCAAGCTCATTTTTAAGAGGGAGTCTGTAACGAAGCACCTTTCGAAGCACGACGGTGGCTCTCACAGGAGAAACATGTCATCGCTTTTTGGGCAAAGGGCAATTCTGTGAAAATGTCAACTTTCCCATAAAAATTTTTGTTTTACCAAACGTTTTTACTTTGGTTTCAGCACAGATATTAACATTCAGTGTGAAACCCATGTGAGATCTCTCCGTAAAGCGTTTGTTTAATTTTCAGTGCATGATTCTTAGTCAGGTAAGTTTCATTTTCAGGTTTTTCACATCCATAACGCTACATATTGCTTATAAATGGAATTATCTAAAAATTAAGAAACTATTTTATGTTTTATAAAAAGAAGCATCCCTTCTCCATCATTTGGGTATTATTGCTTCAGGATTGTGCATTTTGTTTCACGGAATCCTGCAAAGTTTGTCGTCTCCCAAAAAACGTGTCCTTTTTTGTCACATCCATAACGCATGTTTATTTCCCTTTTTTAAAATAGAAATTTTGTTCATAGACTGACATTTTTATATGTTTAGACTCTATCAACAAGAGTATAGTAAAATAAAAACAGAGGGTTAAATATATATTTGTACCAGATTCATTCTCTGAGCATATTTATGTCACGTCCATAACGCAAAATGTCACGTCCATAACGCTGGAATTTATCATAAGGTAATTACCAAACGCTGTCTGTAGAGCGGTTTGTCCGTTTAGGGCTAAGCGAGGCAAATTCCATGTAAGGGCGATTCATTAAGTAAGCTCTTTATATACCTCTGAAGACATAGTTATGTATATTATATTGCATTTTTCTTAATAGATCCTGGAAAAATTACACTGGGTATTGCATTGATGCCCTAATGCTGTCTGCTTGTTTATAACACCCTCTTTCAGAATCTCTCTCACTTTCTAGAAGAAAGGTTGTACTGTATGTTGTACAGAATGCATTCAGTCACTGGTGACACGTGGGAACAGAACAATGGAAAGTGAGTCCTGTTGTGCTCTTTATAATGAGGTGTAAAACTACAGCATGTGAAAGATAATTAGTATTGTGAACCTTGTTCTCACTTTTCCTTTCAGCTTCACTTGCTTGTCGTCTCCTCTTAGCGATTACCTTGTCACTTTTCTTTCAGTGTTTTTTACTGTTTAGACCTTCGGGGGCCGATCATCAATCAGCTGAGTTCCCGGTTCAGTCTTCACATCTCTCGGTTGTCAATTAATGGGTTAGTTCGCACAAAAGGACATTTGCGTCACTCTCATGTTCTCTGATGTTCTTCCAATTTCTGTCTGACAAACACTGGTTCCATACTTTGAAAATGGATTGTGATCATGCCTGCTTTAGCACTTTAGGTAAAACCAGGGATTTATTTTTTGCAAACAATGATTTGAATCTTGATGTGTTCCTTTGTCAAGGGCATTGTGTGACCTTGAAGATAAAGCCTATATCACTATTGTTGTTCATGATTTTCTAAAAATATTTATGCATTTAAACTGTAATACATAATTCCAAACATCACAAGGAATATCTTACAAGACTAGATACACAGGACAAGACAAGACAAAAATAATATACAGTTGCGGAAAACATTAAGAGACCATTCAAACTTTTCATTTCGTCAGCATTTCTAGATGTATTGTGGCCATTCCAGTCCAGTGTCAGCTGAATTTTAACGAAACCTCAAACCTCATGAGTCACAAAGTCATCCAACAGCAATGTGAAAGACAAACATCATGAAAAGACAGATGAAAATCGAGGTTATTACATAAATAATTTCCTAAATACACGTACCAATATTGCTGTTGTATTTCTGTGTATATTAACTTATTTTCTTTGCAGTATTTGAGGTGTGAAAAAATACACACTTAGTCTGTTCACTTTCTGCACGTAAATGCAAATAGAAACAATATACTTTTTTTTAAATTTTGAGGAAATACTTTTAGTACTTCAGCTCACAAAATTAAATTTTATTTTTTATTTTACAAACACATATCTATTAATAGTAAATTCAGAAAAACTGAAAATGGTCTTTGAAATGGTGGCTTATTTTTTTCCATGGCGGTACATTGAGATGAAAAGAAATAGGGTGTCAATATTGGTACGACCTTGCTCAAAAACAGAGAAACACATTTAATTAAACACATTGTTTTTAAATCACTACTTTTATTGAACATCATTTTATCATACTTTCCCTAATTGAATGGCAGTAAAAATCACTGTTCATAAAAACGTACCTCAAAACACATTTAATGGCAGAAAAATGCCAAGTTTGAAATGACATGGGGATGATGACCATGATGAAGTTGAACCTGATCTAAATGTGTACAAAAATGTCTACATTTGGTAATAATATTTCATTGTTTCCGTTGTGTACTGGATTTTGGCCACCGGATAAAGTATCCATGACATGGAAAGATATATGATATGATGGTTATGAATGTCTGTATATCAATACTGCTCACTATACCAGGCGTCCCATAATCCTTTGCTTTGATTGACATGCTCCAGAGGGACTTCAGGCCTGAGGGGAATCATGTACCAATTTTTCTCTTGAGAATATCTTTTACTGCCTTGAAGAAAAACTGATGATTTGGCATCATGCCACTCATTTTGAGGCCATATATGCGAAATTACATGCCAGTCGTGAGAGTCTGTGGACCACGATTGGGTCACAAGTTATAATGAACTGCACGAGAAATGATCATGTACTGTACAAAGTCTGAAGTGCGGTTTCTGTTCCCTCTGATCAAAAGCAGCTCAACAAGGGCAAATTTAATGGTGTATTGAAACCATGCTATTTTTCTTGAGGCGGCAAGGTATCGATCGGCCCCTTTTCTGCTGCTCTATTTATCTTTGCGGCCGGAGGTCATGTGATCTACACCGGCCAGTCCAGAAACAACCCCTCTCTTAGGCAGGACCCTGCCTCTCCAAGCACAACACCACTTGAATCACTCGAACCGTTTCTCACTTCTTACAACCTCAGTTTTTATAAAGACATAACATCCCTTTGATCAATTGATCTTACCCAACAACCATGAAAACCCTCAGATCCAAACCCCCAGATCCAAATTCTGATTGAAGTATCACGGGTTATAATCTGAAACGCAGTGTTTATCTGTATTTAGACACGTTTGAACATCCAACACGCAGCACGAATCCAAACACCACAGATGAACCCACTGATAAATTCCACTCATTTTCTTCTCGCAAACAAACAAACGCTGCCAGGAGTTTATCGGAACAGCCGTAACAAATCTGATCCTGTTCAAAGCATATCTGAGATACGGCAGGGGAATCCACACGTTCAAACAAAACATTTCAGCCACCGGAGGGGGAAATGCTCAAATCAGTAACTAGTTTAAAGAGTTTACTCCATAATCCTTATCGGTTGCCGGCTGTTGGTGCACCTGGTGGTAAATTTGTGCAGATGTGCCAGGCTTGGCTTTGTGGATACAGTAGAATGTGTTGAAAACGGGCCTTTTGTGGCGGATTGCAAAAGCTGGATATTTCTAAATCGCTTGAGATTTTCAGGTGCTGCCTGATTGTTATAGTGCCAGATTAACAGCATTGTTTTCACACAGGTTACTGTACCCATTGCAAGACAAACCATATATCCTTTAAAATGATCTTTTCCTGTTTATTCAACTACCAATTTAGAATCTCTGTGATACTTACTGTTAAAAAATCTGTTCAGCTGTTAAAAGTCGTGTATCCGAATCTTTGGTTGTCAGACTTGTTTGGTGTCCACAACTGAGAGCTTTTGATTTAGTACAAGGGTGTTCCATTCAAATGCCATCTCACACCCTCTCTCTCCCCTGCACACATAACTCTCAATTCATCTTTGGAAATGTCAAGTTTTGCATAAAGTTCAGAGTGATGAGCAAATTACCACCGAAGCTTTCAGAGGTCCAAAATATCTTGCTATATCATCTTTTTCGAATCATTCTCCCCAACAGATTTTTCTCTCAACTAGACGGGTCACGATAAATATGAAGGACTTAAGTGGCTGTGGACAGATTCTTTAATCGTTCAAAACAGATTTCCTTTGGTTTGAGGACATAGTGGCACAGTCCCGGCGTTAAGAGGGCCGTGAGCCACTCACCATCAGGCTTCAGGATGATTTAGACTAAAGTGCATTACTTCTTAGCACTTTAGGTTAAGATGTCTGCGGGAAGAGCATAAAGATCCCGACCTGTACCATCTAAGATTATCCTTTTTTCTCCTTGCATTTTTCCCTTTCGTGTGCTCATGTTTAAATATGTGGTAACATGCTATGTCGTGCATTCTGACTTCTTTACAGTGTTAAACGTGCTGGCTTCTCATGCTTAACATGGTCAACTTGTTAAAAAACAATTGGCCATTCTCCTGGAGAAGCACGCCCACGAAAGAGCACGCCCATCGATACCGCTTCGCTCAGCGGACTGAAGTTTAGCTATGCTTGTTTGCTCACTGCATTTCGGTGATGAATGTTATACAAACGGTGGATATAATGCTAGATTTGGAGATCATTTGAAACTGATGGATGGGAAGCGGGCCCAGCCCTAAAAGATGCTGGACATTAACTGCACGCAGTAAGTCAAACTAAGTCATGTGTCTGTGTTTTGTTGTCAATCGTCACGTACGTCCATAACGTAAGCAACACCAAGGGATTATTACTGTAGTTCCATCCCCGCTGTCTGTCTCCAACAGCTCTTCTTTTTCCAGAAATAATCGTACAGCTGTATCTCTCTTTTATAAATTTGATCAAACTAAATATGCTTCGAAGATAGGACGTATGCGATACTACTGTATAGGTGCTCTAGTTTAATTTGAGATTTGCAGAAACTGCTTGTTACCCCATCTTTAAATGTTGTCTTTCAGGGGTCACGGAGGTTTGATGCAGAATGAATTTATGCTCTTATTAACTTTGTGTGTGTTTGCCTGTTGATGTTGTAATGAAGAAAAACTTGCGGTTGCAGAAAGAGTTCTGGAATTTCAGAGCTGAGCCCAATGGCTATTCATCGATTTGTCTAATGCTTGTGTAGGATGCAAAGTTGCAAATATAATTTTTATGAGTGTAGTGGGATTGCCCCTTTAAGAGTCTGCGTGGCTCCTTTAAAAATAGCGGGTCATTAAGTGGGTGGGTACGTCAGGTAATCACGTACCTATATAGATTCAGGTGAGTTAAGTGCTTCATGACATTGCATCGATGTGACCTGTTTGTGTTGGTCTTCTATCTCCTTCACTCCTCGAGAAAAGGTAGGTTCTGTTAAATTGGTGGCTCATAGACGGGAGGGAAATATAAATATAGAATATGGGTGTTCGTGGGAATTTAAATTAATTCACATGTTTGCTTAATTTGCTTGCTTGATGTAATTTTAGATTAGTCGGGTGCGTCCAGACATTGCTAGTGAGCATATGTGAGTGAGTCTTGCACGTGAAAGGTAATATTATGATTTCCTTACCGGGTTGAGTGACTTAATCTGAGAGGAGTGGGGAGGGAGCAAACGAAAATGTCTATTTGTTTTTCAGAAGTTGCCAGCTGCTGTTTTGCTGTGGTTAAAATACCGTTTCCTGGCTGAGACGCGGAATTCTCTCGTTGCATTGAGCGCTCATTATTGCACTGAACGTTCGCGATTGCTTTGACGATTGCCTTGAACGTCTGTACAACGCACACGTTGGATACGCTCTACACTAGTGGCCGTTGACTCTGGTGCTACCGGGGTTCGCTCATGTCGCTGGCGTAATTTTATTTTATTTGAGTTTTTTTCATTGTTTGTGTATTTTGTTTAAATGTGTGTGTAATCGAATGAAATTGAAATTTCGTTTCGTTACACTGTTTTTTGTATTATGATTATTATTATTATTATTAGGTATTGTTTATTTAGTTTGTTCTTTTCTTTATTTGGGTTGGTTGTAATTCGTTCGTTGTCTTGCTTTACATTTATGTCGCTCTATTCCTGAGTTGAGTAATTGTGGTTTATCTGTTCTGTTGCTTGAGTGGGTTTAAATTAATTATATCTTTTGGGGTTGGTTGGTTTGAAGTGTTTTTGATTTATATTTATTTTGTTTTCTGAATGGAGTGATTAAATATGTAAGCAAAGACATAATGTGAAAGGAAACCAACTTTCATTTAGTTTGTGGATAATTGTTCCTTTGTCAGTATATTCTTTTGGGGTGTATCTGGCCAGTGTATGGGTGGCTGGCCCAGGGGAACCATAGACGAAGCCCATTGGAATGATTCCTTCACATGGATTAAATTTTATCATTGATGTTGAACTCCTGGAGTTTTCTTTTTAGCTTTGATAAATGGATTTTTAGTCTGTGGTTTTGTCTCTGCTTGACCTTTTCATTTGGTTGAAAACCTGTAATTGGGGAGGCTCGGAACTTCGGGTCGGAGTGCAAGTTGATGATCGTGCTTCGGTCACATGACCAAGAGGTCACAAAATTGCTGCACAATATCTTGCATGCTCAGAAAATTGGGCTTGCCTTGAAAAATAGCACGTGCATTTAGAAGCAGAGTGAAAGTGCTACTTTCAAAGCAAAATAAGATGCCTGTAAAAGAGATATTTTAAACTTTCCGTGTAAAGAGATATTTTAAACTTTCGTGTAAACTATAAACTTTAACGTTTTCTCCTTCAGACCCTTCGTCTGTTGGAATGGAAGTCTCATGAACTTTATCATATACTTACCCTTGAGTTGTTCCAAATTTGTGTACATTTAATTGTTCTGTTGAACACAAAGAAAGACTTTTGGAAGAACGCTTGTTACCAAATAGTTCTTGGCCACCATTGACTACCATAGTAGGAAAAATGACCGTAGTAGTCAAAAGTTCCCCAGAACTGTTTGCTTTCCTACATTCTCCTAAATATCGTTCTCCGTGTTCATTAGAAGAAGGTCATTTACAAAGAAATGTTTCCTTGGCCAACATTGACTCCCAAAGTATGACAACAGTAGTCAAAAGTGCCCCAATAACTGTTTGGTCATAAGCATTCTTCCAAAAATATTTCTCTGTGTTCAACATAACGAAATGTGTACAGATCTGGAACTTTTAAATGTTGACAGAATTTAAATTTTTGGGTGCACTGTCCCTTTAAGAGTTTAAAGTCCAAAGCCGTTAAAGGAAACCTCAAAGTTAATACATAACACAGAACTTTTTCAATCCGAAAATTGACATCAAACTTCCCTGAGATCATTTTGAGTCTAATATATTTTGTTATTCCGTTCCTTCTAACATATGTTCAGAGACATTTTACCCACAGCGTGGCGTTCAATTTTCGGTGCATTGATGTAGGAACATCTAGCTTCAAAGTACTCGCCCTTATCTGGTTAGTTCAGACCCGGGCAGAATTTAACACGAAATGTTTGTTTCAATGTCCTGTTTTAAGAACAGCAATGGCTGAAGAATGGCACTCCCACAAAAAGAGCTTTGAAAAGAGGATTGAGTAATTAGGACGGGTAATTAAGCTAACAGCATGATGTACATTCAGGTTTCTCTTGTGATGTGGCTCTAATGAGGGACGGGAAGAACCTGTCACTTCCTGTGGAGAGATGTCCACCTCCAGACCGAGTATGTCTGATCTTCTCCTGTGTTTTGTTACTTTGTTTTAAAAGTCAAATTAATTCAGATATGAACATTTTGTAGTTATATACTCATTTTTATTTTGCAGATCATATTTGTGAAGAATATCTTGCACACTTTCAAAGCTTTTTATTATTATCGTTGTTGACAGTGTACAAATTTTATATCGCTATGTCTGGATATTCTTAAATTGTTTACCTTTTATCTTCTGCATGAGGATTTTTTACAATGAATTGATGATAGAGTTGTCCTTTTTCATTTTTTGTATATAAAGTCTTTTTTTAAAGCGTGTACACCAATATTGATACAGACGGCATCACTTTATGTGCCTTGTAAAGAGCAAAACACTTCTAGCTGACATTCAGTCACAAATATCATAACATCTTATTCCTCCCAGTTCTGTTCCCGTTTTAAGTCTTTATATTTGGAAGCAAACTAGAACGAATCCGAGAACGAAAGCCATGTGTTGCCAGCGATATGAGAATAGCGTACCCTTTTTTCATTTTAGATCATTGTTTGTTGTTTTTTTATCATGGCTATTTTTCACTCTCATCCAGGGGCAGGGCAATAAGAATCCCTCAGTCAAGGCTGCGGAGTGAAAATATTGCGGAGGGGAGAGCTGTAACGATTTCAATAAGGCCCATCATTTCTCAATCCCAGTGTGGCTGAACTCCGAATGGGGACAGTTCTCGGAGGGGATGGATATTAGAAAAGATGTGTCAAGGTCTCCTCCGCCGCTTCTCAGTATCTCAGGAGCTAAAGGGTGCCGGAGAGATGGGAATACAAGGACCCGCCGGGGGAATTGTGGGTAACCCTTTCAGGCTTTAAAGTAATCAAAGACGATATCCATTTGGGCTGGCTGTAATAATCACTTGGAGTTCCAAATCATTTTCAATCACCTTGCCATATGGTTCGGAGCTCAGGAGCGTTTGTTTTGGGTGTAGAGGTTTTGAGATAGGATATGAGACACATTTTAGTAGCATATTTGGCAGTATTTTTCTTTCTTTTAAGACTTGTCATCATAGCAGTTTTTCCGTGCCAAATGCTTAAGGCTGACACGAACACATCTTTTGACTGTACTCGAAGGTCTTGGCTAGTTATAAAAACATGCAATTTTGAATTATTGCGTGCAAAGAGATGCATTTTGATAAGGACAGGGATTTGCCTCGCTTTGAACATCATCCAATTTACTCTTAATAACAAACATCGCGGTGGACTGACCCCCCAGGCTATTATACGCCTAACCTTGACAGAGCTCGAGTCCTTGAACAACATAGAGACTCTTTATCGTAAAACGCCGTAAAAAGATTTCTTCCTGCTATTTGGAGTTGACCTTAATCATGGAAACACTAAAATAACATGCTTTTATGCTCCATTCAGCTCATATTATCTTGCGTTTTACTTTAGGGTTGATGAAGTGCCGGATCTGTACGTCAATATAAATGTTGTGCTGATTCGTCATAGGTCGAGAGTCAGGTGTTAAAGGTCACGTGTGGGGTGCTCATTCCATCTAATTTATAATTTCCCCGGTTTTGTGGTTTATGCTGACATAGTCAATATAACTGTAAGTCACCTGACCCTATTTCTCACATGTTGGACCCAATGACCCAGTGAAATTTGAATTAAAACGCAGACACCAACAAATCATTTGACAGCTCTCTGATAGAGAAGTGGAGAACTGCTTACACAGTATAGTTTACAAATAATGTAAGGATAGGGATTTATGTCATACACTGACAAAAGGTTTAGCTTGTTTTCAGGCATTTACATTCATGCCACAGATGTTTTGAGAACGTATTCATGATGCAAGACTTTTATTATTCTACTTTTGGATTGGAAGTGTGGCTACATGCTTCCAAAAATCAGATAAACTGTGAGAAGTGTCACTGTTTGAGACATTAAGATCTCCTTTGGAGAATCAGAGGAGACATGTTAGATCCCTTCATCTTTCATTTTTATTTATTTGTCCCTATATGTCTGTATTTGTGATCCATTAAATCTCATTGTTGTGTTGTAGAAACGGTTGAGAGATTAAATAAATTTGACCTTCGACCTCTTGAAATAAATCTTTCATTGGTTTAACAAAACAAACCTGCTTTCATTGAATACACACAAGAGAAGCGACTCCCAACCGCAAACTCCTGTCCATCTCTAGGGGTCGCTGTTGTCCTTTCATCAATTTTTCAATCTCTGGTTCCTGAGATGTGCGTTTCGTGACGCATTTGTGAAACTCACCCACAAAAAAGCAGACCGTTTTCTGCATGAAGTAAGTTTGTAATGTTGTTTCTGCTTTTTTTTTAAACACAGGAGGGATACAATGGACAGAATGAAGGAAAATCCTAAGACCCCAGAGGTTATCCACCCAAGCTCTTTTACAATTGACTCTTTCCTCAAAAACAAGAAGAAGAGCGACTACGAGTGCTTGTTTCCTTGAGGGAATATAGAGTGAGTGAATGCACTAGGTTGCTGCTTCTAGGTTGAGATAACAATGCTTTTTGTTTCACTCTCTGCCCCAAGAATAACCCATCACCATACTGTAACACTGACTGATGAATCTTTAATAGGTAGATGCATTCTAATCCATCTGTAGGCCTTCCGGCGAACCGTGCATCCAAAAGGATGAAGCTCTTCCACACTGATGTTATCCGTGTCACCATCTTTATCACAATCACTGTCTCTTAAAAGGGCACACAATTCAACTGTTGGGTTTGCGTTCAGCATTTCAGCATTTAAAGGATCACAACTTAACAGCTGCTGTGCAGGTTTAGTTGGATGTTGACTATAAATCATTCGCTATAAATTCAGAATGATATTATTTTATATTAAATAATTTTTCTTAAAATGGCATTTTGTGTCATATAGAATATGGCTTTATCATACATATAAGCTTTGGCAACAACACAGAAATGGACCTTTAAGGCCACTAAGAGGTATCTGATGCATTTGTCTTTAAATCATTATGGTTTTACTTTCGAGAAATGAAAACAACTTCATTTAAACCAAATAATACTTGTTTCAACCCATGGGGGGATAAAATCTAAGATAGTAAATGTTAAAGGGGTCATATGAAACAGCTTAAACGAATATCATTATTTGTTTTCGATGTAATGCAATGTGTATACACGATTTATGGTTCATAAACGTTGTTTGTATCTTCTCTGAAACGCGCAGATTTTTACAAATCTCATGGCTCTGAAAAGCGAGGTGTGCTATGATTGGCCAGTTAACTATTGCTTAGTGATTGGTCGAGTACTGCAAGCGTGTGATGGAAATGTAAAGCCTCTTACCATATTTAGAACATCAGGTACCAAAGCAATTGAATTGACAGGTACACTACCTTACTTGCGTATACATTTGGGCGGTCTTAGTCAGATTCAACCACCAACTGACAGATATAATTCATTTTTGTTCGGACACTTTATCTTTTGCCATTTGACATGTCTTATACATGCATGGGCAACTTATAACAACACACCAAAGACACAGAAAAACAAGTGCAATATGACCCCTCTAACAAGATACACGAGTGGGACGACTTCCGTAAATGGACTTTGATATGGACAAACCATACGCTGGGTTGTTTTTACCCAACATTTAGTCAGAACATTTTCTAAGGTCATTTTTCCATGTTTTTCCATGGGTTGATACCAGCAATGTTTTGGGGTAGATGTTTCGTGCATGCTATTCCAAAGCAAGCAGCCCTACGCTTTTAGACACGTTTTAACAATTTCAGTCCAATTTTCTAAATCTGCATTTTTTCTTTCTAGCCAACACATTTAAGTGGGCCTAAACAATGGCATATAAACTCCCGCCGTGCTCATTTCCAGCAGTTCCTCCCTATTCCTGTGGATTGAATGGACCCTGAATTTTATATAATCAACATCGTCATGCTGTAGTTCGTGCTGCATCCGTTTGAAATTACAAGCTCGAGTTAAACAATGGAAAAATACGCGCAGCTGGAGTCTTGCACGATTATACCAGGAATCATTTAGCAATCTATGTAACGGTCTGGGTTTTCTTCTCTTCCAAACACATCTGGGTTGATCATTGTGAAAATGCTAGAAAACGCAGGCCAGCCATAAGCCTCCCCACTGACTCTCCCATTAAACGCCTTCAACAGGAAAATACATCAGACATCATATTGACAATTTGTCCCTCCCTTTCAGAGCGGAACTGCAGAAGCAGCAATAAATGTGCTTCACACTCCATGAAAGAGGTTTACTGCTACGTTTGAGGAGTATAAGCACGAATGTCTGTCAGTTAGGAACCATAATCATTTTTAAAGCATTTTGCTTCAACTGATACAATGTTAACTATACAACCACAAAAAATTAAGAGACTATTCTAGATTTTCCTATAATCAGCATTTCTAGATGTAGTTCTTTATAGTCATTCCAGTAAGTGTCTTTCATCAAAGTCAAACCTCAGGACTCAGGAGTGAAGAACTCATACAACTGCAATATGTGAAAGACGGAAAACTGTTATTACGTAAATGAAGTTTTGCAAATACATGTACAAAAATGACTGGTATACTGCTTAAAATTGCATTATTTGAGATCTGAAAAAATACAGATCATCTTTTTTGTTATTTTGACCTTTTCTCCGATTTCCTTTATGCAAATAAATGAAATTAGAAACAATATTTTTATTTGAAGATTGTAGAGTGAAATATTGATAGTATTTCACAGAATGAAACAAATGATAATTTGACCTAAAAACATACTTATGAATAGTACATTGTAATGTCTGAAAAACTGGTCGTTTCTTAATTTTCCACGTCTGTATATAGTGAGTCTGGGTTTTCCCCACAGGAGAGCAAAATCAGAAAGGAAATCTTTGCAACATCTCAGTTGTTTCTCCTAGACTGCAGTGAAACGGTATGGATAGCAAATGAAGAACTCTTTCTTTTCTCAGATGTTTCTCCCGGGAAAAAGGCCTCAGCAGTTATCAGACTCAGACAGTCCATTTCTCTAGAGTTTCACAAGCAATCTTAGCAACGCCTCAGTGTGGGAAGATTTTCTCATCAAATTCTTTCAAGACCAAATTGTTTCTATAGGCCACTTTGCAAGATGTAAACACTGGCCCAGAAGCACTTCTAGTTTCGTTTTTATTTATTTTACTTTTAAATTACATAGATAATAAGATAATTAGATAGATAATAAAATAAAATACACATTTCAAACTTGTTTTTTGATTAAACGTTTGCGTTGTGTTAAAAACTGAAACGGGGCGATAGGCATTGCTCATGTTTTCTGAAGTGGTTGGCTGTGTATATTCTTACTGTATGACACTGTTTTCTCTTTGTGAGTTTATTTGTTTCTATGACATTTGAGACAAAGTTGATACCTGTGCTATAAATGAGCAACAATACTGTAAAATGTTCCTGTGTGCATGAAATTGTAATGGTCTCAGTGATAAAATAATAGAAGACGTGAAGTTCTCACGTAAAGAGACATTTTCTCAGAATACTGCAGTAAATTGTCTTTGAATGATTCCAATAGTGGAGCATAAAACTGCTGTGCCAAAATCCAAAATACTGAGTTTGGAAACGATAAGCATCCCGTCCGCATCAAACGATTGAATCACTCTTAAGTTTTACTCAGTTGTTTTCATACCCTTAGTAGTGTTTGGCGAGAACAATTGTTTTTTTTTCATCATAACTGTTGGTGTGACTCACAGAGCTGCCAACTTTCTGCCGGAGACGCAGGTGTGCTGGTGTTACTGTAGTAATTGCCAGACTCCGATGCCTCTGTCAGGAGTCATAGATGAGTGTTTTTTATGAATTTTGTAGTTAATGTCAGTTGTATCGTGCTGTTGGACGGACACCGCAAAATTAGGTCACCGGTGGTTAGACCACAGACAGCGGGAAAGAAACATTGGCCTTGCAGCGTCTGTTCAGAGGTCAACTGTTTCTCTGTAATTTATTCACTCGTCTCATTGGCCTTTTTCATCTCTGTCTCTTTTTCCTTGTGATCTGTCACACAAGGCCTCAAACATACATTTTATTTCTCGATTTCCTTTTTGATTTCTTTCTTGATTTGTATTGCTTGACCTTGTAAAACGCGACAGGAAAACAAAATATGAGGCCGCAGCCTGTTCCTATTCGAGTATGAATGTGAAGGTAAATGCTTACAAATGCAGTCTTCCGGGAAATAAGTGCTTTGTTGTTGGTTCGGTTTTTAGAGTTCATTTTAAGTTGATTGAACACGGCGAGGTTTGTTTACTGCCAAATAAGGACTTCTTAAAAGTACCTTTATTCCCTTTTGGTCTCTGTGGGAACTGTAAGTGTTTGTAGCTCATCAAACAACCCAGATTCAACAAGAGAAAATTCTGCCTCACAATGCTGATTATTCTTTATTTGACTCATTTATAGTTTTGTCGTTTAGCTTACACCATTATCAAAAGTAACTTTTAACAAGCGCAGTCCATCCTGACATAAAGCATCTTGCTCAAGTATACTTTGGGGATTCAAACCATATAAAACATGGTCGTTGTGTCCCTGACGTCACCCGAAGGTTTCTGAGGAGCTGTTTCGAAGCTTAAAGTGGGCAGAGCCTGCCGTCGCCATCTTAGCTGCTCGTCACTCCCGGATAATCGGAAACGGGGCAGGACGTGGTTGGAGCTGAGGTGCCTGGTTGCTGAAACCACTTGTCATTCAAGTGGCCAAGCACCCAATTTGCAGAATTTTAAGGATCAATACAAGTTAAAGTGGTGAGTTAAAAAAAAATTCACCCTCCTCAGAGTTGTCATGAGGGATAAAAATTAGCTATATAGACCAAAATCTTTTTTTTCTGCTGTAAAGATGCCCATTTTAAAATAAAAGCAACCCCCTAAAGTCAGGTAAATAGAATTACAAGGACTGTGTCTCTGTTGTCTTTTAATGATAGAATGAGTGATACACTGATATTTGAATGTATAATATTGGGGACGCATAAGTGCAAAACTAATACACAAATAAAGACGATCCAGAATATTGCCGCAAAAGTGGTCTCCAATGAACCGAAGAGAGCACACGTCACTTCATTAAGTTAAATTGACTCCCTACAGTCACTCGCATCAAATTCAAAGCTCTGCTCTTGGCCTACAAGACCACCACTAGTCGTCCACTTCTTCACCCACTGATACAGACTTATGTACCTGCCAGATCTCTACGCTCTGCAATCGAACGACGTCTCGTAGTTTCAACCCAAAAAGGGAAGAAATCACTCTCACATACCTTCTCTGGATCTGTTCCACCTTTGTGGAATGATCGGTTTGCTACAAGATCAGCAGATTCTGTAGCCATCAGAAAACACATCTCTTACGTCAGCACCTGACCGATTAGTTCTGTCTCTTTCTTAAAAAAGAGTTTTTTCTACTTTCTACTCTTTCTCTCCATAAAAAAAAAACGTATTTTTCTGTGGTAGACTATATGAGACTATATGTGATTGCTTCCACTGTTTACATCATCTGTAAGTCGCATTAGATAAAAGCGTCTTTTTATTGACAAAATGAAAAGATACCTAATCTCAAACATTCCAGCATATGCCATTAGATCAAACAGGTTGAGATCATGCAAAGCATTTCAATTCAAGTGAAGCGAAACTTTTAAACAGTAGAATGTTTAAAATATGTTATGTGGAGAAAAATATAATTAGGCCAGAATGGCTAAAAAAAATTAACAAAGCAGAACGTATGAGTCCAAAACAGTTGGAAACACCATACATACTCTTAATAAGCAGACATTATAGACATTATATGTATTCTTTATTTTTCTAATCGCAATTACATTTGTGTTATTCTATTGTTTTGAGTTTGTGAGGTAAAAAGTATAACAAAATATTGTCTATAATATTGTCAATACCTGTGATATTAATAATCAAAGCTATCTGTATTATTTTTATTCAAACAATGTGAACAATTTTTTTACCTTTCAACTCGTACCCAAACCCTCCCTACAGTTACATTTTGGGTGTGATTAGTTGACCACATAAAATGCACAAAATTAACCAAAATTAAATATGAATTTGACTGAAAGGATCATTTATTTAATAAAACGTTTTTTTTATCGTTGTAATATTGTAACAATTAATTATGTTGGCCAGGATAACTGTTCAGTAAAAGTCTGATATTGTGACAGCACTAGCGGATATTGCATGTTTTAGAGCAGAATTGACCAATCAGCATCCAAATATCTACCTATAATGATCCTTTAATGAATAAAATCCTTCATTCCTCACAAACACCTGTCACTTTCCATGCTGGCTACTTCGAAAATCAACAGCATCTGTCTTGTTTCTTTTCCTCATGAATTGAAAGTTTTGTAAAATGGCTGCTATCACAGGAACTCTGAGTGCATCACACAGTGCATTTAATGCAGGTAAATGCAGCTTCCCCGGCACAATTGCATGACACACACCATAAGCATTCCTTCGCACCATATATACCCGTCTTCAACTACTTTTCTTTGAGGGCCAGATTCCAAAAGTATAAATGGGATGAGGGCCAGTATTTACCATATATGCATTTCTTCTGTTTCTTTTGGATTTCTGTAATTTATTGCGTTTTGTTCCTTCTATGCTGTTTTTGTTGCTGTTACTTAAAGATCATATATTAAAAGATTGCACACAAATGTTGCATACAGTATTTCTATCACAACTTTCTGGTGAATTCCAATCGCATTCATGTGCCCCATGCACTTATAGAGCAGATCATTTGTGAGTTGTGTGAGTTCTGGGGGAGATGAACAGCTATTTTTTGTAAATATAGCCGTTATTCGTAATGAATGCAGTAGTAAAAACAACACAGTTTTCCCATTATCTGAGACAACTGTATCCCTTTCTACAGTTAGCCAACTTTCAAGCGCACAAAACATTGCATGTGGCTGTGCAATGCATTGCTGATTATAACATTGTAAATAACAATAAGTTTCTTGGACGGACTGATCAAATCGCTTTATAAGACGTAAATCATAATGAGACGTGAGAATGACTTTCGTTTTGAATGTAGCAGCGTTTTGGTCTTTTAAAGATGTGGCATATCAGGAGGACGTGCATTTAAAGCACACCGTTCTTAAAGTCTCTCCACTTATTTGAAATATTAAGGTGGCCCAGATAAAGATGATTGACGGGCCGCATTTGGCCGGCAGGCCGGCGGTTGACTAGCCCTGATATATACTGTAAAATATGATTTATATTTGATTTACATTTAACAGAGGCACTTTGGAGAACACAAAAGTACACTAACACTATCATTTTATTACTGCATTACGCCACTTTCAAGATTGAGCTGAATATTTATTTCTGTAGCTGTGAATGACGTTTCAGAAGCGTTACATTGCAACTTACACCAGAAGTGTTGTTGCCAGAGATGTTTTGGCTGCGAGGCAAAAAGCAGGAAAAACATCTTTAATATCTTCGAAGCAACACTTCTCCAGGGATCAGGCCTGTAGCTTATCACCGAACCCTGACAACTTTTCATTTTCCTGGATGGAGCTCAGAGCGGCATGACATTGTTGTCTTTATTTACACATTTGTCTGACACGTGTTCCTTCGTAGAACAGATACATCCTGATTGCACAGAACGTTCAAATGAGGAACAGACGCAAACATCTCAGCACAAACTCCTGATTGGCTGGGAATCACGTTCATAAGGTGTTTTGATCACCTGGATGTCTGGATGTACCACAGCGCATACACAACCTTTGCATTTTACTAGCAAAACTAATCGGAAGGTTTCAGAGGTTGCGATTCACAGCCTGAAAAGCGCGTTATCAGTAAACAACAGTTCCCGCTGTGTCACACACTTAAAGGGTGATGAACTCTGCAATGCGCTGACATTTTTGCTCTGTTATCTTTGTTTTTTCATGCAGTTTCCTCAAAACTGTGAGAGAGGTCACTTCACATCAAAAACGGCATCAGACAGCGAAATATCACAGAATATTCTGCTTATCACAAGACACTGTTTAAAGAAGCAGAAGAATACAATCTCGCAATATTTACTCACTCCCACGTCATTCTGAATCTCAATGACTGTCTTTCTTCTGAAAAATACACAATTTTAAGTTGTGTAGTGGATGCGAGAATGTGGCCTGAGGCTTGAAGTGGAAGTTACCCCAAAAATTTTGTCATCATTTGTTCATTTCGAACCTCCATGGCTTTCTTTCTTCTTCAGAACACCAAAGAAGATCACTTGAGGAATGTTTTTAACTGAACCACGACGTTACCCATTGACTTGCATTGGTTTTGTATCCAATAGAAGTGAATGGGCATCCCCATTGACCGTTTACCACGTTTTCAGACTCGAAAAAGGACGCACAAGTATAAAAAACAAAACAAATGTGGTCCATATGCTAGGGCAGCTGTAGAGACCTTAACCACACTTTTAGCAGCAATTTTAGTCGGTTTCTCATAGAAAGATATTCAGACAGCTTGTTATAATAACCGGGAGACACATGAACCATGTCTATTGTGCTTTTGTGTCCTTTTTAAAACCTAAAAGCTTCTGTCCATATATATATTGTATCTGCACAGAAACGGACATTCATAGCACAAGGGCGAGTAAATGATGACAAATTTTCATCTTTCGGGACCCTGTCTCTTTAAAAACTCTTAGCACAAGTACACTTATGCGCATGAAAAAAAGACCAGGAAGTACATTTATGCCAACCTAAACCCAATTTGTATTTTTTACCAGCATTATTTTGTGGTCTGCCTGGGCGGGTAAGATAACACACATTGTCCCTTGTGTGGCTAATCAGAATATATGAACACAACTTCGGCCAGGGCTGGTTAAGAGCATTTTCGCAGTACATGGGTAAAAGAAAGCAAACACGTTAAAGCACACTTGCCAAATCCTTCAGGACCAAGCCGGCCACTCGTAGAATCCCTGAGTGCACTGGTTATCATGCAGTGCAAACAAATGCTCTGAGGGAATAGATGAGAGCGAGTAAAAACACAAGCTTCACTTCAAAGAGGCTGTAGTCTCTGACTGCACCGCTCAAGGTGATTTAGTTAAATAGTTCAATAGGAGAGAAATATCAGATGTTATGCACCATAAAAGGAGAACAAGGCAAAATCACTCGCTATTTAATCTATTACGCCTCGTTGGAAGTTGAATATTGCGGACGCGTTAACTTTAACATCATCTTTATTCTGTTAGTTTGAAAAGTAAGATCTGTTTTTGGCAATAAAGTGTCATTTTTATGCTTCATTCATCCAGAGATGAAAGGGATAGTTCACCCAAAAATGAAAATTCTTTCATCGTTTACGCGCCCTCTTTTCATTTCAAACCTGTGTGGCTGCAGAACACAGAAGACATTTTGAAGAATGTTTGTAACCGAACCACTGGTGTACAAATTGACTCAGGTTCTGTGACAACAGACGTCAATAGAATAGAAGTCAAAGGGTACCGCTGCGCTGTTGTTCAGTTCACGACATTCTTCAAAATATCTTGTGTTCTGCGTAAGAAAGGAAGTCATACAGGTTGACATAAGGATGATAACAGGATATATTTCATACTATTAATAGACAAAGTCACAAAAGTCATTGTACTGTACTAAAACATCCACAGAATTTGTGACAAAGGCAGAACGTATAAATGATTCATGATGTTTCCAAACAGGACCACACAAACACAGATTGTCTATTTGTTCCCCTGCATTCCTCTTAATCAAAAAACCAAAGCCTGCAGCTTTAAGCTTCACAAACAGATAAGCGACAAAAAACAACAGCAAATCGCTAAGCTTTTGTCCGCCAGGATGTTTGATGAGGAATGTGCTTTGACCTGGACACCCCTCCGCTGGAAGCACATCTAAATCCACTACTGCTCTTCAGATTGATGAGAAAGCCCGCAGGTGAACGTCTCTGCTGATTTGTCTCCTTTGTTTAATACGGACGGGGCTGTATGCAAACAAGAGAGGGCTTTATCGTCTTGATTAATACGTGCGGTCTAGTGACTTTCACTTTCTCGAAGCATCTTTCTCTTTGTTTGCCGCATTGTTCTTTTAATGCTATACGATGAAGTCAGTTTTGAGATTTCAATGCATAAAATGTGGAGAAAACAGTCTTATATGTACAATCCACCTGACTGTGAAGTAAAATACAGTTTGCCATGTGTGACCCTTAGTAAACAGAGAGTGGGTGGTCTGCGGGCGTGTCGTCCGACACTAAATTTCTTTCACTTTTACATCAGGTCTTGAATGCTCCGAGGCCGGTTTACTCCGCTGCCAATAACACGTGGTGAAGAATCATTCCTGTTATGGCACTGTCTGAGCTTCTTTCGCCCAGTGAGATTTGTTTTATTATCCGCAGTTCGGTGTACTGACCGTGCTGGAGAATGCTGACAGCAGTATTTCTTAATGAAACAGCCTCATTTACTTCAGCTATAATTTATCCCACAGGGTGCATCTCTTTCTAAAAAGGGCTTCGGAGACAGAACTCTAAAGCAAGTCAAATATCCATAAGCAACGATGGCTCAGATAAACTCGGAGAGGCATGCTATGTTCTTTTTACAGTATTAGAGTGAATAATGACTTTGTGTATGTCTGGATGCTTTGTGGGTGGTGAGATAGAGACTATAAAGACACAGCGCATCACAGTTTCTGCATCCTAATCACTTCTATGGCTATACAAAAAGATGAACTGTATAGACGTGCAACTGATTTGGAGAAATTAATTGCTCAGAGTTTAATCATTTATGTGACATGGCCTCAAACAAGTTTGGAGCGTTTTGGAATATGAGAGTGTATTTTCACTCTTTCGAAAAGTATGAATTGTTTTAGTTTTGAACAGAATATTGATTTGTTGGATTGACCCTAACAAACTTATTTTTGTTAAAATTAAAATCCTTCCTAAATGTTCATTTGATGTATATTTACTTTCTTATAGCTTATAAGAAAATGTAGCTTATAGTTTTCCAAAATGTTTAAGATCCAAGAAAACATGAATATTCATGACTAACAGGCAAAATGACGTTCTTGAGAAACTAAAATCTAGTGAAATTAAACCAAATCAAGCATATAAGAATTCTAAATATAAATTCAAAATAATTTATTATAATTTATAAATATATATAATTTAGAATCTCACTGGTTCTATATACAGTATGTACATATAGACCCAAATATAAAGTGTCAAATGAAGAGTTTGGTTCCAAAATTTTTTTTTTTAAATCATGTTTTTTTTATTGTGGATTCCAATTAATATCAATCAAATTGCAGTTGGTATCTTTTGGTATGATTTAATAAAACACAATAAAAACATGATATTTAAAAAAAAGAATCTCATTTTGTAACCAAACTCATCAAATAGTTTTTATAAGAAATACTTCAGATGGAAAAAAAAGTGAAAAAATCTGTGATGTTATGAGGGTAAATTATGACAATTTTCGTTTTTGGGTGAGCTACCCAACCCAGAAGGCGAAATTTTGTATATAATTAAAAAAATATTGAATAAAAGTTATTATTTCTCAATAAATATTTAACATTAAATCAACCAGTTTCGCAATCTAGAAATCTACGTCTTAGTGGCTAAAAGTCAATGACTTCCTTTTAACCATCCGGATGAAATGTTCTCTTTTCAATACAATAAACAGAAACCTTAATCCAGATACATTTGATTATATCAGTTTATTCGTTTTCTAGTAAACAATTCCACAACCAAAGCACTACTAAATCATATGCATTTTAATAAGATGTAAACTGAAATCAAACAATGTGGTGAAAAACAAGGGACGTTAAAGCGTTGCCTTGATTATTTAATATATACATTTACATTTAGTCATTTAGCAGACACTTTTATCCAAAGCGACTTACAAAATACAAATTATAATGGCAGGATTAGCATTGAAACACAGTTTAATTCTCTGTAGTGGCAGTTGCTGATGAACATTAATTTAAACGATTTCTAGAGGGCAAAACACTTTTTTAATTTCAATGCATTAAAAGTTTGGCCTCCACCAAAAGCCACTGCAGTAAAAGCACTCTGTCAAGCAGAGATCTGGCACAATTTGATAATTTGAAGCGAACTCGCACAACTGACAATAGACTAGCTCTGCTGCGGAAAGAGGGGTTCCTCCTGTGTGTGAGAAGAATTAGACTTCCTTCCTAATTGAGTGTGGTGTTTACTGCAAATTAATTAGAAAACAACCTGGTAATTAGATTCAGAATCCTCCGCCTCGGAGACAAAGAGAGTAAGATTTGTGGTCCCGAAGCTGAGGGGACGTTGTGCAGATGAGGTTGAGTGTTGGGCTGTCGAAGGACTGGGTTGTGAGCCATGCAATGATGCTTTACACAGGTGCCAGTAAAGACGAGTGAAAAATAGAAAGAGAAAATCCGTAGGCGGTGTATTTTTCTATAAGGACTAGGACCATCCATCACGACACGGGCTGCCCCCACCCAGAAACGCACACTGACATGCTCAAATAGTTGTGTAGACCTTGTGTGTTTGACAGCATGGACCATTGTTTGCTTTCTCATTATCACCTCCATGAGTCTCAATGACAATAATGCATTGTTATAAAAGTGCCATGTTGGTGACCACAAACTGACACAAGTTGTACAGTAAGAAGTTGTCATCGGTTGTTTTGTGTCATGGACACAAATCCTTATTTTTAAAGATGTGCTCAACATGGATGTGATGCACAGAAATTGTTTCTGTAGAGCAGGATACTTACAATGTTAATGGCATGTGTGAGGTCCAGGGAACATAGATGTTGAAGAACATAGAATGAAATATAGATGAAATAGTGTATCTTTAACAAAAAATATTTGTTTTTAAAAGCAGAACACTTGCAAGTGAGTTTTCAAGTTGATCAAACATCACATGAAACACCTAAAGAACAAGTAATGTTCAATGTTTTTCTTAAAATAAAAAATGGTGTACCAATGATCCTAGTCAGTTCATTAATAAATAGGCCTACTGGAAATCAGCAGAAACAATGAAAAAAAAATCTAGTCAGCATTTATAGATGTGTTATACATTTAGCATTTACATTAAGTCATTTAGCAGACGCTTTTATCCAAAGTGACTTACAAGTTGGGTAAACAATGGAAGCAATAGGGTCAAACATTAGGACTACAAAAAGCATAAGAGCAATAAAAACATGTCTCACAAAGCCTACTACAGTCTACATGGTCATTCCAGTTCAGTGTCTGTTGAATTTCAACCAAATCAAACCTCAGGAGTGACAAATTCAGCAGCTACATGAAGGTTTGACAGTATGACACATTAAAACTGTGATAAATCCAGGTTATTATATAAAAAAATATTTCAGGAACTTTTCCTAAATACATGTAAACATATTGCTGTTCAATTGCTTAAAAGTTAACATAAACTTATTTGAGGTCTGAAAAAATTCACAGCATCTTTTCTGCTATTTTGACCTGTTTCTCCAGTTTTCATTTTCTGTGAGTAAATGCAATTAGAAACAATATTTTTATTTGAAATTTGGGAGAAATATTGTTAGTAGTTCACAGAATTAAACGAAATTATGGTTTTGCCTAAACACCTATAAAAAGTACTTTTTAAAATGATCTTGAAATGGTCTCTTGATTTTAAACTAGACTTAAATAAAATGTTCAACATTAGGACTTTCCTAACAATATATTATATCATTTACTTAGAGGCTTTTTGAATTCTTCCGCCACCTGCTGACGTTCAGAGTTTAGCCTTTTGTTTTCCACTTACATCTAATATGCTTTTTTAAGTGAGAAGTAGACAGTCACAGTGACAGCTTTGTTTGTTAAATGCTTGTTAATGCTCTGGGCAGGCCCATGTAAGCTGATATAAATTAGGACGCCTCCTCTACCTCTAGGCAGCTTGTTTCTGTTTTTATGGGATGACCGTATGCGTGTAATAAAATTAATTTAGCAAAGAAAGAAAGGGTTGCCAGTGATTTCTAAACTTGTTGTGGGTCTTCTGGCCTGGATGAGTGTGACACTCCCAGTCCCTCATGACTTTCTGTGCGCTGTTATTAATGTGTAAATAAAACTGGTCTTAATAGTAAATTCAAGTCTTCCTGAACTGTTAGGAAGTACCCTAAAGAGAAAGAGAGGGTCTAATAAAGTCTCATATTAATATCAAGGAAAACCGAGACAGAGGAGATTTGCGTCATTTGCAAACCTTGTGAATGTTATCAAAATTCATCTTAGATATGATGAGAGTCAGATTCATTTCAGCTGTTTATTCACTGTTTTGCTTCTGGTAAAGAGCATTTTAGTGGATAATCCTCTTTTATATTTCCCTCTGAAAACATCAGAGAGCAATTTGTTTAATAAGCCCTTCCAGACCTTATTTTTCCTCATAGATGTAATAGATAAAAAAATGTATTCCCTCTTAAAACCTGTTTCTTTCTTCTGTGGCACACACCATATTAGAAATGTTTCAGTGGTTTTGTGCCCATACAATGGAGCTCAATGGAGGTCAGTGTTGTTTGGTTACCAACATCCTTCGAAATATCTTTTTTGTTCTGCAGAAGAAAGAGTCATTTACAGAACCATCTATTTAAAGTAACAGTTTTTACAACAAAAAAAACAACTCAATCATGGTGTTTTAAACTTGTAGGACTTTTAAATATGAAAACAATACTGACTTTTTATCTTCAATGTGTTCAAAGTTATCGTTAATTATCAACGTTATTCTTAAAAAATCCTTTTGTGTTCCAGAAAAATTAGGAAGTAAAAAGAACAACATGAAGACGAATAAGAGATGATTGAATAAAAACGATGTATCTCTAACTGGATACCTTCATACACTACAGAATGGAAAATGTGTGGGTCTAAGCACAAAAGTCTAGCGTGACTGTCCCTTTAAGCACAGAAACATCCGTGGGAGGGTTCCATAGAAACAGTAAGAATAACACATTTCATGTTCACACTCTTCAAACTTTAACGTTGATGTTGTGCTTTGGGAGAAGCCCAGTTTCCTCAGAGAAACTCATCTGCTCAGTTGTATTGCAGATGTCTCGGCTGTAGATCTGCCAGTCCCAGAATTCTCTGTAGAAGAATCTGATGATGCTATTAGTTCAAATGTTAAAATAAATGTCTTTTCATTGAAAAACTTTCTTTGCTACTTTCTCTCTGGTTTTCCCCGTGGGAAAAGAAAGTCACAAATAAGATTCTTTAAAATCTTTTTATTTCTTTTGAGAAACTAGTAACCGTACGCATCTCCAGTCTTCAAAAATCTGAAATTATTTCATGGTATAATCATTTCCCACCAACACTTCTAAGATACTGTATGCTATCCACATTTATTTTAAAGAAATACACATTTTGATTCTATTTATGCTTATGAATTTTAAAACATCTAAATAGAAGCTGATACAATAGAATAAACTGAGAACTCCTGAAACTAATCTATGAAAATATTTTTCTCTGGCTTTGTAGGTAGAACATGACTTAAGCCCCATTTTTGATCTGCGTTGGACCTACGCCGTAGCCTCTACTCTGTTGGGTACATGACGGTTTTCATTTATACTACTTTCGATAATGTGTTTGGGTAAACATGACTTTATTGACCTGAGGGAGGGGTTCAAACAGACCAATCACAACGCGTAGGGTCCGTGTTGAGTTCACATTTTTGGAGAGGTGCGCATCACGCTACGCCGTAGGGTCCGTGTCTCTGCGTAGGCCCGACGCAGACCCATAAATTGGGCTTCAGGCCTAAGTCATACTGTACCTGCATGACAGCAATCCGTGTCCAGCTCAAGGTCAACATTCCTGTTTGGACTAGTGTTCAAGACATCAAGTTTCTGACTTTGGCGACTTCATGGAAGCTGGAGCCAACCCGTTGGCAATCTCTGATGACAGAAGAGTTCTTCTGGAGAGAAACTTAGCCAAACACTTACTACACACTCACATTTCTGTTGGTGATATCCTTTAGGACAGACGGGGGCATACTCATATTTTTCAGATGCACCAAGTAGATTTCAATCCACTTCCATTTTTGGAAGTGTAGAAAGCTATTTACTTCAGTCATGGATAGAGAGCAGCAGGCGGCTTCGGCGGCTCCCACAAGTGTATGATTGTTAACCAAGTGAAAAGATTCATTTGATCTAATTACCCGCTGAAGTGTCAAAAACTTTCTGCAATTCATTTTGACCCAACGGGTCTCCGAAGATGGAAATCACACACCGCCGTGCTTTTTTCCTTTCCAGGTAACACATTCAATGCAGGAAATTGTGCCGCTTCAGCACAGGACGTCAGAATAAGTAATCGGAAAAATAGGAGAGACTTGTGGAGAGATTGACGATTAGCATTCGCTGCTGTGTACGCGGAGGCTACTGAATCTTGATAATTGCTTTCACACTTTCCTGGAGGGCAGAGATGAGTGAACTACTCTAATGATATCTGTGGCACATTGAAAATAGTTCATGATACAGCGTTGGTGAGATTTTTAGAATGTACAGTGTGGAATTTATGTACTATAATGGCGCTATGTAGGTCACCCAGGTAGCACAGGTACGTTTGTAAGATGTCTGCTAAATATCTGGAAAACATCATAGAAAAAGCAGTATTATGTAAATCATAAACATCTTCTATCCACTTTCTAGACGTATTGCAAAAGAGCAAACAATAAAAAAATATGTCTCGCAGATGTAAATGCAGACATCACCCAGATGTATAAGGGCAAATATTGAAAACGCACGTACACACACACACACATTGGTATTTTTGTGTAATTTCCCTCATGGTTTGAAGCGTAGATCTCACAGAATTTATCAGAAAATTCAAGCCAAAGGAACAAGGCAACATGTTTCGATTTAACTAGAAAATAAGACAAAGAGACATTTTGAGAAAAGGGTTGTGAGAGGGTGTGCGATAACCGCTTTGGCTCCAACTTCATCTTATATCTTTAGACTTTAAGAAGATGTCAAACATAGACTTCAATCTTGGTTTAGTTTCAGCATATATTATAACCCAATTCACCAACGATACATCCATATTTGTTTTCACAAGTCATATTTATTTCTCTTAGATTACATATTCACGGTCAACATTTTCACATCAGAGATGAAATGAAGGGAAGGTTTTGACTGTAAAGCACAACCCCTCTTAATAATCATAAAAAACGCTAAAAGCAATTAAAGGTCTGAAAGATAAAATATTTTGAATACCCGGTGCACACATTTACCAGACAAACTACACTTGGGTACTGCTTTATTTCAGGGATTACGAAATGAACGCAATCCATAATGGCTTTCTGTTGATATGAGAATCGAATGAAACTGTGTCTGCGTGCAAAGTCAATAGTAATAGTATTCTGTGTCTGGAGTTGGCTGATGATATACTGGTAATCGAAATCATGGGACAATGTATGTTTTTTCCTATGCTTTCTGATTTTTAATACACATACCTTAAAGGAAGAGCTCACTCAAAATGTTGTTTTCCTTTATTCAGCCTTTGCATTACTTTCTTTCTCCTGTCCAACATAAAAGGAGAGCCAGAAAGTCTAAGTGCTCTTTTATATAATGGAATTGGATGATGGACAAAAAGCACTATAAAAATCTCATAAAATGAGCCAGTGTGTCTCATGTGCGATATTTCAAGTCTCCGTTATAGCTTTGTGTGGAAAACAGAAATGATTTCAGTCTTTACATCACGCATCACAGTGACAGGGCTGTCATCGTTGTCAGAGCCTCAACACAATTGGTTCTCACATGTCAGATGACCGATCGAATGGGAAGTCTGAATAAAATTGACAGTAAACTGCATTTGAAAGCTACAGAAGATTTCCAGTGAACTATTGAAATCATTGTATGGCTACTGAAGACTTGGAGTACAGCACCGTCAAGTCATGTGAATCTTTTATGATGGTTGGCGGTAAGAAAATCAAAAATTGATGGAGGTTACAAACATTTTTTTAGGCTACAGGTCTTTGGAAC
Source organism: Triplophysa tibetana (assembly GCA_008369825.1). NCBI lineage: Eukaryota > Metazoa > Chordata > Actinopteri > Cypriniformes > Nemacheilidae > Triplophysa > Triplophysa tibetana. Next base: position 2,635,853 of record CM017907.1, read on the forward strand.
ATACAATAAGTGTGTTTTGGTAGAAAAGCTTTTTTCATATTCTCAGTTACAGGAGTGAGCCGGCGGTCAATATAGCAGATCTCATATATCATCCATTAGATTATATGCATTTGCATTTGGCAGATGCTTTTATCCGAGTGCATTAAAGATACACGTTTTATATCAATATCTGTGTTCTCTAGGAATCTAACCCATGACTTTGTGCAAGATAATAGAATGAAATATGGATGAAATAGTGTATCTGTAACAAAAAGTATTTGCTTTTAAAAGCAGAACACTTGCAAGTGAGTTTTCAAGTTGATCAAACATCACATGAAACACTTAAAGAACAAGAAATGTTCAATGTTTTTTCTTAAATAAAACTAATGGTGTACCAATGATCCTAGTTAGTTCATTAATAAACAAACCCATGACTTTGTGCAGCCAGTTCTGGAGCGACAGAAGCTCTGGATGAGATGTTAAAAGACACAAAAATAAATCCTGCCTTTAATTTACATGAGCTTAACAACCGGAAGAAAATGACCGTCACAAATGCCAGATCGCTCAGGCAAACAGCGTTGATGTTTGGCACCCCCACGGAGTTAAACCCCTAAGATCAGTTAAACTCATGTTTAAAGGGGGAAGAAGACAAGAGAAGGCCGTGTGCAGACGCTCCTTTATATTTATTCGACAAAATGACAAAAGCCTGGTTCCTCAGTGCCCCGGTATGCTCTTCACTGCAAATTGCTGTCCATCTGTCCTGGCAGTGTTCCACATCTGCCATGATAGAAGCCATCTGTGGCGCATGTGTGCGTGTCTTTGTGTTTGTCTTGTCAGATGTTTCCATGTCACTCCGCATTTCCTCTTCCATACTCGTCTTTTCTTCGACTCCGGCTGGTGAGATCATGGAGTCTGGCTGGCCCGATGAGGAACGGGAGGGCTTTGTCTAGTCTCTGACTCATTGAGACATGAGTTGTTTACTTCCAGGTTTGACCACAGGTCAGTGAGTCATCTGAGGTCTTTGAGAGAGGAGGAACAGGGGCAGCGTGGTATGTTGCGTCAGAATGCAAGGTGCACGCTGCGTGAGTTTTTCAAGGATTACAAGGATTGTGAAAGATTGTACGACAATGTTTTGGACCGCTTGGTGTGACACGCACATCGAAGACGAAGTGTGATATGCAACGTTAATGTATTTTATTGGAAATATGCATTTGTGTCCAGAAATAAACCAGTATACATAGAAGTCTGGTATATTAACAAAACTAGGACGTTCAATACCTGAAGCGTATCTGCACTGTCAGTGTTGTATTTTAAGAGCCGAAGGCAAACACTGACTTTATGTCGCCCACACGTTCCTGCCCCCATTCTCCTTAAATTAAGCAGTTGCTTCTGACTGAGAGTCTGAAGAGAAAGTGGGCATGCACATCTGCTCAAGGGTTTTAGGATGAATATGTGACAAGCTTATTATTATTAATATTTCAGGACACCTTACTGAACAGTTTATGCTTAAAAATGGTTTAAAAATGACGCAGCAATGAAAATCATGACCCCATATCCTTATCCTTGGCTCATGTCGATCCAATCCCACATGTTATTTTGTTTGGGATTTTTATACTGACTCTTTCACAAGCAGTATAATAAAAGTGAATAATAACAAGGGTGTCAAGCTATACAGAATTACAAATCTAAGCATAAATGGCCAACAGAAAACAGCATCCGAGAAATTTGAAGGAACCATTAACAAAAAAATGATATGGGTTCTGAATGACAAACACTGAGTCTTTTTTGTAAATCGTAATAAATGAAATACACAATATTTTTTGCCACATTAAATTTTTAAGAAAAATCTAATCATTCCAGCAATTTCTTTTATTACTTTTAAACATTTTGCAAAAGGGTTGAGTTTGCTGTAAATTATTAAAAGAAGATTACATTTCTTAATGTATTAGTAAGTTGATGTAAAAACAATTAAAAATGTTTTTTTAATAGTAATATGTTGATGAGTATGTTTTTCGGTCTAAATTTATTTCCTGGTCTGTAAGCTTCTGTCTAGTAGTTTATGGCTAAAACATTTACAGCTTATTCAAAATACTCCTAAAAAGTATGTGTGAAATAATAACACGTTGTTTGGGTTATGCTATTCAACACATTTTGTTTAGATATTGAGATTTAAAAGTAACACAAAATGTGTTTTCGAGTGTAACAGAAGCTTTTATCTAAAGTTCCTTACAATATAGATTTTAGAAATATGTGTTTTCCCTGGAAACTGAAGCAATAGGCAGAGATTCTCTTTGTCCAGCCCATTACACTAATGTGGAAAGATCGGGTCAGAAAACATCTAGTTTCATGTAATTGACTGACGGGCTGTTTAATTTCCACAAGAATCCAATCTAATCCCTTTCAGTCAAAACCTTACAACTGCTATCCTGGTCTGCTTCACAAAAGGACCCCAGATTCCTCTGGTTCATAAAAGACCAAAGTATACTGTAATCATTAGAGGATCATGATAAAAACGACCCATCTGTGCTTCAAATGGTTTGTTGCACACATGGGGTCGAAATGGGGGTTGTTCTTTATGGCGTGTTATTGTTTTGCATATATTAGTTGGAAGGGATTATTGTTACTCAGTTTTATGACAGTCTGCTATAGTCAATCAGAGTAAATCAATTTCATTTCCATCTTGTTGTAGACAGATGCAAGCTTGATGAGTTCGAGGATAGAGTTTCTATGGGATTATTAAATAAATAAATGGGATTAAGTAGAGAAATAACAATGCAGCTCAGCGCATAGCCAGTTTGAAATTGAAATGACTGTCATGAGTGTCACGATTTACCTGAATTAACTTACCATACCATAATAGTTTGCAACTTATACTGTGTTTTGGTTCACTGCTGTATCATAATGTAGGTTGGGGTAAAATGATCCCCCACTAACTTTGATCCAACTTTAATCATTAGCTAAATTAGTCTAATAAATTCTGTTTCTTGCAGATGAAAAATAACTGAATGGGGAACACTGATATTTATTCAAATGAAGAGTGCTGCTCTCTTATAGAGTTGATAAAGTATAAAACAAAAGGAACTGAGGTGATGAACAGTAAGAATGTTTTGTTGTCTATATCATGAATGATGAGATTAATCCTACTGATCAGATTGAACAACTATTTATGAAACTGGACTTCACTCTTGCTCATAGAGTTGTGCTTTCTACATTTGCATTCATGTATTTGCCAGACACATTTATCAAAAGCTACTTACAATGCATATAAGACATCATGTGCTCCCTGGGAACCGTACAACCTTAGAATACATTTTATCATGCAGTATAAAAACCCTTCTTTTATGCCTCATATGAAAAGGATGTAGGAAATATTGATAACAGGTCTTTATAAAGATTATCATCTTAACAGTCTCTCAATTCAGAAGTGTAGTTATAAATTGAAGATGAAGTATGTTAGAATATATGAAGGATTTGGTTCCAAAATGAGATAAAAAAAAGAAAATCATGTTTTTTTATTGTGCATTCAATTACTATAAATCAAACTGCAGCTGCTTTGTTTTGATGTGAGACACACTAACTAAAAAAATACAGCTAACTAACACAATACAACATAATAAAAACTTGGCGGCAATAAAAAACATGATGAATGGAGCTATCTCATTTTGACATAAGACATAAGTTTGAACCTGCCCTAGAAATCTTCTTTGAGACTTCCTGCTTGACAACGAAACACAAATTTAGTGTGATAGACCAGTGACTTTCACATAGCAATCAGGATGACCGAGTGGTTAAGTTGTTGGCCTTAAGATCCAATGGACATATGTCCTCTTGCGTTCAAACCCCACTCCTGGTGAATTGAATCTTAGTGTTTGCATCTAACCACTTAATTGAGCCTTACAGACACTGAACTAAACTTGTACTTGAGACTGAACTGTCAGTTTGGGAAAACCAAACCTGTTCCCAAAATGCTTCTAACACAACCACGATGACCGAGCGGTTAAGGTGTTGGACTTAAGATCCAGTAGACATAAGTTTGAACCTGCCCTAGAATATATCTTTGAGACTTTCTGTTTGACAAAAAAGAACAAATTTAGTGTGTTAAATCAATAACTTTCACATAGCAACCAGGATGACTGAGTGGTTAAGGTGTTGGACTTAAGATCCAATGGACATATGTCCTCGTGGGTTCAAACCCCACTCCTGGTAAGTTAAATCTTATTGTTTGCATCTAACCAATTTAGTGAGCCTTACAGACACTGAACTAAACGTCCTCGTGGGTTCAAACCCCACTCCTGGTAACTTAAATCTTATTGTTTGCATCTAACCACTTAATTGAGCCTTACAGACACTGAACATAAACTAGTACTTGAGACTGAACTGTCAGTTTGGGAAAACCATACCTGTTCCCAAAATGCTTCTAACACGACCAGGATGACTGAGCGGTTAAGGTGTTGGACTTAAAATCCAGTAGACTTAAGCTTGAACCTGCCCTAGAGTACATCTTTGAGACTTTCTGTTTGACAAAAAAGAACAAATTTAGTGTATTAAACCAGTAACCTTCGCATAGCTACAACGATGACCTAGTGGTTAAGGTGTTGGACTTGAGATCCAATGGACATATGTCCTCGTGGGTTCAAACCCCACTCCTGGTAAATTGAATCTAATTGTTTGAGTCTAACAAATTGAGTAAACCTTACAGACATTGAATTAAACTAGTACTTGAGACTGATCTGTCAGTTTGGGAAAACCATACCTGTTCCCCAAATGCTTCTTACACAACAAGGATTACTGAGCGGTTAAGGTGTTGCACTTAAAATCCAGTAGACATAAGTTTGAACCTGCCCTATAAATCTTCTTTGAGACTTCCTGCTTGACAACGAAGCACAAATTTAGTGTGATAAACCAGCAATTCTCAAATAGCAACCAGGATGACTGAGTGGTTAAGGTGTTGGACTTAAGATCCAATGGACATATGTCCTCGTGGGTTCAAACCCCAATCCTGGTAAATTGAATCTCAGTGTTTGCGTCTAACCAATTGAGTAAACCTTATAGACACTAAACTAGTACTTGAGACTGAACACTCAGTTTGGGAAAACCATACTTGTTCCCAAAATGCTTCTTACACAACAAGGATGACTGAGCGGTTAAGGTGTTGGACTTAAAGTCCAGTAGACATATGTTTAAACCTGCCCTAGAATACGTCTTTGAGACTTTCTGTTTGACAAAAAAGAACAAATTAAGTATGTTAAAACAATAACTTTCACATAGCTACCAGGTTGACCGAGTGGTTAAGGTGTTGGACTTAACATCCAATGGACATATGTCCTTGTGGGTTGAAACCCCACTCCTGGTAAATTGAATCTAAGTGTTTGCGTCTAACCAATTTAGTGAGCCTTACAGACACTGAACTAAACTAGTACTTGAGACTGAACTGTCAGTTTGGGAAAACCATACCTGTTCCCCAAATGTTTCTTACACAACAAGGATTACTGAGCGGTTAAGGTGTTGGACTTAAAATCCAGTAGACATAAGTTTGAACCTGCCCTAGAATACATCTTTGAGACTTTCTGTGTGACAAAATGAACAAATTTAGTGTGTTAAACCTGTAACTTTCACATAGCAACCAGGATGACCGAGTGGTTAAGGTGTTGCACTTAAGATCCAATGGACATATGTCCTCGTGGGTTCAAACCCCACTCCTGGTAAATTGAATCTTAGTGTTTTAGTCTAACTAGTTTAGTGAGCCTTACAGACACTGAACTAAACTAGTACTTGAGACTGAACCGTCCGTTTGGGAAAACCAAAATGCTTCTAACACAACAAGGACGCCTGAGCGGTTAAGGTGTTGCACTTAAAATCCAGTAGACACAAGCTTGAACCTGCCCTAAAATACATCTTTGAGACTTCCTGCTTGACAACGAAGCACAAATTTAGTGTGATAAACCAGTAACTTTCACAAAGCATCCAGGATGACCGAGTGGTTAAGGTTTGGACTTAAGAACCAATGGACATATGTCCTCGTGGGTTCAAACCCCACTCCTGGTAAATTGAATCTTAGTGTTTTAGTCTAACTAATTTAGTGAGCCTTACAGACACTGAACTAAACTAGTACTTGAGACTGAACTTTCAGTTTGGGAAAACCATACCTGTTCCCAAAATGCTTCTAACACAACAAGGATGACTGATCGGTAAGGTGTTGGACTTAAAATCCAGCAGACATAAGTTTTATCCTGCCCTATAAATCTTCTTTGAGACTTCCTGCTTGACAACGAAGCACAAATTTAGTGTGATAAACCAGAAACTTTCACATAGCAACCAGGATGACCGAGTGGTTAAGGTGTTGGACTTAAGATCCAATGGACATATGTCCTCGTGGGTTCAAACCCCACTCCTGGTAATTTAAATCTTATTGTTTGCATCTAACCACTTAATTGAGCCTTACAGATATTGAACCTAAACTAGTACTTGAGACTGAACTGTCAGTTTGGGAAAACCATACCTGTTCCCTAACTGCTTCTAACACAACCACGACGACTGAGCGGTTAAGGTGTTGGACTTAAAATCCAGTAGACATAAGTTTGAACCTGCCCTATAAATCTTCTTTGAGACTTCCTTCTTGACAACGAAGCACAAATTTAGTGTGATAAACCAGAAACTTTCACATAGCAACCAGGATGACCGAGTGGTTACGGTGTTGGACTTAAGATCCAATGAACATATGTCCTCGGGGGTTCAAACCCCACTCCTGGTAAATTGAATCTTAGTGTTTGCATTTAACCACTTGATTGAGCCTTACAGACACTAAACTAATACTTGAGAGTGAACCTTCATTTTGGGAAATCCATACCGGTTTCCAAAATGCTTCTAACACAACAAGGACGACTGAGCGGTTAAGGTGTTGGATTTAAAATCCAGTAGGCATAAGTTTGAACCTGCCCTAGAATACATCTTTGAGACTTTCTGTTTGACAAAAAAGAACAAATTTAGTGTGTTAAACCAGTAACTTTCACAAAGCAACCAGGATGACCGAGTGGTTAAGGGTTGGACTTAAGAACCAATGGACATATGTCCTCGTGGGTTCAAACCCCACTCCTGGTAAATTGAATCATAGTGTTTTAGTCTAACTAATTTAGTGAGCCTTACAGACACTGAACTAAACTAGTACTTGAGACTGAACTTTCAGTTTGGGAAAACCATACCTGTTCCCAAAATGCTTCTAACACAACAAGGATGACTGATCGGTAAGGTGTTGGACTTAAAATCCAGCAGACATAAGTTTTATCCTGCCCTGTAAATCTTCTTTGAGACTTTCTGTTTGACAAAAAAGAACAAATTTAGTGTGTTAAACCTGTAACTTTCACATAGCAACCAGGATGACCGAGTGGTTAAGGTGTTGGACTTAAGATCCAATGGACATATGTCCTCGTGGGTTCAAACCCCACTCCTGGTAATTTAAATCTTATTGTTTGCATCTAACCACTTAATTGAGCCTTACAGATATTGAACCTAAACTAGTACTTGAGACTGAACTGTCAGTTTGGGAAAACCATACCTGTTCCCTAAATGCTTCTAATACAACTACGACAACTGAGCGGTTAAGGTGTTACACTTAAAATCCAGTAGACATAAGTTTGAACCTGCCCTATAAATCTTCTTTGAGACTTCCTGCTTGACAACGAAGCACAAATTTAGTGTGATAAACCAGTAACTTTCACAAAGTAACCAGGATGACCGAGTGGTTAAGGTGTTGGACTTAAGATCCAATGGACATATGTCCTCGTGGGTTCAAACCCACTCCTGGTAAATTGAATCTTAGTGTTTTAGTCTAACTAATTTAGTGAGCCTTACAGACACTGAACTAAACTAGTACTTGAGACTGAACTTTCAGTTTGGGAAAACCATACCTGTTCCCAAAATGCTTCTAACACAACAAGGATGACTGATCGGTAAGGTGTTGGACTTAAAATCCAGCAGACATAAGTTTTATCCTGCCCTATAAATCTTCTTTGAGACCCTGCTTGACAACGAAGCACAAATTTAGTGTGATAAACCAGAAACTTTCACATAGCAACCAGGATGACCGAGTGGTTAAGGTGTTGCACTTAAGAACCAATGGACATATGTCCTGGTGGGTTCAAACCTCACTCCTGGTAAATTGAATCTTAGTGTTTTAGTCTAACTAGTTTAGTGAGCCTTACAGACACTGAACTAAACTAGTACTTGAGACTGAACCGTCCGTTTGGGAAAACCAAAATGCTTCTAACACAACAAGGACGCCTGAGCGGTTAAGGTGTTGCACTTAAAATCCAGTAGACACAAGCTTGAACCTGCCCTAGAATACATCTTTGAGACTTCCTGCTTGACAACGAAGCACAAATTTAGTGTGATAAACCAGTAACTTTCACAAAGTAACCAGGATGACCGAGTGGTTAAGGTGTTGGACTTAAGATCCAATGGACTAATGTCCTCGTGGGTTCAAACCCCACTCCTGGTAAATTGAATCTTAGTGTTTCAGTCTAACTAATTTAGTGAGCCTTACAGACACTGAACTAAACTAGTACTTGAGACTGAACTTTCAGTTTGGGAAAACCATACCTGTTCCCAAAATGCTTCTAACACAACAAGGATGACTGATCGGTAAGGTGTTGGACTTAAAATCCAGCAGACATAAGTTTTATCCTGCCCTATAAATCTTCTTTGAGACTTCCTGCTTGACAACGAAGCACAAATTTAGTGTGATAAACCAGAAACTTTCACATAGCAACCAGGATGACCGAGTGGTTAAGGTGTTGGACTTAAGATCCAATGGACATATGTCCTCGTGGGTTCAAATCCCACTCCTGGTAATTTAAATCTTATTGTTTGCATCTAACCACTTAATTGAGCCTTACAGATATTGAACCTAAACTAGTACTTGAGACTGAACTGTCAGTTTGGGAAAACCATACCTGTTCCCTAACTTCTTCTAACACAACCACGACGACTGAGCGGTTAAGGTGTTGGACTTAAAATCCAGTAGACATAAGTTTGAACCTGCCCTATAAATCTGCTTTGAGACTTCCTTCTTGACAACGAAGCACAAATTTAGTGTGATAAACCAGAAACTTTCACATAGCAACCAGGATGACCGAGTGGTTACGGTGTTGGACTTAAGATCCAATGAACATATGTCCTCGGGGGTTCAAACCCCACTCCTGGTAAATTGAATCTTAGTGTTTGCATTTAACCACTTGATTGAGCCTTACAGACACTAAACTAATACTTGAGAGTGAACCTTCATTTTGGGAAATCCATACCGGTTTCCAAAATGCTTCTAACACAACAAGGACGACTGAGCGGTTAAGGTGTTGCACTTAAAATCCAGTAGACACAAGCTTGAACCTGCCCTAAAATACATCTTTGAGACTTTCTGTTTGACAAAAATGAACAAATTTAGTGTGAAAAACCAATAACTTTAACATAGCAACCAGGATGACCGAGTGGTTAAGGTGTTGGACTTAAGATCCAATGGACATATGTCCTCGTGGGTTCAAACACCACTCCTGGTAAATTGAATCTTAATGTTTGCGTCTAACCAATTTAGTGAGCCTTACAGACACTAAACTAATACTTGAGACTGAACTTTCATTTTGGGAAATCCATACCTATTTCAAAAATGCTTCAAGCACAATCAGGATGACTGATCGGTTAAGGTGTTGGATTTAAAATCCAGTAGGCATAAGTTTGAACCTGCCCTAGAATACATCTTTGAGACTTTCTATTTGACAAAAAAGAACAAATTTAGTGTGTTAAACCAGTAACTTTCACAAAGCAACCAGGATGACCGAGTGGTGAAGGGTTGGACTGAAGAACCAATGGACATATGTCCTCGTGGGTTCAAACCCCACTCCTGGTAAATTGAATCATAGTGTTTTAGTCTAACTAATTTAGTGAGCCTTACAGACACTGAACTAAACTAGTACTTGAGACTGAACTTTCAGTTTGGGAAAACCATACCTGTTCCCAAAATGCTTCTAACACAACAAGGGTGACTGATCGGTAAGGTGTTGGACTTAAAATCCAGCAGACATAAGTTTTATCGTGCCCTGTAAATCTTCTTTGAGACTTTCTGTTTGACAAAAAAGAACAAATTTAGTGTGTTAAACCTGTAACTTTCACATAGCAACCAGGATGACCGAGTGGTAAAGGTGTTGGACTTAAGATCCAATGGACATATGTCCTCGTGGGTTCAAACCCCACTCCTGGTAACTTAAATCTTATTGTTTGCATCTTACCACTTAATTGAGCCTTACAGACACTGAACTAAACTAGTACTTGAGACAGAACTGTCAGTTTGGGAAAACCATACCTGTTCCCTAAATGCTTCTAATACAACTACGACAACTGAGCGGTTAAGGTGTTACACTTAAAATCCAGTAGACATAAGTTTGAACCTGCCCTATAAATCTTCTTTGAGACTTCCTGCTTGACAACGAAGCACAAATTTAGTGTGATAAACCAGTAATTTCACAAAGTAACCAGGATGACCGAGTGGTTAAGGTGTTGGACTTAAGATCCAATGGACATATGTCCTCGTGGGTTCAAACCCCACTCCTGGTAAATTGAATCTTAGTGTTTTAGTCTAACTAATTTAGTGAGCCTTACAGACACTGAACTAAACTAGTACTTGAGACTGAACTTTCAGTTTGGGAAAACCATTGCTGTTCCCAAAATGCTTCTAACACAACAAGGATGACTGATCGGTAAGGTTCTGGACTTAAAATCCAGTAGACATAAGTTTTATCCTGCCCTATAAATCTTCTTTGAGACTTCCTGCTTGACAACGAAGCACAAATTTAGTGTGATAAACCAGTAACTTTCACAAAGTAATCAGGATGACCGAGTGGTTAAGGTGTTGGACTTAAGATCCAATGGACATATGTCCTCGTGGGTTCAAACCCCACTCCTGGTAAATTGAATCTTAGTGTTTTAGTCTAACTAATTTAGTGAGCCTTACAGACACTGAACTAAACTAGTACTTGAGACTGAACTTTCAGTTTGGGAAAACCATACCTGTTCCCAAAATGCTTCTAACACAACAAGGATGACTGATCGGTAAGGTGTTGGACTTAAAATCCAGCAGACATAAGTTTTATCCTGCCCTATAAATCTTCTTTGAGACCCTGCTTGACAACGAAGCACAAATTTAGTATGATAAACCAGAAACTTTCACATAGCAACCAGGATGACCGAGTGGTTAAGGTGTTGGACTTAAGATCCAATGGACATATGTCCTCGTGGGTTCAAACCCCACTCCTGGTAATTTAAATCTTATTGTTTGCATCTAACCACTTAATTGAGCCTTACAGATATTGAACCTAAACTAGTACTTGAGACTGAACTGTCAGTTTGGGAAAACCATACCTGTTCCCTAACTGCTTCTAACACAACCACGACGACTGAGCGGTTAAGGTGTTGGACTTAAAATCCAGTAGACATAAGTTTGAACCTGCCCTATAAATCTGCTTTGAGACTTCCTTCTTGACAACGAAGCACAAATTTAGTGTGATAAACCAGAAACTTTCACATAGCAACCAGGATGACCGAGTGGTTACGGTGTTGGACTTAAGATCCAATGAACATATGTCCTCGGGGGTTCAAACCCCACTCCTGGTAAATTGAATCTTAGTGTTTGCATTTAACCACTTGATTGAGCCTTACAGACACTAAACTAATACTTGAGAGTGAACCTTCATTTTGGGAAATCCATACCGGTTTCCAAAATGCTTCTAACACAACAAGGACGACTGAGCGGTTAAGGTGTTGCACTTAAAGTCCAGTAGACACAAGCTTGAACCTGCCCTAAAATACATCTTTGAGACTTTCTGTTTGACAAAAATGAACAAATTTAGTGTGAAAAACCAATAACTTTAACATAGCAACCAGGATGACCGAGTGGTTAAGGTGTTGGACTTAAGATCCAATGGACATATGTCCTCGTGGGTTCAAACACCACTCCTGGTAAATTGAATCTTAATGTTTGCGTCTAACCAATTTAGTGAGCCTTACAGACACTAAACTAATACTTGAGACTGAACTTTCATTTTGGGAAATCCATACCTATTTCAAAAATGCTTCAAGCACAATCAGGATGACTGATCGGTTAAGGTGTTGGATTTAAAATCCAGTAGGCATAAGTTTGAACCTGCCCTAGAATACATCTTTGAGACTTTCTGTTTGACAAAAAAGAACAAATTTAGTGTGTTAAACCAGTAACTTTCACAAAGCAACCAGGATGACCGAGTGGTTAAGGGTTGGACTTAAGAACCAATGGACATATGTCCTCGTGGGTTCAAACCCCACTCCTGGTAAATTGAATCATAGTGTTTTAGTCTAACTAATTTAGTGAGCCTTACAGACACTGAACTAAACTAGTACTTGAGACTGAACTTTCAGTTTGGGAAAACCATACCTGTTCCCAAAATGCTTCTAACACAACAAGGATGACTGATCGGTAAGGTGTTGGACTTAAAATCCAGCAGACATAAGTTTTATCCTGCCCTGTAAATCTTCTTTGAGACTTTCTGTTTGACAAAAAAGAACAAATTTAGTGTGTTAAACCTGTAACTTTCACATAGCAACCAGGATGACCGAGTGGTAAAGGTGTTGGACTTAAGATCCAATGGACATATGTCCTCGTGCGTTCAAACCCCACTCCTGGTAACTGAAATCTTAGTGTTTGCATCTTACCACTTAATTGAGCCTTACAGACACTGAACTAAACTAGTACTTGAGACAGAACTGTCAGTTTGGGAAAACCATACCTGTTCCCTAAATGCTTCTAATACAAATACGACAACTGAGCGGTTAAGGTGTTACACTTAAAATCCAGTAGACATAAGTTTGAACCTGCCCTATAAATCTTCTTTGAGACTTCCTGCTTGACAACGAAGCACAAATTTAGTGTGATAAACCAGTAACTTTCACAAAGCAACCAGGATGACCGAGTGGTTAAGGTGTTGGACTTAAGATCCAATGGACATATGTCCTCGTGGGTTCAAACCCCACTCCTGGTAATTTAAATCTTATTGTTTGCATCTAACCACTTAATTGAGCCTTACAGATATTGAACCTAAACTAGTACTTGAGACTGAACTGTCAGTTTGGGAAAACCATACCTGTTCCCTAACTGCTTCTAACACAACCACGACGACTGAGCGGTTAAGGTGTTGGACTTAAAATCCAGTAGACATAAGTTTGAACCTGCCCTATAAATCTGCTTTGAGACTTCCTTCTTGACTACGAAGCACAAATTTAGTGTGATAAACCAGAAACTTTCACATAGCAACCAGGATGACCGAGTGGTTACGGTGTTGGACTTAAGATCCAATGAACATATGTCCTCGGGGGTTCAAACCCCACTCCTGGTAAATTGAATCTTAGTGTTTGCATTTAACCACTTGATTGAGCCTTACAGACACTAAACTAATACTTGAGAGTGAACCTTCATTTTGGGAAATCCATACCGGTTTCCAAAATGCTTCTAACACAACAAGGACGACTGAGCGGTTAAGGTGTTGCACTTAAAATCCAGTAGACACAAGCTTGAACCTGCCCTAAAATACATCTTTGAGACTTTCTGTTTGACAAAAATGAACAAATTTAGTGTGAAAAACCAATAACTTTAACATAGCAACCAGGATGACCGAGTGGTTAAGGTGTTGGACTTAAGATCCAATGGACATATGTCCTCGTGGGTTCAAACACCACTCCTGGTAAATTGAATCTTAATGTTTGCGTCTAACCAATTTAGTGAGCCTTACAGACACTAAACTAATACTTGAGACTGAACTTTCATTTTGGGAAATCCATACCTATTTCAAAAATGCTTCAAGCACAATCAGGATGACTGATCGGTTAAGGTGTTGGATTTAAAATCCAGTAGGCATAAGTTTGAACCTGCCCTAGAATACATCTTTGAGACTTTCTGTTTGACAAAAAAGAACAAATTTAGTGTGTTAAACCAGTAACTTTCACAAAGCAACCAGGATGACCGAGTGGTTAAGGGTTGGACTTAAGAACCAATGGACATATGTCCTCGTGGGTTCAAACCCCACTCCTGGTAAATTGAATCATAGTGTTTTAGTCTAACTAATTTAGTGAGCCTTACAGACACTGAACTAAACTAGTACTTGAGACTGAACTTTCAGTTTGGGAAAACCATACCTGTTCCCAAAATGCTTCTAACACAACAAGGATGACTGATCGGTAAGGTGTTGGACTTAAAATCCAGCAGACATAAGTTTTATCCTGCCCTGTAAATCTTCTTTGAGACTTCCTGCTTGACAACGAAGCACAAATTTAGTTTGATAAACCAGAAACTTTCACATAGCAACCAGGATGAACGAGTGGTTAAGGTGTTGGACTTAAGATCCAATGGACATATGTCCTCGTGGGTTCAAACCCCACTCCTGGTAATTTGAATCTTGGTGTTTGCTTCTAACCAATTGATACCTTACAGACACTGAACTAAACTAGTACTTGAGACTGAACCGTCCGTTTGGGAAAACCATACCTCTTCCCAAAATGCTTCTTACACAACAAGGATGACTGAGCGGTTAAGGTGTTGGACTTAAAATCCAGTAGACATAAGTTTGAACCTGCCCTAGAATACATCTTTGAGACTTTCTGTTTGACAAAAAAGAACAAATTTAGTGTGTTAAACCTGTAACTTTCACATAGCAACCAGGATGACCGAGTGGTTAAGGTGTTGGACTTAAGATCCAATGGACATATGTCCTTGTGGGTTCAAACCCCACTCCTGGTAAATTCCATCTTAGTGTTTGCATCTAACCACTTAATTGAGCCTTACAGACACTGAACTAAACTAGTACTTGAGACTGAACCGTCCGTTTGGGAAAACCAAAATGCTTCTAACACAACAAGGACGACTGAGCGGTTAAGGTGTTGCACTTAAAATCCAGTAGACACAAGCTTGAACCTGCCCTAAAATACATCTTTGAGACTTCCTGCTTGACAACGAAGCACAAATTTAGTGTGATAAACCAGTAACGTTCAAAAAGCATCCAGGATGACCGAGTGGTTAAGGTTAGGACTTAAGAACCAATGGACATATGTCCTGGTGGGTTCAAACCTCACTCCTGGTAAATTGAATCTTAGTGTTTTAGTCTAACTAGTTTAGTGAGCCTTACAGACACTGAACTAAACTAGTACTTGAGACTGAACTTTCAGTTTGGGAAAACCATACCTGTTCCCAAAATGCTTCTAACACAACAAGGATGACTGATCGGTAAGGTTCTGGACTTAAAATCCAGTAGACATAAGTTTTATCCTGCCCTATAAATCTTCTTTGAGACTTCCTGCTTGACAACGAAGCACAAATTTAGTGTGATAAACCAGTAACTTTCACATAGCAACCAGGATGACCGAGTGGTTAAGGTGTTGGACTTAAGATCCAATGGACATATGTCCTCGTGGGTTCAAACCCCACTCCTGGTAAATTGAATCTTAGTGTTTTAGTCTAACTAATTTAGTGAGCCTTACAGACACTGAACTAAACTAGTACTTGAGACTGAACTTTCAGTTTGGGAAAACCATACCTGTTCCCAAAATGCTTCTAACACAACAAGGATGACTGATCGGTAAGGTGTTGGACTTAAAATCCAGCAGACATAAGTTTTATCCTGCCCTATAAATCTTCTTTGAGACTTCCTGCTTGACAACGAAGCACAAATTTAGTGTGATAAACCAGAAACTTTCACATAGCAACCAGGATGACCGAGTGGTTAAGGTGTTGGACTTAAGATCCAATGGACATATGTCCTCGTGGGTTCAAACCCCACTCCTGGTAATTTAAATCTTATTGTTTGCATCTAACCACTTAATTGAGCCTTACAGATATTGAACCTAAACTAGTACTTGAGACTGAACTGTCAGTTTGGGAAAGCCATACCCGTTCCCTAACTGCTTCTAACACAACCACGACGACTGAGCGGTTAAGGTGTTGGACTTAAAATCCAGTAGACATAAGTTTGAACCTGCCCTATAAATCTGCTTTGAGACTTCCTTCTTGACATCGAAGCACAAATTTACTGTGATAAACCAGAAACTTTCACATAGCAACCAGGATGACCGAGTGGTTAAGGTGTTGGACTTAAGATCCAATGGACATATGTCCTCGTGGGTTCAAACCCCACTCCTGGTAAATTGAATCTTGGTGTTTGCTTCTAACCAATTGAGTAAACCTTACAGACACTGAACTAAACTAGTACTTGAGACTGAACCGCCCGTTTGGGAAAATCATACCTGTTCCCAAAATGCTTCTTACACAACAAGGATGACTGAGCGGTTAAGGTGTTGCACTTAAAATCCAGTAGACATAAGTTTGAACCTGCCCTAGAATACATCTTTGAGACTTTCTGTTTGACAAAAAAGAACAAATTTAGTGTGTTAAACCAGTAACTTTCACATAGCAACCAGGATGACCGAGTGGTTAAGGTGTTGGACTTAAGATCCAATGGACATATGTCCTCGTGGGTTCAAACCCCACTCCTGGTAACTTAAATCTTATTGTTTGCATCTTACCACTTAATTGAGCCTTACAGACACTGAATTAAACTAGTACTTGAGACAGAACTGTCAGTTTAGGAAAACCATACCTGTTCCCTAAATGCTTCTAATACAACCACGACAACTGAGCGGTTAAGGTGTTACACTTAAGATCCAGTAGACATAAGTTTGAACCTGCCCTATAAGTCTTCATTGAGACTTTCTGTTTGACAAAAAAGAACAAATTTAGTGTGTTAAACCTGTAACTTTCACATAGCAACCAGGATGACCGAGTGCTTAAGGTGTTGGACTTAAGATCCAATGGACATGTGTCCTTAGGGGTTCAAACCCCACTCCTGGTAAATTGAATCTTAGTGTTTGCATCTAACCACTTAATTGAGGCTTACAGACACTGAGCTAAACTAGTACTTGAGACTGAACCGTCCGTTTGGGAAAACCAAAATGCTTCTAACACAACAAGGACGAATGAGGGGTTAAGGTGTTGCACTTAAAATCCAGTAGACACAAGCTTGAATCTGCCCTAAAATACATCTTTGAGACTTCCTGCTCGACAACGAAGCACAAATTTAGTGTGATAAACCAGTAACTTTCACAAAGCATCCAGGATGACCGAGTGGTTAAGGTTTGGACTTAAGAACCAATGGACATATGTCCTGGTGGGTTCAAACCTCAATCCTGGTAAATTGAATCTTAGTGTTTTAGTCTAACTAATTTAGTGAGCCTTACAGACACTGAACTAAACTAGTACTTGAGACTGAACTTTCAGTTTGGGAAAACCATACCTGTTCCCAAAATGCTTCTAACACAACAAGGATGACTGATCGGTAAGGTGTTGGACTTAAAATCCAGCAGACATAAGTTTTATCCTGCCCTATAAATCTTCTTTGAGACTTCCTGCTTGACAACGAAGCACAAATTTAGTGTGATAAACCAGAAACTTTCACATAGCAACCAGGATGACCGAGTGGTTAAGGTGTTGGACTTAAGATCCAATGGACATATGTCCTCGTGGGTTCAAACCCCACTCCTGGTAATTTAAATCTTATTGTTTGCATCTAACCACTTAATTGAGCCTTACAGATATTGAACCTAAACTAGTACTTGAGACTGAACTGTCAGTTTGGGAAAGCCATACCCGTTCCCTAACTGCTTCTAACACAACCACGACGACTGAGCGGTTAAGGTGTTGGACTTAAAATCCAGTAGACATAAGTTTGAACCTGCCCTATAAATCTGCTTTGAGACTTCCTTCTTGACATCGAAGCACAAATTTACTGTGATAAACCAGAAACTTTCACATAGCAACCAGGATGACCGAGTGGTTAAGGTGTTGGACTTAAGATCCAATGGACATATGTCCTCGTGGGTTCAAACCCCACTCCTGGTAAATTGAATCTTGGTGTTTGCTTCTAACCAATTGAGTAAACCTTACAGACACTGAACTAAACTAGTACTTGAGACTGAACCGCCCGTTTGGGAAAATCATACCTGTTCCCAAAATGCTTCTTACACAACAAGGATGACTGAGCGGTTAAGGTGTTGCACTTAAAATCCAGTAGACATAAGTTTGAACCTGCCCTAGAATACATCTTTGAGACTTTCTGTTTGACAAAAAAGAACAAATTTAGTGTGTTAAACCAGTAACTTTCACATAGCAACCAGGATGACCGAGTGGTTAAGGTGTTGGACTTAAGATCCAATGGACATATGTCCTCGTGGGTTCAAACCCCACTCCTGGTAACTTAAATCTTATTGTTTGCATCTTACCACTTAATTGAGCCTTACAGACACTGAATTAAACTAGTACTTGAGACAGAACTGTCAGTTTAGGAAAACCATACCTGTTCCCTAAATGCTTCTAATACAACCACGACAACTGAGCGGTTAAGGTGTTACACTTAAGATCCAGTAGACATAAGTTTGAACCTGCCCTATAAGTCTTCATTGAGACTTTCTGTTTGACAAAAAAGAACAAATTTAGTGTGTTAAACCTGTAACTTTCACATAGCAACCAGGATGACCGAGTGCTTAAGGTGTTGGACTTAAGATCCAATGGACATGTGTCCTTAGGGGTTCAAACCCCACTCCTGGTAAATTGAATCTTAGTGTTTGCATCTAACCACTTAATTGAGGCTTACAGACACTGAGCTAAACTAGTACTTGAGACTGAACCGTCCGTTTGGGAAAACCAAAATGCTTCTAACACAACAAGGACGAATGAGGGGTTAAGGTGTTGCACTTAAAATCCAGTAGACACAAGCTTGAATCTGCCCTAAAATACATCTTTGAGACTTCCTGCTCGACAACGAAGCACAAATTTAGTGTGATAAACCAGTAACTTTCACAAAGCATCCAGGATGACCGAGTGGTTAAGGTTTGGACTTAAGAACCAATGGACATATGTCCTGGTGGGTTCAAACCTCAATCCTGGTAAATTGAATCTTAGTGTTTTAGTCTAACTAATTTAGTGAGCCTTACAGACACTGAACTAAACTAGTACTTGAGACTGAACTGTCAGTTTGGGAAAACCATACCTGTTCCCTAACTGCTTCTAACACAACAAGGATGACTGATCGGTAAGGTGTTGGACTTAAAATCCAGTAGACATAAGTTTGAACCTGCCCTATAAATCTTCTTTGAGACTTCCTGCTTGACAACGAAGCACAAATTTAGTGTGATAAACCAGTAACTTTCACATAGCAACCAGGATGACCGAGTGGTTAAGGTGTTGGACTTAAGATCCAATGGACATATGTCCTCGTGGGTTCAAACCCCACTCCTGGTAAATTGAATCTTGGTGTTTGCTTCTAACCAATTGAGTAAACCTTACAGACACTGAACTAAACTAGTACTTGAGACTGAACCGCCCGTTTGGGAAAATCATACCTGTTCCCAAAATGCTTCTTACACAACAAGGACGACTGAGCGGTTAAGGTGTTGCACTTAAAATCCAGTAGACACAAGCTTGAACCTGCCCTAGAATACATCTTTGAGACTTTCTGTTTGACAAAAAAGAACAAATTTAGTTTGTTAAACCAGTAACTTTCACAAAGAAACCAGGATGACCGAGTGGTTAAGGGTTGGACTTAAGAACCAATGGACATATGTCCTCGTGGGTTCAAACCCCACTCCTGGTAAATTGAATCATAGTGTTTTAGTCTAACTAATTTAGTGAGCCTTACAGACACTGAACTAAACTAGTACTTGAGACTGAACTTTCAGTTTGGGAAAACCATACCTGTTCCCAAAATGCTTCTAACACAACAAGGATGACTGATCGGTAAGGTGTTGGACTTAAAATCCAGCAGACATAAGTTTTATCCTGCCCTATAAATCTTCTTTGGGACTTCCTGCTTGACAACGAAGCACAAATTTAGTGTGATAAACCAGAAACTTTCACATAGCAACCAGAATGACCGAGTGGTTAAGGTGTTGGACTTAAGATCCAATGGACATATTTCCTCGTGGGTTCAAACCCCACTCCTGGTAACTTAAATCTTATTGTTTGCATCTAACCACTTAATTGAGCCTTACAGACATTGAACCTAAACTAGTACTTGAGACTGAACTGTCAGTTTGGGAAAACCATACCTGTTCCCTAACTGCTTCTAACACATTCCCTAACTGCTTCTAACACTTAAAATCCAGTAGACACAAGCTTGAACCTGCCCTAAAATACATCTTTGAGACGTTCTGTTTGGCAAAAATGAACAAATTTAGTGTGAAAAAACAATAACTTTAACATAGCAACCAGGATGACCGAGTGGTTAAGGTGTTGGACTTAAGATCCAATGGACATATGTCCTCGTGGGTTCAAACACCACTCCTGGTAAATTGAATCTTAATGTTTGCGTCTAACCAATTTAGTGAGCCTTACAGACACTAAACTAATAGTTGAGACTGAACTTTCATTTTGGGAAATCCATACCTATTTCAAAAATGCTTCAAACACAACCAGGATGACTGATCGGTTAAGGTGTTGGACTTAAAATCCAGTAGACATAAGTTTGAACCTGCCCTAGAATACATCTTTGAGACTTTCTGTTTGACAAAAAAGAACAAATTTAGTGTGTTAATCCTGAAACTTTCACATAGCAACCAAGATGACAGAGTGGTTAAGGTGTTTGACTTAAGATCCAATGGACATATGTCCTCGTGGGTTCAAACCCCACTACTGGTAACTTAAATCTTATTGTTTGCATCTAACCACTTAATTGAGCCTCACAGACACTGAACTAAACTAGTACTTGAGACTGAACTGTCAGTTTGGGAAAACCATACCTGTTCCCTAAATGCTTCTAATACAACCACGACAACTGAGCGGTTAAGGTGTTAGACTTAAAATCCAGTAGACATAAGTTTGAACCTGCCCTATAAGTCTGCTTTGAGACTTTCTGTCTGACAAAAAAGAACAAATTTAGTATGTTAAAACAGTTACTTTCACATAGCTACCAGGATGACCGAGTGGTTAAGGTGTTGGACTTAACATCCAAAGGACATATGTCCTTGTGGGTTCAAAACCCCACTCCTGGTAAATTGAATATTAGTGTTTGCATCTAACCACTTAATTGAGCCTTACAGACACTAAACTAATACTTGAGAGTGAACCTTCATTTTGGGAAATCCATACCTGTTTCCAAAATGCTTCTAACACAACAAGGACGACTGAGCGGTTAAGGTGTTGGACTTAAGATCCAGTAGACATAAGTTTGAACCTGCCCTAAAATACATCTTTGAGACTTTCTGTTTGACAAAAATGAACAAATCTAGTGTGATAAACCAGTAATTTTAACATAGCAACCAGGATGACCGAGTGGTTAAGGTGTTGGACTTAAGATCCAATGGACATATGTCCTCGTGGGTTCAAACCCCACTCCTGGTAAATTGAATCTTATTGTTTGCATCTTACCACTTAATTGAGCCTTACAGACACTGAACTAAACTAGTACTTGAGACTGAAATGTCTGTTCTGGAAAACCAAACCTTTTCCCAAAATGCTTCTTACACAACAAGGATTACTGAGCGGTTAAGGTGTTGAACTTAAAATCCAGTAGACATAAGTTTGAACCTGCCCTATAAATCTTCTTTGAGACTTCCTGCTTGACAACGAAGTACAAATTTAGAGTGATAAACCAGTAACTTTCACCAAGCAACCAGAATGACCGAGTGGTTAAGGTGTTGTACTTAAGATCCAATGGACATATGTCCTCGTGGGTTCAAACCCTACTCCTGGTAACTTAAATCTCCGTGTTTTTTTCATCTAAGACTTACAGACACTCAGCTAAACTTATACTTTAGACTGAATTTCGCTTTGTAAAGTAAATACCTGTTTCCAAAATGCTTCTAACACAACCAGGATGACTTAGTTGTTAAT
The DNA here is from genome assembly GCA_008369825.1 of Triplophysa tibetana. Taxonomy (NCBI): domain Eukaryota; kingdom Metazoa; phylum Chordata; class Actinopteri; order Cypriniformes; family Nemacheilidae; genus Triplophysa; species Triplophysa tibetana. Next base: position 2,657,775 of record CM017907.1, read on the forward strand.
GTGTTGGACTTAAGATCCAGTAGACATAAGTTTGAACCTGCCCTATAAATCTTCTTTGAGAATTCCTGCTTGACAACGAATCATAAATTTTGTTTTTTAAACCAGTAACTTTCACATAGCAACCAGGATGACCGAGTGGTTAAGGTGTTGGACTTAAGATCCAATGGACATATGTCCTCGTGGGTTCAAACCCCACTCCTGGTAAATTGAATCTTAGTGTTTGCATTTAACCGTGTTGGGTGTAGCTTGTTACTAAGTAAGTAAGTAACTTAATCGTGAGGTTTTCTGTTTGACATTTGTTTCAAATTTTAGAAACATTAGAAACATATTCCATAAGATGCAATTGGCAAAATGTCTTCTATGTTCAAACTTCATCGTACCTGTTTTTGTGTAAAATGCTTTTTGTGTTATTTACTTTAAATATAACCACCACATAACCTGATCACGTGACTTGGACCAAACAAAAGTTCCCTGGTAGCAAAAGCAGTGCTTATCACTTTCACAGCACCTGAGGAATTTTGGTGTTGGTACTGTAAAAGACCACCCATTGGCCCAACGACGGAATCCAATGTCGTGGTTTAAGGTATCTCGTGTTCTGCTTCTCCTCAGCAATTTCTACATGAAGTTATTTAAGAACTGCTACAATATAGTTCAATTTATATGACTCTGTGGTTAAGACCGATCTGACTCCAATTTCAATATAATGTAAAATAACTTCTTTGTCATTTCTAGTGTATCTGATGATCAAAGTTAGCTTATCTATAAATCTCCATACTTTAATATTTAATATATAGAGTTATTCTTTCGATTGGGACCTGCAGTCGCTCAGAGTCTCACGCCGGCCGGGCTCATGGATCTCACGGACACAAAACGGTCAGTTCCGATCTCTAGTCAGAGGTTGCCGGGTAAACTAATATCATTAAGTTTGGCAGCGATATGCTTGCTCAGAAACATAACAATAGTTATTTTAGTCACGATCATGCAATTTGCTAGGCCAGATGATAGGTGGAAATCTTGTGAGCTTTAGCAATGCTCCTTTTATAACAAAAATCTAGTATAAACTATCTCTACCTATCCTGACACATCGATTTTCCGGTAACAGAACAGGTTCCTTCTAATCTACTTGTAATAACAGACTTTGAAGAATTCAGATAATATCAACAATAACAATTTATTATACCAGGCAGGCACAACATTAATTAAAATCATAGAATACATATACAAAGAAATTCCTAATTTACTAAGCAAAGATTATCAACATATTAAAAGAATAAAATAAAACCACAAAGTTTATCATACCTGGTAATATCGAGACACACAGTTGCAGTGTGGGAAGTTCTGGTTACAGATGCTTCAAAATCAAGACACACAACTGCAATGTGGGAAGTTCTGGTTACAGAAGCTTCCCTGAGTCTTTTACTAATGCACTTTTTATACCCAAGAATGATGTACTCAATGTTTATTGTGAAATTTAGTTTAACTTGTGGCTGACGAGATCATCAAATGGGATGCCAATTTATCGGTGAACAGGTTTCCCCGATAAAGCCATTCCTCTTAGAGGAGTGCAGGTAATGTCCTAAAGTTAAAAAGCTCTAATGCACTCTTTGATAGGTTTGAAGGAACTAGACCCTTTCACCCATCGCACCAAGACCTTTAAAACAATATCAAACATGATGTTCAAATCTTCATAACATGACAAAACATTATAAACACAATATAGAATGTGTAAGCACTTTTCCAATGATCAAAGCCTGAAGAGATGTTGTGGATGAGAGAGGTGTGATAAGAAAAGTTCAGTTCGTGGACATCAACCCCTGATGTGAGGAAAGTATATCATTCCGCATGATCTAGCAACAAATGATGTTTGATTGTTTAGTGTCCCAGCTTTACAAACAACCTTAATTCTTTGCACTTTTCCAGGTGCCTTACAGTACGGGCTTTCCTTTTTGTATTGGGGTTTTCTTTTGGAAAACAAACTTTTCAATGTCGAAGATTTCATTGATATCGATTGTGTTTTCATTGAGATTTTATTGACATTGATATTGTGTGGTGTAGAAGGGATTAGTGTTTGATGTTTGTTGTGCTGAGGATTGGTGACAGTACTGTGCTACTTTATTTTTAACACCCACAAAGATGTTTTGCTTGATAATTATAATAATGTTATTGTTGACACATACCAAATGTTGTCAGGTTGATTTGTTATAGTTTGTGCAAAGAATTTCTCAAAGAAAAATTCATTTAGGAATGTTTAGATCTCCTGGCTGAATTCCCAGAGCTCACCTTTTCTGGAGAAAAAATAGATGCTCGCTATCAGCTGTCCGTGTCAGATAAACTGTCAAGCTTTGTGTGCACTTATAGAGCGTGTAATTTTGTCAATGACATTTGTGAACACTTTTCGTAGAAAAAATACTGAGATTTAAAAAAATACACCTTAGCCTTTGACATCCTGTTTCACAAGTGTGTAATAGTTGCTGTGTACTGGAACTGTCTTATCAAGATCTGATATCTGCAGTATCATCACCTGTTCTTCTCCCATTGCTGAAGTGTTTAAACTCCTTTAATGTATTTGCCAGCAAAAGCGGAACAAGACGCTTCTCCAATGGTTTTCTGCATGGTGTGGCAATTGATCGGGTGACTTTGTAAAAGGTTTTAGTAAAGGAGGTTTACATTGGTTTATGTTGAGTGGAGACCGTCACAGTAGACCTGCATTGAAAGTAGGCAATAAGCAGTTTAAGGCAGATCCCGTTCTTTTTACCATCATCTTCCAATTTCATTCACATCCAAGCCAGGATGCTGCAAAATTTAATCAGAAATGACAGATGCGGCCTGAGAGACTGTTTTTCCATAAGAGGGTTTTTCCTGCAAGGCCATTCATTTCTTACCAAAACAAGTTCTTATTTTCCATGAAAAGAAATTGAAATGACAGGCTCTGAGGCATGCGGATAAATATGTTGGTTGATAGGAGTTTGATAAGTTGGTCAGTAAACTGTTTCAGATGGATAGTGAGCCATTTGACGAAACGCCTTGGGGTGCCAGATCCAAAAAAGAATAGTTCTGAATATCATTTCTGACATTTGAATGTGGCACAATATGCTACAATTTGGAGTATGGGATGAAAGATGAAGACAAGCTACTTTAGCTTTAAAACGTTATGTTGTTACCTCATTATGAGCATTACTAGTTGAGGTAAAAATGGAATAAAAACACGTACAGTACAAAAATTGCATGCTTTGTGTAAATAAAAATGGCTTCTTTGATTTTTTCAATAAATATTTGATTTGATTAGTGACCTACAATTTACAGTACAGTATCTTCTTCTTTTTTCCCATGTTTACCATACCAACAAACTTATTGTTGGTGATTTGTAGTGTACATGATTTCTGTACATATGTGACCCCAGATTACAAAACCAGTTTATGATTTGTAGTGTACATGATTTCTGTACATATGTGACCCCGGATTACAAAACCAGTTTTTAGGAGCATGGGAATATTTTTAGTAATCACCAAAAATTCACTGTAGGGGTAAAAATTACCGATTTATCTTTTTGCCAAAAAGAATAAGGATATTAAGTAAAGATCATGTTCCATGAGGACATTTTATTAATCTCCTACCGTAAATGTAAAAACATTTTATTCTTGTGAGAGGATGGCCTCCTACAGTGCCTCGAATTTACAACTTCGAAGGCGATTTTTTTTTTGATTATTTGTATTTTTTTGCACCCTCAGATTCCAGCTCTGTAAACAGTTGTTTTTCCGTCAGATAGTGTCCTATCCTAACAACCCATATATCAATAGAAAGCTTATTTATTCAGCTTTCAGATGATGTAAGATCTTAATTTCGAAAAACTGACCCTTAAGACGTGGTGTCAGTTGTTATTACATTTTGCATACGTTTGGAATACATTTAATTTTTTTGTAGTTTTGGTGTCATGATTTGTTTTCATATACAGACACTAAAAAGGACATTTTGCTCCGGTTATTTAATTTAAACAACTTAGTTTAACAGTATTTTTAACATGACTTTTTCGTGTTCAATCATCCAATTATATCCATTCAGATTGAGATTACATGAATGGTTTGTGTTTTGTTAAAAATGAGCAGAGGATTTCCATTTCCCAGCAATGGCTGCATTATTTTTGTAGTAAAGTTTGTGATTTTGAGTAAAGAGAAAGACTTGTTTAATGTTCATTTTCCCCGCTGATTTTTAGGAGTTTGTTAAATTTTTTTATTTAGTGCATGCTCAGTCATCGAGACCCAATCTTCCCTACTAGTTTAAAATCTCAAAAGTAAACCTTATTTTTATTTCCAGTTAAGTCTTTTATGTGATATCACTAAAAAAATAGTACCTGACTATTTTCTCTAAATAGAATGTTTGCTTTCCGCAAGGCCTCTAAAAAAAGCACCACCGCTTTAACTTCGCCTTGTTATACCAGATTCAATCTGCCAGCAAACAAATTAAGCAGACTGTTTATGTAAGCTTGTACGCAGCCGCAGTAAAGGTCCTGAATATGATTGACAGTTTATAATTGAAGATAATGCTTAAGTTACCATTAAAAGCTTATGCAGTTTCCTTCCATGTCAGCAGTGATATAGATTATCCACCCAAGGAGCTCCTGAGCATCCTCATGTTACATTTATTAGAAAATGCTGATCGGGAAAGAGCTGGAGGATGTCATGGGTTCAATTCACCCATGTCCGGATCATGTACCCCCTAGAGACCCTGCTTGAACATTGGCCTGAACACATTTCGCAAGTCTGTCTCTTAATATAACGTCAATCAATAGTATGTAGAAAGTGCAATGTCAATGCTCAAGGACATGATCATTATTTAAATACCACGGCTTTAATGATTGATTCGTACTGGCACCTGCAAAGAAATTGATAACTTCCTGCTTGTATGAGCATACTGGCTTACAGCGGCATCTATCACGCTTATAAACACGGATTTTGTGCTGTGTCTTTATTTGCATTTGTTTCTTAAAGATACAGGTTGCACCTTGTATTTCTTGCTGCTTTAGTTTTGCTAGACTGAGCAGACTAAAGCATGTACACAATATGAACGATTGTTCATCTTGCACTGAACATGTTCTAGCTTCCAGAAACTGGAGGGTTTGCAAGGCTCACAGTTGCTGTAAAAAAACGGTACGATCTATAACGGCAAGACTGGCGTGTCCGTTTAAATTCATTTCATCACAGAGCTCCTGATTCTCTGTGTTCACTACCTGCAGCTCAGGAAATTTGAAATGGACGAAGATGTGCAAAACACCTCAGAGACGTGGTTGTGTGCCAAAATGATTGACAGGTGGTATCTAAAAAAGATGATGAGTGATATTCGATGCTGCTTACAAGCTGCATTTTTTAAAGTTCTTTTAAGTTTTATCAAAATATTTTATCCACAATCTTGGATTTAAATGGGCTGCTTATAATTGACTAACATGTACTGATGTGAAAGAAGAAACTGCTAATTTATGGGTCGCAGGTTTGGTGTTCGGGTCATTATCTCTTATTGATGAAAGCAATGTGTAAATTAAGCTGTCAATCCTTCCTGGGCCGCCTTACGGCTGAGCTAAACCTTGACAAAACATAAGCCAAAATGTTTAACCCAGGTAAAAAAATAACACTAAAATACACGTAAAAGTACTTTTAGGGGTCTGTTTTCAAGCACTCATTTTATACTTAATATACCAAAAATATTTAGTAATTTTCACTTAAAGTTCTAAAGAACTTTGCTCAACTCAACTGTGCTTTTTGAGACGCCATGATTAGAATAACAAGTTCAGACTATATTTTTCCAACTGTTTGCAAATAAACATTTTATATATTTTTTTTTAATATGGCTTTGGCTTTCACCAAACCTTGAAAATTGTCCTCAAGTATTCATTTAGCCTGAGCAGCAAGTTCTCTCTCTGTGAATGTGAGGCTGTTTTTTACAATGCTTCCCATTATACATTGTCCACATTCTCTTAATAAACATGTGTGCATTGTCTAGGGAGGGACAGTTGCCAAAATAATCTTTTCTTATTGGAATGATTTCCTGAAGATATGTCTGTATATCTATTTAAATATGATCAGATAGGAGTTTTGGATTTGTTTCCGATGTTTTTAGCATCACTGTTTTCTCCAACAGCACTGTGTATCCTAACAGGATCCTTTTCTACATTTTGATAAATGACACAAAGGAATAAGGATAAAAGTGCAGCTGTCTTACCGCATCCTATTAGCAGTGAATAGTTCTTAGTCATGGTAGATGATGAGACATCACATTTACTGTTTAGCAAGTAAGAAAAAATTGGGGCTGTAATATAAATGTCTGCTCAATAGTTTTCACATGATTTTTCTGACCAGGAAAGACAGATTTATGATTAGCCTAATTTAATTTAGAAATAAATCTCAAAACATTTTTCTATGCATGTGCAAACCATTAAATTATGAGTTGGAAGTTGTGCCATGCAATCCAGTTGAGGATAATTATTTGTATTTAGAAGTTTCCCATTAGTCTGCCCATATGTCATTGTGAAAAAAAATACGTTGGTCCCTAATGATCAGTGTTGTGGTTCAGTTTGTGGAGGTCAGTGTAAACCTCACAATTTATGTTTTGCAAATGAACTCTGCTTCATAATGAAAAGTAACTTTTCTAACCTTTCCGCTGGTTGCAACCATAAATCACATCTAATCCCAGTGCTGGAAACATGCAGTGATGATTAAAGGAAATGCAGGTCATCATGGCGACGTGCCACCGCACACACAGAGGAAGGCCATCCAAGAGCAGGGCCATGCCAATCTTAGGATAATGATAATATTAGATAAAATAATGACTTTTCCCACCTTGTTCGTCCCTGGCAGGTAATTTTCTGGAGATTAACTCCGACCCCGAGCACAATTACCGGCGGAGAGGAGACAAAGTCTACACGCTAAAAAATTTAATTAATGGGTAGAGGAGGCATCATTAGGAACATGTTGGATGAAGACCCTGGGGTGATAGGAGGGTGGTGCTTTTGGTTAAAAGCCTCAGAGGTGTTCAGTTTATATCGAACACATAGACTGTTTTTCCGGAGGGCAATTATTGGAGAACGTGGAATGATGACAGGAAGTAATTGCGAATGGCATTAAAACCAACGTTACGTGAGAAACACATGTCTGAAACGTGTTGGACACCCCACATTACATAGGTGCTAAAACAGGTGTTTGTTCTCCATAAAATCCTTTGAGCAAAACGAATATAACAACGTAAGGAGAACATTGTTTCAGTTCTGTTTCTAAAGAAAAGTGCAGACTGAATGATGAAAGACAAAGACCATCTTATCTGTCAAATTGAGTAATGCGTCATTGTCTGCAATTTTAGGTCTCTTAAAAGCAAGAGACAGACGCCCAGCAGGGGATCATCCAAATCCAAGATATAGAGCATTGGAGTATAATTAGGTTTGAATAACAGTATTTCTAAAGATATTAAAATTGATGAATTTGAGATGTGCTAGTGTTGTGCAATATGCGTTGTTTTTCTTCCTCATGCTCTACCATGTTTTGTATTTATTTGACTATAAAATTGATGCTTATCAATAGTGTACAGTAGTAATTAAACCAAACGTAATGGAAAAAGCTGATATGCGTGTATTGATCAATCGCATCAATGCCCAGGGCTGGAACTATCCGATATATTACATAAATGGCGGCAAAAATCCATAAAGACATTTTAAAAGAACAGTTGCAAAAACAGTCTGTTTAAGCTTCAGAGACAGGTGGAAACTAGCTAATTTTTAACAATATAAACCTCAAAAGTTCTGCCTCGCAGTTTATTGCCTTTATTTACAGCATTAATAACTCTGGCCAAATCTCATACCCGTCAGGTAAGAGTAATTCAGGAGTGTCCTCAACAATGTACTTTCAGGAACTTTGTAGGAGGCTTGCACCTGATTATTGCTGTTACCTGCTGTTACCGTGTTCGTGTGACGCCTCTATTCACTTCCAGGGTGATTACCTGTCCATTGACACCAGCTCTGGCCACGTCCTCCTGGCATCATCAATTCTCCCCCGGGAGCTCCTTCCAAGAACCTAGCATGAAGCTGAACGAAGCAATCACCCTGATGCCCTCCAAGCCTTTAAAAAGATAAGGTTCCTATAGAAACTAGAGAGGAACAGCACAAGATTTAAAAACAGCCTTTAGATGAGTGAATGCAGACAGATAACCTAAAGTTCGTAAATAGAGATTGGGGTAAACATCATGCAAATGAAAAGCAGAGCAGAGTAGAATGCCAAAATATTATAAGGGTACGATACATATCACGATAGATGAGTCACAATGCAATATATTTCGATACCATACATGTTCACGATATATTGCAATACTGTTTAAGGAGTAGTTCACTTTCAAAATACATTTTCATGATAATTTACTCACCCCCATGTCATCCAAAAGGTTTATGCATTTGTTTCTTTAGTCGAAAAGAAATTAATGTTTTTGATGAAAGTGTTCCAGAATTTCTTCCATATATTGGACTTCAATGGACTTCAAATGGTTGAAGATCAAAACTACAGCTTCATTGCAGCTTCAAAGGGCTTTAAACGATACCAGACGATGAAAAAGGGTCTCATCTAGTGAAAAGATCGGTCATAGGTAAATGCTTTATAGGGCTGGGCGATATATCGTGCGATTCTTATGCTCTCAGTTTCTCAATGACTTACCGTTATATGCCGGCACATCCGAAAGCAAAGGGCGCTCTTGCGCTGAAATTTGTGTGGTAATAAAGCATTTACATTTTTTTTTGGAAAATGACAGATCGTTTCGCTAGATAAGACCTTTTTTCATCATCTGGTATGGTTTAAAGCCCTTTGAAGCTGCACTAAAACTGTTATTTTGACCTTCAACCATTTGGAGTCCATTGAAGTCCACTCTATGGAGAAAAACCCTGGAATGTTTTCATCAATAACCTTCATTTCTTTTCGATTAACAAAACAAATGCACAAACCTCTTGGAGGACATGGGGGTGAGTAAATCATCATGAACATTTATTTTGAAAGTGGACTACTCCTTTAACTAGAAAATGTAGAAAGAAAAAAGAGCTAAAAATACAGCTTGCTGTGGATTACCCGGGGTCTTTTTTAACATCCCACCAATAGAATCCATCACATACAAGTAGACACCATTATAGTTCACATTAAAACCAATAAAATTCACATTATAACCATTACATTTTCTATTGTGTTTTGGGCTATTGTTTTTACGCAGGGTTGTTTTGGCTGCTCTTCAGTTTGATAGCATTAAATTCAGTTTGTGCATCCTTTAGATCACATTTTAGAAGCCAGAATATTTAATTATACGCAGTTATTGTTTGGCAGTGGAGCACTCTGATAGTTTCACTTTCCCTTTTGCAACTTTATAGTGTTGTGAGACCCGCAGCGACATCTGCCAATTAAAAACATTCCGTGCCTTTGCTCCGAATTACAAAGAACCCGTGTTTCATGCATGCACTAAACATCCATCATTAATAACAAAGCGCACCAACATGTCGGTTTTGAAAACTGGAGTGCCATTGCATGCATGCAAAACTCATCACCATAAAGTCAGGGGCATTGGTGGAGGTTTCCAGGGAGTTGCTGTGCCGTTGCTATGGTGATTTTTTGGTGATTTTGGCTTGTGGTTGCCAGGGGGCACAAATGGCACCAGTCTTCATGGCCTTCATGATTTTTCCAAGTGATAGATAGATAGTTGTGAAGTTTTGGCTTTGGATTTTAGGGATAAATTCATTTAGACATTTGGGTAATGATGAGTATTTGCCAAATCCGTTTTAGCAAGTTATTCCCCATGTGATATTCTCGTTCCTGCATATGGCTTGGCTTCTTTGATGTAAGTTTTGTCGCTCATTCTTGCCAAAAGCATGTTATGATTTTTAAATATGTACGTAGGTGCAAGATGACTTGCACTAAGTTTGTAACTGTTGAGTTTAACAGATCAATGTCAATAACACTGTTTTACATATACACAGAGGGATGACAGACTCGCTTCTTGTGAAATATATGGTAGGAACCGATTCACATGGATGGTAATGAGGACTCAGTAAATGGTGACATTCTACCTAAAGGCAGTTAATGCCCTGAATGTCTGTCTTCCACACGGCTATAATGAGCCCAACATCCGTAAAGCTCAATTTGTAATGGTGCAAATTCTCTATTAGCCTGTCCGCCATCCCGCCAGCCTGTTAACCTTCACAATGTGTTAAGAGGAATTTGGAGATATTGGTTGGGAACTGGGTCCAACAGGGTCATTAGCAGGTGTCTAATGCAGATGATTCTGGAGCATAACATGTAAATGAGTAGACCTGCAATATGCTAAAGAGTCCAAAAATGCTTTTTTTTTAAGTTTTCAGATTTAGGATTTTAGGATTTAGAATATTAATGCATTTATTTATTTATTTTATACTGTAATTTCTTATTATGATTTGTATTAATATTGTTATTGTGTATTATTTATTATTTTTAATACATTATTAAAATGTTCGAGTAAGATCAAGTTAGATAAGAAAGTCTGCAAATCCAGCTGTTTCTTTTTGTACTTTTGTATTATTGTACAGATTGACAAATAACAGCAGAATGACATGACTGATGAGGTTCAGTAATCCAAAAAGCCTGTGTTTATTTTTATTCAGTTCTTGTCAATCGAGTAAGATTGTGAGTGACTGTACTGTGTTAAGCATTGAGGGGCTGGATGTACCGTTCAATTAGTTTCTATATTTTAGATTTTCATAAGGACATTACTAAATATGTTTATTACATTTTTTTCCTCATGGGTACTGTTGGCTGGCACCACAGTGTAGTCGATTCCAGGTTTTACATCAATTCGGGTACAATGTGTGAAATGGTGTGTTCAGGTCATGTTGGGATGAGTGCATATGAAAAGCACCAGTAAGTTGTGGTTGCTTGTGTTTTTTATCTCTGAGTCTGGCTTTCCTTTGATTCCCAGTAGCATACAAGTAATAGATCATGGGTGCAGCATTGGTATTGATCATATTCCTGTAGGTTGTAATTGCGAATAATGATTTAACAATATCGTTTGAGGCGTTTTATGTTCTTAATGTTAACGAAAACTAGACCAAGCTCTTTAAATTGCAATACTCATTCTGGACCTTTAAGACATTTTTAGACACTTATTGGCTACATATGTGCTGGTTGATGAAGACATGACCAAAAGACAGTTTCCAGGCAGACATTGAGGGTTCACTTACTGTTAAGATGCTTTTGAAGTACGATGAAACCATAAGCAGGAAATATTGCAGGTGTATTGATATGTCCTGTGTTCCTTTTCCTTTGGGTTTCACGTGTCCAGTATCAAATGCACGGAAATATGCTTATTGATCGTCACACGGTCCTGTAGACTAAATAGTGTAAGATCACCTCGCTTGCGAATGTTGTGTGTTGAAGAAAAACGAGGATATGTGGAATGAGGGATTTGAAGGACCAGACAGTTTGGCGATCATGTCTTACAAACTCTTAAAGTATGATGAATCATATAACACAAAAAAATAATAAAGCAATAAAGAAGCAGTTTTTCTGTAGTTCAGTAGGTAGAGCAGCTTTGCTAGCAACTCAAAGGTCATGGGTTCAGTCCACAGAGACCACCCACAAAAAAAACTTCTGTCATTGTTTATTTACACTCAAGTTGATCAAAACTTGAATGACTTTTTTTGTGGAGCGCAAAAGCAGATATTTCGCGAAATGTCTCATTGTTTTTTTGTTCTCTCAGTGGAAGTCAATGGGGACCAATGTTGTTTGTTTAGCAATATTCTTCAAAATATCTTCTATTTTGTTCTGCAGACGAAACATGTTTTAAATGCCATGAGGGTGAATAAACAATGAAAGAATTTTTCATTTTTGAGTGAACTGTCCCTTTAAATTATGGCGCGGGCTCATTATAGGGAAATGCTTTGTGCTGGCTGCCCGATTAGCCCTTGAAACTTTCTCTTAACCCAGAGAGTTAAAAGATGAGGCAGGATTGTTGGGTTTACATTTTTAAATGAAAATTAAATGACCTAAATGATTCCACTTAAAAAAAGGTTAAAGAGATGGGCAGATGAGCGTTGTGGGACACAGAGACACTGTTCTGTCGATTTCAGAGAAGAGCTTTTACATTATCATACCTCAAGCCGGATCGTCCCATCATGTAGGGATGAATAATGGTTTTCCCGCCCCTGCTGAGAGCAGGTCCACCCATCTTTACCGCATTAATCGGCAAGGAAGGGACCGGAGGTTTTGAAAGGGCCGCTGCGTTTCACCTTGAAATGAGGCAGTGTATCTCTCAAAGGTCACAGAATGGTGACTTGTCTTCAATTCAATTAAACACTCATTTAGGAGATTTTTCATCCGGCACATTTAATATGTCCTGGTGGATCTCCCCTCCTGTAAAAACTTGCAAGGCTTGAAAGGGTTTTCAGGTTAAAACAATGATTAGTTTTGTCTGCATTCTCCACCTCTGAAAGCACTCTGAAAGCACTGGGAATGTTACCCAGAGCAGTCTGGCCTGTTTGATGTCTATTTGTTTTATAATGACTTTACAATGAACTCTTACATTTAAATGTAGTCATTTAGCAGACACTTTAATCCAAAGCGATTCACAGAGAGTTCAGGGAGCAATAAAGCATACTGGAGTAATAAAACATAGGTGTTAATAACAAGTTACTAGTTTCCACAAAAAACAGAACAAGAACAATTTAGAGAAAGAGAGAGAGGGTCAGTGCTCATTTTTCTGTCAAGTATTCACAGAAGAGATGGATTTTAAGTACTTTTTTGTTATCAGAGATGTGGTTCCTGTAGCTCAGTGGTAAGAGCATTGTGTTAACAACGCAAGGTTGTGGGTTCAATCCCAGGGGATTGCACATACCTATGTATAAATGTGATACAGGCTTCAACTGGTAGCCAGTGGGGAGAGATAAAAAGGGGTGTCACGTGACCCTTTTGGGAATAGTGATGTTGCATTCTGAACCAGCTTGAGTGGTATGTTAGAATTTGCAGGAAGACTAGGAAGGAGCATTGCATTAGTCCAGCTTTGAGATTACAATGGCCTGGTTAAGGAGTTTTGCCGCATGCTCGGTGTGATAGGGTCTAACATTTCTAATGTTGAATAAAGCATATGGGCATGACCGCGTTCCATGGAATATTGAAGTACATCTAGTGATCAAATATGACTCAAAGGTTCCTGGCTGTTTAGAAGGAGTGATTGTGGTATTGCCAAGTTGGAAGGTAAGGTCGTGTTGCACTATGAGGTGTGCCGGAAATACGAGTGGTTCTGTCTTTGCAGGGTTCAGCTGGAGGTGATGCTGTTTCATCCAAGCTGAGATGTCTTCTATGCATCTGGGTGTCATCAGTATAACAGTGATAGGAGAAGGCATTTGCCCGTATGTTGGTCCCAAGGATGTCATGTAGATGGATTAGATAGAAACTTTTAATTTGTTAATGTAAGATATGGATGCAACTTTTCTCTCGTAATGCATATTTTAATGTATTTGTACAATGCTCATGGATGTGAAGGGCCAACCGGTTTGCATTTGAATGAAAGTCTCTCAATACTGAATAGGCACTAATGTACTGTTTCTGTTAATGGTCAGCAGGTGGAACTTTGTGTTAAAACAGACCGTCGAAAAAGCAATAAGCGCAAGACATTTAAAAGACATAAATGAAAAAGCAGAGCAACATGTTGTTTTTATTATAAATGTCTCGATGGAATCTAGTGCAAGGAGGAGGCTAGTTTTTCATGTTAAGAAAAAAATTTCACCATGGCAATGGAAGAAGGTGATAACATTTTAAAACAAGCATAGCTTAGTATGCGTACTAAAGCTTTGCACTTCAATCTTGATACCATCCTAACGACAGTGACATTGAACTTCATATAATTTCCAAATGCAGAACACAATATGTGACGGCGCTAACGGAAGCAACACAAATAAAGCTGTAACAGACAGCCGACATTACTCATTCATCTGCTATTCCACTCAAGAATGATTGACAGATCAAGAACATCATGTGCACTGGGATGTTCTGCAGTGGCCTTTTGTCCCGCTGCCTGACCTGTTGAGTGAAGTATGAAGATTGTAGCCTCGCGTGTAGCAAACTTCTCAAGAGTCTGTCTGTGATTTTCTTTGGAGGCCACCGACTGCGTGACCTCTACGCAACAAATCAGTACTTCTGACAGCTCAAGTCGCACAAGCAGATTTGTGAGACAAATAGCTCACCGTATAGAGTCTGTGTGAGAGAGACTGTGTGAGATAGACGGCGGAGAGAGATCAGTGTTTTTGTTTCTTAGATGAAATGCGGGAAAAATGTGCCTAGTGAACCATTACAGGCAAATAGAGCACAATGGTTGGCTTCCCGTACATAAACATCTCATTCATTTCTCCCCCGACAAGTTGTTAACATGTAAACATTTTAAGATAGCACCAGAGGTTGTTAGGGTATGATATATTGCTTGTGGAGAAAGTTAGTGTGATTTGTAGCTTCATTTTAAATAAACGAATTTCATTTGTCTTGTTCATTCCCCAACTGAATTCCCCCATAGATAACTACACTTCCAGTAATGGCCAGAAGAGGGCAGCATCATAGATCCACTAATGAGTGAACATTACTGTAAATTAGAAATCAAGTAGCGAAGATTCATTCCAAATAAACAATCCGTGAATTGAATTCTGTATAAATAAGTTTTATATTTGTTTGTTTTTAAATATAAAACTATATTTCTGTGAGTATTTCACCACCATGGCCTATACTTTTAGATCCATTTGCTCAAGGTTCTACTATGGGGGTGTGGATGGACCTGGTGATATAATATTTAATAAAAGTTTTCTATATTTTAGATATTTGTATTCTTAGGATGTTTGGCCCCTAGTAAAAGGTAAATATGCTGTGTAATGTAAAACAGAAAAAGTTATCCCTCAAAAAAAGAGTCTATATCTTCAAATCTCATTGGTTGTTGTGTGTCATGTGACTAGCTCTCAAATTACATTTTTGTGAGAAGACATGCAAAAATCAACATGATTTGATGTTATATATTTTGGTTTGATGCTTGTGTGGGTTTGAATTCTGTTTAAAAGCTCAAAACATTGATAGTTTTCAGTAACAACACATTTTGCTTCAGAAAACATTTAATACAGTGATTAGTGGTATTGGATTTTTTTGGATTTTTTAATAGCTTTTACAAGTTGGCACTTTAATATTGACATAAAGTGACATATATTTTGATCAAGAAAAAATGTTGTGTTCACCTGAATAAAGGAAGCCATATACATTTTGGATGGTGGGTGAGGAAAACGTTGAGGTATAATCCTTTAAAACAACTCTTATAGACGCTTCATTTTAGTATTACAGTTAGAATGTAACACTGACCAAACATGTTGTTGAATTAGCAAGAGCCATGTTTCCTGTCACAACAAACACCTGTATAGCTTTTTATTGTGCACAGATGACGGCTGTCTGTTGCTCCCATAAGTTGTTCTGAAGTGATGGATACTATTACAGTCAGTATTCACTGTAAATGAGAAAGCAATCACCACTCAGCCGGTCGTCATAATTACAGAGCTTTTCTGTCCTGAGAATCACTTCAGCACGTAAATATGATAACAGTGAGTTGAAGTGTGCGTACCTTTTCATGAGAGACATGAAAAACACTCGCCAGTATAATTCAAAGCTGAGAGCATCTCCAGTTCTGCTGAGCTGCATGAGAGAAAATGAGGAGCAGGACCTTGCAGCACGTAATCATGTTAGCTGATATAATCCTGTGCTTGTATCGAGCAATTCAGGCGCCTAACATTGTTTTCAGTTTCGGATTTATGCTTGCATAAATGTGGAGAGATGTATGTTGTTCATAAGGAGAATGGATTTCAGAAAGCTGTCTTTCCAAGTTGATCATTAAAAGAGAAGTAGACTCAAGTTAAATGCATCGAGCCTTCATTTCATTGCTCTTTTCATAAAGCAAATTGTTGCATGCAAGTTAAGGATGAAATAGATTTATTAAATCTTTGGGTGAACTTATCTCAGTTGACAAGTTTATTTTTACACAGGTGGCGTGTGTGTTTAGACAGTATTTTGGGTTTCAAAGACACAGACTATAAATTTAAATAAGTAAGCAAAAAGTCCAAAATTGTGAATGCTCAAGAGTACAGAACACTTAGATATAGATGACCTCAAAGCTTGCTCACATAGACTAAAAGCCATTTAAATTCATGGAGCCTCACAGGGTTTAATAGGGAACGGTCGGTTTGTCTTGCATGTCTTTAGAGAGGGTTGATGAAGTGAGAAATGTGAGATACTCTCGATAGACAGACTCACAGAAGCAGGTAATTTCTCTGCTAACTCTGGACATCCACATCCTCATGAGTAATTAATTCACATCACTTGCCAAGTATAAGGACATTATGCGAGAAATCCTTCAACTGCTGGTTTCAGGTAAGCAAGACCTGGACTTGATTGTACCAATTATTCTGCCACATGCTTTTCGTGACCTCTGCTGATATCCTCATTAATCAGTGAACAGCAGGAGAACTTCCTGTTTCTCATCACCCAGCTTGAGTCGAGCAAAGTCTGTGCCATACAGAATATCCATTGAATTGTTTAAAAGGACGGTTTATCTCAGTCTCCGTCTCAAGCCACAACGTGGTTCATAAATGCCTGTTATGTGTTTATGAAGCAGTGCTTTAGTACTTGAGTGCGGATTTGGACTGGAAGTCTTTGACTTGTCTTGGACTCGTTGGTCTCTGCACTCTGACTTGGTCATTGGAGTTGCCAAATGTTCTAGTTCGTCTCGACCGAGTCCGAAGATTTTGATCTCCTTCCAAACAAAACATATATGCATATAAATTTGCTTTAGTTGGACTTTTGGCTTTAATTAAGTTAATTCTCCTTCCTCTAGGGGCAGGTTACTTTTTGTGATGGGTGTCAAGCTGCAAAAAAGATGATAAATAATACCAAATTAAGTTGATGACTGATTTGAGTGTTCTTCTGACTCACAACACTAAGATACTGTGCCAAATTAAACCGAAAGCTTTCCCTACATCAACACTCATCACATAAACCTCAACAATGGTGAAAATCATTAAACTAAGTTAGATAAATAGATGCACTGCAATGCATGCTGGGAGTTGGACTAAGTTTTGTCATTATCGTATTTTATCCATCACAGTTTAACTTCCAAGAATCAATATTTCGCTAACACATAATATGAATGCTTACAGATAGTAAATAAACTTACAGGCATATCTGTCTCCAAGGTAAAGGTTATTCGCGTGGTGAACCAAAACTAATGCTGTATGATGACTGAGATCTAAATCTCAACGATGCGCATGTATGGAAAAACAAACATCAATACTGCAAAATGGCCACTAGGTGACAACTATGATCAATTGAAAATGCAGTTAAGTGAAACTAAACGTTGTGAATTTCAATAGTAAACGGTTTTAAACTAACCGGAAGTATATTGGTTTCTCTGCGCCGGACGAGGGACGCAAGAGTTTCGATCACGATCTATAAAAGAAATAGGATTAACACATTCTCGGTGAGTTGCCTTTTAAGAGTCTCTCTCAGCACAGCACACGTTTAAAAGAAGTGACGGTTTGGAATTAGCAGCGGAGGTTTATTTAACTGTTATGCTGGGCTCGAATTTGAGGCGGAAGAAATTAGTTCCCCTGTTTCTTTAAAAACCAGAGGGTTTTAATGACACTCCTATGTTGTTTCTAATTTATCTACACATGTTTGCCATCGAACTGTTGTATAAATGCAATATCATGTAAATGCAATGTAGTCATGTATATTGTGCTCTTATATCACCGGCTGTGATTGCTTCTGGCCTAATAACAACCATGCTGATATAAGAGCACTATATACACTCCTACTCGAGCGATATTGCATTAATAAGCCATACCACTGCTTTAATCTCACACAGTAGTATCACACAATACTCATAAATCAATAACACAATGCACTCATGGAACGTTTTCCATTTGCAGGCCAGAATGTGATTGTTACACTACAATAAAAGATTGAAAATCTGAAGTTGCACTTCGGCCTTATGTGACTTTGGTGAAATTGCTATACCTAAAGTCAAATAAATGACCTTATTTGATCTGCTTTTTGATCATAACAAATTAAGTATGTGGTCTTGAAGAGGATTCTTTTTTCTGTCTCAGCCGTGTTATGAAGCATCCCATGTGTGTAATCTTAGCTTCATTGAAGCTAGAATCTGCGCTCACCTACTGACGCTGTGAAATCTGGATTTACATTTACGCATTAGACACTTTTATCCAAAGTCATTTACATTGTATTGAACTATACTTTTGGTTTTGTTGTCCAGGGTCACATATGATAAACTTTCTCTTTTACCGTCTTGATCACATGAACTATTCAATGCTTATTTTTGGATATCGTGGATCCCTGTAACCTTTGTCAGTTCGCAGTTCTTTTGGTAAGAAGCAAATATTATATAAGCACTCTTACAAATGCGAGCTGTAATGTGTGTGCTCGTTTGTGGGTATATTTCAAAGACTCCTTGTTTCAGTAACTGTGGCATCTTTGTTCCCTGAGATCAGAGAGTTAAAGGAACTGTGAAACTCATCAGCATGCAGCTACATTGGTCCACAGGGTCAGCGCTCTTGTGAACACCATTAAAGAAATACACCGGCTGGGGCTCGCGAGACACCACAACATGATTCAACAATGCCACAATGATTCATTTGGCCATTGCCTCTTTAGTAAATCGTTCAGGTGCATATACATTCACACG
Source organism: Triplophysa tibetana (assembly GCA_008369825.1). NCBI lineage: Eukaryota > Metazoa > Chordata > Actinopteri > Cypriniformes > Nemacheilidae > Triplophysa > Triplophysa tibetana. The sequence continues at coordinate 2,676,528 of CM017907.1, forward strand.
GGTGAACTCCAAGTGAATGCACCTTGGAGATTTTTATGTCTCCTTTCTCTTTTCTTTTCTGTGATGTTAAAATAAAATTAAACCTTTCATATTGCATAGAAGTGGTCAGATTTTCCTTAACATAATCTCATGGGAAGTGTTTGACATTAAACAGTATGTGCATTAGCTTTTCTCGTCTCACTTAGCACGGCTTTCAATTAAATTAATTGTATAATGTACATGCCTTTCATATGGGCCTTTGATATGAATATTGACAGTCATGCTGAGAGACACAATAAAAAGAAAGGTTTGAGTCAATGAACACAAATCAATAGATTTGTAGACATTTTTGGCACAAACTGCTGTGAGACAGCAACTTTTTTCTCTAAAGTTATAACATCATACCAACCAATGTTAGTCTAGAATATAGTAACATTGTAAATGAACAAAAATCACTTGATGAGCAAGTACATCAGTAAAAACTTGATTTTACTGATGTGCAATGGTATAAGCTTCATATAATGATGCAAACAGTTATTTGAACGGACGGGCACAATTTATAGGGGTCCTCTGATATCGCTGAAACAAATATTATCGCTTGTTTAAGATGTATTACACGATGTGTATACACGATTTAAGATTCAATAATGCAGTATTTTCCACAAACAGTGCATGTTTTGTATCTCCTCTTTGCTCCGCCATAATGAAAAGCGAGGTCTGCTATGATTGGCCAGATAACCTGTGCGTAGTGATTGGTCGAATACTGCAAGCGTGTGAAAGAAATGTATCGCCTCTTACCATATTTGGAACATCAGGTTCCAAAGCGCTTGTACTGACAGGTAGGCCCACCTTACTTGCGTATACATTTGGGCGGGCTTAGTCAAATCATATCACGAACTGATGTAGATTTGTAGTGTTGTGGTTAGACTAGGCGTGTCAGGCAGGTCTGGGTGAGCATTCGCTTTTAGATAGAATGCATCTTTTGTTCCGACACTTTCATTTTTGCATTTTTACGGGTTTAATACATGCATGGGCAACTTAGTACACACCAAAGGCACTAAAAACACGTATTCATACCATATGACCCCCTTAAAAGGAAATTTTAGTTTGAGATCATTACGTAAGTGCAAATATTTTTTTGAAAATAAATTGCACCTTTAATTGGCATATAAGAATATTTCTATGCTTATTCGAATATGACTTAGCTTGCTAATGCTAAATTCTATTAGAACATGATACCCATTTAGATTCAAAAAATCACTTGTTTTTGCTAACAAGGTTACAAGGCTAAAGTCACAACATGAATGGAATAGAATAAAATAGATGTCTTTTCCGGAGATTTTCTGCACAACTGGAAATCAGAAGGATCAGTTTAAGAATCTGTTTCAAGGATTATACACATTTGTTAATACATTCAAGCAGCTTTTCTGCGATCACACATTTGCACTTGTATTTCTTATTTCCTCCTTTCTCTGTTCCCCTCTCAAAAAAGCAAAGGTGGCAGGTAATTTTTGTTCTTCCCCTTGAGATTCTAATTGATTATCTCCCAGTCGACCGATGAGGAGCATTTGCATTAAGCAAGAGCAGTTAGGAGCGCGTCGCAGGATACTTCAAAAGACTGCAATTTCTAATGGAGAAGGGCTTGTTGGTAATTAATCACACGGAGACGTTAAGCACTAATACAACACTAGAACGGCTACTAAGATTAAATAGAGAAAGTGGCATTCTGCTCTGTGGAAAAAAGAAGGGTTGTATTTGCATCTGTCCAACATGGCTGACCGTCCGATGAAGCTGATAGTGCAACTGTTTTTTAGCAACTTTAAAATGATAGATTACCTACTGCTAAGCAGCGCATAAGGCGTGACTTGTGCCGGGAAGATGAATATTAAGCTCATCAAATGTAATGAGTTTTGCACTGAACGGAAGTGGAGAAAAACATCTGCATACGACCTTCAAATATAAAACCGTGTGGCGCTATAGATCAGTGATTCGCATGCAAAAAAACACTAAATGCAAATAATAAAATGCAACTAACCGTAAAATTGTTCATAGTTAGGAATAACAAATTAAACAGGCTTATATGCTTCAAAAACGAAGGAGAAATATTGTCCCATGCGTTGTTTTTGATAGGAGCTGCACAAGCTCTTAAAGGGAAAGTTTGTGCAAAAATAAAGATTCTGTCATGTTTTATTCAGCCCCATGTCATTAGAAACCTGCATGTTACACTTACATCTGTGGAACATAAAAGGAGATATTTTGAGAAATGTCTCTGTGTGTCCATACGGTCAATTTGAGCCGGTGTTGTTTGGTGACAACAATCTTCAAAATATTTTTAGTGTTTCTTCAAATAAAGAAAGTCATACAGATTAGGAATGACATGATGGTGAGTTCATGAGAATTTCCCTTTTTGGTGAACTATCTCTTAAAGATATTTTGGCGCACATCCATTTGTCTCCTGGTTGACACAATTTAAACGAGGCACGTACCAACGTGGACTTGTTGGGTCCTCTTTATAATAAACGTCTTTTGACTCTTGTTAACAGCTTGCTATCTGTACAGTCAATTAAAATGAGCACAGCAGGTGATCATGCATATTAACAATTGTACAATATCAGAGACGATGTTTGCCTACTGTATTTCCAATTGCAAAGCATACAGAGTGCCGGCTGGAAATACAGCGCGCATGATGTAAAATGTTGAGATATAATGTTGTCTGATCACATTTCTTAATTTTGGTCCTGAGCAGATGCTCAACAGCCTCCCAACAAACACAAACAGCTCTTGTGATTCTCATCGGATCTGACAAACTCAAGAACTGTTTTGACATCAAGCGTACACGCATCTCTGTTTCTCCCCTTTCTTTCAGGAGCGCACTTGAAGCGCGTCTTTCACAAGAAGAAAGTGTCATTCTGTCATACAGCGTAACCGAAGCGCAAAACTAAAAGCCTGGTGCCTACACTTTGCCGCGCGAGGGCCTTTGTAAATGCTTTGAACAGGAAATGAGAAATGACTCGTCTTTGGATGCACGCAAATCTTCAGTTCTGCAGCGCTAACATCTAGGTTACTTCAAAAATAAAGAATCCAACACAGAGTTTAAATAGTCAATGTATTGCCCTGCAGAGTTCTTATGAGATGTGAATGTCAAGTTTAGACCGTTTCATCGGTAACAGCGTATGTGGCCCAAACTAAACTATGGGTAGACCTCCGCAAAGATTCAACTGCTAAGTAGTTTAAATGTAATTCAATACAATTAATACACAACAAAATGTTAATATTAAATTATATTTAACTAAATTAAATATAAATTTAATTGCTATGTTGTAACCAAACACAGACAAGGAGTTAACCTCGGGCTAGGTGCTGCGTCCAATAAAACCATCTAAGCCTGTAGAGAACTAGTCAAATGTTGAGATAACTGGCACATCTTAGTTGCAATGGCCAATTTATTTGAATCGTAGCGTTAAAATGTCTTAATTTGAATAATTAAAATTAGCCTACATTATGTTAGGTAGAAAAACAGGAGGAACACCCACCCATGAGTGTCTCACTTTTCTCGCTTCTTACAAGCTTGTTTCTCTCCCACATCTCCACAGGTCAGAGTCAAGCAGTTTGTAACAGGAGTCATTGGCAGTCACCCAATTTCCCCCAAAATTTCTGTATCAGGCAGGTGGTGACCGGACTGCGGTCCCAGCCAGGGAGGTACGTTGTTCAATAATTCATCAGGCGCACTGAAGTGTATTGCTCTTGTTATAAAGATTGCCACAGAACTCTCACTGACCCAATGAACCGGGACCCGCCGTATTTCTCAGTGAAAGCTCTGTTAAATCTGTCATTCTTTTAATCTGAGCCCCAGCAGGTACCATGGTTGTCTCCTTCATCTCTTTCGTTCCTCTGCAGATGACAAGGTGACACATTTTAAATGAGATGTTCTTTGAAACGAGCACGCTGTCGGAGGTATGGTGTCTATTCAGCTCCGCCCACTCTGCCTCCTCTCAAAGACCCACGACTCAGTCATCCACTGTGAGTGTAAATATGACTGGACAGATTCAGGTTGTGTAACACAGCACTTCGGAGTTAAAAGCGACAATTTGCGAGGCACCGTGCTGGTGCATTAATGTGACAGGATTGCTTTGGGGCATTAGGTTTGTCTGTTTTCTCGCTGCGTTACGAGGTTTCTTCAGAAATTAAGCAGAAAACAACCTCATATGCTCCATTTAGAACTTACCTGGAGCGCAATGAATCGTCCCACCTGGGCTCTGAGCTTGGGCGGTTTGGGAAAACAGAGACATGTTTGTGTCGTTGTTAATGGGATATTTCACCGGGAAATGAAAATTCTGTCATCATTTACTCACCCTCTTGTCATTTCTAACCTGTATAACTTTCTTTTTTCTGCAGAACACAAGAGAAGATATTTTGAAGAATGTTATGAAAACTGTTGGTCCCCATTGACTTGCATTAGTTTTGTGTACCTACAATAGAAATCAATGAGGACCAACGGTTTTTGTTCACCAACATTCTTCAAAATATATTTTTTGTGTGTTTTGTAGAAGAAAGAAAGTCAAACAGGTTTAAAATATCAAGAGGGTGAGTCGGCGATGACATTATTTTAGTTTTTTGTTGAACTACTCCTTTAAGTAAAAATGATCTAGTTGTGTTCAAATTATTGGTTATAGTCTGTTTTAAAGTTTTGTATTATTTACGTTTACATTTACATTTTACATTTACATTTAGTCATTTGGCAGACGCTTTTATCCAAAGCGACTTACAGAGCACTTATTACAGGGACAATCCCCCTGGAGCAACATGGAGTAATACACTGGTGGTGGCTGCTGGGATCGAACCAGCAACCTTTTGATTTACCAGTTCAGTGGTTTAACCCACTAGACCACCATCTCCATATTGATGCTAGTCATGCCAATTATGCTAAAATATACACTATATTAATGACTATGTTGCAAAACACCTGTTCAGGTGGCTCCCAAGACTGTGCTGTTTTGTAAGAATAACATGTCGTGTTAAGCAACGTCCTTTTTTAACTGCATATTTCAATGCACTTGCTGTTCAGATTCGCTATGACTCCCAAGTGATGTGACAGTTTGTTTAAGCAAATATTAATTATTCACGAGGACGGCAGCAAGTCAAATAAAGAAGGTCAACAGAGACAGAAATATGACAGGGGATGTCTGAGAACAAAAGCTGAAAATAGTATTGCAACAGAAAGCTGGCATACAAACTCTGAAGACTGAAGATGAATACATGAAAGTAATTATAATGGTATAAGAAAGTATATAAACACTTTAGTTTGGTTTGTGGTTTTTAACTTGTGAAAGGTTTAATTTTGTGCGACTGTAGAAGAAAAATTATATCTGGAAAGGCATATTCATTTTATTTTTTTATTTTAAAAGCAAGCACACATGAAAAGTTACACATTTTCTGTACTGAAGGAATATAGGCCTATATAATATACAATATATATTCAAAAAAATATATGTTAAATTATATATAAATACAGTATATGGGTGATTAACAAACCGTACATGTCCTATATGGTGTGACATTGCAAACATTTAGAAAACAAACTTTTAATAATATATCATATATATATTTTTTATATTTTTAACCTAAAATAGCAGAGAGATTTATCTTCTTTGTTAGTTTCATTTCAAATTTTTTGCTGTTACATCACAGGAAACATTTACGGTATATTTGTCAACTCCCCATATATTAATGTATACACTTTTTATATGTAACATACAAATATAATATCATTATTTAAAGATTAATTAAAGAAATAAAAAATAACGATGCCTATTTTTCATGAAATATTCTAGCGTTTATTGTAAACAGTTTGTCAATGTGGGTCATTCTCTTTAGTGCCCTCATAATCTTTAGTTAAAATTTGAAAATGCACTTCCGTCTAGTGATGACTATCCATCTTAGATGATGTATGTTCAACGGCTTGGGCGGTGGATCCGTGAACTCCTCCCCTTCAACTGTCAGTCTTGCTGCCAGTTTAATTTCAAAATGCAATGGCTATTTTACTTATCCTATTAAATGGCAGAGAAAGACGAATGCCACGCCCACAATTTTTCCTCATTCTCAGAAATGCGTCAAAATACGGAAGTAAAAACAATCAAAACGTCCGGTTCGCGAGGACTTATAATAATACTTAATAATACTTAATAATACAAAGTATATTAATTGAATTAAAACGTGTAATTTTTTTCTTCCACATATGTTGTGTTTATTTTCCTATTACTTTTTGGTTGTTATGGTGATGATGATCTTTTAAGGTTTTTTTTCGCACATTGCTTTGTTTTTTACAGTATGATTAAAACTCTATGACCATTTCATGCTGCCGTGGATGAATTCATGTAGGCCTAACATATATTAAAGTTATGAACGTTATCTTTTATGCAGTTTTTAATGTTCTTTCGCTACATAAACTGCACAAATTGAGAATGTTGAGGTGTAACATGTTGAGGTGTAAAAGGAACACAAAATTCTCCATGATAATTGCACAGAACCCAGTCAGCATCAGGACCCGAAATATTTTTATGATCACAAACCCTATTCATGTCGGCCATTCTCCAAACTAGTGACCTACAGGTCTAGTTCGAGACAAAAATAAACAATAAACTAGTGTGATGTTGCCTGTGATGTTGATATGTGGACAGTGTGATTACAACTTAACAACTTAATTTCCAAGTAAGATTAAATAAAAACAAAATACTTTGAAAGCCTCTCAGAAGCTTAATCCAAATAATCAGTGATAAAGGACTAGCTTTGATATGCTTTAATTGTTTTGCTAAGGTGAAACCGTGTAAACATCGCTTCAATACACAAATGCAACAGTGAGTGCGTCTCTTACACTAATAATTTAGTAATTAAACAACGGTAACATCGCGCTGGCAGCAGATGTGCATCTCTGTCTTCAAAGGGGACCGAGTGAATCACAAATAATTGATCAAAGAGGGCCCTGGAACTGGCGTGCAGGAGAACGAGACTCGTGCGTTTAATTTTTGATAACTGGTTGACAGAGAGACACAGAGTTTTGAATGAAAAGATATCCACAGTTGTTAAGTAATGGTGTCTGAATAACATCCCCTGCGACGTTTAGCTTACTAAGAGCAACCCATCAAGAGCGGAGCGCTGCTGTGTCCCAATTCACCTTCTTATACTATGCGCTTAAATTGGCCTATGTAGTGCTTTTGTAATGGAAAATATGTATATTTTATTGCGTAGCAAATCTGCATGCACAGATACAAGTTGCCTGGATGACACTGTGATCCTTAACTGTCACGAACATCAAAATACAGCTCTTCCTTGCATTTAAATGTTAATTCATTCAGTATTTCGTTTGTGATGTTTACTGTATACTTTCGTTTAATAATTTATTGAAGCATCTTCTCTTTAATTTATTAATGCAGTGGTTTGTCACCAAACTTTGCTCCCTCGTGGTAATTTGGAGTGTCCATGGATTCAAATTATAACCGGAAAGAGCAGACCATCCGGGTACTTTGAAAATAATTATTTCAGCATACTATGTTTTGGGACATACTTATACGAATACTAATTAATTAGGACGAATAGTATGCAAATAGGGACGCAGCTTTGCTGACAAGAAACACTTCTGTGGGAAAGCACTGGAAATGTGCCGTGCGAGGTTGTTTACCTTGATCTTCTACCTATGTACTGCTGTTTTAACTTTTTGTCTAACAGGCAAAATAATAAATAAAGAATATTACTTCAAATCATATTTTAGTTTTACATGCTAATATGAGTTAGCAACAGAAAACAAGATTTAGATAAAAGCCCAAGGGTTCTGTCAGGAACATAATAGCTGCTAGTAGAGCTCCATGTTTTTCCGAAGTTTATCTGTCTTTTTTGAAGAAAAAACATTTTAATACATTTAATTAATTGGAAAATTCACAATTTTCCGAGGGGTTTTTAAAAATGTGTCTTAAAATGATGTTGTTTTATTTACCCACAAAGCACAGCATGACTGTATTTCTCATGCTGTGAATATTCCCTCGGTTAGGCACAATTTCGCAAAACAGCACACATCAAACTAATGTGTTTGTGCATCTGCAAAATACAAATTTAGTAGGACATAAGTAGGACAGTGTGAAACAGCATGATGCTTTTTAATTCTCAGTAAAAGTTGTCCAGTTTGCGCATGTTTCACTGTTTGCTTTTGTATTTGTTTCTGAACTGATCAAAGGAAAACAAATTCTCGATGGAAGATGATAAACTACTGTACCTGTTAGGCTGGAGGAGGAACTAGAAACTTATTGCAGTAACATAAGGTCAGTAAAACTCTGAAATCATTGTCTGTCTGTTTGTCAATTCAAATACAAATGATAAATATAGGTAATATGTTGCTTGGATAGATTTTTTTGAATGCCAGCTGACTGTCAAAATATTCATGTTCACGTAGATTACCAGCCTAACCAGTCACACTTTGACCTCATACTGTATCAAACCTGTTTGGAAGTGGCACAAATTCCACTGCATAACAGCTTATTGACTTCTTAAAACAATGCATTTTAAAACAACATAGTCTGCATGATGAATTTTTGATGTTCAAATGATTGTGACCCCTGGGGTCAAAGGGTGACTAGGTCTACGACATTTTTGAACGTTAAATCAAAAAGAAAGTGACTTTGAACTCTTTTTTCCTCAGGTCATCCAGTTAATAGAAAAACTATTGAATATTACAAAAGTGCGGAGTGTTTTATATTCCAACACCGAGCTTGCTTGACCTTTGAGTAATACAATCAGATGTACGTGTGCGTGCTGTGGAGATGAGAGAACGGGATCCCGAGCTTGGAGGTAATTGTGTTTCACTGCTTATTCGCTATGCAAGGCTGGGCAAATTCAAAGCAGTGCATTAAAATATTAAAATGCCATAAGTAGAGTCTTTTCAGTTGTGCACAGCTGGTAATAGCTGCCTCTGCAGGGAACGTCCTTCACACATTATCCGCCATTTTGGGTCTTTTGTGACAAATTTTATTACTACAACATTATGATGATGTTCCTTGTTTGGATTTGCAGCTGTCAGTGTGCATTTCATGCATCTCTAGACAAAAACATATACACAGGCTACCTGTTCCCTTATGCTTATGCGTTAGTCACGATTGATTATTTACACAGTTCTAATCAGACTTGTCTAATCTAAAATGTCGCAGTTCAAAAATGTAGCCCATCCAATTAATCAAACATATATCAAATAATTAAACGTATTTTTAATGGGTTTTTTGTACATTAATGTGTTTTGTTGAATGAGTTATTATTACTTTAATAATTATTATAAATGATGATTACGATTGTGGTTAGGATTACAATATGATGGTTATTATTATCATTATTTGTTCTATTAATGACTTGATTTTTGTATTTATATTTTTCCAATTTATCAGATTATTTAATAAGTTACGTTTGACAACCGATATATAGTATTTATTTCATCTCATGGGTGGGATATTTAACACATGACAAAATAACTAGCCTTAATATTTTGTGTCAATTTACATGACACCCCCTTTAAAAATCGCAGCAAAATGTAAGCAGGAGATCGCTTACCCGCTCATCTCCTTCACAACTCCTTCCTGGTGGAACATTCTTCCTAACTCAGTCCGGTCAACCACATCTCTCACAACATTAAAAAAACTACTTAAAACCCAACTCTTCTGTGAATACTTGATAGACAAATGAAAAACAAACAAAAATCAAACCCTCTCTTTCTCTCAACAGGTAGTTGTCTAGGTTTTGTTGAAACTAGTAACTTTGTATTAGCACCTATTGTATTGCTCTTGTATGACATATCCTTTATTGCTCCCTGAACTCTCTGTAAGTCAATTTGGATAAAAGCGTCTGCTAAATGTAAATGTACAAAGTATAGCTTTTACTCCTTCAAGACCAATTTGCATAGTTATTTTATTTCCAAAGTCACAAATCACAGCACATGGCTGATAAACAACCCGTGCTAATTATTCAGAGTGTTTGAAGGTGAGACATCCGTGCTAATGGAAGGCAAAAATCTCACTTTTTGCATGACGCATTTGTTTACAGGTGCTAATGTTTATTGTCATTAATAAGCACTATTTATATATTTGTGATGCCACAGTATTTTTCAAAACACCATCTATTCCCCTAGCTGATATACTTAATTTCCTCAGTTTTTTTGCTATTTGCCTAAGTACTATTGTTTTATAAAATGGTATATTTTATTAAAGTGTACAAGCCGAATGTGATGTCACATCCTGTCTGATGGATGAACCCTTTACAGACATTCGTACACTGTCTCCCCAGTGGTTTAATCAGAGGAAACAAGTGACAGAAGTTGAGAAATGTGATCTGTGAAAAGCCCATCTGCTAGACGGAATCAGCGCTGTCAGCTCTGATGGAAAGGTGCAGTTAAAGGTCCTGAGAACTGGGAGACTCAAGCTCAGAGAAGATGTCTCATTTATTTAGACACATCTCAAGTCCTCTAGTTTGAACTGTTTCGTGGTGTAATTTTGGAATCGTCTCCTGGCATGTGTATTGAAATGTTTGATGCACCATGAAGCCACAATGGTTATTACAAATTAATCACACGTCACAGATATTGTCTTTAATGTGTATAAACAAGCTAGGCTTCGAGCACAACTGTTTCGCATGTACAATTCTGAAGACGTCGGTGCATATTTGTAATTCCCGACAGCGTCATTGGTGTTATTTTGTCATAATCCTGTCTTCGAATTTGCTAATCTTTATTTAATCTGTTCGAAGACTACAGCCCACTGGGAACAATTATTAACTGATGCCATGCGCCTTCGGATAAGTTTTGACCTTAGATTTCATGTTCTTTAGAGTGAATAAAAGCCCATGGGGCAAAGCATGAGAAGCGAATACAATACGATATTTGACTGATTTTTAAATGTAATTGTTTTTAAATGTTGAGAAACATATCTCGATGTAATTGCATTTGAAAATGAAAAAATTAAATATAAGCTGTGGCTCTGAGAACAAATTTTTAATTTCATTCGTTTTATTACAGTCTACAGAAGAGTAATTTCTGGGCCTTCACCCACTGGGCATAATAAATGAGGCCAATGAAAATATTAACACTTCCATAACAACAAAAGCCAATTTTCCCTTTTTTTTTCAGCGGTCAGTGAAGTCAAAATTCCTCTTCTCATGCCAATTATGGGCATGGACAGTCCGAACTTCACAGGAAGGGGAAAAAAATAGCAATGAAACTAATTAGTTAAGTTAAGTTAATTTAAAGTTTCAAAAGAAATAGTTTCGCATGCAGAATGTGGTAATTATTTCTAAATACACCGTTCAGCCTTGATAGCTTAGTAGCTTGAAAAAGCATGCATTTTAATACTAATAAGATTCCTTAACTTGCTTGAAGGTTTAGATAATTATTTGCATGTAAGAAGGTAATTTTATGCTTTGCTGATATGTTTTATTCACAACTTGCTTTTTCTTAATGCTGAAGGTTAATTTATGGTTAATAATATCTAATATAAATTATCTGAGGTTTATCAATTTCCTAAAACATGCTGTGCGTGTAGTATCATCACATGTCCTAAATGTGTTTATTATAACTTACTTATTAAGTTTACAATAGCTCAGTGGTTAGAGCATGGCGATAGCATTGCCAAGGTCATGGGTTCGTTCCCAGGGATTGCATGTACTCTGATACAAATTTATAATGCAATGTAAGTTGCTTTGGATAAATGCTTAAATGTCCGAATTTGTTGTCTATTTTAACCTTGAGTTTTCAATTTGATCTGAAATATCAATAGAATTGATTACCGAAGTTATTCCTGAACATGGAGACAGTGATTTTAATTTTGTCAGACCCAATACTATTCCATATAATTATCCTATGGGAAAACCGTGACATTTGTTTAATAGATAATGAAAGGGGAAAAAACAATTAAAATGTAATTGATAGGCCTTGATCAAAGCAGGGGATGCTATTGATCTTTGGACAACTGAAAAATAGCTTCCTCATTTTAATTGGGTCAAAAGGAGGAGAAGGTGAAATGGCTGGCAAGCACCATTAATTATCACGTTCCAAGAATGTTCTCTTGTTATGATATTTGGTGTCACCTCTGACAAACTTTGAAAACTTCAGACACGTGTACTCTATATTATTGATATATTTGCATGGGTAAGAGTTGGCAGTTTTAAAGGCTTTTTCCAAAATATCAATGTCTCCATCCGATTGCACTACGCTTAAAATAAAAGCGGCATTACCCTTACAGTTTTGGCACTATAGTTTGCATTTCATCCCAACAAGGCAAAAGATGCATTTTTATCACATAATTCCTCTTGTCACTAAATGCCACAGTGGGATACATCCTCAGCGACCGTGAACACATCGCCTCACTACAATACCTTATTGCTACAATGTTTTAAAGCGAGCAGTTCCTCTGAATATTTGAGTCTTACTCTACACAGAACTGTTACTGAAAAGTTGCCATTAGCCTGTAGCCCTCTAGGCTGAGGGAAAATGCTTTACTTAGGACTTGGGGTATTTAAGCAACAAAAAGTGAGCCTGGATGCTCATCTGTTGTGAAAACTATTTCTGTTATTTTGTCAGGCAACATAAATTACTTAAATTGGGTTAAAAGGGGGCCTTGCAGAAGGAACTGTAGGACTAGAATGAGATTTGTTTGGCTGCAGGAAGGATTTTCACTTTCAGTAGGATTTACATTGTACTAAACTGGGTTATTATTGTTAAATAAGATATTTACGTTCATTGAAATAAAATAAAATATAGGAATAAATATTAACAAAAACTTATTTTAGATTTTTCTAGTTTTGGTTAAGTTTAAAGTGATAGTTCACCCAAAAATGAAAATTATCCATTGCTCACCCTCTTGTTAGTTCACACATGTATGATTTTCTTTCTTCTGTATAACACAAAAGAAGATATTTTGAAGAATGTTGTTAACTGGCTCCCAGCACTGTGTCCAATCAATCGAAGTGAACGGGGACCGTCGCTGTTTGGTTTCAACTTTCTTCAAAATACCTTCTTTTGTGTTCTGCAGAAGAATGAACATCTTATAAAATTACAAGAGGGTGAGTAAATTATGACAAATTTTCTGGGGGAACAATCAATTTAAGTTGAGGCACTAAAATCTTTCAATTGAAATTGAAATAAAAGTAAATAAAACGTAAATAGGAACATTACAAAAATAATGATAAAGTGACCCAATGGCAAAAAAATTTGATTAAAAGTATAAAAATAAAAGACAATTCAGTTATTGAAAATGAAAATGATTATTTAATAAGCTTACAAACATTAGTAACGGCAAAATGCAGATACGTGGCTACCCAAAACAACTAAAAATATTATTAAGTTTGTCATTATTTCCTCATCCTAAGTTTTTTCCAAACTGTTATTTTTGTATTTCTTAAAAGGGTAGTGATTTTTTCTTCTTTTGTTTTGTCTTTACCGTCAAGCTGCAAAGAAGACAACCCCACGTTTCTTTAAAGTCAAATTTCTGCCAAATGTCTCTCTTTGGCTTTTAGCACACAAAACAGTATTGAAATTCACGCTGTCTTTTTTTCAACAAGTAAGAGCAGCTTTAACCCCGAAGAAATTAAGGATCCCACTTTGATTTCCTTTTTCAAAACTGTTTGTAAGATGAGAAGTGAGAGTTTAACTGAATCTGGTCAGGATCTCATCGGGTCTGAGGAGCAAGTAATTGAACACTGTCTCTGGCGTGTGTGTTTGTGAGAGGAAAGGTAGGGAGGAGGAAGAGAAGATGGCCAGCTGACAGTGTCAATTTTCTCATGGCGCTGTGGTGTGAGGGGTCACCACTCATACGGCACTTTCACTCTCCGTAAGCTACATGGCTTTATCAGCAAGATTGCGACCTTTGACTGTCACAATAAAACCCCCTTTCATTTTCCTCTCTGGCTCTCCTGCCTTTGTTAAACTTACTGGATAAATGAGTCAGCTGTGCAGATTTTGGCATTTAGCACAATGGATTTTCATGCGTCATGTTAGACTCTCTGACATGGTGGCTTGGTGTACTGTTTTCAACTAGCATTTTTGTAGGCATGCAGACTTTGTTGTGATTTACCCAACTTGTTCTAAAAAACTTTACAATATAAGTTAATAAAAGCAAATACATTTGATATTTTAGGATTAATAAATGCCGTAAAAAATATGTACCAAATGATCATGAATGAATTGAAAAATGTGACCCTGGACAACAATACCAGTTGTAGCATGGGAATTTCCCAAAAGATATAATATGGTTCAAAATTATTGATTTTTCTTTTATGCCAAAAGTATTTAGGGTATTAGGTAGAGATCATGCTCCATGAAGATATTCTTTTAATTTCCTACACTGTGAACATTTTTGCTGTAGTTATGCAGCAAGTTGCCAGTAACTTGCTTGTGGCAACAGTTTGTTCAAAGACAAATGAACATTGAACATTAAGTACTCTTTATCTTTACAGAAACAAAACGATAAAATAACAGCCTCATGCGAAGCAATCTGGGAACCAGAATTCAACATAAATCCTTTTCAGCTTTCTTAAATTTTGGTTCCCAGAATGCTTTGCATGAGGCTGTTATTTTACAGTTTTGTTTCTATAAAGATAAAGACTAGTTAATGTTTAATGATCATTTATCTTTGAACAAAGTGTTCCCAATAAATTACATAAATGTTATAAGTTGCGGGCAAACTTCTGCCAGTAATACTGTAATTTCTACAGAAATTCTTTATAGTGTACCGTAAACATATCAAAACTTTATTTTTGTGAGTAAAATGCAATGCTAAGGACGTCATTTGGTCAACTTATCAGGTGATTTTCTCAGTATTTAGATTTTTTGCACCCTCAGATTCCAGAGTTTTGAACAGTTGTATCTTGGCTAGATATTGTCCGATCCTAACAAATCATCAAAGCATCATAGGAAATGTATATATCTCGATTTTGAAAAATGCCCACTGGTTTTATTGTCAAGGGTCCAACTCAGAGTCACATATGCGTCCAATGCATTTTTAATTTATGCCGTTTTGTAAATAGCTATGATTTATTCAAATCAGCCATCATTATTATGTATTTCTTCCTTGAAGGTACCAGTTCAATTAAAGGTCTGCTCTGTTGTGTCTGTGGCCTGCATTTGTTTGTTACTTCATGTTTCTTCTGGAAACAGGAAATGCTATCAAATCTCAATGTCACATGCTGGCGATGCCGTTCTCTCTGAAAGGCATTTTCCGACTCGTTGTATAAAAAAAAACCATCAGTTAATGTTTCAAGGTGGGGAGAGTTCTCTTTGCTTCCTGCATCTCATCCTCCATCACTGTTCTGCCCCTACTCGCCTCTCCCTCTCTGTACGTACTCTTGAATAAGTGTTATTAATGGGGATGACATTGGGCGAGTATCTCCTCTCAGCCAGCTGTGCCTGTCAACTGGCAGAACCGAACATTAACTGCTACAAATAATAAAAAAACATTTATCCTCCACAACACAGCCGATAAGAGACTGCTAATGCACACATGCACAAATGGGCTCTCTCCTATTCTCAAAATTCAGTTTACTCTCAGGCCACATCATCCTATTGTTCTTATGTTTGGGTTTGTTACTTGGGCTGGTAAACACTTTGAACCAACTAGGAAACTAAATAAATAACATACCACTTCCAAAAATACAGTGGCTTTGCAAAAAAAGCCAGAAGGAAAATCTGCCATTGGCTTCCACTGCTTCCGATTTCATTAAATTTTTTCAAGTCTGCAACTTTACAGTAAATGAATATTACTACAGACAATCAAAACATAATTAAAGAAGTGTATAAAGTGTAAAACAGGACAATAATCAAATATATAGTGTGCAGAATGTTTTTTCATGAGTACTGTGCAACCCTTACTGTACAAAATGATAGTATTTTCTCGCCAAAAAGATGGTTTGAGATCAGTCCTTTAAATCTTTATATTTATTGGCTGTCATTTATCAATATGAAATATCCAATAACATGATAGAATCATTCCTTTTGCTGCCATGAATAACCCGGGGATTTTGGTACACAGAGTCTGACAACAGCCGGTGTCATACATACGGAGATCTGGTCTCACCATCATCAAGCCCATCTAGTATTACATGAAGAAAGAGAAAAAACAAGACAGACGGAATCTAGAAGAACTGTTGCTAGGTCTACAGGAAGTTTGAAGACACCTGAAAAGACAGTCTTCTGAAAAGTTTTATGTAAAAATACTGTAGACAAGCAACGCATATAAATATATTTTATTAATTAATTCCGCCTTGTGAGTCACAAAATTATCTTATAATTTAAACCTTGTGATGAAGGCCAATAACACTTTCTTGAATACATTAGAGGTTTTACACATGTTTAATGATAACCTTTACTTGTAAAGGCATCGCCGGTCTAATTTTGACAACAGTTGAGCAATAAACCCAAAAGGATAATAAATGAGATCTCTTTAATATCTCCATTGCATCAGTAATTAGATTAAGTGGAGATCAAAACAAGACTTTTTTCCTTTTGCATCCGATCCATTTTTTTTCTGTAATGAGATTACAAAATGTGAAACAGGATTTTCAAGGAGAATTATAAATGTAGGACAGAGCATGATATTCTCTATGAGATGTTGATTGAAGAGTAGTTGAAGGGGTTCACAAATATTGGTGACGTAAGCTGAAGAGAAACAATTGTTTAAGAGGCAGGGCAAGTTATTACATTTTAAGACTAAAGCAAACATTTTCGTTTAGAGAAATTGTTACAGAGTCATTAAGGATTAGACCAATATGGTTTCTTGCTATTCTTCTGCAAAACACAAAAGATACTTCAATGCACCACCCCTGCCTCCAACCCTGACAGCAAATAGTCCTAAAATGTACGAATGTGATCATACGAATCCATATGAACTAAGTTTGTCCTGTGAGATTGTTGAATAGTTACGAATTCCTGTTAGATCAGGCTATAATAAATTCAGCAATAGAAAACATCAATAGGAACTCTAACATTTTTCTCAAAAACAAACTAGTAATTGCAGATAAAATGCATTTTTTTGCTAATGCTATGCTAATTTTTAAGCTTTTTATACATAGAAAAATCTGAACATTACAAACCAGACATAGCCTGAGAACTCCATTACTGTATGTCTCCTGAGCCAAAACCAACCTCTGGGTGGAAAAATGACCCTCTGGGGAGTAATGGTAAAGCGTTTCTTGCTGTAATTTAATGCACTTTAACTCATAGGACAAACGTTAAATGTTTAAAAGTCTGCTGCAGTCGTGGGAAATAGTGAAGTGGCAGTGGGGCTTGTACTCAGCGAGCGCTACCGAGGCGATGATGTGTGTTTGCCAACGTGTCAGGGTGAAAATGGAAACATGGTCCACAGTGAGCGCTGCTAGCTTCCAGGTCATCATCGACTTTTTACCCTTGGTGAGAGGAGAGGCGTTCTGCTTTGCTCCTTAGAGGCAGCGGGCAGAGGCAGGGCGGTTTCTAAACTAGGACAAGGACACCAGATGACAAACTGGTTCCTGTCTCAAAACCGCCCTCGGGAAGGCCCCTGTACATACGGTAGTAGTGTGATACACACAGACAGGGGTCCCTTCTGCATTCAGTGAGAGTTGAACATTATGTATGTGCTTCTCTCTTTATTCTTTCTTACCGAACTATTCATTTTATTTCCGTAAGTGCCTTAATAATAAACAGAAATAAAAGGAGTAGTTTTGCCGCAAATGCGGTTTATTCATACCCTATATGCTGTTTTTATTTCTCTGGAACACAAAATGATTTTGAAAAATAGGATTTAATAGTGAACATGTTAAGTGATAAATTAAGCAAGTAAACAAAAGTAGTGCATACTGTAGTTTTGCGCTATGTTTCAAGTCACACATGCCACACAACACATTTATGAGGATAATAGTGAATGTCAAACTCCTTTTATAATATATTTTTTTCCGCAAAAGAAAGAAAATTCTGCATGTTTAGGTTACCTCAGTGGGAGTAAATAAGCAGTTATTTTGGCTTGGTAATTTTATCACTAGGCGAGAGAAAACAAGACCATTTTTTTCAATGAATAAAGGCTTTGCATGACGTCTTGGAATTAATTACACATGCGCTTGGCACGGACTAAAAGTGGGTTAGCTCTTTTCTCATGTGCATTTCTGCAGTTCTCTACAATGCTCTGAACTCTATGTTTCAACATTGGAAATGCCCACTCTCCTATGAGCATCCCGACCACTTATCTGCCATTCGGTCATAGTGTTGTCCTTTTATAGAGGTCACCCCTAAACATAACTGTTTTCTTATTGCTGCCTATTTGCTCCATTAATAAAATAAAATACTTACATATTAAAAATATGTCCAGGTCATGTTTAATAAAAAACTAAAACATTCATGTTGTTGGGCAAGTACATGTACAGAAATGTAAGTCCAGAATGTTGAAGCAGATCCAAGAGGAGAGAAATGAACTTTCATGATTTAAATGTTGCATGTAGAGTGCAAGATTCACTGCATGATATTTATGATTTCAGATAGGAATACATATTTTATCATGCATTTTTTTAAATCTGATATTTCTGTTAAGTGTGTGCTTTATTTTTCATTTTATTTACAACCACAGAACATTGAAATAAGACATTTTATTTTCATTTCATGCTGTCATAATTCGTTCTCAGTTGACTCTTCTGAAAAAAAATCTGTTTTGTTAATTGCAAACATGCTTCATGTGTTTTCAAAACATTGTTCTCTGGCCAGTTTCCAACGCATTACTCACAGCACACAGTACAAGCTTCTTTGAGAAATCGCCCTTAGAGTAATGTGATTTTCTGTGTTTCAATACAGGGGAGAAAAAGACTTAAATGTGCAGTTATCACAGTTCATACATGTGTTAGAATCATTGTTTATGGATTATAAATGACATTTAAGGAATTTAAATGGATAGATTCAAAAAGCCAACCTAATCTGGGCCATAATCTGGGATTTTTTGAAGCACTGGCCATGAAGTATTGAGACAAAGGAGATGCATGAATAGTCAATATTATAAAAAGCAGCATATTTACAGAGCTGGGAAGGACTGGAATACATTACATTTTTTGGGTGAACTATCCCTTTAAGAATTTCTACATACTGTAAATATTGTGTTGTATCACATTCAAATACTTCCTAGTGATGTCATAGTAGAACCATTTTTGGTTTCACAAAGAACCATTCAATCAAATGTTCTTTACAGAACCATGTCTTCCTTTCCTTTTTATAGTCTGAAGAACTTTTTTTCACCACAAAGAACCTTTTGTGAAACAGAAAGGTTCTTACCATGTCAAAGATTCTTAATGGAGCCATTTAGTCAAAAAAGTTCTTCTATGTCATTGAAGAACCATTTGAAGCACCTTTATTTTTTAGAGTGAAGACAGGGACAGTTCTATAGTGTCATTTACTCGTAAAATAAAGGTAATTCAAAAGGTTCTCCGCGGCCATAAAAGAACCTTTTGTCTTTACCATCACAAAAGGTTCTTCGTTGTGAAAAATGGGTTATTCAGATTATTAAATGGTGAAAAAGAGATGCTTATTTGACTCAATGGGTCTTTGTCGAACCAAAAATGGATCTTCTGTGACATCGCTGTGAAGAACCTTTAGGAACCTGAAGAGTGTATGTCAACATATCAAATAATTACATCATGTTTTTTTGTGTTTTGTTTTAGTGTTAAATAAACATTGTTGCTAACATAATTGAGGACAGAACAATATCATGATCTGTTCATGTTTAAAAAATAAATTCAGATTCTTGTTATAACAGGAATCTGGAGTCAGGCAATCTAGAATGGCATGGGTTAAAATCTTGTGACACATTTGTTAACATGAGGAGTGTTTGATAAACGTCCCATTGAACGAGCTGTCGATAGCCTGTGTCACAGAAGGACGGTCAGTGTCTCCTGAGACGTGCTGCCCTCATTGAGCGTAATGAATCCTGCTGTCGACACCAGGATTTTGAGGGTCAGTAGAGAAAAGAGCAGTACATGCTTGTCAGACATTGTGTGATCGCTCAAGTGTGTCATGATTGACTAACTATAGATGTTTAGGCTTTCTTGCCTACACTGCAAATCTAGGTTATTCACATTTTACGAAATAGTCGTAGTCTTTCATAGATATATAATGTTTTTATAGACGGCAACATGTAAGAATTGAAAACTGTACAACACACTCTCACGGCAAAAACAATTTTACGAGTCAGCTAATTTTGGTTAAGTTTCACGCCCCAAGTATTTTTCTCTAGGCGCTTGCATATACTAACTGTAATATATTCAAATACATTTGTATGAGAAGAAATTAGGTTATTACAATGTGTTAACATTTTAAATAATCCAAAAAGCACATTGCTCACATTTATATGACTTTTAATATGGAGCTGGAACTAACGCTTCTTATGCTCAATGCTTTCTGCATGAATTTCAAAACATGACATTTGAAGTCATTATAATTAAAGAAATTCTACTTTTATGAGAGTATAGTTTCTGAATTAATATCTATTTGAAATCATCTTTTTTATTTTGAACTATAGGGTTTTTAAACATTAAAAGAGGTGATGGTGAGAATGAAAGGATCGCACTCTGCCATGGCACAGCGTTGTTTATCTGCCTACTTTCTGGGATGTTTCTGGTGAGTGTCTCTGATTCTAATTGAAGGAAATATATCACGAGAGAAGCGACTTTAGTGCACAGGCGGTACATCTGTACAGCTTTCCTGTAGCTCAGTTGTAAGAGCATTGCGTTAACAACGTAAGGTTGTTGGTTCGATCCCATGGGATTGCAAATACCTATGTAAAATGTATAGGATAAAGCAATGTAAGTCGCTTTGGATAAACGCGTCTGACAAATGCCTAAATGTAAATGTATCTGTTATTTTACTCTACCATTAAATTGATGTGAAACATTACATGTGTGATGCGATGTGCCCCCTCTTCTGAAAAATCCTTCTTAATCCATCTGAGGATGGGAAGAAACAGATTGTACATGGCCACAAGGCCAGCTTTCAGACTTCACAGGTGTCTGTGCCAACCGGCTCTGTTGGCATTGGACCACCTTGCTAAATAAAACAATATAAATACTAATGGATTCAATTATGTAATGAACTATCAGCTGTTTACCATTAAAATCATTATATAATTGTGGTGTGTATATGTAGTGTGTTTTGGGCTTTATTCCAGTATTTTTAATGGGGTTTTGTTGGTTCGCTTACGCATTCCCTCCAACAGAACCCAACATTCTAGTTGTCATCGAAACCAATACATATTCCTCTTTATAATCTTTAAACCCAATAGTATTTAGTATCACATCTTTAGCAATTCAGATGACTTGAAAGATCACGTGTACATCCTTATAGATAAAGTTTGTGGTTCCCATATGAAAACCCTTAGAA
Source organism: Triplophysa tibetana (assembly GCA_008369825.1). Lineage (NCBI taxonomy): Eukaryota > Metazoa > Chordata > Actinopteri > Cypriniformes > Nemacheilidae > Triplophysa > Triplophysa tibetana. The sequence goes on from CM017907.1 coordinate 2,697,907, forward strand.
AGAGGTCTGGCACTTCAAGTCTAAAATAATATGATTACTGAGCAAGGGTCATTTTAAGCAATGCATTCATCCAAAGTGGCAGTACACTCATTGAAAGAACAGTTTCCCTTGAGCACTTTTGGGTTTAACTAATTTTTGCAAGACTTTTCTGAGCAGCCACTAAAACCAAGAATATTTATTTATGCCTGTTAATATGTTTTAAGTAGTTTTAAAGGGATAGTTCAACAAAATTGAAAATGATGTCATTACCGTGAGACATTTCTCAAAATATATATTTTTGTGTGTTTTGCAGAAAAAAGAAGGTCATATCGGTTTGGAATGGCATGACGTTGTGTAATGAATGAGATATTTTTCAAGATTGGGTAGACTCTCCCTTTAAGTACAAGTATGTTTCATTATTTCATCATTTCATTAACCACCGGTAAGCAAAGAGTAGTTTATTTTACAATTTCATGTTTAATTCAACCAACTCTAACTGATTTTCTGGTGAAATTGCTTGGTAACCTGCGTGTGTAGAAGCAGTAGAGAACATTTCTCTGAGTTATTTTGCAGACCATTCGGAAGGAGATAATTTTGTGTGGAGCACTACAATCCATCTTTATCAGTAGCACCCTCTTTTTATGGTGCAGCAGTAGAGCTGTGAAAAATATGCTAAAGGAGGATTCTGGACACAATATGTAGTAGATATGTAAATAGGATAAGCGGGCAGACTCTCTCTCCAAGCTGCATTGAGCTTGTTATACACAGATTTCACTGGGGCGGGTGTGAAGGATGATGGGAATTGTAACACTTTTGAGCGCTTCATTGTGAATGCGGCTGGCGGATGCGAGCGAAATGCGCAGAGATAGGGCAGGCGGAGAGAGACCCTGCAGCCAATAAAAATTCATGATTGTGGGTAATATGACAGAAAGACCTGCATGCAGAAATGATTCCTTATTGAAGCAGGAGGGAGGCAACTTATTCCATCTCTCTCTCTCTCTCTCTCTATCTCTCTCTCTCTCTCTCTCTCTCTCTCTCTCTTGTAAAGGAAAGCATTTCCCTAAGGTTGAGAAATAGATGTGACCCTGGATCACAAAACCAGTCATAAGTACATTGTATATAATACAATGAGTTTTCTTTAATGCCAAAAATCATTCGGATATTAGGTAAAGATCATGTTCCATGAAGATATTTTGTAAATTTCCTACTTAAAATATATAATAACCTTATTTTTGTGAGAGGATGGCCTGCCAACTTCACAGGCAATTTTCTCAATATTTCGATTTTTTTGCACTCTCAGATTCCTGAGTTTCAAACGGTTGTTTCTCGAACATACATTGTCATATTGTAACAACTCCTACAGCAATAGAAAGCTTAGTAATTCAGCTTAAAAATCGAAATTTCAAGAAATTGCCCCATAAGACTGGTTTTGTTGTCCAGGGTCACATGTGGCTATGACCTGCACAGTCTGTCTCTGACACATAAAACTAATTCTCAACTGGTTTCGCTTTGTTTTTTTGCATAGTTCGTTTTTTTTCATGCTCTCCCCAATCACAATAGACCCATGAACTCTGGCTTAGATGAATTCAGGATAAGCTTATGTGCAAAATAGACCAGACAAATCATTTGCTGTTGTTGATGGTGATGATGGAAAATATAATAGTTAATAAATCCTCTTTTATGATTCTTTATGTCCTGCATGAGCCCCATGGAAGTACATGACATTTAATTGCCTATAAAGACATTACATTTTCATTAGCAGAACTCATTTTGAGAAAATGCAAACATCATGGGTTTTGATATTATGTGCAGATATGAACATTGCATTGGAATTCATTAAAGTAAGACTTGGGTTTTCACCTTTGTTTAGACATCTCTGAAAAGTTGAAAACACATGCAAAACCTCCAGAATTTCATCTGCTTGAATTAAATAAACACATTATTATTTATCATTTATATTCAAACGAATCTATAAATAAATAAACAAATAAACAAATGTTTATTACAGTACAAATACATTATTTAAAAGGATTTGATTGCATAGGCCAGTATTGTCTTTATGAATTTGAGACTTTTGTTGTATGTTGATGTGTAAGCTATTCTGACTGTCTTTCCATCTGTTTCAACAGTTTTAAATTCCCTATCAAGTGTTTTTGTAAGATTTGAAATGCTGACATATCCATTATCCATGATCCATTATCCATAATAATTAATATTATATAAACGGTGGATATAATACTGGAATTGGAGTGTATATGTATAGGATCATTAGAAAAAGTAAGAATAAAGTCCCACCCATAAACTCAACATCATCAATGACATGACGTTTTAGGAATTCATATGAATTAGCCAAATTTTTAAATGGTTATGAATTTCCATTAGATTGTGATCTCGCTGGAATTTGTATATTTGAAGAGGTGGCTTATACGTATAGATTTGTACATTGTAAATCTTACAAAAACGTAAGATTACTAGAAAAAAGCAATAATGAAGCCCCACCCCTAACGTCACTGGCGCGAAAGCAAATCATACTAAAATGTCCGAATGAGATCGTATGAATTTTTACGAATCCGCCAAAATGAGCCATATCGTAAAACAGTTTTGCCGTGTGTTGTCTGAGCAGCTCTTAACAAAACTAATGATTTCATTTTCATCTTACGGTGATATTTATTTTATTTTTACAGAATTGACATTGAAAATGTGAAAAGCTGAAATTTTACTTCAAATGGATAACAAAGCAAATATTTGTTTGTCAAAGTTGCTGCATTAGATCAATGACAGTCTGCACACAGATTTTCCAGGAAACATTTCTGAAGGTGGACGCGGATGAGCGCTTAAAAGAAATGTACAACTTTTTGTTGTTTGTTTCACTTCAGTAAACCTGCCTGACCCTGTGATGCACTTTTCTCCCAAACAAAAGCCATTTGTAAAGTTCTCTGCACACTTCTTAGATTAAGAGCAAAGTTTATTGAATTTAATTCGCATGCGATTTGACTGGTCACAGTAGCCTTATTATTTTCCAATGGCCTTATTTCTCGCCCACTCAGATCCTTGTCCCAGTTAACGCTTTGTGTTTGGGCCCAGTTTTGTCAGTCCCCTGACATACTTTACAAGTGTATTGCTAACATCAAATGGAGTTTCCCAAGGTCAGCTGTCCGGGGATTGGATTCTTGTAAAGATGAGTCTGTCCATTCGCACAGACAGATGTCTTCCTCTAAATTCAGGCCATCTCTGAATTCTCAGTAGATTGACAAAGCAGACACTTTGAATAGAATCCAAGATTGGGAAACAATGCATCGCCCCATGAGACTCTCAAGAAAGATATTGAAAATGAGGCAGATTGAACTCAGTCTGAAAGCATTTTCATGACCTTCAAGAATGCCATTTAAAAAGCTCCTTGTTTTGATACACTTCTTGTGTTCTTTGGCTCACATTAACACAAGCCTGATGAAAGCATTATTCCCTCCGGCCAGAAAAAAACTTCTGGGGAAAATGTACCAATTTATGTTGTTCCCGGCTAATCTCGGATCGCAACGTCTGCTTCAGAATTTATTTTTAGAAGCATGTGAAATGCATCATTTAAGAACAAAAAATGCTTAGAAGTTGATGTTGCGTCACCTTTCACCCCATTTGAGATATTTCACATCCAGGCACTCACAAAGATATTTAGATATTTAAAAGCCTTTCTTTACAGGGCCACACCAATGTGTATCGGCCTTAACATGATTACATCAGGGTGTTTTCTAATTTGTTATCACCCTTTCTGTAGCACCCAAACTTTTTTTGTAGTACAGTGTTTATACCAGATGCTCTCTTGGACCAGTTTCCAATATATTCATTTCATTCACTTTTAGTATTTTATTTTGGATAGCTATATATAAATAATTTGTTGTCATTCTTTCAACAGTTCAATCGTGGAAAGTTTTAGACGTGTATACATTTTTTTTTGTATAATTAGAATAAGCTTACTCAAGTCTTGGAAAAAATGACCACTTACAATAACGGTTCTGACATAATTTCCCCTGGAGTTGTCATCAGTGGTTGATGTACAGGAAGTAAAGCTTTGGATGAACACGAGTGGCCAGTAATGTCCGGCTCATCTATTCTGAGCTTTATGCAATTACAATCAAAGACATCATTAGGACCTGATTTGGCTCGGTATAAAATCGAACCGAACGAAGAATAGCATGTAATTCACCTTCGGCTGACCTTCAACTCTATTTTTTCTGGTTATGGACATAATTAAACTTAATGATTTAGAAATGACAAAATAGAACCTGTAGAGAAGTCTGGGAATGACTTTTAGTTAAAGGTACAGTTTGTAGAAAGCACCGCTAAAGGACGCACGATCAAAACAACAACATCGCGTAGCTTGATGACGCTGTGTAGAAGCGTGGAATGATTGGATATGTTGTCTTTAACTCCATCGCTGATGGAACCGCTGATACATCAATCAGACGGGAACGAGAAATCATGTTAGCGGAAGAGGTTAAGTAATAATGTATATAAAGGTTGAGTTTGATGAAATCATTTTATTTCATTATAATGAATTAGACTCGAGTAATGAAAGGTTTTAAACTAAATTGTTGGCCAGTAAAGGTGGTAACAAAGGGTAACGCGGATATGACGCCATTGACAGGTGACAGGTGACTAAACGGCCCTGATCCACTGTTTAGAAGGGTGATTTTCTCAGGATTTAAAAGCGGTTGGAAACAAAAAAATATAAAATTTGCCTAGTGGTTTTTGGATACTTTCCTGCAAAATTCTTACAAACTATACCTTTAAATGAAGGGTTTACCTCAAAATCTAAATTCTGTGTAAATTTTCTCAAAGTTTGAAAATTGAAATCCAAACACCTTAAAAGTGTTTATCTTATTTTAAGAAAACGTGGAATGTCGTGAACAAGTTACATGGAGTGCTTTCATAATATGTTTACTCTTTTTTTCTGTTTTAGAGGGAATTTTGTAGATTGACTGCTCCACTCCGATGCATGTAGATAGAAATAGGTCATTCTAATGTAATAAAAACATAAAGCTTCATTATGTAAGCTATTTACACACCTCTGAAGGCATACCTATGCATATTATATTGCATTTCTATCAATAGATCATCCCAAAAATTACACACTGGACCTTTAAAACATAAAGTTACAAAGAAGAATTTTCGGAAACACTTTAAAATAAGGTACTATTCGTAGCTACAGATAACAATGAACAATTTTGTTTTCAGCAAGTATTAATCTTGTTAATGTTCATGTCAACACAGTTATTCGTGTTAATTAATAACTAATGTAAACAGTGATAACGTCTGATCTGAATAATGCATAATAAACGCTGAAATAAACATGTATTAATATAAATAAATCCTATCTTAGTATTGTTCATTGTCAGCTCACTTAGCTAATGCATTATAGTTGTTTATATAGCACCTTATTGTAAAGTGTTGACACATTTCCCTTCAACGAAAACCTTCTCCCTCTCAAAAAGTGTCTTTCAGAATGTTTAGCAGCCGCTTGTCTTTGCGTGATGTGCATGTGCGATGGGTAAAAAGCAAGAGGTTGTTGCACACTTGTACTCACAAATCGAGACAGAAGTGATGAGTAATGTGACGGTGATGTATTTCCCCCTGAGGTGTAATTACCCTTGATCCTTCTTTGTTTTCAGGAAGTGTTTGTAATTGAAAACAATTCAAGCAGTCAGCAGGCATTATTATACTCCGACATGAGCCAGTGGCAGATGATTGTGTAATTCTTTGCCTCTTCTTGGTCGAGTGTTCTGTTTCTGAAACTTGAAAGGAGTTTGTGTTTCAGCACTAATACAATTCGGTTGAGTCTGCTGATATAGAGTCAGTGAAGCCAATGAGAACACCTTCTGTCAGGGCAAAGCAGAGTTAGCACGTGATTATATTTTCATTATATGTATGCATTTGGCCATCAATGATCACAGTATTTTTTATTTTTAGGTGAACTGTCACTTTAATAAGACGGAATCTTATAACAGCAATTAGACCCCGCCACAAGCATTAAAAGCCTCCAAAGATATCACACAGGACAGCTGGCGTTTATGACCTATTATTAACTGTCCCAGTCTTATTACTGGGATAAATTGGTCATGTTTGCAAACATCAGGGAAATGGAGCACTGAGTCTGTTGATAAATTGCTTAATTAAATGACATTACTAAAAGTGAAAGTACAATTAATTGCACTCTGCCTTCCTCTCATTACAGAGCTTAACGGTGTGGTTTTTATTTGCAGATGTTCCTGCTGCAAATCTAGGGAACGGTGCGGGAGAAAACATTTATTTTCAGGCGACTGTATAATCTGACATTGTGCGTTGAGCAGATAGTGGGTGAACAGGACGGTTTTAGATTGAATGATTAAATTGTGCTTTATAATGTGCTACGTTGATTTAAATCAGTTTTAAGATCTTTGTGTCAGCTGTTTTAGATAAAGAAATAAAAAAATTTATACAGTATATTTTGTGGAAGGTACTTTTTCACTTTTAACTTTAAAAAAAGTGACGGTAAAAGTTGCCATACATTTTTAATCCTCTATATCGCCATGTCTGTTTAAAATGCAACATTGCAGGTTGTTTTACTTGACCTTACGGTTGAAGTCAAAAGACATGAAATGTATACGTCACTCCAAATCATAAAGAACAGCTGAAATTTATATATGTACCCCAGTTTGAAACATAGTTATGAACAAATATTTTTTTGTTTGCTTAATACTCTTTTTATTTTAATTAACGAATTTCTGCATTAAGGGGGAAAATATTTGTTAAATGGTTTGCTAGATGTAGTTTTGTTGCAAGCATATATTTTTCACATTTTATTTGAAGTTTATGAGGACAATAATCAGCAATATGCCCTTGTTAATTCCCTAGTACGGGGCTTGAATGATTTCGTGTAGTGAAAGAACGCATGATAAAAGATGACCTTTTGAAGCAAAGCAGAAGTATTTTTCTGTTGAGGAAACCGAGTCATGTAATCTCGCTTCTAATGCAGTCAAGCAGACCGTATGGCACGAGATATTTTATTGAAATATAGGATAAGGGGTTTGCTTTTGTTGAGTTTCATACCACCGCACACGCTTTGTTGGAGAAAGCACCGGTGTTATCAACTTCCTCCATTTATCTCAATGATCCCTCTTTATAAAACATTGAAGCCATTCAAACAACCAAGAGGATGCTGTCATCACAGGCACAAATATAAAGAAGGTTTTTAGTTTGCAGGTTGCCTTTGCTGGAGGGGAGATGGCATGAAATCAGCCCCGTGGTGTGAAATTCACCATTCATTAGTCCATTAATATTCTGGACGTTAAAGAGACACGGTCAGTCACTCTCCAGGTGTTTCTGTCATCAATGACAAATGGAAAAGCAAATGTTCGGCTGCAGTACTGCTGAGCTCTTTACGGCAGAGGACTTTGTGAAGATTTGACTTTTTGTGGAGGAATCTCAAATGGAATGTAAAAAAGTCTTGTGACAGCTGGGGAAGGTTAGCAACTAACTACTAACTGACAAAAAAATGGTTTAACAAAACTTCAGAATAGATCATATGGAGTGAAGTGCATGAATAAAATCTGTGTCGGACGAAACAGTCTCATTGCTTAATGGTCAGCATGGCTACAGTAAATGTTTGAAAAAGTCCTTATTTGAATGTAATTGAATAGTTTCATTTTGAATTCATGTTAATTGATTAGCTTGATGCTAACCTGAGGTTTGGCCTTTCCTTTCCATTATAACCGTTTAATATTTTCTTTGCTTAGGAGGAAACAGAATAAGAAATGTGAATCCTGGGGAGAACTGTAAAATGACCTGCCGGCTCAGTTTGATTTGCCCTCGCTTCTCAAATATTGAAAAAGCTATTAAGGTCTACAGTTGTTTTTGGAATATGATTTAAAGTGTCTAAATTCTCATCGCCTCATGTTCCCCTTTGCTGGTGCCAAGATTTATAATTACAAAAGGAATAAAGAAGCTCAGGGACTGTTAGTCTCACAGTTACCAAAGTGTATGAGATCAGGACCAATTACTTGCTTCTCTACCAATTTCACTTCAAAGTGAACACTGCTTACTAGGTCCCCTGCAAGTTGTGGGAAATTTCCAAGCATTCTTATTAAACATTTTTCGGATTGCTCTTTTAAAAGTTTAATTGAACGACAGCTTGGAATACCAGGGACTAAGTATAACCGTTCTCTTGCGTTTACATTAACACGTTTGCAGATACTTTTTCTTCCGACGATGCATTCAGAATATGATATCATGGCAATTCGTGAATGTTTTATGAAGTAGTTCTTTCATTCGAATTTATTCTCATTCTTGTACATTCTCATTTGTAAGTTGTAATACTATATGGCTAGCTTTTGGACAAGATGGGGTGTGGCTTTATTATTGTATTTTTTTAGTCATCAAACAATTTCGTTCAGTTTACTTCTCACTAATTCAAACAAGTTAGCCACCACGTGAAATAGTCACACAATTCTGTGAGCTGTCGTTCTCTATTTATTGTTTGGTTTCGTGTAGTCCATTCATTTTACAACTCAACCTTTTCAAAATTTCTATTTTCTTTCTTTTTATGATCTTTTTGTCTCATCCAGGTACTGTAATTTACCTGAGGACTTCATATCATGCCTCCCTCTCTAACCAGGAGGACCTGACCTGTTGCGTTTGTGTCGTTCCGTCTGACCTGCATGTTAATCCTCACTCTGGAACTAAGTTAACTCGAGCCAACAACCAATAAAATGACACGTTTCATGACACACGACAAGGTAATAATCACCCTTCACACAACAGTGGCATAACCATGGTGGCCTCACTCAGAGAATAAAAGTATAGTGACTCATAAGCTCTGTTCAATGTATGAAGTTATTTTTGGTCTCACTCTAGTAGGCATCAGCAAGGAACAAAATGATGCTACCTAAATTAAAGAATGTCTTTAAATTGTAAGACATTTTGGGTGAAGGCAACGTCATATCCTCGCTGTCCTACTGATACCTTTGATGTCCAAATTCCCTGTCGTTCAGTAAATATAAAAACTGAAATTAAAAATGATGTGCTGTTAAGTTAACAACGTTTAGAATGGTGCAAAACCATTATAAAGGGTGACTAATGATAATTAAATATTGAGATACAGGCTTTCAGAAAGACAGCAGTGGTATCATTTGTGAATAAGGCAACCCCAGAATGCATTGCAGCAAATCTGTTAAGTGTTAAAAATATTTCCATCTAATGAAAGAAAAGCCAATCATTTGTGGATTTCAGAGTGCCACAGTGTTCTATAGCATATTAGATATTATCAGCTATGAGCTTTAATAGTCTATCATGCACTTTACATCATTAGGCTAACCCTCAGAGATTGTCTCTAGCACTGTTTTCTTTGAATAATGATTTTTTTGAGCAATGCATTTTTTCTATTCCCAAATATGTTTAGATAAACAGTAAATGGCATCATCTTTAAAAAATTACCTGTTTACATAGGGCGCAATTTTATTGAAGAAATGATTCAGTTTTCTTACAAAACAAATAACTGTGGTTTAAAGGTCCAGTGTTTGACATTTAGCGGCATCTAATGGTAAGGTTGCGAATTGCAACCAACGACTCTACGGCGGCTGCTAAGATTGTCACGTTTTGCATCTATCCTGAAGGTGGTAACGTATTTGAAAAATGCATTTTGTAACAGTTTGTCCATTTAGGGCTACTGTAGAAACAACTTTGCGGATTCCATGCAAGGGGACTAGTGGTGTAAACAGAAATAGCTCATTCTAAGGTGATCCATTCGTTACCTTATGTAATGTAAGGTCTTTGTACACCACTGAAGACAGTTATATTATGTCCATATATAATATAAGTATAGTTTCACTGTGATATTTGTAGCTAAACTGAGGTAATACAAATGGTTATCATTCCAAAAATCCAATTTCCAAAATTGTTGCCACACTTTAGGTATAATGAAGAAATTAAGAGCTGGTCTTAGTTGTCAACTGTTCAGCCGTCATACATCAATATTGCTTGGGTCTCTCTGGGTTAACCGAGTAACTGCCCATGAAAAGCTTTTAAAAGAGTCATTTCTGTTAGATGCTACCTTGGAAGGTAGCTGCCCATGCAGATGGCAAACAGCGAGGTAGCCCACTTAGTTTTGGAAAAATGGCCGTTTCCCTTTAGCTTAGGATCATAAACATGTTTAAGATGTCAGGACTGATTAATTAACGTTGACCGTTTTTTCAACCCCCTATATCACGTGACTTCCGGCTGCTATATGTTATGCACGGTCAGCTCATTTTGTCGCCGAAGAGTCTCACTCCGTCTGTCAAAACACATTACGCAGACAGATATCACCCAGCGTGCACTCGCGTGCACCCACCGTCTGACCTCTGGGTGAAGCTGCCACCTGCATTTTAAATGCCATGTTCAATAGCACACGGTACGCCACGCAGATGTGTTGCCAGGGACACATCAGTTGCTTAACTCAGATCAAATCCTCCTGGGCTTTAGATGAAATTATACTTTTCGTTTTATTAACATTGTGTTTGTAGCGTTAAAGAGGCACTCTCCACATTACGCAAGAGAAACTATTAACATGTCCAGAATACATTATATAAATATTTTGATGGAAGTGCTATGCCGTTTTTTATGCCGACATTGTAAAACCAGACCTGCCCATTTCTTCCAGCTGGTGAGCCAGAAAAGAAGAGCTATAATTCACTTTCTTTAAGACCGTATGGTTTCCCTCGGTGGGACCAGACAATCACTGACACCGCTACATGCCTCTAAACTTCATACACTGGACCTTTAATAATTTACAACATATTACAAATTAAATCAAACAATGACTTTAATACCTCTCTTACATGAGGAAAGCGTTCTGAATTATTATTAAATGATTGAGGTTAAAACTGAGGATAATCTTGGCAATGAAAGAAGCTGTGGTAGTCAGTGTGGTGAAACTAACATACAGGAAGATATTTTGTGGTCATGTGACAAGAAAACCAGGAAACAGGAAATGATGTCATCATTTGGTTTACATTTTTGACTGCTGTTTTGAACCGTTTATGCATGCATAGTTTTGCTTTATTATCATTTCAAAACGAAGGCAGCAAATTGCTCTTACTGTAAAGTCAAACACCAAGGACCTCATAAAAGATATTTGGGTTTTCTTGGAAACCTCACACTTGGTTTAAGCTGGTGCTGCAAAGCAGCTTGTGGGAATTAGTAGGAAGGTGGTTTGAGGTTGAATCCTTCTAGAAACACTGATCTGAGGGGTTTTGTTTTGTTTTGCTTTCAGCTAGACATACAGAAAGATGTATTCTGTCTAACCAAAATCAGTTTGGCTTCCTATTGTATATGAGGAAGCGAGACATGAGGTGGATTGGAGCAGCAAGACTGCAGTGTGGCCCTAAATAGATGGGCGTGATAGATGCAAATCTGTGATTCTCACATTTTCAGAAAATAAATCACCTTCTTTGGAGCATGTTTCTGTCGGTCTTAATAAGGAGAAACACACAGATGTTTACTTTGGATGGATTGTGATACTCAAGTTCAGAAAGTTGGCAAAATGTTTAGTAGAGTTTCCTTTTTACCAGATGCATGAACAATGACAAATTTGTTTGAGATATCCTCAAGGTATTTTTCGGAGAACATTTGGTGGGGTTTCTACAGGTTCATAACATTGCATTGAATTGCTTAAAGTTTCATGAAAGCACTTTCAGGTTACATTTCACCCCAAAGTTACATCCTCTTTCAGGACCATTACGATTTTATTGCAACAACTGTAATACTGAATAAAATCCTGTCACTCTCAATACGAATTCTCATTACTGTGAAACAAAATTAAAATGTATTTTTTTTCACTAGCTTTATAGCTATACTGTTAATTATGCCCATAGGATGGCCTTCATTTTGCTTCAGGAAAATCAGTTTTTATTCCTTTTGATTTTGGGGAGAAATATGAGCTAGATGTATTCCTGACAGGTTTTTTTGAGTTTCACCCAGTATGCATTTTTGTATGCAATACCATACCTGCCTTAAGTTGTAAGTAATATGTTACTGTATATCAATACAGACCGCTATGCCTGATGCAAGTCTTCTGCAATACAACGTTCACAGAAAGTCCCGCTCAATATGTAGCTCGGAGGGTTAAGCGAAAAGGTTTTAATCTTGTTTTGATACGACCTTCTTATCCGGCCATTTTGTCGACAGAATTGGATTATTCTGAAGTAGCTCATGTAGAGGCCCTCACACGGCGTTTTACCTCTGAAGCTTCACTTCACTCTCCATCACGGACCCCTGTTTCTGTTTGTAAAGAAACAGACTATCTTTCGTCTTTGTGCGTCCGTTCCTCGTGACGTTTGTGGTACAGAAAGACGCCCGTGAGCGTTTACAAAAGCGGTCAATAAATTACTTCTTCTTTTTCTTGTGGTTAGGAAGCGTTTTATATGGATTATGTCAGTCAGAAGGAAGCACACGGGCATCCTTGTGAAGTTTCTGTAGTCTGAGTGCTCTGTGTTCTGATGTTTGTCGGAGGAACCTTTCATCCATCAAGTCTCAGGCTGACTGTTCTCTTTTTAAGAAAGATGGTGAAAGACAGCTTGTCTCGCATGTTGATTTATTACCACCCACAGTGCTCTTTAATATTGACTTTCCTCGGTGACTCTAAACACACATTGGCGCTTTAGCTGGCTGTCTTTTCAACTGGGTTAAAATTAAAAATGCGTTGATTACATTTCTGGGTAAATGAGGTCTTCATTACACGGATTAACTTTAGGCAACCTTATATGTGACCCTGGACGACAAAACTACTCTTTTGAAATTGAGTTTTTTACATCATCCGAAAGTTGAATAAACAAGCTTTCTATTGACGTATGAGTTGTTAGATTAGGACAATATCTGGTGGAGATACAACTGTTTTAAACTCTGGAATCTGAGGGTGCCAAAAATCATTTCAGAGGCACTGTAGCAGGCCATCCACTCACAGAAATAAAGTTTTGATATATTAACGGTAGAAAATTTACTAAATGTCTTCATGGACCACAATCCTTACTCATTATCCTAATGATTTTTTGGCAATAAAGCAATAAATTATCATTTTGAAAACAATGTATTTTTGGCTTTTACTAAAAACGTTCCCGTGCAACCGAGAGTCACATATGTCTTAAATACTCAGTATTTGACTGGTAAAAATCATAGCTTCTCTAAAAAAAACTCCCTCTCTCAACATGTATTGTTCAGGTTATGTGAGTAGTTGGGCATAAGTCGTTTTCGTATTCAAATTTCTACCTACTTTGGTTAAAAGCCTGCCAAAGAGAAATGTCTAAATGTTAATCTATAATTCAAATTTCACTTCTCATTTTATGAAAATCTTATTGAATAAAATAAAATACAGGAATACATGTAAAGGCCACGCTCTCGGGAAGTACTTAATAAAAAGCGATTAATGAATTTGTGAACTATGGCAGTTTTGGAAAATGTACTTTTAAGGTGAGACTTTTTCCAATTTACTTGTGTACATGTATATTTACATCTTTTCCTCAGTGTAGATTTGGATTATATGAACCTTAAACACATTTTAACGTTGATTGTTACATAAATCGGATCCAAAAACTAAACAAAAAGGCTCGCTTAGTGATCATTGAATGATCACTTCCATTGCCTTTAATGTGACATAGAAATCTCCAAAATGCGATACTGTCAAATCCATTTACATATTTTTTCACGCTCTCAATCATTCTGCAAATTTACTCCCAAAATCAATGCAAACATCTTTTACATATGATTGATTCTAAAAGCTCAATAAAGATGACTTGTGTAATATCTACAAATCAACCCACCCTAGATATGAAAATCTGATCATAAATGAAAACATATTGTATACCAGTAGATGGCATTATCAAGCACTGCCAACGTTATTTTAATGCCCTTGAGTTTATTTTTAGTTCAGCGGTACAGAGGAAAGGTTTGGACTGGTTTGGCAGATTTTTATAGATTTATACGGGAGTTGCTGGCTCTGCTGAGGTCTGCTTTGTGGTTAGACAGTCAAAGGTATTGATGTACTCTCATCCGTTCTGCTCCATCTTCTTGGCTCAGCCGTCAAAGAATATTGGCAAGAATGAAATGAGAGGGAAGGCAGACGAATGATTGTGATACAGACTTCTTAGATGAGCCTGGAAGGCTATCCGAGTCTAATGACTCAGGTTATCAATATGTATCTGTTCGTCTTTTATCTGGCCAGATACCAGAACCATTCGATTTATCTTAACGTAGTGCCTCGCTCATCCACAGACCGCTGCTGTGGTTTTAAAGGAGCCACGTCATTTTTTCCCATTTAATTCTTTTAGCTGCAGCACAGTTCTACTAGTATTAACTGCAGGTTTTATGTCAGATCCATTACAGTTTTTACTGATCCATCCTTCATTAACAGTCTTTCTTTAAAAAAATCTACACTGCACTACGACAGGGTCGGGCCAAACACTAAATTGCCATAATTCAGGTGTAAATGAAGGAGCTGTATCTATGAACTCACAGTCACTACACATCTCATCAGATGAACGTATTTTGATCATGTAGAAAATTTCCATATAAAATTATGGTGATTTATTCTTGGTTCAGACATCAGGTTTAGTTTTATATTTCTTTGAGTTTGAAGATTATAGTAATTTGTAGTGCATTTAATTTACAGTCTTTATTGTAAAAAATATGTTATATTAAATAATAATTTTTACATTAAAATATTTTCCACAAACACGCATATGTATTGGTCATATATAACTTTGAACTGTTGAAATAAATGTTTTATTTTATTTTATAGACCACTTCACCAGACTTAAATATCGGTCCAGAAGCACTTTTAGTATAGTTTCTATTATTCTATTTTTAAATATTACATCTATAAGTAAATCTTAAAGTCGTTAAACATTCTGATTCTGTTATAAATGTTCTGTTGGTTGTATTTGTTGAAAACATTTGTTTTTTGCTTACGTTTTCCGGAGTGGTCTATGTGAACCAGAATGTTTCATAACCAGTTGACACTTATATTCTTGTCAAAAGTGTTAAACTGTCTTTCCAAGCCCCAAGCAGAGACTACACTGGCCATTAAACCCATCATTAAATTATACAGCCACAAGAGCCAAAGATGAAGGACATTTGCAGAAAAACGGGTGCTTTTTAGCTCATAGTATTGAACACACTTGCACTATAACTCGTGAGCCTTCAAACAGAATCTTCACATCGCGAAACGTTTAAGAAGTTGCTCTTTGCAAACAGTTCTCTGACCTTGTCGCGCTGCCAATTTCTTTTGCCTGTTGTGTTGTGTGTAAAGTACTGCAACTCCTCCGCTGTCCAACTCTGCAGAAGGTATCTTTCAAGATTCCTGGCACGTCAGCCCATGTTTGCATGCTCTGATGTGCCCGATTTGCCTGCTAACACTGAAGGATGACAGGACGGAACTCTTGGGCCCCGGGAGAACTCTAGCGTTTGTATTCCAAGACCATCTCGATAGGAAGACAGCAAGTTGCCGGGGTACTGCTTATTTGCGGGGGAAGTTATATGTGTGTCTAGTATAAATTCTTGAAAGTTCCAGCAAAAGTCTATCCCAACATGGTTGGCCTAAATATAGCAGTGCAAAAAAAGATAAACAGTGTTATGCTTTAAACCTTTTCTCTTTTGCCACTGGCACATTTTTATGTTAAAACATGTCCTTCCTCCGTTGAGCAAATTTAATTCATCTCTTTCTACTTATTTCTCAGTTTTTAAATCGCAGTAGCCAGAGATGGAATGATCTGAACGGGCCTGACATAAAAACTGTACATCCGCTGTGGTCTGATGCGAATCTCTTCACCTGTGGCACCGCAAAGGGTAAGTTCAGAGAAAGTTCACTTACAGAGGAGATAAAAGAGCACTTGTTATTAGAACGGGCACATCTGAATTCCGTCAGGGCTGAAAAAATGTCAATTCTAGCTCGTCCTGAATGCTATTGACAGTTCTTTGAACATTAACTATGAAGGGAGCATCAAAACATACTAGCCCCATTTGACTCGAATACAGTATGCACTATGTAGTGAAACACTGTAGATGATGATTTCCTGTTGCTTTTGTTGGGGAAATAAAGTAACGACAGCACCGGGATGTAAATCGCATGGATTTTTTATTCATTTAAAAGGCCCACCTTTTAATTCACACCCTGGTGTCACATCAAATTATTTCTCCCCCAAAGAGAGCATCCAGGTTTTAATTCTACACGTCAGATGAGGTTATCAACAGTGTTATCAATCAGCGTTTCCATAACCACGAAAGCGCACAAGTTAAATCTGAACGTGTTTTTCACCTGTGGACGAATAGATGCTCGCAAATAGAAGTTGTGATCGTCTGAGCAGGTAACCATAGCAACTGTGGTCTGCTTGAGAGCTTCCCATTAGGATCAGTATCGGATGATGCTTCAAAACGTAAGTACTGTTATAAATTTACATATCACAAGTACATCACAAAAATGATGTTTTTTTAGGGCGCCTTTACGATACGTTTGGTTAACTGCGTCGGGTCAATCTGCATTGTGTGACATGAAGTCATATTGTGCCTAGATATCGTCCCATATTTCTGAGAAATTAGAGTCGTTACTTTTGCTATGACTTGTTGTACCTGTATGTTGTGGATCTTTCGAACGACTCCTGTGAAGATTCATTTGAACTTATTTATAAGTAGTATAAATAGAGAAAAGAAGAGGGGGCACAAGGATAAATCAACAATTGAAAGTTTAATACCACTAACATGAATGTAACTATCATTTTTACAAATCTATTTTAGCTTCTCAGGACCTTCTCATCAACCTTCTTAATTTCTTTAATAAGATGCTTTTCACCTCTCTGCTGCCTGTCTGACCCGCTGCTCGGAGCTCAAGAGTCGTAAAGCAGAAAACGCCTTTCATGGCTAATTAGTCTCAAACTCGCTGATGGTGCTTTTAAACACGAATAGATTCACTGATATTTATGGTAAGTTTTTTTGTATCATGCATATAAAACGTCTGAAGATCAAAGAGCCATTCTTAAAATTAATTAGACAAGCATGTGTTTCCGAATATTGAGTATATGAAAAAGTTATTTAATTATGTGCTATCATGCGTTTTGATGTAATAACTGTGATTCGATTGGATGAGACACGATAAAACATGACAGTGTACAGGCCTATAACCTACCAGTACATCAATTTTAATGTATTAATAATTCTGATGATGGTAAATCATGATTTTACTTAAAAAGCAGATTTATAAAAGTAGCCGTTATTGCGAATGCAGAATTAGTGAGGTTAATATTCTATCATCATTTATCATTTCTATTTTATTCAATCTCATGGATATGTGAGTTTGCACTTTTTTTGTTTTGGTGTGTATTGCTTTGTGTTTAACCTCCCTGCTGAAGTAAACAAAAGAAACCATTGTAGAAATTCTAATGGTTTCATTAAAATACCAATAGATTTTTGCGTTCAAACCTTTACAAAATGTCTTTCTGCAGTGAATTTTGGGCATTATTCCAATATCTATTATATTCTATTGGTGCCAGATGACACCTCACTAGTAAAATCCATCACATATCAGTCCAATAGACACCATTATAGTTTCCATTAAAATCAATATAATTCCCATTATGACCATTAAATCACTTATATTTTCTACTGTGCTGTGGTTATATTGGCTTTTCCCCAGCAGGGCTGTCTGTTAGCAATCGCCAGTGAACCTCTGCATTTTGTGAACCCGTGAGTCTCTGTATGGAGTGACCTTGTACTAACAGACCCACATTTCACCTCCATACTAAATTATTGTAGATACAAGCGATGTATAGATTTTATCACATATCATTTATTATATAATATGTCTACACTGACTCGGTGCAGTGAAGCTTGCTGATGTGTGACTCGGTTGGCCCCAGATTTAGCTAGTGATTTCCGCTCGGCTGAAATGTCATGATCCTCTTTGCTGCAATGAGAGTGACCTGTGTTAGCCAGAGGCACCGGCTGAGCCCTGAGAGCCTGCACAGAGACTTAACTGCACACATGGGCAGTTGCTGGGCTGATGTTGCCAGCCAGTACAAGTGAATTCTATGGATGAAGACAAACTCTAGAAATACTGTAGTAGTCTGTGTCTTGCACTTTGGGTATTCCCGGTCTAAAAGCATATACTTTTATATGGAGATTACAGGGCAGAAATCCTCTCTGTATGTAGAAATGTCAACGTAATGAAAGCTTTTCTCTTTTTTTTTCTCCCCGTGGGGTTCTCGTCTCAATAACAAGTACGCTGAATAAGTCAGTGAATAAAATCTGCAGTTATTGAGCCAGTTTCCGTCTCATCGCCTGAGTGTATTTACATAAGCTATTGAGCCAAAATAAGCTAGTGTGCGTTCCAGCCTCATAGCGGAGATGGCGACTTCTGATGCATTCGGTGAGCTGATTTATTTGCAGGAACTTCATCTGCTGAAGTACGGACCAATCTCTCGGTCAGTATTCAAGATACATTTAATCACATATGAAGATGCCGGATTCAATCATAACAGCCCGTTAAAGGATAATATGAAAGTGGAAAATAAAACATTGTTTTTTATAAATGAAGTGGGGGGTTGCCATGTGGTTGCTAAGGAGTGTTTGGTTTGTCTGTTGCTTTGTCTTTTCAACAACATTTTTGAATAGGCTTGCCCGTCTTTGGGCTGCAACAACGTTGACTTCAATGTAGTTATGTAGAAAAACAACAACAAACAAACAGAATAATAAATGGTACAGTAGTGTTGCCAGGGTTTTCCAGCACAATTGGATCATTTTGAGAATGTAGTCGCTGCAAAATTCAGCAAGAAATAAGATAGAATGTTGTAAATGGACAGAGGAGAAAATCAGGATTGTTGTCAGTCCTTTTGGGTCGGTTCTTATAACTTTTTTCAGTTTAAATCATTGGGCTGGGAATATTTATCAGATACTACAGCTACATATCATTTAGAATCGAATAGAATCGCATAAAATGCTTAATTGGCCAAGTATGCCTAAAGAATTCCTACATTGCACATATACACATACAGACATGACAACGCAGAGTCAACATTTGTGTTTGACTTTTTAATAAAGCATTATTTTATCTAGACATTGGGTTTAGCAGTTTGGGTTTGAGTTTCATTTAAACATTTTAAACACTAGATTAAGTTACAGATAAACACTTACAGATGAATGAACACAATTCTGTGCACTGTCTGTAGTCAATAGGATGAACATATGGATGAATGAGGGAAACAGCACAAGGCTATGGGCAATATTCCTCTTTTCTGCTCTGTGGTTCAGCAGGTGAATGTACTAAATGATTTAGCGAGAGAGAGAGAGAGAGAGAGAGAGAGAGAGGTGGGCAACTACTCGTTCAATGCAATTACCATGACTGCAGTTTGGGTGAATGAAGATGACACCCAATCATCTGGCTCATGATGTGTGTGTCTATGTGCACAGAACTTTTGACCTGGGTCAGTAAGAAACCAGCTTTCCAGAATCTAAAACACTGTATCAAACACATTAGCAACCGGATAGCACAAATGTAAAAATATAATTTCCCTTATTTTCTCCGTTTAATGACAATGAATTGTACGGCAGTTGTTGCTACTCTACCATTATTGGTGAACTGTCCCTTTAAGATATGAGTGAGACAGTGTTCAAAGGTCCACATATGTACGTAAAATACAGTACAACACATACAGTAATCTACAGATATCATATCTGAGATTCAGGAGATTTATATATAGTTAGATGGTCAGATTAAAAACACTTTGATGTCGTTAGTTGACGTTATGTTAATGCAGGATGACATGCAATAATGCATCAGTCAAAAGAATTCACCCAGATATGCCAAAACAGCAAATTGGTTTAATTGGTAGAAAAAATACATGTCATAATCCTATAATAAGAATGTTATGCCTTTATTCAAACAGATTACGCAGTTCACAAGCGAGAATATGTTCTGATCTTGTCTCCTGGGCCACTGTTTCAGACTGGCTGAACTTTTCAACTGCTCACTGTGACTGTGTGTCTTGTATCTTGGTCACTAGATGCATGCACAGATCCGTCTGGGCTTCTACAGACCTTGACTCTTTGAAATCCCTCGCACGTCTTTGCAGTAATGCATTTTGTGTTTGTGTGTGTGCAGCCAAGTGTGGGGAAAACAGTTCTGGATGTTTTGGTCAGTCTTATGGAATCTGCCAATGTTATACCAAAATCCAGGGAATTAAAATATCAGTCAAGCAAAATTATTTTAATTTAACTTATATAGAAAATGTATTTTCTTTTACAGTAAAACCAATAATATTGTTAGACTATTTTCACACAAAAAAACCATCAGGCAACAACATGGGGCAGAAATAATCACAGTATTTGAATATTTATTTTTGTTGTAACACCTTTTATTTTGGGCTTATTTAAATAAAAATACCTCATCTGCAAAGAAATTGTATATATTATAAAAATTAATTTTAAATATTCTACAATTTTATTGACACTTAGTGAATAATGATTATACATTTCGTTAATTTTCATTATTCATCATTTGTCAAAAAAATATTAAAAACTTATGGAACTCACTTCTTCTGACTTTGTGACATCACTCCATTTCTGTCTTCGAAACTCAATTGGTTTGGGATTTTTATTACATAATACAACAAACTTAACCTTAGGAAAGTTTATTTATTATTATTTTATTTTTGTGAGTCCCCATAGTTGTCAGATATTCACTATTGAATAAATGCATGACTTTTTGAAATTCTGAATAGGCAAAAGATGAATTATGGTTACTGCAACATACAGCTGTGTTTCTATAGAGATACCTAATACTTCCTCTGGCTTCCAGCTGTAATAAACTGGGTCATATCTTTATTATGATCTGAGGAAATCACAAAGACAGCTGATGCTTATACAAATTCTAAACCTGTGCTTGTCTTCAAGAGCATTTGAGAGAAAGATTCACACATAAAGCTGCATTCTGCAAATCTCCATAAATGACCGAAAAGCACAATATTATCTTTGCCGTTGTACACTACTGTATTGATGTGCATTACAGAATACATTTACTTAAAGGTCTAGTGTATGTCATTTAGTGGCATTTAGTGTTGAGTGGCATCCTCCCCTCCCTCCTCTCTTTCGAAACACTACGGTGGCTGACACAGAACTAAAATCACGTTACGTTTTCGCTTCTTTGCCGTAGGAGATAACGTGTTTGCTTATTGTCTGTTAAGGGCTAATAGAAACGAAACTGTGAATTCCCTCTTAGAGGACCCGCGAAAGAGAAAAAGCGAAACGCTTCATTATCTCTGAACACATAGTTATATATATTATATTGCACTTCTTTCATCCTCTAAAAAATATCACAATGGACGTTTAATTGCTGTTTGTCATACTCATGCAAAAACATTGCGTTTTTACGCGTGACATATCTGTCAGCGCCGTTTTAAGAAGCAACGGAAGCCAGATTGTCTTTCAACATTGTGTTTCTTTAACTTTGGTCCTTAATGAGTTAATGAGTTATTTT
Source organism: Triplophysa tibetana (assembly GCA_008369825.1). Taxonomy (NCBI): domain Eukaryota; kingdom Metazoa; phylum Chordata; class Actinopteri; order Cypriniformes; family Nemacheilidae; genus Triplophysa; species Triplophysa tibetana. The sequence goes on from CM017907.1 coordinate 2,719,406, forward strand.
TTATTCATTTCACATTTGCATTTCATATTTTTGCCTCACTTCTCATCACAGTAGGTATTGACACTGTTTAACAGTTCTCAGTTTTATGACTTACATGGTGTTATAAGCTCTGTTTACCTTCATTGAATTGATTAAACGTTGCTTACTAGGGGGTCATAAAAACGATTTTATCCATAATTATCCCCCTCACTGTGCGTGACTCTTTGACAGGCACTGTGTTAACTAATATTCAGGAGGTGGTCTGATTTCCCACCTGTCTTTGTTTCAGAAAACTTCTGGAGTCGACTGTTTCCTTCGGGAACAGCGAGGCCGAGATTTCCACAAAGCAAGATTCAATTTGTAATTAGATTCGGCAGATGTTCTCGCGACAAGGAGCCATTTCCTTAATCAGAATGGGTTGAAGTGCTGTGTGCTAGTTTTGCTTCTATAACAATGTAAAAATAGATATGCTTGTCAATTCAGAAGTGAGAGCAACAAAGCGGACGCACATTGACATCTGCGAGAGCTGAACGTGAGGAAAAAAAACAAGAGTGACATATGCCAGAACTACTCTTCTAAATGAAACCCCTCGCAATGCTTTGTACAACCTGTGCTTTTAATAAAAGAAATCTGGGACATGAAGGCTTTACAGACTTCAAAAGAAAACATAACTTCCCTCAGGGCGCGCGCACCGCTAGCCCAATGGAGAGGAAATGTTCATTCTACAAGGTCTGGTAAATTAAACTACACCTTGAGTTTCTGCTAAATTGCGAGTATCTGGATGTTCGTAATGGAGTTGATCTAATTGTATTGTCAGTACGTTTCTCAGGGAGTTGATTTCAAGGACCTATACTTTTTTGTCATGAGTCAACACGACAAAGAAAATTGGCTTGTGGTGTGTAATATAGATTATTTAAATGAAACATAAAAAATGCTTTAACAACTTTACTCTACAACATCTTCATTATCAGATGACATCTTCAAGGATGCTTCAACCAATGGCTTGCAGATTTCATTAGTGTGTCATTGAGAATTCAGTGCACAGTCTGATAGGAAACTCCCAATTTTCACAATTTATCAATTCTGGATTGGAATATCTGGCATTTTACCTAATGTCTTGAATTCACAATTTCAGTGTATGTTGGCTCTTCCGAGCTTTGTAATGGCATAGTGCCCGTGTTTTAAAACACCAAAAAAGCGCAAATATGTAAGCATAAAAGTAATCCCCATGACTCCAGGGTTAATATCTTCGGAAGCAAAACAATGCATTTCTGAGTAAAATTGTTCATATAAACACAATTTTTTTTGGTGTATGAATTTATTTTAGAATATTGGAAATGACAAATGGACACACACAGCAACAGCAATGTTTAAACACAGAACCAAGCCGCATTTTTGTCAGTGCAGGAAATCATCTTACAGTTTATTTATATTTATCTGTGTGCATTGAGATAAGAGAAAGTATTTTAACATCCAACAGTTCATTTCACCTTTAAGGCACTGACAATCTGCTGGTACTTTTGTAGCGTTTACACAGAGCTGAAGATCCAAGTAGCACATTTAAAACGGCTAATTAAGTTGCCAATATAAGCTCTTGAAATGAACAAAAGGAATCCAGAGATACTCAAGGGCAAACAGGGAAGAGCATTAGACATTTAGCCCTTAAAAGATTCTGCATTTAATGGCTTTTTAAAGATAACTGTTCCTATTTAGTCAGTTATACACCCCTTCTAATGCACGCTACACATTGTAGTCTTGTAAACAGTGGGAATGTGGATTTACTATAAAAAGATATGCGGATACACAGAGAAAAACATCAGAAAGCTGAAATCTCCAGAGCTGGCCTGATGACAAGATCGTTCAGAGCTTGTTTCTGCCTTCAGTACATAACATGTGACGCCTTTTCCAAAACGGCGTGCATAAAATATTAGGCCTTCTGTTGAACAATTATTGATTAATGTTGCAGAGCCTTCCCAAATGAGTTTAGATATTAAAATAATTATTATAATGGGGGATTCATAAATCCTTAATTGCCTTTCCGGATTATTCCTTTCTCCTCAGGTCGTGAGATGTAGAACTTCTGGTATTTTAAAGCAGATTGTCTTCATATTGATTGAATTGAAGTCGTGCATCCAAATACCCTCCTAACTTCCACGGACATGGCTCTTTGCGGCATGCGCAGCTGAAGATAAAATTATTTGATCTTTTTGTGAACTTCAGTGGCAGCCACATCAGATTCAAGGCTGCTCACCATCTACCGTGTGAATCCACCATAACTTTAATCTTCTATGTAAATGTTTTCTCGTATCATGTTAATTTCAAGATCCTGTCTGTGTGATGTCATACACCTGGATATCGACTTCAATTGATGGTTGCACTTTTCGGATGAGGAAGTTGACCATCGTATTGCTGCCTTTATGACATCTACAGGTAAATCTTCATGGGTGTTAAAATGTAAGTGTTTTGTAGATGCTTCTATCCAGACAAATAAAAAACGCATGTTATGTGTACGGTCATGTCCACGTTGCCCACGGTCAATTCAGAGGCTCACAGGCCTATATGACAGGCATCCCAGAGCATCACTAATCCCCCGCCTCAGCATTTCTTTTCAGGCTTTGTCAACGACTGGCTGGATATTGAGGGGGAGATTCAGGGCTTCGGGTGAAGGGAGTTTCTCTGGGAACTCAGGGGAAATGAATCATTATCGTTTTAATGTAAGCTTACTGTTTGAGCTGTGAAATTCAGAACAGGGAGAGAGAGAGAGAGAGAGAGAGAGAGAGAGAGATGAGTAAGTGACTTCCATCGCCTGATTCTCTCCTTATTTATCAGCCCTTCCCGAGATAATCCCCACACTTTAATGAAAATTACTCGTGAAATGTGGCATATGAGTCTTAAGATCTCTGTAAGCCTTTGACTTTGAGGACCTGTTATGAAAAAGAGCCCCATGACCACTACTGTTCCGTCTTCCAATTGACAAACATTCGAATCATGAATCAAAGGTCAACCGTTCTGGAACACAAATTGAGTAAGCTTAAATGAATGATACATCTTAATTCATAAAGTCATACACAAAGACTTCTGTTATTGGCTCATAGTGAAATTGAAATGGGATGGGTGGTGTTGAGCACTAAAAATGGTGGTCCAATGTTGTGCCTGGTTCCACATCAAACGTTATTGATTCTCACGTATCTTGGTGTTGTTTCCATTATCCTTGTCAGAACTTTTTGGGATAAAATATCCCTGTCGTTTTCTGACCTCTCTCCATGTGATCTGTATTAAGATTACATGGGCCTTGACCTTTATGTCTTTAACAGAGCCAACGTAAAGCTGTTGTTTATTTTCCCACATACCGCCGTGCCGGCTGAAGGGCGGCGTTATTTATTTCATTTTCCACATCATTATTTTTCCTGCAAGTTTAATTACAGCCTCCTAAATGAGCATAGCATGAAAAAGCTTACTTTCCCCAATTAATCTCATATAATTTAGAATAGTCCTCCCAGATGCACACTTGCCCGTTTATGAGCGCTACCCAGAATATTTTACTGTTGTGAGAAAAATCAGGGGGTGGGAGAGGTATAATGGTGACATGGCGATGCCGACTGAAAATAAAATGGAATGGTGCAGAACATTTTACAATGGAAAAAAGCAATGGCTGGAAAATCTTTAACTTTGCGAGCAAGAGAGATGGAAATCAAAAGCGCCAGGGAGATTACTTAAAAAAACAAATGTTTAAAGTAATAAAATGGGTACATTTTTATTATTGTGGTTTGCTACATCCAGGGTTGCCACATCTGCATGACAAAACTAACCCAACTAACCCACCCCTCACATCAAAACTGAAAAAATGCCACTATTTTTTACATACGCTGTTGTTATGCATTACATTAACTTCTTGTTTAAAATAATTGTACGAAAGTCTGTTTTGACTTCATCTTACATTTTATTTATGAATGAATTCACTGTTAGGTTTTTCCGAACCCAGTTTACAAAATAGCTGGTGTAATTGGTACTTGCAATCACATGTATGCATTTACTACAGTATAGACAACCTTTAATCTATCTACACACTCCAGCCTCCACTAAGCATGGCCATACCTCTATTCGCTGGACACACAAGCCCAAAAATGTTAAAAGACACTCATCTCATGTTCCCAGATGTCTCTGAGCTATGTCCACATCTTTCAAATGCACCCCATGGGAATTAATTAAATTATGACAGGTCCTCTGTATTGTTGTAAAAATAAGGTTAACTTAATCACAGTCAGAAAGGTCACTACCCCGTCCAGAATCCCAATGAGCAGCTATAAGCTCGTATGTCTAGGATGTGACTACAGTAGGCGCTTCAATATGTGACATGGGAGAAGGTGTCTACAGTAAGTGTCCATTGAGAATTCTTCTCCAGTCCTCTTAGTTTTCTGAGTACCCTTTACCAATTGTTCCACCCCATCGTTTAAGACCTTGTGGTCCCCAAAGTGTGAACTCTTGAATTAGCTCTCAAATTGTGTTACCCCGCAATGTGGGACAACAGTTGTCGTGATGATAGGAATTCAGAGCCGGACAATGTGCTCTTTTGACCCCAATAGAAACCTGTTATCAAGAACCAACCAACCGCCCTCCAATTCAGGCCTACTTCTCAAAGTCTAGTTTCTTTTTTCTTTTTCGTATCTCTTGCAGGATGTTCTGGGAATTTGAAAGCTTACAGAATGTCATATGTAAAACATAGATAGACGCCCAATTGCTCCAAATGACGAAAGCTGCTCTTTCAGTTCATTTAAGTTGAATCAATTCTGTCTCGGATGTTTCTCTTAAATTGCTTGAAAGGAAAATATTTGACACAACTGAGTTCAAATACAAAAGTATATACAGAAAAAAATGCATTTAGATTGTAGGTAAACTATTCTGGTTGGAACAAGTTTGATGGAAAATGTTTGAAATCATATTGAAATCTTCAATAATATAGATTTTTTAATGCAGACGTGGCACAGTTTGTGACATTGTTGAGCTCTTATCTGAAACTTCAGTGGAGACTAGAGTTCTTTGGCTCTTTTTCTGACAAGAAATATTTACTATGTAATTTAGTAACTAAAACATTGATTGCTAAGGAAAGGTCTTGCTATAGTCTTCATGAGTCATGCAGGTGATGAACTTTATTGGTTAATGGACAGGTGCACATTTTAGTAATGACTCAAATTAACAAGATCTAGACGAAATCCTCCAAATATCCCCAAATGTTCTTAAAGGATTGGGAACAAAACAGATTCAGATTGCATTGTTCAGGGTAAATCCCACACTGTAAAAGTTTAAAATGAGTTTGTCTGAGTCACAGATTTAGGAAAGGGTAGATGCTGTTAGTGGTGAGCTGTAAAATCTTGCAAATAGAAACTACATCTGTAGATTTCAACCATACTGTGAAGCCAGAGGGAATCAGAGAAAAACCAGGCTGGACAAAAACAGAGGAGACACTAAGCTTACAAGCCATAACCCCAATATCTTCCCTTCTCTTTCTTCCTAACATTTACGGCCTGTATGTTTGAGGTTGACATCTCTGGCCTGAGAGATGTTGCTGCAGAGCTTGTTAAATGCAGAATAACAAACCCAATACTGTTCGAGGCCAAACAGTGCGACTAATAATCAACTCTCATTCTTCTGGAAGCAGTAGAAAACACACAATACAAAATATTTTCATCAAAGATATTTTTGGCATCAAGTTCATTTCCCCTTGAATTACATGCAGGAAGGTAAGTATCCGGAGTGGAAGTGTAAATAATTTCATTGTTTGACTTAGTATGGTTTATATTTCAAGAACTCTATTGATTCACCATTAAGTTTTGACCAAAGATGATATAACACAAAGAAAATGTAGACTTTTTTTGTCAGAAGTATAAGACGTTTTGTAAGGGCTCAGACTGTGAGAGGTAATAATCAAGAGTAATTCTTGTGAGTTTTGTCATTATTTTAACACTTTAGATTTTTTTATGCAATCATATTTCGTCTGGACCTCTTTTAACAATATAGGTTTTATTTGATAGGTATATATTAACAGGATATTAGCCAAAAATAAACATTCTGTCATCATTTGTTTATCCTACTATTTATCAAAAACGGTCTGTTACTCTTTCTTTTCAGAACAAAAAAGAAGATATTTTGAGAAATGTCTTGGTGGTGTTGTGTCCATAGTGTGAACCCCAATGAGGGTTTGCCTTTGTTCTCCAAAATCTCTTCTTTTGTGTTCTGCAGAAGTGAAAATGTCATAATGGTTTGGACTAGCAAGAGTGTGAGTAGATGAAGAATTCATTATTGGGTAAACTATCCCTTTTAAGGAGTAGTTCGCTACTGTGTGTCCAAGTGAAGTGTTTTAGCGTCTTCCCTGGTAATTGAACCTGTGACCTTCAAATTTCTAGAGTCATTCGAGGTAAGATGTAATGTATTGCAGTGAGTACAGGGTAATGAATATAAACATGGATGTACTGCATCAATCAATAAGTTATTCTGCGGAAATGTGACTAACATGAAATTTGCCTTTTTATTTGCTTTTTTAACTTGTGAAGAATAATAATGTTTAGATATCACATCAAGTCCATGTTTGACAGGTGACTAGAATGTTCATGATGTATCTGTAACTAGCAGTTTCAGTATCTTTATTCTGATATCTTCTAGAGTTCTTCTATGTTTGGAATTGTCTGGAATAGTTTGTCTTCGGTAAACTCTGGGCTGATTCCTGGATGTTTGACTTGTATGGTAAATTGTCTCTGTATTCTGTATACTGTTCTTCATTCTCTGTAAGATATATTTTCTGAAACGCCGAAATCTTGATCTGGTAAACTTTAACCTGGCCTAACTGGTCCTTAGCTCTACAACATGCACTTGACTAAGGGCTCATTGTTATTTCAGCAAGTGGCTTTTGACCAGAATTACTCCACTTTTATGTGCAATTGAGGCCATTTTGTTATAAATAAGAGGCTGGTAATGAGCTCATACTGGCGTACAAATCCATTTTTTGTGTAAGTCTCCCTTTTCATTAAATGGCACCGACATCTGGATTTGAAAGCACTTAGCTATGCTATAATGTGTGTCTGCGATGGGACATATGGTTGACGAGGACGTGAGCTAAATGTATTTGCATAAAACAGTATTTAACGTCTGTCAGACTAAAGTTGAAAAAAAGACGTTTGATGGTGATGAATTTCTTGTTGGTGAAAATACAGTTTTAAATCAGAACTATGAATCCAAATCTGTCTCGTATGTTGTATCTACGTATGTTAACTATGTCAATGCATTCATAGTATGACTTGTTTATTTCAAAATATGTCTAAATTGTAAAAGGTTTACGTTTGGTTACTAATTTATACAGATTTTATGTAATCTGAATCTAAGTTTGATGTTTTATAAACGGAAAAAAAGATTGGGTTGTTTCAACCCATGATGATTCAGTTATGGACAAACCGAACCATTGGGTTAAAGTGACCACAAAACTTCAAGGTTCATTTAAGTGATTGAGTCCATATTCGACCCAACCAACAATTTTTTAATAAACAATTCCACCTGTATTAGTAAATACAGTTTTTAATGCTATCTGAGCATAGTCGAATGAAAACCACCAAATTGAGTCACAGAGGAAGCTGACAAGGAAAGCCCTGGAAGTAGAAGTCATTTTAAGTCAGTCAGAATAAGAATGTCTGCCATGCAATTAAATGATTCATTAATAATGAATTGAATGTCATGTGCAGGTCTTCTCGGCCTTGTTCCACGCCACCGGAAGGCCGTGTAGACGGAGCGCTGGGTCGGCAGTCAGCTCAGCGCTGATTGAAACCCAATCCACAGACCCCCTCCTCCCTCTAAAACACACCGCACAGCTGCCGCAAAGATCAAAAGCTCCATTCCCTCTCGCAGGAATGGAAAAATAGAGGTGAGACACATTTCAATGAATATTTCTCTGTAATTTGAGATACGCTGCCTTGCTCCCACGAAGACAGAATGCGATAAATGAGAATCCAGCATGCTATTATACTGAAGATCTAATGGGCCAAGTACAAACTCGAAACCAGACTGATGAACAATTAAACGTCGGTTCCGCTGGGCAAACTTTGTGGCGAGCGTTGACTTGGAAAGCGCGGCTCGTTTGGTGCCAAATTTACCAACTGTGGAATCGTTCACGGCAGTTATCCTTCGTAAATCAGTTTAAAACCAAATTAAGAACAATATCAGGAGCCTGATGCATTATGCAAATAGCACTGGAATCCCAGTCGACCACCATCAAATGTGCACTCACTGTTTCTAAAATGTGTATTTATTGATATGAGAATCAGCCATTGTGAATGGGCATTTTTTATGGGTCTTTTGTTAAAAAGGGTGATATGTATTAAGTGCCTGTATTAGTTTACTTGTTGGGTTGTTGTCATTGTGTCATTGCATTGTTTTGGGATTTCAAAGCTAAACTATTGGCCCTTTCAATGACAATAGACAATAGTAAACATAACCAAAATTTCCTAAGTGGTTCTGCCTCAGGACCAATATTGTATACCTAAAGCAAAACAAAAGTAAATAGATGTCAAGCATTTATAGTTTAGTATTATCATGAACAGCACATCCTGAAAACTGTGCAAAATGATTGACACGGCAGACTGAATCATATACACTGTAAAAAAGTTGGGTTATTTCAACACATCGTTGGGTCAAATGTGGTTATAATTGACCCAACGGTGGGGTAAAACAACCTTGCATTTTAGGTTGAAACAACAAATTTCTGGCGTTGGAATATTTTTTTTTTTTATGATTTATGATGTTTTTTTAAACGCATCTTGTTGAGTGTTTGGTTTCTAAAGCTCCCTTGAATTTGAATAGTTTATGCCCAACTCAAAGCATGCTTTGTAACATAAGTAATGTAATGCATCAATGTGATTTATTTTTATAAGGAATTTATTCTTTGCAATATTTTTGGTCTTCAACCCACAACTTATTTTTAAGGCACGACCTACCAGTTAATAACCGCTGAGTCACATTATTGTCTCTCTTGTCTTAGGTCAAAAATATGAGGCACAGTAATGATTTTGCATGACAGTAGAATCACAGACTCAGTATGAAAGTGCTGTACCACCCATTGACATCAGCAAGCGCTTTCAGTCCCCGCTGTGTCCGGCTCGCTCGGCCGTGGATGCTCGGCCCTTATCCTGCGGTCCTCCACAGAGCGCTTGTTTCTGATTGGTCAAGCATCACTCAGCACTCACTCCACAGTGTAGGGCATGATGGGAAAAGCCCTGTCATGTTTTGCCCAGTCACAGTTAAAGGGTTTCCACAGCACACACATCTGGTACTACGGCATGGATCGCTTCTGTTCTGATCAAAGCAGATGACTGAAGATTGTCACAACTGTTTCGCTGTCATGTGTATGAGTATTATAGCTGCCAAAACACAGAAGCTATAGAATATATCTTGAATCATATGATGGTTTTATTTATTAAAGTTCAGGGTTAGAAAGCATATTGTTGATGGTTCGAACCCATAATGATTAATGCCGTTTAGTATGTCGCCAGCATTGTTCGCATGAGCAAGACTTTTCCAAACTTTATGTTGCTTGGACTGAATCTGTAATAGGTTTTGGTAAGTTGTTTGTGATAAAAAAAACAAACACATAAAAGCTTTCAGATAAATCAGTCTGGCTTCACAAGATTTCAGTTTTATGTTTTGAATACCTACACTCACAGAATGAAGGAACACAATGGTGTTCCATCTTATTTGCATTCACACCGGCCTCTCCTTCAAAGTTTTGGATTTGGCTGCATTTAAATGATGTGTCTGCAGAATACAAGAGTGACTCCTGAAAATGCGATGGTGATAACCCCTCAGCTGTCTTTGACAGAATAAATATTTAAACAGACATAGGTGCCACACTTTCTCTTAACCTAAATGACTTGGGTCACATACACAGACCGTTTTATTTGAGCGTACATTAATCTTGGAGACGCATCTCAGCTGAACCTTTGCATTATTGAATCTATAGATTATTAACAACTAGTGAAGATCAGTTCTGTGCACACCACTAAGAATTAAAGTGAGAGTTAACTCATGTGAACTTCTTTCTTATGCAGAACACAAAAGAAGATTGTGTGATGAATATCCAGCTGGGTGTATTCAATTATACATCATGGGACTCCATTACGGGACTGCATACAATGTTTGAAATGTCATGAGGGTGAGCGAAATATGATGTGTTTATGATCTGTTTATCCATTCTTTGAAAACAAGATTCTCACTATCTGAATGATTGAGGAGTGATTTCAGTTCAGGTGTCATTAATGAAATAACAAAACTTTGTGTTTACAGAACGGCATTCACAAGTTCACAAAGGGAGTCAAAAACAGCATTGAATGTAGGTGATTACATAGTACAGCCAGCAAGTCCACATATCCAAATGATTTATAAGTAATTTAAAATATATATAAGGAATAAGTGCCTCTTCCCATATAAGTAATGACTTATTTTAGTGTGTTTTAGTAAAAGACTAGATTTACAGTTAGAGAAGGCCTGCAGTCACCTCATGGTGGACACTAATATTTAATTTATAACTTGTGGCAGTGTTTGCTGTAGTGAATCCGTTCACTACGCCTGACAAGGAACCCGGCGTGAGAATGTGGAATTGAGCCTGATTCAAGAACAAAAACAGTCCGGTCTGTGGGGAGAGAGAAGGAAACTAAAGTGAGCGAGATAAATAAAATAAAATGTTAGCGGAAGCAGGAACATTATAATAGCATTGCTCGTGTGAAATAAAAGTGTTTAGTATTAATTGCAGGCACAGACAATTGAACTAGAGCATAAAATTGCATGCTCTGTTTTGTTTATTTATCGAAGTCTTAAGAGTCTTAACTCAACTGCATTTTGCTTTGCCCAAGGTCTCTACGCTTTGGATTTTCGATGCATTCAGTGAGTTCACTAAGAAAATCTATTTGTTGTTTCCTTTACTTTTTCCCTTAACATTTTCTTGATCGATTAAGGATTAATCTGGTCTATTGTGGGAATATATGTATGGAGGTCTGCATATTTTATAGATTAGGTTTCAGAACCCCTGGAAAAAAATCATTGAGGATAATAATAATATTAATCTCACAAAAGTTGTCCAAATATATCTGGGTCATGGTGAACGCCCAAAATAAAAACAAACTAGCTAAAAACGCATTCTTTATGTTTCTTATGCCTTGTCAGATCTCAAAAACATAATGCAGAATAAATAAATACTTCTTTAAATTGTTAATATTTACACATAATCTTTTATCATTTATGTTGATTGAATTAACTCTTTAATGGTTCGTTTATTAAAAAAAGGTGAAAGATTACTCATTATGTTGGTCTCAATACAATAAATTTGTGCAATCTTAGTATGGATACAAATATTTATTCTCAGTGTGCGAATATTGATTCAGTGTTGTATGGTCAATTATGTCAATTCTTTGTCATATTTATTATTTTTCTGTCCATGTACCCCTAAAACACACACATTTTCTCATGTTCAGAACACTTAATTAGTCTAATTATAACTCCTTCCTCCATATGCATGTAGATGTATATATTATTGACCCCAATCCTCTAAGCAGTCATCTTTATGGAAAAATATATTCGGTTCTGGTACGTCCATTTCTCCTTTCGAATGTCAGCCTTGCCAATCAGCCGTGCCTCATCTCTTAATTAAAATTCTGTGGTCGTTTGGCAGGAGGTTAATGAAAAGAGTCTTCTGATTTTAAATTTTAAATGAACAACCCCTTCTAAATTGTCTGACACGCTTCGATAAATTATTCAAAGCTCTTGTTTTACCTCTAGGCCAGGTTTATAGAAAACTGCAATTAAGATCGAGCTGGTGTGCTGCACAGGTTTAGGATGTGGGGACGTAACTTTGAAAAGTAACATGGATGCTAACCGTTCCCAGGTGGTCGGAATGTTCAACCAAGGCATCGGAAATCCTTTTGTTTTCATGTCAAATCACATGCACTTTGTTTGTATGTGTTCAAGCAGCATAAAAGAAACATGTTTGCAATGTACATCCAGCACGTTACATCCTTTTAAGAGTGGAATAACTAGAGGATTGAGAGTTTCATATGCTTTCAATAGTTCTTCTGCATAGCCCCTCCAAAACTATTCCAGCATCAGAAACTTTCAAATGAATGAAATGCACGATTCGCACCCTCACTGTAAAAATACAACTTCAAATTGTTCTCCTAACAAAGGTTTAAAGTAACTTGAACAAATTTTTTTGCAGAAGATAAAGGATGCATTGTTTGGAATATGCTGAACAAAATAAGTTTAAATGTGGTTCCAACAAAGATTTTTGTTTTGACTGTACTTAGATATCTAAGTGATTGTCCGAAGCACGTTAAGAAGTTTGACCAACTTCCCAAACTGTGTTATCTCAAAAAACAATTCTCTTGTTTGAAAGTTCTTAGCACGTATTGCATAATTTTCGGTTTGCCCGATTAAAGTATTAAAATGATTACCATTTATTGTTTGCTGGCTATATTTTTGTTGTCATTGTAAGTCACCTTTAATATTAAGAGTTCCTTTTTAACTTTGATTTGATTGTTGAAATATTTTTTTTTGTTTCAACATTTTTTTTCAATTGACAGCAATGTAACATTACTCAGTTAATTTAGTTAGATGAAATACTTGACTAAAAGTTGATGTGCAACTCAAAAAAGATGTGCAGCAACTTTTCATTTTTTACAATGGTGGAATATGCTGAAAATGGACTTTTGGTACGGTCGCAGAACACAATGTCACAGTCCAAAATATCCCCTGTACCTTATGTACCCATTAACTCTGAAACTGGGATTTGCACTGTCCAGGTGCAGACCAGGCGTCCCGCTATGCCATTCTCTTCCGTAAGCAGCTCCATGTAACTGCATGTGTTATGAAAGTTGCGATTATAATAGACTGTGACAGACGTTTTCTTGCTAACCTTTACGCCCCTGGCATATGTTTTGATGCTATTTGTGATGTTGCACTGTTTCACATATAGGTCTTCCAGAGTGTTTCCTCATCGCGTTTGAATAAAACATTGTTCTGACATTGAATTTCAAAAAGCCTACCTGCTGATTGAAAGAAAGAAAGCGCATGGCTTCTTTGTGTCTTCTCTAAAGAATACCAAAGACAAACTTTGAAAACATAAGCTGCCTGGCGTAGGCTTCTATTCCACTTTCGTCCATACAATTCAGCAAAGTTTTAAAAATAAGGAACTACTGCAGTTTGCCAACACCAGGTTATGCATTGATGAATTTAGTGTTGTAGATACCATGCGAGTGATAATAAACAGGTGTTTATGGTAAGAGATGCTTGTAAACAAGACATCTAATGAGATGTGTTTAATAATTAAGACTAATGGTGCTTTCACATCATGTTAGAGTAACAGTCATTAAAAGTTGCCAAGTCAAAGGCATGCATGTCTTTATTAAGATTGTAATTAAAGAAGCGATCGCTTCTCCCATTCGACCATGTTGGGAAAAGCGCCTTGGTGGATCTGGAGCCTTACTCGGGCTGTTTTAGTGGAAATATCCTTCCATTTAAGGCTTTAGTGTTCCCTTTTTGCATAATTTTTATTAAAAAACCTTTTCCATAATTCTCATATGCTAATATGTACGGCCACATACAGATTTAAGAGACCATTTCAAATTTTCATTAAATCAACATGTTTTTATGGGTTATGTCCATTCCAATCCAGTGTCTGTTGAATTTCAACAAAACTTACATTAACAATTGACATATTTACAAAGTTGCATTATGTCATCCAAAAGCATGACAAGACACACAATTAAAAATTTAAGTTATCACATAAAAAATTATATCTGAACTTTCCCTAAATACATGTAAATCATATGTTGTCTTGCTTAAAGGTGAATATGAAATTGTTTTATTTGCAGTATTTGAGGTCTGAAAAATACAGAGTATCTTTTCTGTTATTTTGACCTGTTTCTCCAGTTTTCATTGAAATAAATGAAAATAGAAAATCTTTTATTTAAAATTTAAAATTTTGGAGAAATATTGTTAGTAGTTTATAGAATGAAACAAAAACAATAATTTAACCTAAACACATGCCTATAATATTAAATTCAGAAAAACTGAAGATATTATGGAAATGGTCTCTTTTTCCATGTCTGTATTCTGCAAAGCTGCTATTAAAATCAACTTAAAATCTCTTCTTCGGAAAGAAAATGTGCAGTACATATGCCCAGATCTCTGCCGTTTGCTTTCGTCTATTACCATGTTCCCAATGAGCATTGATCAAAATCAATTCTTAGACTCAATCAGCTCTGTGATCACAATCGATTTGACTCCTTTTCCAGTTTCTCCATCACCTGCAAAGAGAACGAGGCAAAGAAGGAATGTTCATCTCTAGTCTCCTCCAGTTCTCCATCTGAGGATTACCTGCACACGTTGAACACACAAACGGTAATGGCTGCCTGACATGGTTTTAATGGGATTGATTGGCATTCATTTGGAAAGCCAAAAGGCATTCGAGTTCACTCCTAGATGTTCTGTTAAGAAGGTTACGAATATACAAAATTATCATCCTGCCACAGTTTGCAAGGTTGGTGCCATTAGAGTGCCATTAGAGTTTTGTTTGTCATCTATTAGAAGGTCAACTAGATATTTATTGTATGTGATATTCAGGCCACATACAAAACAACCTGTAATTAGTTTTGTCACATGCTGGTCAAGCATTATCTTGTCTAAATGGGAAATTCTAGGCTGCAAAAAGCTGCCATGTAGTTAGAACTCTGACTATATGAGAATATAGAGACCCACATTAAAAGACTAAATTGTTGTGTTTTATGCTGTGATTCTGCCCTCTTGGCACAACGATTTGGATTCATTCTAGCCAAACTGGAATCAATTCTGCCTCTCCCAGTTGTGTTTCCCACATAAAGATCACACACAGAGATCATTAAGATGTGGCAGCTAACAATAAACGAAGTTGTGGGGAGGCATGAGTGCATATAAAATGCCTCTTTTAAATGTAAGAACGGATTGATGTAAATGTTTGGCATTTCTCGCTAGGCAAACTTTATGGAAGTCTTCTCAACTCGATGAAAGACAACTGCACTTTTTAATTATTTACAGAACACAGTAAGAAAACTAAAGCTATCCAAAAAAGGTATGAAGAGCCTTTGTATGAGAAGCTCATCCACAGATAACATAGTTCAAAGATTAGCCTTGAATAGTAGTTCCATAAACCAAAATGATCATGGGGCTCAAACAGAGTCCCAGGGGATTTTGGAGAAATGTGGTGTGTCTGAAACTTCAGTGCTGTGCTCAGGATATTTCTTCCTTAAAATAAGATTTCCACAGATGTCTTTTAAAATCTTTCCTCACTCCTTTCGTTCTTTAGTTTGTGACCCTATAAAATATAGATGAGTCAGAGGTCTAAAACACAGAATGCGACTCTCTCTGGACTCATTGTTTTTCAGGACAACAGCATTTCCGGCACGCAGTATGTCCTTGTTTATTAGACACTCCGAGGAGCGCTGTCATCGTTTTAAAATAGAGACAGCTCCTTTTGGTACATTCATTTTTAAAAGCTTGCTACTTTTCCGCCTCACTACCTCCACTCATTCATCCCCGCATTCAGATGGCTGGTTTTACACTGGATTTAAAGGCACAGCAGGAATGGATGGGTGTACGTGAACACCTCGGAGAGATTATGTCAACTGTAAAGCAACCTCAATGTGGTCATCAGCTTTACCAATCTGTTGTCCTGTTCTGTAGTTGCCAGGAAAAGGGATTTCGCATTTGTAAAGGAACGATGGCGGCGGTTTTCCTCGGATTCAGCACCACGGACAGCGCCTCACGTACTGTAGGCTAATGAGCAGCAGCTGTGAAATGTGCTGAGCTTTGTGAGGGAGAGTGGAAAATGTGTTCGACTAGCGAGTAGTTTCGAGGCTCGGATATGCAAAAAGGACTACTTTGAAGAAAGGGTTCCATTAAGATGTTGATACAATAACACATCATTTTTGCATAGAGGTAAAATCCATTTTCGTTCATTTTAGTCTTTGGTTTCATCAAAGGGAAGTGTCGGAAAGTTTCTTTGAGCAAGAAAGCTCATGTTCTGCAGAGATCTGTTGATATGATAACGTCTCCTCTTAATCAAGAAACGTTTTATCATCCGAAAATAATGATGTCAGCGCATTGTTGAAACTTACCTTGCGTTGAGAAAAAACATGGTGTTTTTGAGATCTGGGTATCACTGATTTTGTTATATTAATAAATTAGTCTGTGTATTGGTTTCAAATTGTAATATCTCAATATCAAAAAGGCAAGATAACCTTGTAGTGTAAGACAAACATATTCCCACATCTGGTGTAATCGAACAAAACCTGCACAGCTCTAAAGACATTTATCTCTCTATTCATTTTTTAAGACACACAAACTGAGATAGGAACCGCCAGTGACTCAATCTTCATTAACACCCTCCGTCTGCCTGCTGTTTATGCCCTTTTTCTCTGCTTGATGCCCCCTCCTCTTCCCCTTAAATGCCTGCCGAGGTACAGGCTAAGTGATTGGGTAACTGACACCTCTTTTGCAATCACGGCCCGCCATTTTAAGACACAGCCGCTCTCCCTAATCAGGGTTGTGTATTGTTCTCATTTTTCCACAGGCTGGGGACGGTGATTGCTCTTTGATTTAGTCTCCAGCAGCCCTTCGGAGGAATGCAGAGTTGCTCTAACTGCCCCTTTCAACTCAAAGCTTGCCGTAGCTCAATGGTGCGTATTAAGATAGATTTTTCCCCCTATTTCTTCCTCCTCCCATATAATATTCTTCTAATCATCTGAACTGCTGCCTTTTTGGTTTTATACATCTGTTGTGTGTCTGTTTTTAATGGACATTCCTAAACTTGGAGCCGATAATGAGCAGAGACTTATGTAGATGTACTTTATTATTTACTATTTCATGCATTTATAGTGTAACCATTACAAGTGTAAGATTAAGTCGGCAATTAGACTATTAAAGGAGTGGTTCACTTTAAAATAAGCCCATGTTGGCTTAGTTCACCCAAAATGTTGTTACTCATCATCTTGTTTATTCCAACCTGTATGACTTTGTTTCTTTTGCAAAACATGAAAGAAGATATTTTGAAAAATGCTGGTAACCAAACAACGGCGGTACCCATTGACTTGCATTGACTTTGTGTCAATACAACAGAAGTGAACGGGTACAGCTGTTATTCGGTTACCAGCATTCTTCAAAGTATCTTTTTAAGTGTTCTGCAGAAGAAAATTAGTCATACAGGTTTGAAATAAGACAAAAGTAAATGACAGAATTGTTTGCGTTGTTTAGTTACAAGCTAGTAATTATAAAACATGTGCAAAACAGGTCACATAAATTAGGAATTACATCCACTTAAAGTGATAGTTCGCCCAAAAATAAAAATTCGGCCATCATTTACTCACGATTTTGTCATTTTAAACCTGTACAACACAAAAGAAAAACAAAAAAGAAGATATTTTGAAGAATGTTCTTAACTGGCCCCCATTCACTTGCATTGGTTATGTGGCCATACAATAGAAGTGAATGGGGTCCAGTGCTGTTCGGTTACCAACTTTCTTCAAAATATCTTCTTTTGTGCTCTGCGGAAGAATGTAAGTCGTAGGTTTCAAATGACAAGATACTGAGTAAATGATGACAGAATTATGTATTATTATTATTATTTTTTATTTTTGGGTGAACTTTCACTGTAAAGCACAAAAATATATACTGTTGAACAGGGTGGCTGATGCACTAAACTGTCAACAGATTATGAGTAATAATAAGAAATTATGTTCTGTGAAAACATTGCAAGTGTATGTATCAGTCAAATGTATTTACTGTGCTGAATGCGGTGGCATCTATGTCCTGACTCAAGCCTAAATCACTGCCTGTAACCTTATTTACGTGAAGTAGCTCTCTCTGTGAGACAGAAAATGCGGGAAATGACAGATAATTAAGGAGACGCTGGAGACCTTTGATTACACAGCAGCATCCAACGGTGGCAAGGAGACTCAAACCTCACTTCACCCCGTCAGTGTCATTGAAATGTGCAAAATAAAATATTTGCGTGAAAAGTTAAACATTAAGAAAGAAATGTTATCAAGCACGCTTGATGGAAAGTTTCTCGATTGATCTATGGCATCACTTTTTCGGCACATTTTTAGCATCTTTATTTTTAGAGTGTTAACCAGAAAACGATTGTCTGCACGCAAAAACATTATAGTGTGGGGTTGTTTGTTTAATTTAATGAATATAGTTTGCTCTAACATATTTCTTGTTCAAACACAATTTAAATGTGTAATACTGACATAAACAGGCGACTCTTTGACAAAACTTATTCCATTTGTGTTGGGACAATCTGAATTACTTTCATTGACTAACTGAAACCACACTATGGATTGAGTTCCCAGCATGCATTGCCCTTATGACTGGATTTAGATAGTAAATTTCAATATTAATTCATATTTTATGTGTGTTTTGTGCAGGACGAAAGCTAATGAGTATTGTTAGTGTTTACTGTTCTGTACTGTTAAAATTCATAAGATTTTCTTTTATCTGTGATTTTTCAGGACTCACCGTAGTGGTGAAGGGTAGAGGTTTTACTTATTTGGGGGACGAGCACATTTAGGCCATTTTTGCAAGTATGCAGCCTTCTCAGCGAGCAAATGGTCATGCAGTTAACTATCTAGCGCGTCCTGTCTGCACCATACATTTCATCTTACATCACTGAAGCATTCAAATTTAATCGGTTCAACACAAATTAATTACATTCAGCTGAAATTAAATAAATATGCTGATGAATTTAAACTGGATGAATTGTGAAACAAATAAATCTTGAATTTGAATATCAATTCAATTGTGTGGAAATGGTTGTCATAATAAAATAAAATATATATCCAACAACAATTTTTTTGAGTCTGCAACACTGCAAAATGTCAAATCGTATGCTGTGTGAAAACTGCATTTAGCTTCGTGTTTTTTGGGCGGTCTATAATTTCAGAAAACCTTCAGTGCATAAAGTACTAAAACAACACAGTGTTTGCACATCAACAGAGCAATTCAGTCCTAATGAATTATCCAGTCTGATTGTGAGACGTGAGACTAAATTAGTTTCTTGTCAGAATCACCAAAATCAGCTCTCCCCTCTCGACATGGTCATACTCTGCAGCTAAAGCCCTTGACAGCTTGTTAAATGAGTTCAAAGGGTTTTATTTCTTCCCTTAAAGCAATTTTGATGTGAACAAGGGTTAAGTGTCCTGGCGGTTGAGAACGGTTAAAGGACAGTATTCTGGATGGAAACACATTTTGCACGAGGGAAATTTGACAAGTGTTGTTAACAGGGGCAGCTGAAAAGATGTGTATCACTTAACAGAAACCTTCACCATTCCAAGTGTCAAAATAGGAACTGAACACAAATATCAGGTTTTTTCGGGCTGTTCACACACATCATCTTGATTTCCTTATTTATAGGTGTTTTATGGTGTTATATTTGTCACTTAACAACTCTAATCATCAGGGAATATAACTTAAGCGCAGTCTACATGGATCACAAACCTCTAACATTTAAACTAATCATTGTATCGATATTTTATTACTGTGAAGCTCTGAATTGATACAATGAGTATTGTTTAAAGTGCTACATAAATAAAGGTGACAGTGAGTCAATGGAAAAAGATAAAAACACATTTATATATACCATAAAAACCAAGTGTTTCATGGATTTTATTCTTAAATTCTTAAAGAGTGTTAATGGCTTTATGTTCATCAGCCTGTTTAAATTTTATTTATAAATTAACTTGACATTTTAACGTTTTCTCAGACAAATAACATACTTAAGAGGATAAACAATGTAATTGTGATAACAAGTAATTAGCAAGCTCAAAAGAATAGACTGTGATGGTGAATGGAGTCCAATGCTTTATTTATTTTACTTTAAAGTCCCCGTGAACCAGAAGTTGCGATAATTTTTACTTCCATATTTTTTCTGAGTTAAATGGAATTTCGGTTGAGAATATAGTGGGCGTGGCTTTCGTCTTTCTCTGTGATTTAATTGGATGTATAAAAACAGCCATTGCATTTTGGAATGGAACTGCAGACTACAAACACTTAATGGGGAGGAGTTAACGGATGCTCCGCCCAAGCTTTCTAAAATGTCATTTAAGATGGATAGTCACTACGGGATGGAAATGCATTTTTAGATTTAATTGAAGAATATGAGGGCACACAAATTTTAAAAAGGGACCCACATTGATCAACTATTTACAATAAAAGCTGCAATTTTTTATTTAAATAAAAGGCATTGTAATTTCACTGTGACTTAAAATTTTGAAATGGCAATTCATGTACATACAGTCATTAATTGTTTGAAATCAAATAGGGCAAGTTGGACATCTTATTTGAGATGTACATATACGGAGAAGAACATTTCTCAATTCTGCAAGTTGATTATGTCATCAAATCTTTTAGTGGAATATTCGGGCCTCATTTAGCAGCCGTCGTCTTGATTAAATGTCAAAGAGGCACATACTGTTTCAGCAGAGCGAAGCTGGGCACACATACATGACTGATTGGCTGTGTGAAAGTGGTTGTATTTGAGTGTGTGGGAGTTTTAGCTGGAAAGCGCCTAAAGTACATTGCAAGCTTTCTAATATTTCAATAATGTATCCACTGTGCCAGCATCTAGCCAATCTTAATAACTATCTTTCGTTTTCATTCTTGCACATGCAGATTGTATGTACAGCAGGCACCCGCGTGTAATATAATGCATATAATGTAAAAATTGAACAGGCAATAGAAAATGAAGTAATGATTATGGTGTGAATATGACTCCTTATCATCTCGACTCTGGAAAGGGGACATCTTTTACCACACGTTATAACAGGAAACACGTTCCCTCTCGGCCGTGTAAACATCTTCCCCAAGGCATGATTACTTGTAAGGTCAAGGGCACTTTTATCTTAATCTGTTTGCAGAATTCCAGACACAAACAAACAGGTATGTGTGCCAACATTCACAGCCGCCTACGCTGAATTTGTCCCACTGGAATTGTGAAATATGTAAAGTCATTTGCAGATGCATAAGCCAATTCAAAATGTAACGTTGAATATAAGATTACATTTACATTAATTCATTTAGCAGATGCTTTTATCCAAAGTGACTTACAAATGAGAGAGCATTTAACATTTTGTCAAAGAGCTAACAGTAAGTGCAGTCTTCAAAGCCATGTTTACAAGTAGTACTATATGAATCTAGGGAAAAATAGACAAAGTTTTTCATCTATTAATTGAAACAGAGTCAGGTTTTGAAAAGGAGAGTTAAGGGGTGAGTTAAAAAAATATTTTAAAATAAAATACAAAGATAAAACATAAACCATTTTAGAAATGAAATAAAAAAATAATTAGAAAAATGTATTAAAAAAATGAAAATAAATTCCAAATAAATTAAATTAAATATTGAATAAATAAAAAATTAAGTACGATTTACAAAAAATTGCTTTTGTAACCTTTCTTTAAATTTTGCCTTTCTCTTTTATACGCCGATATTCCTAAATAATTGAATTTATTACGATTTATATGTTTATTAAAAAAATGAATTTTAACCCTATTTCACTACTAAATTACATTAAAATATGTAGTGAAAGCCGTCAATTCTTGAAGAGAGACCTGTGACCGGGCCTACAAAACTGTAAACGTCCCAATTCGGAGTGACACGGGCTAGTTATCTTTCTGTTTCTACTTGACCATGAGCCATTCCAGCATCTATGTAATACAAATAAAGGCTGAAAGAAGTCTTGTCACACAGCTTCAGCCCGGAAAAATCCTCATCCAGTGAGCTCTGCCACCACATGCGAAGGAAATAAATTCTGTGATATTCCAAACACACTTTTTTCCAGCAGGAATTTGATGAATGTGTAACAGTCCAACAGTCTTGCATGTGCTCACACAAAACCAAACACCGTGACAGAATCAACAAAAAGACGAATGTTTCTGCATACCAATAAATCAGATTTCCATTTAGTTCATTATAAAAATAACAGATGCTCTTTAAAGAAACCATTATTCAAAGGGTCTAATTTACGCACCTTAAGTGTCACCAAGCAAGCTTTCAAACCGTCTTAAAGTGGTCAATGAATAGATTTTCCCCAAAAAACTTTGAGGCGATGATGTTGTGTTGGTCTTGTGTAGCGTGCATGGTTCACACTTGTTGGGCAAATCAGTGTATGAATGTGAGAAAGTGTTATCATTTATGAAAAGTATACAATTCCACTTTAAAGGTGTGTATTTATTCAAGTGAAGGTGCAAAGTGCACTATTAAGTGTGAAGAAGGAAATTTGTTTTCATAAGCAGCGTGATGATGCAGCAGCATCCCTGGAGTATAGTCCTAAAAGATAAATGCCTTTCCCCAGGACATCGTAGGAACGTTTGAGGATATTATTCATTGACATTAACATTGACACATCACATTGATTTATTGATTTTACTGTAAATTGCATTGTATCGATTATTTTTGTGAATGATGTAAAGAATAAGCGTGCAAATAAATAAATAATCTTAATAGTTGTAAAAAAGATTCACCTTCATCAGCACTGTTGAATATGCATTATATTACTATTTCAAAATCCAGTTACATTTCCCCTGATATGAATCTGCATGTGGTTTGGCTTTATCTTGTTTCGTTGGCAAATGGCTGAGGCTAGAAGTGTGATATAAAACTGTAAGATGATGTATCTCAGTTAAGCTTCAATATCACAATGGAGTAAATCACTCATCTATTGGGACACATGACACTAAAGTCAATTTGATCTGATATATGGCAGCTGGTGCTTCATATCGCCTCTGGAAGTTTGGCTTTCTGTTCTTTTGCAGACTCATACTTGAATCATTTTGTCATATCTCTGTCTCTCTCTATCTATCCGCCTGTATGTTTATTGATCTGTCTACCTCATGTTTATATAGCCTCCAAACTGACAGCACAGCAGACATCAGGGAGAAGTTCTTGTGATGAGATATAAACATATATCGGTGTATAGTAAGTAACATGGTGAAAGAAAGTTTATTTTAAATTATTTCAAAATAAAATATCACCTACTTTCCACATTGTACTGTGTGTTGAATGACTGATAAAACAAGTGCAATGCATGAAACTCATTTTGGGACTATAATCTCAGTTTCTGGATAATGATCTATTAAGCCAGGATTCGTTTTTTGGGGGGAAATTAATGGGAGATAAATGTTAATGCAAATCAGATGTGAATTCCTATTTTGGACAATGATTCATAGAGACAACAGATATTATTCCAGTTGCAAGAACGGCAACTATCCAACCACATCAACTAGGATTTGCAGCATGCTCCGGGAAAGATAAGTTGGGTGTAAAAGAAATAAAAACCCAACAGATTTTCACCTTGAGTGTCTTTCCAGATCTGAGCCGAGGGTACTGACAGTGGTGACCCCAACTGCAGATTGAAAGACACCATAAGAGTCTCAATGTTCACTCGAACCACAGCAGCATTCCAATTACTGATGCGGTGCGCCAGAACAACAACCCTGAGCATCGGCTGAGGGCGGCAATGAGGTATTGAAAAAAGAAATCATTTTAAAGACTTTGGGGAGCTTAAAAGTCAATATTAATAATCCCCATGTATGCTTCAAAAGATTAGAGCCGAGGTACAGATCATTCTGTAGACCCATTCTGAGTCAAATGAGACTAAGAATCATGGGAGATATGGACCAGACATGAATAGATTCATGTGTGGGATGCTGACATTTAGAGACATATAGTATATCGATTCAATTCCACACCATTGTTCCTGTGACACAGAAGAAAAGTGGACCGTAGGATATCCAGCGATGAGAAATAGTCCCTTTACGTATATGTTAAGACCTTTCTGACTGTTATAATTTCTATTTTCGCCCACCTTTCTAACTCTTACGTTCCTCTATTTCTTTTAAAGTTTTATTCTTTTTTAGCCTGACTTTGCAGGGCCTCACAGAAATACAGTAGAAAGCAGAAGAGATAAAACCAATTTCCAAAAGCTTGATATGAGGTGGAAGCCCCGCAGATGAAATAGCTGAGCCCGAACCCCAGAGGAAAAGCTAAAAATTCATTTAAATATTTCTGCACGGCAAAAAATAAAAGTCTCTAGTCAAGGCTTTTCAAGATTTATTGTGCATGCATGTTAGGAGATCCATACTAAGCAGGTTTCTGTCTCACATTAAATTCAATCAGAAGAGATGTGCTTTGTTCAGGTTGTACATGGATTGGGCAACTTTTCATTACTACATGTGTGGTCAAAAGCTGGGCTGGGTTCGGTAAGCTGTTAAAGTGATAGTTCACCCAAAAAGGAAAATTCTGTCATCCTTTACTCACACTCTTGTCTTTTAAACCTTTATGACTTCTGTCTTGCGCAGAGCACAAAATAAAACAGAATTTACATTTTTGGTGATATGTTCCTTTAAAGTTGTAGGCTTTCTTTTAGGGGGCATTTTACCTTCATCTCTATGTAAAAGTATAATGCACTATTTTGTAATAACCAGACAAATCAATACTGCAGTAAAAAAGCATTGAGCCACAAATAGTGTCAAAGTCCACTTTATTAAACAATTTAGGGAATTGTTGAAAAGACAAATGTGGTTTAATCTTTTTAGCTGCCTTGTGCAGAGCAAATTATAAAACTAACAATGGAGGTATTAGAACTGAGAACAAGCTCCTCCATTCTCAAAGTCTTGTGAAGAATAGACGGATATCCAGATTTTTGTGTGTCTAGTACAAAGTCTGTGATGTGAATTTGGCTCCAGCATCAAAAGTCTCATAATTGTGCCTCTTGAACAAGGAACTATTCTTCTGCCTCAAGTTTAAACAAAATTCCCTTCACTTGGCAAGGCAGCGCCTATACTAACAAAGACCAGCTTGTGCTTTCATATGAATGAAACGATATTATTTATAAGTTTTTCTCTCCATCAGCTTCTCTCTCGTCTTTAGATTTAAACAGGATGAGGTGCCTGCAATGGTAACGGAAAGATTTGAAAGACACCCTGCCCTTGTCTTATTTTGGGGTGGTTTGGGGTAGTGCATTGTATGCTATTTATAGAGCTGTAACGACTGCGATAAATGGGTCATAGTGAGAAAACAGCACATACAAATACGCGTTCCTCCGCACCTCTGAAACCTATGGATTTATTCCGGGTTAATTAGGTGGCACGAGACTGGTGTGCAGTTTTCGCACCGAGGCAAAACACAGCTCCACCAGGTGCCCGTGCACCGCATACTTGACCAGAGAGGGCCGTCGGAAAGAAACGGGAAAAATAAAAATGAATAAATTTAGATTAAGGATAAGATTAACATACTTAAGAGGATTGTTTACTGCCATATTATTACTGTTTACAAATGTAAAAGTAATATGCATGTACATGTCAAATTATAAGTCTAGTCATAAGTTCACATCGAACCCCAAATATTTGTTCATACCAAATATTTCTATGCTGGATTCTGGTTGGTTGCATAAACCTTGTTAGAGAGCAATATTATTCTTAAATAGCATTGTGTACGGATACTTAAACCACTAAGCCAAGCCCCTCTTTGTTAGAATTCGTGTTAATCTTTTGTTCTCTTTAAAGTATGGCTGTCAACCGATAAATCACGAGTAAACGCAAACAGAAAAAAAGTTTGTGTTTACATGATATATGTCTGTGTACATATTCATTTTGGATTGATAAACACATACACATAGATTAATACAAATCTAGAAAATATTTCCATGCA
Organism: Triplophysa tibetana; assembly: GCA_008369825.1. Taxonomy (NCBI): domain Eukaryota; kingdom Metazoa; phylum Chordata; class Actinopteri; order Cypriniformes; family Nemacheilidae; genus Triplophysa; species Triplophysa tibetana. The sequence goes on from CM017907.1 coordinate 2,745,149, forward strand.
TTTCTTTATATTTACTAATAATTTATACTATATTTAATGTCTATTGATTGTTATATTTAAAAAAATCTTAAATATATGCATGTATGTGCATGTTTTTCTAAATACAAAATTGAAATCCACAGTACACAGACATATATTATGTAAACACAAACTTTTATTCTGGATGCGATTAATTGCGATTAATCGTTTGACAGACCTACTTTAAAGTAAGACTGTAGTATTCTAAACAATAAACAACCTTTTCATTACATTATTGCAGGTTTTAAATGTTACAATGTGGTCTTGACAAGGGTTTTCATGTACATGCCTTTGTATACAAACCCTATATACTAACCATACACAATGTACTGTATACATACAATATGTTATATAGCCTACAATGTTTTGTCGGTCGCAGTGAAATACTGCTTGTATAGTGAATTACACTGTAAAGAAATAATGGAAAATGTTCAGTCAGTACTTTATCCATTTATTGTTAAAACACACAATGCAGTGCAACATTTAAAATAAATGTAAAACAACTATAAATACTTAATACGAAAAATGTCTTCATATTTATACAGTACATAATTGCAGTATATGTTCGTCTTTCTTCACAGGTAAGATAATCAAAAAACTAATACCTGAACAAAACTAGGGGGACTGTGATGTAATCGACTGAAAACAGTGGTTCCATGTGACCCAACAGCTTTGATCCAAAGCTCTTTAATTTTATTATAATGTTTCAGTCACCAGCAATAAAATAAAAAAATATAATACCATCCTTTTTTAAATCAGAGCTTTCAGATTTTTATACTTTTAGTATTTCACAAATAAATGTGGTCTAAGGTGGGCGATAAATAAGCAATAGGATGTATGACGCAATATGTTGACCTTTCTACTAATGGAATGTAATTTAACATACTTAATGCTTGTATGTAAATGAAGAAGCTTCTGGCAACACATGCTCGATTCCACGTACCGTTGCATTGTGTGTGTATTAGAGGATTAATAATGCAGTACAAGATAAAGATGATAAAATGTTTAATTAGCATTGTGTCGGCCAAGCATTTTGTCTGCATTGGCATTCTTACATCATCTATGTTTCAGATCGCAGAATATTTCAAGATCTCATTGAAAGAAACATCTCCATCACCTCAGCGTAATGGGCTACCATCCGATATTCCTGCCTAGCTTCTCTTTAAGCTCATGTGCTTGACTCTCAAGATAAGATAGATTGTATTCTGGCAAAACAGATATGGAGGCATTTGCAGTCCATCCATCCTTACATTCGCTTGCATCAAAGAGAAAAGAATCAGTCATGTGGTTCTCGTAGTAAACAAACATAGATATTTCCATTCTCCTCAAAACAGTTCGATGACTGGAAAGGTCAAACGTCTTTAGGCTACAGCTAACAAGGTGAGAACCACGATGGTTCTATAGACGGGGGAATTGGGAGCGATATTACTAATGCATTAGGATGGTTGGTGCTTATGTTTGGAGGCAGGGTGGTGGAGATGTTACAAAGCTCTATGTTGTGTAAAGATTTGGAGTCAATAACCAGGCGAGCGTCTTCTCATAACTGCATTGGCACGCTCGATCAGGGTTTGTTATTGGTAATGAATGCAGAAGCCCTTTATGAACCGCCCAGCAATGCGCATTGTCGGATTGATTGTTCCTTGGAATCAGAGATGACTTTGCTTGCACTTATCCCAAAGAACAAAATAATGTTTCTCATCACAATGGATAATCTCCCAGTTATCCATTCCCCCTTCGAGCGCTGCGGATTGTCTGCAGCGACAAGGGGCAATCTATCTAGGCGTGAAGAAGGGCAGGCAGGCGGAGGTGCGCGAGTCTTTATTGTGGGTGAAAGAAAACCAAGAACAGACAACACATGACACACAATTACAAGGTCTCGGCCTCAAAAGTAGGCGGAGGGGAGAGAGCCACGTCTTTAGCGTTTGACACGTTGTTTAGCCTGACTGCCAGCGTGCTCAATAGAATAGAAGAATAACTGTAATCACGTTGTCTAGTAAATAAAATACTATTAAATTCATCAGGGCAGAAGGAAGAAAGACGTTGTTGAGTCCTGCACCTGATTCAGTTATTCATCAAACAATCAAACCGTAGAGAGTTCTCATGTGTTAGCAGACATGTTGGATGGGTTTGATGAGTTTGATGTTGCTTTAACACTTCATACTGATTGCTGTGATCCATGAAGGCGTCTCAGGTTTGCTATCATGTTGGATGGTTTATATTTGTAAGGTGTAAACATTACCAGCGATATAAAGGCCAGATGCATCAGCAGTGAGAACTCACAATATTGTAACAGCCACACAATCCTCTTTATGTTATCGTTTCACAGAAACAGTGTTTGTCTATTTCTGAAATGTACTATGATAACTCTTATGTCATTCAGTTTTAACTCACATGTAGATATTGGTATGACACCTAATGCTAAACAGGGGATGTAACATTTTGTGAAAAAAGTGGTAATTTTTTTTGCATGTAATTGAAAAGGGTTGTGGGTATGAAGATTTTTTGAAGTGGTAAACTAAATCTGATTCAGATGTTGATACCAGCAGCGTATCAGTTTTTCTATTTTTAATTGCCTCGTGCTCCTGTAGCTCAAACGGTAGAGCGTGGTGCTATTGACATCGAGGTCATGGGTTTAACAGGAAATGAATGAACTGTGGATAAAATGCACTTTGTATAAAAGTGTCTGCCGAATGCATTAATGTATCTATTATTGTTATGGTATGGAGATTAAGAAAACACTGCAACAGAATCAGATTTTTAACCATGTCCTGATCAGTGTTGGGTAAGTTACTCTGAAAAAGTAATGAATCACTAGTCACTCATTACATATTCAATAGTGTAATTAGATTACTGTCCAAATAACTCTGTCCAAAAAGTATTTAGTTACTCATTACTAATTACTTTCTATATCCTACATCAACCTTGATTAGTTAAGTGATTCAAGGATAGACATGAAACGGCTTATTTAATTAATTCAAATAAATAATATTTTTAACTGACCAAAGTATTACAAATGTGAGAATTATACATTAAAGCACAGATTTTAAAGTTAGACTTTGAATTTTGATGTCAATTACACTATTGCACGCACATATATTTCACAAAGTATTTAGTTTAATTACATCAAAAGTAACTGTAATTAAATTACAGAAAACATATGAGTAATCCCTTACTTTACTTTTTCAAGGGAAAAGTAATTAAATTACAGTAACTAATTACTCAGTAACTAGTTATACCCAACACTGGTCCTGATGTAGCATACTGTAGAAGTGTGGTTTATATGGACCCATGTGCATGAGGGAAGGGTACTCCATTGAGCTGGATTACAGTTTGTTCGCCTCATTAAAATTGTGTGTGTGTGTGTGTGCACTGGAAACTACAGGCCTGTTAATGTATGGTAATTCCACAGCTGCTGGCTAACAGAAGAGCCAGTATTACCCAGCAATACCTCTGAACTCCAAACATCATGCCGGATGCATAATTAAGAGCAAAAAGAGCTACATTTACATGCGCAGGAAATGGTAATTATGTTTCCTTTCTTCATCACTTACACTCTTAATCATCTCACTCACCTCTGGTCATCACCTTTCATTCTTTTTCTCTCTCTGTTTTTCCTCTCTCTTTTCAACACACTCACATACGAACTCGTGTGGAGGCTATCATTTCATTGGATGGCTTCATCTCTGTCATTCTCCTTCCCTCCTGCAAAAAAATCATACACACACACACAAACCGCTCCATTAGTTTCACTAATGAGAGGCCCCCACACACGGCTACTGTTATGGCCCATAATCACCCCATCAGCGAGTGGCTGTAAGAGGCGAAGCTAATAAGCCGATGACCACCGAGTGCAGGGGTCTCTTCACACCCATCAGGGCTGAAAAGCAGCGGCCCCGGGGTCAGAACACCTTTTCACATGTTCGCTCCATCACATCGGCCTGCTGTTTTACAACTCCATCCTCTCACGCAGATATTGTGTCTCAAGGGAAGCCTGTGGGAAACGGCGGCCACTGACATCTGACGTGTGCTTTGGTTATGATGCATTTCCATACATTTGTTTTCGTTAACATTCATGGTACACACATGATGCTTTCCCACCGTAATGGTTATGCTTCTCATCCACGAGCAGGTGCTCGGCTGGTGCTCAGCTGGGAAATGAAGTCTAATGCGACCGAGTCCTGTGTTTACAGATTGAAAAATGAACTGAAGCATAACAGCATATTTTGTTACGTGTTGTGTAAGTTATTTACTTCATTTGTATGAGCTACTGAAAATGTTAGCGGTGTATCTACCTACTATGACTGTTGGCCAGCGAGAAAAAAGGTGTGAGAGCATGTGGATAGTTTTGGAGTTATTTTTATATAGTAAATAAGTTTATGATTGTGTAAAAAGGTGTTTGCAATGATCTACTGTTAGTACATGGTGCGTAGTGCCAGACATGCAAAAAAAACTGAAAAGAGCAGTGTATATACAAGCTTTACTTAAAGGGACAGGATTTAAACAAAAGGTCTAACAAAACAAATTGTATAGAATTAAATATGTACAAAAAATGACAAAAACGCATCGCATTTGGATGCATCATATCAATCATATTAAATAACTCTTAAACAATTCAAGAGTTTATTTCCAAAAATAAATCATGTTTTTTATATATATGTATGTAGGTCTATGCATTTGGCAGATGCTATTATCCAAAGCAACTTACATTGAAATCCCTGAACCCATGACCTTGTTGTTGTTGATGATGCCATGCTCAACCACTGAGCCACAGAAAAGCTTTTAAATTGTTATCATGTTTTTATTCTTTTCTAGTGTATTTTTCTGATATTATGGCATAAATCAAAAAAAAGCAACTGCAGTTTGATTGATATTTCAAATGCAAAATAAAAAACTTGATTTTTGAAAAAATATATATATATAATTATTATCTCTTTTTAGAAATAAACTCTTCATGTCAAATCTTACATATGAAAATGAAAGAACTATAAATCAGAACATTGAACATTGATCAGCCAATCAGAAATGAGCTGCGTATAACGCTTCATGTTAATGCTGCGTTCAGGACAATAATTGTTTAATAAGTACCATTAAAACATTTCATGTTTCGCCTATTAACATTAAGATCCGGGTTGAGGTGGGAAATATCCTTAATCCAAGGTGTCTTGAACGTAGCACAACTCACCTTCAAACATAAGGGAGAGCACTTTGAGGTAAACTTCAGACTTTATTTAAAAAGGAATAGGACAAGGCAGGATTTGACAACGACCTAATGATGGATGATGGATAAAATATAGCACGGATGTGTATGTGTGTTTTGTTTTTGTCTGGCCTAGTGTGCTTTCTACCTTTTTTAAGTCAAAATAATTTTCCGTTGCTGTAGTTATTCAGTATGATGATTAAGGAAACATTGATTTTTGTTAAAGCTTGGTATGGTGAAGAATCAATGTTTGCTCACTTGTATCAATGTGGTTTAGCTTTTGCTGGCAAGTCCTTTTTTGCTTAATTGAATTGTTTAAGCTGATGATGCAATACCTTGGTAGTTTACAACACCCGTAGGCATTGGACAAAACTGGACAAATCTAAATTTACAATATAGGCAACCATAACCTCCACTTAATGTGGCATAATGTACTGAAGCCGTGTTTGTGCCATATGTGTGTGGACACAGTGAAATATTATTGGTAAGTGTTGTATCTGCTTCTATATGTTACTAATACTTTTTTATGTTACTTAAATGTATTAATTGGTCGGGTTTAAAGTGCAACCCAAGATTGTTCTAAGATTAAGCGTTTTTTGCTAAACCAGCCCGCCCTTCAGAAATATGAATAATTAAAACTCTTTCATTGCCTCCACGCTGCTATTAATAAGTATGTTTGATGCCTGTAATTAGCAGCAACATAACAGCCACAGAATATAAATGTAAACCAGTAAACAGACATGTTATTGGTCGACTGGGGGCTCTTGCTTCCTGATTGGAATTTTCAATCTTAGCAGCCTAAGATTTTTTTCATTTCCATTTCTGAACTGGCACATCTCATTAACAAGATTTGTTCCTCATCACCAGGAAAGCATGTGTCATTTCACTGGCAATTCATTTGATTCTTTTTTCTCCAATATTAGTTCCACAAATTATAAATTGGTTCGTTCCTGGTCTCCTCCAGTGTCTCTCTGTGGGGAATATCAATGGAAATCGAATCCAAAAGGCGTAATGGAGCTTTTCAAAACGCGTACCTTTGTTTACATAATAAGGTTGGTAATTTTGAAATAAGATTAATTTTCTGTGAAGAATAAAGCTTCCTGCATATATCAAGGGAAAATCATTATATAGAACCTGTGCATTACATAAAAGAATCGTTTTTGTTACCATATGTACATTTGGACAACAAATCCCATTTGACTGTTTCTGTAGGCTTTGTGGCTTTAAAATATTCAACACTACAGGTTTTGCCGTTTTGTTCTTTTTTTTGGGTTGTAATTGTGAAAGCAGTCATCTACTAAACATGGAGAATTTATAATGAACATGTATATATATCATTTTTTTAATGGCAATATTTCTAAAAGTTGGTGAAGCATGTAAAGTGGTAGGATTCTGGTACAGTTGTTGATTTTAATCTTGCATATGGTAATTATTTTGGTTTAATGTCTCCTTTATGAAAATATTAGATTTCTGGGTAACGTCTTTAAGAGTGTCAAGTGTTCATTACACAATTACACTACAAACAAGAGCAGTTTGGTGTTAAAACTGAGATATTAAGCATGTGAGATGATATTAAAATAACAAAATTCTAGCAAAATCTGTAATTACTGTAGGCTCAGCTGGGCAAACCCTTTTATTGGAACAATAAGTGTCAGACTTCTATATTAGGACATTTATTTTTTATGTTTGTCAGCAAGTAGTAAGGCTGGTAAACAAGCCAAGCAACGTTTTGAAAGAGACAGTATTTACAGTTTAACTCATTGGAGCAAGTGAATGGCTTGCTTACAGTTGCATTACCACATTAGACATGCACAAGAGAAGAAAATGATACCATTGTTTGTGCATTACTGCGTAGTTTACCACACAGAAGCTGATACGACCATAGGTTCTACAGTAGAAGAATTCACTTCCTGTTGTGAATCCTAGGGTCAGTACACAAAGAACAATTCATTTTGCATATGCATTTATGCATTGGCAGATGCTTTGAATCTGAGTATGTGAAATCCTCTTGGATTGAACCCATGAACTTGGCATTGCTTGCGCAATGCTCTAACCACTAAGATACGGGGGAAGCTGGTGAAATACTTCATCCAAGTCCTATGATCCCAGTACCTGAGAGACATCATTTAAATAAAGATGAAGCTTTAATGAAAACTTTGGATCATCCCATGCTTAGAATGCTTTACATCTCTCGGGGCGACAAGGAAACCACGGTAGCATTACCGGTTTGACTTCCTCCCTTCTTAAATGCACATGACCAGATTGAGAGGAATCATGACAGTCATGCCAAGGCGTATTGCCATTTCACGTGCAAGTTGAATTCAAACCTAAATTAACTCCAAATTAATGACTGATTTCCCAAGTTCTTCTCTAATAGAACATAATAGATTGTTTGATAAATGAATCACTGGCTGATGAAAATGAGCTCATCAAAATGCAAAAAACCCAGACAAGTGCTCGCACGTACTCTATCTCACGCTGACACGCCAATGATTTTTGTTATAGACTTAATATACAGTGCGTACCCAAATGTTCCATCCGATAAGCTCAACCTGTTTACGTTTTTTAATGTATTTCAGTGCTCTTGTTAACACTCCAGAGATTTTAAATAGATATTCTGTGCTCTTTGCCATTCAGGAAATGTTGGTTTTCGACGACATCATTGATTCTTGCAAAGAGATTAGGCTCATAGATAAAGCACTTAACAGTGCATGAAAGCAAGTGGTTTTGTGAATTAAAATTCTCATTACACGTAGATGAAGATCTGACAGAGTTTGTAGTTTTCTTGTCACCTCCCGACTGTCATGCGGCGCTAAATTAATGGATTTTCTATAGCCAACTCGTTTTTAATGAAAATCGCGATCATCGGATTCAATAGGTTATATTAAAAAGCAATTTTGAAGGTAACTTTTCACATTCCAGAAACAATTCACTTGTTTTCTGAGATGAATACAATCTCACAAACATTTTTGTTGTAAGGACAAACTCATTTCAAGGACGTCAGTTTCAAGCGAGGCGCATTTATTCATTTTTTCCGATTGCATGTCTATTCAGCATCTGTTGAATCAGCATCTGTGAACATTATGGGTCTCAACATGGAGGCTTTCAAAACGCTAATTGCATGAGAATGAGCTTGATGAGTGTGTTAATATAAAGAAATGTAATTAGAAATGACTGTTTGTGTCTTTAAAACATCAATATTGATTGACTTTGAGTCAAGACATGTGAATAGAAGATTGAAATATCCGTTGATATATATAAGTGCAGGCTTTTACAGACGTGGAAAGTGGACTGGTTTTTCTTTTATGCCACGTAAGGAAATGTCATAGTTCAGTGGTTCTAAGATGGTAGGCCAAGATTTATCATGAGACGTATTTTTGACATTGTTATTGAGAACTGCAGCTTTTCTGTCTGCTGTATTGTGATCAGTTACGGGTCTGTTCTCTGTCTGCGTTCTGTGAAGCACGTATGCTGCATATTATATAATGTCACGCTCTCACATGATGCACTGGAGTTTGTCAGTATGTCATCCATGCAGTCTGAACAGCAGTGTAGTGGTGTTTAATGTGTTTGCTATTAAACTAGCCCTACTAATATGGGCAGACATTTGCTGAACCTTTAGGGCGCAAAAACTAAAGTGAAAACTATGTTTCTCAGATAAAGATGAGTTTAGAGTTATATATGGGTCTTTCACGTGATGCTGTAGCTGAGAGGAGAGGAAGTCCAGAGAATTGGTGCAGGAGGAGATGTTCTGTAAAAGACTCAGTTTATTAGCAGAGCATGATCATTTATCTCAGTCCGTCAGCGGCAGGTCTTGTGATAGCAGCTCCATTCAAAACTCTAGCCAGACTACTAAATGTGATTCCTGAATAGTTTCAGTTATGCTGTTGTGGAGACATCAAGGCCCTCAAACGACTCGCATCAACGCTTCAGTGCAATGCCCTTTGACCTGCAGATGCCACGGATGGGCAATTTAGTCCATGTTTCAGCATTCCAGCGATGGTGAACCTCAAACTCCATGAGTTCATTTCGTTGGACAAGGTGGATGTGAATCAGAGAGCATCGTGTTAAACTTGGCGCTGGCGCTGGTTTAAAGAACCTCACACAACCTCAGTGACCTCGAGCCTCTCAAGGCAATAAAATTTGCGTATGCTGTTTTTCGTATTTGGCTCTCGTTGGCTTTCGTTTGGCTCTCCGTGTCTCTGAATTGTAAAAAAAGCCACTCAAAATGCTTGACGGAATATATATTTTTCATTGACATATTTATCTGTACGGCAGACACATACTGCGTCTCAACAAGAAGAAATGTGTATGAAAGGAACAGAAGGATGAACGGAGCATTGTTGCGTTATTTCAGGGCATTAAACTGACAAAGGTGCGTAAACATGTCTGATGGATTTGTTTGTCTTTTTGGCTAGCTTGACAACTGACAATGAACCGTGTGCCCGTTGATCACTGCAATTTATGAGTTACACATTAACGTCCGTCGATTGAAACAAACAGCGTCTGCCGTCTCGCCTTTGTAAGCGTCACAGAGTTTAATAGAATAGTTTGCGCAAAAGTATATACTCCGCATTTTGTTACAAACCTAAATGGGTAGTTGACAAATATACTGTACATGTGTGACATTGCAAACATTAAAAAACTGTTAATATATAATTCTATATTTATATTGTAAAATAGCATATAAGCGAGATTTATCTTCATTGTTATTTTTTTCTGTCAATTTTTGGTACCATCGGAGACATGTGACCTTGGACAACAAAACCAGTCTCAAGCAGCACAGAAACATTTTTAGTAATCGCCAAAAATACAAGGTGGGTAAAAATTACAGATTTTTCATTTGTGCAAAAAATCATTAGGATATTAAGTAAAGATCATGTTCCATGAAGATATTTTATACATTTCCTACAGTAGACATATAACAACTTTATTTTGTGAGTGGATGGCCTGCTACAGTGCCTCAGATTAACAACTTCAAAGGTGATTTTCCACAATATTTAGCTTTTTTTGCACCCTAAGATTCCAGCTATGTAAACAGTTGTTGTTCCACCAGATAGTGTCATATCCTAATAAACCATGTATCGACAGAAAGCTAATTTCTTCAGCTTTCAGATGATGTAAAAATCTTAATTTCGAAAAATTGACCCTTAAGACTATTTGTGTCCTCCAGGGTCACATTTACAGTATATTTGTTAACTACCCATATTCAGTACTTTTTTACTTCCGTTATGCTTAAAAGGTACAAAAACATCATAAAAGTAGTCTAAAATATTGTATTCTGTTAGTCTTTTAAAGCATATCTTTGTGAGTTTGTGTAAGAAACAAACTGAATTCAGTAAAGGGGGAAATGTAAGTAAATAACAACTCCAACTTTGGTCTGTTTCTGCACATGGCTAAGACTTAGGAAATACTGCCTAAAAATTTAAGTTTTATTTCTGAGTGAACAATTCCTGTAACAAGTAGGCCTATAATGAAAGCAAAGAACCACAAAGCGTATTATTTACAACACATTCAATAAAACCTGAGATAAACGTGGTTTGCCCGAGGCTTAGAGAAACTCTAAAATGAAATAGACCTGAATAATGCAACATTCAGGCAAATTTATCTTTTCACCTCTGCTGAAACTAATTTGATGTCTAAAGCCCAATGAGCTTCTGTAAATGTCAGCCATCAGTATCTTATCTTTCACTGTTGATCTAACGCGCTGGGTCTTAAGCAAGTAATTCTCAAGGAGCATGCATCATGGTTATTTACCTACAGACCATTGCCCAGCTCAGCCTGAACTCTTCTGAGATTGAGGTGCTATGCCTCGCTAGACGTCTGCTTACTGAGTCCGGCGAGGTATTTTTGGATGGCAATACGGCTACCGTGTGATCGGCTGTAATGATGTTTTGAGGAAGAGCAATAAGACAGAAAGTGATGTGAAGGAAAGGTTAACACCGCACTCAGTGAGAATGCGTCAGCGACAAATCCTTTGTAATGCTAATTAAAGTCAACTTTTATTCAGAACCGACCCTTTTACTTTCTTAATACATGGAACACAACACATCCACCTCTGTTACAAAGACGCTCGTTTGGACTGTTTTGTTGAATAGAAGGAAGATGGAAGAGCCGCCGAAGATCATGCAGTTTGTTTTACCTTTGGTTTATTATGCAGTTTATTGTCATGATGTCGGCATGCACGATCGTACACTTAAACATATTTTATTTGTTTTGATTTCGCTGTATATTGTGCTATAAATTACTTCGAAAGGATCAAACCTGCATGCGGTTTATTCTCCTCAGTCAATACAGAGAATGATTCTGTATGACACAGAGTCTGTGTCATTGGTTGCAAATGGTTAGTTATGAATTAGTCAATCTGAGCTATCATTATCCGCACCACTCCAAGGCCTAATAATGGATTCGCCGTTAGCTGTTACTGATTTAATTGCGGAGTGCATCATTTAGATGTGTTATACACTGTTACCCTTTACTTTTATTCATGAGGTGAACTGTGGCATTAGAATTGTGTAAACTATACTCAACTCCAAAAGTCTAGAGAGGAAAGAACAACTAAAAAGTGTTCAACGAATGTTAGGTGGTAATAAGCTGTGATATCTGATGTCATTATGTAGATTGTTGCAGATTCGGGGCTGACACATCTTTTGGTGATATTCAGGTTTCTTTAATCTTATTGAAAATTTGTCCTTTAGGAAAGGCAACGACAAGCATAACCTTTCAAAAAATACTTTTCTTCATAAAAATTATTTAATTCCCAGCTATCACTAGTTTGTGGTTTTCTCATTGATTTGGTGCCCTGTGGTTTTGATTCCGAGCTTTTGTGCATAATAGAGCGTCTCACTTTTGCAAAAGATGAGGGAACTATTGAACGTCTAGCATTCTTCGGTCAAGCTCGAGAATAACTATGGCCTTTGAGCTGTGCCCCCATCAGATGAAAAGAAAATGAGGATGTCCCCGAGACAAAGCAGCAATACAAATGATTTAGCGTGACTGATCTTCACCTAGATTAAATCAATGTCCCAAATAAAGGGGAGAAAAGAGATCTACAATTGACAGATCCAACATCAATGACGAGTCAGTCATTATTTAACACGTTTTCGGTCCCCGGGGCCGAGAACCAAGGGCTCTTAAAGCAGAAGGATGGTTGTGGGGGTCCAGTGAGACTTATCCCAGTGAGCCTCGTGAGTACGAAAGAGGCAGAAAATCAATAGAAAATCAGTACAATACCAGAACCTCTGAACATGCAGCAGACAGGGACGAATAAGATTTCCCTCACAGTGCATCTATAGATGACCATGTCCGTACACTGGTCTCTGACGGTTGTGTGTTGTTGGATTTGGTATGGTAACACCTCACATTACAGTGCCAATGCTTGTATGTTACAATAATGCATTACTACAATTTATTTATGCAATTGTAATATAGTGAAGTGTTCTGGTGTGGAGGATTAAGCTTGTGTCTGTTCATTGCATGTTTGGTGGTTTAAGCCCTATAAGGAATGCTTTGGCTTTTTCTGATTTATTCTGTTTACTTAGTTCATTTGCATTCTGATTAAATGGCAGTAATTCTGTGTGTTAATTTTTGGTTCCCAGCATGCCATGCATGCGACCAGATGCAGAAAATAAATATTGAATTTTAGTGCTTTTGTATGTGTTTTGTTAATTGTTAGTGTTTAATGTACCGTTACGTTGGGACTTATATCCAATTATTACACAAATAGCATGCAGTGCAGCGAACAGTGTCCTCCTTGTGGTTCCTACACTAACATCATATGTCACATATCGATAAAGGAAATTACATTTATTATGCTTACGCACGCCTTTGCTCACTACTAGATAACTGACTTCGATTCAGATAAATTGCCCCAATTTTAAAGGGGTTTACTCAGTTAAGTCAGATTTTGGCAACACAAGTTATTTAAGTGAATTTTCCAGAAAATCAGTTTACCCAAAAATGAACATTCTGTCATAATTTACTTGCTCTTGTGTTGTTTGAAACACGATTTTCTTCTTTGGTGCACAGCACAATGACAATAACTGATGACTGAGGCTGTCAGTCACCAACATTTTGTCTAACCCTTTGTTTGCCGCGGAAGAAAGAAAATGCAGAGGTTTGAAGCAACATGAAGAAATTATGACAGAATATTTCTTTTTGAATAAATTATTTCTTTAGGCAAGACTAATTTAAATGCTTTTTTAATATAAAATTATTCAATATGATATATTTTAGAAAATGTCAGTTTGCAATATTTAGCATTATAAAGTCATTTTCCCAATCTTACATTCCAAAATGGACTTCCTCTGCTTTTACAAATTTGTCATTTTTCTCATCACATTTATATACAGCAGTATTTTGTGATTCATGAAAATTGAATGAGGTAACAATGTTTTTTTATTCATGTCCTGGTGGCTGAAAACAAGCAGTTTTTTCATAATGGTTCAGTGAATTTAAGAAATGTTCTCTCTTAACCAGCTATCTTCTCAGGCACGGTTTATTGTACATTGTGAATGAATAAACAGGGGCGAGGCAGGCATAAGAATAATGTGCTCCCATTGTTCTGTAAAAGTAGAGCAAAGCCTCAACACGAAAAGAAGCAATTTAAACCGTTATATCTATGTTTTTTAGCTGTATAGTTGTTTTAAACAGTAATAAACCTTTAGCTTTTAATTGTACCTGTAGTGCAAACCGATTTAAAATAAAAAAAAGTCCTCGCTGGAGAACAAAGATCATGATGTCAGACATATTTAGGGTTTAGCACAGACATTTGTCAATGCATATTTTAATGAAATATTGGAATAAGCTACACTTTAAATATTTACCCATTCCAATTCATTTTTAATGACACATTCTTTCATTATCCTGAAGTTCAAACTGTAAAGGTCACACACAACCAGAAGTCATTTATATTACTATGTCATTTAAAACGCCATTGTGACCCTTTTTTGTTTTTTTGTGGTCTGATGCTCTTTGTTCGCTCATGAGTTCTGTCTAGCAGAATGAACAGAGCACTTCTGAAACAAAAGTTTCTAAAAGTTTGTATTGTGCATTAGTAAGAAAGTGCAGGGTTAAATCTTAAGACATTTGCGAATTCCTCAAGCACAACTGTATTCTGCTGTTTTCAGGGTTATAAAAATATTCTGTAATTATTATTACATATAGTTGGAAAAAAACATCACAGACCATATACTGTAGAAAATAATTGTTCCACTCATTTCTCAAGTGACCGCTGCCCAAACATAATCAGCTTGTATGCAGAATAAATGGCAATATGTGTCCATCATATGTGTAAGTTATTTATTGTCGCATACAAATATTCAGTACAAAGTATATGAAAGTCGTTCTGGAATATTTCCTCACAGACTATAGACGAGACAGAAAACTGTAGACATCAAGAAATGTGTCAAAAAGTGTCCCAAAAGTAGGATTAGTGACCAGTGTCATTACTGCACTTTAAAGGGCTTTTCACCGTGCTGTTAACCCCGGGCTCTTAATACTAAACCCCGCTTTTAACCTCGGGTAAACGAACGTTTTGCACTTGTAATCTTGCCGCAGATTACCCGGGGTTATACCCCGCTTTGCAGGGCCAACCGTGTGCAGTGAGAAACGAAGCAGGAGCAGAATGATACGACTACCTCATTTCACAAGCTCTGTACAGTCACAGAAACTCAGTGCGCTGTGTAAACAATCCTTTGAGTTTTTTATTTATTTGAGTAAGTAACGTCTTAGGAGGCATAAAACAGCCAAATAGGATTTGCGAGACGTAATTTCCCCCCGGATGCGGAACAACAAGGTATTCGATTATTTAAAGGGACTATTCACTACATGTATTCAGTCAGTTTGACGCTGCAGTATTTATCAAATCTTCATGACTGTTGACACCGCAAATATGCAAATAAGAAAATTAACCCAGGGTTAAGTGATGTACTGTGAAACATCAGTTTATGAAAACACAGGGTTATCTCTTAACCCCTGGTAAGTTATAAGCAGTGTGAAACAGATACCCAAGGACCCTGTTACCTGGGGTTAACCAATTCAGTGTGAAATGCCTGTAGGTCTTCAATTTCGAAATACTTTTTAATAGTCGTACAATCCACATACATTGACGTGCAGATTTGTAGCTCTGAATGCTTTATGTGTCAAAAATTACCTCATAAAATCTTTTGAATTTTAAGTGTTTGATTCAGGTTGAAACTCAACAGTGCAGTGAGTGGCCCTTCAGGACCGGAGCTAACAAGCCCTGGACTCTGCACCGATGAGCACGCATGCTCTTTTTTCTTAGTGATTCAGTTCAGTCTGCGTGACTCACATTCTGTCTGCTCTGTGTCTTCGCCTCCCTGCCTCTCTCTCTCCTCGACTGTCAGACTTGATTGGAGTTGCCCCTGTAGCCAGTCTCCAAAATGCTTCTCTTTAGAACTTAACATTATCCGAACAGAAAGGCTGCTAATAGAAAAGCTCTCTCCTCTCTCTCACTTCCGTAGATGTGCAGAACTATGCCGAAGTGGTGGAACATGAATATTTATGAAATTTCACTGCCATTTCAGTGTCAGGGGGAAGTAGAGCATTTCACGAGCTGCATCAGCTCCTGCCTTCTCCAAAAAGAGCAGAGGAACCGTAAGAGAGAGAGTGATAGAGAGAGGTCGACAAAGAATGCGGAAAGGGCACAATAGCTCGCACATGTCACACATCCTATGAGACCTCAAATTTAATCAGACGCAAGAAAAGCTTTCAAGAAAGAGAGCATCTCACGGCAATGGCAGAATGATAACCTTCCCCCTCAGAATGCTGAAATGTAAACCAAATCGTTTAACATTTTTGTCAAGATATTTCAATAGGAGCGCTGAATAGAAATTGGACTCTGGGTCGCCACCAGGAAGATTTTCCGGCCGAGTGTTACGTTCTGAAATACATTAAGTGCATAAAACAGTTTGTGTGCTGTGATTGGCCAGTTAACCAGTGCATAGTGATTGGTCATAAACTGCAAGCGTGTGACGGAAATGTTACGCCTCTTACCATATTTGGAACATCAGGTACTTTGTACTGAAACGTACACCACCTTACTTGTGTATACATTTTGGCGGTCTTAGTCAAATCATACCACAAACTGAAATAGATTTGTGGGGGTGTGGCCACACGAGGCATTTCAGGCAGGTCTGGGTGAACATTCGCTTCTAGATGGAATGCATATTTTGTTCCGACACTTTCATTTTTGCAATTTTACGTGTCTAATACATGCGTGTACAACACACCAAAGAAACAGAAAAACACGTATTCGCTCCATATTACTCATTTAACTTTCAACTTGACGTCTTCTTTCTTCAGTGACCTGCAGAAGCAACACAATGTGATTGAGGAAGTGAGTAAATACAAAACACCATTTATCTGACAACAGAAACATTGTATACAGAACTATATATAAACAACAAAGGCTTTATGTGGCATTCAATTCAGTTGTATTAAAATACAGGAAGTTCCGAGAGTAAACCCAAGTACAGCCTGATGATGTCACCAACATGCTAACTAGCACCATGCACCATAGTGACGAGGAAAAATAGATTATGACTAATTTTTACGAGCCTAAAAAATGCCTTTGCATTTGGTCAGTATGAACAATCCAAGGCCCTCAGAATGGATTTTGAGATGTCTTTCAGCAGTCACCCATGATACGGTACGGTGAAGGATAGATGATGGCACAAATGAAAGCTGACATTGAGCTCTAACGGTGCATTATGTAGGTTCACCGTGATGTTCCCACCTTGTACTTATCTTTTAGCTTCCTCCTGCCTTCACTCACCTGTCAGTGTTATCTTCTGTGTGCAAGCTGTACCTTTTGACCTTTGGCACAACATGTATTTTATATATACGCTTTTGATAAAAGCATCTGCTCAATGTAAAATGAATCTGTGTTCTGTTGCTATACAAGTTTTATTGTTTTCTCGGGCGGAAATTTTCTATTTTGGTTTCACATAAATATTTTGGTGAATTTTATCCTCTGTGGTTTTGCTGTAGCTGTTGAAACCCAATAAAACCGCATTAGCTTGTATTCCGACAAAGGTCGACTGTGTAATGAAGGTAGAGTTTGTTTTTAGGGCAGGACTTTTTTGGATAAATCCCATGCTGGGTGAGGCTGTAATTAAATATAATATTTTAATATTTCATATTCACACAAGTTGTTCTATTGTATTTATTATGTTCCACCATGGAAAATTGGCAGACATCTTTATTGGATTCCTTGTAGCCTAACCTTTAAGACAAGTTCTTCATGTTCCTTTCAGAAATCACGCTACTGTTAGAAATATCAGCTGCTAAAATGCGACTGTCTCTCCTCTGACTGCAGTCATTTTTTGAAGTTTCGTTGAAGGGCAAAAGAGCGCTTACAGTCAAAATCACTAGTCAAGGTCGGGGTTCGCTGATAAAGCCAGAAGTCCATCTTATATTTTATTAATGCCTAACCTTTTAAAAGATGCAGAGAGCACACAAACTTGTTAATGTGATCGTTTGTGCTCCTCTAACTGGTTATAGACGGCCAGTTTGAAATGATGGGAGAAACGACCTTGAATTTTCTCCCCGCTTGTGAAGGTTGTGATATTTCAGAATGGCAAGCTCAGATGCAAACATAGTCGTGGTGAAGCAAATGAAGAGAGCGACATGCTAAAGTGAAATACTGATAACTGCAGATGTGTCTCCACTATTAGTTCAAGGTGGTATATGTAACCGGGCAAATTTGTCAAATTTGTGCTTAACAAGCCTCTGGAATGCTGGGCATCTGCATCGCTTCATTTCATTGCGCTGGTATATTGTTGTGGCCAGATGCTGACTGGAGTCGAGAGGCTGTGTTAAGGGCCTTCAGATTTCATTTGACGCATGTCTCAGGCGTTGTTTGGTGATGGAAATTGGAGGTTGAAAAACCGATGTGGAAGCTGCGTGCCTCTATAACAAATTATTCATGGTATATTTTAAAACACCCCCTTCTGTAAAGATCAACATACTAGCATGAATTTCCAAGGCAGGTTGATTTAGGCCTTTCAAACTAGCTAAACAAGCAATAATTCATTGCTGAACCAACCCTATCAGTAATATCATCCTGGTTTAATGTGTTATGCTGTAGGAAAAGTCTAGCAAAAATCTAAAATCATGTCAGTTCATGCTGGTATAAGTGCATCTTTTCAGCAGGAGTACTCTTAACCCAGCTCCCCTTTGAAGACACCCCAGGCATCGGCCTTTTCCATTTATCAAAGTCAACACATTTTTTTGGTTCTACCACTGAGCAAACTGACATTACTGAGACAGATTATATGATTTCCGTCCAAATATTTGTGCTAAAATTAGAGTCTAGATATTAAGACCGGAATAACCTGTGACCTCAACCGTCAGCGAGCTCGTGACCTCATCATTTGAGATTCAGAGGTGTGTGTGATATTGGACTCAATTTCAACCCTTTATTCACTTATGCATGTCTCTCTAGTTCCCTCTCTGCCGGTTCTGTTCACGCAGGCTCCATTCCCATTCCATACAGCACGCAGTACTCATATCAGCATCATTGCCATGCAGCTCGAGTTTGTCCTCATCCTTACTGGTGCTCAGACCTCTGCCTTCCACACCTGGAATGCTCTGGAGGATTTTCTTTCTCAGCTGAGTTTGTGCAATTGCGAGTGAGAGTGAGAGAGGGGCAGACACATGAACTCTCTCTTTTCATTCTCTCTCCTCCCATCATTCTCCCGCTCTCCTCCTCTTCATCTCCATCTCTCTCTCCCTTCATTCTCCCTCTCTCCTTCACTCCATCTCCCTCTCTCTCTACCCTCATTCTCCCTCTCTCCTTCACTCCATCTCCATCTCCCTCTCCCTTCATTCTCCCTCTCTCCTTCACTCCATCTCTCTCTCCCTTCATTCTCCCTCTCTCCTTCTCTCTCTCTCTCTCTCTCTCTCTCCTTTGCTCTCACTGTTATTCCATGGTAGTGCAAACATGAGTCCTGCCGAGACAGGACATTAATCCTGAAAACAAACAGAGTGTGTCTGCATTGCAGCTTCTCCTGTCTCTCTTGCCTGGCACACACAGGATTGTGCTTCCCCAGAGCGCCAGCTCGCCCTGCCGATTCAGTATTTACACTCCCAGGCACAGATGAGAGAGCTTGGTCTTGGCATGGCTTTACCAACTCATTTTGATGTCAATTGCTAGCTGGTTTAACTACTGCTCAGATGCAGTTTTGTGTTTTTCTATTGAAGATTCAGTGGAGAATGGTAGCTGAGGAACAGTGGTGATGCTTTTAACTAAATACAAGCTTTTTATTCCCTTTTTCACACTTAAAGGAGAAGTTTACTCACAATAAATTTTCATGATCATTTACTCATCCCCATGTCATTCAAGATGAAAACATTGCAGGATTTTCTCCACATGGTGACTTCAATGGACTCCAAATGGTTGAAGGTCAAAATAACAGTTTCAATGCAGCTTCAAAGGACTTTAAACCATACCAGATGATGAAAAAAGGACTTATCTAGTGAAACGATCGGTCATTTAAAAAAAAAAAAGCTTTATAAACACAAATGCTCGCCTTGCTCTGTTCTGCGATGCATGACTCATGACTTAATAATGTAATAATGTTGAAAACTTGCACCTTCAACTTGTACACACTGACTTAGTACTTCCACCTACGTCAAGCGTGGCCTTTTCAACGTAAGTACGTATTTTGTAAAGTCATCGTAGAACAAAGCAAAAACAAATTTGAGTTTATAAAGCTTATAAAGACCAATCGTTTCGCTAGATAAGACCCTTACTCATCATCTGGTATCGTTTAAAGCCCATTGAAGCTGCATTGAAACTGTCATTTTGACTTTCAAACGTTTGGAGTCCAAAGAAGTCCACTATTTACATCAAAAACATTCATTTCTTTTCGACTAAAGAAACAAAACATAAAGATCTTGGATGACATGGGGGTGTGAAAATTGTCATGAATTTTTTTTGAAAATTAACTACTACTTTAAAAATAAATTTTTGTCTAACTGGTTACGTAAAGATAATTTACATCCCAAGAACCTTTCTGTTTCTTTGTGGCAAATTTTTTTTCCTTCAGATTATAAAAAGGGAAGAAAGAGTTGGTTCTTTAAAGAACCTTTGACTGAAGGGTTCTTTGTGGAGCCAAAAATGGTTTTATTGCATCACTGTGAAGAAGCTTTATTTTTAAGAGTGTTCCAGTACCACCCACAGTCGGTTATTAAGTAAGTGTATTATTGTAAGACAAAGACTTTTGAATTTGCTTCATAGAAGCATAGTGCAAAATAATAAAGTGAGTCGGGACTGAATGGGGGGTTGTTTAGCATCCTAGACATCTAGTTTTTAGACAAAAACAAGACTGCTTTAGAGAGGATGTCGCAGATGGCTTTCTTTCGAAACAAAGAAGGACAATCTCTGACATGAGCAACAGACAAGTCACGTTTTGTTTGTCAGCTTGCCACACGAGGCAATTCACAACTGAGGCAAAAACAAAAAGGAATTGGGAGGTTCAATGTGCATGAATCGCTCACCTCATTATTGTCATTTCATACTGATTTGATCATTTTGGAACTCCTGGAAAATTGCAGGTGGCGCACAGGCTGTATATCCTCACGCTGACTATGTGATGGATATTTTTAACATGCCTTGTGTGTATGTATATTTTTACATTCAATCGAGGACGACGTGTACCGCAGCAATCAAGATACAGAACAAACACAGATTTTCTGGTATCATTTGGGTTTACACCCTGGAAAACCACAGCCTGTTATTTTTTCAAGGACGTTGAAATAGTTTGGTTATATGGAAATATATCGTGTTGTGTATACAGAGTAGATTTCTGGATTCATAAATTGAATCTGCAATACGCAGAATTGCATGTTTTGTTCATTAAAGGTGTGGTCTAACAAGATTACACTTTTTTTACTTTAATAAGTTTGTAATTTAGTAGCGGTTTAAGCATAAACTACATCAATTTACAATGCAAGATTACAATGCTCACATCCATCATGGCATGATGAGGAAGAATTTAGTTGTATTCAATTCTTATGAAACACATAATTTGCCTCATTATTTTCATAAAATCTAGAGCTTTGTTTATGTGTGGCCACAGTTATTATGCATATATCTGCTGTTTAACAATGTCTTTGCGACTCGACTCATCTGATAAAAAGTTGTGTGCTATTTTGAGTGTATTTTGGTCTCAATGGTGGTGGATTTTTCATTCTTTATCAATCTTAGCATTTGGTTTGCATGTCAACTTAATAAAATGAAATATAAAAAAATAAAAAGTATTTAATTCACTGAATGATCTAAAAATAACCAGATTTATTTTATAAATTAAAGTTGATTCAATTTCTAGCTAAGTTTGTGAAATTACTGGTACCGTAAACAAAATTGCATTAAACACAAGATTGTGGTCTTACCAGTCACTCCTATTAGGAGTAGATCAATGTGTGAAATTAGTTTCTGATATTCATAATGTGTCCGTGCTTCATAAGTGTTTCGTAAACACATTTACGAAACTACATTTGCGTCGATACAATGTAGAGCTATGTATTGATTATCCATGCGCTGACCGCGAGATTCCCGATGGATCTTTTCTGGGCAGCTCTTTGCATGGATGAGGTAAGGTCAGGCAAGCATAGAGGATTACAGTACGTGACAGAAACAGATGCTACAGATAAGAGAAGCCTGTGGCCATAGCAGAAGCAGTTATGAACACACAGCAGACATATTTACTGCAACTCCTCAAACAAGCAGTGAGCTGTATCCTCTCAGAGACCACACGCACAAGACACATTTTTGATCTCGACACAGAAGCACGGCTAGTTTGTTCTGGGTTTTTTTTGTATAGTTAAAAGATATATATTACCCTGAATTCATGAGGTGCATTAAAAAAAAGTTTGGTATCGTTTGAATTTGATCAATTCCGATTCCATTAATCGATTCCCTGTTCTGATTAAAAGCATATATGTCAGGAGTAATGTTTTTTATTGTGCATTCCAATTAATATTGACCAAACTGCAGTTAATTTGTTTTGATTGAAGCCATAATAACTAAAAAAACTAATACAGCTATCTTACACAATAGAACACAATATAAACATCTTGTTTTGGAAATAAACTCTTCATTTATATATATATTTATTTTATATTTCACATGATTTCAGTGCTTGCTTAGACTATGGTGAACTTACATTCCACTTATATAAATAAAATGGCTAAAAATATTTAAGAATAAAAATGTTTAAGACATTAACGTGTATCAAATATCCTTCCTCCCTAAAATCCTATAAAATGGATACTGTAATCTAACTATAAGTTATTGATGTGCTTTAGAAACAGGCAAATGTGAACAGGAATCTGATAATAGCAAAATATAATTCACAATATCAAACAGCAGTAATTTTAAGACATCTTAAAAATCACATGTTGACATTCCGCTGTGTCACTTGACTCTATATCTGCCCAAACTTTCATAATGAAATATCATTTACGAATTAAAGGAGGAATTCAATTTTTATATCAAGTATCCATTCCTAACCTTTAGATTGAAATTGATTTTCGATTCCCAATCCTAATAATAAAGCTCACGGTTCTGTCGTATGCTTAAAGCTAATTAGATGAGCCATGTTGGAAGACACTTGTAACTGCATATCAGTTGAATTCTACATTAGTATCAACATGGGCATTTATATTTAATATTTCTGAGTTTGTTTTCTGATTTTATCCATCGGAAATTGATTGGATTGTGAAATGTGGCTCCTACATGATTGACAAAAGGTTGGCCTGGTGACATCAACCGAACAAACAGGTCAGTTGAGAGTCAAGAGGATTACATTCTGATGATAGATTAAAAAGACAAACATTTATTTTCTTCCTGTACAACATGCACAGATGAATCATTCGCAATACGACCAGGAACATGTTTGAGGAAAGTAAATAGGTACGATTTAATTTCCAGATAGCTGTAAGAATGATTGTTTATTGTGATTGCTATGAATACATCTAGAATGTTTAATTACAGCAATAAGTCATTAAGACCATCACCCTGACTGTACCGTAGTTGGGGGTAAATATGCTTTGCGGTGCCTATATCAACACCGTGGGAAACTCATCGTAATGCCCACTCTCTCATAACCTTTTTCTTTTTATAGACTCAGAAAGATAAAATCAGCAGATTCTGCCTAATGAAGCCTCAGAGGTCAAACAAGACGTGCAGAGAGATGCTCAAGCATGAAAGAGTGCTGCTAGGCGCAAAGAACGGGAGCATTTGTTTGTTTCACAAGTCTTCAAAATCCCTTCGTGATTGGCAGATGGCCTCCGAGGCCCAGAAAGCTCATTAGTGCGACTATCCCGGCTAATCCTGTCACCTCGACCCGTCACCTTTAAATAAATGTGTTCCATCCCCTGGAACACACAGCAGAAGTTGTGGGTGTTCTATCAACAGTGACCGATTTTCGTGTCTGACAATTTTTGATCGTTTACATGAAGTGTTTGCACGTTGTTTCGCTCCTTAAAATTATATTGATTCAACATTTTTTTGTGATGCATTGTAACTGTTTCAAAACACAGTTTACGGTATAATATCTTAAAGTTTTCTGTTAAAATCACATTTCACCTCGTTTACTTTTATGATGAATGATATTCTGTGCTTGTCCGTGCATGTTACTCGTAATCTTTCATCAAAATGTAACTTTTGTCTGGAGGAACAACTTTTCATTTCTGCTGACGTAACCAAGGTCACACAGGTGGTGAAAAACAATATTAAGCATTAATATTAAATCCAATCCGGCATTCCCAGCAATAAATTCGGTTTCTCTCCGTAATCCATCACATCACACATGTTAAATGCACTGCAAACGGCTTTCATGTTGTTCTTTGAAGGTTAAATAATATTTATCCTTAATCTAATCCTGTTTTCCACTCGAAATCAACTTCCACCCTTCTGTTAACCGATACATAGGGTTGTATACATTTACGACAGAACGTCAAGACTGATATCAGCTCGCGCATGCCATCACATCAAATTGTGAGTAAAGATGTATCGGTCTCGCTGCGAGCAGACGCTGTGTTATTAAGCATTGCTGAGTCATTTGTCTAAGTGAGCAAGCACCCACAATGCTTTTAGCACGAACTGATTCAGTCTCCTGGACCCTCGGGCACACGGCCATTACATTACGCTTGTATATATTTCCTCTGAGCTGTTCTTGTTCACACACCCAGACTTGACCGTAAACCTCTCGGTGCTCTAATGTCCAGAGTGCAACTGCCCATTAACTTGGCAGGCTGAGAGAGATAATCAGCTTTTTGGCATTGCGAAAGCCGTCGGCGAAATGGCTTGGACACATCATGCAGTCTTAACTAAAGTTGTCTGGCATGTGGGAAGTCAAGGAATTTTTGGACGCAGCGTTCCCACCTCTAGCAGGGCCGGCCAGGCCTCTGTTGGTGCCCTAGGCAAGATTCTAGATTGCACCCTACTATACAAAATAAATAAATGAAAACATCTGAAGATATAAAAAAAATTTTAAGCAAAATTCATATTTGTTTAATATAACATGAATTGTGATCGACATAAATAGGAAGTAAATAAATTAAAACTACAAAATATTTGTAATAGAAATGTTTCTAATTACGTACTCATTGTTTGAAAATAACGCTGAAAATGAAATAAAACTTTCTCAATAATACTGTAGTATTCGAATCTTTGATAGATATTATTATTTAGATGAAGGTCAATATGAAAGTTGTTTCTAACATTTTATAAAGCACTGTTCAAATGCTATAGGGACACTAATAAAAGCTTAATGTATTGTTTTGGATTTTCTTAAATAAGTGGCATGGCCAATTCACTGTGCCAGTTAACTTGTTTTGCAGTTCACTAAGTTGAAAGCAGTTAAAACACAGTGTCAGTGTTACCAGTTAAATGGTTCTAAATAAGCAAACTGCTCCGAGTGGGATTCAAATTTAAAACAGGCAATGAGTCTTTGACCACAAAGCCACAGTCTAACATGAGTAATGGGAGCATTTCTTGAAGTTATGGAGTGAAGCTGCTCTCTCATAATTAATGCGTTAAGATTATCAACCATAGTTAATCATAATCGCGTCATGATGCAAGAAAATGTTCCCATATCGCGTTTTTGCGCTCTCCTCTGGCGCCCCTCTGGTTATTTTGCGCCCTAGGCAACTGCCTATGTCGCCTATGCCACGGGTCGGCCTTGAACTGCAGCTCCAGTCATCTTCCTGAAGGGGAATTGTGAAATGTAATGTGAATTGTGAAATAGTGAAAATCTCCCCACAGTTTTAGTTTCACTGTTTAAAATGCAGACTATATATGTCGCTTTCTAATATCACATGTGTGCTTTAGCTTCCTCTGGCTTCTGGCTTCCCTCCGTCTCTTAAATTTTCTTTAATCCTCGCGGGACGCCACAGTCCGAAATCCTATAATCGTACGTACGCAGCGTTTACGCAATCTCATACTCAGCAGCCTCATACGGCGACGAATAAGGAAACCTGGAAAAGCAATCTCTTCAAAAAATAAATCTTTCTTCCGTTATGTGCTCCCAACATTATATGTGTTTTCTGAGCATTGCATAATCATTTATTAAATTTCAGTGTATTTATCCGGAGACAAAGGAGCTTAGTGTGGGCAGTATAGATTTAAAGCATAGGCCTACATGACATTTTATGTTCTTGCAAAATGAAAAGCGTTCATCCATTTCGAAGAGCATACAGTAACACTGAAGCGAAAAGCTTTAC
Source organism: Triplophysa tibetana (assembly GCA_008369825.1). Classification (NCBI taxonomy): domain Eukaryota; kingdom Metazoa; phylum Chordata; class Actinopteri; order Cypriniformes; family Nemacheilidae; genus Triplophysa; species Triplophysa tibetana. The sequence goes on from CM017907.1 coordinate 2,771,118, forward strand.
AGTCCACCCAGGCCATGCATTTTAATCTTATACGGGAAATATTAGATTCCCTATTATTCAGGATGTAACGTGACTATACGATTTCACTTATATGTGTTGCATTCACTGTTTATTGAATTATAAATAAGTGAGCGAGTGAGTGATTTGAGATTTGTACGTGAATGTGTCGATACACAGATGCCTCTGATGCTTGTGCGGTCTAATGTTTCACACCAGCCATGTGGCGAGATGTCACAAATTGGCAAAATTGATCATTTTCCGTCCTCTGTTCCTGATGATAGCTGCTCTCTTATGTCCCTTGGTGCTGCGATGATTGATGTTTAAGTCATTACCATGGCAACCGATGTAGATATACTCCATATTGACTACTCAGTCTGACCCAACTGCTCTTATTTCTTCCCTTACACAGTAACAGTCGATCCCAAAGATCCGATTTTAAAAGCAAATTGGATTTATCTGCAGCGTTAAGAAAGCCAAGGCATTTTTAAAAAGTCGCACTTGGTTGAACGCTACTGGCATGAGATCAGGACCTTCCCACAAGACCCTATCGCAGGTACAGTTATTTATATAAAGAACAAGTGCTAATATGCTCTCGGTGCTCCCTGTTGTGTGTTTTAGCATCACACAAGGGCATGTGTTTTTCCTGATTTTACCAGCTCAGATAGGAGTCTTTCAGAAGGTGAGACCGCAGCTGTTTCACACCTCTCTCTGCCAAAAATCTCACATACGTGCAACTAGAGTACAGTGGACACATGAAACGTACAAAAAGCGTACCATAGACCACTTCAGAAAACATGACGCTGGTCAAGAAGAACTTCCTCTTTCAGTTTTTTAGCCCTTCACAAACGTTTGAAGAGAATTCAACCCTGAGATCAATTATAGGCAAATTAAGATGTTCCATTAGAGTTCTTTAAGAATCTTAGAGATTTAATTATAGGCCTATATGTGAGATTTAAAAAATGAAATTACAATAATTTAACCGGAGCTGTTGCTAGACCAGTGGTTACATCTTTTGAAGTGGTTTATATAGTAGCATGGTCACTAAGGGATAATAATGGAACAAAAAGTGTTTTTTTTCACCAATATTTACAGTAATAAAATATATTTTTTACAGGGTTCAAAAAAGATTTAAGAGATAATAAAAACAACTTGCATCAAATTAACGTGATTTTTAAGGCACCACATTTGCGGCAGCTGAACGAACATTTTTGACAAGCCAAATATATTTGCCTCCAAATAACAATTTTTTTAAAATGTGGCATACACTTCCTTCCCTAAAATGTAATGTTAACAATGTCTTGGAAGCGCACGCATAAAGACCTTACATAATGAAGCTCTATGTTTTTACTGTATTAGAATGAGCTATTTCTATATACATACACCTTGCTTGGAATTGGGCATGTTGTTTCTACAGTAGCCCTAAACGGACAAACTGCTCTACAGAGCCTGTTTTGTAAAAATGTTATCTACTTCAACAAAGGGGCGAAAATGTGACCACATCTTAGCCCTGTGTCCGCCTCCGGTTATGCCTCAGAACAAGAGGGGCGGGGAGAGTCAGCCGCTGGTTGAAGTTCGCAACCTCACTTATAGATGCCACTAAATGTCATACACCTTTAAGTAAAATAAACTACACAAAAAACATTTTGAAAGTATCCAGTCTGTGTTATAATTATCCCAAAAATCAAGCACTGTTAAAAACGTCATGACATGATTTTGGTTCACTGATTCATTAGCAGATTTTCACTCATAAGATACAATTTGGAAACATTCACACGATTAGTTGGGAAACAAAGTCTTGATACCACAGTACTGTCCATTAAACATTAAAATAAAAATGTTAGCAAGCAAATGTTTCTATGCATTGTGACAACCTGCCCCATAGTTCTTGAATGAGATTGAATGAGATCTTCTGGCAAGTGGTGGTTCCCTGCTGCACGTGTCTCAGGCTGAGAGGGTTCCCAGGAGGACCCATGCTGTCACCGCTGTGCATTCAGTGTGTTTATCAGACACAAGGGCATGACAGCCTGTATGCTTCATTAAGGCTTCGAGTGGCAGGTGACTGTGTGTGTTTTCTGTCGCGCATAACAGTCCACATACACACTCCATCTCTGTTTCTGACTCTGTCTTTCTATCCTATTGGCTGTGGTGCTCATTAGTAGGAACTCTTTTGTTTTTCCACGGGTGAGTGAGCGAGCGAGCGAGAGAGAGAGAGAGAGTGAGGTGGTAAGGGCTTTGCCTCTCTTTGGTGTCATGCAGAGATAACCTACACGCTCTGTTTCCTGTTCATTCTGTCCAGCGCCTCTGAATAAAATTGTGCGTGCTTTCACAAAGGTGTGAAGAGGTCTTCTGCAGTATAGTTAATGAAATGTAACTGGGATAATGTGACTTACACCTTAAAAAAGTATGTTTTTTAAGAAAGGCAGATATATAAAAAGAGCTTGTGGAGCTTTGTCGTATATTTGTTGCAATACAGTTTTATCTTCTGTGCTGCATTATTCACGTTAAGCGTTTATGCTCTTAAAATTATGTTTATTTCTCTTATTTACGACTCAACGCTTGCAATTGCGGAAAGGCTTTTCCGTAAGGCATTTGCCCCAGAGCCTAACCATAATCCTTCCTTGCTTGAAATAGACAGCAAAGCATTGTGGGCGTGTAATGTACTTTTCCTTCTTTTGAGCTTCAGGCTTACCATGCTACTTTTTAGGACTGAGTTTGCTACTGTATTTGACATTTAAAACGGTAAGCTCAAGTACTCGAAGATTTCTGATCCAGATAAATCTATGCGAGAAACTGTCACATGATGGCTTACCATAAAGCTGAATTCCATGCATAAATAGACTCGACTTCTCTCTGCGTGCAGTTGATGAAATGTCTGGTTTATGAAAGTGAGAATCTTTGAAATAAAACTAATTTGAAGATATTCTGTCTCCATGCTGAAGCAAACAGTTGGATGTTGGTGTAACCCGGTTGAACTTTAATCATTAGTTTGTTATACCAGTTTGATTTTATGTTCATTCTACTATGTTCATGTTTTACATTTAAAAGGTTAAATATTTTTTGTTAGTAATATTTGTGAAGATGCTTTAATAATGGCTGTAAGAATAGGAAGAAAGAGGTATAGAAATGTTTTGAGAATTTACGTTATTTCTGAAAGTTTTGTAATGGGCCAATCACGGTTGAGGTCAAAGGGGAGAAAAATAAAGAGGATCTTGAGACGAGAGACGCGAGGATTTTTGTGGTTCTGATAAGAAAACGTGGTTAAGATTAATATAGCTGCACCCGTTTTAGTGAACGTGTTCAAACAGGACTCTAATATTCGCTTGAATGGTGATATTTCTGTCGGTGCGAGTGGCATACTTCGCACATGAAGACTGAAATTACTGCTTAGCGTTTTGCATTGACTTTACTAACGAGCTAGCGGCCAGCGATCTCGAGGTTAAGCCTGTGTGGAACTGTGAGAGTGTCGATGAGCAAAGACCCTGACGGAGCCGTCTAGTGTTACTGAGTGTGGACTTTGCCGGTCTCGTCGATGATGTGACTTTCCACGTCAACAATCTTCCCTTCAACTCTTTTCGTCCTGTTTCCTGTGGCTGATGCCTTTGATCCTGTCCGTGTGAGGTTGCATCTGCATTCAGTATATAAGGTACCATTTTTATTTTGGCCCGTGTGGTGAAGCAGCCATTTGGTTTAAGGCTACAACGTACCCAAGCTACATTCAGGCCTGCAGCATTGGAATATTTGAAGGGTATTTCAAACTTAAACTAGAGTCTTGCCGGCTATTTAATTTTTTTGGGCCCTATACTGTTTGTATGTGAATTTAAATGCCTTTGTGATGTGAAAAGTGAGTTTATCAATACCTGTTTACCTTGAGACACTTTTTCTAACTAAATCTGATATATGTTTTATCAAAGCGTTGTGGTTACTGTCTCTGTTGATGTTTTTAAAATTGATTAAGGGAAAAGAGTAATTTTTAGGTTAACTTTGAAAGTGTTTATATTATAAGTACTTGAAAGACTTTTCATTTTCGTTGAAATGGTAAATAATACTGCTTCAATAGTGATTTAGAGGGGGAAAAGTATTTCATACCAGGAGTTAATCACACACACACACAGGTTGAATACGGATACATTTATTAGTGAAACTCACCTATTTGTGTAAGAAGAAAGTGATAGAACTCAGGATAGCTACCTCTCATTATAGTGAAACACGCTAGAGAGGCGCTACATTAGATTTGTGTGTGTATGGGGTTGTGCTAGTGTTTTGATTTATCGGGCATTTATTCCTGTGACTAGTTATCAGATCCGTTTGGTCAACACCTAGATGATTTATTACATGGACCCATTACACAAACTTGTTACATCATCACCATTTTAATTGTCTTGCATAATTATTTCAGTGGCTAAAAGTCATGTCTGCCACTCTGAGATAAGTCCAGGCCCAGGAGAATGACTCCTGCCATAAAAAACAGGACAAAATCAATGTTAATGTAAATATTGATAGCTGTTCAATTGTGTTTAATGCATGTTCTGTTTCCAGAAAGCTTCTTATTTATGCATTTTCTTTTTTGCACATTACCAGGGCTGTCGAACGATTAATCACGATTAAAATGTCTGTGTACTGTAGATTAGAATTTATGAACACATGCATGTATACAGTATATATTTTGGCAATATTTACATGTATTTATTTATAACTACTGATTATTAAAATTATAGAGATTTTTAAATGTATATCTTTCTTAAATATTTGCATGTGTGTGATTGTTTATAGATATTATCATGCATAGTACAAAAATATTACGTATGATGAATCGCGATGAATCATTTGAAGCCCTGTTTTCCATCAATTTTTTGTCGTTTTGCAAAATCAATCTGTTGATCTAAGTTTTCTCCATTTTGTAAAATACATGTAGTAATTTGATGCTTTTCTTGAACCTGTTGGGTAATTAAAAGCTAGTATTATCCATATATGCCCTTTGGACACACAATTGTGTTTGCTTCAGTGACACCACCGACTACGAGAAAGCTAGACAGCCCGCCCGGTCCGTCTGGAATCTGCTCCGACAGAGAACAGAGCTATGTTAAAGCTAAAGCTGAAGTCACCATTGGAAACAAAGCCGTGTGTATTAGGTACCAGGATGGTCCAACGATCACATCAAAGGAATAACTGATCACAACATTTCCCAATGTTTTCCAGGTTGGTGGCATCAAATCTTTTGAAAGATGTTTATAGTTTTGCATCAGGTTCAGTTTTGTTAATCTTTTTTTTTGTGTCATACACTTTTTCTTAATAAGCCCCCACCAGGTAAAAAGACAAAACAACCAGATATCAGCTACGTTGGTTTGGTAAGGCGCATACTTAAAGTCAAAAGTCTGCATGCAACACATCAGGAATGTGGAACAAATCTGCTCCGCCAGCTTATAGCATCGATGATATCATCGCATTACAAACCGAGCCCCTTTGCTATAACACCCGACCACCAATGCTACAGTGTATTCTCTACTCCAGGCTACACGAAACAACATCCTACTATCAGATTATTCTCAGTTTATTGGAGATTCAGGAAGGTTTAGTTTATCATTATATCTTTGACTACATTATTTACAGCCATGGGTTTAGGATATAGCAGGGCAGAGGATGGTGACGCTGCAAACATATATATTTATGCATACACACACACATATATATATATATATGAAGTATACAGTATATATATATACATATATATAGTCCTCCATTTCCCATCCTAGAAGGATTATTAACTATGAGTGTTGATGTGTCAAAACAAGCAGTTTTCCACGGTGCACTATTTGAAGTAATTTTTCTCTTACGGAAATGAAATGAACTGGGCCATTGGCCGGTGCACTTAAAACAGCAGGAAGCCGTCGAGTCTTTTTATAGCGAGGGGGACAGTTTGATATATTGTGTTTGTTTATTCACATCAACAGAACAGCAGAAAGATGTAGTTGTGACCTTAAAAAGCACCACAGATGTCTCCTCCCCTGCAGTGCTATGCATCAATAGATTGCTGCCTCACTTATCTAACAGGCTCGGTAGGCACGCTTATTGCCTTTGTTATGGGGATGGTTTTAAGGCTCAGGCTTACTGTACATTTCTTAACCTTATGCCCCTGCGTGCTATCTGTGGTTCACGTCTGATATAGAATCGGGCCTAAGTTCTTTGGCTAAAGAGAACTGGCATTTACAGTAAGGCTGTCAACATCAGCGTTCAACTATGGTCAATAAAAAACGTTTAGTGCTTTTTAGTCGTGTGTTGCTAGACATTTGACTATTGGCTTATGATTTGGTCCACTTTGCAGCCAAGATACCTTTACCAACAACCATCTGAGATGTTATGTAAAGTGATCAGTGCCAGTTTGCTTTGTTTTTTATTTGCTTTTTAGGGGTGAATGCAACTTACTTTAATTGAGTTTTAATAATTGCATTGGAATGTCAATCTGATACCCGATTGTGTACCTTGTGTATTAGATGCTTATCGAACAGGCAGTAAGTAGTCTTGTCATGAATGTGGCTATTGGATGTCTCAACACTGTGTAGCTGGCTTTAGAATCAAATCTTGGCCTTTGACTTTTTATTGTTGTTGCCGCTATGAGTCATTGAATCTCTTCTGCAACAACATAAACATCTCTGAACGGTCCCAGGAAGCACCTGTCCAGACAGCAGAGCCACTCACTCCATGATCCTTAAAGCCCCAAGGGAATCATTCCACCACAACCCGACGTCTGTCTCTTTATTACTTAAGAACTACCGAGCTCGCTCTCTTTACACAAATCCCTGCCGTATACCCCGCGAGGGAAGACTCTGAAAGTGAGAAACGCACAGTGCAAAAGAACATCTCATTTTCCCTTGTACTTTCCAACCAGTAAATGCCTTTTACATTTTTACAAGGAGCTTCAGCAAAATAATGGCTGCAAAGGGAGAAAGTTACAGAGCAGGATCCAATTATAAAGGGGCGGCGAACAACCTCAGACATGACACGCAGGGAAGAGCAGATAGGAAGGAGGAGCAGGAAACTGAAGCAGGTGTTGAGGCTAGCCTTTGACTGAGAGTGAACAGATTGCTTCCATACTAATCTGCATAGTTGGCCCCTGCTAACCAAACAATATGAAAGTACCCTCTGGAGAACTAGGGATCGTCCGAAAACGATCGGTCTGCGGCCATAAGAAATGAGACATTTTCGACCAAGCGCATCCTAAGTTTTGGGTATCCGTTTCAGTCCAGAATTTTCATTTCGGTCCATCACTAGGAGGAACATGTAATGGTTTTGATACATGGAAACACGCACTCGTGTACTCAAGGGCCACAGACGTGCCAGGTTTTAGCTTCAACTCCAATCAATCATACCTAACCAGGTCATCAGGTGACATTAACATTACAGGCAGTTTGTATTTTGTGAAGGCGGGAGCTAAACTCAAGACAGGATTGGATTAGATGGATGATGTTGAGGGTAGTCACACAACTGCTGAAAGACTTTGAAAGAATAGTTTGTTAAGATTATATTTCAAATTAGCTATCAAATATGTCAACAGCGGCTTCACAGTTTGCTAAATAAGCTGAATTTATGGTACAATATCATAATTCAAATTGACTATAACATTTGACAATGGTATCATAAATGTGTTCCTTCAGCAAACTGTTTGTCAACATTACGTTTCAATAACATTTTTCAAATTGGCTATAAACTCTGACAACACTGATGTCATAAATTTTGCAGTTTGCATGCCATTACTCAGGATAATGTTTATAATAAAAAAAAATGAATCATCTTTAAAGAATGACAGTGAGATCGTCATAGATGTGGCTTTTTTACCTTTACAACATTAACCATGGTTTAACTTTTATTTAATATTGTATTATTATTTTAAAATATTTAAAATATATTTGATATTTTATTCTATCGATATTTTTTTATTATTTTTAATGTTTTGGGGGTATACAGAATAGGTGCTAATCAATCCTAAAAATAAATAAATAAATTGAAAATAATACATGTGTCCTTACTTTCACCGTCAAACTACCTATTCCTGTAGATCCAATATTATATTTTTCTCATTATTTCATCCCCCACCCCATGTAGTGTTGCTGATGCAGTGTGATGGCTTTATATGCTAATGCTGTCTCTGGATAAGCGTATATTTACACAGGTTCCACAATTAACTCTGCCTAAGCACCGAATGTAACTGTACCCCATAAATGTAAGGTGTGTGCCATATTTAATTTGACACAAATGAAAATGAGGCTGTGAGAGAATTAACTGATTGTACCTCACAACCTTGTTTTTATTTACTTCAAATTAAACTTGCCATCTACTCTGATTGAGGTTCATAAGGAACTACTTGACAGTTGGCCAATAATCTTATTAGGAACTGCAACATAATACATGGTTTAAAGGGATGCCGATTTGTCGTAAGTTGAGCATCTTCCAATTCGTTTTCTCTGTGGAAATGTTTTTATTTTAGGTTTGTCCACGACACCTGAAGCTGTTGTTTATTCTCTCTAGAACTCGCACATTAAGCTGCCAAAACAAGATCACAGCGTTTTTGTGAAGTTGCTGTTTCACAAAGACAGGAGACAGACTTGTATCATTGTTATGCTGTGACATTATGCTAAGTATTTGAATTCTCACAGGGACAAATATTAATATTTTTAAATACCCAACATTCATTTCTAATGTTCTGGTAATTTTGAAAGGTTGGTTAATTGCCTCTTCGGATTTTATTGTCAATTGGCTCCGCTGAGTTTGTAAAACATTTTAATCTCTGCATTTTTAAGTTTACATCAATCTAATGATGAGTGCAGAATCAATCGTCTATTCCAAACAATTTGGCCTTTATTTGTCGTTCAATCCCAAAGTGATGTCTACTCCACACTCTCTTAATAAAATCCCATCATGGTTTGGCTTCCTTTCAATTTACCGACAGTGTTGCCAGAATGTGTGTATTGTTGTATTTCATCTTTGCTCACTCATCAATATGCAGATACCTGCCATCATACACCACTTGTGGCCGGTAATTAGACGTGTAGGCCAAAGTTTGAAAGCACAATCAGCATAACACAGCCAGAAGAAATCAATCCCCAGGTCTGTCCTGGTCAGTGGCTGTGCAGAGGAGTGGAGGATAATGTGACTCGGGGAAGGTTTCCGCCTGGATGATCTCTACAGGTTGGGTTACCAGCAGGTGGGCAGAGAAATTTTCGTGCACATGGAGGAAATGGAACAAAATGGTTTCTGTGTCACTTTGAACAAATAGCACCCTCGATCAGACGGCACATGACCTGTCAGACATGCTGAACCTGAACACACACACACAATCCCACATGGCGCATAATTCCACCTCAACCCTTGAGCTGTAGCTGTAGTAGAACAATGACACGTCTGACCCTTCTTTAATTTTATACGCCGACCATTTCCTGACAGCCTAACGTGAAAACGAACATAATTCTTTAGCACAAAAATGTCATTTTTGTTGGTATTTTCACACCCAAATGGTGTTCTAAAACCGCATGCTGTATTTGCAAGCTATCTATTCAGTCCAAAGGGACACAAATCACAGTAAGGTCGTTTAGATTGGCACTGTATTCCAAGTCTTCTGAAGTCATGCAAGAATTTATATCGTAGATCAAATTCTGTCTTCATATATGACAATGCTCTAAAATCTCATTTACAGCAATGCCACGTTTTGACGGCTGTGATTTCTCCACATCTTGTTGGAGCATTTTTATGGCTTCAGAAGACTTTCAATATGGAGAGTATGTCATGCGAACAACATGTTGGTCTTCTGTCGTCATTTACTCACCCTCTTGTCATTTCAAACCTGTATGACTTTCTTCATTCTGAAGAACACAAAAGAAAATATTTTGAAGGATGTTGGTAAGCGAACAACGGCGGTATCCATTCACTTCTATTATATGGACACAAAACCAATCCAAATCAATGGTTGCTCGATTTCCTTTTGGGGTGAGCTACCCCTTTAATGGTGGTTTTTGCAGCTATCCTCACTTTGATCTGTCATTGTATGTAAAATAACTGGATCTAGGCTCTCCGTTTGGGTTTTATGATGAGAACAATAGCACACGGGTGAGTAAAAAAGACTCTTTTCATCTTCGGTGACCTATTCCTTTAATCTGAACGAGTTTCCTTGACACATGAACACAGAAAGAGGAAACTCTTCTTTCAGCCTATTCATCCTGCATAAAATTACAGCTAGTTAGAATCCATCACGGTTATTAGCATCCCTTCTTTTGTAAAGACGCAAGAAAAAATGCGTGGCGTGATTACAAGAAAAGCAGTCTCAGGAGAACAGCGACTCGGATCAGCTGCCTGAGCATGTCTCTCAGGGGCTACACCAAAGGTGTTCCTTCCCTCTGATGAAAGAATGAGATATGGCACAAAAGAGTCCAGGTCACGCATGGGGAACACCTCACATCTGTTTCCGTACAAACGAACTTTAAAAATTATGTAATTAACATATTAGACATTGGAAAAGAGACACGCCTCAAGGGAAATCAAATTATTAATATATACCAAGAGCTATCTTCCAAAATATTCAAGAAATGAAAAGATTTTTCAACATGAGTTTGTCTGTGTTAATTAAATAGTGACGTGAAAACGTAGAATTTTATCAGCCAATAGTCACTTGTGGGAATTTTTCAGTAGTATAGAGATTCTATAAAGAGAAAATTGATAATTAACCGACAAAAGGCTTCTTATGCAAATGTTATAATCATTTACATTTACATTTAGTCATTTAGCAGACGCTTTTATCCAAAGCGACTTACATAGAGTTAGGGAGCAAATCAAGGTTTTATTAATTGACTGGTTGGCACAGTTACCCACTAACTAACAGTTTAATCGGATCAGTGTGGCAAAATTCTTTATATTCAATTCTATTTAAGTACAAACTGAAAGATGTCATTATACTGCCCTTCTTGTGGTGTTTTTTCTAGTTTGGAGTGGCAGGATCATGACAGTCAGATGTCTTGTGTTTTGGAAGCACAAGGGCTTTGTTTGATTCTTTGTTCCTGTCTTGCGTCTTAGCCCTGCCCCCTTGCTTCCTTATTCATTATACCGTTATCAGTTCCCATCTTTTGTTTCTCTCCAATTTAATGCCCTTGTGTTTGCTGTCCTATGCTGGATCATTTGTTTGTCTAGCTCGTCCCTGCCGCCATTATCCCGGTATCCTAAAGTTACGTTTTATTGAAATCCAGTCAAGTCATGTCTAGTTAGTTGTTTTGTCATCTTGTTCTCGTTTCCCCCCTCGAGGGATTTTGAGTTATGTTTTGTCCTCATTTCAATAAAGTGTTTTTGTGGAGAGCCGTCTGCATTTGGGTTCTGTTTCATGTCAGTTTCATGACAAAAAAATCCTTCAGCTACATAGTTCTCTAATGTTCCCAGAATTAAATTATCTTTCTCTACCAACACGGCCTTGCTAACAAAATCTATGGTTATGACAGCTTTTCGGAGTGAAATAATGTAATTACTAACTGCTAAACAAGAGCTTGATAGCCAGATGATCAGCAAGGGTGTATTTTGTTTCGTAGGCCAAACATTGATGGGCTGGTTAATGCTGAGTGGATGTGTTTACGCTGGATGAGTGGCAATATGAACGCACAAATAAGGACATTTCAGGGCCATTTTGTAATTCACCCTGAGATAAAGCATAAAATGTTCAGCAAGTGTTGAATGGAATAATCGAGAGCAATTTAGTGCTCAGCGCAACAGGACCCCCTCATAACAGAGCTCGTGCACGCATGCTGTGCTTCTAAATTGATCCGGCACATAAAACCATTTTAAAGATACGTTCTACTTGGACGTACTGTATATTAGATGGAAGGGACTGGTCTTAATAAGGAACAAACTAGTAATCAAAACAACAGCGAGTTGCTCTTTAGAAATCAATCAGCAATGCAAACCAAGTCAAAGAACCGGTAAACACTAATCAAGCACATACAAATGGTGGTAATGCATTTATGTTGGCTGTGTGTTAAGGTAGTGGGTGGACCATGTATGATTCATTTGCCATAAAAGCATCACATGTGTTTACATTTTCAAAAAACTGTGTGCAGTGTCAACTAAAAGGACTCTAGCATAGTTATCTCTCTAGTTTTTTTATCAATATAGTGGTGGTCCATTATTACATATTTACATTTATTTACATGACTATTCTCTCATCATATTTTCCGGACACCGCCATTGTAATGCACTTACAAAAATGATTATATTACTAAACCTGTAATATCGTACTGCACAAAAATAATAAATTACTCAAATTATATTATTTAATATTGTTGTTGTTTATTATATTGAACATGATCATACTGACCCCACACAGAAACTTCATTCTAAAACAGTAGAAAGCAATGTATGGTCTAAGAGAAAATAGCCCATACGGTCCAGTTCAATATGCTCAGTTCAGTTGCCTACAGAGAAGCCACATGAATTTCACATGTGAAAAACACATGTGAAGTTTTCGTGTAAAAACCTTGTAAAATCCCACCTGAAACCCCTCATTTATGTGGCTTTTCTGTAACTTGCAGGGATGTGACTCGTGTGTGTTTGCGCTGTCCGAGGTGCTGAATTGCCACGCGATTGTTAAACAACAAAATAATCAAATTATGTGGTTTGTGCACGGTTTCTGTATCACTCATCTAAACATAGTTTAACTACAGGAGAAATCGCAGCTGTCACGTTGCAATATACGTTTTGATGATAACGCCATAAGCTTTGAAAGCACCGTGGGTAACATAACGCATAACACGCGAGAATTGCATCTGTATCGACAACTGAAATGTCAGGCGATATGTAAACAGTTGACTCTTGATGCAATTGGTAAAAACGACGCTTTTATTGGTATCGATCGCCTGTCCCGCTGAACATCAATCGTCCGTTGACGCGATATTTTATGAGGAGCGCATCAAACGATATTGAAAAAAAACATTTAAAGCTCAATCTGCTACAGCTCTGTTTACTTGCTAAACTTGCTTTCAGTATTCCCAATGCTTCTGATCGACACAATAACATTCCTGTACACAGGCGACAAAACGTTTGTGCTTAATCCTGACCATCTGGTCTACGTGAACTGAGGGCTGGGGTAGAGAGTGCATTGCGTTAAACTAAACTCGGATACCGTGGAGGAAACCGTTCCCTTGCTGTTCTTTGCCATTTCGTTGGACAGCGTCCTTTTCGTCTTGGAGCGCTACATGAACAGCACATCCCACTGAAAAGCGCAGAGTGACACACGTATCGAGTATTGCGAGCGTACAGTCTGAGCCAATCCGTGATGACTTCCTGCGCGTTCCCCCCTATCCAAACAGCAGGGGAGAGAGAACAGACGCTGTACGGATGATCCCAGCTAGTGCAAAACTAGTTTGGTTTAACGGCTAGATGTTACGGTGCGATGGGCTTTATGAGGGCTGATGAGGAATTTGCTTCGTCCACCCATTTTATGGCCAGTTAAAAAGTCCTTTCTTTAAATGCAAAGCGTCCCGTGTGACTAAATTCCGCGTAGCTGGAGAAATTTAGAGTTTTCTATCGTTGATTTTGTGTAGAGCGTAAAGGAGCGACACTTTTGGCATCTTTTGGATGGAGGGCAGGCTGTGTGGATCAGTGACTGTGTGGATTAACCCGGCGCGGAGAAGGCAGAGCGCGGATAACTGCGCGTAAAGGTGCGGCGGCGCCAAGGTCTTCGTGCCGAGATTTGATCCGAGTTCTCGAGCGCAGCCGGGTTTAATGCGGACGAAAGCTCGCGTCCGAGCGAGGTGCGTCGACGGGCGGGACGAGAATGGAACGGGCTTTAGCGCTTCATAGAGGGAAAACAAGTACTCGGCTTTCTTGAGGGGCGTCGGGGCACGTTGCGCAGGAATTTGACTGTCCGTCACAGCAGGCTTTTTGGGATATCTACCCATTGCATCAAAACGGAAACCATTGGATTTTAAAGGTTGTGGCCAGATACAAACCTCGTGGTTTTGGATATGGGCTTTCTGAAATCGGATGCCTTCAAATCAAGCGCTCATTTGCTTCGAGAAAATTTTGTCTGAGTCCAATGGAGCACAACAGAACCTCAACATGGGAAAATATGACAAGTGAGAAGATACGGTTCCGCTGACCTCGGTGCTTTAAGCAGAACTGGCGTTCCGTCTGCAAGGTAAACTTTTCTGTCTGAATATTGAATGGCTTGTCACATTGCGCTTTCCCTTTCGACTGCCTTGACGAATCGGTGCCAAGAGTTAAAATGTATCTTGTTGTCGTGTCTTTGGTAAATAGGAAGCGTATGGTTTTCAAGCGCAAGCAAGGTCAATTTTATGTATCTACAGTAATGGGACTTGTTTTCCTGGCTCTATATCCTAAGTAATTAAAACAATTAGAAATGGCAAATTGGTGGCAGATAGTGCTCTTTGATGGTCACCCCTTACTTAATTGGCATGTCGTAGAACATCAACTCCATGTTTAAAATATATATTCATGATTTGCATTTGGTTAAGTGGTTGCATATTTCAATAATGGGATTGATGGGTTGGTGTGCGTGTTTGTATGTCTGTGTGTGTGTGTGTGTGTGTGGTTGGGCGGTAGAGGGGGTCTTTAACGCAGACACACTTTTGTGTCTCATGGTGACTTGATAGACTTGATAAAAATACGTGGTTTTATGCACCTACCTAAGTTTCTATTTTCTAAGTAATGGGGACATTAAGAGCAACGTTCTCTATGTCATCAGGTAAAATATCGACTGCAAAAGGCAATGAAGTAATAGCCTTCTCATTGGTAGAGATCCAATCGATGATACTGGAGGCGTATCCCTGTTATATGAGCACTCAGTTTTATATCATTTTCTTATTTAAGTGATTTTTTTCTTTTTTCCTTTGCTCTAGAACAAAACATTTCTTAGGACCGGAAATTTGCTTTCTAATTTTCTCACCAATGGTTTTTATAGCTCGTAATCGTTTGTATCTTAATAAATAAACTGTAGTCTTTTGCCTTGCATGTTCTCCAGACTATTTTAATTAATAATGAATTTAAAGCGTCTTGGGTAATGTAGTATGGGAGAGCATTGAAAGTAATAAAATGACGAAGTATGCAGCGTCCACTGCCTGCAGTGTTCTCTGAATGTCACAAATAACTTTTTGTGTTTCTTCAGTCGTTTGGATTCGTTTTTTCATTATTCTGAACACCTAAGAAAATGTCTGTGTATTAAGGCCTATTTTCAAGACCATGTGTTATTACCATTTAGATTGTATCGTTATTTCTCATGCACCTGAAATATTTGAAGCAGTGCAGAATGAGTATAATCTGTATCATCTTTTATTTGACAAAAATAGCAATAGCCTATTTAAATATGAAAAAAAAACGTAGCAGGCACTCTTAACATGCACTCTCACACACTGCCCTGTCTTTAACATTTAAATATATTTTTATTTCACAAACGTGTCTTATTACAGGCTATATTATGTTCAAGTACATCATTACAATGCAGAACAATACTTACAAATTATATGCAGTGCTCCATTTGTAATGTGTTACTCGTTTTGAATTACTTATTAAGATGTGCCATTATCTTGTAAGTTCATAAATAAAAAAGACTAAGAGGCATTAGGGATGATGTGTGATGTGGTTTAATTGCATGGTTTTCTCAAAATGCTCATAGCTCTCATAGAGTAGACGAGTGTCTGACTGCAGCTCCTCTTTCACTGGCTGGTGGTGCTATAATTCAATTTATGCCTCAGCAGTCCAGACAGCCATGCAGTGTGTTCCTGAATAGAGGTGTGGGAAACTACTGTTTTAGCCTGCTGACAAGACAGTTTATGAGGAGGGAGATATTCATTTTGCTCCGAGTTCCTGTAGCTCAGTTGGTAGAGCATTGTTTTTGCAGTGGAAAGGTTATGGGTTTGATTTCTAGGTAACCTGAAAGCGTATTATTTAAACACATACAATTGCATGAAAGAATCCATTTTTGTTATGTTAAACAAATTTGGCAGCAGTGATGCAGCACCACGGACAGTTCCCGTGAACTACTCATACCGTTGGATGTGGTGCCAGAATGCCAGAAAGTCCTTCAGATTTGTTTAATTACTCTCGCTGAGCTCAGACTCATGATAAGAGATGGCGCCAACAAGTAAGCAAGTGCACAACAGCTTGTGTGATTGTCTGTTTAAATAAGGAATTGACACAAGGAGGCTGGACAGATGCTGCATTACTTATTTGCGGTGGCGTGTTAACAGATAACAGTGTGCACAGTTGTGTCTTGACCGATACGGCTCAATGGGTTTTGACTTTGCGCACACTTCGAGTAATTAGGGGACATGTGAACTGTGCTGAGATGGGGAGACCGAATGTGTCTGGAGACGATGCTATCACATCATCTCTGTTTTTTCCCCTTTCCCTGTCTTGCTTAAAAATAGATCAGAGAGCATGAAAGCTTTTGTGTGTCTACAATCAAGTAAGGAATAATCCTTTATTAATTCCTGTATTTTATATGGATGTGTTTGATTTCATGGACTACAAAAAAGCAAATCTTTCAGTCCATGTTGTTTTCCGTGGGTGATTTGTGCAGCGTGCCTGGTTTGTCCAACCCCCCCCCACCCGAGTTCACTCAAAGCAAACAGATGAATTAAACACGATCGAGCTCCGACCCCAATTCCGCATGTTTATATGTCAGAATAGATTAGACTTTGTATATCAGGCCTAAGCCCAACTCCCGCATGTACCTCATGACTATAACTTATATATATACATCCGCTCAGAATCTTTGCAATCCTTTACATAAAAATCTTGATATTACTAAAGTTATTTGGACAAATGTTACATTTTAGAGTCCCCTTCTGTTTTCTGCCGTCTGCAGATGCTGTTAGACATCACTTGAAATGTCTAGAAGCTATTTTTGGAGTCACAGAGGACAGAGTCCCCGGGATGCAAAAGCTTTTAGGTAGGCGACAGAAAATATTGGCAAGCGTGCGAAACTGAAACAATTCCAGTCAAAACAGCCAGACATCGAAGCGGCACAATCACAACAGAACCACGGCAAGGTCGCGATCATCTCTAAGCATTCTGAGTGGTGCTTTCAGGAGAGCAGGCGTGCACGATGGTGCGTCTGTCGTCAGGGTGACGGCAGAGGTGGAGAGGGAAAATGGCAGAGGTTGGAGCGGGAGTCACTTTGGGGGGTGTTTGTCTGTGATAATGAGCTGTCACTAAAGCACTGGCGCCTTGTTTTGATCTGGCCACCCTGCTGCTTTAAGCAAGAGAAAGTGGCAGCTGCAAAATAGATTCTGCGTGAAAACGCCAATGAGGCTGTAATGTCATTAGTTATGTGTATGTGCTGGCCAGTGGCCAGTGGATGTTTTCGCCTGTGTTCTGGGTTAATTTGGAGGATTGAATTGGTGGTAGATGTGGTTGAGTCACTGGAAAGTGAAAAATGAATATGAATTAGAGACCATCACTTGTAAAAAATATAGTGTAACTCATTAAAAGGAAGACGAAGTGACTCAAGATGAGTCGTCTTATGTGATAACATTTTAATAGCATGATCGATACTCTTCTGGACTCAATCCAATGTCCTCCATTTGATATGAGACTTATGCATTTCATTAAAGCACGCTGATAAAGTAAACCAGTGTCGGGTTTATTTTTAATGTTGTTCAAAAGCTTTGATGGATTTGTTTTTGGTCATAGAACCATATAAACATTCCTTATTTGGATGATTTATCACACTTTACAACTCTAAAATCAAACTGAAATGGCAATATTCACCCCAAAATGATTTTTTTTGTCGAAAATTATGTTCATAATATTAACAATGTAAATGCAAAAAAATCGCATTATTCATAAAAGATGCAGTGGTTGCTAAATCTGTTGTTCTTAAAATTAATTTAAGATAAATTATTCCAATACTTTCTACATTTAACTACATATATTTATATTTTTTTCACAGAAGATATAGTATTGGTGATGTTCTTTACATATTTTAGATAAGTGTTCTTTGTTCAATGAAGCTTCATCAGAGTACTCTGATCTAGAAATAAATCAGCTTCTTCGAGGGGTAATTCACCCAAAATTGAAAATGATTTCATAATTTTCTCTGCCATACGTCATTGTAAACCTGCATCACTTTCTTTCTTTTGCAGAACCCACAAGACGATATTTTGAAGAAGGTTGATAACACCACTGGCCCCTTTTGACTTCTATTATGTGGACACAAACCGACATTTCTCAAAATATCTTCTTTTGTGTTTCACACAAGAAAGAGTCATAAACAGGATTTAAATGACATGATGGAAAATACACAATGACAGAATTTTTTTTTTTGGGTGAACTATCCCTTTAATATGTTTGTGCACGTTCATGTGTGTGAAGCAAAGCCTATTGTATCCATATCAGGGCTAATAAGATTAAACTCACCAAAGCTATCTTTTTAAATCATCCATTGCATTTAAGTCGCAACGGCTTTAGATTTAACATTCTCAGCATCTTGTCAAATCTCTATTATGAGGCCTTTCAACGACACCAACTCCCTGAATAATCTGTTTAGGCTTGTATTTACAAGGTTAGAATGCAATATATATTTGTTATGTGCTGGGAAAGAAAGCATTGTGTTGGTTGAGCGGTCTGATCTGATCAGATTACAGACATACAGGAAGAGGCATCTTTAACATGGACGGATATAATCTGGCTCGCAATCATGTTTGCATGGGTATGTGAACGCACACGATTATATATCAAATGCAAGTGCAGAGTCACATGACGAATTAGATCTCGGTGCCGGCAGTTTAACCAAAGCCTAAGCTCTTTGCATGGGACCAAATGCAATACTCTGTTTCAATGTGTATCTGCCTCTCGTAACAGTTTATGCACGTTCCCATTCCTATTCTCACTCGTATCTAAGCCAAAATATCGATCACGTTTTTGGACGGCTATAAGATCAAAGCACTACGAATAGTACCATTGCAGCATTGCATTGTGGGGTTTTGCACAGGCAAGAAATACTATTCTCGGTTGATATATGTCATCGGGCCCCTTTATGCTATTTAGATGTCAAAGCATCTATTTGTGACATAGAAACATTGAAAGTACGGATCTCTTGTGCGTTTTTAGATTTACATATTTCCTATGCTCACAGGCTGAAGCTTTTTCTACGTAATGGGTATTTTTAATGAACGGTAAAGGCATGCATACAGAAACGTACTTGGAGAACCATATAAAAACAATAGCAAGGTGCACATTACAGTAACTCTGATAAACCGATATGGAGGAGTAAAGCGCTCCTAATCTGATCTCCAGCATCTGATACGCTTCCCCAGCTACAAACCTTCACCCCTGCGCTGGCCTGGCTGCCTGGGCTGGCAGTAAGCAGATCTTACTAAAGTAAGCAGATATTGAGTCGTAAAAGAATCTGCCGCAGCTATAAAATGGGCCAATTCCAGCTTGCGTGCTTGATATATTTTCTTAAGTGGTAAAGAGCACATTAAAGCTCCCGCTGAATCCCTGCGCCGGTTTCTGGTAATGGAAATGCTTGCTAATCCATCGGCGAATGCAACGACAGACTATATGCAGTTGGGGGGATGTGTTGCACGAGACCCTAATTGCACTTTAGTCAGGGCATCTGATGAAAATAAGGATTCAGTGGGTGCGTTTATTGCCTGGATGATTATCTCCTCTGGCCTCTATCTCTTGCACATCGATGCTAAATGATGGACTGAAATGATGGTCTTACGCACATCCGTATTCTGAAGGGAAGGCCGGGCTATAATGGCTCAAGGCAGTCTCTCTCTCTCTCGTTCTAACACCATGAGAGGTTCAAAGCAGACAGGAGGCTGCCAACATCTGGGCGGAATACAAATGCACAACCTCCCGCTCTCTCATTATCCAATGATTTATCACACACCGCAAACTATTCCTGGCCCCGATTTAATGGGGCCGATGGTACTATTTTTGTGACCTCTGCGGTCCAGCGAGTTTTATTTATTTATCTAAAAAAATACATTTGTGGAAGGACGCCTGAGTAGCGTTCCTTAAATTACAAAGGAATGATGTGAGTTAACATCCGAGCAATTTAGGTCGGTAAATATCTGGGGATGGCTAATTTGGCCGGTTGGATTTTCAAGTATCCCGCACAAGGATTAACATGTGCAAAATCAGCTCCGCTTTGTTGAGGGTCTCGAAATCCCTCTGAGCCGAGATGAAAGGAAGCAGTTAGTTATTTGCTCCATCGAATGAGCTGAATTTCACAGTCAAATAAAATCAGTCCCTTAATTCACAAGTGTGATTGGCAGGAGTCTAGATGTTGCTGTGGGGTTAAATTTTGCTCCCTGGAAGACAAAATGTGCTTAATTGGTGTTATAACTCTGGGTGACATGTATATATACTTTTTAGATAATAACAGTTTATAATGATCTACTATATGTGCGTTTGATTATTCTGAAGCCAGTAATAACTTTGTCTTCACATTGAAGCTTGACAATCTCATTTTTGTAAAAATAAAGGACTTTTGGATTCTGAGAGTCAAGCAAGAAGTTGAACATGATCAAAATGGTCATCATGACTGTACTTGATGCTTGATCCTTTACTAACACTTTAAAGGTCCAGTGTATGAAATGTAATGTCATCCAGTGGTGAGGCTGAGAATTGCAACCAACGGCTGCACCCCTCCCTTTTGAAGCACTACGGCGTCTAAGATGTCGTGGTGTTTTCGCTTCTTTGCCGATCTGTAGAGGAGCAATCCCTTGAAAATGTCAACCTAACTATGAAAAACTAAAGTTTTTACCAACGGTTTTTACTTTAGTAACAGCACAGATATTAACATTTGGTGGTTCAAATACCCATGTGAGATCTCTCTTCAAATTTGTAAAGCATTTGTTTTATTTTTAGTGCATGATTTTCCATAGTCAGGTAAGTGCCATTTTCAGGATTGTCACATCCATAACGCTACATATTCCTCATAAATGGACACATGAAAATTTAAATAAAATAGCAATTTTATGTTCTATAAAGAGGCATCCCTTCTTCATTAATTGGGTATAATTGCTTTAGGATTGTGCATTTTATTTCGCAAAAGTCCCACAAAGTTTGTCGTCTCCCAAAAAATGCATCCTTTTTTTGTCACATCCATAATGCATGTGTATTTCCCTTTTTTTGTAGAAAATGTGTTCATAGACTGACATTTTTTAATGTTTTGACTCTATCAACAAGTGTTTAGTAAAACATTAACCGATGGTTCAATATATTTGTAAAAAATTCATTCTCTGAGGATTTTTATGTCACATCCATAAACCAAAATCTCACAACCAATTGCCCAGAGCAGTTTGTCCGGTTACTGTACTACAACAACAGTAGTAGAAACTACTGTAGAAACAACATGTCAATTTCCATGCGAGGGGCCCTTGTAGATTTGAATAGCTCATTCTAAGGTAATAAAACAACGCTTCATTAGGTAAGGTCTTAATACACCTCTAAAGATATAGTTATGTATATAATAGACCTCAAAGTAGGTCTTCAGGAGTTCAGAGACAAACTATAATATCCAGAAGTTCAGGTTATTGTAAAGAAAACTAATTTCATCGGCTGGCATTCATTGCACCATACGGAAAAGAGATGTATTTAGTGAAAGACAGGGAGACTGAATTCAGAAAAGTGTTGATGCATTGTTGATTCTCATTAAGGAGCTGAAGGGCTGAATAGCTGTTTTAGGAGAGACACCTGGGAGGCTGAATAGAGGCTGTCACAGAGAGTTTATGTCCCACAGCAGACAGACTCATGAGCTGAGCAAAAGCCTTCTGTCACTCCAGAGGTGCCATTCAATGTCTCGAGAGATGCCACAGAGTACAAAGAGCACCTGTGAGGATTTAGAGACCCTATGATGTGTCAATCAAAGCGTAGTGAGAGGTCAGTCTGGCTCTATTAGAGGATAAAATCGCTGGATATGAGCAAGGCTTCATTTAACTGCATAGCGCCCATTAAAATGAGCAAAGCTGTATATCGTGCAAGTGTCTACATAAGTGATTTTAAAGCTTTTTGACATTCAAGACCCCAATTGTTCCCTTACAAGCATCTAAGGGTTCCCTAGCTTACATTTCCCACCGAATAAAACATGCTTGGCATAACTAGTAAGTTTTAGATTCATTGTAAATGTATCCAAACACACATTAAAAAATCTAAAAAAAAGTTTGTTTTGTCCCTCTAGGGAGCCCCAGGAACACTGCTCTACACTGTTGCTTGTAAAACGAATCTCAGATGAATGTGTAAATTTATTAGCTAATAAAGAAGATTCTCTCCCCTGTGAATTAAAAGCAAACACTGGTGAGAGCAACACTGTTGGGGATGGAAACAGGGATTTTGCGAGTCATTCTGTACACATGTTTGTTATTTTTCCATTTTAGATTTCTCATGAACCATGAACCATATTGAATTGTTATAGTATACATTCCCATCAGAGGTGCGGAATTTAGGGGATTCGATAACCTCATTCGGCCCAGTTCCGAATCGAGACCTTTTAAAGAGGCTCTTTGTGAGTGCTTTGGGAACATGGTGAATTTCCAATCAACCAGTCGGATGTGAATTATAGCACTTTTAGATGAAATGCCTGCTTCAACAGTCGGCATGTTGATAGTTTATAGCAATTGATTAGACTGAATGATGGTTGCTCTCACATAGACTTTTGACAGTAGAAATAAAGTGCAGCTTTTTCTGGGAAAGCACTGTCCAGTATTGGTAGACGTGTGAAATATAACCAACCGGTTTGTTTACAGTATTTAGTTATCCCACCAGCCTTTAAGTGAGGTTGAACAATCTACACCATACAAATCAGTGTGAAATGTTTATCACATCTGTCCTCAAGTAAGAGGAGGAGATTTTACATAAAAATGCTGTTCAGTACAATCTAGCTTAAGGATGTCCTCATGAATTGGTGTCTCGAGCCAAATATATTTTCTTTGGGGTTCATGTAGCTCCATTGGTTGACCTTTGTGTGCAAAAGTCAATTCAAACCTCAGAATAAATAAAAATGTGTGAAGTTCCTCGTGGACATACTGACTTCCAGAAATGCCTTTTTTTTCCTGTCTGATGGACGTACGTTTTTGTTGCAGTGCACATGATGTGGGCGGTCCAAGGCTGCACGAAGCTAATATTTAACCTCCGGTAACTGAACAAATGATAGAAAAGTAGTAATTCATTCTAGAAACATTGTGATTACTTTCACACCTCATGTGTAGTATGAGATGAGAAGTTTATTTTTACACAGATCTCACATTACAAATCACAGTGGTT
Source organism: Triplophysa tibetana (assembly GCA_008369825.1). Taxonomy (NCBI): domain Eukaryota; kingdom Metazoa; phylum Chordata; class Actinopteri; order Cypriniformes; family Nemacheilidae; genus Triplophysa; species Triplophysa tibetana. The sequence continues at coordinate 2,794,380 of CM017907.1, forward strand.
GTGCCGTGAGCAGGGGCGTTGAACAGAATCTCAGGCTCTGTGCAAATGAATCTCATATCTGTTTGAATTGTGATATACTTAAATAAAAAAAGATCACCTCAGTATCCCTTTAAACATGAATAGACGGTTTAACTATATTTGACTGCAGCATCCTTCACAACTTTCAAAAACAGCTTGAAAAGTATTTATTTGACTAACCAATAATAGTCTGACTGTCTGTCTGTCCAAAAAAAAATGTGTTGTTCCCTTTGTTTACTCCAGCTTTAATCCTCCTTGTAGCATGGCCTTGTAAACTAACGGCACTGTTTAGCGTGTTGACAAAATGTATACATGCTCTCCTACTTGTAAGTCGTTTTGGAAAAAAAACATCTCCCAAATGAATGAATGTAAATTTATTGTAATTTAAGTTGTGTTTCATTGTGCAGTGAAGTCCAAAACATAACACAACTATAACAGTAAAACATCTAGTACTTGTACTTTAGAAGTGGTATTAATAATGCCACTTCATGACTGTAAATGAGATTGACAATGAATATTTCTTAAAAAGTTTAACGCCAAGTCGATTATGTCAAGAAAAAATCGCTCCCCTCTTATTTTTATAAAAAATATAAAGGCCTAAATACACTAGCACATCTTTTTATTACTTACATATTTATTAACCTTTTTAACTTTGGCATGTTACTATTTTGATTGAATGTTAACATATTAGGGATAAAATGAATATTTCAGAAAAACTGCCTCAACGTCGTACATGTCCAAAGTTGACCTCAATACGCAGATAAAAAAAAAAGAACGTGAGATGGTTGATCCCTCTCTGCGCTCCGTAGTCCGGTGTACATTGCTTTCAAATGATTGTGGTAAAGTTAACAGCCTGCTCTGTGGGCTGTATTCGATTCCGACTATTTTTTGTTTGTCTGCTGAAAATAACTCTCACAGTCTCCTGCCTGATTTCTGTTAAGGTAAGAACAGTGAATGTGGTGTTAATTCAGACCACCGAGATCAATTTCAATCATTTAAGGAGGCTTATCAGAAACAAAAACAATATATTTCCGACACAAATACTACTTTTATCAGATCAAGCACTGGCTGTACAGTGTTTTGTACTTCATCTACCTGTCGATGAGACTATCCATCATCTGCTCTGAGCGTAGTCAGTGAGAACAGACTATGAGCGGAAAATGGAAAACCTGTAGCGGACTACACAGATCTCCAGCGGAGTGAACAGAATGCCTTCAGCAGGGATGTGAATCCATTCCACTTAACTCAATAAAGCCTTTCATCCAGTTCGCCGTTGCATGCGCGCTGTGCATGTGTGAGGCATGACAGTCGTCTGCCGAAGCTTCTCAAAATTAGCGGAGAACAGAGAAGTTTCACAGACGCGCAGTACAGGCGCACAATTGTAAAATAAGAATAAATATAATTTCAGGAACTTCAAGGCCCCTCACATGCCGGGGCCCTTTGTACTCAGTCACCCATTCCCCCCACTTGAGACGCCCCGTGAGTGTTGCGTGTGTTGAATAGCGTTTGCTTTATATATTCACATGGATGAAAAAGCCCCTTGAGATGTCAAGAAACTTTCAGATGTTTAGCTATCCTCCGAATACATGTGTTATGTTGGGGTGCAACATGGCAGTAGGATAATGAAGTATTTACCATTGGCTGCCAGTATCTGACAGGTCGTGAGATCAAATGTGTCGGTCACATTTCTCCGTGCTGTTTAACAGCATTAGCATAGCTTTGATCTCGGTTTCCACTGGCACTGTGTTGTAAAGCTCCAGGTTCTGCGCTTGATCTCTTTCTTTCTGCTCACCACTTTCTCTCTGATGCCCATCGCATTGCTCATCTGAATAATTTAATTTGTGTTTATATGTTTATGCTGCGATTTCTTTTTTAGCCCCGGCCATTTAAAATAATCACCTCACTTTTGTAGGCAATTTCGGTTGTGTACGTTGTTTATATTTTTCTTCCTTTTGAACTTTACATTTTAGGTGTGATCGTTTTTTATATATTTTATGAGAATTGTATTGCTTGACCAGATGAGAAGGACAAACATAATAGCTTTTAAAGTAAAGTTTTAAGACCAAGCAGGCGGTAAGCTGTAATATGGTTAGCACACATTTACCTGCTTTTCTGCAAATTAGTTACAAACTACACAGCATCTGTTACATCATCTCATTAATATTCATGAGTCAGGCTGATGCTTATTTCATATTGTAGCCACGGTCTTGATTAACATACAGAATTACTTTTTCAGCTCTTCTATCATGCACTTGAAACTTTAACACTATAATTTTGCTGCCATTTTTGGAAGCACTGTTATTTTTGTAAATGCTGTTCTAGCTGTCCACTGTTATGTAACTTGGCCTTTTTATGGAAATGTAAAAAACAGAGACATGCTTGAATACCTCCATTTCACTGATTCCGGTTCTAGGCAGTGACTTCGTCGAGTGTAAAATGAAGGCAGGATGATGTCATAATGGCAGCATAAAAAACATTTATCTGAGCAATAAACTTAATGAAATATACCCAAGGATTTGCTCGTCCTGGTTACTGTGGTAACTGTCTCGAAAATCTCAGTTCGTCTGCCTACTTGAGACGTTTCACTAATAACACATACACACGCAGACACATGTGCACACTCACTGCCTGTGTACTTTACTAAGCAGAAACATGCTGTTGACTTCAGCTGTTATTTTTCAATATGTTTTTTTTGCAGAAAACATATTTTTTTAAATACTTCTTGTATTGTTACGTTTTTTTTCAAGCACATACAAATTAAGTCTATATAATTTATGTAAATAATTCTCACTCATTACTGCGATGAGAGACATGGACTGTATATGAGTCAAATACGTTAAGATTTCCCCATCAAAAGAAATTTACAAAAGGGATTTTATGTCCATAGAAAACAATTTAAAAGTAAAATGTCTACTTTTACTACATTTTTGGAGAGTTAAATGTCAAAGTTTGGTTGCAATAATAACAATAATAACAATATGTGTGTACAACTTCAAACAACATGCTTTTTCTGACTTGTACATATTAAAATATATATAAGAATAAGGGAGCATATTACAATTTATTGTGCTTTAAATCAGTAATAAAAATATTTTTGACAAATGTACAAAACGTTAGATAGTGGCAAATGTAAAACATGGTAAAATTACAACTAATCAGCATTTGGGGTGAAAGTAATTAGTCTTTTAATATTTCATAAATTGATTTTTGTTGTAAATATACCTGACAAGATTGTTACACTGAATACCATTTAAATGTGCGTCTTCTGTAAATCAGGGAAAAATGTATGATATGCATTTTGGCTCATACAGTTTTCATTAACAGCAACAAAAACCTTAAGCAGTATTACAAGTATTGTTTTTATGCTTAAACCCTTTATCAGCTTTGACCCATATACAGTCACGTTCATTTTTTCTTTTGACAGAAGCCATTATCCGACATAATTTATTGTTTAGTGAGCCTGTATCTCAGTGGTAGGAGCAAGGTTGTGGGTTCGATCCCAGGGGATTGCACATACTTGGAAACAAATGTATAGGATGACGCAACGTAAGTGGTTTTGGATAAAAGCGTCTGTCAAATGCATAAATGTAAACGTAATTGATTTACGTTGTATTTTTTTATATTTTCTATTATATAACATAATATATGTATTTCGCACATTTTTGTCTTACTGAAGTTTAATGTTTGCTGTTTGTAACAAAACAAATATTTTGACAGGTGAATATGTTTTGCTATTCAATATTACAGTATGGGAAATGCAAAATATTTTTTTGCGTGTGATCTGTGGGTAGCTGACCAATGTTAAAGTGTTCGGTCGGACGGCAACATTTTTGAAAATAAACTGTTATTAATATTTATGGTATATTTATAACAGCATAAGATAGATTTATATTCCTTCAGGCATTTTTGCTTTGTCAAACCATGTGATACATGTAAGGTATATCTGTCAACAACCATTTACATTTTGGCATTTTAGGCTTTTATCCAAACTAAGTGACAAAAGAGTAATCACAGGGAGGCAAACACAAGAAGTGTTTATGTAACTTGTTATAGACCAAGTTAGACAAAAACAAGAGAAACGGGGGAAGGAAATTATGAAGGTATATATCTCGGAGCACATACACTTTGAGCTGTTTCGAAACTCCCCATTTTGTCTCTTTATTAACTATTTTTCCATTTGAAAACATCCCCCAAAGAAAGTTTTATAACTTTGTCTAGTTACATTTTCAGCAGTTTTGTTCTCATTGGTATAACCGCTAGATCAGAAACAGTCTGTCATCTCTCCTCCCCCCAGGTGATATGTACTGCAGGAGAACAGACCAAATCATCAGTCTCATTAAACTCTAATGAGCCTGTAATGATCCCCTGCATCTATTGGATAAACCTGATGCGCATTCATCTCCGTTCTCTTTCCATATTGTGCTTTGTTGGCTTGATCACCTCTAATTTGTGGCTTGTCATCTTGACCTTCAGAGGAAGCAAATCATTAGGATGCTGTAGTATATTGATGATACAGAGGTTTTTATGCTGAGACACAATGTCTTGTGAAATCTTCTGAAGCCTTTAGTCCTGTCCCTCATGTGCTTGCATTCCTGTATGCATAATTATTTGAATCTAGAGTGCTTGTGATGTTTTGTGATGCGATGTTTTCCTGACCGATGGGCTATTATGCTTGACCAAGGTAACATTGCATAGGTAGGAGACACAACCAGACAATGAGTGAGAGTTTTGAAATATTTTTTTCATGTTTAGCTTAAAACTTTTTTGGCCTTAAACTGTATTTTTTGCTGATTCTATAGGTAAAGGGAGGCTCTGTTGGAGATACCAATATCAAATAGTAAAATTTATTTTCCCTTTTTTGTCACGACTCCTATAGTTACAGGACACAATAAACTAGCAATGAGCATTATAGTTTTCAGCATTAATCAATCTTTGTTGATGTTATTTAACGTCAATACAATTGTTCATGTAAGTCTGTATTAAATAATGTTAACATTTACAACTTTTGATTAAAATGTTGAAATTAAAGCTGCCATAACACACTCAGTTTCTACCAATCTCATATTATTCTTGCGTATATATAGCGTAGTATCTTTGAAGAGTAATTAGTTTGATCAGATTTATAAAAGATAGAAACAGCTGTATGAGTATTTCGGAAAAATACGACCTCTGCGGGGGGAGGAACTATATCATGAGCACACAATACATCATCGCGATATTTTCCCTGCGTAACTATTGATTTACTATAAATTTGTGTTGTTTACATTATGCATGCCTGCGGCGATTGCCAACAAAACATATGACACATTTTCATCAGTTTGAAACGATCTGTGTATCGAGCACAGAAATACTACAAAACACCTCCAACCCGTTTTTTTAAAAGTTGACCACGTCAACGTGAAAAGACAGCACGTTTAACATTGTAAATCAGTCAGAATGCATGAAACACCGTTGCATGGTCCCTTTAACATTAACTTAGGTTAAACAAATTTGTATTGCTGTATAATGTCAGCTAATGCATTAATGTTGACAAATACAACCAAAAACATACTTTTAGTCAAAGTATACACTTTGAAATCGTTGAAAACATCAATGAAAAACAATTTAAATCAATTCCTCATTCACAGATGATTATATATTTTATAAAATTCCCATGGAAAGACACCCAAATGTTCACTGCATTTGAGATAGATAAAGCACAATTACATTTGAAATCTTTTCATACATATTTTGGAAGTTAAGTGAGAAGAATGTGTCTGGTACAGTATCAATATTAATCAGGGGTGTCACTTTGTGACAGAATGATATCACTCTTAGAACTCTGTGCTTGGATGTATGTGCTATGAGCCTGATCAATACAGCCTATGATTTTTGAGCTCGGTGTGCCCTTTCCCCCCTACGGTTGCCAATTGAGATGTGATCCGAGATCCTACGGTTGGCATTTATTGAAGCCACACACGCATGCATCAAATCTCTTCTTACATAGCGGTGTAATAAGCTTCTGCATTTTTGCTGCTTCAAATTGGCCGTAACCGTTTGCTGGATGCATCCAGAGCGCGGCAGAAAGCCTCAGTTGGAAGAAAATGGCAGAAGGAAGCAGGTGGGGGAGGACTCGTTGTTGCTGTTGTTGTAGATTTTCTGCCCTCTTTTAAGCGAGCTTAGCAGTTGTGTTTCTATGGAGAGATGCTTTGTGAACGTATGAGGGCTTTCAGGCCAAACAAAACACTGAAAGGTGGACAATCATACAGTGTATTTGCTTCGGGTAAGTGCCTCTAATGGGCTTTAGGAAGTTATCTGAATGACCCCTCGGTTGCTGTGTGGCGCTCACAACAGGACCAGCCAGTCTTTGTTCACCAAGACAGACATTGTGACATAATTGACAGCAACACTTTGGAGACCTGACCTCACACCTCAATCTTTCCGTAGAGACCAGAAGTACACATACGCAACTTTTTAACAGTTTACCATGTACCTGTAAATAGCCTATAGGAGTTGTGTTGTGACAAAAAAAACTTTTACATTTTGCCACCTTCATCATCTTTTACCTATAATTTGCAAAAACGTATTATAAGCATTTTTCCAAGCAGCTTTTGAAGCAATATTGAAGGAGTTCTCATTTATTCTGAACTCTTATGGGATGCTTTTTTTCTACATTATTTCGTCTAAAAGATTGGTTACACTTTCCTTGAAGCATGTATGTATAATCCATTATAAAAAGTAGTTTTAAAGCATTATAATGCACCTTTTAATGCATTGTTGTATCTTATAAATATTTTTTTTACAGCAATTCATTGTAACACTACACAATATAAATTGGTTATAATTCTTTACAAATGTATAAAATGCATTACAACACACAATATGAAGAATTATAATCCATTTTTCCCTTTAATAACTCTTTGTAATGCATTATACATACATGCTTCAAGGAAAGTGTTACTTAAAAATGTTCAAATAAAGTTTTTGTTTTGTGATGAAAGAATGAAATATGTTGGCGCTAATGATTTCAAATATTTAGCGATGTTCCTTTTTAAAAAAAATGTAAGATCATGTAAACCATTTCATTCAACTGACCCTTAACCTTTGATTGATACAAAGGCCTTCTGTGTTTTTATTTTTTTCACATTTCTTTCTCTGTACGCCCTGGACATCCTGTGAATGTTGTGTGTGAGCCTGTAGTATATAAACTTTGACCTACTTCTTGAATAATGGGATGTGCATCATTTGCTTTGGATCGCAGGATAGAGCGTGACCTCAGCTGCACCGTTGCTAGAGTCAGCAGCAATGTCTGCGTGTGTAAATGCATGTACGTGTGTACACTACTGGCAGCTTCAAAGCGAGATAGCGGACTCAATCCGAGCGTCAATGATAAGAGAGACCTCCACCTCGTGCCTTGCAGCCAAACAGTGCTGAAGAGGAACTAGAAGGGTAACAATCTGGAACGTTCGAGACCGGTGAGCCAGACGTTGCCACGGGCATCACGGTTTAGATTCAAGCTGTAGAGAGGCGAAGATAAGACCCCACCGGGAGAGGGGAGGAAAGGTGAGAGGCAGGGGGTGAGGTGGAACTCCATCTGCGAGACCCCAGGTGCAGCTGGCACAGGTGCTGGAGAACCCAGAGGAGCTGAGACAGCCTGCTCAACCAGACCTGGGTGAAAAAAACATCTAAAAGCCCACAAATGCGGTGCTGACAAGTGGATGCTGCGTGGACAAAAACATTGGCTTCAATTTGCAGAAGGTGTGATTTTTTTATGATGCTTTTTATATCGCTGGGTTTGTCAGAGAATATGGGAAATGAGAAAATTACCAAATCTCTTCGAAAAAGAAAGGTTTACCGTTTTTGTGTCTATCGTTTAGTCAATTTATCCTCATGCCATTCTAACCACATATTAATTTCTTTTTTGTATTTTTTTATTTTCTTTGTAAATTCAAGGCTTGTTTTTCATAAAACAAAAGTGGGAGGTGATTTACTGCGTTTCAGTAGACTCCAAAAGGAATGAAAAAGGACCGTTAGACTTCCATAAAAACCATTGAATATGACATTCGATTTGGAAAAGTGTCTCTTACCCCGATTCACAACGGTCAGCCTAAATAATAACGCATAAGTTGAGCTGTCGCATAAGATTTTGTGGGAAATGTCAGTTTTATTTAGTTTGACTTCAACCCAAGTTCAAACCAAGTACGTATACTTAAAATGTTGAATTTCAAACAGATGATATAGAGACAAAAGTTATGGATTGCAGTTTAAAAAATTTACGAGCTACAGTATAAAGGACACACACAAAGCCATTTTTAAGGTTTCTTATCCTAAAAAGGAGAGGAAGGGCCTTTTGAATTATTTATTAACTCAATAGTTCCTTTTTTTGAGCGCTGTAAGATTCAATTATATCTATAATATATATATTTTAATGTGTGGAAACAGAACCTAAGACAGTTGACCCTTCGTGTTTGATCTACAGTACACCGAACCAATCATAACGCCGATATTATTCGTTGCTATTCCCCATTTTGTCCGACAATCAAACCATAGAGTTTAACTGGCTGGGCATTATGTAATTTTTCAAAAGTCTTTCGCCATTGTTGCTGGCCGTCACACTGTACAAACTTGATCCCAGCTAAACGTCATGCCACGGTGGAATCTTAGTTGTAGTAATGTATAACAATACAGACTTCTTAAACCAGACTCATACAAGAAGACTTCATACCCCATAGACTGGCTGTCACATGATCCGACCCGAAGGACTGCATCTCATCAAAACTGCAAGAATTTTATCAGAGGTCAAATTTGATCTTTATGGTCATAATCACGGTTTCACCCGTTGCCTTAACGTGTCAGAAACCAATAGCGCTATCCAGACGTTATGTGGTCTGTTGACTAGAGCTTCGATCTTTATTTTGTTTACTTTATTCCGAGTCACTTCCACATCCTGAATATATACTTCAAATACATATTGCAGACTTTTCTTATTGCTTTTGTCTGAAAGTAAAAGTTCTCCAGAAAATGATTATTTCACGATAAATATTCTTTAGTGCAATGGCAGAGCTTTTGCTTATATGGGACATAGCGAACGGGTGAGTAGACAATAACAAAATATTTGCTGTTCTTAGAACTATTGCTTTGATAAATGAGCAGTGCTGATATTTTGTGAGAATATGATTCTTTCTAACAGCAATTCGGAGGGAATTTACGTGCTCGAGGAGCAATCTCGAAAACTTCAGCCCCCAAGCAATAAAGACAAGTCAACAATTTGCCAAAAACAACAGCAAGCGATGCTGCAAAACAAATTGATTATAGATCCAGTCCGTCCCAACCTTCTGATGCCGGGCAGGCTGAGAGGGAGGCGGCTTGCTATTCTCACTGATTGTCCATTAGACTCGGCATTAATCCTTAAATGCAAAATCAATACCAGGAGGCAAATGAGATCAGAGCTCTTCTACAGAGCGAAACACACGCTGCTGCAAGTCATGCTTCCAGAAGATGTTTGTTCATTTTGTCACACACTGTGTGTTCTTGCTTCTTCAGAGAAAATGAGGAGACATCTAAAGATCTAAGTCATGCATAGAAATTGAAAGCCTTTTATACACTTTTAAAGACAAATGAGGTTTTCTGCAGGTTATTTCATGGGGTTTCGTGATTTACACTTGCAACAAAGTTACTAAACCCCAAAAGGTAGTAATAATACGACGTTGTTTCCTTCTTGTAAATGTTTTGCTTTAAATGGTATTTTTGTCTGTTTCTCAGAATCACGGAGATCTGAGTTTTTGGGGTGTATATGAGTGGTCTTTTAAACCGGGCTGTGGCGGGTCCATCTGTTCCAGGTTTTAATGTCTGCGTTCACGGGCGGTGCGGATAGCTGAAGGATGCACGTTAAGCCCACCGGTTCAAGCTGTGTACATACTGCAGGCACTCGCACAGATGGCGGTGATCAACTGTACCGTGACATTCAGGGCTAATCTTTAAAGTTGTCCTCTCACCCGAGTGGACAGCATTTGTGAGAAAAGAGGATTTAGAGAATAAACACAAACGCATCATAGGAAAGTGTGTACATGCGTGTATGTGCTGTGCTGTGTATCTGTGTCAACACCTGCATCTTTGCATGCACAGCAGTGCAATTCATGTATTCCCAAAGGAACTTTAAAATGAATGGTCAGATTGGATTGGCTAACACACCTCCTTTCTCTCCAGTTGTTTTGGTTGCTGCTTGGACGGTAATTGATTTCTGTATTATAGCATATTATTTGAACTTTGGTTGAACTCATTTCACTGCATATATCAGTCAGTCTGTATGGAGTTGTGTACACATCGAGCGCGCTCTTATGGGTCCGGTTGGAATTAGCATGAAGAACCTTCGCAATAAAAAGACGATTCTTAACTTCCCAGGAAAAGAATGAAACTCTAGTTGTCTCACAAACCAACCTTTTCACTTTTGGCACAAATTCAAATGATGTTAGCCAAGATTCTTCTACTCACACACATCTATTCGAAATACATAAGTAATAATAATCACAGTTCGCTTACACATTTAGGGGTATGCAAATCTATATTCAGCAATGCCACAATTTTAGAAAAAAACTGGAATCTACTTGACACACTTTAAAAAGAATGCAGTGGCTTAGTAAATATCACAAAAATAAAAAAGTATGTATCAACTTAGTCAAATATTTTAAATTTTTTAAGTGATTTTTTTTAAATGGGTCGTTAAAATTGATTAAAATTCCAACAGTTCATTTCTCAAAAATAAAAGCCTAAAAGATTTTCTGTGGCTCAGGGGATGGAGCAATTGCGCTAGCAACTCCAAGGTCATGGGTTTGATCCTAGAGGATTGCACATAGTCAGATACAAATGTATAAAACAATGCAAAGTAAATCACTTTGGATAAAAGAATCTGTCAAATGTATTAATGTGAATGTAAAATGTACATGCATCATTATGGTTTATTCAATGAAAATAATTAAGTATTTAAATGACTATTTATATGTTTACTAAACCCTTAATACTTTTGCTAAATTCTAACAGAAATATTTGAGTTACTTGGATTTACCTATTTTTGACTTAAGTTTACTCAATTTAACAGCAGATTTAATTGATTTCAAAGCTTAAAAATGTACTCAATATTTTAGTTGTGCTTTTTTGTATAAAATGTATTAGGTGGTGTGTGAATGGTCTGATATTATGCAACCAGGTCTCACGGCAGTTCATGGCATAGACACAAAATTATTGATTCATGTTCATGGACATGAATTTCATCTCAGCACGACATTAATGCGTGTGTATGTACATTTATATTTATAACCTGAAATCATAGCCGTACATTTGAAGACATTTTAACCAACACCTTACCCTGTCCCGAACCCTGAAATTCAAGCCACAAAGACAAATTTAGCTTAAAACCCGAGTTTCACAAAGTGGTAAAGCAACGAAGGCCTTCCCTAACCCCACCCCTAAACCTAAAGTCACAAATCATAATCAAATCATAATGAAACCTACGAATGCGAGTGAAGGAATTCATCCGAATGAGGCATCTTGTAAAGTAGGTATGAATTCCCGTCAGATTGCGCTGATGTATATTTATTCAAATGAAAGATACCGCAAATTAAACTAAGACTTATTTTGATATCCCTCTTTAAATAAACACCGTAAAGCACCAAATCGTAACCTTTAGCTTGTTATATTGTCAGCTTCTGGAGCGCTTATAGTGACGGTTACCCTCAGGGACGCTCATAAAGGCATTGGGTGAAATGTTATGACCGTTATGAGGTGATTCCCTCATATTTAACCTCTCCTTTAAGGTGCACCAACAGTTATCCTGTACTCATCCTTCAGCTTCCACCGGTATTTTCTTTTAATCCCATAAAGCTTGGCTGAAAGGGTGCTGTGAACTTCATGCATGAGGTAATCACCTCACTGGGTGTGTTTTCTTTCCTCGCACTCGGAGACCTTACAAAGCCAGATAGAGAGAGAGAGAGAACTATTGATCTTCATAAAGCCCAGCTCTTCCAGCTGTGAACGCCGGCTCTCGGCTCAGAGATAAGATGCTTGCTATACTTTACATACTCGAAAGAGACTTTAACGGCAAATACATTCAAGGGATAGACCAAGCAAACAAACACACCCTTCTGTGCAGATCACGAAGCATTGCGGTCAATCTCAACTCACACAGACACTTTTTACACTTTTTTTGGTACTCTAATTTTATGTTTACATGATGTCTGTCTATGCTCTATGTATTGATTAGATAATATACTTTAAATTTGTTTTTCATTTAATGTTGTCCTTCTTTTACTACTCAGCAAGACAAATTAGTTTCCATAAGGATCGTCTTAATGTTCCGGATAATTCTGATGTTCTACATTTAAAGCCTTTCGGTTCGTTGACAGTGAGCCTCATTCAGTTCTCACTCCTAAGTAGTTATGGATTTGATATACAGCTGCTGACAGATTTCGCAGAGGTTATGACACGAGCCATTTTCAGACGGGATTTCTGGCAACGCTGTTGGCGTATTAGTCATTTATATAACATTAGCAGAAACGCTTACATAAAATCACTGGATGGTAGATAATGATAGATGGAATTTTAAGCCGCCGTGCATTATAACATTAAACAGACTTGCCAATCAGACGAGATCCTGGGGTTTAAAGAAGATAACTCTATCTCAAGCACCCCCCTAAAAACACATTCGGATCAATTACTCTTAGCTCTGAGAAAGAGAGATACGCAGCCGGCTAAACCCTGCTGTTGCGGATCTGACGGACAGATTAGGTAAATAAAATAAAGGTCCCAGCCCTTAATCTCGGCCTGAAGGACAGGTAGTGTTTGGGACGGGCTGTTATGTTCGCAAGCTTACTTTACAAATGTGTTTCACAGTATTTGCTATCGCATTTGTGTCCTTGGCGGTGTCTTGTGTTGGTCCATAGTTTCACGTCGTGGGCTTATCAATGGAACCTATAAAACAGATGTGAATCTGAAAATTTGACTTTCATAATATTTACAGTCAGACCAAGGACTCATGCCAAGACCGTGTGCTGCAACAGATGAAATACGTGGCAGCCCAAGGATGGTGAAACTTCCCTGGTACCACCCAATTGTTCTTAATCTCATCTCCATACACATCTTAGGGAGTCTCTTCTGTCACCTGTTATATGAATACTAGGAGATTTGTGAGCATCTTTGGAACGATGCGTATTGTGAAAAGCACTATAAATAAACGCTCACTTCCCAGCCAGGAGTGCTACAGATGCTCTGTTGGAGATTAAAGGAGTCCTGCTGCTCTGTTTCAAATCAGCAGGGTCATGAGGGCGGTCCAGCGGAAATATCTGGAGGCCTCTGTGACCATCCTCGCCCGCAGGGCGCTCTTTCCTCGCCTGGCTTCAGTTGATGCTGCTGGATGTGATCAGTGGCCAAGGTGGGCGGAAACTCAAGGGGGGGGTGAAGGATCTTCTAACAAGCTGTGAGAGACAGGCCACGGGGGGCAGAGAGAGGCTAGAGAGGCACCGCAATTGGGCTCGAGTTGTGGGTGTGTTTGTGTGTATAAGGATGCTCTGGGTCGGACTTTCAGCAGACAGCTTGAACGTTACAACTCCCGTTGAGCTTCAGTTATGAGACACGGGAAACCTGACGGAGACCTTATTAACTTATGCCATCGTGACACGCGTAGTCTCATTCGTGTGGAATCTTCAAACTGTGAATCATATGAACGTAGTGCAAAAGAAATGGCTGCATGTTCTGTAAACGTTAAGATGTGGGGTTTCGTTTAAAACTAGACACATTATCAAAGATTTCTCAACGATTTATTTATAACACAACAAGTTTATTTGTATGCTCGTTTACTAGAAAACTACTGTTATTAAAGGGATAGTTCACCCAAAGATGCAAGGAATTGAAAATTGCTAACATTCTTCCAAATATCTTTCTTTTGTGTTCAGCAGAACGACGTAATTTACAAAGGTTTGTAACAACTTGTGGGTGAGTAAATGTTTTGGGTAAAGTATCCCTTTAAGTAAATCTGAATGGATAAACCAAATTTGAAGATATATTAAGACATTAAATAGGTTATACTGTATATACAGGACAGACAATTTATTATGGATGTTATTAATAGTATTATTAATATATTTGATCATTTATTAAAAAGTATTTTAAAAAGCAATAAATAATCACTGTAAATAATAATTTCCAGAATAAAAGTTTGAGTTTACACAATATATGTCTGTGCACTGTGCATGTTAATTTTGTATACATAAAAACATATGGTAACACTTTAGTATGGGACCAATTCGCATTATTAACTAGTTGCTTATAGCATGCTTATTATTAGCATATTGCCTCTTTATTAGTACTTATAAAGCACATATTATTTATGACCATATTCTACATCCCTAAGCCTACCCAATACCTAAACCAAACAACTACCTTATTAACTATTAATAAGCAACAAATGAGGAGTTTATTGAGGCAAAAGTCATAGTTAATGGTTTATTAATAGCGAGAATTGGACCTTGAAATAAAGTGTGATCAAACATATGCATACATATGTATTTCAGAAAAATATAAAATGTAATAAATATTTAAATACACAATTCAATATTATACTTTTAATATTAATATAAACATGCAGGTGTTTCCTATACTGTACATGTACTGTATGTGTACATGTATGTGTTTATCATAAAAAATAAATAATTTTCACATTACAAAAAATGTCAAACTGAAGTCAGTTGTAAAATTGATGTAAGTATTCTTAAAAAAAAGTGCCTTTCCTGCCAGAATTGTACCATTTGCTAAATTGCATCTTTTTCCACGGAAAAGATGTTCAGGTATTCATGCACGTCCACTGCTTATTGTCTTATTAATTCATTAGTGGAAGAAAAATTTAAATTTTATGATAAAATAAGTGAAAAATAAGACAAACACTGAAAGATCACAAGACCAGAATATCATAGAGACTTAAGGTTGGCCTTTTTCGATTTGGACCAGTGGGGAACCATCTAGTAATGCCCCGGCAATGACCCACAGCTTCATATCCTATGTATCGCTGAGTAGAACATCTGCAAGCATCGCCTTTCCTCCAGAAACTTCGCAAATCTAGTTCCTCTATGAGACCACATACAAAAAATGCTTGAGCATATTGTGTGATGGTATCGTCTCCTATTTATAAACAGGCAGAGCGGCATTACCAGGGTCAGTGGGCAGAGACGCTTCTTCTTTGTGTCTAATTCCCGCCCGCAGCCTTTTACTCAGGGATTACACAAACCAAAGGAGAAATGAGATTCCCCGATAGGATCTGTCCTGTGTCACAAGCTTCACACGCTTTATTAAAATTCATCCCATCGCATGCTGGGCAGAATTCATTTTCCCATCCAATTAAGTGACCCGCTCTCTCTCTGTCTCTAGCAGTCGTGTGACACGCTCACGCGGTTTCTTCCTGTTTGATCAGAGGCGAACAATAGGTTATATCACCGGAGCGCAGATTTCCCATGATTGCTGCACTCTGCTCCCCTAAAGCGTAACTGTAGAAAATTGGGAAAAGTTGGCGGAGCAGGTCGAGGTGTACAATATTGCTTTATTTTGACATCTTTTCATACGACTGCAGGGATCACAAGAGAGACAAAGCAAAAAGGTGGGACGCACTGCCACATGGATCATGGCTCTGGAGATTCTTACTTATGTTTCAAATGAAATATTTAAGGACGCTTCTCCTCAAATACGCACAGTTGGAGTATCTAGGTATACAAGTGGATAGGATTCAACTATTTCATTTATTAAGAAATTGTGCATATGCAAACTCGGCAAATGAATCTTGCTTTGTTGACTTCTGATCTGAAACTCTAAATGAGACATTAGAGAAAACAACCGAATATTAAAGACCCCCTCGTGCGCTGGAGGATCAGGACACAGTTTGTGACACTGTTGAGATATTTTCTGAAACTAGAAAGCTGTAACGTGAGATGACTGCAATCTTCATTCTTCATTTGCTGTCGAGGAGATAGAATCGACGTGATGAAGAGATCTAATGTGTGATTTCTCTTCCCTGTATGAGGGGAAAGCAAATCATGTAGGGCAGCACCGAAGCCAGCTGGCCAGAATGAAGGAAGAGATGTGAAAACGAGGAGAGAGATGTTTAGTATGGATGCTGTATTGTGTGTTTCACTGGCAGTAATGCTGTGGGTGGTCATTGCTCCAGGCAACCACAGCGGATGTTTTGATGATTTTTTCCTCTGTGTATCTCAATCCATCTCTCTCAGTCTGTACCTTTCTCTCTTTTATGGAGATTTTAGCACTCTATTTTGCCATTAGGCGATGATTAATCTTGAATAAGCAGTCTGAAAAATGCTGCTGCCATCCCTCAGCGCGAGGAAAACCTACAGCTTCATTTTTCTCTTGTTGAAGTTTGAATCTACGTCCTCTGGGAAAGTCAGCCTCCCTCTTAAGACTTTTACAGCAGAACAAATTTACACTGAGGTCTGCAGTGTATAACTTTTCTTATTCTTAATGGAGCAGATATGGGATTTTACATCATGTCGTATTTCACGTTTAGAACTTTTATAGCAATGCAACTGTAGTGGGTATATGTTTTTTTTAGTTGATTGTGTAAGTGTGGTTCTGAACACAAACTTGAGCGGTGTTCTGTTGTTCCACGTTCAATGTGATGTGCAAGGGCATTTCTTCCTGTCAAAATAAATGACAGCCCTCATCATGCATCTCATGAGTGTTTATTATGCATGCATCATCTCTTTGATATTTATTATAGTCACTTGTCTAAATTGTGCATTTATACAAAGGTGCTTTAAAGGTACAGCCCTCTAAAAGGTGCAACTCTGAGAATCTCACGAGTTGGTGAAGACGGAATCTTTATGCATGCAACTGAAATGTGCATGTACACTTCGGGCCTGATTTAAAAAAAGCGCAGGTCGCAAGTAAACTCAGTGTGTGTCCAAATCCACTTTTACTAGTTAAACGACGGGAAAACGGTCGGCGCAACGGGTTTTCCCGATTCTCTTAATGAGTAATGGGTGTTTTTAGGGCGTGACGTGCAGTAAACCAATCATGGTCTCCTCTCTCATTCTCTTTAAGAGCCAGTTGCGCTCGCACTATGGGGGATTTGCTATTTACACGGCAAATTTGCAAAGACTGGATGCTTCTCCAGAGAGGAAAGGCATCTACAGGATAAGCTCGATTTTCATCTTTATGTCCACAATAATCATCTTTTACATTGCACTCCATTTATTTCTATATTTGCCATGTTTGTGTGCTGCTGCGCTTCCCTCTGTGTAATAAATAAAGTGAAAGTAATAAAAAAAATATTACGCCATTGACTTTAGACCAGGTTTGAGTTGGTCTATTGCCAGTCTATATAAAAATAGCAACGCGCCAACAATCCTCCTGAAACACCTCATTTTTAGACCAACACGCGCCCATGGGTGCACAAATGAGCGCAAATGCATTTGCTATTTAAACAACGCAGCGCAGGACAGGAAAATGAGAACTGCGTCAAGCTGAAACTAGCAATGCATTATAGGGCCCTTCGGGTGTACGTAAATGCATTATTGTTTTATCTAACCGGACGGGAGTGGTTTGCTGTCTTCTGATTCAAGTGAGGATTGTGCACGTGTAAGATTTATTCTGCACAGCTCATGAAAGCATCTAGCTAATGGTGCCACATTCCTGTATGAGTGAAAAAACAAATCCCCATAATGGATTGCAACACGAGATGCTAATAACTGACACGTCATTTACTTTAGTTCGAATATTTTCCTTGTTTAGGGCACATAGTAACATCTTTGTGTAAAAGGTAGAGAAGTTTAACAGTTGAAGATTAGGAGATGTGTGATTCCTGCATCACCAAACCCAAACTAGTGATCACCTTTTATTGAGATCACATCTTTAATTTAGAGATTTGTGTTATTCAGAACAGGAGCAACAATAAATAAAAAAGCAGCTTCGTGACTTGTTCAAGATGGCAAAAAAAATCTTAATTTTTTGTCTCAGAAAGGTTTGCAATTTGAATGTTCTTAAAGGGAAACTCCACTCAAAAATGGAAATTCTGTCATGATTCTGTCCCCAAGTTCTTGCAAACTTGTATACATTTGTTTTGTTTTGTTGAACTTATTGAAAGATATTTGGAAAAAATTTAGCTACTGACATTTCTAGTAGGAAACATTAAAATGGTAGTCAATGGTGCCCTAGAACTGTTTGCTTTCCTAAATTCTTCTAAATTCATTCTTTCTTTCAAAAAAATGGTACAATAATTATCCTACTATGATATGATATCCCAAAAATATCAATTGCTAATATTCTTCCAAATATCTCTTTCTTTTTGTTCAACCGGACAAAGAAATTTATACAGGTTTGGAAGAATTTGAGGGTGAATAAATGATGAAAGAATTTTAATTTTTGGGTGGAGTATCCCTTTAATGAAGCAAGAAATATGCGGATGTAAGTCTGTAAAATAATTGTAAAGTGCTGATGTGTTTATTCTTGCAACCGAATGCGTAAAGGACAAAGAGGTTGATGAATCCGAAGATTTTAGGACATTTGGAGCTTGGAACGGTAGACAAAAACACATTAGAAAAACGTTGTAACCTGTTCTGTAGAGATGAGAAGTGAAATAAAATACAGCTTCTAGTCACATTACAAGTGAAATATGTGGTGAGATTGACACTGTTACAGTTAAAACTGGTAAAATAGCCACTTCAAGTGAACAGCTGCTTTGAAAATTGATACCTGTTTTAAATGGTTTGACTCTATTTTGTCATCCACATGACCTCAATTTGTCCCATGATAAATAATGAAAAAGTATGACTTGTTCTTCTGTGGATTCAGTGCTCATGAATCAGAACCACTGCCATGAATCACACTCTCAACATACTGTTCAAAGCACAGTATCTTATTACTCACTATCTCACTTTGCCTTTCCTCTCTCGCCCATCTCACTCAAATACTAGTGCTTAATTCTATCCACAGGGTGGAATGAAAATCAATAGTAAAGACTTACAGTGTGGGAAAGAACATGATCTTTGCATGTGCTCTGCATTGGGTGGCAGAATTACATTTGTTTTACTTGTGTTATTTTTATCGTACATGTCGGAACACAAAAGAAGATATTTGGAAGAATGTTGGTATCCGACAACATTGATTGGATTGGTTTTTTGTCTGTTCAATAGAAGTATATGGGTACCGCCGTTGTCCAAAGTACATTTTTCAAAGTATCTTCTTTTGTGTTCCGCAGAACTATCCCTTTAAGACTTTAACAACAAGATGATGATCTCAGTCAGAAGGTTCTGTCTCATGTTCTTGTAATTTCACGTTTGATACTCAGACTGCCTCTTATGATTTTATAGTCTGATGTCAGATTCTTTCAGCATTTAATGATGGCAGAGTTTTAATGCAGTAGCCTCCACGAGAGCTATGAATTGTTAGAGCCTGTATTGTGTCATTACACACTCAGCTCGGTGCAATTATATAATTAAATATATTACCAGTGCCCCACTCGGTCAGGGTCTCACAAAAGTCTTCCTCGTTCACACACACAGTCATTATGAAACAGCTCTTCTGCACACCCACACAGTTCTAATGCAAAGTGAAGGACTCTACAGTGGGAGAAATGAGTCACACCTTTAAGAGATGTGTTGAAGCCCTAGGAGACGATAGGAAGATGTTAAAACCCTTGAATTCTCCAACCAAATGAGCACATTGAGTGTAGAATGCATTAGTGTTGTGCTTAATTGGTATAGCTTTAATAAACTGAGGTGTTGAAATGTTTCCTGTGTGGTATGAGGATTGTTAGTCTTGTGTTATGCTGCGCCTAAAATAAATGCAGGATCCTTAGAGACAACGTGGGTCTATTTTGAGCAGTGTTGCCATGTGCGCTTAACTTAGGCCATATTTATAAACAACTTTAAAAAGCCGCTTGTTTTTTGTTGACGTGATTGGTCCATATTGGCGCAATGAAATTTGAACAACATATAACCAATTCCCCCGCTCAATTGTTTTATATATTTTGTTATATTATTATGTAAATGTGTGACATTATTCTATTTAGTTAATTATGTATACATTCAATTATTTAGCAAATCATTATTAATTTTCGTCCTTTTTACAAATATGTAAGTAAACTTTTGTTTTCTTTTCTTTATTGGTAGCCGTGTTTACAAGGATTTTTTTATTTTTGTTTAATATTGTTTTTTAAGCTGGAATTGCGCTAGAGTAAAACAAATTTCTTCAAATAATTTTCCCTTTTTTTACTGCCCTAATAAATAGAATAGGAAAAATGTTTCAACTTATTTACCCAATCATAATTTTTGAGACGAGTCCTGTGTAGAGATATTTTTATCTCACCAGGTTGGTTGTTTTTCTTGAGATCTGGCAACACTGGTTTTATGATTGGAATGCTGCTGCTGATGTGTTTCCAAAGTGCTGATTTTTCTCATCTTTTGTGGGGTTTTGTTTGTTTGTTTGTACTGTACAGGATAAACTGCTCAAAACACCTGAAATAATGACAGAATAGCTTTAGCATTCTCATGTTTGTATATTCCTGCACATTCGCTAATTCATGATAAATTAACAAATTGTTGCTGTTCTTCTGAAACCTTGTATCCCCATATTGTTTTTTTCTCGCCATAAATCATTATTATTAGTCAAAACATTGTATGTTTGTCAATGGGCTTTGCAAATATCTATCCAATAAAAAGATGTTTGTCACCTTTGATAACACGGTATTTAATAATGTAAAAAGTACGGTGTTTTTTCCATTTCTTGAAAAAACGCAAAGTTAATGTAATAATTAAAGTCTGTTTTGTATAAATTTGTTGTTCAAAGTCACAATCGTATTATAATCACACCATTTTCCTTTCTCTCTTCCAGGTGTAAGAACCTGATTTACAATGGAAAAGCTGCTTGTCTGCCTGTTGGTTATTGGAATGGCAGTGAAGGCCCAGATCTGTCCGAAGCGCTGCGTGTGTCAAGTTCTGTCCCCCAACCTCGCAACTCTCTGTGCCAAAAAAGGGCTGCTCTTTGTCCCGCCCAACATTGACAGGCACACTGTGGAGCTCCGGCTAGCTGATAACTTTGTCACCAGTGTAAAACGAAAAGACTTGGCCAACATGACCAAGCTGGTGGATCTCACTCTGTCTAGGAATACGATAAGCTTCATCACCCCATACGCGTTCACGGACCTGGAAAACCTACGAGCCTTGCATCTCGATCACAATCGGTTGACCCGAATAACCAACGAGACCTTCAGTGGCATGTCCAAGCTACATCACCTGATTCTGAACAACAACCAACTGACCCTCATTCACTTGGGAGCCTTCAATGATCTTTTAGCCCTGGAAGAACTGGACTTATCCTACAACAACCTGGAATCCATCCCCTGGGAGGCCATTCAGAGGATGACCAGCCTGCACACTCTCAGCCTGGACCACAACATGATCGACTACATTCCCGAGGGAACCTTCTCCCTCTTGCAGAAGCTCAATCGCTTGGACGTGACCTCCAACAAGCTCCAGAAACTCCCACCGGACCCTCTTTTCCAGCGGGCCCAGATTCTTGCCACGTCGGGTTTTCTGAGCTCTGCCATGTTTGCCCTGAGCTTCGGCGGAAATCCTCTACACTGCAACTGCGAGCTTCTGTGGCTCAGGCGACTCAACCGTGAGGACGACTTGGAGACGTGTGCCACGCCCTCGCACCTCTCAGGGCGTTACTTCTGGTCCATCCCGGAGGAGGAGTTTCTTTGCGAGCCGCCCCTCATCACCCGCCGCTCCCACGAGATGAGGGTTCTGGAGGGCCAGAGAGTGGCGTTGAAGTGCAAAGCCAGGGGAGACCCAGAACCTGTCATTCACTGGATATCTCCTGACGGGAAGTTAATTTCGAACTCGTCACGTACGTTGGTTTACAACAACGGCACCCTGGACATTCTGATAAGCACGGTAAAGGATACGGGCTCTTTCACTTGCATCTCTTCGAATCCCGCCGGGGAGGCCCATCAGACTGTGGAGCTGGTCATTATCAAGCTTCCACACATTAGCAACAGCACCAACAACATCCAAGAGCCTGACCCGGGCTCTTCAGACATCTCAACTTCTACAAGAGCTGGAGCAAACGGCAGTAACCACACAGGCGATGCCAAGACAAGCCCAGATAAGAGGGTGGTTATCGCCGAAGCCACTTCATCCACCGCTCTCATCAAATTTAACTTCCAGAGGAATATACCTGGAATACGCATGTTTCAGATTCAGTATAACGGAACTTATGATGATTCTCTTGTTTACAGGTGAGAATAACACACTTTTTTGGGAATTTGAAGGCTAGAGGAACAGTCATTCTTACTTTACTTGAACATAGAACTTAGTTCACCCAAACAATGACAATTCCGTCACCATTTACTAGCCCTCTTGTCATTTCAAACCTGTTTGACAATCTATTTTGAAGAATGTTGGTAACTGAAAAACGGCGGTACCCAATGCATTGGCTTTGTGTCTGTACAATGGAAGTCAACAGGTTTTGGCATTGTTCGGGATACCAACATTCTTCAAAATATCTTTTGTGATTCGTAGAAAAAAAGTGAATCAGAATATGCGAAGTGCATATAAGTATAGTTCATATCTATTTTCTTAAGTATGTAGTGAGTACTAGTTTACTACTTGGGACTAAATGCTTTGGGGCTAAAAGTGTAGTTAACGTTTAGTATGCAACTAGTTTTAAATTAAGTTTTTCTGAGAAGTGCATAAAAACTACACTCTCAGAAAAAAAGTACTGGGACGGTTCACTTTAAAAAGGTCCTGTACCATTGAGTATAGATACATATGAATACATTTTGTAGAACGTGTATTTTAAGGTGCCGCTATGCATCAGTTGGGTGCAAAAGTGAAGTTTTTGTAAGGGTACAGCCCCAGTGACAACTTCAGGAATTGTTTAATGTAAACTTCCTTGTTTTTAATTTAAACGAGGATTACTAATTTCACTCTTAAATAAATGTAGTTGTTTAGGGACCTCTGATATCACAGTTATGTTGCACAATTTCAGTTTTTATATAATATATGATCTTCTAAGTCTCTGCAATTGTTACCTGAATGGATCCCTGGATGATATGCACAACCTTTTGGGAAATGGAATTGATTGGATTGTCTTTACAAAAAACAGGTGACAAAGAAAAACAGCTTATGCACAGTGCATTAGCACACACATCCATCACAAGTGTGTGTGTTGTTCTAATGTAGGGATGGATCACTTGCGTGCTCTTTGTTCAAGTGAAACCAGAGAACAAAGCCAGCTTTCTTTTAAGCAACTAATGCTGCGGTACTTAAAAACGTTGTGTGTGAAATGACTGCGTTTATATAATATTTTTTCTGTGCTTTTTGTATACAAAAACTACTGTATTCTACATATTTGTGACCCTTGACAACAAAACCAGTCTTATGGGTACATTTTTCGAAATTGAGATTTTTACATATATTGAATAAATAAGATTTCTATTGATGTGTGAGTTGGTAGAATAGGACAATATCTGGCTGAGATACAACCGTTTAAAATTCAGGAATACGATGAGAAATATTGAGAAAAAGGCCCTTGAAGTTGTTAATCTGAGGCACTATGGCAGGCCATCCACTCACAATTTTTTTTTATCAATTTAGGAAATTTACAAAATATATTCATGGAGCATGATCTTTCCTTAATATTCTAAGGATTTTGGGCATAAAAGAAAAATCGATAATTTTGACCCATACAATGTTTTTCTGTTTTTTACCTAAAATGTTGAATCTGGTGTGTAGTATATTGTTTATGGTCCGAAACCCATCCCGGGGTTGATATGCAGCGCCAGTTATGTAAGTCATTTGTTTTTTGCTATCCGATTAGTGTAAACAGTACGCTAACAATTAGTATAATTAGTGTAACAAAACATTTGTTTGAGCATCCTGACTAGCCTGACACACCAACATCCAATAGGTTTAAAAGAAAGTCTGGGGCGATGCTATCTGTCTTTCCAACCAATTAAAAGAGGGGTGGGTCATTAGAAAGCATCTTTGAAACAATCCTTTATTTCATTTTGTGTGAAAGTGCAAAAATGATAAACCTGATCCCAAAGGAAAATGTAATCGATTGAGTTGGAGATTTCATATTAATTTATAAAACGTGATTTGAACAAAACAATGCCAGTTTTACAAAAAAGCAATGACGAAGCTTCACGCCTAAACCTTACATCACTGGTGCAAAAGCAGAAAGCAGCAAAATGTAAGATGGAGATTGTGCGAACACTTACGAATTATCCACCTTGAGAAATAGTTTTGAATTGCCATTGGAAATTACGCATCTTGGTTTTAAAAGTAATTTTTAAAACATTGAGCTATTTGTGTCATTTGCTCTATTGGAGCTTTAAGCGTTCGGTATTTACTATCATATAATTTCCTGAGCACTGAATACAATCTGTAGACCTCTGATTAGCATTAGCTAAAGTGTCTCGTTAGAGCACATAAAACTGTACAATTAACTAATTACTTAAGTTTACAGCAGCGATAATATTCCGAACCATTTCACGTGTCAGCCGATCTCTGTTTTAGTGCTATCTCGAACATTATTCCCTTTCATATTCTCTGTAGGCCCTAATATATTCTCATAATTATATTCTATTCAGACACGCTTGAGGGAATCAAAGAGAGTCGGTTTTTAGGTTACTTTATCGCAATGGGCCGCTATAAATGAGCCGCTAATCACAATAACGCACACACTGCCCATGAGTGTTCAGTTCAGTCAAACCCACAGTATTGCAGTGAAGCCATTACCTTGTAATGTGTGTACTGAGAACATCGTGTGGGACGTCCTTTTTGAAATGATGAGAATGAAGCCCACGGAACGACTACAGATAGATATTGACCTATTTTACTTGAGAAGAGCCCAGTGAGGCTTACACCCCATGTTGTTATCAAATACATATACTACACCGGCAGTTTCAACAACACTTTTGGTAGCTGGCTAGTTTTAGTGAAATTTACAAAAACAGAATTTAATAGATATCACAAACAGGAAAGAATTTGCAATATTTACATGTATCGACAGATAACTTGAATGTTACGGAAAATACTGTCATGATTTATTCCCCCTCATGTCATTCCAAACCTGAATGACTTTCTATCTTCTGCAGAACACAAAAGAAGATATTCTGAAGAATGTTGGTAAACAACATTGACTACCATTGCACGGACACATTTTTCAGAATATCTTTTTTTGTGTTACACAGTCATAGTCATTTTAAAAGATCCTTTTTACGGTCACAATGGTGATGTCCCACCATCCATCTATCTGATTGTCTGTCGTCGCCAATCCTACAGTTTTTCTTCTCTTAACACCAATTCATGATGCTAATGAATCGCAGCCGCTGCTAATTAGATGTTGTATTTAATTATAAAGCTTCTATAAATGATAGACAACTCTCAGACTCAGTCCACCGAGAACAGTACAGTTCATCATTTGTAAAAACATTCAAATCAACACTCGCACCTGTTAATGTTCCGGCACACAGGAGCAGAATAACGGTAAAAAATGCAAATGTTTTCAACCGTTTTGCTAAACTTGACCTAATCAACTAACCTCATAACAGCATTAAACACACTTTGTGATCTTATAAGAACTCCGCAATTAAAATCCTCCCTTGATTCATTTGTATGGACGTTGGCGCACATTATCACCCAGCGCGCTGAAACGCTCTGACCGATCGGGGCAGAAGAGCACGAGCCCATTTCTACTGAGAGCCTTTGTGCTCCAAATCCAGTCGGTTTGCACAGGAAATCACAGAGCAGCTCTTTCAGAAGCCTGAATGCGCTGAATGTTTGCCAGCCTGTGAAAGAGGCAGGTGGGGCACATGAGGAAGAATGATAAGAGATGCTATTGTTCACGTCTGCGACGAACTACTCGCAGAGCGATAGCGGACCCTGGGTACCCGCAGGTACAGCGGTACTTCCTGTAGAAACAGATTTAGTGCCGCTTCGGTCTCGCGCTCTTTAGATGACGTGATTAAACATGCCTTCAGCAGGGTAAACATTAAACCGATAAGAGATCGTGCAGATATCAAAGTTTGCCCAGAATAGCATAATACATTCTCCCTTAGGTCTGGGTTTGCCATATAAAAGAAAATGCAGCACAAATTTTACATTTTCACCTGTGTTAAGGTCTTAAATGTGCACTTTATCTCTGTCCTGTTTAAATGAAATCAGTGTGTACAGTGTTTTTGATGTTCAGCTGCAAACATGTTATTGCAATGTTTCTGGTTGCAAATATCATTGCAAATATAATTGTATGCTTTTTATTATTAGTTAGTTTTAGAAATTATAAGAAATATTAAAAAATTTTCACCAAAATAATTCCATAATCGTTAAAATAATTAATATTAATTATTTGTTCAGAATATTATTTTTATTATAATTATTAATGAAATCATTTATATTTATTAATTATTTAGTTTTAGTTAAATGAAACTGGTGTCATGTCTTTTCTTGGCTAGAGCACCAAGCGATAAATAACATGCACTGTGAGGACAAAGGTGTAAATTAACATTTAGCAGGAACTGGATTCACTCTTGAGGTTGCTAAGACGGATGAATTTAACATGTCGTGTTTTATTCTAACACCGTTCTTCCCTTTGCCCAACAGAATGATTCCCCCAACGAGTAAAAACTTTCTGGTGAATAACCTGGCTGCAGGGACGCAGTACGACCTCTGTGTGCTGGCCATCTATGACGACGGCATCACCTCGCTGACGGCCACGCGGGTTGTGGGCTGCGTGCAGTTTACTACGGAGTCTGAATATTTGCGCTGCCACTTCATGCAGTCCCAGTTCCTGGGCGGCACCATGATCATTATCATCGGGGGCATAATCGTCGCCTCCGTCCTGATCTTTATCATCATCCTCATGATCCGCTATAAGGTGTGCAACAGCGGCGACGCTAGCAAGGGGACCTCGGTCATCGACGTGCACTCGCAAACCAACGGGGCGCAGTCCCAGGGGTGTTCGGTCACCCCCTCCGTTTCCAAACAAGGTGCTTTGAGCTTGGAAGGAGGGGAAGGTTACCAAAAGAATTCTGCCCAGCCTCTGGATTCCCAAACCCACACCTCAGAGACCTCCGTTCTGGACTGTTCCACTACCACTTCTCTCGTAAGTCAAAGCTGGGCGACACCTGGCTCTTCAGCATCACTCAAGCCAAAGCGCAAACCGGCACCAAAGCCCGTTCCCACGGCCGGCGCCGAGCCCAAGGTGGAGGCGCTACCCAACGCGGAGACGCAAAACACCAACCGCAACAACTCCACCGCCCTGCAGCAGCCTCTCCTACCTGCCCCCGCGCCCTCTTCTCGCTTCAAAGACACCCCGATCTTACGGAGGGCACGGCCCTCTGCGTCCAAGTATATGACAGTGCCTGTGGAAGGAGTGCGGGCCAAACGCAGGTACTCTTTAAACGAGAACCTGTCAAAACATCACTGCTATATCGGTCCGCAGAAGCTGGGGGACGTGTTTTGCAAGCGGAGTATGTCCATGAACGGAATGCTGGCACAGATGGCAAACTCGGAAGTAGACAGTGAGAAAACCACATTGTCCAGTTCAGAGTGGATTTTAGAAAGCACGGTGTGAATGTACAACTCTCTTCTGAAGGCCATGTGCCTACATTTCTCATGTTGTGTATGTGCAGTTGTTTGCGCGTGAGTGTGTGCGTGCATAGGCACTCAAAGTATATACACGTGTGAATGTGCCTGAACGTACGCGAGTCAGAGATTTGCACCGTTTCTTTCATTTCCATCCTCAAATCATATTTTCCGCCATCATTTCTTTTGTTTTCGGGAAGCCCACGAATTATGCGGATGCTTGCCTTGAGGGAGTCCTCTCCAAGGGTCTCCTTCCTCTGAAGGTGGTAGCTGCTTGGATTGAGATCCACCACCCCCATAGCAACCATCAACGAGACTCACCTTCACTACAGACTCCGAGCATCATGGTAAGAGGAAAACATTGGTGCCTTCCTGTGTCCTCTTGCCAGGGGCTCCTACTGGATGTGAGCTTTGTCTAAGGATGGAAATAAACAAGAGAGTTTTCACAAAAAAGCCTTTCTATTCAAGGAAATGACACTTCCTGCATATTATAGAAAACTTTAAAACAAGTATATAAAGACTCGGTACTGGGACCTGTTATTAAATTGATATTTTTTAAAATCAAACCTTTTCTTTTCAGTGATGTTAATTTTGCCTTAGTTTTAAGGCACAAAAAAAATCCATGTACAGACAACATCTGCTGTGTTCTTATGTTGTGTAAAATAATAAAAAAATCTAACTATTTCCCCTTGTCATTGTTAAGGCTGAACATATGGAGGTGTCTGTGTTAAATGATTTGTGGGTCAACATTTGAGAGTCTTACTCATGAATCCTGTTCAATTGGCAGCTGTGGTTGCCAGATATTCCCGTATCATGCGGGCTATTGAACACCAATCTTACATCGTGTTCTCCCTCTAAAGACACATTACACACGCCAAATAATGCAGTAAATATTATCTGAATTCTATTTATTGGTTAGATATTTGCAAAACCCAGTGAGAAACACAAAAGGTGACTAATAATAATGATTTATGACTCAAAATAAAAATCACAAAATATGATGATAGGTTTCAGAAGGATAGCAGTAATATATGAATTTAGTCCAAGGTGTTGTCCATACGTTACCCATAGGTTGAATCAACACAGCATTTGGTTTAGTTTAAGAAGTCTGAATGTGGGATTTATGACTTCCTGAACAATTATGTGATAACATGAATGACACTGATTTTATGTGTAAGCATTAACATCCAAGTCAACATTCAAACAAAATCTACACATCTAACATTACAGGTTATTGATAACTAAAGTGAGATCCTTTATGAAAATGTAAAAAGTAAACTATCTGTTGGATGAATACAGAGTCCAGAAAGTGAATTTCAAGGTGGGACATTGTTCCATTTCAAAATTTCAAAAAGGATTTCCATCTAATCCCACAAATGTCATACATAAAATAAAGAGATTTTCTGCATCTGTAACTAAAATACGAAATGTCCGCAACTAGGGTTCCACCGGTCAATCTCAACCATTTCCACCACTGGTGCTGGTAAATGTCTTCAGAAAGAAGTCATGTGCCCAAGAGATTGGGAAATGCTTACTTAAACCAATTTATCACTTTTAATGATGCGTAGAAACCGTCCTAAATTAGATTTCACAATCATTTCTCAAGTGCGTATGTGTGATTCATAGAACAAACTTACGCACAGAAAACACGTGTATACTTCTCAATCAGATGTGAAATCTATAAATCGCAAATGATCGCTAAATTGTGTGCAGCTTAACAGTTTCAGATTTCCGCCTTTAAATGATGTCTAAATAATATCATTGATATACAAAGCGCACCTGTCAACATCCAAATCCTATACAAGCGGCATGAATGACTTATATTTCCAAAAACCTGCAGCACTTGGACAAGCTAACTTGCGTACGTCTGCTCAGACCCTGAACTGGCGCTAAGCACTTTCCCTCGTCAAAGATCGTCTTTATAAATATGAACGTTGCCGTGGATTTTTGCATACTCACACTTTACGATCAAATCTGGGCTTACGCAAGTTTTATAAATGAGACCCATGCACTGACTCCTAATGGATTGTAGCTTTAGACAGCTCTCTGATCATGGCCCCATATGGTTACCAGCTGGCGGTTTTAGCAGCGTTATGTTCCACGTCAGCTTTATTGTCTCATAGACCCACAAGTCATGTGTCTCTGCCATCCAGATTAAGCCGGAGGGCAATGGCATTTTAACAACCCTCACTCCACTTGTTCGGTCACAATTAGTCCAGAGTCTTTAATCGGCATGTGTCAGCTCATTAGGTGGAGGAAGAGTGAACATGCAGAGACTTGCAACTAGTCTTCAGCGGAAAGTTAATCTATAAATGTTATTCGTAGGAAAAGCCTGTCGGACATTGGCACAGTGGTCACAGTTAAATGAAAACGAATATGAATATTACAGATATTATATTTATTACTGCACTAATAACCACTGTTAAACTAGGAGATCTAACTGGGGAATAAAGGATTTCATTTGATGTCATAAACACAGATGTGATTTCGCCAAAAAAAGCTTAAAGAGATTTTTCCTTACTGATGAGATTAAAACTCAACTGATGTCTCAACAGTAGACTGAGGTTCAAAAGCTCTAACTGGAAACAAACATTTCATTGTGATTCATCTTATTTATTTTGCAGTTCTTCTGAGACGCACTTAACTGTTAAAGACCAAAGAAAACATCTTTGAACATGTAAATTGGAGTAAGAGATGCTTAACCTATCAACCTCAGGACATCACAACAAAATGTTCTTTAAACATATTTATCTGTATCTACTGTATTTTTAGTGGAATCGATGTTGATAATACCTGGAGCGCTTTGCATTTTGGTCTGATACTAAAATATATTTTAGTAAGTAAATATAGCATATCCTTACAAAACACCTTAACATATTCTCAGCACATCAAAGAAACAAACAGCTTTGTTTTGGTTCAGTCACTGACTATGACTTGGAGATTCTGTCAAGGTTTGTGTCAGAAAGATTTTATACAGCGTCTCTGACATGAGACAACCTTGACTGCTGTGTCGACTCTTAGCGGTTCGTTTCATTACAACTTCGCCAATACCCCATAATCTCTGCTGGCTGCTGGAGAGAAAGAAAATCACTCAAATTATTGATTCACCGAATGAACGCACAACATTTTATACATATAAATACATCTGTCCACCTTCATCTCCTTATGAATGCCAACATTCTAATAAAACATGCCAGAACCTATAAAACAAACAAGCTATACATAACAGTATAGAATAGGCTTTCTAATCAAATTACCCAGCTGGAAGTCTGCTAAAATATATTGTAAGCATGGTAAAGTGATGGTTCTGGAAGGTAACACTATAGAACTTTAATATATTGTAATTGGGTTTTTGTTTGATCCGCAAAGATTTCTTATAGGCACATGAATGCATCGCTAACTTTATTTATGAAAATGTATGAAACCAATCCAGCAATAAAGAGTCCCTCATGAATGCAAGCAGCATTATTTTATGCAAGTACTACAAACAGACTTTAGGGCTTGTGTTAAAAATGAATAGTGCTCAATTTTTTAAAGTACAATTTTGTAATAAAATCACCTTCAGGGAGGCACAATCGAAACTGCTCCTTCTCCCTGTCTAATGTGCCAAGGTTATTTACATATCTGAGTCACAGATCCGTTCCAAAACTTGTTCAAGGATACAGAGAATCTTGGATCGTGTGATTTGGATTTAAAATGTTGCTCATTTACAAGCAGTCAAAAAAGTAGGCGTACAGTTTTCATGAATTGAAATTTCAGCCCATAGTGACAAAATTTTTATCTTTAGATCAACTAAATACTATAAGTTAATACTCATTTACATAAATACAATGGTTGAGTTTCAATATGTGAAATGTGTGGTCCTCAAATGTATTCATCATTTAACTTCATAATTTAACTAGTTCTGTTGAGCTCCTCACATTTTTTTAGCCTCAATAAAAAGAGGTTAACAAATTTTAATGAATTGAAATGAATTCGCTCACGTTCAAAGATGCCTTAGACATTTTTAAAGTCCTGACATCACGTCAACAATCGCTTGCAGATTGGACGAATTTAGCCATATTTGTGAGCTTCAAATGGGTCACTGGCACACCAGTGCAACTAAAGGTTTTTCTACATCCACGCAAAATAATTTGGATATTTACAGTGTTACAAAGAAGTATTCTTTCAATTTCCATCTGGACATTATTAAAAAATCCATAAGCTGCAATGTGTTGATTTTCCCCAAAGTCTTGGTTGAGATGTCTGAAAAGCCCCACTTGCATACTCCAGGAAAGTAGATTTGTTTTTGTCTGCTGTGTCATATCTGGAGGCTAATGAGAATGGATGCTTGTAGGCGGTCTGATTCCTCTCCATTAGCATTGATTTGCACTTTAAGGAGAGTGTAATTTAACCACATTCCCCTCTACGTCTCTCTCTCTCTCTCTCTTGAGCAGAAGGGACGGGTGATGCAGACACAAGAGAAGCTTCAAAGCCAAGAGGGCTCTGTGCTTCAAAGAGGCGTTCAGCACCGACACACAGGCTCTGTGTTAAATCTGCGAGACGTTCAGTGTCAGAACATCAACACAAGAATGCAACCGCCAGAAAGTTTGTATGTTCAAAAAGTTAATTGAGAAAAAATGATCGAGTCTGATAGTCAAGGAGATTTGTTTTAGTTGTTTTAAAGACAACATAACCTTATTAATGATGATCCTGATGTTTTGTAATGACGGATGGTAAGTAAAGACTTAAATTTGAATACAGCCATGCTTAATATTCCTTTGCTGTCTAGGGTTGCCAGGTCTGTAATTTCCAACGGAACTGAGCTATTTTTTTTAACTTTTACGACGGATTGTTTTTTATTATGCTGTCATTCATAAAATTATAGTTCACACAATTTTTTTAATTCTGTCATTATTTCGTCACCCTTGTGTCATTTGAAGTCTGTATGATTTCTTTCTTTCTCATGACACAAAAGAAGATATATAGAAAAATGTTGTTAACTAGACCCCATTCATTTGCATGGGTTTTGTGTCCATAAAACAGAAGTAATAGGGTCTAGTGCTGTTCGGTTACCAACTTTCTTTCTTCCACAGAAGATATTTTGAAGAAAGTCACTAAGGTTTGCATAAATGTTTTAGAGATTCTCAATTTTTAGACAATACAATAGCATAAACATTGCATAAATTGTACAAAAACCTGCTGTTATGACTTTGCACTTTTAATGTTATATTTATTACTGTATATTACTGTTGTTTAATTCAAGCATTCTTTCCAAACTTGTGCCCATGAATATATTTGTAGACTACGTGGCTGGCACACTTTTCTGTTGCGATGCACGAAATGCTAAATTTAGCAATGTTTCAACTTCCTCGACTCTTTATTATTTTCTAATCCTATGGGTTGACTTTGATAAACGAGAACAATGATATTGATCCGTGTAGTTTATGCTGTGCATTTATTATATTTTGTTATGAGATGACAGTTATATTGAGGGTTATACTGCCGGGGTCTCTCTTTTGAAGAGCTGTGAGTGGTATATTCCTGTTTTGAATTGCCTTGAGATAGCTCGCAGCACCAGACTAATATTTCTGCACGTGACAGTATCACACGCGCATCATCATCTCAACAGAGGTCAGACAGTAACCATGCGCCCCTGCCCTTTATTCACAATGGGCATCTGAGGGGAGCATTTCACAGCGTCTTGCTGTCAATCTTGATTGACATCGTCAATTATCCTCACATAATCCTGACACCTGTGATTGGCAGGACCACTGGAGGCAAGGAATATTTTCTGGTGAATCTTTATCTATGATACATTATGAAAAACTTACTACTGACTACTACATACCTAGGACCTCCGTTCCTCCCCAGAACGCAAATAAGGTAGTTTTGGAAGCTTTCTGACTTCTCTATGGCTTGCAACGCAACAAGACACACGAACCACATGACATTGCATGTGACTCACCGCATACGCATTTTGAGATGGAGCCATGTGTTGTCAGAAGGCGCATGCGTCGAGCGATACTAACACCAGATCCACTGCCATGTGGCTCTGGGGAACGCGCTCTGGAAACTAACCCTCAAATCAGGAAGTTTTTGAAAATAGTTGTGAGTTTTGTTTGTTTGCGCACAAAAAGTATCCTCGTCGCATTAAATTAATTTATACTGATCCACAAGAGTCGCATGGACAATTTTACGATGTCTGTACGCATTTTTTTCGCTTTGGCGATTGGTTGCTTTGCAATCTAAGGAGGTGTCAGAAAGCTTCCAATAACCGGCGTTTTTTTGAAAAATGAAGGTCCTACAGATTTTAAACTACTTCAGGGTGAGTAATTAATGGCCGGATTTTCATATTTGGCTGGAGTTCCCCTTTAAGAGTGTGCCAATGACATTAAGTTTAGGGTTTGGGTTGGGTTAGGGGAGGGCTTCAGTTTATCTCTTTTCTGATTGTATGTATGATGTATGATTCACATTGTACCAATTTAATTTAAACAAATTAGCCAACTCTTAAAGGTCTCATGAATTGTGCTCAATATTGTTTTATACTGTTGTATGAGGTCTTGTTATAACGTTCGCGTGATTTTTACATTCGAAAACATCAAAATCAAGAAGTAATAGTCTATTTTCTACACTGGTTTTGAGGCCTGGTCTGCAAACGCTTGGTTTAAATGTACCGCATTGAAGACTTGGCTTTGATTGGATAGCAGTTGGCGCAGTTGGAGCCTTCTATGAATTTGGTTAGAAACGTAACGTTAGGTTACACATTAGCACCATTCACAGTTTTCGCATGGCATCAGTATTATCTGAAGACCTACTGTGATTTATAAATGACCTGCCCACATTCGCAAGTGTTGTCAATAACACTGACTTAGTCAGTAATAACTTAGTTCTAACACTTACATGATGTTCGAATGAATACGATTCCACCTTATATAACAGAGAAATTTTGATTTTAATTCATGACGCCCTTTAAAATAGTTAGGAATTCCCATAAGATTGCACTAAACACTAAAATGTTTCTCCATTAAAAACATTATGCCCTCTGTAGTGTGCTTTGGAGATTATTCTAATGGGATTAATCTGCCAGTTACCACACCACCATAGAATCTCTCACATATCAGAAGACAACATTATAGTTTCCATTAAAACCAATACAATTCTCATTTCCCATTAATTCCTGTTATGTTTTGGGCAGGGTCCTATGGTTGTATTCAGCAGGATACACATAAAACGTAAATACTAAACACAAAAATACAAATATGTTTACAAGACAAAAACCTTTATTTATTTTTGAAGTATTTCGGTGTCCAGTGCAAACAATTGAGCACAGAATTAGACTAACAGTAGATCAAAGTTTGTTTCACAGCAGAATTGGTCTCTCCGACGGTAATGTTTCTGGCAACTGAAGTAGAAAAATAACAGGGCACAACTGGAAAGATTTCTTCCTTGCCTATTAAAGCCATACAACATGAATGTATGTCAAAACTCAGAGCAAACTCTCTTATGAAACCAAGTATTGCATCAAAGCCTCCCTCGCAGAAGATTTCTCCACGTTACCTCAGAGCCAGATACGATTCCCGGGTAGAGCCGTAGACTCGCATCGCAACTCATTAGTGTGACTACAAAAGCAGAGACTTTCCATCAATGTCATGGCAACTGCCCGAGACGAAGCTCAAACAGGCAGCCGCGCACAGCTCCTTTCCCACTTCTGCTATCGATCATGAGCCACCAGCTCCTTCTCAGCGCCACTCGACTCTCAACAGGAGAGCGATGCATTTATTGAGGGTCAGGGTTATCTGCGAGCTATATGTGCGTGATGAGGACGAACGAGTCTTTGGTGAGATGCTTCGTCTTTAGTCGCAGAGGCGTGATGAATCCACTCAACCCAGAGATATCAATGGGATCATTACTGTTAGGAGTACACTGTTATATCAACCTTACATGTGTTAGTGTCAACCAGAGAAGACTGTCAAATGAAAGCCTGCAGAAAAATCTATAAAAGCAATTCTTGAAAATTTACATTTATAAATTCAGCTGATGCTTTTACCCTTCATGACCTAAAATGTGTTCATTGTGCAGTTTTGATATTATTCATTTTTTATCCTAGAATCAAACCCAGGGCTTTGGGGGTGCAGCAGAGGTACTGCCCGTGGGGCACGGCGGTTCCCGAAATTGTTAAAATCCATGAAACTCTCACTGTTCTAGTGCTCTGGCAGATTTAATCCTTTTAAAATAATGCCCAAAACATTAAAACTATGTAATGACTTTAATGCAAAAAGCTAATGCTAAGTGGTATTTTAATGGAAACCAATCATTTCTGTGATGGTTTCTTTTGGGTTTGTTACATTTATAATCTGATCTCTTGAGATCAATCTATCATATACAGGTAATTTTGTTTCCTTAATAGTGGGTATATAGGCCTACAGTAGATAAACTATATCTAACATATTTTACACATTATATTTTCTATCCTTAATGTACAGGAGGGGGG
This sequence comes from Triplophysa tibetana, assembly GCA_008369825.1. Taxonomy (NCBI): domain Eukaryota; kingdom Metazoa; phylum Chordata; class Actinopteri; order Cypriniformes; family Nemacheilidae; genus Triplophysa; species Triplophysa tibetana. Next base: position 2,830,491 of record CM017907.1, read on the forward strand.
CACCAGTTCTTTAAATGGGTCTACAGGGGGGCACGACCATGAAAAAGTTGAGAACCACTCAGCTACAGGAATGAAGATGATGTGTCAACAAAGACTGCATTCTAATTACAAAAAGTTGTTGATAAAACATGACATATTAACAACTATTTTTAATCAAATCCGTTATAACGATATGTCACAAAAATACTTAATTGGTATGGCATGGGAATTACCAACACCTACAAGAAACAACATCATTCACGTGTGGGCAACACTTCAGCATACGGGGCAATTCTCACTTACTAGCATGTATTAGCATGCCTATTATTGGCATACTGGCTGTTTATTAGTACTTATAAACCACATATTCTGCATGGCCATATTCTACATCCCTAATCCTGCCCAAATACCTAAACCTCGTTCGATCCCAGCAGCCACCACCAGTGTGTCCTTGAGCAAGACACTTTACTACAAGTTGCTCCAGGAGGATTGTCCCTGTAATAAGTGCACTGTAAGTCGCTTTGGATAAAAGCGTCTGCCAAATGACTAAAAAAAAAAAACCTAACAACTACCTTATTAACTATTAATAAGAAACAATTGATGTGTTCATTGCGGAGAAAGCTTACATTTACATTTAGGCATTTGGCAGACGCTTTTTTCCAAAGCGACTTAAAATGCTTTATCCTATACATTTTACAGAGGTATTTTGCAATTCCCTGGGATCGAACCCACAATCTTGCGTTGTTAACACAATGCTCTTACCACTGAGCTACAAGAAAGCTGTGTTGTAGTTAATTGTTTGTTAATAGCGAGAATTACCCCTAAACTGAAGTGTGACCTACTTTTAGCATGCTATTTTATTTTGCTCTTTAAGCATACTGTTTCTAAGTGTTGATTTTTCAACTGTATACTTGAAATGCCTTAACCTTAAAAAGTCAAAATTACACTATAAAAAATAGACTGAACATATATGTTCATATCTTTAGTTAAAGGAAGTCTACTAACAGCACACTTAGATGAGAAGTTTAACTAAACACAGCTTACACGTAAACTTTCAGTATAAAGATTTTAAACTAGTATTTTACTGAACGTATATTTTAAAGTACCGAGCTTGTAAATGATCAGTTTACCTTTTAAGTTAGTTTGTATTTTTAAGACTAACGGAGAGTTGAAAACTAGTTGTATAGGCCTACACAAAGTAAGGGTAAATTATATTTACCCAAATATATTATATTATAAAAGTTTTTTTATCAACTAAAATTAGGGCCAATATAGTCATAAGTATCAAAACAGCACACATGGAAGTACACTGCTAGTATACTGATACTCTCAGGTAAATCAAAGTTAAAAATCTACTTTAATTTAACTTAAATTATTAAAAATTAAATGTTTCTGATGAACACAAAGAAACATATTTGAAGAAGTGCTTGTAATCTAACAGCTCTTGGCCACCAATGACCACCATAATAGGAAAATTGTTTTGTAAATTTCTTTCTTCCCAATGAATCATAAGTCGTCAAAGAAGATTTTTTGAAGAATGTAAGAAAGCAAACAGTCGCAGGGCACTTTTTCTTGCATTTTCCTGAAAGCTGCATTAAATGAAAATAAGGCATAAAATGTGCATGGTGACTATAACACGATATGATATCTTTTTGTTTTTCTCTCCTGAAAGACTTAAGGGCTTGGACTGTCCTGGGCCAAGTTCAGGTCATTCCATGATGTGCCATGTCGGATAAAGATCTAAACACCTAAATGCAGCTGTGTTTCCAATTCTGAGATTAAGTTGTGATGCTTGAGGCTGGGGCGAGAGTTTGGGTTAGTTTTAGCACAATCTGTCCAAAAAACCCTGGCAGCCTATTCTCTTCTTTAATCTGTTCAAAGCTTCACCCTCGTCTCGCCTTAAATTAAAACCTGCCGCTGCAAAAATAAGGTTATGTCGCCTTCTGCAAACGTGACAATTCAGCACAAAGTTGCAGTCATCAATTTTGGGTACGATCAACACTTTTAATACGCTTTCCAAAATTCTAGGCTTCCAACTGTGATGGTTTCAAACTGTGTCACATAATTTCGGATCATTACATTTTTGTTGTGTCTTTGCACCCTTATATTGGTTTCTCAGCATTATAAATTGAAAACTGCAAAGTCTTGCAGTTTATGTAGAAATGCATTTATTTATGAAATCAGAAGCGTACAGTTTACATTTTACCAGTTCAGTTTTATAACCTATAGAATAAATCCAGTCTCCACTCATTTAAGTAAATATTAAAGGAGAAGTTCACCTTAAAAATAAATTTCGGTCATCATTTACTTTTGGTCATTTAGCAGACGATTTTATCCAAAGCTACAAATGAGGTAAAAAAAATACTCACCTTCTTGTAATTTTAAACACAAAGTAAGCCATTTAGTAAATGTTGGTAACCAAAAACCGTTGTTCCCCTTTCACTTCTATTGTATGGAAACAAAACCAACGCAAGTTAAAGGGGATCAACGGTTTCCTGTCACCAATATTCTTCAAAATATCGTCTTTTGTGTTCTGCCGCAGAAAGAAAGACATACAGGTCTGAACTGGTTTATTTTATTACACTAATACAAACAAGCATCTATCTTATTTGCGAGAGAGCCTTTCAAAAGACAAAGAGAATGCAATAATCCCTTGTGTGTTCTGCTGAAGAAAACACGTAGACATGGCATCTCATTATGATAGAGATCTGTGACACAATCCTTTTGAATAAACTAACAGAAATTATTTTCTGTTCTTCAAGGGCACAGAAGCGTTTGTAAGGTGAACCATCAGATGCCACGAAACCCCAAACTCACGCTCGCAGTTGGAGCGTTGGTGTGAGAAATTCGTATTAATAAATGATGGGGTGCAATCACAGCTTTGAGAATGAGAGGGGAAAACTTTCATCTGAAGTTCTTTGGAAAGCCTTCATAATTTGAAAGTTGCCCCTTTTTGTGGTGCAGTAAGCACTTTGAAGCACATTAAAATGCTTCTGCAGGTGTGCATTATGCAAATGCTCCTTTAAAGCTTCTTGAGTTTCAGCCAGTGTAACGGCTTTCAAAAGAACACTAGAGCCATTATGCCGACTATAATAGTCAATTCTCGCTGTTTTAAAAACCAACCTAAATGTGACTTTTTGCCATCAAACGGCCACCTTATTAATGACTTGAATAGACTGTTTGAATGTCTACAATTAAAATGCTGAAATGAAGGTATAAAGGTTTAAATGATCAAACAAATGGCTTTAAATTTTACTCTAGAGTGATGCATTCACTTCCTTCATTAGCAACCATTACACTGTGAACATGCTATAGTCTAATTTGAACCAATTTGACAATCGTTGTCATAATTTTGTCACTATAGCACATTACTACATGTATTGAAACAATGCGTGACAGCTGGTTTGAAATTTGAGAATGTTAAGTATAATAGCTGAACTTCATGGCACTTTGTAATGTGGTGTTCCAGCTGTTAATACCTGAAATTAAATCACTCACCTCCGCCACACAGTTGAAAAAGATTTTAATCTCTCACATACGTTATCGCTCGTGAGCACTTAAAGAGAATCGCTGGCAAGCTGATGGTTTGTGTTTTGTCATCAACAAGCCTCAACAAGAGGGTCCCATTTACCTTTGGAGAGGCCTAAAAAAGGAGAAATCGAACAGTTATTTTAATAGCTATCCATGTAAACGACCGACAGTGAATTCTAACGCTTGGCTTTTGGATTAAACAGAGCCTGTTTTCCAATCAACAAATCCCTATCTGGACAGAAATTCAATCAATCGGAATGATTATTCTGTTATGTGCAAACAAGTTACAATTCACACAGGTGTCCCCACTCACTTTTTACATCAGAGATGTTGCTGTAATAATTTACTCACTCTCATGTCATTCAAACCTGTAAGACTTTCTTTCTTTTGCATCATACAAAATAAGTTATTTTATATTGTGAACAGCATTGACTCCCATTGCATAGACAGATAACAATGCAAAGCGATGCGATTCACGATAAGATTCATTCATGATTTATTTTTACAATGAGTTGAGACAAATTAGAAATGAACAACAAACCTTTTATTATTTCTGAAGTGCTGCTTATTTAATAAAATGATGTCAAACAACAAAACTATATTGCAATTTCATGCTATATAGTATCATGTATATATCATGCTGTTCAAAACATGTATCGCGATTCAAATAACATCTCAACCGGCTTTAATCGTCACATATTTTAATCGATTTTCTACCTGCTCCTTGTGAATCGTTACATCCTGAGAATGATGAGAAAATGTTGGTGTTTGGTTGAACTCTGTGTCATAATATGACAAATGATTTATTTATCTTTGAGCTGTCATTTGAAGACATCAATCAAAAGGTTTTGAGTGATGAACACTGACATATCTGTGAACATACTTAAAACAGCTCACAGTCAATTATAACAAAATCTTAATTTTGGGATGAACTGTCCCTTTTCAACAATTGATGATTGACAGAGTGATGCCAAATGTCTACGCTAATGCAAATGTTAACAGCAAAAAGTTTTTATTAAGCTCAATATTTGAACCGATGTGATTAAAATTGTCCTTCAGATAAGGACAGACATGCAGAGGCTCATCACTCATTCATGTATGTCACATCAGTGAAGGTTGAGTAGATGTTACCTTCCCCTGTTAATTATTAAAGCTCTTTCCTTTCTTCCCCCCGTTATTACTGCACGCTGACAGGTTTCATTTTGCAATAATCCAGATGAGGTGACTGAATTACATTTACATTTCAGGGCCCCGCGAAGAATATAAACCTAATCTTGCATATATTACTACTAATACACCTTATAAATATGAATGCTGTAGATTACAGGATAGTCCATCCCCTGCTTGACTTAATGTGGTTAGAAACCCTCAGGAGGCAGGGAAAGCATCTTTCAAAGCATCTCTAACAATCGAAACGTTTAAGGAGCCTGTACGTTTATGCTTGGCCTTTAGATGAAACGCTTCGTTGACATTCAGCATCGCTTTCCGATGGTGCCATGGCATTTGACAAGAACACTGCTACTGTTAAATTCTCCATTAAACAAATTGAGGAATATGGCACAGAGCAATAAAAGACAAGATGGGAATGTTTTAAGAAAAACAACTTTAACTTTATATGAATGTTCTTTAAACAACTTTATTGTAATGTTTATTGGAAACTAACTAGAAGACATTGCCTTAGTCAATTTTTATTTACGTAATGTTATTAAAATAAATAGATCGTTTTAAAGTACATTTTGCTTGTATGTACAAGATTCTCAAAACTGTGAAAAGTTTATTTACCAACAATAATAACTGACAGCATTATCCTTCATATTAATTGGCCATACTTCCCACAAAAATAAATAATGATTACATTTTGGCTGTGGAGATATATAAAAAAATAACACAGCTTTATTAGAAAAATGGTGACGAGTTATTCATACAGTTTAGCGGTAAACATCCAAAAACATTTGTCTACTGAATCAAGTATTCCAATGGGTGCATTATAATCCTAATGAATGTTATTAAAGGTATTACCGGTTTTATGTTTTCATTGCATATCTGTTTTATTCGTTTTATAAAATAATCCAATTACAGTTCCTAATTTCAGTGTTTCAGATAATCACATGAATGATCTGCAATATATTATCATGTTTTTGTGTTGAGGCACAATAAATCACATTTTATTTTTCAGTTTGACATGTTGTCGGTGTTCATTTGATATATTAAGTATGGTAATTTAACAATGATCATTACTCAAGCTTCATTCCGTCCCTTGCCGAACTGCATGTCGTGATGAATGGCCACATCAGTTCCTTCGGTTTATACAGTAGTGCTTTAAGACATTTCGCTGGATTTTACAAGCGGGTAGACGTAGCAAAATGCCTAATTATCACCATTAGTGACTATCAGTAACACATGGTGAGAGTGAGATTGTGGGAGGAGAATGGAGGCTGGTCAATGATTGACACACAAAGAGCCGATGCTATAAAGCCATAAATACACGTGTAAAAAGCACAGCTTGATGTGACCATTGTGGCCTCATTGAGCCTATCTACAAATCAATGTAGCCTGAATGTCTTTGTCTTATAGCTCAGCTCATTTGATTCCTGAATCCATTAAAAAGCTGAACAATCTCCAGGATTCAGTCGAATGAACCCATTTGTCCTTCCTTTATTCATTGTAAAGAGTGGAAGTCAGACACCCCCTCCCAAACTTTCATTCACATACTAATAGACTAATAGACTCATTATAAAATGTCCAATTATTTTTTTATCCAGCATATAAAAGGTGATAAAGGGGCCAAATATAGTTGACTTTTCCACATGTAAATGATCAGCAATTTGACGAAGTTTGAGTTGGTCTTACATTGGCTTTCATCTCATGAACTTTACATTCTTTGCTGGTGATGTTAAAATGTTTATCCTGGAAGAAAGTCACAGAAAAAAGCGACCTGCATTCAAGTCATACATATTATTTTAATTTAGTATACAGGTTCCATGGGAAGTAAACCCATAACCTTATTGCTCTTGTTCTTGTAATGGTTGTGAGAAGAACAACTTGGGTTTTAAAGTGGATGCAGCGAGTGTCTTCCCCACTGAATTACAGTGCCATCTCTCTTACACTGAGGGTATGATTCATAATGTCACCACTCCGGTTTATATAGTGATGACCTAAAATATCAGATGCCTGCAGCAGGAGATAGATGAAGGTCAGCTAAGACAGACAGAAAGGCTCATTCTAAAATAACCAGCTCAGACTGTGAAACCTGATAGGATATCTGCCGCTGTAAATATTAATATACTAAAGCAGCACCAATATACCTCAACAGTGACAGTCTACATTTTAACGTCCTTGATTTTCTTTCATTCATTTCTCCTAAAAAAGAAACAAGGCATTGCCCAGGTGAGAAGTATGTGTACGTAACTATGCACATTTATCTAATACAAACACACCTGTAATATGTGTATGTATTGCTTATGCTGTAATTCAATAAATTACGACAAAAAGTGATGGAGTATATTATTGACAAGAAATTAAAAATAAAATGTGAAGCTAAAGTTTAGCAAAGCTAACACAATATAGTTGAGGCATGAAATGTGTGCACTAGTTCGTGCATCATGGTACTGTATCACCAGTACAAATCTTTTAGAAATAGTTATTTACTGAAATGTCTACATAATTCTTCATCATTTACATAATTGTCGTTAATAAGCATGATCTGGGATTTGCTTTAAACGCTTTAGAAGAGAAGCGCTACATGTTTCATGAAGTTTGGTAATTACATTTAGTTGAATTAACCTTTCATCATTCCCTATATACTACAAGTAAACAACGTGTCTTTAATGTGTCCAAGAATATCTTGAAATTCATTGCATATCATTGGTCCATTTTGTAAACCAATTAAATCATGAAACTTAGTTTTTCTGTGGCTCAACTGATAATTGCAAATGAAAATTGCATTAGTTGCTCAATATTCATGGGTGATAAATAAATGAATCGCTTATATGCACTGTAAGTTACATTGGATACAAGTACCTGCCAAATACATAAATCTTATTCTTATTTTCATATATATTCATGGCTCTTTTTGAGCAAAACTTCCTATAAACTTATGTTAAAATAGAGTGGTGTTTTTGAATAATGCTACAGTTCCCAAGCAACAATGATTCAATTTCAGCTGAAGGATAAACCCTTCCAAATGAAGCTGGCTCCATATTTTAAAGTCTCGTGCTCCCAAAGCAAGTGTGACAAATACCGCTGGGCTAAGGATGTCCCTTGAGAACAAGACAGTAAAACAGACCACTCTATTCTTTCCAGGGCATCTCTTTCAACAAAAACGCTAAAACGCTCCGCTGCCAACTATGAAAACAAAACGACATGCGCAGATTTAAAGTCTCCTGTCCTTCAATGTGTCTTTGCTGGATGCTCTGAGATTCGTCTATTGCATTCAGCGTACTGTCCTCTGGCACACAAGATGACTCTCTCAAGATCTTGATGTAATCCGGGCCATGTCAGATGCAGAGGTATTATGTTTTGTTTGTTGGCATATCGACATGGAAGGGTCACGTTTCCCAACAGCATTGGCTCTCACTTACCGATGCAGTACCACACCCACCGGCTGGAGAAGGGCTGGAATTAAACAATGGCACACCTGCATCTTCTCTTACTCCATCAGGTCTTCCCTTTCTTAGTTTAGACGTTGCAGTGCATTGTGGGATGTGTGAGAAGTAAACACACAAGGATTCTCTGCTATATTGGCTCTTGGGGCTTATCGATAGCGGGTCATAAGAGGAAGGTAACGAGAAATGAGCGGAAAAATGTGATTCTGTTGCCCACAGTGCAGCTCAAGAAATCGCTAAAAATGACACAGAGAAAGGTCAGCCGTTTGGAGTCCATTATATAAGCTTGGGGATGGCCAACCAACATAATGTCAAATAACATAATTATCATATCGACTCATTACAGCTCATTTTTTTATTTCCCTTGAAGCTTCTACAAACATTAAGAAATTAAAGACAATCAATAAACCCGATTCGGTCTACTTGATTTACTTTGCTCATAGACTGAATGATTTCTTTCTCTATCTTTGTATACTACTCCACATTTAATAAACATTCTCAAAGCTTTATACGCATGACCGACTTGTTTAATAAGTAACTGATATTTTTAAATACAGCAAACTTTTCACAAGATGCTACACACACGCTTAATCTTCTATTAACATGAGAAGTTAACTAGAAAGTCAGGAAACTCTTCTTATCTATGGAGGGCACAGGCTTATTTCAAATAAAAAATATCTGATTGTGAAATTTAATTCAGGAGCACTGGAGCATTGACTTTCAGAATGTGCGCGGGCCTTCAAAGAAATCGCCTTTCTGTGATCTGCTCCTGAGATTGGTTTCCAGGATGGATGTGCATATGAGAGTATTAATGAAGTGTGAAAGAGGGTTCGGCCTATCAGCAGACCAGCTTGTGTTTGCTTAAAAATAAACTTAAATCACCTTTAACTCTACCTTTGAGTTTCGTCCCCTTTCTGACACTCTTGATCGTGTGTAAAATGACTTTTGATGTGAGCTTGGGGAGTTAAGTACAGGATTGCCCTTTTCCTCAAGTACTTGAATAACCACAAAATGCTCCATAATTAATAAGTTGATCACAATTTCTGATGCTAGCACCTTTTAATGCAGAAATGCTGACAATTTAAGTGCAACGTTTAAGTGCAATAAAATGTAGAGCACTTTTGCATTTCAGGAAGAAAAGTTATATGTGGAATTGGGGAAAGAAATTAGAAAATACAAAACATGAGCAAACAACTTGTTTATAGTTTAGTCAGTGCCATATAATAATATGCAGATCTCTCTCCAAGGCCGTCAGCTTTTTTGAAAGGTAATGTCACGTGTGTTTCATTTACTTTTAACAAGTCTTGGTGCGAATGAGCATTATATCACAGCAAAGGTTATTATTGTCAACCTGTTGTTTTGGTTGTAACTGTGTGGTAATATTGTTTAATATGTGTCATTCTTGCTCACTTGTACGGAAAATCGCATCCTGCACGCTTGTGCACATGCACGGATGTGGTAGTTTTTACTTTTTTTGTATTGATGATGCTGATTGTGTGCCCTCCACTGGGAGCCACTTGCCCTCCCTTGTATTGTAAGAGAAAAATGCACTTCTTATAATATTTTCTTTGCAATATTTTAGGTCGGAAAAAATACAAAGCATCTTTTTTGTTATTTCGACCTGTTTCTCCTGTTTTCACTGTCTGCAAATAAATATGAATAGAAACAATATTTTTATTTGAAATTTGAGTGAAATATTGTTATAAGTTAACAGAATGAAACAAGAATGATCATTTTCCTAAACACTATAAAAAGAAAGGAACTAATTATGTAAAATAGTAATTGTTAAATAACATCATTTGAAATGTTCTCTCTGTATATTCCCGATTTATTATTCTGTCATTAGAAAAACGTTTTCCTGTTCCGTGTAATGTAAGTCGCTTCTGCCTGGCAGTAGTCTAATACGGTGTACGGCTGCATGTGGTTGACGGGAAGCTCTTCAGAGGTGTCAAACTACAGGACTGACCTTGACAGAACGACAAAGAGAGAGATAAAGAGAGAGAGGGAGAGATGCTCTGGTCACCATAAATCTGTAATACTAACACAAATCCAGGCAGATTTTTGAAGTATGGGGAAGGTTGTGAAGATTATGAAAGTCTATAGTGCCCCAGAAGGGTCTGGTTACAAACATTCTTCCAAAAATCTTTCTTTGTGTTCAGCAGAACAATGAAATGAAACATTGTTAAGCATTCTGGAAGCTGTCATTCAAACACTTTATAAAACTTTCAGGATTTAATGATTTATTCATTTGACAGAAGTGGCTTGTACACCTTCATAAATAATTGTGTTGTTTATTCCGGTAATTCTACATTCAGAGCATCGAGAGAAATTTGTTTGGCACAACTTGATGGTTAGATAATGATGACACTATTTTCATTTTTGGGTGAACTATCACTTTAATAACACTTGTCTGGCATATTCAGTTTAGAATACAAAGCATATGAGAGATTTAAATATGTGGTTGCTAGGTCACTACTGTGCGGTTGCTGACTTGAGTGCACAAAGAATATTAATTTACTGCTGAAACTAAGAAATTTAATCATTATATATTTCCATGGGAGCCACAAAACTAGATCATTTGTCTTATGACGCAGACGCTTATATAAAATAATTGAATACAGTACGAAGATGAAGAAATTCACAAGCCACTGTGATAGAAACAAGAGATGATCTTCAACACAGACTCAAAGACTAGTTCCTGTCTATTATTAGAAGATAGCAATAAAAAGCATGTCCCAAGCATTCACACGTCCAACCATGTTAATTTGATCACCCCCATGAGATGATCTCATCCTATGTGCTACAAAATAAGGTGTTGATCCATTGGTTGGAGTGAGCCGAAGGAAAGATGCTCTCGCAGTGATCACTCATTCAGAAACTCTGCACAAGCCACAGACTCCGGGCTATATTTAGCTCGAGATCACCATGCTGCCTTCTGAAGATTAATGACCTGTAAGTGCAGGAGAAACTGCAGGTGAATTGATGGCGAACAATTGGCGGCGTAAACAAACGCTGCTTCTCATTAGATGTTTTGATCTGGTTCCTGTTCACATCTCTAACTTTAATAAGGATTCACTCGCGGAAGTAGGTCATGCACCATCTTCTGATTTAAGAGACTATTTGTCAGATTTATTACCTGCAGAGAAGGTAAGAATGGAAATTAATCTTATGTTGAGCCTTATAATTGTTCAGTCTGTTAAGGTAACGAGAAAACCTCAATACTACATACTTTTTACCTCATAGTAAGCAGTATAAACTGTATACACATTACATGACGTTGTGAGTAAACATTACATTTCAAAGAGATGTTCCTAATAATTTATTGTTATGGATCAATACCACAATCCGATATGATGCATCAATGCAAATAAAAACATTATATATATATATATATACACTCACCTAAAGGATTATTAGGAACACCATACTAATACTGTGTTTGAGCCCCTTTCCCCTTCAGAACTGCCATAATTCTATGTGGCATTGATTCAACAAGGTGCTGAAAGCATTGTTTAGAAATGTTGGCCATATTGATAGGATAGCATCTTGCAGTTGATGGAAATTTGTGGGATGCACGAAGCTCCCGTTCCACCACATCCCAAAGATGCTCTATTGGGTTGAGATCTGGTGACTGTGGGGGCCATTTTAGTACAGAGAACTCATTGTCATGTTCAAGAAACCAATTTGAAATGATTGGAGCTTTGTGACATGGTGCATTATCCTGCTGGAAGTAGCCATCAGAGGATGGGTACATGGTGGTCATAAAGGGATGGACATGGTCAGAAAAAATGCTCAGGTAGGCCGTGGCATTTAAACGATGCCCAATTGGCACTAAGGGGCCTAAAGTGTGCCACGAAAACATCCCCCACACCATTACACCACCACCATAATTGCATTAATGACAAATTGAACAGGTGTTCCTAATAATCCTTTAGGTGAGTGTATATACACACTATCTAATATTATACAATATTGACATTGTCGCCTTTGTCAATATGGACCAATACCGGAATTTGATAACTAACGATATGATGTATCAATGCAAAACTTACACAAATATTATATAAAATTGACATTTCAGTCAAACCCACCTGTGTGTTTATCTGTTTGTTTGCCAAATAACCAAGAATCATGAAGCAGTGCTAGTGGCATTCATAATCCAAACATAAAATACTTTGTTGTTCCTGTCTGAGACAATTTATTGAGGTAACCATAAATATTGGCAAAAAAATGTATATCAGCTGATTTACATTCCCATTATATGTGTCATTTCCAAAAACATAAATTAATAAAGTAAGAAAGTTCAGGCCATTGAAAATAGAAATTTGTTAAACTCAACCGGATTCAGTCCGAATCAAATGATCTTTCCCAAAAAAAGTTAATCAAGTTATTAACTTTCTTTTAACTTTATGACAGTCTTTCGAACCTTAAAGTCCCCATGGACTGACAAGGTTGTAAATCTATTCATGTGATGTTTTGACAGACATTTCTATTTTTGAGTTACCCAGAAAAAACAAATACAGAACAGGCCGAAAAACACACAAGCAGAAGTAAAAAATTGCAGAATTTTCGATTTGTAAAATAAATTAGATTACGATAAGCTTAATATACAGCACAAGAATACTCCTTCAAGATCTATAGATGTATTGCACCATGTAAGTAATTCTGTTCAATACCTGAGATATCCGGCTAGTCTTTTGGATAAGTGTGCCACGGCTAATCATAAGGCAATTAAGCAGCTCATTTAACTGTCAATACAGCTCCATCAAATCAAGCCTTTCACGACACACAAGCAAACTGCATGCACTACAAATTACACGTGGAATCAAAAATCACTCTTAGTACATTATATTTTCTTTGGCTGTACGACAGAACTCCATGTTTTTCAAGTGGCATGTGCCAGTTGTTGTCAGGGTGTATTCTCTGCGCCCTGCAAGAGAAAATCACAGCAATTACAGATTCACAGAGCGTAACATTAATTACAGTGCTAGATGGGAAAACAAACAATCTATGTATTTAAATGCCAGTCATAGATTTCGTCTTTTCAGCAGTCACATTTCTGCTTCATATTTAACGTGATGAAGAGCAATGCTTTGGCTCAGCAATTATTCAACTCTTAGTAGAGATCTGTGGATGTTGTGCCAATAAGTCTGTAAGTTGAAAAGCGCAAACGTGCGGGCTTGTGGAACATTTAATACATGCGTTCTGGGATTGGCTTAGTGCAGAAGAGTCGATACACTCTTTAAAATAACTGTGCTTTGAAGATTCTTCACAGTGATGTCATAGAAGAACCAATTTTTGGTTCCAAAAGAAGCATTTAGTCAAAGGTTCTTTAACTTTTTCGGAATTTTTTATAATCCGAAGAACCTTTTTCAACACAAAGGACCTCTTGTGTGACACCGTGTCTAATTTAAAAGTTTTGACAAAACTGGATCAAGGTTATTTTTAGTTTACTAAAATTAAAACTGAAAACATGCCTGTTCATTGAAATCAAATAAAATATTGAGCTTAAAATTATTGGAAAACTTAACTCAATTTTGATTGTTGCCTCAAAAATAACCTGAAGTTTCCAGTAGTTCAATTAAAATAATAGACAAAAAATAAACCACTAAATATAAAATGACAAAAGAATATATAAAAACTGCTCAAACTTTGACTTAAATTAAGACAAAAATTTAATTTCTAAAAATGAAAGCTAAATTACACGTTGTAAGAAAAAGTTTCTTCGTACGTTAAATGTTCTTTATGGAACCATTTAGACAAAAAAAGTTATTCTATGGTATCGTGACCCACCTTTCTTTAATAGTGGATTTCTTCCTAACCATCTTACTGGTGGCATTTTCTGACAGCTCAGACACGTCACGTCACCTCTTTAGAAATGCATGAAGGTTTTTATGCTGTAAGGGGATCAAAGTTTGGCAGACTAGGAAGATGCCATGAGTACACTTTAATATGATCAAACCATCATTCAAAAGTAGTCGTGCATTTAAAAGGTACTAAAACGTATTTGGAAAAAATAACATTCCCTGTGCTCTGCCAGGACTTAAATCCATCCGTCAAATGGTACACACAGCTCAGATGACCAGCTTAAAAACATTTGCAGAACTAACTATCCATGAAGGGTAGCAGGCAGGTTGTGTATTTATTCCAGGCTATTAAAAAGAATAGGAATGCAAACAATAATCTCTCGCCGTACCTTAAAGACTTTTAAAACGAATCCATTCAACAATTTAATGCCACAGGAATCCATACATGAGAAAAATGTCTTAGAGTGCCAACACGTCACAACGTATTTCAAAGAAGCAGATCCGAGATAATGTAATTTTAATCGTATCACGTTGTGAAATCACGACGAGGAACGACAAGATCATTATGATTACAAGCTGGCTACACGCAAGCCACATCCATATCATTTTCCTGTACTCCGCCGAACGACTGTTCAGACCATGTCACATTATGCCGCCCTGAAAGGACCTTTGACAATGAAGTATGCAAAAGACTTTCACAATGCAAATTTTATTTATAATTCAAGACTCAAAACAAGGTATAAGCTACAACTAAGGCACCTGGGGACAGCTTAACAAGCACAAACTGAGCCCCATCACTGCCAAAATAAAAATAACTTAAATTCAGAGTCAGCACAAGGATATTAATTAACATTAATTATTTAAAAGCTCATGTTAAAATGAATTTAATAGTAATTAAATGTAAAAATAAAATAAAATGTATTTGTGTATATATATATTTATATATATGTACATTTTATTCGTTTTTTTTAAATACACATACACACTCACACAAATGTATAAATGAGATAACTCTCATAATATTTTTAAAATCATGTTTTTTTATTGTGCATTCCATTTGATTTTAATCAATTTCAATCAAACCGCAATTGGTTTGTTTTGATTTAAGCCATAATAAGTCACAAAATACAGCTAACTAACACAATAAAACTATTTTGGAACCAAACTCTTTATGTAAATAGCTTTCCTGTAGCTCAGTGGTAAGAGCATTGCGTTAACAACAAAAAAGTTGTGTTTAAACTTTACACACTTTAAACATAAATTATGTGCAAAACATACATTTTTAATGATAATTAATCCCAGCCTTTGCTTTTGTTCTTCTCTAAAAGCTTTTCCACTCTATTTTGTAACATGGATCCAGGTATTTGCTCCGTTCAGACACAAGAGCATCAGTTAGGTCGGACACTGATGTTGGGAGATGGTCTGTCTCACACTTGACGTTCCAATTCATCCCAAAGGAATTCAGCGGGGTTCAAGATCTGGGCTTTGTGTGGGCCAATCAATTTCCCTCACAACAGACTCGGCAAACCATTTCTATATAAACCTTGCTTTGTGCACAGGAGCTTTGTTATTCTCGGTCAGAATTCTAGCAAGTTGAATTATCCAGAACTTTCTCTCGATGGTCTGAATGCAAAATAACCGGAATAAACAACACAATTATTTATGAAGGTGTACTGTACTTTTCCAAGCCACTTCCGTCAAATGAATAAATCATTAAATCGTGAAAGTTTTATAAAGTGTTTGAATAAAAGCTTCCAGAATGCTTATCCAGCAAACACAAGGTGTTGAGATGCAAAGAACATTAGCAACATCTTAATTAATCCCTAGGGATCAAGGAAATGGTTCGGCCGGGGAATTTTCCATCCCAGGATAAATCTGCGTTCCTGTGGTCTGGTTTGTGTATTGATCTCAAATTAATGCAATGACTGTACTGTGCTTAATGACTCGAAATGAAAATCCATTAAAGACGGCCGGTGAGCTCGATGCAGCTTTTGCCTCATCATGATGCAAATATAGCTGTCTACAGATCCACTTATCAAAGTGTATGAAACCAAGAATTATTAATGTGCAAAACAGGATTATGAATGTGGTTAAATGTTTGTTCTAGCGTTCAGAAAGCTGTTTATAAATTCCATTAAGCGAACTATTGTTCCACTACATTCCTTCATCAGCTTTCTGTATTAAGTCGTGAAGTGTCAATTTGGCTGTTCTTCATATTAAAAGTTGTTTATAGATTGCAGGTTTACTTTTAAAAGTTGCCCCGTTGTCTGTAAATAACACATAGCTGGACTTGGAAAAGAACATAATAAGCATCTTTGTTCCCAGTAGTATGCAATCGGCTGCTATTATCCAGAGGCACTCCAGACCACTTTGACTCAAAACAATCATTATAGTTGTTTCAAGCTTTATCATATATTTACGGAGACGTTTGGGGTTCTACATGAGATGATGCACTTTACAGCTTCTCAATGTTGTTTGCAATGTGGTGCAGCCTAGAAAATGTGATCCCTTGTACGAAGAGAAAGATGTTTCTCTGTATTTACGCACAAGCAGATTCAGCAACTCAACTTTGACCCAACTGAAAAGTTAAAAGTTAGAAAAACGGTTTAGTAAAAATAGTTACTGAAGACCGAATCAATGGTCATGCTGTTGCCCAGAGGCAGTTATATTGACATCAGACTGTGGTGTTATCTTGATTTTCTGCCTTGTAACTGATGTCAATGTGTACAGAATACAGTAAAGTACAAGCGGACGCAGCTTTCATTTTACTTTACTATATGTATCTGGAAATAAACTTCATAGAAAGGCTAGGATTTTTGGAATAAATTTCAATTATATCTTTAACCTAAGACTGTGCATCAATCTGCATCAATTTCCATAAAAATCTCTTACAAATGAAGAAATAACAAGGAGGAATTACATTATTTGAAAGAAAAAGTACAGCAACCCTGCTTATATGATAAAAGACATGATTTACAACATTCCTAGTGTACAAAGATGATTGACTAAATGTTGAATTAGTGTTGAGAATAACCAATTTAACAATGATTCAATATTAAATGGATTATTTTGCATATTTATTGGGTTAACCACGGCCTATCTTTCTATGTATACGCGCTATATCTATGG
Organism: Triplophysa tibetana; assembly: GCA_008369825.1. Classification (NCBI taxonomy): domain Eukaryota; kingdom Metazoa; phylum Chordata; class Actinopteri; order Cypriniformes; family Nemacheilidae; genus Triplophysa; species Triplophysa tibetana. Next base: position 2,847,541 of record CM017907.1, read on the forward strand.
GCACAATAGACTATCTTTACGTTCATAGGCCTATGTAAACACTACCGGTCAAAAATTCAATATCACTTACCCATGCCTTATTTATATTTTTCCACATTTGGGAATAATAATAAACCCACAATACCATGAAATAACACAACCCTCTGTAACTGTGGGAATTATGTTGCGACAAAAAGCATCCAAAATAAAATATATAGCAAATTCAAAGTATTCACCGTTTGCCTTTACCCTTTCACCATAAAATTAGCAAAATTCTACACAAGGCACTTTAACATCCAGCTCCTTGAGGTCTCGACCTGAGAAGCTTTTTAAACAGTATTGTAGGAAATTCCTTTGTTTTTTCATTATTTGGTCCAAGTAATCCATTGAAAAAATAGTGAGTAATAGGAAAAAAAAGAAAGAAGTTTAGTTTTAAAATGAATAAAATGAATAAATTGTTATATTTTTGTCTTCAAAATTTATTTCAAACATTAAAACAAACACCTTCAAATTAAATTTTTTGTCACATAATTCTCAACTACGGGAGTGTATTTCCTCCATAATACTAAATTTCAACAAACCACGGCACTTTAAAAGTATTAAGTGTTTAAGATAAATAGATTCTCTAGTTAAAGACCCTGAACTGCCTCAGATAGCCCTTTCTTATTAAAAATAACGCCTGTTAACAGATTGTATGTGAAACGATGAAGGCAGCTTTTGGATTTGAACCAAATGCATTATGGGTAAGATTTATTGCTAAGCAAATGCTGCCCCTGCACTTTGCCTTTTTTTAACCCAAATCATATTCAGCTCAGCATGATTAATGAAACTATAGCAATCTGTTTAAACTCACGGAACATCTTTGAGTATACTTAATTCTCCTTCACAGACTTCCCTAATCTAGCCTTAATATTGATATTTATACCAATTTGTGTATATTTTATATTTGGGCGGCTTTCAAACAAAACTGTATCATAGGAAACACACAAAGGTGCCTGTGAGAGGAGAGCAGGCTGGAGAATGAAGATAAGGCCAATTGATTGTTCAGAATGACTGCATTTACTTTACACTGTAAGGTTTATGAAGAAGTTGTGCTCAGTTAATGATGTATTTTAATCACGTTGTCAGGCCAATGCAGCTCACGTGTCCTATTGTGTGAACTTGTTTAAAGGGTAAGTTTATCCAAAGAGGAAAATTCTGTCATGAATTACTCACTTTTAAGTTGTTCCAAACGTTTGGTTGAACACGTAGAAAGATATTCTGAAGAAGGCTAACAACTAAGATTTCTGGGGCACCATTGACTAACATAGTTCTGTTGAACACAAAATAAAATATTTAGAAGTATTTACGAAAACAAACATTCTAGCATTCTGATCGTTCCCTCTAAGAAATGTTGGGTTATTTCAACCAAACTTTGGGTCAAAACACAACCGTTGGGTTATAAATGAACCTATACTAGGTTGTTTCATCCAAAAATGGGTTGTTTGAACTCCTTGTTGGGTCAAATATAAAAACATTCTGTGTTAACTTAACCCAACAGTTTGGTTTGTCCATACATGACCCAACAGTGGGTTGAAATAACCCAACATTTTTTCTTCTTTGGGTTTTACAAAACAAAGAAATTTACAGGTTTGAAACTACCTCAGGTTGAGTAATTCATGACAGAATTAAGTGTGTTCTATCCCTTTAACAGGAATAAATGTCCAAGTGTAGCACAAGACCTATTGTAGCCTTTAGATCAGGGCTGGTACTGTAACACAAAGGATGTAGTTTCAAAGCTCATGAGAGGTGATTTATGAGCTTTTACCGCTGTAACAAAATACCTTTGATCGCTTCAGCATTAGAAAAGAGCCAGCATTTACTGTAATCCAAAAATGTATACTGTTACTGCCAAAGAAATCTGTAAAACTGAGAAAGACACCTGTTACTACTGTAAATCCCAAATGACTTATGGGTTTAAGACCTTTGAACACATAGCAACCGATTCAGTGAAAGTTATGCACTGATTAACTCTCAGTATGTGAATGTATGTAGGTGTGAGCGTACAGTTTCGTTTCGCTGGAACAAATGTGAGGATGCGTCACATTTTCTTCCATCATGAGACACATTTGAACCATTCACCAACTGTCTTCTCCACAAACCCAACGCTGAAGCCTGAACATTTATTTTCAGAAAGCTGCAAATGGAGTCGGAAATGTTGAGTTTATAACACGTTCTCCAACCTACTCTATATCATTATCAGCAAGGCCTCATATTAAAAGCCCAAATTAGCAACACATGACTGACCTTCCCATGAGCAGGCTCTGAAGTGTTATGCTAGTGGACTATTTCGGTCTTCATGTGGCATAAGGATATTGTGTCCCCGATGAGCGCATAACTTTACAAAGACAACATGGCAGGATATTCTTGTGTGTGTGTGGGCAGTACTGCCAAGATAGTGGTGCCAAGAGAATTGTCTGGCCCTGGGGTTCTTGTGTTTAAAGGCATTGGAAATTACTGATGATTTGAAAATGAGGATTCAGAATGGTTAACCCTCTTTTACAGCGTCGTATCATAAGGTATCAAATCTTCCTAGATCTTTTCACATTAAAAGACTTTATTGTATTATAAATTGAACTGTAACTTTAAAAACTTAAGACTTCTCAGTGGGATTTTTTCATTTTTTTAAAGCAAACTGTAAGAAAGCTTAGTTTTTAGTCGGCTCTTACTGGATGAACCTGTCACAACGTAATACTGGCTTTGCAAAGAGTCTGCCAAAACTGGGCGGTTAAAGACTACATTTGAACCACCAGCATTCTCGCAGCTAAAGTGCAGCAAATTGCTGTATCGCTTGTAAAGAGTACGTTGACATAGAAGCCTTAGACGCATAGCAGAAATAGTCTATTAATTTGTAAAAAAAAATCTAAATTCTTCCCTAACATTTAGGAATGTGAATTTAAATTAAACATAATATAACAATGTATGACATTAAATGGATATACAGTAGTAATATATATCTATGTATTAAACTCGAACATATTTATTATTTGTATCCTTCAAGCTATTTAACATCTAAAACCATCCTCATTATCCATTGTCCATTTGTATTTGACAACTGTGTTAAATTGGCCAAGAAATGAGAGCTCCCAAACTCTTTCTCAGGCTAGTTTTAGTATTTCTTGAAATGTTACTCCGCACATGATAAAAACACACAATGAAATGTCACAGTGTCTGTTGCATGAGGTTAGCGGACTCGTGACATTTAAATAATTGAGTCACGGCCCTGTTCTGCTGTCTGTCTACACCACCTCAAAGTGAAACTCAATTGGTACTTGGTTAAAATTGGAGCGCTTAGTGGGGCCCTTTGTAATGTATGACAATTGATAGTTGATTGTTCTGATTGACAGCCGAGATGTCAACTGGTGCAAAAAAGCCAGAATTGTACTCTCCAAAGGAAATAGCAGTGCTTGCAACAAGGTAGGAAAAGGATAGTTATAGAGGATCAGGGAAGCTTAGGTTTTTGAAAGAAGAGACCAATCACAATTCAACATCCAAATATTGAGGTGTCTTGGTTACACTTAAAATTTTGTATATTTTATCAAATGGGTCAAAGTCTGATAATTAAACAGAATCTAACTGCAAACACGTAACTGTTTTAAGATAAGATGTTGCTAATTCCGACCAATTCGTAAGAATATGAACCGATGTTATTCATACTTTGTCGTAAGATTTGCTTTCGCGGCAGTGGTGTTAGGGTAAGGGCAGGGTTGGAGTTAGGAGTGGGGCTTTAGTAAACACAACACATTTCATTACATGGTGTGCTACCGGCACACCATTTTGGCTCCAAATGTTACATTTACCATTATGTATTTAACTCTTCTGAACCATAGAATTTGGCAGGTGCCCCATGACAGTAGTAACACCGTATTACAAGCTTTATGCAAGTAGCGTAAATGTCTTTGTTCCTGAGCAGCAGAGCATTAAGGGTATTAATGAAAGTGGAGATATTGAAGGCATAATGCATTAGAGTATTTAAAATTTCATACGCCTCAGGCAGGTAAGTCTGAAGCAAATCTACTTTTAATACATTACCATTAAAAATTGAACAGTATCGACTTGGGCGGTTTTTGCCTTTTATTTAAGTCATGGAAAATGGTCTCCGAATGAAAGGAGGGGCTACCGTACCGTCTTTTGTGCCATAATTTTGTGAATCGGGAGGATTTCTATTGTCCAATCCTTCAAATTCTATTAAACAAAAAACATTTCTGTATAACCAGTGAAAATTAAGCTCCATAAAAGAAGGCTTTCTCAGTGCAATGGCAGCGGTGGTAATATGCTATCTGTAACTCATACAACTGTACATCAATTATTTATAGAGAGTACAAGGGCAAGTTTTCTAACAGGAGATGCTAAATAATAAATAAAAGCTATTCTATGACTTTTTTTCTCGGAAGCAAGTCAGCCAGAACCAAAGACGCAGCCTGTTTTCCAAGTGTACAGAAAGGGGGGAAGCGTCATGCAGCCATAGTAAAGTACGCTATTGATTATGTTATAATGTGGATGCATTACCAGAGGTGCGATTTACCAGCATAACAGATGGAACGAACACAGAGTAAAATATTTTATTAGTGTTCACAAGTTTATTGTAACCGATGAAGTTTTGCCAAAATAGTCAAAGTTTAATTGGATGCACAGCCTTTGGCACCAACAAGAATATATGTGGGAAGTGTTTTCTCTATGTTGAAAGTTTATGAGCCGTTTATTTATATGGTCACACAGTCGGCTATATTTATTTGTTTCTTAGAATTGTTTTACCTAGCAGAACAGACTCGTGACCCAATTTGGGGTCATACCAGACCAGTTAAAAAATCTACTGGGCACTAAAAACGAGCCATAAATGGAGTCTGGTCCTTTAAGAATGCTATTGTCAGTGCAAGATCCTGGTTAGAATTGATGTCTGTGCTATTCTAAATAAACAAGCTTGGAAAATATTAGGTGCTTGATAAATTCCTTCATACTTAATCAAAGGCCAATGGAGGCTGGAAATAATTTCCTCTCTGTCAACATCTCATGAAAAACATTACAGTTGCATTAATGTGCCGTCACCTGTGAAATGTGTGCATTTCCTCATCGACTGTTTCATAAAAATCTTAATTAAACAAGCAAATGAAGAATGATATTTTAGTGAGATATGGAGAAATATGAAATAGTTGTTTATGGAAACTAAGACACTGAGTGGGCTCGAAGCTTCTTTCCCAAAGGCTTAACTGCATCAATACTACAACAGTAGGTTTCAGGCAGTCGAGGAACATTCAGATGCACACAACAACACTTTTTGAAAACATTGTTTATCCGCTACAAAACAGCAGTCATGGGACATGCTGCTTTTTCACAATCCATCTTCCCTGTCTGGATCAAATTCATATACCAGCCCTTAACTTATATCCACAGACTAAACAAATATTTTCAATTAAAAAAGGTGGGGTAAAAGGTCATCGTCCATTTTTTTTACACAACCATTTGAAAAGTTTACGGGCACTTTGTCTCTACAAAAATGAAGAGACAATTCCAATCTTTTATTTAATCAGGATTGCTAGATATTTCAACAAAGTCATCCAACAGCAATGTTATAATTATATTTTTAATTATACATAATTTTTATTTATAAATTATATTTTCATCTAAACGCATATCTTAATTCAGAAAAACTTCTGTGAAATTGCCTTTTAATTGTGATCACTTTAAATATTTTTTTTTTGCATATAAGAACAATCGTAAAAGTGATCAAATATCAAGACAAATTGAACTTTAGAATATTGGTTACAGAATATTAGTTTTGCTAAAACAATCCAAAATAAATCATAACTCATATTTAACTTATATCTCTTATTATTTAACTTAATTTGGCTATTATTATTATTATTATTTAGCCATTTTATTATGTGGTTTTTAGTTTTTTAATAAAAAAGGCAAGTGTTTACATTTTTCCATAAATAAATAGTTTCAAAGATTTAAGCATTTGCCTTTGAAAGATTTAAAAGGATAAAAGAAACCTACTCGAGTGACTACAATTTTAAACAGTACTGAATGTTCCCCTCTCAGGTAAACTTGCAGTATATAAAAATGCCTCAAAAACATTGTAAAAATACAGAGATGATAAGAAGTTTTTGGGAGTAGTATGTACTTTTCATTTTTAGCATACTTTGCAAGTATTGCGTGTGTTTACTACATAATCAAAATATGCTTTATACAACCAAGATCTACTGTTTAGAACTGTAAACTAACCACAATACCTTACCAGCGAGCAGTGTTGGGTGTTACTAGTTACTAAGTTATTAGTTACTCTAATTTACTTACTTTTCTCTTGAAAAAGTAAAGTATACAAAGTAAATACATATTTTTTCTATAATTTAATTTGTTCCTTTTGATGTAATTATACTAAATGCTTTGTGTTATATATGTGCGTGCAATAGTGGAATTGACATCAAATTTCTTTAGACATCAAAAGTCTAACGTTTAAATCCGTGCTTTAATGTATAATTCTCAAATTTGTAATACTTTGAGTAGTAGATAAGAGTATCTTATGTAGATTAACATTATTTATTTGAATAAATTAAATAAGCCGTTTCATGTCAATCCTTGAATCACTTAACTAATCAAGGCTGATATAGAATATACAAAGTAGTTAGTAATAAGTAAAAAAAATCATTTTGGTGAGAATAATTAGTACAGTGATCTATTGAACACTATTGAATATGTAATTAGTAACTAGTAATCCATTACTTTTTCAGAGAAATTTACCAAACACTGCCAGTGAGAATAGCTAAATAGCCAATTACATAACAGGTAATACTCAACATTATGAATAATGCAAAAGAAAGTCAGAAAGGGTTGTATAAGGACAATGCAGCAATCAACTACCATCGTTACTATTTGTATCCTTCAGCCTCACCTTCCATTCCTCTAATTATGTCTTTTTAATTGTGTGGAGGCGGGATTATTTCCCTGCAGTCTCTGCTAGGCATCAGTGGGTGGGAGTAAGGCAGGAGACAGACACATACCGCTGAACTTGAAGGAGACAAACAGGGCGTTCGGTGAGCGCGAAAGAAGAGACGTCTCTGTGTGAAACCAGTGTGAACTCACAGAACATTCACAGTTTAGAGTGTAATATTCGGTAAAGGTTCTGCTTTATACATCCTTTCCCTCATTATATCTCTGCATATGCCCCATTAAAAAACCTGCTCTTTTCAGATTAAGTAAACTTTAGTTCCCCATGGCAAATTTTTCTCTCTTATACATTTTACAAAAATTCTCTCTGCAAAGGTTGGTTGTACCGCAAGAACTAAATAGTCTTCAGATGACTTGAGGCTTACCATCCATAGAACGATCTTAGAACACTGGACAAGGAAAATCATATCGGAACCTTGTGATCTGCGGACTCCTAAAATTAAATTGAAATCCTGTTTTTATCCCCCTTCGTTCTGTATTTCTAATTCAAAAGAGATTCAAAGAGAATATTAATTGTATAGAATTGATGTGACGACCTACAATGGAGTAATTGTTGATGTCTTCTTATGTTATGATGACATACGTGGGAAAAGAAAGCAGGTTCAGAAAAAGGACAAGTTGTGACACTTTGATGAAAGATCACAAGGACAACGTTAATTCTTTGGAAAAGCTTGCATCGATGAATAATAACACAGAACGTGCATTTAGAAAATAAGTAGGGCAAATTTTGATTTAAAGCAGATTTTAAACAACTCACGAAACAAATCCTCTGGGCTATAATGTCTTGAAAAAATCAATTTCTTTTGTTAGTTTAAAGCCATATCGATGCGAAAAATTGTTTGTCTGCCTTCTTAAGAAGCACCATTGTTTACTTTGAAACACTGGTTTACATCATTGTGAAAGACGAGCGCTAGAGCCACAAGTATTGGACTCTGAAGATGCCTCATTCTTTTTATTATCTCACCTGAGCTGGACATATTTCTGAGAAAATTGGTAGAAATATAAGAATCATCTAAAGCATCTGAAGGTGTTTGTTTCTGGCACAATGGGTAGAACATGGTGTCTGAAAAAAACGTATATAAAAAGGTATACTTTGATTTTATTGCTTCGGATAAAATAGCCTGTCAAATCTATAAACGTAATGTATGCTAAACCTCGAACAAGCACCTTCACATATCTAATATATTGAAAACTAGTATAAAATGGAGTTTACACTGCACAATACAACACAACTGTCAACAATTTATTACAAACCATTTGCTGAATTAAAAAATCTAGGACAGACGGGAAGGTCAAACGAAAAGCAAGTGCAACTGCTATTAGCATACTGCTAAGTGCCAACATAACCAGGCAAGATATTTTGTCACAGTTGGTAAGAAAACAGCCCTGCTGATACCAAATGTTGACAGCATCCGTCCAGAACATTTACTGAAAGCTAAACACACAGTTAGCCCAAGTAAGGTCTTAAAAAACACTTGAAAATACATGGGGAGAAATCGTATCCAGCATGCAGAGTGCAAAGAGGTGGGAGGTGTCTGCCTTCACTTCGCCGCTCTCCATTCTCTCACATTCATCTTCCCTGGCATGATTGACAGGTTGTGAGCTGTCAGTCAGCCCAAAAGAGAAGAGCCATCTGTCTAAATCAAGCGGCTTCCGTAGCGCTTGCGACACTTGCGATGCTCCGAAAGGAAGGATGCGTCACAATGCTTTCCACTTGTTGTGTGCATTTACATGGAATTGTGTTCGGTACTCCCCTATTGATCTGTTTACATCATAAAGGAAGTTGTAAAGTTGTAAGATGACGGGTGTGTGGTTTCCGGGCCCCAGAATGCCAACGTGACACTTTGCATCAGAAACCATGTTCGAGTCACACTTTGTATGATGTAACACAAAAGATATGTCACCCAAAACAGAACAACAACAAGTTTGGTGGAATAATATTTTGCTTTGATAAATAAGTCATCTTGATTATTTCTTTTTTTCAGATATGAATTTAACATGGTTACTAAAAACAATAATAATAATAATACACGAACGAATGAATGAATGAACAAATAATCATAATAATAATAAATTAATTAAAGAATTAATGAACGCATGAACAAACAAATATGATAATAATAATAAAATAACAAATACATAATAATAATAATACACGAACGAACGAGCGAATGAATGAACAAATAATCATAATAATAATAATAAATGAATTAAAGAATTAATGAACGCATGAACAAACAAATAATAATAATAATAATAAAATAACAAATAAATAAATAATAATAATAATAATAAAAATCAATGAAAGAAGGAGCAAATGCGTGCATGAACAAATAATAATAATAACAAATGAACAAACGTAAGCAGGAACAAATAGTAATAATCATAATAACAAATAAATAAACAAATAATCTGGCCATCATTTAGGCTACTCTATTCCCAGGGCATCTTTGGAATCAGCTACTAACCATGGTAAAATCACTGTAAAGCACATTCATATATAACTTATTTCTATTTTACTGTATGCATTGTTTTAAATGTAAAACCACAGGTGTTTGAATAAAGAAGTGTCATTATTTTTCATATGAGTCAGCAACGAACCGTCTTCCCTTCCGTCTTCTGAAATGAACAATGTGATCGTTCTGTTGATGTTTTACATGCTGCCCTCGAACAGAATTCACAGTGTAGTCACAGCAGTCAAACTCCTTAACAATGCTTCATAATTACTCCCATAATAATGCCCATTTATCCAGTAATTGTAATCATCAGACTGCCAGCACTCACTCGTTCATTAGGATTGGCTTGGAGTAACTCGGATCATCTGCCGACTTACTTTGGTCTATGGAGACGTCATTTTAAGATGCTGTGTGTATAATTGCCTGCATTCGTCTATGATTAGATAATTAACCTTGATAACTTTTTACTTTCGTTTTTGAGAAGCCTGTGATTTGCTTTTGTATGCCATTTAGAGTGAAGGAAAACGGTCAATATTTTGCAACAAGTAGAGTTGGGTGTAACTAGTTACCGAGTAATTGGTTACTATAATTTAATTCCTTTTCCCTTGAAAAGTAAAGTAAGGGATTACTATTGTTGGTCAAGGTTGATATAAGATATGGACAGTAATAAGTAATTAAATACTTTTTGGAGAGAGAAATTTGTACAGTAATCTAATTACACTATTGAATATGTAATAAGTAAATAGTAATTAATAACTTTTTCAGAGTAAATAACCCAACACTGGCTACAAGTTTCACAACAGTTATGACCCTATATGCATTTGTGTTACTGGAAATGGCATATATTACAGTATATATAAAGTAATATCCTGACAACAGTATTCAGTATATCCAAAAATATTAATTACTGCTTCAAATTCATATGTGACCCTGGACCACAAAACCAATCAAAAGTTGCACTGGTGTATTCGTAGCAATAGCCAACAATACATTGTATGGGTCAAAAATATCATTTTTATGCCCAATCATTAGGGTATAAGATCATGTTCCACAAAGATATTTGATAAATGTCATGCAGTTAATATATAAAAACTTTATTTTTGTGAGTGGATGCAGCAAAATCCATAACAAAATGGCTGAAACACGTCTACAAACGTAGCTCGCTCCTGCCCGCTCTTTGGGATTTACCCACTCAAAGTTGGTATCTATGTGAAGCTTTGAATTTACACTTTCGGAGTCATTTATTCTCCACAATCATTACAGCTGTGAGCCAATGGAGAACGTTAAAACAAACCTGTTTCTTCTTAGCAACAGCCTGTTACAGCACCTATGATGGACAACTTTGATTTTTTATTAATTTTCTCAATATTTATATTTATTTTACCCTCAGATTCCAGATTTTCAAATAGTTGTATAGTCAGCCAAATATTGGCCTAATCAGTGTAAAGCTTATTTATACAGCTCGGATAATTTTATAAATTTAGAAAAATTGACTCTCATGACTGGTTTTGTGTTCCAGGGTCACATACATACGTACATAAATTCAGTACATACATACATAGTTAAACACACATGCTAATTAAAAAACTATGCCAGTATTGAGAGCAAATGCCTAGAGGTTCAACCAATAAGACATTAGATAAAACACAGCTGACGTCATCTCTATATCTACTTATCTATTTATCAGAAAATGACATTATTCATAACAAATGAAGGCTGGATATAATAAAAACTACAGCTGACTTGAGCAGAAGCAGAAGACTCATGAAGGATAAACTAGAATGACAAAGCAGATGGTATGGGATATTGTGAAACAGTCAATATAGACATGCAGACATGTGACCGTTTATTCATTTGGCAGAAGCTTTTATCAAAAGTGACGTTTGGCTTTATAAAAGTGACTTTATATGGCTACGTGTGTATCTGTAGAGCCTACGATAACCAAGATACCAGGTGTTTATGATTGAATGAACATTGCACATTAACAGTGTTGATGTGTGAAAGAGAACAGATGAGTATGTCAGATCATTGTCTCCGTTCGCTCACATCAGCTGTGTGCAATATACAACGAGATATTAAAATCTGCAATTGAAATGTGACAGGTGTACTATAAAGTGATGATGATCAAAGCATTTTCTTCTGCACCCTCAAGCCTTAAACACGCACTTTGATTGATGCTGCTGATGCTGTATTTCTTGTCAAAGAGAAGGGTATGCACATGGCATTAGACAGAAGTCTTTGCGATTGCACACATTGAGTGACAGAATGATTGTTAGTGTTAAGTTTGAATGCAGCAAAAACACATTTAAAATGAAAAAAGCTGTTACGCTAATTTCATAAATGGTCAATAACCTGATTTGACCCCAACATTAAACGTATAGTACCTGCCACAAAATTGCAATCCTAAAACATTATTGTGAACTTCACTCATGAGCCAATTTCAAAAACGTTTCCGAAAACAGTTAATTGCAAAGAATAAAAAAGACACGAGACCAAAAACATGGACTGGACATGGACATGAACATTCTGTTCTTCTCTTGACAGAAGCACCATCTGTCTGAGAAAGTGAAAGGGAGGTAAGCTAATGAAAGTGAAGAGCGTCAAACTAGGGAACAAAACTTCAATGCAGATCTGTCATGTGCAGCACGTTTTTTGGAAAGAAATGTTCCCGTGTGACACTTTGATGCTCAGCACAAGTATCACAGCTTGAATTTATCTCACGGTGTATGAGCACAATAAAACTCAGCCAAAACATCACCTCCAATATGAATATTTCATGTGGGACATAATTTGAGGGCGCACACAAGGGCTGATGGGTAAAAGAAAAAACGAAAGAAGTGTTTAAGCGCCGTTCTTGGAGTTTATTACGCGAGCAGTGAAGCGACAGTAAAAAAATGTATTTTAATGCACCGTGGAAGAATAAACGGGACAACTTGATATTTTCCACAGAATTAAGCATCGTTTTTGGGTTGCATTTACCAGAAAATGGTCATGTTTACGCAAACCCACGAGACCGTAGAAAAAGACATGAAGCTTTGATTGGAAATGAAACTCTGATTCAATTCACTATTCTGCATGACTACAGTGAATCTGTGTTTACACAGCACGAGTGACTCCCTGCCTTGTGTACTGTGGATGTTATTGATCGTCACACTTCATTTGCAGTTATAATCTTTGCTTCGCTCAAAGCCGATAGATCAGTCACGATTGCAAACATTGGCACAAACTCACAGAGTAAGAGGACAGGAACAAATATACAAAACAAATAAAGGAAACCCAACAGTAAAAAAGTATATGAAAAATAAATAAAAGCGGCTTTAGATGTCTCAATGGGAGATCTTTGGCAGTGTCACCTTTATCATCACATTTCAAGATGCTGTGCAAGTTAAAATATTCAAACACTTGTGATCCAGATTTAACATATTTTGCATTAAGGTGGTATTTAGATCTGAAATTGCTCCTATGGGTAGGCTCATAGATGTACATACAAATTACAGGACACTGTTTTACATTCTGATGGCAGCCATTTTTTGTATGTTTTTTTAATCATATTAAATTCATCTGTTAAACTAATAAACTATATTAATAAAATGACCCACATCATTTTATCAAGTTGATTCATATTGGCACACTGGGTTTTTAATGGGCCCGTTGCAACCGAGGTCCTTAAATGAATCATTTTAAGTAACAAAATGAAAGGTTGCATCTGGAGATAGTTAATCATCATCTTCAAGTCCCTTTTAAAGAAATTCTTGTGTTTATCTTGAGTATAGATTTATCAAAATATGCGAGCACTGGGTGAAACTTAATTCGATTATGTCACAGTTCTATCTCTATAATTAGTCCCGGGGTGATTATGAATGGAAGACAGAAGCAGACATGCACTCTCTAATCAGTTTTATTGCCAGTTAGGATGTTAAAGACCTTCTCTTTTCATTATTAAAAGAGAAAAGTCCATAAAAATATGAATACTCTTCTTGAGTCAAATGCACAGGAATAAAAGGTTTCTTTGACTGACTAATCCATCGATCCTTCCAGGACCTGAGCGCAGATAACTCTCGGATCGATGTGTTTTTTATCACCTTAGTTGAAGCAAGGTCCCCATCAAAGGCTTATGAAATTCTGAAACAGTACAACAATTTTAATCTTTCCAACAAATTTCTTTTCTGTAAGACTCAGACAGTCGCAACTCCTCGACACATCTAGCGCATGTTCCCTTTGTTCCCTTCTCAACAAATGTAACCGCCTCTACTGTTATTTAACATTTTGCTAGGTGTTCTTTAGCTCAGAAATGCTAATATATTTAAATAATACAATTTTATTCATTTTAAAGGTGCAATGTGGATTTTTTTTACAATATAATTTTAATGAAGCAATGAGGAGATTTCAGCAGTATCTAGTGGTGAGGTTGCGAATTGCAACCAACGGTTCACTCCACCTCTCCCCCTCAGTTTAGGAAGCACTACGGTGGGCCTCCAGGACTAAGATGTTGTCGCGTTTTCACTTCTTTGCAAAATGCACGCTGTAGAGCAGTCGGTTAATTTTGAGCTACTATAAAAACATCATGGCGAATTCCATGCAAGGGGAACCCGCGGTGTATGTAGATAGCAATAGCTCATTCTAAGCTAATAAAAATACAACACTTCGTTATGTAAGGTCTCTATACACCTCTGAAGACATCTGTTTGACACACTTGACCTTTAAGTAATCAAAGCCATTAAATATGTACTATTTTATCGTCATAAAGTGAAACGCCATAAAACAATACAATTCCGCCACTTTCTATCTTCTACGTGTTCTGCATTGTCTGCTTTAAAAATCATTATGAAAATTGATTGATTGTACTTCATTCTTTCTTGTTTTATGAATTTACTAAGACTAATTAATTTTACTGAGAACAACAGACTCTGTCACAATAGGGATCAATGTTTTGCTTTTCCGACACATCATTTCTTTTATTTGCACCGATACTCACGGTTTACAGTACATGGGATGTACTCATTGTTGCCATAGCGGGCCTCATTTCAACTATGATGATAATAAATGTGCCTGCTTTGTAAGGCGTGACAAAGGCAATCTAAAATGTAAAGGAAGTGTAAATGCTCGGCTTCGCCATATAATTAACTGTCAGAGCAGGTTAGAAATAAAATGTTCCACTTTTTCTGCCTGCATTGAAGCCTTATATAAAGTAAAGGGGATTTAAATAAATTCTATACAGTATCACATGTCATTTTTCTTGTTCTTGTTTTTGTTCTTTGTTTAAAATGCTATGTCATTTTTGACTACCTAGAAGTTTGTAAAACTTTAAAATTGACTACTTGGGTTGCCTGAACATTTACTAATTTGTCTTGCTGCAATGTCTTGCAGTATGTTAATACTTTTATTTAAAAGTATTAACATACTGTTAAATAAAAACCTATGGAAAATGTTGTTCTTACCAGTCGGATGTTAGAAGACTACAATTATGACCCATTCCTACCATTAACCGATGAACCCTTGACAACTTCTGTGGCCTCCTGTGACCGATGGACTTGTGACATGCTTGACTGCGATCAAACTAATCCAGTCTGGTTTCCAATTTGTTTTAAATAACACAGGTGTGAAAACACATTAGCCTTGTCAAAGAAAATATCCCCAGTGTTTGTTGTGGAACTATAATATGATTCGATCTTTTGGAGTCAGACTGAACATTGTTATCAGATTCATTGATGTGAAACGGCAAACACACACAGTCATGGGAGGCGGATAGAGACCCTTACTATACACATATGCAGGCAACATTGCTTCCTGGCCCAAAGGCAGCCCTGCAGGTGTTTACTCTATGATATCTGTCAACTCAGAGAACAGTTAAACAATAGCACCATTGTGCATACGTGGTATGAATTTTGAGGAATGTTGTTCACACATTCTGTTTGAAATTATTGCTAAAAATTAACAAGTACTTTTGTTTTGCTTATACTACTTTCTGTTTTCTTTTTCTATAGGGAAATTCACTAAATTGTACCACTTTTATCAGTTATTTACAGCACAGCAATCAGAAATCCAGTTTAACCAGACACTCACATTCTCACAATTTTGTTCACTCATTTTCACTCATAAATTAGGCAATTAATTATGAATAGCGCTTTATTCGTAAGTTAATAGAAATATTTGTGCCGAAGTCTGTGATCAAAAATTGCAATATGTGCATTTTCTATTGAACAAATGGTGATGATGAAGCGTTGTACATGCATACGCACGCATGAACACACACACATGTTGGGTTTCTATGTTTCATGGGGACATTCCATAGATGCCATGGTTTTTTTACTGCACAAACTGAATATGGAGATGGTGGTCTAGTGGGTTACACCACTGAACCGGTAAATCAAAAGGTTGCTGGTTCGATCCCAGCAGCCACCACCAGTGTGTCCTTGAGCAAGACACTTTACTCCATGTTGCTCCAGGGGGATTGTCCCTGTAATAAGTGCACTGTAAGTCGCTTTGGATAAAAGCGTCTGCCAAATGACTAAATGTAAATGTAAATATCATATTCCCTACCCCTAAAGCTAACAATCACACAAAACTTTCTGCTCTTTTAGATATTTAAAAAAGTTAATTCTGATTGATTTTATGAGCTCGTTTCCTCAAGGGTACCATTGATATGGCATTTTGTCCCCATACCGTAGGGTTTACCAGGTACACACTCACACAGTACATGGTGTAGTATACGGTCCCCAGTGTTGAAATTGTTGTGTTTATTCGAAAATGTAAAATTGCCAAAAGATTCTGTGAGGCTTACACCGTTTCTACACCGGACGCGACACAACACGACAAAAGACATTAGAAACGCATTAAAACCATTGTAATTTTAAACGTTGTCTACACTGGATACGGCGTTACACGACAAACACATTAAGAACAAGCAGGTTGTCATGTCGTGTCCGGTGTGCACAGGGTTTTACTGTAGGTTTAGGGATATAGGGTGTGGGTTAGGAGATGCAATATACAGTTGATACAGTATAAAAGTCAATGTCAATGTAAAATCCCAATGGATAAAAACAAACCTTGTGTGTGCGTTTTATTGAAGTGTAATTGTGTGTAAAATGCATGACAGAAATTCGCCTTTAGATGCATTCAGTACGCTGGGTCATCATGTGTTCATATAGTATAAATCTATAGTCACCAGCAAAAAAGCACACATGAGAGATTTCATACTGTGCTGAAGGTGATAGTGATAAAAAAAGGCTTTGTGTGATGTATTGATTATATCTCCTAGGGTGCCATTGGATGGATACATTCATGCTGACATATTTCTTGCATTTAAATCCTATCCGCATCGATACGATTCCTTTTGTAATATTCCCGTGTGGTCACATTCAATCAGCCGTCATAAAAACCGAGGTGGAGCCTATTCCACTTGGTAGTCCAATAAAATCTTTATTGCATGATACAGTCTGGGCGAGTAATGCACAATCTGCATGTTATATCACTCATGCCTTAATGTCTTATTTTCACAGCAAAGATGATTTCAAAATACGACCTTATTTACTACACGAGCATCGTCTCCAGGCTCTGCCGATTATATTACACATCGCAGTCTTTATGCTTCGGATTCAATGTTTGTTTGAACAATAAAGGTCTTAATTATGCATGACCGTTAAAAGAATTATAATGCGACCTTAAAAGCATAACGTGGCATAATGTGCGGGGCCTGAGAGTGAAATACTGCTGACGCATGTATCCTTCATGCGGCTGACACCGGATGAGTGTTCTGGGCCCAGCAGCTGGTGCGTCTGAATCAGAGCGCATGTGACACAGCATTCTGTGTCTACACGGAGCACAACCTTACAACTTCCTCCTACAACACGCCTCCCCGCAGCCCAAACAAACAAGCCCCTGCCTGACAACACAGCATCGAGCTCAGGGGTCTTGGACAATTTATGCTGTGAATCAGATCTGATGACGACTGTTGAGAATCTGTACAAGGCTTTTGTTACTACTAGGGTCATCACGTTTACATATGTAAAGTATGTCGTACAAATACCTTTAGACAAATCACAAGTTTTTGAAAAGACAATGTCCTGATGCACCACAAAACCAGTCATGAGGGTCAATTTTTCGAAATTGTGATTTGTACATAATCTGAAAACTGAATAAATAAGTTGCCCATTGTTAGGATTGGACATTATTTGGCTATTTGAAAATCTGAAAAAATCCAAATATTGAGAAAATCGCCTTTAAAGTTGTCCATAGAAGGCGCTGAAGCAGGCCGTTGCTATAAACAAAACAGG
This sequence comes from Triplophysa tibetana, assembly GCA_008369825.1. NCBI lineage: Eukaryota > Metazoa > Chordata > Actinopteri > Cypriniformes > Nemacheilidae > Triplophysa > Triplophysa tibetana. Next base: position 2,865,236 of record CM017907.1, read on the forward strand.
TTCGCTCTCTATAGGCTAAACGCTGTAATGAGAATAGATGAAAGGAGAAATTTTAAGCTCTACATAGACACCAAACTTAAGTGGGCAATTCCCAAAGAGCGGGCATCAGTGAGTGAAGTTTGAAAGCGTGTTTGCGCCCATGTTTGTTTGGGATTTGGCTTCATCTACTCACACAATTAAAGTTTTGATATATTTACGGTGGGAAGCGTACAAAATATCTTCATGGAACATGATCTGTACTTGATATCCTAAGGGTTTTTGGCATGAAAGAAAATCTATAATTTGACCCATATAATATTTTGTTGGTTATTGCAAATTTAGCCGTGCAACTGTTTTTTTGGTCCAGAGTCAGTGCTCAAATAGAAGGGGGGGTCCGGGACCCCCATAAGGCATTAGGGACCCCGATAAGAAGTAAAAAACAGACTTTGGGGGGTCCCTCTGATATTTTGTCTTTGAGTAAAAATTATATTGACAAATGTGATAAAATTCATTCAATGGATATGGTCAATTTTGTGAATTAATTATTTACAATAAATTAAATTAAGTTTATTTATGGGCTCGTTGTCAAGTCTCTTTAAATTTGAAACGCCCCACGTCTAAAGACTGCTAAGCACAGGACAGTGATAGAAGCCTGTTCTTCTCTGTAAGCCTATTGTTTTATATAATAGTATATAGATAGCATATTAAAATCAAATATATAGTGTATTTTGTATAAATTGTATATCGCGAGACTAACCCCCACCAAAAAAAAGTCTTATGAGGGGGACCCCCCATTAGACTTAGTTCAATTCGAGCACTGTCCAGAGTCACATATTTTCTCGACCTCACGATATACTCATGGTTAATAAAGCTAAAAATACAGCGATATCTAAAATAACCCTTTTCCCCACATGTATGTTTCAGATAGGCCACTAGAAGTGAATGAACGCCTATTCTCAATAATGCTTTGCCGTTTCTTTAAGATCTCTGCAACGACAGCTCAGATGCTTGCACAGCATTACACATGCTGTTTTGGGGGTGGGTGGGTGTCGATGATTTAGTTAATCATTAACCAAAACAGAGCAGACAGTAATGGGGTAGTTGGAAAGAGAAGACAGTGCCATCTATTGACCTTGTCAGGAAATTAGGCAGCAATAAAACTCAATGTAATCATATAGATGATGCAGTTGTGGGATGGATAAGTCATGCAGGCATGAACATGTGATAAAAGTCTCTTCCCACATTTGACAGGTATGTCTCATGCTGGGTGTGTGTATAACAATAAGAAACAGATTTGCCTGGAATTCAAGCATTCGAGACAATCACTACACAAACTTTAAACACAGGTTAATCTTTACACAGGTTGTTAAAGACATGATATAGACCTTTCACCTTTTTTGTTACTTGTCCGTTATGCAAAATACACGACACAACAACCTTCTCTAAGGAGTTCGTACGCTAATGGTATGCTTTATAGTAAATACACATTGTATGTCCTGCAACAGACAAACCACTTTAAAAGCACTTTACATCGAGCCACATATGGACCTCTAAAGGCTGACGGACAGTCTTTGAAGCCTAAGTGAAAATCCTGGAAATTCCTCGTGTGTTGCCTTAATAGTTCACTTCTAAATAAATAAAAACAGCTGCAGCATATATATCTATCAGAATGAAAGTGCATGACAACATGTCCAATTTCATCCTTAATTCAATTTATTAAAATCATCAGATGTGTCTTATATTGCTCTTTACATGTTGCCTCACACCTGTGACACACCGCAATGCTTTTATTGTGAGATCTTTCAATGAATAATGTATCTTGAGCTTCCAGCAATCCTGATCATCTTGCTAAATATTACAAAATTGCAGAAGGCGTTTTAAATCATTTATGTCCTCAGCCCTAATGATGTTTCTTTAAAGATCTTTGGTTTAACGTGTAGAAAAGAATTTTAGCTTTCATTCCTCGTCTTTGTCTTTAATCAAGCAGAGACGCTGTTAAGTTCAGCATAAGAATGTGAGACTCTAAAATCTAATCTTTTTTGACAACCTGTGGAAGTCTTTCCTCTTAGGAATCGTTGGTTAATGATCCTCTCCGAGGTCAAAATGAGAATTTGACATTTCAATTTATGCAACCGAATCAACAGCCAGAACTCATTTAGCATTGAAGCATCAGAGTTTCTACTAATAATATTATCTGTTCGCCCGTTATGTGGTGTGCAGGTGGCTTAAACAATTGTCCATTATGGCGACAGTCAATGTTGATCCTTCACTGACGTCCATAGTTATTCCAAAAAAGGAAAAAAACACATAATATATCCTCGGACTATATCTCAAACTGACCGACTTAACCAGGTCTCCAAAAACTGCATTTGAAAGATACAGCTTACAGGGGAAAAAAAGCTTATGCTATGCCAGATATATGTTTTCTATTTTTATATCGAACACAAAGATTTTTTTTGTAGAAAAGAAACTTTAATTTACATATATACAGTTGCTGCACTCAAAATAGGCAACACTACAAAATGATTTTCAGTTTTTCTGAACATTACTATTTTAAGATATGTTTGTAGTTAAATGTACATTTATGCATTTGGCGGACGCTTCTATCCAAAGTGACTTACATTGCATGGTCCTATACATTTGGGGTTCGAACCTATGACCTTGGCGTTGCTAGCGCATTGTCTAACCACTGAGCCACAGGAAAATGATTACTTTTGTTTCCTTTTCTATTTCACTCCCCACATCACACCAAGGGAAATTCCCCTTTAAGGAAGCAGCACAGTTTTAAAATGACTACAAACCGTTCTGCGGATCCTCAAAGCGGAATTGGCACAACCCGAGGTTGTCAAGGTTGACAGAGAAATAAATATTGGTTCCGTTGGAGCGTGTGTTAGTCGGGCCTATAGGTGGAGGAATATGGATTGGATCAGTCAGCGTGGACAAAACGGAGATGAAGCGAGAACATTGGGCTTCTGCTACTGGGATTCTGAAGGATGAGTCAAACGCACCACAGGAGGACACTCATGGACCTGCCAGTGGGGAGAAAAATCACGTCTCGTTTCTGTCCAAGAGCTGGAAAAGAAAAGGGGGATGAAAAAAGAGAGGGACAGAGAGTTAGAGGAGGAACAGTACTATTAGGATATTAACCACAAAAACCCCACCCTCCCTGTGAGCATTCAGAGACACTTGGAGACCGTCGTAATCTGTGATGCGATGTGGGAATGTTTTTAGAAATAATTCACACAGCTGTTCAAACAGATTTCATGAATTAGACCCAACGTCCGTGCACATGCATAAACACAAAAGTATCCTTCCACATTAAAACGTGCATCCCCTGAACAAGAGCGATTAAACCGGCAATAAACAAGAATTGCTAAAGATCCCATTTGTGTTGCAGGCTCACGAGAAAGAATATTACAGCTTCTTCACACCATCTTTGTTAAAACTGCTGCGCCCCCGCTGAGGCGTGATGTTCGCATGCACGAGGACCAGAAAACTAGAAAAGGACCTTTCTAATTGGTATACCTTTAAAAGCTTTAGGGATTTGCAAAACGGCAAGAAATTGTGAAAAAAGTGTTTTGTTGACGAAGAAGTGAAAGCCGTAAGGGTGGCTCTGTTCAGGGCCTCCTCATCTCAGAGCAGAGAGCTGACAGAAGAGACAAGCCTCTGGTGGTAGACATCACATTACGCTATTCAGAGGGGATTATTTGTGCTCTCGTAAACTGTTCACTAGAGAAACCATATTAAACACACTCAAGCAGAAAATAGTGCGTTGATTTATGGCCGGAACACCTCGAGTTTAAAAAAGGTTCATCTACCAGTGGCTTACAAGGGGCAATGAAGTTCAATTGGGAGTGAAAATGTGATGAATATTAGTTCAACATCAAGCTAATTACAGCAACTAGGGGTTGTTAGTCATATATAGTGATGAAAACTAATTTTCAAGTACAGCTTGTGAAATAAATGGGGATACTGTATCTATGACACACTTTCCCCCAAACGACCATCAGTCATTTTGGCATAAACAAGTTCAGAGCTGTTGAGTCTGCGAAAGCCTAAAACCTTTTAGGGGATTATATTTGGCTGATGTCTTTTATGAGATGACTTTATTGCTCCTGTTAACCTGCATTAGGTGTCATTCTAAAGAGATGTCAATACGTATTACTGTTTAAGACTTACATCAAGTGCACTAGCTGACAGAGCTACAGACACAGCAACTAAATGCATTACAGAATTAAGGTTGCAATACTTTCACTTAAAACATTACTTGTGCCGTTTGTATTGTATCATTTCATTTCAAACCTGAAAAAAACAAAACATATTTTTAAGAATGTTGGTGACCAAACAACATTGGTTCCCATTGACTTCCATTGTAAGGAGACAAAACCACTGAGGCATTTCTCAAAATATCTTCTTTTGTGAAAGAAAGTCATACATGTTTGGCCTGACGCGAGGGTGGATAAATGATAACAGAATCGTTATTTTTGGGTAAATCGCATCTATAATAAATAAAATTATGTTTAAAAACTTGCACAATCATTGTGGTTAAATTGAGGCAGACATCATACATTCAGATATCTTAATTTGCTTTAAAAAAAGAAACAATGTCATTTTCTCGTAATGTCACTTATGTCAAAAAATTATGTCATTTCTCTTATGTCGCTCAAGTCATAAGACGTTCCCCGTGGAGCACAAATATCTGCACAAATCATCTCTTTTGCATGCATTGAAAAAGCATGCTGATCAGTGGCTGTCGAGCTCAGTTGCAAAATACGTATTAGGTTAAAATTTAACCCAGACTCCACTGCATGTAAAATGCGTACTGTATAGTCTTTAACAAGAACCGAACAACTAAGTCTTTATTTCCTCTTTGAGCTTTAAAAAAAGTCACATTTCCCCCTTGATTCTTATGCCTGCATGAAGCGTGACTAGCAGTTAGCATGTGAGCGTGCGTATCCCACTGTGAGTGACAGCGTGTAGGCCCCACTGGCTGTGAGACAGATGGAGCCGCTGATAAATGACGATTCATTACGTTGATTCAATGAAACACGAGATGGAATAAAAATAAATAAACAGCCAAGTATATAAGAGGCTTTAAACTTACAACTCTGAAATCACTGGACCACTGAATCCACATCCATATTAAACATCTTGTGTGATTTCCATTATTCATGATCTCAAAACTCATTCATTAGTACTTATTACTTAGGCATTCCCTCTGCGGTATAACCTACCACTAGGTATCTCGCTCAAGGACACAATTTTAAGAATAAAGATAAACAACAGTCTGACAAAGACAAAATAATCTCCAACACGTTGAGTAGGGCCACCCATTTTCCAAACAATGCAACTATTAAACACACATTAGTGAAATAACCTTTGGTGAATGCTTTAATGATATTGTGTCTAATTCCAGACCAATTAAGTTTTAACAGTGTGATTTACAGGCTTTAGTGCATGAGCTGTTTTCTTCCTTCACCACGCAACATTGAGCAGATTGATATTCACAGAGCAGTCGTTTCACGTCCCACTCGTTCCTGCAGTGGCAAAACTGTTCATTGATTTCTAAGAGCCGCAGTAAATGACCTGTAGCCCATCTCTGGAATTGCACAGATTGTAAATTGAGGGTCATAAAAAAGGTGTTGCTTGTTTTCCATGGAACGTGCAATGGAGGAACACAATTGATCCACGATGAGGGAAATTAGAATTAGAAACGTGTAGGAGAAGAACACTGCAATTTGAGATTAATTTATATTTACGCTTAAGAGATCATCCTTTTATCATGTTCTTTCATGAAGGGTGTACTTGTAAAGAACTATCACTTTGATTATGAGTTAAGAGACAAAACATAATACAAATAGAGTAAATGTTTGTTTTAAAATTTGTATAAAATTACATTTTTATTATTATGTTTAATATTATGTATCGTAAAATAAAAGCCCCACTCACCATTTAACACAAGTTTTATCAAATTATTTTCAGACTGGTATGTAAGCACGGTATGTACACTGTACATTCATATACTTTTATCTAATAATACTACTGAATTATGACTGTGTCCTTGCTAAGTATATAATGAAAAACTATTTGCGTTTATATTGTGTACTGCTGCAGATAAGAATAAACCAGAAGTAAAGATCTAAAAAAAAGAATGTATAAACAAAGACTTCAGATGCCAAAGCCTCTGAGTGCTGTCTGACATTTTTCTTCTAAAATGATTATTAAAGTTTTTTTATTTTAATGACAAAGATGGCATATTCAGCCATTGAAGTGAAATCGCTGAACCTAAACATAGAAGCCAGATAAAAACCCAAATTCCACCAATAACTATTCTTCATTGTAGCTTATGTATCCTAAATCTGAGGAATTGCTGGTGTTTATCCAATCTGAGGAAGATTTATGCATGACAGAAATGACAAATCAGCTTAGAGATGTTTCTCAAAGATCATTTTATAAGCCTTTGCTCCTTCTGATCACATCAAGACATTACCACATGTACATAACTGTTCTATAGGTTATAAAGATTTTCACTTCCAAACACCATAAGCCTGTAATAAATGCCAAAAGGTCAGTGGTTGGTGGTGGTGGTCTCAAAAGTCCATATGTCAATAAGAAGGTTCAGGTGTCAAATCAAATGCTCACGTCGACAGGATATAAAGAGCCACTGCTGAGGCATTCTGAGCAAATTCAGAAAGTCTGCAGTTTCTTCCTAAGGCGACTGCAGTGAGAGTTTATTCTCTCAAAAAACACTGAGTCATCGTAACCAAGACATCCTGGCTTATTGAACATAATAGATGCTAGACAAACACTTCAGATACATCAAGGGCCCAAAGATGAACTTTCAGAGCCAGATTGTCAGAAACATAAGTATAAAACATGTCATTGCATAATGCATCAAACCGAAGTGCGTCTGAACACAAGCTAAGGCTTTACTCAGAAATGTCCCTTCTTGCAATGATGTTTGAAGTCCTTTTTAAAGTGGATGTTAAACGGAGTATTCACAGATACTTTGCTAAAACTTTGATGTAATTTTGCTGCAGGTTTAGCAGTAACTTACTGTAGATTTGATTATTACTCAATATTTTCCTATTATTACTGTTTTTAATTTGAGTTAAACTTTACTTTATTTAAAATTAAAACACTTTGACTTTTGATATTCAAAAAGAAAATACGGTCTCATGGCATTACACTGCAAAACATGAAATTCTTCCCGAGTATTTTTGTTTGTTTTCTAATAAAAATATGTATTACTTCATAAATTGCTATACCTTAACATAACAAGAAAAGAAACCTATTTAACTAAATAAAATATAAGAACCAGGTAAGTTTATGTATAAAACAAAATTGTAAAATAAATCTACAGTAAGTTACTGGCAAACCTGCTGCAAAACTACAGCAAAGTTTTACACTGCAGTTCAATACATGACATTCAAACGATTCTGACAAACTAAATTGTGTTTATAGCTTCTTTTTGTCTCAAAAATTACTTGAAATTTACTTTATTTCAAATTATCCAAACTTGCTTTGCTTTAAAAAATGTATTGTGCTATAGTTTTGTGCTATTGTACAGCGCTAAAATATTTTCTCCTATAATCTAAAAACAATAAAAAAATAAACTTTTTTTCCTTTGAAAATAACTTTTGCACACATACAAATATTGATTGATAAAGCGACTTGTTGAGCTTCTTTCACACGAAACACGGAGAGTTTTTTTTTTTTAGTTGGAGTTATTTATCACCCGTATGCCCGTACAGAAGCCACAGTCCTTTTATTCACTGTAAAATCCATCATTCTCCACTTCAAGAGTAATTGAATTTCAGATCTGATTAGCCGTTCACAATGGATCTCCATACCTATGCTAGCAGCAGAAGATTTATTGTGCTTGCCAAGGCACGGCAGCGAGGAAAGGCTCCTTCCTTGACAGGCAATGACATGCAGTCATTTACTTTATGAGAAATGCTAGATGTGGCACTTTCAGTAGGAAGAGTGACTTGAGGGTTAATTCACAGAAGACATGATGCTCCTCACTCCAGCGAGGTGACGTCTCTTACGGCAATGGAGGAAAAGAAGGATGTGAAATAAAACCCCATTTTATCAGTCTAAGTTATGTTTTTCTTTAGCGATGCCTCATTTATAAACGAATCGATCCCCTCAATGAACCCGTCTGAAAGTTTCACCCATTAAATTGGATGAGATGAGTGAGTTGGAACTAAAAAATTTGAAGTGTATAAAAGTTTTGAATGAATATGTGGAAACGGTTTAAAGGGATACATCTTCATTTATTTACCCTCATGTGGTTAAAAACCTTTATATGATTCGTTCCTCTGTGGAACACAAAAGTAGATATTTTGACATGTTTTGATTAAACAATGGAAATCAACTGGCTTCAGTTATTAGGTTACCAGCATTCTTCAAAATATCTTCTATTGCATTCTACAGAAGAAAAAATGCCATACAGGTTTGGAATGACATGAGGGTAAGTCAATTATGAAATCATTGACATTTTTAAAGGTCCAGTGTATGTCCAGTTTACACTTTTCGTCCCATTGACTTCCATTCAAACGCATGCAAATGCGTCAGACCGGAAACCCAAGGCCATCTAAAGATATTTTGCACTCTGAAAAGTTCAGGTTTGGTGAACTCTGACCTCCGAATTCTTGTCAAGTGATTGTGTTGACCAACGGAAAATCAAAACATCACAACGTGACTTCGGAATACAGAAATGTCAAGATGGAGGAATCGCTCCCGTCGAGTTGGTTTTAAAATTGTTGTTAATAAACGTATTATAAACATACATTTGGCTTTACTGAAACATTTAAGATCTTTGATTATCCTCTGTCTCACAAGAACAAACTGTTTCAAAAGAACAGGTTCACAGAAATTATTCAAAAATCTCATCGCTATTTCTCATCCAACTAGGGTTTGGCACGGCTGGGAGATGCTGTCCTTTTTAATTCATCGGCACGTCTGTAACTGTCACAGCGGCAGGGGCCACGGGAGGATGTGTTTGTGAAAGCTCTCTGCCGGCGAGTTATTTTCACCCTCCGCTGGAGTGGCGGCTTGACAATGATGACACAATAGTCATCAATCCAATCTTCCAACCCGCATGCTTTTAAAACACCGTCTGATCTCGTTCTCACAAATTCAGCACTCTCTGCCCAAACTTCGCCACCTTTCCCTGGCATTACCGAGCGAGGTGCAGGAAGTCCAGGGCACGAGTCAAGGGCTTCATATTAATAGGATTACCGAATTTCTATTGCCATAAATCCCTTATCTCGGCTACCCACATGTGATTGCTTTTGCAATGCTCCTGTTTACAGCCTGACGGTCACAAGCTGCATTATTCTAATTGACATCATTACCTGCTAATCTCTGCTCTACCCCCCGTCGGCTTCGAAGCAACAGACCCTGCCGACGTGAAAGAGCCCATTAAACACACTTGTTTACACGGTGACTGCGGGTTACAGACAGTAAAAGGGTCTGTATCTCTTTCTCTCAACTAGGATTTATTCTTGTTGGACTTTTTTAACATTTTTTTCCTTGTCACTTCCATATAACATTCTGTGTAAAAAGTACACCCCTAAAAAGGACAAGCGTCATAATTTAAGAAGCAAGATTTACAATTAGAAAACATTTCTATATAATTCATAATCCAGCTGACATATTGTGTTTGTTTCGGATTGAAAACAATACAACATAATCGTGTCTGGCAGGAGCTGGTGAGACACATTCGCAAGAGGTCTCAAATGTGATTGGGGATTGGAGTTGCACAGCCCTGTAGAGATGAGTCAATGACCTCTGGTTTCATCAGGTTTGAAGCTGAAGTGTAATCTACAGCCCGTAGAGACAGCCCCTGCAAGAGCCTGCATTGTTGTTTAATTAATACGTGTGTTTGGAGTGCAGGTATGGAAGCAAAGGGGCGGCAGATAAGGAGGGGAAACAGAGTCCCGCGAGGAACTGGAACAATAGACCTGTTTACCCGCAATCACTGTGTGCTCGAGGCAGAAAGACGCAGCACAGGCGCTGTGTGCCTGAAAGGGTCCAGTGCTGATGAATAAAAAGACAGAAACACAGTCAGAGGGAAAAGACAAAGAAACAAGAACAACAAGACAACTTTGAAGAAACCAGAAAGTTTTATTTGTTTCAAACTCAGAGGGAGTCAAAGGAAGCAAAGATGATGAATGCTGCACTTTCTCAATGGGTAAATTGCCTTATTAAAATATATCCTGCACAGATTGCACTGCATGCAATATTTAATTGACTATGCCATTTTATCGTTTTTATTTGCAATTTTATTATTTATTATAAAAACTCAAATAGCACAGTTAAAGGCGGGGTGTCTGATTTAGACCTAGTCGGCCAAAGTACCAAAAAAACCTTGTGACCAATCAGCAGTAAGCTGCACAGGATGGAAATTAGCCGAGCGTGTCTGTTTTTGTGATTTGAATATCAACAACGGCTATGAGAAGTCGGACATCCCGCCTTTAATACAAATTTCGTTAAACTTTTGCTTCTGTATCATCATCACTGTTTGAAACAGAAAATTGTAGGTTGATTTACATACTGATCTGTACGTGGGTTGAATTCGAATGACATCGAAATGTAATTTCATGTGAAAATGTATATGGCAGCTCAAATTTAAAGTCATAATCTTAATCATTTTAATCTTAACATTATTTTATCTGGGTACCCTATGCCATTTCGTAATTACAGTACATCTGTAAGATATCTGCTTAGAGATCTTAAATATTCTCTGTGTAAAAAAACATCTGAGACCACTTTGAAAAACATTTAGAAAACAACAACTTCTAAATCATAAACATCTTACAGACATCATCTAAATGTCTATATGACATTGTACCGAAAACATTGCAGATGAGCAAACGTCTTGCAGATGTAAATGCAGACATCAAATAGACGTCTGTATGTATATGGATGTGGGCTATAAGACCTGATAGCACAGGTACATCTGTACGATGTCGGCTAAAGATCTGGAGATCCGAAAAAACATCTGCTGTATAAAAACATATGATAAAGATCTTAAAAAGAGCAGTTTTACAAACTAAATCGTAAAGATCACAGACACATTTTAGATGTCTCTATAACATCTGACAGCAGACGTCTCACAGACGTTGCAGATGAGCAAACAATCCAAAAAATATATGACTTGCAGATGTAAATGCATGCATAAAATAGATGTCTGCCAGATATATATGTGCTATCATGGAGCGTAGGCCGGGTGAACAGAATTTTGCTTATTTTAAATAAAAGGGTTATTGAGTCAAAGCACAAATATCAGAAGCATTAACCAACAGACATTTTCACCTGACCTAAACAAGGAGCACAAATGTGCAGTGAATTTTGTCCTGTTTTTGCGCAACACAATTCTAATGAAACTTTCATGCACCCTTGTCTCATTTAGCAGCCTCGTGCAATTTTAAAGCGCCCATCAGAATGGAGAAAGCCAGCAAAGTATGCCATATCAGGTCACAGCTCTCAGCACACTACAGTCAGCCACTGAGCACTAATTTGATTTTGGTGATGAGAAATTAATAAACACGTCAAAGGGTACATTAAATGTCAATTATGGGCAAATTAAGAAGTGCAGACTGGGATAGATGCACGAGTGAGACAAGGACAGAATGCAAGCGTTTGGAGCCACATCATCGTCAGACGGTCATTTGTACCTTCGGTAATGATTTGGACCCCACATGATAAAGAGTGTCGGGAAGAATTTGATGAGCAAACTGCACGGCTCTCATTGGCTTTTTCCATTCCGAATGTTTCCTGGATGTAGTGGCAGGTGCCACAGGTTATGAGCTATAATTCCCATTACGTTATCTGGAACTGTAGCCAACTGGCTGAAATGTTTGTGGTTGTATTTTTCCACAGACAGAGAGAGAGGATTATTGTTGTCGCTTGCTATTCAGCCAATCTTCAGAGTTTAGCTCGAGTTTAACCCATCCTGCTGAACAAGCTGGATCAAGGCCTCCAGGATTTCAGGAAAAGAGGTCCTTCAGGATTGGAATTCAATAGTCGCTTTAAAAGAGTAAAGAGTAAACGTTCATTGATTCTTGAGTACTGGGACAACATAGGATGCAGAATTAAAGTTTATGTACTAAGAAATTATTTTTACTGCGTTCAGAGGTTTAAGTGCAACCCTCCTGCTTTCTCGCAAAATTTGTGATCCATCACATATTACGCCACATTAACAAAATAATGTGAACTGAATAGACACTCTTGTGTCCTGTAGAGTTTAGCTAAACACATCTGAAACTTTACATGAAAACACAGAGAGGAACCTTTGATAAGAGCTGGAACTAAACTCTGCAGGATGCGGACCCTCCAGTACCAGAGCTATTTATCAGGAATATTGACAAATCATTCACTTGAATGAAAGTATCAACTCTGAATGACAAATTGATTTTTTGATCCATTTATTGAAAAGTGAACACAGTCAGACAGAAAACCGTCACAATTCAAGAGTGGCCGGCTGACAATGACAAAATCACATCCTAGAGAACAAGCGGAAATGTTTTACTATCCAAAATGATAGCAGGTAAAATTGTGGTTCATATCTTGTCTATTGTAATATACTGTGGAGGTAACAGTATTACAATATTAATGAGTCATGTCCTTGATTATACAGTGCTGATTTTGCATTGGAGATACAGTGTTACTTCATTATGCATAGACATGTTCAGAATAAAAGGTCTCATTCGGTAATCAAGTCAAGATTAATGCCGATAGGAATTACAGACCTTAACGGATACCAAATCAGACACATTCAACATAACAGTCCACAGTGTTTAATGTAACGTTTTTCTAGCATAACAGTTTCAACAAGTTTATAAAACCAGTTGAATTCATGCATCTCTCTTATTTTATAGAGCAGATCTGCTCTTTTTTAGAACAGTAAAAAATGAATACATTAAGTGCAAGCACGTTAAATGAGCAAAGGCTGACACCTCATTAAATATTTACCAAGGAGGAATTGAAGAGAAGCCATTGTGGGTAAAAAAAACAAGTCACTTGTGCTGAATTCCGAACACTGCGGTAGATTTTTGCTGGTTTGTTGGAAGAACAACGTACATGGCAGTAAAAAGAATTTTTCTGTGAAACACTTTTCCTGGAGAAGGGCCGTGTAAACACAAAGTATTCTGGGTATTTTATCTTATAATTTCATGTGAATGGCAAGCTTTCATTTGTGTCTCAATCTAATAGTGTTAAGCAGAAAAGAAGATAAAGAAAAAAAATTGTTACTAAGAAGGGTTTAAACTCTGACTGAATGTCTTTTGTAAAGAAAAGAAACATTCACCTGTATGTATATATATATATATATATATATATATATACACTCACCTAAAGGATTAATAGGAACACTCTTTTAATTTTTCATTAATGCAATTATGGTGGTGGTGTAATGGTGTGGGGGATGTTTTCTTGGCACACTTTAGGCCCCTTAGTGCCAATTGGGCATCGTTTAAATGCCACGGCCTACCTGAGCATTGTTTCTGACCATGTCCATCCCTTTATGACCACCATGTACCCATCCTCTGATGGCTACTTCCAGCAGGATAATGCACCATGTCACAAAGCTCCAATCATTTCAAATTGGTTTCTTGAACATGACAATGAGTTCACTGTACTAAAATGGCCCCCACAGTCACCAGATCTCAACCCAATAGAGCATCTTTTTGATGTGGTGGAACCACAAATCTCCATCGGCTGCAAAATGCTATCCTATCAATATGGGCAAATAATAATTCCATACTATCGGCAGATGATGATATATTATATCAAGCAATAAAAACGCAATAATCTAGTGCTATGTATATAGAAAATGTTATGAAACAAAGTTAAATATTTATATAAATATTAATTGAAACTTCCGAAACGGTATTGGCATCAGCAGATATCACTCTTTATCGGTATTGGTTAAGAAATTTAGTATCGGTGCATCTCTACTTTATAATTATGAAATCAAGAGTTATGACCTAGGAAAGAGCAACCGCTGTGTAATTATCTCATAACAAAATATATGAAATATACTGGATAATATAATGCAATATATATTAAACAATAAATGTCAACGTATTGCAAGCAAGTGCTCATATTCTTCAATATATTTAACAATTTTTTATTATTAAATATATTGAAATATAGTATAAATGTACTATTTTATGTATTTCGCAAGTGTTGGTGTGAATACAATTCAATTTAAACATGTAATTTTTCGTGCACTTAATCTAAGACTTCTGCCATAGCCCACAACTGTTAGTTGAGACATGTACAGCTTCTGCACAGAGCGATTTTTGTCGCACCTGTTATCAGCAGACATCTGGTGACATTCCTCTGAAGATGTTTCGACAAATACATCTCTTCTGACTTTATAAGCTCCGTATCTCAGTGACGCACAACTAATCACTCTGTCAGCTTCTTTAACACCAAACTGCCTCCCTCATCACCTCTTTCTTCAAAACACACGTACAATCCTCTCACACATTCACGCAGATTCCCATTGTGTATAAAGTGACAGGACACGCTCAGGGCACTTTTCTTTCTTTGCATTTAATCAGCAAACAACGACTCGGATTAGACCTCGCTGGGTTGGTTACCCACTAAAGACTTTCGGCTGTGGAACCCTGTAAATATCTCCGAGCAGCCTAACTAAGCTGGTTTTCCACCTCTCTGTGTTCGTCCTCCTTTTTAATGGAGTCCATTAACCCCCGCCCCGAGGCTCAATTTCACCCTTTGAGACTTCACTGGGTTCTTTGATTAGAGATGGCTAGGTAAGACCTTCACTGAGACCATTAAATCGGACACAGTTTGGATCCCTCACAGGCCTGAGTGAAGCTTGGTGGGATGGTTGAATCTGCTGGTGCTCAGATGCCACCAAGTTTAATCCTCTTCCCTTTTTGTTGACTTACAGAATCCATGTTTGAACTGCATAAAGGCCCAGTCTTTTAATTGCCTCCTGTTCTGAAATTCTGTCCCTCTAGCAAGACAATACTTATGAATTGTGCATGGAAAAAGACATGCCCTCATTTCAATGTCAACACTACGCGTTTCATCTATCATTTGCATTAATACACATAACTTCACAGTTCATGGCAAAGCATATCCCTGCTGAAAAAAATAAACATACTAGATTTGTGTAACACTACACATAGGACGGAAGGACGATGCAACAATAAGACTCTGTGATGTATGAAGGTTTAATCCACAAAAACAAACAGGTAATATCCACAAAGTAACTTTATAGAATAAACCTGGAAGCCACGGGAGAGCAAAAGGTCAACACTAGATCGGTAACAAAATAAAACTAGATCTGGCAAACAACTAAACACAAGAAAGCGCACATATAGGTCCATTGGATGAGTATCAGGTGAGGTTGAAATTATGACGAGTGCCAGGGATGATGGGAAAAGTAGTCCGTGAGAGTCAATAGTAAGAAGAAGGTGCTGATGGAGGGGGTGTGGCTGACCACTGAGGAGAGCTTGTTACACTTTGGGTCACGCTGATTTTATTTAGGATATGTATAATATGTTTTGAGGGTATTTACATTATTTGTTTTGAAAACAAGATCCAAAAAACATGCAAGAAATAATGCAAAAGCAGCTTGAGGCTAAATATAAACATTGTTCCCAAAGGGAAACATTTGGTCTGATTTTAGTCATTTGAAACAGATATATCAAATGTTGACGCTTCTTTGCTTATACAGAATTAAAGCAGCTCTTAAAATATATATCTGAATCTAAAAGCAGTGCCAGAAAAGAAAAAAAATCACCCACATACGACATTTTCTAATAATTTACTCATCCACATGCCATCCCAGATGTATTACTTTTTTCTTCAGTTGAACACACATTTTATATTAAAATGGCGTTGTATTATTTTCTTATAAATTACAAAAGATATATTTTTGACAACGTAAGACCTAACTAGTTATCTTCTGACTGGAGACATGAAATTCAACCTTATCGATGTGCTGTCATATTGATCTGAGCATTGATCTGTATATTGGAATAGAAACACGGCACATCAACTTCAAAATGAGCTCAAAGTTGTTTTCCCATTTGGCTTGAGGTTAAATGGATGTGTTTTTTGGTTCTTTGGCATGTTGACTCTCACATAAGATGAAACCATGACATCATTTCAATATGAAATTAATTGCTTGTTTTCAAGTGAAGAAATTAAGATCTGGGATGACGCAAGGGTAAAAATGTTTGAACATTTTGGTAAAGTATTCCTTTAAAAAAGCAAGGCTTGCTTAGTGCTACTGAAATTAAAATGCATTAGTATCCATTGCAATAGTGTTCCAGACTGCGTGTCGAATGTCGTGCACACCTGAGTTAATGTGACCGCAGTGCGAGATGCTATTCCTCCTGTACAGATGTTCTTTATCCACAGTCACCATGGCAACATGACAGATGCCCCCCTCCTGCCACTCAGTGTCTCACCTTAGTCATTCACTCAGAACAGCACCTTCACACTACACAACACACAACACACACACTCACGCAATCTTCCCATCCAGGAGCCATGACACCTACTCAAGCAAGCAGTGACACAGTGAGCCGAGCGTCTGACAGCGTATCACTCCGAAAATCAGAACAGCAGAAGTAATGGCCACACACACAAGTCATGCGTACACTGGCCTGGTAACAGTTCCAGATTGCTAAATGTGTTTGCGGTACAATTAAAAGACATTGTCATGAAGAACAATGAAAAGATATTTTGGTTATTTGGCGATGAAGGAGATATAATCTTAAAAACAAATGAGGCAAGATAAGAGTGATGCTATTGTCAATTTTAATAGATTATATTTGTACAACTTACTTCTCTCTCTCTCTCTCTCTCTCTCTCTTTCTCTCAGCCCGAGCAAAACATAGCAAAATGTTTGTGTTTCAATATTCACGAGAACAATTTTTCTTTTCCAGCAAGGACTGACCGTAATCTGATCCTCGTTCAAAACCAAATTCATAATAAGCAAGTGAGCAAGGGCTATAAACAGCAAGGGTCACTTATTTGAAAACCTAGCAAACCTGAAAACAATCGCTCCCAAGCTGAGAGCTCCATTTCATCTGATGATCTGCAGCTCTCCACCCCTCTGCTGTGATATAGGGTAAAAGGATTTCACGTTCCACCCTCGCTACGAAATAAGCGTCATAAATACAACTAAAGAGTCATCGTAAGAATCAATTGAGAATGTCAACGATTCGGCAGACCAGCCGAGAGTAAAATGACTCTGTAATCACAATAATCTGTAATCTGTTATTACAGGGGTCATGGGATGCTTGATTCTGATTGGCCAGTTGCGACATTTGCTGGTTCGTTATTCTCAGATAACAACCAGGCGCCCATACATTATTCCTTACGTAGCGTAACCCATCTTTATGTTCACTGCTTTAAACCGCATGCGTGATGGTCACATACTCAGAAACTTTTGTAGCAGAATGATTTATCGGCAAAACATTGATCATCATTGTTTTGGGGGCACTCTAAAAAATTGCTTGGGTGTTTCAACCCATTGATGAGTAAAATATAATACAATATAAGATTTCCATAGTTGAATTTAAAACCATAAGCTGAAAGAAACCGCACAGAATGTCTTTACAGAAATATGTGTATTGCCCACAGATCAGTAACCAGCGTTTTAGCTTTTCTGTGTTTCCCATTGTTTGCAAAGTTACTCTGACTTGAACTATAATGATTTAGACTGCTGGGTGCCTTTACAATTTCCACCTCTGCACAGCAGTTCTAACAAGCTCTGCAGATACAATTTCATTCCCATCCGAAAGGCTTTTGATTTGCGTTGTGTTCCAGACAGAAGTGGATGGATAACTGTTTAACTTCACTCGTGGCTAATGAATCGAGTTGATCATCAGATGCTTCACGCTGACACTCTAATGTGACCAGTCGGACCAAATGTTAAAAATGAACTCGGAATAGATATCCGCCTGTAGAGTTTGGTAATCGCTAATGTTAGGTGGACAACATGGAGAATATAATGATACAATTTGGATGCCTTGAATTCACACTCCAATAAATATTCTATCAAATATAACTTTTCAATTTAATACGTATTTCTATGACTCCTAACTCAAGTGGCCCTCACTCAGTTTTAAAGGATGACCATATTTAGTTGTTTTTTAATGCTGCGATGTGTTATAAGAGATGACTAATTTACATAATTATGTTTCGTTCCCTCTACCTTTCTAAATGAGCCTGGCACAGATGCCACACAATAGCGGCTGTAATTCTATTCCTTAAGGAGCTGCAGATATTCTGTGGAGTTTCTCTCATTTTTAGCCCATTAAAACAGGTAATGGTTTATCAGGCAGCACTGGAGAACCATGTGTAATGGCCTCTGAACCAAATACTCAATCTTAATGTCCATTTCGCAATGCGTAAACTCTCCGCTGGGTGCAACAAACTCGACTCAGAGTCAAATGTGCTGTTGTGTCATGACGTTTTTTTTTTTATTGTAAATCAATACTTTCTTTGGGTTCGTGTCAATACTCAAGCCGAGGAAAATGTTTATGTTAAATAGGCTTTCTTCATTGCACACAAATCTTGATTTGTTTTTCCAAACTTTCTGAATTGACAATCGGTTTGTGAAAGAAAGAGGTGCTTTGTTTGACATTACATCATGAGATGCATCATTTCCCAAAATGCAGAAAAAATTATTCGTAATCTGATTCAGAGTCAGACTGAGACACTTAGATTTTCATCTAATATAAAACCACATATGGATTGGATCAGGTTCCTACACTCAAATAAAAAGCTAGACATAAAGACATAAATCGCTGGTTAACCACTACAGTGCGATGCATCGTTGGGGAAATTAGTCGTCACGACTGTTTCCCGAAACTGTAGTAACTCTGTCGGAGATCAATTGCTTGAACCAAGTTGGTTCAGCAATCTAGTTGATGACGCCACACAGCTGGTGGAGTAATGACGTCTACTAATAAATACACTCAGACCGAATTAATGTCAAATTCTTGCTGTAAATAACAGACATTGCATTTATGGACTACTTTTGATATCCTATTTGTGTTATCTGTTGTATGGGATCACGATATTTAAATCATTTATAAGTGTCCTCTTACGTCATTCTGCCCAGGGATTCCCCAGAGTCCTAGCGCACGCAGATCGTGCGCATGCGCACTTTTAAAAAACTTTGCTTCTATTTCCTTGACAAACGTAAAGATGTCCAATTCAATTTTTATATATTTTGAGTGATGGATATGGAATCCACTGCATGTTGCTTGCTTTGATAAAAAGCTTGATGCATGTAAGTTTAGTTGTCATAAAAATAAGGAATGTTGCTTCTAACCACAGCTCTAGATCTGTAGATCCAACCACGCACCTTTGCGATGCTGCTTGGGATTGATCGTTGGAACGATGGTTTTGGGAAACGCTTAAATTGTTGAACTATGCTGGAATGCAGAACTTGCGACCATGGTTGGCTAACGATGCTTTTGGGAAACGCACCCCAGATCTGCTACTTTACGAGATGGCTAATTTGTATGAATTCGTACAATGTGAATAATACAAAAACATACAATTATTAGAAAAAAACAACGGCACGAAAGAAAAAACGTACAAAACATACGAATAACATCGTACGAATTCATACCTCGTAAAATAGTTCCCGTGAAAACCAGTGAGAGTTGACTTTATTTCTTGTCCTCTGAAACATGTCCGTTATTCTGAGATAGATTCAGACTAATGATTATGAATGTCAACACGGTGTTCTGCTTGTCATCCCTCAAAACCGTTTATCCAGCTCAAACAAAATTAATCACGTTAAATTTGGGCTGGATGTGCCAATTGTGCACTGCCTCCGCACATTGGCCATCCACATCTTCATTTAGACCGTTACCATTTTATCACATATTTATTTTATTTCTATATGTGTGTGACCGTGATCCTAATTTTATTAAGAGTAAACCGTCCAGCTTGCCTAGAAAACAAACAGATGTTTCCGGGACAGATGAAACAAGAACATCTGCTGTCTGTTTAATCTTGTCCTTCAGAGGCAGCTATTTTTACCTCCCTTTTGACCTCAAATGGACATCAAAATTCAGGGTTGATTCATAGGCATTGGATTAAATCATGGGGAGTTTATCTCTTAATATCAATAAACAATATTAAAGGGCTTTATAAAAAATGTAAATGTTGCAATAACATCCGTCTCAATTGAGTGTGAGCGATGACATCATACAGTACATTTCAAAGACTGGTTACTGTACAAACCTTTGACATCATTTAAGGTTATGTTGCAAGGGCAAAACAAGCACTACCCCAAAACATGGTCCCTAGCCGTTTCATCTAGTGACATTCACAGGTACACGGCACAGAAAACATCATCACCTTCGCACATGCAGGAAGTTGAAAGGCAATCTGTCATGTGTGACGTGACTAATTTCTCAGCGTAAAAGTGCTCCTGAAACTCCGGCACCCGTTTCAGTGAAACATAAGGCGCAGAGAGCGGGGAGGAAATAGGTCATCTTCCATTAACAATAGTGCATGATGGAAAAGGCCACATGGGAACCTCACACCAAGGAGAAGAACATGGAAAATAAATGCACATTCCCTGGTGCGAAAAATATTCCAGCCTATGGAAAAATATTGGACTTCCAGCTGAAGGTTGAATATTTTTGACAACAGTTCCTTGAAAGCTGACAGCCAAATGACAAATGAGCATGTGACAAATTTTTCATTCAATAACAGGAAATTCAGGAAATGTAATTATCCTCCAAATCTTAGAATGGGAATTGTATGGATTCTGATTTCCGATGATTGCAATATTTATTCCTTTTTACTTTTGAGAAAACAACCAGATTAATTCAAGTACAAAACACAGAAAATATTCCTTGGTTAGACATATTTTAAGTGGCACTGTTTTTTTTGGCTATAACAAGTTTGGTCTACATCAGTTCAAGAATGCAGAAATTCAAGAGCCATTTACAAATTGTATGAAAAGCATTTAATAATCATAAAATAACTATGGCTACCAACCTTTCGCAATTAAAGCCATATCACTAAAATAACAGCACTGCCCTTCATGAAACACAACAACTTGGTTGTTTGTTGTAAGAATTTCATCATACTTCACCTTGCTGAGTCAGTGGTACTTGTTTGATGTAAATAACTACAGATCCTTCCGGCTGTTTGCATACAAGAGCATGCAGAAGCTTTGATTAACACAGCGATTTCCTCCAGGACTACAGACTAAATTATTGATCCCCGGATACAAATGTGTATTGCCGATAGCCACGTGTGTCCCATTTTGACCTTCTGCTCTCTCTGGAAAAGGATTCCCAGAAATAAGAATGAAAGAGGCTGCAACACTAGTTCAAATTACATTCTGACATGTGGGAGTTCCAGTCAGACTGCCTCTCTGATACCGGAGTGGGATATTAACCAGCCAAAGTTAGGACAGTATGGGGCCAAACATCCAAAATGTCCAAGAGTTGCCGCTTGCTCTCTTCCATGAGACAATAATGGCAATTGCTGATATCGTTGATTTTTCACAAGCACTTAACTAAGAGAGAGAGAGAGGAGGGACATGGCAACCCTACACCGCCTCTGTCTAGATGCACGCTGTGGACGGCGACGTGATGAGACTGTTTCCAATCTCACCCTCTAATTATTTTCTCCAGCAGGCCCTGAACAGAGAGAAGATTTCCTCACACAGTCAAACTAAGCATTGCACAACTCATTAATGTCCTGTTGTGACCAAGAACACAAGTTAGGTCAGTAGATGAAGGCTGTGTTTAGGAAAAAGTTCTTCCTGTTTTGACACAATATGCAGTTAGAAATTAATGTTTGAGTCTAGTCCCGTTATTGTCCCATTATTACATAGTGCAAATATGTAGCAAATAGCTACACGATATTGCAACAGCGTGTTATTTATTATATGGAGTTCGATGAGAATGGGCAGGGTTTATACACAATGGCCTTTTATCATGTGTGTGTGTGCGCGCATGTGCCTGCATATATGTGTAAATGCATATATCACAATTAATTGAGTTTATGCCTAAAGCAAGAAAACAATCTGCCAATGAGGTAAGAAAAACAAATCAATTCAAGATTCAACTTAATTCAATAAACTTTTATTTAACATTTCATTTTCTCATCCAGTTTTTTTCTCAACACGAGCTTTAAAATCACTTTAATTCTTTTAAGAATGTTTTTATCTTTGTACCGGAAAACGTCTTGGTTACGTCTGTAACCTCAGTTCCCTGATGGAGGGAACGAGACGTTGTGTCGAGAACGACAGATGGGGTTAGTTCCTGAGAACCAATCAACTCTGACTACTAAGAAAAGGCCAATGAAATTTGGCGAATGAAATTTGCATGCCGGACTCCGCCCCCGGATATCCGGTATAAAACGAAGCCGGCGTGCAGCATTCATTTACCTCTTGTTCTGAAGAGCCTGAGAGCCTCTCAAACTGCAACAGAAACGATACAGGTTTGTGGCATAAGGGACACAACGTCTCGTTCCCTCCATCAGGGAACTGAGGTTACAGACGTAACCAAGACGTTCCCTTTCTGTCGGTCTCTCGACGTTGTGTCGAGAACGACAGATGGGGTTATGTATGGAAAACGCCACAAATGCTGTATCGCGTCACAATCTCAGCGAAGCGACGGTAACAAGCCTGGGCGTGTCAGCTCGAAGCTTCGCGAAACTTGTAACCTTCCAGTGTGGTGGTCGGGGGGTTCCAGAGCTTTCGAGAAAGATGGATACAGCCCTGACCGGTAACTTTCACGAACGGGGCCTTAGCTCTCTACAGGCGAGAGGCCGTCCGGATCGGTTTACACCGGGAAAGCGCACTCTTAAGCAGAGAAGCGCTGCAGAGGCCACCTCCTACCCGTGGGGAGGAAATTGGTGGAGAAAGTATGGTCTCGTCCTAGGAGGAGAACGCATGGAACGTGCGGACTGGGTAGTTAACCGCGAGGTGGAGGTCCACCTGGGGAAGCTCATGGGTTACCGAGTGTGGGAACCAGTGTCATGAGGGTATAGCAGACGGAACAGCCCACGGAGGGGGTGTTACTGCGTCTGAAGCACAGGTCCGGTTAGAACTAAGTGGTAGGTCAAGAAAGTCCCGGCCTAAGGGGGAAGGCTGCTCTGCTCAGCCAACCCCGAGGAAGTGCTTAGTGATGGATGGAATGCCTGTTCTTAACCAAGGAGTGGGTAAGAAGGGAGGCTGATGAGGTACCAATTCTCTTAGCCAAGGTTGGGTAAGAGGAAAAGGGTAGATAGCACACTGACCCAACCTCATGGAGGGTGGGATGGTGCTTTCGCAGGCATACGCCCCCCCGGATGCCAGTCCTACATGTCGCCACGCAGGACGTGGGCTGACACCGGGTTTACGCGAAGATTGTAAAACCTTGCGAAGGTGGTGGGCGTAGCCCAACCCGCAGCTCTACAGATGTCTGCCAGAGACGCGCCTCTGGCCAGTGCCCATGAGGTGGCTAGACCCCGAGTGGAGTGAGCCGTGACCGACAATGGACATGGCACATTCTGCGATCGGTATGCCGTCGTAACGGCATCCAAGATCCAGTGCGCTAATCTCTGTTTGGAGACAGCCTTCCCCTTCTGCTGACCTCCGAAACAGACAAAGAGCTGATCAGAACTGCGGAAGTTCTGTGTGCGGTCCAAGTAGAGGCGCAGTGCGCGTACTGGACACAACACGGACCGGGTTGGGTCTTCCTCCCCGGTGGGGAGCGCCTGCAAGTTCACCACTTGGTCCCGAAAGGGAGTAGTGGGAACTTTGGGCACGTATCCGGGCCTGGGTCTCAGGCGAACGTGAGAGTTACCAGGGCCGAAATCAAGGCAGTCCGGGGACACAGAGAATGCATGGAGATCCCCTATCCTCTTGAAGGATGCGAGCGCCACAAGAGGCGCCATTTGTAGGCGTAAAGCCGCCTAGTGGATGGTGCCCTAGCCTGTAGGATGGTTTCAGCCACAGCGGGGTGTAACCTACTCAGGATGTCCTCGTCCCGTCCAGAGACCAGACATGGAGGTTCCAGAGGTCTGGCCTGGGATGCCAAAGCGTGTCCATCCCCTGAGAGAGCAGGTCCTCTGTCAGGGGAATGGGCCAGGGGGGAGTCGTTGTCAAGAGCATGAGCTCCGAGAACCAAGTGCGGTTGGGCCAGTATGGCGCAACCAGTAACACCTGTTGCTCCTCTTCCCTGACCTTGCACAGGGTCTGTGCAAGGAGGCTCACTGGGGGGAAGGCGTACTTCCGCTTGTCTCGTGGCCAGCTGTGCGCCAGGGCATCCGTGCCGAGGGGGGCCTCGGTCAGGGCGTACCAAAGCGGACAATGGGTGGTGTCGCGGGAGGCAAAGAGGTCGATCTGTGCCTGTCCGAACCGCACCCAGATCAGCTGAACTGCACGAGGGTGGAGTCGCCACTCTCCGCAGGGTGTGTACTGGCGAGAGAGCGCGTCGGCCGTCTCGTTCAATACGCCTGGGATATGTGTGGCCCGCAGGGAGCGGATCACCTGCTGACTCCAGAGGAGGAGGCGTCGGGCAAGTTGTGATAGTTGCCGTGAGCGCACGCCACCCTGGCGATTGATGTACGCTACGGCAGTGGTACTGTCCAGGCGAACCAGTACGTGCTGACCTTGCACTAGAGGCCGGAGCCTTCTGAGTGCAAGCAGCACAGCCCACAACTCTAGGCAATTGATGTGCCAGCGCAGCCGGGGGCCCGTCCAGCGCCCCGCTACTGCGTGCCCGTTGCACACTGCACCCCACCCCATCAGCGAGGCGTCTGTCGTCACCACGACGTGCCTCGTAGCTAGGCCGAGGGGGACTCCCGCTCGGAGAAAGGTCATGTAAGACCATGGGGCTAGGGTGCGTCGGCAAACAGGAGTTACCACCATGCGCCTGCTGCCGGTGTGCCACGCCGTCCTCGGAACTCGACTGTGTAGCCAGTGTTGAAGCGGTCTCATGTGCATCAGTCCGAGGGGTGTTACTGCCGCGGAAGATGCCATGTGGCCCAGGAGCCTCTGAAATAGTTTCAGGGGGACCGCCGATTGCTTGAAGTGTTCCAGGCAATCCAACACCGACTGGGCGCGAGCTGCGGACAGCTGAGCCACCATGGTGACAGAGTCGAGTTCCATACCGAGAAAGAGGATACTCTGCACAGGGGAGAGTTTGCTCTTTTCCCGGTTGACCTGAAAACCCAGTCAATCTAGGTGCCGGAGCACCATGTCCCTCTGGGTACACAACAGATCTCGCGAGTGCGCCAAGATAAGCCAGTCGTCGAGATAGTTGAGTATTCGCACACCTCTCTCCCGGAGAGGAGAGAGGGCGGCCTCCACGATCTTCGTGAAGACTCGTGGAGACAGGGACAGACTGAAGGGGAGGACTCTGTACTGACATGCCCGTCCCTCGAAAGCGAACCGTAGGAACGGTCGGTGTCGAGGAAGAATCGAGACATGAAAGTAAGCGTCCTTCAGGTCGATTGCTACGAACCAATCCTGACACCTGATAGATGCCAGGATGCGCTTCTGGGTTAGCATCTTGAAAGGCAGCTTGTGGAGGTGCCTGTTCAGGGTACGTAAGTCCAGAATGGGGCGCAACCCTCCGTCCTTCTTTGGAACGATGAAGACGGGGCTGTCAAACCCGCTGAACATCTCGGCTGGGGGGACGGACTCGATCGCCTGTTTCGCCAGGAGGGTGGAGACCTCTACCCGAAGCACGGAGGCGTCTCTGCCTCGGAGAGAGGGGGAGATGATGCCCCGAAACCTGGGAGGGGCCCTGGCGAACTGGATCGAGTAGCCGAGACGGACCGTCCGCATCAGCCACCGAGACAGTGTGGGCAACTTCTGCCAAGCTCCCAGGGACTGTGACAGGGGGACCAAGGGGACGGCCTGCTTCACCATACCCACGGAGGGTGGTTCGACGGCGGGTGGAGCCGGATGTCGCCGGGGCTTCCCCGGAGGGATGGTTGGCTCCACGTTTTTGCCTGCCTGGCGGGACAACGGTACGCACTGTCGGAGCGAGAGTGGTGACGGCTGTCGAATGAGTGCGGCCTCACACCTCGCCAGGGTGTGAGGTCGGTTCGCCGCGCACAGTCCGGGGGAAACAACTCTCTTTGTGAGCAAGTGGGCGCCAGGCCCTGATAAGGGCCCGGCTTTGGGAACGAGGCAGGCGGCGTCCCATACCGACCGGTCAGAGGTGGAACTGTGACGGTCGGGCCAGATGTTGTCTCTCCCGGAGTCGTCTCGTCAGGGCCGCTTCCTGGAAGGTTGCCGACGAGGAGGGGGCCTAGGCTTCGGGGTCCTCTTCCGGGGTGCAGCCTGGGGGTGAACTCTAGCCGGAATCGGAGTCGAAGAGGCCCTGGGCTGTTGGGGAGCAGATGGTGCGCGGGAAGTCGAAGGCCGGGGGGCCGTCGATTCACGGCGCGGAAGAATATGGCTTATCGCCTCCGTCTGCTCCTTCACCGCCGAGAACTGCTGCGCGAAGTTCTCGACGGTGTCACCAAACAGCCCACCCTGCGAGATGGGTGCGTCGAGAAAGCGTACTTTGTCGGCGTCACTCATACCCGCAAGGTTGAGCCAGAGGTGTCTCTCCTGGACCACCAGAGTGGACATCGTCCGACCCAGGGCCCGCGCCGTCACCTTAGTCGCCCTTAGAGCGAGGTCAGTGGCGGCGCGGAGTTCCTGCATGACACCCGGGTCGGCCCTACCCTCGTGGAGTTCTCTCAACGCCTTAGCCTGATGGACCTGCAGGATGGCCATGGCGTGGAGAGAGGAGGCAGCCTGGCCCGCAGCACTGTAAGCCTTCGCCACCAGGGAAGCAGAAGTCTTACAGGCCTTGGACGGGAGACGAGGTCGGGTCCTCCAGGTGGCAGCCGTCTGCGGGCATAGGTGCACCGCGATGGCACGTTCCACCTGGGGGACTTCGACATAGCCCCTGGCTGCCCCACCATCGAGGGCGGTGAGGGAGGCGGAGCTGGACTGCGTGGAGCGAGCCGTGAGGGGGGCGCTCCAGGTCCGACACAGCTCCTCATGCACCTACGGGAAAAATGGAACCGGGGGTGGGCGCGGTTTGGAACCGCGTTCCGACCCCAGGAACCAAGTATCCAACCGCGAGCGTTGGGGGAGGGGCAATGACGTACACTGCAGCCCAATGCTCGCGGCAGCCCGGGCTAGCATGGCCGACATCTCGACTTCTTCCTGAGCTCTACCCCCCGGGGGGGGAAAGCTCGGATTCATCATCGGATACCGGCATCTCTCCCCCCGATGCTGCGATCGACATCTCATCGGCTCTGCGGTCCGTTTCCGAACGCGCAGAGGAGGATCCGGATGGTGTGCCACCGCCGGTTGGAGAACGATCAAAAGAGCGTGTTGGGGTGCGACCGGCCCGTGAGCGCTTGGCTGGCGGGTGTACGGTCACAAAAGTCCCCAAATCACTGACGCCGCTAACCGGACCGGAGATCTGGGCCGTAGCCATAGATGTCACAGCCCGGGTAGCAGACGAAATGTTGGCTGGTTCCCGTAGGAAGACAGCCAACCGTGACCGCAACTTTTGGATGACAATCTGCCCGCAGTGCGGGCAAGATGTGTCAACGAACGCTGCTTCGGCGTGCTGGACGCCCAGACACCTAACACAGCGCTCGTGTTCGTCCCCCTCCTCGATGAGGGTACCGCACCCAAGAGAACAGCGGGACATGCCACGCTGTAGAGTGAGTCCTGAAAAGGACTGTTGTAGAATTATCTCTGACACCTACTGGAACCGCCGAGACACCCAGGGGAAGATCGCTGCAGGAGGGATGATCCGCTGAGACAGTCGTAGATCCGGCAGTTGAAGCAGAAGCAGAGAGAAGATACTTCTTTGTAGCTTTGCTCATGAGTCCAAAGGCTCTGAAGAACAAAAGGTAAATGAATGCTGCACGCCGGCTTCCTTTTACACCGGATATCCGGGGGCGGAGTCCGGCATGCAAATTTCATTCGCCAAATTTCATTGGCCTTTTCTTAGTAGTCAGAGTTGATTGGTTCTCAGGAACGAACCCCATCTGTCGTTCTCGACACAACGTCGAGAGACCGACAGAAAGGGAACTAAGATTTTTTGTCTAAGAAACTAATTGTAAGAACTGTTTATGTCAATAACATTTTGTTCAATTTGAAATGTTGCCTAAGAAATAAACTAAAATAAGTTATAGGCACAAAAATTATCAAATGTATAATAAAAAACGAATGTATGAAGAAAACATTATAAAACCAAAACTAACATAAAAAAAATGAATCATATAGCAACATAAAAAAATAAATGCCAAAATGCCAAAAGCATATGACAAAATGTAGTTAAAATTAACATAATAAAGGAAACACAAATTTAAAATACTAGTCAAATTATTAAAGCAAAACTATAATAACTCTCCACAGAAAGAAAAGAAAGTAACATTACAAAAAAATATTTCATTTCAATGGGCCAGTTGTTCAAAGGTAAGCTGATCGGATTTTGGTTATCGGATTGGATCAAATCTTGAAAATGAGTTGTTCAAAAGGGAAAGAAGGAATCTGAAATCAGATTAGATCAGGGAATCCAATCCTAGTTTTAATCTGGATCAAACCTTCAGTTTGTGTTGTTCAAAACTTGTCAGTGGGATTTGGATAACTTTGATCCAAAAAAAACAGGATTATCCTGATCCCAACAGGGGGTAGGATTTCAAGGTGGATTTCAGGAAGAAAATGTAGTAAAACTTTAAAATTGGTCAATTAATACATTTGTATCATTTAGTGTATATACTTTTATTTATATTTTGCACTTGACTTGTGTAACCGTTGTAACAGTGATAAAGTAGACATAGGCTAACAATTAAGCTATTCAGTATAGTAAAGTAAAAATAAAATAAAAATTATCGTGTCCCCATGAAATAATCCCCCAAACAGATTTCAATAAACAAAAATAATATATTCATTTTTCGGTCATTCATCACCGTATATTAATTTCAAAGAAACAATCATCAGAGATGAGCCGGTCAAAAATAATGTCTAACAATTGCATCCCTTACTATACGTCCAGTCAGTCCCTGATTCTGACAGACCACCAGAGGTTGGTCTGGTTCTTCAACAGGCTCAGGTGCATCACAAACATCATCACAGAGAGGGACATTGCGCCTGGTAGCGATGTTGTGCAGGACGATACACGCAAGTATTATGTTGCATGCTCCCTGTGGTTCCACTCGCAAGTAGTTAAGGCATGCAAAGCGTCTCTTCAGAACTCCATTTAAACGCTCAATTGCACATCTTGTTTTGCAATGAGCAGTGTTGAAGCGTGCCTGCGCAGGTGTGGTTGCTGCAAGAAAAGGAGTCATCAGCCATGGTAGGAGTGGATAGGCACTGTCTCCTAATATTATGCCATCCGGTCGGTTGGTTTGGAGCTCTCTGTATAAAGCACTCTCTCTCAGGATGCATCATGAACAGACCCAGGCCACTTCACGACACAGTTTGTGATGATGAGGTCAGCATCGCCCACAAGTTGGATGTTGATGCTGCGCCTCCCCTTTCGGTTGATGTACTCCCAATCCCTCTCATGAGGTGCTTGGATATGCACATGAGTGCAGTCAATAACCCCAATAGTATTGGGCATATTCCCCAAAAGAAAAAACTTGTGCTTGGTCTGGGCAATCTGGACATCCTTTGGAAGTGAAACAAACTGATTGACCAGGCTGGCCAATGCAATTGACACAGCTTTCACTACATCACTCACAGTTGATTTGTCCACTCCTATATTGTCACCAACAACTTGGTAGAAAGTCCCAGATGCATAGAAGCGCAGAGCAATGAGGACCTGTTCTTCCACAGACAGACTGTGGCTCCTTCGGGTTCTCCGTTGAAGTTTTGGCCTGACAAGGTCTGCAATGTACTTAATATCAGCATTCCCAAAGCGAAAGCGAGCATACAGTTCTTCAGTGGTGTATTGCTCCAGTGGTTGTGCACGCTCAACATACACCCTTTGACGGTATCCTCTTCCACCAACACGGTGGTAGCGATGGACAATACCTGCCATGTCAGTGCCTCTCTCTAAGTCCTCTGAGAAAGGCTGAATATAAGATGGCTGTCAAATACCCACAAACCAATTGGCTGACGTGCTGTGGCTTGTGTTCAATTAAATCAATCATGCCCAAGGCCTACGAATACTATGTTCACTACAACAGAAGCGGTGAAACCATGGACTCAAAAGGACCTAATTTCACTGTTGCAGAAACCCATGCACTGCTGGAGGGTGTTAAGTGCCATTATGCCTCAATAGTAGGAAGCTCTGTTGCAGGTGGAATGGTGACTAACAAAAGGAAGAAAGACATTTGGGTTGAAATCACCCAGAATGTAAATGCAATGGGGTCTGGCCAGAAGAGGACCTTGGAGCAAGTGAAATTTAGATGGAAGAATCTGAGGGCCAGAGCAACGAAGGACCTTGCTGAGGCAAAAAACACCCAAACAGGCAACAAACCCTTTAAGAAAGGTGAATACACAGATGTGGTTCTGGATATTATTGGAGGTGAGAACTCTAAAGCTCTGCATGGGATTCATGGTGTTGTAGGGGATGGTGAGCCTACAATTGTAGAGGAAAGTGAGCCAGTTCTTCCTAATGCAGAGGAAACATTCATTCTGGATCTCAGCCCTATTATTGAAGAACAACCTGGATCCTCACTGGTAGAGCCAGCAGTCACAGGAGCTCAGAAAAGAGGCTTGAAGCGTCCTTTGCCGAATAATAATGATGATGATGCCTATGAATCACTTCTTAAACGAGAAACTGAAAGAGCAGAAGCACAGATACTCCTGGCAGAGGAACAAATCAAGCTGACCAAACTGCAGCAAACCAAAGCGAAACTTCAGATCCGCCTCCTAAAAGCAGGGCTTGGAAATGCTGGTCTCTCCTCCTCAGATGAAGAAGAACCCTGAACATTCTTTATTTCGTTAACAATTGGATATTTAGCCATTTTATTTTTTAAAGATGTTTTCAAAATATCCACTATGTATTTGTTAATGTATATTTGTTTTTTATTTGTTGTGGTTCAGATGAGGGGTCATAAAAGTAATTATTTAATATAATTTAATTAAAGTTAAATTATGAATGGAAGTGGATGTTTATGTTATTTTTGTGTTTTGGCTCAAAATAAACACTTACAGTGACCCTATGTTGGCTCTTACTTCTACCTGTTCTTTACATAGCCCACATTGTGATATGTTGTCCCATTTAGAGCACTGTAATCCGGATTTGGTAATCTTGAAAACTGTGTATCTGGATCAGAGTGATCCAGTCCAATGTTGCTTTGAAAAACCGGCATAAAAGTAAGATGGATTACCTGATCCTGGATAGGAAAAAGGGGATTTCCAAATTCGGATAATTTTGATCCAGATTAAATGTTTTGAACAACTGGCCCAATGAGATTAAATGGAGTGCAAATGAAAACCCTCCTGAATCTCAGATATTTCTCCTGAAAAAAAACCCCAGAAATCTCACATGGACTTCCACAAGTGCTTTAAAATAGTTAGTTCAGATTTGTCAAGTATAACAACTGCAGAAACACAAGGATGCTGTTCCAAACATACCCTGCATCAGAGTTCCTTCCTCACATTCTAACATCTATTGATTACAGAGTTTTATTTTTACCCCTCTCGACCCTTTTAACTTGTCAGTTTTGTTTTTCATTCCAACAAGGCAGAAAAATAAATAACATTTCAACTGGATTCAATTTTCACTTTACAATGCATTGATTAGAACAAGCTTCACACATGTTTGAAATGCACATCTGAACGCATTTAAAGTCACCCGATCCCGGCTCACGAATGAGTAATGTACGCACCTGTTTCCAAAACCCAATCCAAATCCCGCTTGAATATAAAATCACCCTGAAAGATGATTTGACTTATCTATAGTCAAAGTGAACAATTGAATCTGCAGCTATTCCTTTATCCATGGCGATAAACAATATGGAGAGTTAAGTTGCCTAAATGCCAGATTTCCTTGATTGATCGCTAAACTTTGCTTTGACCTTTTGAATGCGCTTATCGTGAGTTCTGCCACAGAGATGCTTTGCATCCATCGCCGTGTAACTGATGCTGTCTGCGTCTTATCCTATTTACCGGATAATACTGCAGAGAGCTTACACAAGTAAATGGGCAAGCATTCGGCTATAATAGAAGCTTCATTTTATGGTTTCATGGTTTCAGGACATTTTCTCTTTATTTATCAAGAGAGGTTTATCATAGGCTGAACACATCTGTATTCAGCAGTTTTTTTATTTATTTACAAACCAATTTTATGACAATAAAATTGTTTTCATGGTGAATCCATCGGTTGTGTGTTAAGTTGTCAATATAACTTTTTGACCCATGGGTAAAAATCAACATTAGTTAAAGTGATGCATTTCCTTTTTGACCAACCATATAATACCATATGAGTATTATTTTTACTGTTACTGCTTGTGTGAAATATCACTGATTTACAACATAAGGCATCTATAATGGCAATGATGTCATTATATGGCAATATTCCATATTGTCGAGCAAGGCAATTTGATGTATTGCATCTTAGGGGCATTTATTAAAAGCACCCTTGCAATTTTTATGGACACCGAAGAAATAGCACACAGGACACTCAAATCACAACTGACTTTTAATGCTTTTGGTTTATTAAAAGAAGCTAAAATAAAACAAGAAGCATGTATGGTACCTTTAAATGCCAGGTTTGGGCACAAAGTGACTACCAAACATGGTTCTATAATAAATACATTGCTATAGATAACCTGAACATCAAAGACAAGAGACAAAAATTATCGTCTGGGCTTCGATTGTGCCATGTTTTCTTTTTGGACGTACTTCTCTTGGCGCTGAGAATACTTGATTCTGGCCTTTGGAATTCTGAGAATTCTGCAGGTGGACGTTTTTCTTCAAAGGATGAAGTGGATTTGTATTCAACGTGACTTACAAGTGCGCCTCTAGTTCCAGAGCCACAGAACATTTTTAAGATAAGATGGAGGGAAAAAACCTTGAGCTCGTTTTAAGCACTACTGAGGACAAAAGATAAGAATTCAAAGAAGCATTTCCTGTCCCCAAGGACCAATCAAATTTCATGTCACTTTGCTGAACACTCGTATGAGGGAAGGGACGCCCTAAAATTCAAATAGTGCCGTGAGCTAGAGAGAGAGAGAGGAAGAGAGGGAGAGAGTGAGAGAGCGAGAGAGAAAGAGAGAGAAAGAGAAAGAGAGAGAAAGAGAGAGCGAGAGAGAGCGAGAGAGAGCGAAAGAGAGAGAGAGAGAGAGCGAAAGAGAGAGAGAGAGAGAGCGAGCGAGAGAGAGAGAGAAATGTGAAAGAATGGTTAGGGGGAATATGTTTGTTTATTAAAGGATAATTATGTTTTCCTTATTTAGTGACATTACTTATTTCTGTACTGTTAAAATAATTTTGTTCTTTAATAAAATGTATTATTTACAATACTGTCAAAACACATTATCTTTCTATAAATTAAACTGTCTTTTTGTGTGATAGCAGTGATGGCGGAAATAACATTTAAAACACTTCTTAAATTAAATGTCACACTTTTTTGTCTTACTAAGGCCTGTTTGAATCTTTAACCTTTATTTTAATAATACTTTTACATTTGCTACATGGGTTTGATTCCCATGCAACCCACGTACTGATGAAAAAACGGAAGGATGAAAAAATAATTTGCGTCTGCCAAATGCATGAATGTAAATTAAAATAATGTTGGACACAAATATTTGCCTTGCACATCACAGATGGATCCTGCAGTTCAAGAAATCTTTAAAATCATAGAAAAAAGAAACACACTTCGTTGTAAGAGGGGTTTCACAGTAACCATAAAAATGTATTAATATTACAATGAATTCAATATCCAGAAATCAACATTACATTGGAATATTATGAATTTTAGGATTAGGCTCATTTCAATCTTGAATAAAGTGAATTTTTCATAGAAATATAACAGAAAATACTGTATATATACATTATATATACACATATATGAATATATATATGTATGTGTGTGTGTGTGTGTGTGTACGTGTATATATATATATATATATATATATATATATATATAATATTCTAAGACAACAACATATATACATCCATAAAATATATATAAAATATAATTCTGCAACATTCTCAAACCTCTTAGAGAAGGCATGAACTGCATTGAGCATAATACTAATATCAGTGGATATCAGGAATATACAGGTGGCAGGGACGGATTATGACTTCATAGGGCCTTTCCCACAAAGTTAAGATGATAATGAACATTAAAACCGTTCTCGCTCTGCATTAAATGCTTGCGCTGTGCTAAAAATGATCTGTACAGGGTTTATATAAGTCTAAGATTAGCTAGACAGCGAAAAATCAACAATGGACAAAATGAAGGCGTATGAAACACACGTCTTTAATTAACTGTCAAATATAGACGCATTTCATGTATCACATGAATAAAAAAATATTCTTTGACACATATCTGTAAACATCAAATCATCAAGGCAAAGATTCAGAAAAGGCAATTTAAATGTGCTGTAATTTAGTTAATACATTCAATCTAGTAAATAAAAGATAACATAAAAACATATTTTGCCATGATTTGTTGATTAGGATCGAGGTATCCACAGAGGCCTTGTATATGCTATGGGACCCTTAACATAGATAAACTTTTGTTTTCATTGTTGTTGGGTTTTTTGTACCAAACTGGATGGTGCAGCCTTGAAGGCCAGGGCCCCCTCGTGGTAATCAATGGCCCCTGGGGACAGGCCCCATCGGCCCGGTTAGTAATCCATTCCTAATGGTCACACTCAAAGCAGGTCAGAGTAGCGTGAATACGTGCAGTGAAAAGTCACACTTGCATTATTTGCCTATGTATGCAATGACATCATTAAAATTGATAGCACATAGTGTGTATATCGGAAATGGCAACACAAAGCGCTCTAACAAGTTTTTTTAAAACCCTTCTCCAGGGAAGAAATGTGTCTCCACTAAGCCTTGAGAAGCATAATAAAATAATGCACTTACATTCAAAAAAGACTGTTTCATTTTAATAATGAGTTCCGGATCCGTGATGTTTCTGGCGACAGATGTAATCTCATTAACTCTGCCAGACTGAGTTGTGAAATAATGGCTGAATGAAATTTTTATCACTGAAGAGGTCAGCCACAACTTTTACATAATAAGAACTTCAGGGGATGTGGAACGTTCTAGAAGAGCCCGTCGGCGGTGAAATGCCTTTTTTGTGTGTTTTGTTGTGGCTTGAATAGCATGCAGCCAGGTCTCATTATGTGCTTCTCAATCCTGATCACATTAGTTCATTAGCAAAGCTCATCTGCTCCAGGGCACAGCCTGTCACACATTGGCAAAAAATGCTTTCTACAGAGAGGAGCGTTAGGATTCAGAATGCCACGCTAAGTTCAAATTGTACAATCATTTGCTTCGACAAAATTTGCATTCAACAAATTAATAAGACAGAGGTAATGAGGATTCTGAACACACCGAACAAAATAATGATTTCATTTACTGTCTATGATTCTCCTCCACAATTCGTTGTGATTGAAAGTGTCGCTTTTAGATAATATGCTCGGCAAACCTCCAAACAATATCACATCAGAGTTGCACAGAGGTGCGGTGGGTACAGTTGTGCATATAAAGTATCCTGAAGCATCTGAGAGCATCGTATCTAAAGCATGTACGGCACACAATGTTGCATTTATTTCAATGTCCAATCAACAGGTTAAAGTAAATACTGATGACAAACTAGAACAATATATTAGTTCATTATTTAACTTGACAGGATTATGACATGAAGGGCCCACACAGACACTCGTATTCTAAAAATGTGGAAAATAGAAATAACAGATAATAAACACAAATTTACACCAGTTGTTGTTAAGATTCCCAAAAGCAAGTTAAAATTAAAAACATCTACTAAGACCTAAAAATTGTTTTTGCATATTAATCCACGTGCCTTAATATAGCAGTTAAAAAAAATAAGAAGAAAGAAAGTGAAAAAGAAGCAGTTACATTATAAAACCCATTGAAAACAGTAGAATGCATTCAGAAAAAAAAATTACAAGCCTCATCAGAAGAAGACAAATCCTTGATGTTAAGTGGTGATTCATTATAAGCGTATGATGCAACACTGAATTAATAAATGTTATACAGGTTTGTGTAAATGTTCCTTTTAGTGTTAAGAAATGGTGAAACCATTGCTGTGTCTCAAATCGACTACTTACATAGTATATAGTAGGCAAAAATGAGTATGAGTCATTAATAGTATGTCTGAAACCTCAGTATGCAAAAAACAGAAATATCCGAATGGTCTATACTACTTCCGCTGGGATTCGTGAGTGTGGATGGGATGGATATTTTTCTATCCCGTGATGCCACGGAAACGGAGCAACGGTCAAATTTCAAAAGCTATTTGAAATTAAATATAGCGGAAAACTTTAAGGCGCATTGGCCTCCATTTCCCACAATGCCATGAGGTATGATGTAACAAGCAGCGAATATAAAATTACAACAAGACGTTTTTGGAAGCCAGAAAACACAAGGATCGGAAAACCGTGTCTCTCTCTTCTGTATTGGCATGTAATATTTAAATATGCTTTAATCACATTTACAGAACGACACTGTGATTTCCTTGTGTCGGCACTGATGCGATCATAACACCCCTTACCCCTGTGTGAAATTGAAATCAAAAACATGAAAAATTGATGTTTCTGTTCAAAGGAACTGAACTTATCATAAACAAGTAATTTTGGGGTTGGCGAGAGGAGGGAGGTTTATCTGACAATTCTTTTCTTTCACCCGGACTTTGTCAAACAGGCTGCCCAAGATCAAGATATATATTGTGTTGCAGAAATAACAGTGATTATGCAGATTTTTTATGTTGGGCAGATGATGATTCATTTATACAGGTAAGGCATAAGGCATCTATTTGGGGTCAAAAAGAAAAGATTTCAACACGGCATGTTGAAAATAATTAATACATTAAATGCTGATTTTGACAGTTTCCCGGAAGTGTTATGTTTTTGAGCTTTTACATCTGAATTAAACTAAAGGTTGTTGTGTGGGTGACTCAAAAAGGATTACTTTTAGTCATTGTAACCTTGTTTTACTCACCGTTCAATCATATTAGCACAGTTCAGTCTTAGAAACAGAGCTATTAGTCAAATATGCCGAAAGGTCATGGCTTGAAGTTTGTTCGTAAATGTATTGCAACACACTGCAATGTGTGTTAATAAATAATTCTGGAAATTTCTGTTGCTAAGTCAATATGTGAATGCAATTAGCAGCCATTTGGATAACAGACATAATTGCACATTTAATTCTGGGTTGTTTAAATGAGGTTTAAATGTCACAACACTCAAATCTCATTTGCAATTCATATAGGTATAAATTAGCATGTCTTGCATATACAGAATTTTTACAGAGTTTAAAATTATATGCAGTGACCACAAACAGGGTTTGAGTGCACTTCAAAGCGTATTAATTACACGTCTTTTATTTAATGGCATGAAATTCATACATATTTAAATGCACTCAATTGTCTAAATACTTCCTGGTACTGCTGTATATTATATAAATGATAAAAAAATAAGCCTATAAACTCCAAAAATCTTGACAGAATCCCCAAAGATGGAGAGTCAAAACATACTTAATACATGTAAACCAATAAATACATGCACAATGAATACAGCCGCGGAAACACTTAAGAGACCACTCCAAATTTTATATCAAATCAACATTTCTAGATTTGTGGCCTTTCTAGTCCAGTGTTTCAACAAGATCAAACCTCAGGAATGTCATAAAGCCATCAAACAGGAAATGGCAAGACTGACATGATGACAAGATGCATAAAAACGGTGATAAAAGTTGAGGTCATCAAATAAACATTTTTCTAAATGTACAAATGTTGCATCGCTTCAACTTCAATCTGAACTTGTTTTCTTTGCTGTTTTTGAGGTCTGTTAAATACAGAGAAACCTTTTTTTTGTGGGAGTAATATTTTTAGTATTTCACAGAATGAAATTTTTTTTTTCATTTGACCTAAACACATAGGCCTTCATATATATAGTTAATTTGGCTGCATGTTTTTAAAGCCGGTTAAAAGTGAAACCCTCATCTGCTGAGCTCTATAACATTCAGGGAATTCATCGTTTTATCCATATTTTTGACATCAAATACAGTTTTATTGATTAAGTGTCCAGAATGTTGTGGTTTCAGTGAAGCTCTTTTAGTGGCTCAGCTCAGCAGAGACAATAAACGCGATTAAAGGAAGCCAGAAATGATTCTTCAAGCCATGAGATCGAATACATAATGTTCTCTAGAGAACCTTTCAAAGGTATACGAAGGGAGTGATCCACATTGCAGTATAACAAAAATATGAAAATGGTGTCTGGCTATAAAATTATGTCAAATTCACATTTTGTAACGGCGGGTGTATTAAAATTATAATGACGTTCAATCATTTTATTTTTAATAGTAGACAAAGACTGAAGCAAGAAAGCTGAACTTTGTTTGTTAAACTAAAAAGTAGACTGAAGATGCCATAGTAATACGGCATAAGAAACAACAGTTGATAGGTATCTAAAGTTTCCACTCGAGTGGAATCCAAACCATATGATGTAAGACACTCACTAAAACGTCTTGTCTGAGTGTAGGGAAGGTGCGGTGGATCTGATGAGCAGAGAAATGCATTTGGCACTTAAACTGACAACAAAAGTCCCACTGAGTTCTTGCCACATGCCAGCTCTCGAACGATGCTGAAAGCGTTCATTTTCTCCCTTGGAAGAAAGTCCAACCGCAGCCACAAATCTGCCTTTCCACCCAAATAAATAAGAAAACTAAACAACAACATTGCCCACACCATATGCATCAAGACGATCCCTGATCAACTCTACCAAAACTGGTACAAAGCAGCGATGTGGAGTGGTGGTTTTGAAAAGCAGCTCTCCTGTGTGCGAATACATTACGCATCCAAGAGGCATACGTTTTATCGATCTCCCTTTGTTGCAATTTTTACAGACACCCATTCAGTATGTCACTCGCAAAAAAAGAGGTAATGAGACATTATTTTGGGAAAATCATTGCAAAGTGTATATGGATCGATGAACTCTATGCTCAACCAGCCAGAATGGTGAATTTAATAAGTGAGCGTTTGTATATTCCTACCTTCCTCTTGCGGTACCGAAAGACAGAGATGGGGAGAAAACTGAGTAAGAGAGACAGAAAGAGAGAGGGAGACATGGGAAAGAGGAGAACAGGTTCGCTCCACACTGGCAGAGCACAATGTCATGAGAAACTGATAGTGACCTTGCCGAGGTCTTGCACCCCTGTTGTAATTATATAAGTTCCAGTCATTAAACAAAAACTTGCTTGGTGGCCACAGAATTAATTGCTGTGTGGTGGACTGCCAGCGCTGGGCACGATGCCTGCAAAGTCCAGAGGGAAAATCTTTACTGGGTCTGGGCCGAACGGTCAGGCAAAGCTGAGCCATCTATGTGAGCCCACTTGAGCTGACATGAATTGATTTATTGACTGATTTATGGTATTTCATATTAAGTACAAGATCTAGCAAAGAATGCAAATCATTTTGCCAAAAGAAATAAAAAATAAAATACAAATAACTTTACACAACCAGTCAAAAGTTTGGAAATGCATGACTGAAATGTTCTAATAATCTCAAGGTGTATGCTTAAATGTCTGAAATTACTTATCAGCATAAATCAGCATATGTTATTGTGACAACAAATCATTTTCTTTCTAAATAAAGAAAAATAAAGAAGTGTTTCCAAACTTTTGACTGGTAGTGTATAAACATGCGTGAATAATAAAACATAATAATATTCACATTTGTCAATAATAAACAATAATATTCACAATAGTCAATGATAAACAATAATAATCCTCTAGCTTCTTGGTAGAGTAGAGTATAGGCTACTTACTACCGCAAAGATCATTGGTTTGATTCAACCTGATCTCCTGGGATTCGCAATTATTTTACAAGATGGCTAATTTGTACGAAGTTGTATGATGTGAATCGTACAAAAACATATGATTATTAGAAAAAAGCAAGATGCCAACTGAAGCCCCATCCCTAAGCAAATCGCTCGAAAATATATACATTTAGATCATACAAATACTTACATATTAGCCTTCTAAAATCTGAATACCCGTGAAATAGTGTTTTTTAACTTTAGGGTATACACACATACTTATTAAATGCATGCAAAACTGGAATACACTGTAAGACGCTTCGACAAAAAGCATCTGCCTGATGCATAAATGTAAATGCTTACCAACTTTTAAAAGAGTGTAAAACATCTTGCTGAAATTACAGGTTGTGCATTCAATCGAGCTGCCAAAATAGCTGTTTCCCAAAAACATAAACAAAACTTCACAAGCTAATAAGTAAATATGACATTCTGTGGTACTACGTGTGCCATTTGATGTCTATTGCAATATTTGTATCCTGAAGCAAAACCATTGGTGACCAAAAACCAATTAGATTCTATCTTTGCATTTATGAACTAGATTAGACGTTTTTCATTGTACTGTAAGACAGGCTCTTTGAAAAGATCTGAAATGAAGACATAATCCCAGCGGTGCATTTGGAGTTCGTCTTATATTTCAGCAAAATGTACCCCGGCGAACAGTTGCCTTGAAGAGCACAACCTAACAATGTGGATGACAAAGTAATTAGCAGTACATCTACTGAGCTCAGTTATTCAATTCCAACAAAGGGGCATTAGCTTTAAAAAAAAAAATACAAAAGAGCAGCACATTGGTCCTGTGATGGGGCTGTTGTTCTCTCTGAGGCATGTAATGAATGGAAAACGAATGCTCGGAGGAAACATGCTGGTCATGAGATGACCTTTTTATTGCAGAGAGCAGTGGTTATAATAAAATAACTGAATTTACATTTCAGAGGCCTGGCAGTGTGGTAAGGTAATAGTGCTTCAAGTGGTTCTTCATAGGTTCTTTGGGAGGACTGAGGTGCTTTATAGAACCGATGAAGAACCATACGGCCACCCTAAAGAACCTCTAAAGAAGTTATGAAGAACCACTTAAGCACCAAGATATGGTGCTATAAAGCACTAAAAGTGGTTCCCTTATGATGGTAGGGTCAGTTGTGGTCTAGTGGTTAGAGAGTTCGACTCGTAGCCAGAAGGTCGTCGGTTCAATCTCAGTGCCACCAGGAAATGACTGAAGTGCCCTTGAGCAAGGCACCTTACCCCTGCTTGCTCTGCAGTGATAGCTGCCCACTGCACCCTACTTGTAAGTCGCTTTGGATAAAAGCTTCTGCCAAATGAATAGATGTAAATGTAATGATGACGAGCAAAGGTGCTTTATAACTCCATATCTTGGTGCTAAAGTGATTCTTCAGAGGTTCTTCAGAGGTTCTTTAGGATGACTGAGGTGCTATGTAGAACTGCTAAAGAACCATACGGCCACCCCAAAGAACCTCTATAGCACCATATCTTGGTGCTGAAGTGGTTCTTTAAAGTACTAAAAGTGGTCCTTTGCTCGTGACTTTTAGTGCTATATAGCACCATTTTTTTGAGTGATGAAGATTTCAGTGAGATCTCAACATTAGCTCAGCACAGCAAGATATTGTTGATGATACACAGAGCTTCTTAAGCATTAGGACTCGTTCTCACATTGACATGATGAATGCCAGCTTCCTCCTGGCTATCTGTACGGAACTGAAGGATAAGGAGGAATTTATAGCTACAAGAGAGAGTCATTTCTCAAAGGATTATCTCAAGTTGGGGTTTCTCTTCCATCGTGAATATGGCCTCTTGAGACCTAGAGAGTCACTATAAATATTAAACACGTCCTTCCCCTGCTATGGAATATGTCTGTGGCCTTCAGCGAACATGAATAGTGTTACTAAAATTGAGAAACATTTTGTAAATATGTTGTTATCCTTTCGGCAAAGAAGCGAAAACGTGACAACGTCTTTGTCCTGTGTCAGCCACAATAGTGCCTCGAAACAGAGGGGCATGAGACGCTGTTGGTTGCCATTGTTTTATTTAATCCTCCAAATTAAAATGAATTCATTTAAATTATCACACTAAATGAGCAATGTGGGATTTTTAGCAGGATCTATTGACAGAAATGGAATATAATGTACAAAACTATTTCTTCAGAGGTGTATAAAGCCCTTCTAAAGGAACTTTTATGTTTGTATTACCTTAGAATAAGCTACTTCTGTCTACATACAGAGCGGGCCTACATATATTGAATTTGGCTGCCATGTTTAGTACAACAGCCCTAAAAGGACCAACAACTCTACAAAGCATGTTTCCTCTTCATCTCCCTCTTCCCTCCTGTACGTAGTCTGGTTGTCCCTGACTTTACAAAGGGACTAACTTACTCCTAACTGCTATCCTGCTGTCAGATCAAACGTCTTTAACAGCATTGGTGCTGTTAGCTAGCTCTACCCTCAAACATGCTGTGCAATGCAAAAATGAAATGCTTAGCTTTGTCATAGCTCAGACCACCCAAATGCTAATGCAAATGAATATAATAAGCGAAGACGACATGAGTATATACAAGCAGCACACTGCAAAATAAACAATGACACTGCTCCGTTACACAGCTAATATTACAACAACAACATATCTTGGCTCTAACAAACAGAAAAAAACATGTTACTCACATACTGATACGAATCAAAGTAACCTCCTCATGTGGTAAGTATCTCCATAGATATATATTGATAAATGCCAGTACCACGGGTTCTAACGCGTCTCTGCTGGAAAGTATTTATAATATTAATGCAAGTCCTTGCTCCTGCCTTATTTTACTCCTTCTTTTTCTACTTAAAAATCCAGAGACCCTTTATTCTATGTAATAAACAAGACATCGCTTTTACTACAGTCTTTCTAAAGCCCGCATGATCTCTTCCCTACGTCAACATGAGAAGACATGCCGATGACATCATTTTGTGATGTGGTTGCCACCATCTTGTTTGGACGGAGAAATAGGTTGCAATTATCAAACTCAGCACTAGTGGCCGCTAATAAACCCATTCTAGACCTTTAACATAGCTGTCGTGTAGACAAGTGAATGAATAACAATTGCTGGTATTGTGACATACCCCTTTTTGTGTGACAACATGCCCAACTATTGGGCCACAGTCTTTCATATTCAGTTAGTACTGTCCACCAGTTGTAAAACAGTTGACACAAGCAGAGACTACCATCGAGTTTGGTAAGCGTCCATAAAGAAGCTTGTCAAAAATATAGTTTTGACATTGACATTGACAATCCGTTCTATGAACAAAATACTGCTTCATTATTTGCACCAAAAAGCAGTTAAATATGCACCATAAATTCATCTCCTCCCAGGATAAAAGAACTGTCGTACCTGTAAAGGTTGATATGCATTTTTCTGATACATGAATATCAGATATATGTAACTGATAAAACAAATAAAAGAGGTTCAGTATTGGCTTATTTAACTCTTAGCCCCGGTTTCACAGACATGGTTTAAGACTAGTCCCAGACTAAAATGAATTGTAATTCTTAACTGAAAATAATATGCACATCAGTAATGTTTTTTTCTACCCTATTTTAATAAAAAGCGACTTGAACAGCCTAAATTAATTAAGGCATAGTCCTGGCTTAGGCAAAGCCTTGTCTGTGAAACCGTTCTAAGTGTATTCATTTTAAATATCTGCTTCTCTCACAGTTTGGCATGAAGAAACGACCATG
The DNA here is from genome assembly GCA_008369825.1 of Triplophysa tibetana. NCBI lineage: Eukaryota > Metazoa > Chordata > Actinopteri > Cypriniformes > Nemacheilidae > Triplophysa > Triplophysa tibetana. The sequence continues at coordinate 2,908,964 of CM017907.1, forward strand.
TTACCTGAGAGATGTCAACGAAACTAAGCTGCAAACAGCAAACCAATTCCCAAACAAAGCATGATGTGCAAAGCTCTTTTTATGAGGGTGAAAGTCTAACAGCCCCCTTAAGTGCAGTCAGAGATGCTCCAAAGCCCACAACCTAAAACATCCCCTTTATAGCACACATGAAACACAGAATTCATAGTGTCAAAAGATGGTAACCTTGAAGGTGAAACTAACATGTGCCCTGGTGCCAAAAGAACCATGCCACTCAACATTACATTCACAGCACCATTCAAGCTAAAAGTTTATATAAATGTAAGGCTAAATGTAATTTTAGTAAATCTAAAAGAAAAGAAGAATATGTGAATAGGAAATTGGATCACACAACTTTAACCACTGAACTTTCTTAAAATGACCTTACACAGATACAAAATCAAAAAAGTCCAATAAAAAGTCATCATTTTCTTTGAAGCCTCAGAAATGTCTGATGCCAGTACATGTCACTTAAATTACTTCAGATATAAACACACATCCAGTGGCGGTTTTAGGCACTGGCGAACCAGGCAGCCGCCCGGGGCGGCACTTTTTCACGACACGTGGGGGGGCGGTACAAGCGCTTGAAAAAGAAAAATAATCTGCGCTGCAAAGCGGGTTTCTATTATCTATAATATAACTGTCTGTGTGGGGAATTGGCAAATTGCCGCCTCTGCTTGCTGAGAAGCGGAGAAACTGTGTAAAAAGTGTAAAGGGGAGGGGCCGCACCCGCGATGGACAGTTCACCTCTCCCAAACAGAGCGGACAAGGAGGGGGGATCCACTTAGTGGGCTAAAGTCAGTCACACCTTGACTTTCTTCCAAATAACGCACATTTCATTCATAATATTAAAGCACAGGACTATAATTTACGTGGTTTGATTTTTTTCTGAATTGTGTGTGTGAAATGTCTAATAAAGTTAAAGCTTTTTTTAAAGTAAAAAGTTAATCCAAAACGATTATGTGGAGGTGAAGTGGTTTAGTCTTGACTTCTGGTCATGAGTGACAGTGTTGGGGGGGATGTGAAATCTGTTGATTGCCAGATAAACACAGCGACAGCGATGGAGAGAAAAATGTTTAAGCCGTCAGGTGCCCAATATAGGAAAAAAAATAAAATTAGAATAGGAGAAAGGAGCAAAAGATAAAGGTATGCAACTACTTACTCTCTGTATGATTGCGGTGACGTTATCCATGTCATCAATGAAGGGCTAATGTTAATTGGTGGTATAAAGTTAACTCTTAGTTTGTTGGCCTTCTTTCTATGATGCTTGCTATTCTTATACAACAATAATTCGGTCTTAACTCAACAAACACGAGATCTAATTTCACCATAAGATTGTGCTTTGCAACAAAACTGTTACAAGTAAAGTTATTATTTATTTTCATCATTTAGGTTAATGTTGGGACCTGTAATTAGCCATTGAAATGGTAGGAAGTTAAAAAGACGAACATTTGCTATAATTCTGTTGCGTGACAAAGAATATAATTCGAGGCAGTAACCAAGAGGCTAATTGTTCCTCCATTAGATTAGATTAATATAGCGTCTAATGAGTCATGACAGACATTTGGCATGTAAGGGCATGTTTATTTAAATTTGCAATTCATAAGAGTTACACTGTAGTCTACTGTCTTTTGATGTCAATTTCAATTGCAATTCAATTGCAATTTCAGGGGCACTTCTAAAGTATTTTAGAGTATCCTCTGCCACTGGTCAGCGATCAAAAACCATCAGCCTCCTTATAACTTTTATGCAAGATAAGGATCTATCGGAGATCTACCCCAACTTTTGGACTGTTCTCAGGATTGCACTTACTCTGCCAGTCACTGTGGCTCAACCAGAGAGAAGCTTTTCAAAAGTTGATCAAGTCGTACCTGAGCTCAACCATGTCTCAGGAACGGCTCACTGGCCTTGCTATCATCAGTATCAATCACTCAATAGGGGGCAGATTTCGTATGATGACATTATTGATGATTTTGCATCAAGGAAGGCCAGAAATGTCAGGTTTTAGTTTGTGATTTCTGTAAGTGCAATAGTGTAATAATAAGATTTGCTTTTGTGTGATTTGTATGATGAAGGATTTGTGCTATTTAAAATATTTATTCTATATTTTATTTGTATAATATTCTTAATATTTTATATTATTGTTGTTCTCCGCTCATGTTACATCATGATTGTACATATGTTGCCACTTTTATGTACATAGAATATATTTAAGTTCTGATAACTTATACTGTTTTGTGCAGAATTGTGTTTTTAAAATGTTCTGTCGAAGGATTTGTGCAATTTAGAAATATAGGGTTCGTCTTACACTTATATAGTTATGGTAAAACATGGCTGATTTTTTTTTCTGGGATGGGTGGGAGTAGGTGGGGGGGGGCACCCACAGGGGATCTCGCCCGGAGAGTGATTCAATGTACCGCCACTGCGCACATCTTATATAACAGAATATGTGATTTCAATCTACTATACACAACCAAAGCACTGAATTAAACACATACTTTACAGAAGACTTTAGATGTTCAATGTTTTCATTTCTTATATACAAGCTTCAAAAATCTTTACCTGCTTTTGTTCGACGCCTTTAAAGGACCCATTCTTTTGCTGTTTTATAGGCTTTGATTATGTTTTTTGGGTGTTTAACAATGGATGTTTATGTTTTGAATTTTAAAAAACGCTTTATATTTCACATATATCGAGTCTATTGTTCACCGCTGTCCATCTTCTCACGCAAATTCTGTTAAATACAATATCTCGCTTGGCACTGAACTTTGAGATGAATCATTTTGCAAATAGAACCCTGAATATAAGAAACTCTTTGAAAAACTTCCCAGGGTGAGACCTCGAGAAGCTGAATGATAAAAAGCCACGGGAATGATTTTGCAAATTCTAGTCAAAGGGTGGCAACCGTGCTAAAATATATCACAGTTTTGATTTATTTTAAAATTGTATTTGCAATACACACACCGTCCTTACTGCTAACAAGGACAAATCATGTGCATTCACAGAAAATTGTAAATCAGACTTTCCAGTCTACATTATCTAAAATAAGAATACTTAAAATGAGTTGGTTTAAATATATTATTTCCACATCAGCTCTCATATGTGATCTTTTCTTTGAGTGGCATTATTGACCCGGACCTGGAAAAAATAGAGCCGTGCTTCCACTCCAGAAAGCTCAAATCTTTATGGATCCTCTCATTCCTGGCTCAAGAAATAATCCCACTTGATGGTAAAATTTCTCAGAGGATTTAAACCCTTTGAAAGCGGTGATTGACGAAAGCAACCTTTTCTGTTTTCAACACACCGTACCCTGTTACAGCCACATGACATTAGACTTATTAATAAAAACGTCATGCTGTTATGTGCATAATGCTCGACATACAATGCTCAAATAAGATACGGTTGTAGCACTTCTATGATATATAAATAATTAATAACACGCCGGTGCGCTACAAATCCTGCTTGATTTGAACAAAATAATGAAAATGTCTTTTCATGTCTAATCCTACCGTGACGCTTAGATAAATCGGAAAGGGAATGGAGAATATAGAAATGCACAAAAAAGGAGAGATTTAATCATAAATACAGGTATTGATTTATGAACAATATGGAAAGCCGTTAGCGGACGTTTGCACTGGAGAGCTGAGACATTATTAAAATGAATGGGTACAGAAATCGGTCCAGACATCATAGAGATAGCTATTTAAATCAAATCAATACACACTCACTGCAGGAGAACACTTTTAACATAATAGAAAATGAAGGGCTGATATTAATAAACATTGCTTATACTGCATGAATGGACCGGGGAAGTGGAGGAAAACAAGTCTCAAGTTTTCTTGGTGGCTTATATTGAGATTGCAAATACTCTGAATTATTTGTCATTGTTGTTGCAACAGAAAAGTCTTCAGTTGATTAATATGTATTCTTTGTTTGTTATATAACACACTGGGGGCTAGTTTGATGTGATTACATGACAAGCGACAAGAGATTTTGTCGATCGCTTGGATTTTATTTGTCTGGTTTGCAACAATGGCCCAGACCACTGTCACCCGATGTTCTGCTTTTTGTTTCAATCTTTCCAACCGTAGCTTTTTTGGTAAACACAGATTATCTAAAACATTTGTGCACTCTGTGGAGACCCTACACCCCACAGAAACCCAAATCCTTTTGTGGAGGAACAATTAAATTAAGTCTTATTGGCACAACCTTAAAAATGGCATTCGTAATGAAACATCAGTCCTCTTGAATTCTGAGCAATGATTTGCACCAAGGCGCACACATTTATTCTAGTTAATTCTTTGATTACAAGCAATTATGTGCCACATTGACACAGGTTGCGATGCATAGGGCTCCGTTTAATTCAATTCACTATAAGGTTCATTTGGGCCCATTTCATAAGCTATACTTAGAATGTAATTTTTGTAAGACTGAGTGAAATGCCTTCAGCTTATTCAGCGTGTTCTCAATCGAATTTATGAAAAGACAAACATATAGCGCATGACACTTTAGAGACGGACAGTACTGAAGGAACCACCGCAACTACAGATCTATAGAATCCCAAAGACCGATACAAAATGCATTATGTTAAAAGTGTTGGTGTGTTCCAACAAATTTTAGAAATCACACAAAACAGAATAAAACATTTATAGTGACAAAATAGGAACATAAACATGTTGATCTCATTTAATAACGGTAGAAAGTCAACATAGTATGAGATGAATACTACTATTTGAAAATGTTAATGAGATCACCTGAGACTTCCAAAAACATCACTAAACTGTACTAAAAATGGACAGCTCTGTTGTAAAGAATTTAAATAAACCAAACTCTCAAAAAAATGCTGGGCTATTTTTGACCCAATGCTGGTTTTGAAATTTGACATTTTTTAGAGTGCACAAATAAAGCATATATAACATTTGGATTATTTATTTCTTGGCTATTTGCAATGCTCCATAATGTCAAGATATAGCACGTTTATTGTTGTTTTCAAATCCCCTTTCGGATCTCACAGCAGAAAAACAGGGCCTTGCTATCAGATTGTGTTAACCTGTTCTAGAATGGCTAAGAGCCACTTAACACATCATTCACCTCTGTCAGCCACCACTTTGCGATATACAGCTGCCACAGTAACCTCCATATGTTTACAGTATATAGATGGTTTCATCTTGACAACATAAAAAAACGTTACTACGGATCGACTCTTTTGGAACTACAACTTGTTCCGGTACAACACAAACAATAGAGTGCATGTAGATTATATTATATGACAATAAACAGAAACCGAGAAGAACCGTTACTTGGCTAAACTTGCCTCTCCGATATTTTTGATATACGGTTTGTTTAAATGCGACCAAACTCCAGGGCCCATTCAACAAATTTGTCATTTAATAAAATTGAACAAATCGTTTATTAACTGGGCAACTGCTGCGTTATGGAAGTGACGTAAAAATACTCTGAAAATTAATTTGTTACAATTATATATAACCATCTGTTCAAATTTGAATGAATCGTTGTTTGTCTAAACATCAAATAATGTCAGTCTATGAAATAAAATTGTATTAAAAAGGGGCAATAAACATGCGTTATGGATGTGACAAAAAAGGATGCGGTTTTTGGGAGACGATAAACTTTGTAGGATTTCTGTAAAATAAAATGCACAATCCTGAAACAAAAATACCCAGTCAATAGAGAAGGGACGTCTCTTTAAATAAAAGAAAATAGTTACTTTATATTAATTTTCATGTCTCCATTAATGAGGAATATGTACGGTTATGTGAAAATCCTGAAAAGGGCACTTACCTGAATATGAAAAATCATGCGGTAAAAACAAAATAAATGCTTTACAAATTTGAGGAGAAATCTCACATGGGTATTTGAACCCCAAAAGTAAATATCTGCGCTGTTACCATAGTTAAAAACCTGGTATAAACGTTTTTTTTCGTGGTAAGGTTGACATTTTCACGGAATGGCCCAATTGCAGTTGTTATACAATAAAATAATAATATTTATTAATATTAACATAAATAAAATATAAATAGTTATATATTATAAAACAATAGGCAAACACAAACCTAACATTAACTGGGGATCCGGCGCGCCTAAAGGCCCCTGATTACTTAATATGATTGAAACACACTGAATCTAGCAATTGCTTCACTGAACTGCAAGCATGTATAGTAAATCCATTCAAACACTTAAATCCAGCTGTTGTTAATGCATTTAGCGTGCAAATCATTAATCACAAGCACAGACTGTTTTCTTGCATACATATGCCTATGAAATATGTGAAAAGTAGATTGAATGTAGTACCTTGAATCTTTAAAGCAGTCGCTATGCAATCAATCAGCTTAGATCTCATAATCATTACTGCACCTCGTGGATTAACTCACACAACCCATTTTTCATTCACGAGACGTGTGAACAATTGTGTATTTACATTAAACAAAGCTTTGTGCACATCATTTAAATGCCGGGCATCAGTGAAAAATAAGTGCGTTGGTTTATATTCAGGTCATATTTATCATTTATAACTGCAGAGGTTATTTGAACACAGAGTTGGTCAGTTTTTGTTATGTTGTGGGAATATTGGCCTATGCTGGGAGTATTTCCATAAACCTCTTGAAAAATCCAATGGGATGAGTGCTGAAACAAAATGTATACCTCGAATTCATTTTTATATGTACATGACACAAAAATCAGTTATTAATATACAAAATGGAAAAACCGCAGTTGACAAATATGTACTGCCAATTATTTTCCGCATGTTCTCTGTTGATGAAATAAGCAAAATATAAAATATTCTTCATCATAATTTAACTACTTAGTGCAACTTTTCAAGTTAGTACATATGCATGTTTCATATATAAGTAGCATAAACTGTTGATTTTTCCCAAAGAAAACAGGTTACCTATTTAAATAATATCCCTGCCGTCCTTTCCAAAACTTGTCTCTTCATATTTCGTGATTTTAATTTTTTCCAATCGTTACTGTTATGAGTGTCACTTTGCTGTTTATGTTTGTCACAGTTTTGCAAATATCTAACCAATTAAATGTATTAAAATTGCTGGTCAACTTTGACCGCACAGTTTATAATCATTTTAAAAGTGCAGTGTTCAACTTCCTGAAAAACAGCGAATTTAGACAACTAATGTAAGGAAAAACCTCAAGTTTTAGAAGGACAATGATGATATTTTACACCACACCAATTTTCCAAGATTATAAACATAAAGATAACTGTGATTTTGCCAAACACAGTCTGTTTTGAAATATTAATTTGACATTACTGTCAAAACACATATCCATAATGCTATCTCATTTTAAAATGTAATTACGGTTACCGTCCACAACCGGACATTTCATATTCCACCAATTCATACATTAAGAACAATGTATTTTAATAGTAAAAAAAACGTGTGAAATTGTAGCCATTGAAACCAAATACCATTCAGACAATTGAAAAAATGGTGTCATGCACAACTATGTCTAGGTGAGATGAATAGCAGCCATTTTAAGATGTTTTCACATCACTGTCTAAAGAACTCTCAAAACTCAGTAAAGAGCCTTCATATGAAACTACAGGGTAAGTGTCATAACTGCAGGAATCCATGAGAGGTCTAGACAGCCATCTTGTGTGTCTCCGACGGTCCTTCTTCAGTGGTTAAGTACACTCGTTCCCTGACACCAATAAGTTCTGACAGACCACTGTCTCCACGCTGGGATTTATTACAGCATGACCATCATCAGCTCCTAATCTGTGTGTTTGGATCACTTCATTATACTGCACCTGCAGTCACCGCAGGTCCACTACAGAACCAGAACAGGGCATGCGACACAAATTATAAGCTCTATTGCTTTATAGTTACAGATGCATCAAGGTCTTTATTGCCCTTCAATTTTTCCAATTCTCCTCCGAATTATTCGCCACATCGAGCGCAGAGGATCTCTCAATGACAATCTCCTGATTCCTAAACAATGATTGGCAGCGGTGTGGTGTTGTTGTTTTGCAGTTGTTTGTAGGAAAGGTCTGTCATTTAAATAATCAATTTGATTGGCCGTCGATGTGTACAATTTTCACAATATCTGCAGAGACGAGTTGCGCTAACAGCGAGCAAAAGCGAATAAATGTCATTAGCATTCCACGGACACTGAGCGCCCTATGAAAAAGTGTGAGAAAGGAAAAAAAAGAACTGATTTCCAGTTGCCCTGGTTACCAGTTGAGTCCAGGCTTTCTGATTACCACCTCACTCGCTGTGAGCTTTTCATTACAACTCAGACATTGCACGATACTCAACCAGACTTTTAATGAACAATATAGCCTACTCCGATGAGAAGCCCCGTCCCACTTTGACGATAACACGATCGTGATCTCATTCTGAGCTGTTAGCACCTTAAAACTTTCTCATTTGAAACTTTACCATCGCATGCTTAATTCAATTGCGGCAGATGGGAAAACGAGTTCCAAGGGAATGGAGAGTTACTGTAGGCGAAATTTCACAGATGCACAATTGAGTGAAAAGCAACTGGAGACTATTTTTGTCTTTTTACAACGGTTGCGGTGCTCTAATTTGATTGGCTCAACAAGATTTTGGAACAGAACTGGGTTATTTCGCTATTTTTTGCTTTTGTTCGATGTTTCAGGATCATTCAGAAAGGGGATGTTCTCACCAGTGAGACTGTAGTGAGAGATGGAAACTTGGAGCGCAGCAAGAGCAATTGCAGAAAGCTCTCAGCGGGAGGGACAATGTGCTGATATTTAGAATAACAGCGCTTTTGCTCAGGCAATATTAGCTTTATTGAATTTAGAAAGGTGTTCAGTTGACTGATAGATAGTTTAAATGGAGTAGATGGTGTGGAATATTTTGCGGATGTCTACACACATGAGCACCACACAAAGGCTCACACAAAGCTGAACAAATCCAAAGAAAATTACTCTAAAGTTTGACTCTTTCTCTGAAAAGCAAAAAAGAAGATATTTGGTGTAACCAAACAACGGCAGACCTGCAGTTAATGTAAGTATATGCAAAGTATATGAATATCTTTACTTCCAAAAGTTAAAGTTAATACAATGCAATTACTTATAGCTAATGAAAAGTAAAAAATCTGATGATCTGTAATTTGAAAATGGATGATTTGTCAACTGTCGGAGCCCTTTTTGAGCCTACACATGAAAACGCATGTTGGAACTAAAATGGCGGTAACTCATGAATTCTTTGGAATACAGACTTACGTTGGTCTCGTTTGAAAAAAGAAAAGAATTTGATTATTGCAAAAAAATTAAAATAAAGGTAAGGTTGTTAGGTTTATTGTAAAAAAAGAAATAAAAAAGAATATGTTTTTATTTGATTAAAAAGTACATTAAAAAAATATGGGTCGCAAAAGGAAAACAAAAAATCTAAGCACACTCTTTTTAGAAAAAATAATCAATTACTCTCCCTACATAAACTATTTAAAAAACACCAAAGAAATCTGTATTCTATTTCTGTTTCCAATGACATATAGTTTGTCATTATTTGATTAGAAATTTCAAGCACAATATTGACGCAAACTTAGGTGTCCCGTATATGGAACATGTGACAGTCAACAGTCTACAACATGAAGCAAATTGAATGCTTTTTCTTTATTATTTCATAATGGCTCTCTCACTCATTTGAAACCCAACAGCATCTATCAGAGGAGTTTAGCTACTCATTTCAACTTTCTTTCGATGTAAATGTCTGACCGACAAACACAACCCACAAACAGAAAGAGGAAATTGCTAGACTCGTACTTTCATTGTTATCGATCCTGACTTGATAAACCCAAAAAACGAGACAGAAGTGAAATAAATGCGCCTCTCTCCTCCAATAACCATCTACTGATTCCTCTAAGTGGTCTGGAAAAAATAACCTTACATTTTTTCGTAAAGTAAGACCCATTCATTTATCTGAATCAAGGGAATTATACTTTTCAGTTCACAACACACTAAAATTTAGCCATTAGTGGCAAAGCCTAACTCGTCCTTACAAAATAAACTGCTCAGTATGCTTGAAATACACACCATGGTAGTTAATAGAGTTTTTTGGACAGACATGTTTTATTACGTTTTAAAAGTAACATTTGCCCTCTAGTTCTTACTGCTGCTCTTTAACAACTCACTTCATGGAGAGTTTAGTTTAAACTGACGCAAAACATGTAAATAGTTTCAATCTCAATACTCACAGATATGCCTTCAGGCAGATCAAACTTTCACACTGGTCAGGTTGTCAGGAACTCAGCAGGGCACCTATTTCCTAATTTATATGTGCAAATAAATTACATTAGTCTGACTGCTGTGTGATGGATTGTTGCACACATTGGATTATAACATACATGCAGTTGTGTAACGCTATCAGCGGTAAATTACTGTACATATGATATAAAACTTAACATTACAAGTTATGTAGGAAAACATAAAACAAAATAGTTGCAAAAGTTATATAAGATTTTTTAAGGCTGCAACATGTAACTATAATCGGTTCCCTCCATATCACCATCAATTGTATTATTAAAGGTGCTGTGTGTAAACCGAGGACCAATTTACAGAAATGCAACACTGTAAAACTTTGCTGTAACTTCGCAGCAGGTTTGCCAAAACTTACAGTAGATTTAAGTTTAAACTTACCTAGTTTATATATTTTTCTTTTATAAAACAAGACTAAATATGTCAGGTCACTTTTCTTGTCATGAAAATCTATCATAATTTAGGAAGTTTGAAATATTTTTAAAACAACAAGAAAATGCTTAAGAAGAACGTAATTTTTGCCTTTTTTTGTCTCTTTTTGCTCATTTTGAATCTCAAAAGTCAAATTGTTTTCATTTTGATTAAAGTGATGGAAAACAGTACTAATAGGAAAGTATTATTAAGTTTAATTCAATAAATTGATATGTGGCTGTAATATTTACAGATCATAAGAATCATGTATTTTAGGAAGCCATTGGCTTGTCCTTATTATGCCAAACAAAACAAACAAAATGCACCTCGACTCAACTTTTTTTTTAAAAACACACTTATCTCTAACGGTGTCATTGATGATGCAGCATGTGGTTCCTGCGATTAAACAATGCTTTTGGGCGAAAAGCACAAAAAAGGTTCACTGTGTTTTAAAAAAAGGCTGGAAAAAAGCTGTACGTGTGGTATTAATGCATCAAAAATAATGTTTATATAGCTCGCAATAAGAAGTTCAACGGTAACCATAGTTTCCACAGGTTGTAGTTATTTTAACCACAGTATAACTGAAGTAATGTGGCAATAGCCATCATTGTCGTAAAATGACAAAGACTCTGAAAGCATCTTGCACAGTTTGACCACATAATAAATAACAGTGACATGATAAAATCAAACAAGGTTTTTTTGAAACCCAACTTTCAACACAAACACATTTTACTTCTCAAACTTCAGGAAGTGAATCCAAACCTCTACTGTGTTGTGCTCAGCTTGCTAATCACCTCAGAAGATTTACAATGAAGCTCTGCAGCAGGTGTTTTTCTGGCATTCAGTAAGTAGACAATGGCTGAAAGCCTGAACACTAAATTCTCATCTGGTTCCCTAATAGTGTGCGAGGACTCCAGCAGGGCGACTCACAGCATCAGAATGAAATGAAGCTAATAAGAAGAGGCGTGTGACAGAAACCAAGGACACTTACACAACAACTTTTGATTGAGATCTGTGTCCGGAAATCTGTTGTTTTCCGCTCTTTCTTATCAATCCATGCATCATTTCATTCCTGATGTCAGCTTTATGGTGCCGATGCTAAAATTCCTGGGGCCTGGGACAAAATATGTTTAAGGGTGGGCAATTTCTCCCCAAGATCCAGTACTTAAAAGAAAGCTAAAAAGAAGTCCCGGGACAGAATTCCCCCTGAAAGTGTCTCTTATACAAACACGCAGTCTGTGTTTTGGCACACGAGGAGTGATACGGTTGTCAGGCAATCAGTCAATTGATGCCGTAATGTCATTGAAGTCCCCTGGCTGTTTCTAGTCTCTAATATTAAGTTCGGGAAAGATTAATACACGTATATATGCATAGTGATAAGGGATGACAAAAAATCCCTGGTGAGACTAATGTCAATATATAAAAAAAATCTCATGGAGAGATTCTTCTTTTATCATTTATTTGATGATATTGTTTTTACCCTCAGAGGTTCAATACATAAATAGACGGATACACGCTAAGATAATGCATAATGACTGCTGATTCCCTTTGATGGGTTTCCATGGAAACTTCTCTCATACATTTACATTCCAATAGCGGCGGTGAAAAGCTAGACGCGTGTTACCGTAAATGCTAACATCAAAATTGTTTCAGGCGTTAGTAGGTCACGGTTTATGTGTCCGGACACACAGACGTCCAAAAATGTATTACCAACAGATCAATTTGATGCAGAAAGATGAAATACATTCAAGGCTGGCGAGACATTTTTATCACGTTCAATTAGAGTTTGCAAATCTCGAGCTAACCATTTTAATAAACGTAATATTTTATTATGACTCCTTGCAGCATTACTGCCCTGGACCGCCAAAAGATGATTTTAACATCAAGATTAACCTTTGTTTAATTTTTTAATCGTTTAAGCAGAATGGAGCCAACACAAAGAACAAAAAATTAATGTGTCGTGCTAAACAGCTAGTGTGGCCATCCAGCAACTGGTGTTCTCCATCGACGACATGTGAAAAGCAGATGGGGTTGCTTTGAGCTCCATCATTTCTCTGGCTCTATGGTCCATCATCTGGCATTTATACTTGGCCTGTTGTTAGCACTTCAGAGGGTGGCGTATGTGAAGACAATTGTGAAAAGCTACTGCAGTTCCTTCTTAATAATGCTGATGGTCAACAGCAGGTCAAGCATGGTGATGAAGATTTAAGATGCTTGATTAGTTTATGACTGAATCAGCCGAGAAATATAGCCACAGCAGATCGACAAAGCAAGATATTTGTGTCATTTGCATATCGAATGAACTGACCTTTTACGCAATTGATTCTTAAACATTTGTGCATCTCCAAAGTTGATTCATAAAAAATATAATTGTATAGAATATTGAGACGGCCGTCAATTATGTTTTAATGCATAAATATACAGTACATGTGCGATATACATTGTGAACTTACAAGCATATGGGATATTTTCGCACCACATATCTTCACCTGAATTAAAGGGTGATATCTGACATTTTTCAAAAAACTGAGTTTTTACTTTGTGTCATGTTTTTCTGTACGTTGTATACATTTTGGGACGTTTTTTAGAAAACAAAAAAGCATGTCTACATTTAAAATAACGAATATGCCCGCAGAATAGATGCAAAATGTGAATCGGCCTTAAGTTCTGCCACCAACTTTCTTGGAATTTACATTTATGCATTTGGCATTTACCTAAAGTGAATTGTTATACATTTTAACAGTAGGCCTATGTGTTGCCTGAAAATCGAACCTACAAACTTTTCAGTGCAAACACAATGCTTTATCAGGTGAGCTAAAGAAAGACAATGCACTCTTGTCGTTTCAAACCTGTGTGACTTTCTTTCTTCCACAGAGCATAAAATAAGAAGATATTTTGAAGAATGTTGCAAACTGGGCCCCGTTGACTTACATTTGTTTTGTGTCCACACAATATAAGTAAATGGAGCCCGGTAACCAACTTTCTTCAAAATATCTTCTTATTTTATGCTCTGTGGAAGAAAGAAAGTCACAAAGGTTTGAAATGACAAGATGGTGAGTAAATGTGCCGAATTTTCATTTTTGGCTGAATTATCACTTTAAGGCTGGTTTTGTATTCAGGCATGTAAGAGGTTTGCTTCTTGATTTCTAATCAGTGCATTTCTTGGAAACAACAGTTCTGATTAAACAGCCCCAGCAGCCATATGTTCCAATTTACTACATGCAAGGTCTCACATATTTACATCCTACAGATTATTCTACGCCTTTGCAAACGAAGCCAAATGTTTTCTAACATTGTTTCTCCAGTCTCGGAGAGAGAGAGGCCAGTTTTGATGAACTATTATACGTTTAATTGGTTCTTGACTGAACAATTGATATATTTAGCCTATAATTACAGATTAAAATGAGTGTTCATTTGCTAAAAATGGGTTTAACAGCCTTTTCACGGTGCTGAAAAGCATATCCAATAAACCGATTTTAATTGTACATATAATTTGATTGATTCAATGAAAAAGAAATGAGATGAATATGAGCAGATAGTGTTGAAAGCTGAATGTGCACTTTTCTCTAATGCAATGAGAAATTCTTATTGTGGTTTATGGGGATCATGTGTTTATAACTGAAACTGATTTATAAATTTGTTGTGTTTATTTGTGTAGTGTCCACAGACAGCGGTCTTCTGACTCAAAACTAACACCTGATGGCTTTGAGGTTTGAAGCTTGCATACTTGCCACAGTAGACTCTGCCATAAACCAGAAATAAATAAAAAAGTATTGTGATCAAAACAAAAATGTCAATTTAAAGATGCAATCCATGCTGATGATACTGAGAAAAACACATGATAAAACAACAGCTTTAGAAAAGTAATGCAAACAGAGAAACACAGCAGCAGTTAGTAAACAAACTTCATGCATCACAAAAAATCCCAGTCGTATTCCACAGAAACGTACAACTATTTTTCAGTACGAAGTAGCTAAACCGTGTTAATCTGTATGATGTGAATCACAAAAAAACAAACAATGTTTAAAAAAAGCAATAATGAATCCCCGCTCCTAACCTTGCACCTAAAGTTTGCCATCACTGATGTAAAAGCCATCTGTACTAAAACCAGTGGCGTGCAAAGGGGAGGGGCCAGGGTGCTCAAGCCTGTGCCACTTTTGTCAAAATGTAAATGTTCCCTTTTGGTCATACTTAAAATATCACTATGAACAGTTAGCTTTTTTTCCGAGACCATTACAAAATTTATTTTGTGTTGTGTTTTGGGCATTATTCTAACAGGATTCATTTGCCAGATAACACCCCATCAATAGAATCCATCACATGCTGTACCAGTAAACACTCTTATGGTTTCCCATAAGACCAGTACATTTCTATTGGGTTTTGGTCAGGATTCTATAGAACTTTCATTTCTTTATTTTGGGAAGTTGGCAAGTTAATTCCAGGTAAGATATTGCCTTTAAAGGAAGATGAATTTTTATGTTCTATAATTGAATAATGTCAAGCTGTATGTTTTGGGAAAATGCATCTAAGTTAAACGTCCAAGTCATTTATTTACCGTATATAGAATTAATATTGTTGATTTGACCGGTGACACTTGCATCTATAAAATACAGCCATAAAATATGAACAAAATTGAACACAAATTCAACATGATCACCCTCTTGATTCTTACTGTTTTGTTCAGTATATGTGCGTTGCATTAATAATACTTTATTTCCAAGTGCCCTTTTAAGTCCTTCAGCCGCTTCCTCAGCAGAGGTCTGTGCACGCCTCTGACTGAAACATATGAATGTGATCGAAATAACAGCAAAACTTGTATATCTTGCAAAATGGTTACAAATTGCCATGAGATTGTGTTGGAAAAACCGGTTTGTGAACTTTATGCATCACAGGAAACACAACACAAATTTCCAAATAAACTTCATGCTGTTCAAACCATTCAGATTTCTTTGCTTGTTTATCTTTAGCGCTTATTGTGGGGACTTTTGTTAATGCTGGCATTATCAGATTAATTTCCTATTAATATGTTAAACACCTCAATATTGACTTTGGCCTCAAGGTGGAATGGCAAACATCATTGTCCTCCAAACGTGCAGTGGTGTTTACCAACAGTCCGTCTCAATTTCCATCGGATTCCTTTCTGCATTCTCCATGGATTGCATCATTCCATCACAAATCAATACACAGCCTTTAAATGTTCACACGAATGCAAAACAATCCCAAATCGTCCACAGGTTGCATATACTGTTTACCCCCTTTTTTTCCACCAGTAGTTTTCACCTATTTAAATAGAAAACTGTTTTATGTATAAATATATATATATATATATTCTATTTATAATATGTAATTATTATTTTTTAGAGACCTGTACAGCACTGCACAGTTATATTAATATATACAGGCCACATTAAAAAAAAACCTTTCAAAATCTAAATTTAAGCCTGGAAAGGTCACAATTGTATTGCTTTCAATAAAAAAGATGCTGCAGAAAAAGATGCTCTGTGAAAAATACAGTACATAAGTAATAGTGGGTCATCAGTTCTGATCAAATTTCACAACATCTCAAGTCACTTAAAGTGATAGTTCACACAGAATGAAAATGCTGTCATCGTACACTCACCCTATGGTCCTTTCAAACCTGTACGACTTCTGCAGAACATTAAAGCAGATATTTTGAAGAATGTTGCTACTGGCAATCTTTCACTTGCATTGGTTTTGTGTTCATTGAATAGAAGTGAATGAGAGCCAGTGCTGTTCGGTTACCAACTTTCTTCAAATTATATCTTTATGGTGAAAGAATTTCATTTTGGGGTGAACTGACCCTTTAAAGCAAATAAACATACCACATAAAATTCACTCATAATGTTACATTTATAATATCACAAAAAAACATAATCAGAATTACAGTACAGGGAACAGATTCAATGCAATCATTGTCCTTGTTGAACCAGAATTCTTTGCAGAAAGTATGCACACTCAAAGACACTTGAAAGTCATTGACTATCAGATACTTTCCAGCTTAACACAAAACAATGCCAGTATTTCCTCTCCCTGTATTCAGGTGCCCGTGGGGACATAGAGGATTGCATAACAAATCCTGCTGATCCTTGCGTGTAAATCCATTCAGTGTTCATTCATAGCCAGACATGTTGTGAAGCTGTGATACACAAAATATTCATCTCAGCTTTTGACTGGTAAACAGAGGACACTTTGTTTATGATGCTCAACTTAAAGAGAACAGAATGAAGTTGGACAAAATGAATGAGTTTTTACTTACATCTATTACTGTTGATAATAAGTTTGTGAAATGTTTGTATGAGACAGCAGAATCACAAAAGGTTTTGCTTCGTGAATTAAAGAGATAAAATTTGCTTGATATCCCATACTGTAAATTTCAGAACCTAGAAAGTCCTCTCTAAATGAAAAATGGAAAAACTTCGCTTTAAATTAACTCAAAAATGTAATCTGGCACATGTACACCGTACAATGAGGACATGAGCTCCATTTTCAATTTCTGAGTCAAATCTCTCTCTCTCTCTCCCTCCCTTTCCTTTTTTTTCTTTCTCACTCTCTGAGAAAGAACAGTTCTGAAATAATTTGTGACCTTTTCTGCGGCGATATCCTGAAAAGGACAGCTGCCGTCTCCCAGAAATTCACATGAAGTTGAACAACATCAGGCGATGCAGACTTTTCAAAGGTGTGAGTGTGTAAGTGCTGAGAAACTCCAACCCCTGAAACATTGAAGTACACCTGCTGTCAGGCCAAATGCCAACCAGCCTGCCTACTTCAGCCACACCGCATTCATGCTAAAGTGCGCGTCAGAGCGCTGGGAGACCACAAGACAGTTCCAGCTGAATATGTAGCTGTGTCTGTTTTGTCTGCCATATTTTGTCTCAACCTGCATCTTATTTACAAATGGGAAATTCTGTCTAAATTTCAACCTTACATGAAAAAAGCATTTTACTACTCTTACGGCACAGATGTCAACATTTGGTGGTTCAAATATCCATGCGGGGTCTCTCCTCAAGTTTTAAAAGTATTTATTCTATTTGTAGTGCATGATTCTTCATAGTCAGATAAATCACTTTTTCAGGATCGTCACATCCATAAAGATTCATATTCCTTATAAATGGGCACATGACATTTTAAATAAATGAACTATTTTATGTTCTTTCAAAAGCCATCCCTTCTCCATTTGGGTGTAATCACTTCATGTTTATGCATTTTAATTCACAGAAAGCCTACAAAGTTTGTTGTCTCCCAAAAACCGTGTCCTTTTTTCTGATATTTGGTGTAGTGAAATATAACGGTTCGATATATTCGTAACAAATATTCTCTGAGCATTTTTATGTCACTTCCATAACTCAAAATATCACGTCCATAACGCGGAAAATGGCCAAATACTAAATAACTCAAAAGACAGTTTTATCCCTGCCATGCCAATCGCATTTATCACAGATTTAAGCCTTTGCATGCTAAAACAACACCGACATCATGTGTAAAAAACAACGCTATCAGTGAGCACATTGTAAATTGTCATTTACAGAAACGAAAAATCCATTAAAGTCACAGAAAATATATTTGGTTATATCACATCATAACTGATATATGGCCTGTCGAGAACGTCCTCTAACATAAACCGCAGAGAGATTAATTGAGCGGAAACAATAGGAGCATAAACTGAAAAATTGGTTAACTAAGATAGTCCAAGGACGTTTTAGTAGTGTAGTAGCAGGTTAACAGTCTGAAAAAAAGCACTTTTGCTATGGTAATGCACTGCTCTTTTATGATCATGCTTGCAATAATAAACATGACTGCATTTGAAAGTCAACAAGGCGCTACACTCCAAAAAAACAAAAACATTACTGATCACATAACGACTGTTTGCATTCAAAGTATTATGTGAAACAAAATGTCTGTGAATGCAGATGCGTTGAGATTCTCATTAAAGTTGTCATAGAGTTAATGAATTTCCATCATTACTTTCCTAATGAAAACTATTCAATGAACTCACTGGTGCTTTAGACAATGCAGGTTTTCCATTTTCATTACGTTGGTTTAAGTATTTACATAAGATTTTAAATATTCCATCAGATATGTAATAAATTGCTTTGTGCCATCACAGAATAAGTGATTGCATTTTTATGTTCTTTGAACACACCTTGACTTCAGAAAGGCAACGGGGCTGACGGTTTCAAAGTTTAATTTGACATTACAAAGCCCTGAAGATGATACGGAAAAACAAAGTGGTGACAAGCCATCCTCATGAGGAAAGAAAAATATAAAAACATGAAAAGTCCTTGCATACAGTTACCAATATTAATTGCTTCTCACAAGCGTATCGTTACGCTTCAGAAGTCATTTATTAATTTACTGGAGTCATTTGGATTATCTGCTTTTTGGAGCTATAAAATGATCCGTCCCATTATTGCAGGCTATTGTACATATACACTGATGTGACTTTTGTAATGCATGAAGTAAAACTGTTCAACTTCTCGCCATTAAGTCCTGAGACAGGTTGGGTCAATCAGGTCGGCCTATTTACGCAGACTTTCCAATCCCAAAATGAATCTGCTCTTCCTTCAAAACAAATTTCCCGGCCGCTGGGAGAGAATGTGGCAAGATCTCTCAAGCAGCTGTTTAATTGCTAAACCGAGTTTACCATTCAAACACTTAATAGCAGCGGTGGCATCTAAAGTCAGCTTGTTTGTGTTGAGTAAATGTACCTCTCTTCACACGGAGACGGAAGGGCCAGAATGAGGGCGCCTGCATCATCTCTCATTGTGAGAAGTTTAGGGAAGTGGAAGCAGCTTTACCCGCCCCGATAATCCCAGCTCAATTATTCACTTTCGCAACCTGAGGCAGGTGATATCAAGGACTTGCGGGGGATTTGACTTTCAAATAAACAAGTCGGAATAAGCCCGACTGAAAAATGTGAGCGGCCTGCTGTGAGCGGTAAGAATATCACACGGGTCTAAAAGTAAACAGCGAGGGTGGAACGTGCTGCGGTGTAGATTGACTTCATCTGGGTCGTGATTCAATGCATGATAGAGTGACAGATAAGAGGGGTGTAGTTGTGTGTGACAGCTGGTGTGTGTTTGAATGAGTGTGGGAAATGAGGTTAAGAGACAGTGGCACGTGGGTGAAACCTCAAGTGATCGATTGATTTAGTAACGCTTGACGGTTAATGTAAAAATGTTTCTTGACTATAATCGGAAATAAAACAAACTTCTCGAAAAGCATCAATGTTTTGTAGAAGCCTTTTAAATCACAATGACATCATCCTCCAGGAAGTGACGCAGGACATGGTGGAAAAATAACAGCATAAACGTCATGAAGTATTAGCATTCTTACATTCCGCCCTGTTTCTACACTTCAAATGTTAAAATCTGAAATAAGATGATGTCAGTTTCTTACAGTATATGTATTTTTTTCCAAAAAATATTTCCAATTTTTCTTAATTTACAATTTTATGGTACTGTGTGTGCCTACATAAAATGGTCATTTTTGTTTCATTCTGTGAACTTCTACCGCCCAAATTTTCAGATGGACTATTGCTCCTGAATTCCAAATAAAAGTTTTGTTATTTTATCAGCATTTTTTGCAAAAAAAATGAAAACTGGACATACCTGTCAAAAGAAAAATCCTGTTTTTGACATCAGATACCAACCTGATCTCACAGGAATTTGTGACTATTTTACAAGATGGCTAATTAGTATGAAATCGTGAGGACTGAATGATAGAAAATGGTAAAAATAACAACAACACAAAAGCCCCTCCTCTAAACCAAACATCACTAGCGCTTAATGAAGTCATCAAGATCGTACAAATTCATACAGATTAGCCACCTTTAATGTTGCAAATACTGCAAAGAAAACATTTTTATTCGCATGTTTCACATTCATTTAATACATTTTTTGACTAATATTTTTACAATTTAATACTTAATGGAATAACACTGATTAGTAAACCACAGCTTCCATGCATCTTGGCATGCTTTTGGTCTTTTAACGTTGGTTTTATGCCACTCCTCAGGAACAGGAAATGTATGATTGAAATGCAAATCTGTGCAGCTCTCTATCGCTCTCCTAAATTGAGCTCTCAATTTCCACCCTTTGCCTGTAGGTTTCTTGTTCGTCATGATGATGAAAACATTTTCTTGTCATTTTGTAAATAAGTTATTAAATTAAGTGCATGAGGAGCATTTTAATAAAAGCTAAATTTTCAATGGTGAGGGAAAAGATTTACCTCACTATGCCCTTTTATTGAAACACTCTGTGAAAAGCCCAACACAAGATGTCTGCAGATCCCGACTCCGGTGCTTCTCACGCACCCATCAGTCATCTTTCAGTTTGACTGGTTTACCTCTGGACCTGAACTTCAAAGCTTCCTCTCCTTTCACTGCGCAGTGAGCTGAGGGCGGGAGAAAAAGCCAGAGGTGGTTAAAAATTCTAATTCGCACGTTATCTCCAGCGGACAAACATGCTGTGCAGTGAAGATATACGACAAAGTCAAAGCGTAAACAACATTCATCATTTGAGACTTACATCTATCCATCTGCTGACAGAAGTGCCATATAAAATATGATTATAAACACGTTTCCTTTCAAATATGACGCACGTATGAAGTATCTTCTCCTTATGAGCATTCTGTGCCCCGTTTTGTATCCTAATGTGCTTTACTTAGGAAAAAAGTTCTGCTCCAGAAAGAAATGAGTGATGATTTCTGGTACTTTGGGGTTCTGGGAGGTAAAATATTGTGTTTATAGATGGCAGCCGGGAACCGTGCATTATACACGAAATATGGCATTATTTACAATGTCTCTGCAAGCGCTCATCCCCCATAGAAGAAATATATTTGCATCAATACACATCCTTCAGTTAAACACTCCACCAGCGACAGAAAATGCAAAACATCTGCAGTATATTGGTCATTATGAATTGCTTTGTTTTTAAAGGATTTGTTAAACTCCAGTGTGCCGGTATGAATATTTTAGAAGATTTCCAGATAAAGCATAAATCAACGTTCTGCATGCATTAGAATGAACCTCAATTGGTAGGCAGAGTCCTCTTTGTAATCTGATCGAATGAAACTCATTTAGTTATCGGGCGGGCTAAGATTTCCACTTACTTCAATGATGTAAAGTTTAAGAGATAAAGATAGACTACGCTTCCTTAATGTCTTTCAATATTCCGTTTCCAGCATCAACTTCTAATGAATCTTATCATGGAAAAATCTTTCATAATATCTCAAGATAATAATAATTATGTTGTGAATATAATCCGGCGTTGAAAAACGTTCTCATAGGGCCACAAAATATCAGCGAGATTACATTCTCAAGACCTTCAAGTTATTGTGTGCATATTCATAATATCTTTATGTATATTAAAATAGAATTTAAAAATAAATTAGATTGTCTACAAGGAAAGAAATATCCACAATACCAGATGCTGTTTCTATTCTTTAACAGGTGCACTCCTCTACTTCTCCTCATGCTGCAGGTTTCTCTAAGACGCTTGAAGTAATTATGCTTTTTTTATCATACCTTGATCTCCTTTCTGGTGTTTTTACGGTATATGTCATGTGGCAGACACTTTTATACGAAACAATATACTGCATTACAGAACAGTATATTTATTACTGAAACAATCCCTACAGAGCGAGTGCTTGGCTTCACAGCACAATGTTCTCAGGTCACGGTTCACCCCACGTGGGGTGCAAAACTGCAACCTTTTTATTGCCGGGCCAGATCTGTAACCAGACTACAAATCAAAGAAACTGATGATGCCTAAGTGTATTTAAACCAGTTTCAAAATATGGCCTTGAAATAAGATTTCTTGGGAAGAAATAAATTGAATCGTGGCCATTGATTGGACACATTGGAAAAGGATGTTTAAACTGAGGTACTCACCCAGCTTACTCATGTACGCATATGGTGCAATGAATCTCTCTGCTTTCCTTCTATAACCCACATCTCCAAATTTCATTCTTGTTTTGCCAAAAAGCCTTATGATTAGTCATCCTTATGTTTGTCACTGGGTTTTTCAAATATATAACTAATAACAAATATAAAAAACTGTTTGTCAACTTTGACAACATATTTAATTTATTTTTTTGATTGTGCAAATTTGGACAACCAAGGTTTCCGAAGGACAGCATTGACATTCTTTATCATATATAACGTATGTTTTTAGAAGAAAATACAAGAGAATCGTTATTTTGCTGGTCCTGAGAAAAGCTATTTAGACCAGTATAATCTTCAACCTAAACACAACTCGCTGAATTAACAGCAGCCTTACCTTTACTTTTTATCTTAATGGAAACCAAATGACGACATATCAGAAATTTGTGCAAATCCCAACAATTCTCTTACTTACAAGTTTCTCATAAACAATTAAATAGCACTAAAACTTGTCTCATGCAAAGCATGCTGGGAACTTTAAATCCCCAGCCCATTTTCAGTAGCGCCACATTAACAAAAAAAAATTGCAGCCCAAGAACAAATGAAAGTAAACTTCTATTTTAAAAGGATAATGGACAATAAAGTGATGTTTGACAAAATATTGCTAATCTCAATGAATGAAACTGAGCATGCAGCAAAAAAATTTTACAATGTTCAGTGATCAAATTTAACATGCACAGCCAGAAGATCTTGAAACAAAAATTCTTAACCTGATTATAAAATGTGTCTATGGATGGACACATGTGACAACACTGTTAATAGTTTACAAAGCATTTCTGTACACAAAAAAGTCTATTAAACATAACCATGAAGACATAATGGACCACCCCCACCCCACTGAATGAACATGTCAAATAGATCATCTCAATATGCTAATGTGATGCAAATGAGCTGGTTTTAATGTATACAGGTGTCACATGTGTATACTTTCATTCCGATGAGCATTTTTTGTCGTTTAAGAGAAGATTAATATGCCAACGCAGATCGCCGCAGCCTTGTGATTAATGTGACTCTTTTAAAAATGCAAATGACTTTGCAGGGGCAGATCCTGTTGGTTTGGGCAGGTGGCAATTAGACGATTTCATTTTCTCTTTTGGTCTGAATGGCCCTCAATAAAACAAACGTAGAAACCTGCGTACATCCCAGCGAAATAATCAGTTTACGACAACGCTCACGCTTTCGTATGCAGCCAATTCCGTCGTACGAATGATCTTACCTTTATAAATGCGGCAGCTGAAAACTATTGAGATTTACAACTCCATATAAATTCAGGGTTAGGATGCCACGCCCCTAGATTTTGCGACAAGGAGAAACGAATGAATTAAATCTTTAACCTTAAATAGCACAATCAAAGGAAATTAAACAAAACAGTTGGAAAGACAAATTGGAATTTTATGTTTTGTAAATATCACCACAAATTATTATTGTATCACTATTATTTTTACACTGAAACATTTGTGTTCAATTACTGTTATAGTGCAATTAAAAAAAAAGATAGTTTATGTGTAAACGTCTTTACAATTTTCTTCATTTAGGTGAAGAAAAATGGTCTGTGGCAGAGGCGACAGATGAATGTTTTTGAAAACGATAAATGTTTTAAATCCAACCCAGATAGCACAATCCATCTGGCTTACGTCTATTTGACGTCTGCATTTACATCTTACAGACATCTGCAATACATAGTTTGCTCATCTGCAATACGTCTCGGAGATGTTTGAATGTCTGTAATACATCTGCTAAAGATCTTGAGATTTGCTGCGTAAAAACATCTGCTAAACATCTTAGAAAGAGCAGATTTACAGCCATTCTAAATCATAAACATCTTACAGACGTTTTCAAGATGTCTATATAACGTCTGACAGCAGACATCTACAAGACGTATTGCAGTTGAGCAAACTATGTATTGTAGATGTCTAAAGATGTAAATGCAGACGTCAAATAGACGTAAGCCAGATGTATGCGTGCTATCAGGGAATGCTGCTAATCTTGCATTTTAGGTTGTTTAAATCAAGCACGCATGGTTTTATGTTTGCTCCATTGCGTGAGATTTGATCGTAGAAACCGTTCACGTCCATCTTGATAAATGGCAAGTTTTGCGTGGAAGCAAGCGTACGCACAGTTTTCTGCCGTACAATCGTTTAAAAAATTAGGGCCACTATCACTTCTTTACGCCTTCGTAAGGAATTTATAACCGGTATAATACGTACGCCGAAGGTCCCCTGAGAGAATTTAATCCACGGGGTTGATATATTTGATAAAAGGATATTCTATTCATTCTAAAGTAGAGGGAATGGAGAAGCAGAATTGCTTCAATAACCTCACAAAAGCAAGTTGTGGAATGCAAATGAGAAGTAACAGTATTTATATCTGCATCACGGCAAGGTTCCGACATTTCCTCCGCCAGAATACACGCACAATTTTTGACGTATTCTACTTTCATGCATGGTAAAACATACCATTCAACCAAACTCATCTCAAAAACGGCCTTTGTGTGAACTGAGAAAAGCAATAATACCTTTTCTCTACTGGCAGATTAACGTTTGATTCCTATTCAACGAAAGCATTGGGAGATCCACGCTGGATTCCGCTCTGTGTTTCCACGGCTTCATTTTCAGCCAAACATATAAAAATCAGTATGCAAGAGCCAGAATGTAACAACAAAGATAAATTGAAATGTCATTTTAGATTCGTGTGAAGAGATTCGAGGTGTGGGCCAGCCCAGTGCAGGCATAGCGCTTTACAAATGAACACTGACACTATAGCAGCCCATTTTATCCTGAGAGGAACCGCCTGGTGATGTTTGGGGTGAACGTCCCTGTGGACTTTTAGAAGATTTTAAAACTCTCTCTGAAAACAAGCATTTATGGCATTTCATTGTGTAACAATACGCTTCATTTACACAATTTTTTCATTATTTTTAAATGTTATAAATATTTACACCGTGTCACACTTAACACATCAAAAATTTTAAAGGCATAGACCCTTATATAAGAACCATCTGTTAGTCTACAAAAGTTCTTAAAGATGAAAAAACACCCAAAGTTATTTGTGTATGTGTTGCATTAGAGAGAAATGCAAAGTTATCTCACATTTTGGCCAAGTGCAAGATCAATATGTATACTTGAGTGTATACACAATATTGACTTTATAAAAGCAACCTTGCCTGCGTACTGTTTTATTTACGCTATCCAGAATTGGCAATGGCAATGGCTCATACTGTACAGGTGCTTCACAATTACATTTAAAGAAGACTTATCTGTTTCTAAAATAAACAAATATTTGACTGTAGCAGTTTCCTGTTGATCTTCTTTCTTAAACTCCTCTTTTCTGAATCTTTCATAACAGAGCCGGATAATACATTCGCGTTAAACCGGGAAAAAATCCCAATATGCTTCGGCCTAATATTCAGAGATGAAATTTTAAAGATGATTTATTATTCATTCCTCTCTTGATGAGGTGAAGGGAGGGATTTCAGTGGGTAATCGAGAGAAGAAGGTGCAGTCACCTCAGAGCTACTGCATTAGAACTCCGTCCTTTCAAGTAAAAAGTATCAGGAATGCACAGAATCAAGCCCAACCGCAGAGTATTAGCAAAGAACAAAGCGAGTGATTGGCCACTTTTAATCGTGTAAAGACAATGAAAACTGAGCCAACTGAGATGTAGGCTTATATGTCATAAGTGACATGATGGAGACCTAAAGGAAAATTACATTTAGCAGCAACCAACTACTCTCTCCACCCCTCCCTTTCGAAACTCAAAACTCAAATTTTTCACTTCTTTGCCAAAGGAGACACTGCTTTTAGGAAACGCACTCTGTAGAGCAGTTTGTCTGTTTAGAGCTACTGTAGAAACAACATGGTGAATTCCATGCAAGGGGACCCGCGGTGTATGTAGATAGAAATAGCTGTAAGGTAATGAAACATAATACTTCATTATGTAAAGTCTTTATACACCTCTGAAAATAAAAGTTTGTATAATATATTACTTTTCTGTCAATAAGTAGATACTCCAAAAAATTACAAATTGGACCTTTAAAAACAATGTTGGATTTGATAACAAACCTGCATCACGAGTATGAAGAGTGAATAATGCAGCAACGGTTAATTTTTTTTCCGTAAGAATCAAAAAGAATGTCAAAAACTAACAATGTAACAAACTAAAAAATTTAAGCGTTAAAATGTTTTAAACAACACAAAAAAATCTCATAGTAAACAATACCAACAGAAAAACTAATATAAACTACAATTATGACTTAATTCCAAATCCAATGGCCAATAACCATCTTTCACCTCTCTTGTTTACCTGTGAGCAATAACGTTCCTTCTAAACCTTTTAGCCAGTCATTGCGTTTTAAAAATGAATGAAGCACCTAAATCTATCTGCTAGTGCTGTTTGACATTTCCAGTTGCTTCACCAACGGCCTGAGCTTTTACCTCCCACAGAGCTCGGCTTTCTCCTCAGCTTCATCTGCAATTACCTGGAGAACTCAAAGAGAGCCTTCACTGTCCTCTGTCTCTCAAGAGAAGAGATGCAGTGCCGCCGACATTGCAAACCAGCAGATTTGTCAATCAAATATACAAGAAAATATAAAGAGCTTTTATATCAATTATATTAATTATACTTAATGGAACACCGAGAGCCATTTGCATGAGATACCATTCTCTAGGACCCACTAAACCATTTTGAGACATAATTTAGGTATTTCTGAATATGTTTTAGTCTCTTGGGGTGTATTACATACACTTATTGATTATTATTAATTATTAATTTTGCTGCTACACCTTTTAATACTCTGTAATGTACACCACGTTTGATCTTAAAGGAATTCATATTTCAAAAAAGTTTGTATCATGTAAATTGAATAAAAGCATACAAGTACAAAAAAGCACTAATGATGCCCCTCCCACAACTACCCCTAAATTTAACATTTGCTTAGAACGTACTGAAACGTATGTACGAGATCATAAATATTCATAAGAATACGCCTTATCTTGTAAAATAATATAAACTGCCGCAATGCTTCTTCAACATTAGAGCATGTCTGCAGAGTACATTTACTTTCAATTCAAGGGCATGAAGAATCTTGTTTTCCACAACAAGTCCTGTTTACGGAAAAATCCATGTACACATCCAAAAGCTTTATTGTGCTTTCTTCACACCTCCAGTAAAAATCGCATCCTTAAACAATCTCTTACCTCCGTAACACGCAGTCCCATTTTTATGGGAACAAACTAACACGCTGTGTCAGGTGAAGCAAACCGTACCTGATATAATTATATGAGCAGAGATAAAAAACGTTGCTTTCTTATACAAGCTAGATTGGATCTTCTACATTCCCCCGACCACCCCACCTCACCACCCACTTAATCCATCCACGTCTGCTTTCATTTGAGGTGCGGGCCGCCTGTTGCAGGACGTCCATCGCATTCTGGCCGCCTGATTAATGTGCCGGAGATAAGCAGGCTCGTGGTTTACCGGCACAAAGCCAGAGCTGATAAGCTTCATTAATTAAACAGCATCCAGCTCTACATTCACCATCCAATGATCTATAGACTTTTGATTGCTGACCTTTTCAAAGTCTGAGCCAGTTTTTCCCTCCCAATTTATGTTTTTTATGACTATAGAAGTAGGATGAGCCAAGTTCTTCGTGAACCTCCGGGCCTTGAAAAGTATCGCTTGTCTTGGCAGCATATGTAGTATCTTAACTTCGCCGTCTGCCAGTCCCTACTATTCTGGTAAATTGAGAATATCTATTTTAGATCGCTGTTGGTGTACGTGGGTGTTTAATTAAAATCTATGACGATACTAGAAGAATTTAACACACTTTGCCTCCTAGCAACAAAATACAGAGAATGGTGAAAACGTTTAATGTAAAATATGTATAGCCATCTCAATCTGCATTAACACCTAAAGCGGCGGTCACACTTGAATTTGCGCATGCAAAATTGGTTCAGAAGGTGAAAATGGGCAGGAACAGGATATGACACGCACAATCACATAAAATTACACATTTCACTGTTTAAACTAATCTTTTAAAGTTGTGTGGAACAAGACGGGTGTAATACGATTCATGAAAGGGCAGGAAGGAGACGGGAACCGGCAAACATTTAAAACATTTAATAAAGAATATAACAGCCGACGGCCCCTCACGGACGGCTAACGGCCGGCTAACAAACAACATAAACATAAATAGACAGCCGGCCGCCCCTCACGGACGACGGCCGGCAAATAAAACATAAATACATGTACACACAAGCTCGGGCCCGGTCCTCTCTCATCGACGGTCCGGTCGCGTGTTCCTTTTATATGCTCCCAATCTCCTACGTGATGCGAGGCCGGTGCGCGCACCACTGGCGCTAATTAACAATTACTTACCGGCCTCGAACCACGGTCTCGCCTCGCATACTCCACTACATACCCCCATCGCCCCTCACAGGCCGGGGGGTACCCCCGCGACTGTGCATGCTCCCTCCCCCTCCCTCGGGGGGGGGTGGGGCGGGGGGTATGCAGCGACGAGACGAGACAACGGAGACGGGAGCCCTCGGAGCGACCTGAAAGAGAGAGGGGAGAGAGGAAAAAAAAAAAATTATAGTCCGGTTCCCTGACATGCTGCCGCTGGTTCCTCAACCAGCCGAGAGGCTCTTCCTCGCGGTGCTATGCGGTGGTGCTGGACGTTCGGTGGACGGCCCGATCCTCCTCTGCCTTCTGGCGGTTGGCGATGGCTCCTCCGTGTGAGGGCACCGGGGTAGCGAGTCAGTCCGCCGTTTCCTGCTCCTCACCATCATGGCTGTTGGCAGCAGGATTCCGGCTCACGGCCAACGGCGCTGACTCCTCCGCTCCCTCTTGGACGGCCGCCATCCCACCTCGGCCCAGGAGCACGGCAGCGAGCTCTCCGTTCCACCCGAATCCTCGCTCCAGAACCACCGCCTCGGGCAGCCACTGGCGGACGCCCTTCGTCCGCGCTGCCCGAACTCCTCAGCACCGCGATGCCCCTCAGCAGCGAGGGCTCTCCGACAGCATGTCTCTCCTTCCTCCCGGGCTTCGGCACCAATGTAATACGATTCATGAAAGGGCAGGAAGGAAACGGGAACCGGCAAACATTTAAAACATTTAATAAAGAATATAACAGCCGACGGCCCCTCACGGACGACCGCCGGCTAACAAACAACATAAACATAAATAGACAGCCGGCCGCCCCTCACGGACGACGGCCGGCAAATAAAACATAAATATATGTACACACAAGCTCGGGCCCGGTCCTCTCTCATCGACGGTCCGGTCGCGTGTTCCTTTTATATGCTCCCAATCTCCTACGTGATGCGAGGCCGGTGCGCGCACCACTGGCGCTAATTAACAATTACTTACCGGCCTCGAACCACGGTCTCGCCTCGCATACTCCACTACAACGGGATTATGCAACACTTGTACCAAGAGGTAACGCTATGATGATTTGATCTTCTATTCGTCTCACATACTTTTTTTTACCAAACCATACCAAACTTACCAAATATTTCCGCACAGGCTTGCATTTCCGGTCTGTCATATTCGCATGCGTATGAATGGAAGTCAATGGAAAATTCAAGAGTGACCGTGGCTTAAAATAGTTTCCGGAGAGTAAATGATCTACATACCCAGTAACAGACATCAAATTCAACTCTGTCTGCTTCATGGCGTGCCGTGTAAATTATTCATTTAAATCTAGACTTCTTCAATGAAGTTGTTTTACCAACCGTCTACCCTTTATTTATGGTTTCATCTAAATATTTTTTGAAAATGTATATTCCATACTGTGTGCTAAACAAAAACATTTCACCTTCTGGGATGAATGACTTCCATCTGTAAAACAAGCAGAATGCAGATGTTCAGGTTCTTACATGTGATTATCATTCCTTCATATCTGAGAGAAGACAAAATACAGCAGAGCTTCTCCGTCATACTGTATTTCAACCTCCCTGTCTCTCCCTAGACTCTGTGATCACAGCAATCGCACAAAGACTAAAATTATGTTTTTGAAGTCAATGAGGTACTTTCCTTCTGTCCTTTGAGTACAAACACTCACATCTCTCCTTGGCTGAGATGTTTGTCAAATAAAGAAGAACATCTTTCATCTTCTGGTTTCAGACAGCTCAATCCTGATAGCAAATTCTTTTAGACTTTGCTGGAGGTAACATCTGAAACCACAGGCTTTGACCCTCCCACATTCACGACCTAGGCTAGAGTTTGATCCGTGGGTCTTTGCTCACATAGTCTTGTATAGCTGACCAAATGGACAGACAGTTTTGGTTTTATGTGACATTAGAGACTGGTAAATCAGATGCTCAGGGATGTCTTGTTTGACTCAGTATCTAAAATTTTTTGCTAAAATCCAGTGTCAAGAACCACACAAACCGAGACAAATCCAGCATCTGGTTCTTTTGATAAAGCACAAATTCTTGCAGCTTGTAAATGATTAAATATAACTTAAACACATATTATTAACAGGATATGATGTCACATACTCTTAATATATCTTGAACCTAATTTGTAAAGTTTGTATTTATGTATTTGAATTTCAATTATATCAAACTGACTTAAATCTAGTTGTTTTCTGTTTTTTTTCATTTTTTAAGTCAGGTTTCATATAAAAAAATTACGATAATAATAATAAATAATAATGCAAATTATTTGTAAAGATAATTTGATTTAACTTGAAAAAGTATGGATGTTTGAATTAGTTTTAATTGGAATTTTTTACTGTGTATGACTTCTGGTTTTGATATATAAAACACCATAGAGAACAAAAAATTATAAAATTATACTTTTAATATGTTCAATTATCCCATGTTCGCTACAAACATGCAGGCATTGTCTGTTTCCTCTGAGCCTGGATGTGAATTTGTGAGATCCTCTTATGGACATTCGTCTTTTTGCTTTATGTATTTGCAGGTCAAAGTACTGGTATATAGCAAAAGATGATATGAATCTTTACACAAACAATCATTTACAAATGAAGCACATACATTCACATGTATGCATGACACATGTGTCAATTACAATGAAAAAGGTTTGATGCAGGTCCCCCCACCCCATTACCATTGCTGGAGGAGCGCACCGAAACACACACGACAAGATTTGACAGCAGTCATTGGACATCTCTTTCACATCTTTACTTATTAATTGTAATGTATCTCAGGGGCATGAAATGCCAAAACAGGTTGTCAGATAGATATTTTAACAGGCGAACGCTTGTCCAAAAGACACATCCCCCTTCCTGGCAGATACGTAGAGAGTGAGGATGTGTGAGAAAGACAGAGGCGTATTGTCTCCCCGCTGTTTCTCGCTCATCTCTCTCCGTCTCTGCTTCCCCTGCCTCTCCCGCATGCCATTATTGTGCCCTTGGGTTCGCCCATCACATACATCAAATTGAGCTAGCCGGCACCAAGACGTGCCGTGTAAATTATTCAAACCACAAAGCACATTGAGATGAAGCAAATCACTGCACAGCACAGGAAAGAAAGTAGGAAAGAAATCTGCAAAAAAATCCCGTAAAATTAATTCTTTCGAACGTTTTTCTTGTTAATTTGGGTTTTCTTTTTGACCTTATTTTCAAAATTAAATGAAAATCTCAAAAAAAATCTGTGAAATTAAAATTGTTCTTCACATCATATGTAGGAAATCTCTAAAAAATAACTGATTTTTTATATATAATTTTTAGTGTGCGCAGGCTAAAGTGCATTAGATTCATTATTAAAATAATAGTAAAATATTAGTAAAACAATATTAGGTCTGCAAAACAGCTGTTGCGTATCCTGTCAACATTCAAGAAAGCTTGTTTTTGAGAAGACACATCAAAGCGCCTTTCATCCAATTTATATCTTTGTACTCTTATGTTCTGTCTAATGGCAACCAAATAACACTGTACTGTAAGCTCTTTGACAGCTCTCGAGCCCAAAACAGCACTTTCCCTCGACGATGTTTTTAGAAAAGACCACCGAGAGGAACATCATTACCGTGATGAAACGATAGATCTGCTTGAGTTTTACTGTAGTCTTTAGCTGCAGGAAAGACAGAAAATGACTCATGTTAATATCGTCAGAGGAAAAAGTTCACATTTTAAATCTTCAATGATATCGTGAGAACGAAGAAGTAAAATAAATTGTTGAAGAGCTGCCATCCTGATGCTTGTCTCTTAAAAGCTTAAAACTCAATATTAACATGGTTTTCAAATGTCTTTTAATACATCTGGTGATTTCATCTTCTACATTCATTTTATCTAGGTCTTACCCTTTAACTTTTAATTTGCTGAAGAAAGAAATGACTTGGCCCCAGTTTCAGCCATAGCAGGTGTTGTGGGGGAGTTAACATCCTGTTAAACCATGAATGATTTCCTATTTCGTAGACCAGTGTCTTAAGCATGTGCATTGCCTGTCAATGTTTATCTGGAGGTCTCTTTAAGGTCCTAATTGAATCTGTGTGATTAGATTGAGCTCCACAGGAAGAGAGAACTGTCCCCTGCGGGTGCTTTGATCGAGCTGCTGGTTTCACCAGACATGACAGATACTTGGCACATTCACAAGGTTTCTGGCATCATATAGTCTGTATACTTTGTGTGAGTCTAGTACTTTGGTGAAAAAACTTGTAGTACTTTGAAGACAGAGGGATGTAGATCATTCTGCAGCAAGTTGTTATACGTGTGAGTTTTGAGACCTTCTGATGAAGTGAATGTGCTTCATGTGACCACATGTTCACCTATGAGTAGAAAATAAGAAAAATGGTTTGGAAAAGCGTCATAATTTTGTTTGATTCCCTTTAGTTCTAAAGCTGACTTAAAATGTTTAAGGTTAATGAGGACGTATTTAGACTTCACTTGAATTTAAATGATATTAACTGAATCTAATCTGGGGCCCTTACACATAATTTATAAAATAAGATGAAATGATTCAATTATTTTGATGAAAGTGATGGTGGATAACTTGTATAGGTTAGAGCATAAAATCATTTTTACAGTTTATTTGTTGTATAATGGACTTAAGACGACATCAAAAAAGCTAAACAAAATATTTGTATGAATAAATAAAAGAATACAAATTTAAAATGACTGGGTTTAAATATATTTTGTTGACTCTTGAAATGAAATAGAATAGAACAGAATAGAATTTACACATTAAAGAGCATAAAATATTTAAGGAACCCATTTTTCACATCTTGGAACTAAAATGGTGGTAACCCGTTTGAAAAAAGAAAAGTTGCTGATTATTTCCAAAATAAAAAATCACACATACACAAAAAAATATTAAAGGAATGTTGTTAGGATTATTGTAAAAAAAAGTTTTTCTTTGATTAAAAAATACATAAAAAAAAACACGTCACAAAAGGATAACAAAAATCCTAAGCACACTCTTCATAAAAAATAATCTATTACTCTCCCTCCATAAATTATTTAAAAAAACACCAAAGAAATCAGTTTTCTAGAGTCTTGGACCTTTCCAATGATATATAGTTTGTCATGATTCAACTAGAAATTACATGCTCAATATTGACGCAAACTTTTGTGTCCCGTATACGGAACGGGTGACAGTTAGCGGGATGCACTAGACTGAAATTAGAAAATGAACAAAATCTCAACTACTGTACATTAAAATAATCTTTGTATGATAAGGTAAACATAAAATAAATAGATTTAAAATGCATAAATAAAAAAGATTAAATAAATAAATAATGAAAGACACCTATAAATATATAAAACCATAAAGTCCTTCCCCAAATCATACCGTAGGCTACTATAGACAGACTGTCAAGAGAGAAAATGAAAGGTCACATTTAAACCCACATAAGCACTACCCGTATGTGCTAACCTCCCGGCCACGTCTCCAACCGCTTTTTATCATCTCTTCCAGCTCTCACCCTCCCTTCATCATTTTTGTCTCCTTGCCTTCCCCGGCCTCCTATATCAAACAACATATAAAGTATTGTGGCTATGACCTTTCAGAGTCCTTACATTAGTGAAGCGACTGTTTGTTGACACTGAGAGTCTGCCCCGAAATCCACTCTGGCATTCATCCACACCAGCTGCTCCTGACCCTCCTGCTACGGGCATGAGTCTTTCCTTATATCACCTCGTAACCCGGATCATCTGCTGCAGTCTATTGTTATGCAAACAGATTGTTTTGGGCCATACACTGCATTGCTTTAATTTCATCCAGTGGGTAGAGAAGGTCTCAGCACCGGCTGTTCAACAGATCAGACAAGATCACCAATATCTACTGTAATATACATTCATGTGTATGAACATATCTGAAGAGGGCTTGGGTCCAGGACAAATCTAAGTTAATGCACCACCTGTATTTAAAGGAGGACTTATCTGTCCGTTGAACAACTGTCTTGTGGTTATGGTAAAAATGAACAAACCCAACCGCTGGTTAATCTAACATAAAATGTAACCTAAAATAAATCAAATTTGTCCACATTTTCACCAACCATTATTGGAACAAGACATCTTTTCAGTGCACAGAGTGAACAGCCAAGCATTCAGGTTTTCAGGTGGTCTTTAATTCCACGTCAGATGCCAAATTGGCCATTTTGTTCTTGCCTTATCAAGAAAAGCATGGATGTCTTTGTCTTAGTCTTTAACTAGTATTGAAATATTCTCTCTTTTAATTGAACTATACGTCCATGTTAATGGTTAGAATAATCTTAAACACTAAAAATACTTTTTAAAAAACAAAAACTTTTTATTCCCGTACAACAAGATGAAATGAAAATGACAGAAAATTGACAGTATTACAACTACCTTGGAGAGTAGTTATCCGGACTCATTTCAAAGTCACGGCTGACTAATGAGATGTTTTTTTTCCATTCACACAACTGAAACAGCCTTCTAGAACAGACATCTTGCAGAATGAAACCTTGTTTGTTTTTGTAAGATAATTTGCCACTACCAACAGTACACCATTTGCGGCGAAAGAAAACAAGGTTACAGTTCATGCATTGATGCGGATTTAATACGGTTTATATATTGCATCTTTTTAAATATCATATCAAGTAATCTAGTGCAGTGGATTCACTGTATTGAGAAATATGGCACAACACGCAGTGCCGATAATAACCTGATATTTTCCAGCTCATTATGATTCATGGGTTTCCTTTGTAAGGTCACCCTCTCTTTGGTTCTCTTATAATTTTCCGTTATGAGAAGATCTTATTAAAATCAAAGTATCGTGTGTGAGGTTTGAAATTCAGGCTTAATTAGACGTGCCAAACAAACAGTAGCGACCTCAAAGTAAATCATCGAAAATATCGCAATCTCTTGGAAAGGAACACTCATTTCTCAACACAAAAGAGGTTTCGAGTAAGACCGGTTTGGGCATGCGAGAGTTGTTCTTGCCGACGGTTTTCATTAAATTTCTGTCTCTTACTTTGTTTTGGTTACATCAAAGCATGCGCTTCTAAAAAAAGAAAAAACACGACGGCTTTTCAAACAATTCTTACCGTTGGCTTTGCCTCCACGCATGGCTGTTCCAGCTTAAACTAACAAAACTCAAAGAACATTCATGAGGCAGAAACTCGACTTTGATCGTACAATAAATTAGTTTGTTTTATATTTTACTCTCTTTTACCTAAATTTTATTCATGAAGGTCATGTTAGGAATGTATGAAAGCCTGCTGGTGTCGCTTTGCAGAAGGTCCCAATATGCTCATTGCTAATTTGAGCAAATCTTATTTCCCAATATACTAATAATAGTAATTCTATAATGCATAGTTATAACAGTCAAACATTCCTAAGTTGGTCCATGCTCAGCTGTGAAATATCATTGTAGCCTAGTCCAATGTCATTCAAAGAATGTTCAGCTCACAGTCATTTATATCAGTTCAAACAGTCAACGCTCGCAGAGGATTTTCTCGAAGAGACTATTTCTGTGTTGACCTCTATTAAGTCCAGCGTGATATTACTTGGCCCCGGGCTCTCTTTCGCTTTAGGGTAGAGATGAGAAGCCGGTCTGCATGTTCGATTGAAACCGATTCTCTTTTCAATTGTCGCCCCGCCACATGTGTTTTGCTGTTACATAACGGCGTGCGTATTAGAAAAATTACACGGTCCTTAGAAATGCTGTGGTGGGTGTCTAGCTAACAATCGTCGGCCAATGTCCGTGGGCGCCTGAAGCCAAGTGCATACAGAAGCCTAATTAGGAATTGCTATCTCGATATGTTGCAAATGGTCAGTGGCGGACCCCGCAATATCGCTGTCTGCTCCCAGAGGAGGCTAATGTGAAAACACAAGTCTGCGATTAGCATGCTCATTTGTGGTTCAGACCACCGCGCTATCATCACAAAGCCCCCACGCAGGGTTCTTAAATCAGGCACATTCACTGAGCAGGTTCAGAGTTTGAGTATACTTCACATTTACGTCTATCTAGCAAAATCCAGGCTTGTAAATAAAAATCAACTATTGTACATATACTTGGCAAACTCACGCGGGCCTTCGCACTCACCCGCAAACGCGTAAACACGTATTCTACATGACAAGTGCTAGGAGACAGATTATGATTAAACGCTCTATTAGTTTCTATAATTCTCTCTCACTGTGAAAACTTAGTGAGAAGGACATTGTGTTTAAGTTCGGCGCAGTGCAAACCCACACAGGCCAACAGCATGACCTCATTCAACAATCCAATCAAATTCTGACTGTTTTTACCCATTTTCTTATTGACTTAATGCCAAACGAGGAAGCATTTCAATTAAATTGTAACCGGGGGTGTGAAGTCCCCGCACTTCATTGCTAAAATATTATTTGGGGGAAATTGTTCTTTGTTCAAGTACTATTAAAATGTGTCACTTATGCAGCTGCCACTCAACAGCATAAGGAAACAAATCCTCCTTTTTACTCCTTACAATTTAATTTAGACCTTTAACGTGTAATACACATATTTCAGTGATAATCATGGCTGACAAAATTTTTATAAAAAAATATTTGTAACTTTAGTATAAGGACCAATTCTCAATATCAACTGGTTGCTTATTAGCATGCCTATTATTTGCATATTGGCTGTTTGTAAGCACTTATAAAGCAAATATTCTGCATGACCATATTTTACATCCCTAATCCTAACCAATACCTAAACCTAACAACTATATTACTAACTATTAATAAGCAACAAATTAAAAGTTAAATAAACCAAAGTCGTAGTTAATAGTTTATTAAAACCGAGAACTGGACCTTAAAATAAAGTGTGACCAAAATATTATATCTATATAATATGCACAATATATAAATGTAAATGTATAAATGTATTCAAATGTATAATACTTTGATAATCAATAATACTTAACACAGCACATAATGTATAATTTGAGCTGTTCGGTATGATTTCACAAGAAAAGTCAGTGTGATGTTATTTGACTTCAAATCACGTAAAGATAAAACGTAATACAACCTGCAATGATGTGTTTCAAACAGTGAAATCTGTGTTTCAGAGAGTCAAACGTTACATTTTGTAACTTCCAAAAATGCGACGAGAAAAGGACCTAAAAGAGACAGTACTCTTACATAACCTTTAATCCACCCCTGTGATTATAGGAAATAAAATGGCAAGTGGCATATATATACACACTGCTGTATTACTTTAGACATTCAACGCTCAATTTTTCACCAAAAGCATCAGCTCCAGCTACCTGCTAGGCCCCACACACACAGGTCCATTTTCTTTCCGTAAGCGGTGTTTGATGAACAGGCGAGTGTGGGTGTGTAGACAGAAATGTGGGCTTTAAAATGTAAGTGTTGCCTGGCCTGGGCTCAGTGCCATGACAGACTGTGGAATCAGGGCGGCTCAAACAGAAGAGAAAGACCAGCAAACATTAACCATCACAGACAGGCAGTCAGAAGCAGGGCACTTTGCATTCTGCTAAGGTTAGGGGTCCGTGGGCCGATCTGCAGGGGAGATGACAGAACGTTTCAGATATGTAAACAACAAAGAACCAGTTACTGACTCCTCACTGCTCCAAACTTTCCCGAGCAATTGTCCGTGTCTTTGCATGCATATATTCCGAGAAATAAAGACATTTATTTATAACTCTGACACGGAGGGATGCTGTTGTAGAGTGTAGCTGCAGTATTCTTAGGATACTTGAGAATGTTTAAAGAGACCTGCAGGTCTGAGATAAGACATGAGGCTTCTACATTATTAATGACCAAACAATGCTATAAGTGAATTACAAATGTGGGCACTGAAGTTGAAAGTGTAGACGAGAAAACAAAAGAGTTGGGTTATGCAAGACACAGCAAAGAATGACATATGTGGTCCAACACCTATGAACAGTCTTGCTGTCAGATGTCAACCTTCGAACACAATGTCCACATTCAACTGTTTCAGGTTATACAGTATTTGCGATTATGCATCAATAACAAAAAGAAATGTGAGTGCACGCATTTAGTTTCTATGCAATGTTTTAGCAGATTTTGCATTAGAGATTAATCCTAAATGAAGTTTGGTCAAAACTTTGAAGGGATTGTTCACCCAAAAAGGAAAATTCTGTCTTCATTTACTCACCCTCATGTCATTTCGAACCCGTATGACTTTCTTGTACAGAACACAAAAAAATTCATTTTTAAGAATGTAGGTAACCAAACAATGGAAGTACCCATTCAATTCTATTGTATGGACTCAAAACCAATAGAAATGAATGGGTGCCGCCGTTGTTCGGTTACCAACATTCCTTAAAATATCTTCTTTTGTGTTCTGCAGAAAAAAAACATGGTTTAAAATGACAGTGGTTGAGTATATGATGAAAAAAACGATCCCTTTCAGCCAGCGTTCCTTGATCGAGACTCTGTATTAATTTACGTATCTTTACGGAGGCTGAAGTCAAGTGACCTCAGACTGACTTTTTTATTCAAAATCGTACCCCAAAAACACAACTTCATCGAGTCAAACTAAATCCTTATTTTTAAGCTTATTGTTGCAAATCGGGATAAGGCAAGACAGAGACTGTTTTGAACACCAATTTTTCATGTCCACACAGATTTTTCTTTATTTTTAACCAAAGAAAGTTACAAATTGTAGCTTTAACCATGCATCCTTTATAATCACTAGCTGAACATGTTGCCTGAGAAAGGAAATGGAATTGCGTTGTTTCTCATTAAAGCCTGAAGTGGTTCAATATTCTTTCCAAACCCCATTCATACGAGTGGTTGGAGTGAAGAAAACGTCTCAAGAAGCCTCGAAGACAACTGCCTTGTCTCGACTAAAGGACAAGAAGAAAACAGCCCTTCCAGAAAAAAAGCAGCTGAGTCACGAAGTGGACAATGTTTCTAGCGCCTTTGAGAGTCATTAGCTCGGCTCATTTGAGAGGCATGACTAACTAATGAGCTGGCCATTTCCATTCATGTTGACTTGCAATAAAGTCACTATTTGTGTTTTCCAGGCCGTCATCAAGCTCGCGGCATCATTAGACGAACATTAACAGTGCTGCTCATTACAGATTGTTCGTTTGAGCACTCCGCTCTTGGTTTGCTCTGTTAGATGCGTATCCAGGCTGTAGGAAAGCTGCAGTTGTTGATAAGGTCATGGGGTCTGTT
This sequence comes from Triplophysa tibetana, assembly GCA_008369825.1. NCBI lineage: Eukaryota > Metazoa > Chordata > Actinopteri > Cypriniformes > Nemacheilidae > Triplophysa > Triplophysa tibetana. The sequence goes on from CM017907.1 coordinate 2,949,167, forward strand.
TAATCCTGGACTCTTGGCAGGGTTCACATTACTTTGTGCCAGCAAAAAGAAAGAGAGAGAGAGAAAGAGAAATGGTCATGCTCTGACCACTGCCCCCTACGGTTAGATCAGTGAAGCGGACTCTCCATTTCTGCCCACGGGCAAGACGCCACGGCACCACAGGAGGCAGTGCACACAGTCGCCCAACACTATTTTTACCCAGCATGCATTGGTGCATCTGAACCAAAGCCATTTCTCTCTCCAGGAAACACCAAGCTAATGCACTTCAATTAAATTTCCCCCTGCACGCTCTAATAAGATCCTCATTACACCAACCCAGTCCCAGTTCACGCCACTCCTATTCCAGAAAGTACCTTCAGGTGTGTTTCCAGCAATGCAGAATTACCTGTCCATTATCACGGCGCCGGTGGTGAAGGATTGTCTTAGGAATGCAAACAGCAGTTAGATGGTATGAGGTTTCATCAACAGCGGCAGACACTTTGTGTGGGAGACGTCTTACATGTTTTACATTGGATTGAGAATCACATGGAGTGGGCCGCTCTAATGGGATTAAACACTACATAATACAGTATGCTTGATGATACACAGCGTTTTCAGGTCTGTGGATTTACCTCAGCCTCCGCCCAACCCGTGTGCAAATGGGATCATCCAGGCTTCGTTCAGATTTCCTTTAGAACAAAAGTTTTTTGGGCATCACCTTGTTGATGTAGTTGTTTAGCATAACTGGAAAAAAATCCCACAAAGCAAAATCTATGGGTCACTGCTGTTATGCATTAGCTGTTCAAGGCTGTTGCTTGAATGTCATTGAAAAGTCAAATGAAGGACACCGAATGCAAACATCTAGAGAAATGTAAACAATTAAAATAATATTTCTAAGAAAAACACCTGGAACATGTATTAATAAAGAGTTAGATGTTGATTTAAGAACAAAACAAAAAACATCTGCTCAAGATGTTTGCTTACTGTTTTTGTGATTCATTTAAAATATATGTTAAATTCGTGCAAAAATAAAAAAATGAACATCAATCACCCTCACATTGTTCTTCATAACCAAAGAACAGATTTTTCTTCAAAAATGTTGTTTTGTGGTTTTTGTTTATGTTGAGAATTGACTGTGATCACCCTGTTGTCATGATACAAAAAACACAAAAAAAACATTATTAAATAACTCCAAATAGAAACTTTAAATAGAAGTGGCATAATGCAACCTGTCTGCTCGGAAAAGCATTAGATGTATGACTCAGAGATCTCAGAGTGCCACGGTTGGCATTTAATGGTCAAGATAACAACGTACAGTCAAAGAAGCAGAGCAAAAGTTGGCTGGCTACGTTTTTTCACCGTAAACAAGTCCTTGACATTTTGTCCACATATAAAGCGGGTTAGAACCACAAACATTTTTTAATCATCTCTGTGAGAGATCCAGGGAAGAATTGTCGAACCGTTCTGGGCCGTGATGACACACTGACTCGCTGCGTTTCACCATCGCTTTATTTCCCATTGTAGTAGTTAAGGTGACATTCTCCTCAGACAACAGGTCCAAGGTCATTTTCACTTAATTCTGTTAAAGAAACATTTCCTGCTTTTATCTCAAAGGACCGCAGCAAACAATCTCACAGCAAATGACACTCCAAGACTAGTGTTTTTCATTAAATCGCCATTTTCTTTTTCATGTCTTGTGATGAGTCCCTGGGCAAAGGTTAGATAAAGATTAATCAGTTTTTAAAGGTACATTTTTACTTTGCATTTCGTGTCTATTTATACTGAGTGCAGACCGAGAAATGACTCTAATTAGGAGTGAAAGTGAGGTTGCTGAACAGCACATGCTATATAGAATAATACTTTTCCGGGGATGCAGTATGTGTATAAACAAGTATTAAAGAATATTTTCAAATATTTTTTCTGGATTGACTATGTTTAGGAACGTGTTTAAACAGATAGTTCAATCAAAAATAACATTTCTGTCATCATTTACTTACCCTCAAGTTGTTCAAAATGTATATGGTCAATGGTGACCAAGGTCTGTTGAATGGATTCTTCCTAATATCTCTCTGTGTTCATCAGAAAAAGGAAATTTATAAAGATTTGTAATAGCTTGAGGGTGATTAAATGAAGACAGAATTTCATTTTTGCGAGAACTGTTCCTTTGAGATGATTTAAATTATCCTTTTTGTTTCTTCTGTAAACTAGTGACCTTCCCCCAAATTCCAAATGAAAATGCTGTTTTTATTTGCATTTATTTGAAAAGAGCAACAAGACAAACTGGTGAATGTAGTAAGAAGATGCAATGTTTGCAGACCTTAAATACAGCAAAGAAAACAAGTTTGTTTTTAAACAACAGATAACTAATGTTTTTGCATGTATTTTAGGATCAGTTCAAAACTGAGTAAGCCTGGTTTTATTACAACGTTCATGCGTCTTTGCCTCCCTTCCATCCTTCAATTCCTAAAGTTTGATTCTTTAATTAAATTCAACAGACACCGGGGACTAGTTTTGACACAATACATGCAGAAATGCTATTTAAAAGCAACATACTCTCTTACTCTTTTCAAATTATACAAAAATATATGAAATTAAACAATAATATATATCATTGTGTAAACTTAGAGTACAATGAAACATTTTTTTCTATCTGGACACGTTTATGACCCACAGTTAAAGTTCCAAATAAAAGTGTACAATGATAAAAATACTGTCAGAATCATGGCAAAATGCCTTCTGTTGAGGTAAGGAAGCCGATCTGTGACACAGAATGTTTGGCTTCACAAACCCCTTTAAATGTTCAAGAACTCCTTGAGCATATGATCGTATAGTGAATTCGAAAAATACTACGGATGGATTTATGAGTCTGCTCAGAGATGCTTCTTACGTCTTCCAATATCCTGAGGAAACTTGAATAAATGCATAAAAGAGATCACAGACCTGCAGGACTGAGATAAGCGAAACACAAAGCCTCTATCTACATTATTAATGAGCAAACAATGTCATAAATGAATAATGAATAAGGGCATTTAAGTTGCCTCACACAGCAACACACACACACACAAAGATTGTCACAAACAACATGATCAAGAGATGCTGCAGAAAGAAGAAAATTACCCTGGATGAAAATGATCCTCTCACCTGTTATTACGTCAAATAGACACGGAAGACATTTAGGAGATATAGTATAAAGAAAAATAACTCCTGTAAGAATTGGCAACTGAGATCAAATACAGCAGTAAAAATGTCTTTTGACACTTTACAATTTATAACGATTTTTTTTCTAGATTTCCATTCGAACAGAAGCATGTGGACAGCAACAAATTGCAAAGCTATACGAGAAAAAACCTTTGCAAAACATTGTGACAACATTTCAGAGGTCTTTCACAGCAGCAGATAAAACAATCACACATCACGGCTCCTGTTTGTTCTGTCCCTGCAAACATTTGTAGGGACACAGATTCATTGCGAGACATTAAATAGGAACATTGGTCTATTAAGCTGTGATAAATTGCTTTATTCTACTCCACGATTTGTGCCGTCCCCCAGAAATGCCAGTTATTCCACACCAAAGGGCTCCGATGAACACGCATCAGCTCGGTTACCGTGGAAACATAGCTCCAAGTGAAGAAGGCATTGGAGAAGACAGACACCGTCAGGGAAAGTTCCAGCTGGTATTGCAGTAAACATCAGAGCCATATGCTGTTAATATGACCAAATGAGTTTGGAGAGCAGGGTTGATCTTATCTGGTGCGAAGCCAAACAGATTTTTTACCAAAAAAAGGGTTTGTGCTTCACGCACGGTTTAGTTTCTTCATTCATCCGTGGGATCAAATTTGAACACAAATATTTCAACGAATCAGAAACTAAATAAGCAAATTCAGTCAACATTTATTCACTCTCATATGGTTGAAACGCTGTCTATGACTCTTTCTTCTGTGTGACACAAATAAAGATATTTCGAGAAATGTCTCATTAGTTTTTTGTCCATACAATGGAAGTCAATGTGGCTAGTGTTGTTTGGTTATCATCGTTCTTTAAACACCTTCTTTTGTGTTTTGCAGGAGAAAGAAAGGTTTGTGAAAGTGAGCAAAATATGAACACATTTTCATTTAAGGGTGAACTATGCCTTATTTGCCGTTGACGTTAAAAGAACATGAAGATAACATTTGCTATTTAGTTCAAATGTTTTAACTGGATTTAAAGAATATCTAGATGACCTACCATATTCATTATTAAAAAAACGAATATTTCAATAGGACACTCTTTCCATAGTAAAGATAAACAGATGTTGTGCCCCTGTCAAAATTCATGGGGACACATGGTTGGCCTGGTCAGTTCCTGGCTCCAAACACAACCTAAGATCTGTTATATTATACAACCTGAACCCCCATGCCGTCCATCTGCTCACCCTCCTTTCACCTATAGCCCTCTATTAACACAATTCTGAGGACCGTTTTCACTCCAAATCTGTTTCATTTGCACATCCATCAACGCTGCATCACAGTGTGGCATTATGAGAGACCGAGCAGATTCGATTTTCGCCCTCGGCTGCCCCTAGTGGACTTTTAGGTATTACACATCTGTCTGACAAATCCCTCCTTAAACAATACTTTGAGTGGGCACAGTACTGTTTAGTTTTCCCACAGACTTTTCCTAATGGTATTTGACAGATATGGTTGTGAGCAAAATAGCACCCACACTGTAGCCTAACTCTGGATCAGACGAGGTTAAATATCTTAAAAGCACATCAGCGAAGGTCACAGAAGGTGCCCAGAGACAGATCTAAACACGTGTCTTCAAATTCATGGTGACTGAATCCTCGGAGTGACCCTCCTTAAGATCAGCATAATAAAGCTGTCACTCCAAATGTTTCTGTTGTGATGACGGTTGCATGACTTTGAAAATTGAAAACATGTGTATTCTTGCCTTAAAGCTTCTTTAGAAATGAACATCTGAGGTCAACAATCCAAATATGTGTTGGGGGATATAATAACATGGCCATGGAGTTTAAGGTACGGGGGGAATATAAAGATCTGTTTGTGCCTGAAAACCAGGGGTCATATTTGTTTTTGTGATCCTTAATGCACATTTTATGCATGTTTGTACTGCAGCATTTTTTTTCTCTCTTAAGTCCCTTGTGGGTAAAGGATTACTGCACCAAGAACATGAAGTAACTTGTGTCACACAATACCATAGAAGATTTTTTTGCTGTATGGTTCTATAAGTATCTTCTCGCTTTTTGTTTCAGAATTTTTTTTTGTTTCTCAAAAGATTTCACAAAAGATTAATTCTTTAGACTGTGAAAAGCCAAGAAAGAAATGGAAGAACCTTTATTTCTAAGACTCAAGTGCAGATACATAATGGGTTAAGACTTCAGATTCTTCAAATCCAATGAAAATATATTAACATGACAGCATCAACATATAGACGTTTCATCGGAAGCATGCTCCTGGCCCTATGTTAACTTTCCGTCCGTGTATGGTTATAATTAGGGATGCACACCGATACCATTTTTAAAGGCAGAGTACGAGTACCGATATTCTTTTCTGGTACTCGCCGATACCGATATCTGTACCTTTTCACAACACAGTGAGATCAATAAAAATAGAATAGCTTCTTACTACAAACAACTTCACCTTAAATACATTCTGAAATATAAACAATTGTATGTACTTTCAAAGCAAATTTCACTACAAATCTCAGTTCTGTCACATGAGGTTTCGGTCTTTGGTAGCTGTGCATTTTTTCGAGTATGAGTATATGAGCTTAGTATCGGTGCATCCCTAGTTATAATATAACAATTTATATTATATTTATTCATGTTTACATATTAATTTATATTAATATTTTATTATTTATTCTTTGTGTTAAAATTACAACTACTCAAAAGTTATTGATTCTTTGCGGAGCAATACCAGAAGTTAAATCTGGGAATATCGATTGTTTATGTTGTGTCGGTAAAACTGTCTTTATCTTAACCTCAGATGAATAATAATCATTTACATTTAGTCATTTAGCAGACGCTTTTATCCAAAGCGACTTACAAGTGGGGTAGGTAATGGAAGCAATTAGGACAGCATAAGTACAGCAAGAGCATAAGTGCAATCAAAAAGAAGACTTGTTTCATATAGCCTAACACAGTATACAGAAACATTCATTCATACATTTTTTTTTTTTTTAATTTTTTTTTTAATAACGCCTAATAATGAAAAAGGTGAATTGAAACAGTGATATGCTTAAATTAAAAATGAGTGATTTTTTTAAAGCATAGAAAAACGTAATAACGCCTATTATTAAAGAAATGGCTGACCCAAAAAGGATTTTTGATTTCTCATAATTTACCCTCATTCCAGCCCAGATGTATATGACTTCCTTTACTCAGCTGAACACAAAAAAGTTTTTTTATAAAAATATTTATTACTTTTCATGCTTAGGTCCCAAAATGTTTAAATACATCCAAAACGCAAACCCATCCATCATAAAAATAATCCAAATGACTCGGTGGGTTAATAAATGACTTCTGAAGCTTAATGATAGGACTGTAAGAGAAAACGATTAATAATGTAGACTTGCTGCTCTTGCATTCGATTTCACTAAATAAGCTCAAAATATGAATCGTTTTTTCACACACACCTATCATTTCGCTTCAGAAGTCATTTATCACTGAAGTCATTTGTAAGTTAGTGTAGTCGCAAACGCTGAATGTTTCAATATAAAATATAAAAAAAATGATTATACATATAAATATGTAACTGGGTTTGTACAACACCATAAACCTTTACACATTTCACTCTCCGACCAGTAGGAACCTACGTTTTCTTACGATCCCACATTTACGGTCACACTCCGCCATCCCAGATGTACTTTTGGCTAATTGGGAAGCTGAGCAGCACCTGCGTTTAGTGCGTCCAGAGCTCTGACACCAGCTGTAATTACACAGCAGTCCTTATTATCCTGCGAGAGCTATTAAATGTCCTCATGTTTACCGTTCACAATACTGCGGTGACACGGCCTTCCTCTGGACACCAATTAAAATGTTCCTGCGATGGACGGAAGGCTTTCCCCATGCCAGCTAATGACTGACTCTGCATCCGTGTAACCTTGGCTTAATATACAGGGATTCAAGTTAAGACTATTTTAAGAGCGCAGGCATTTAATTCTGTGGAGCAATGGCGAAAATACGCTTTTATGTATGGGATCAGTGAGTTTGATATACAGAGCTGAGTTTCCTCCTTTTAGAAGAATGTCTAGTGCTGTTTTATTCATTAAATCTATTCAACGAGGCCTCACAACAGTAAAGGAGATTCAGGAGCAGTATTTTGGTACCTAGGGTATCTCATTTGTATTGTGTGATTCTGATCTCTCTTTTTGTGTCACTTTTTGTGCATTAATTATCAGAAAAAAAATGTTCATTTAAGAATTCGAAGTTTGATCATTTGGATCTGTCCGAAGGCAGCGTCAAATGCGGCGATGGCTTATATGTGCAGTATAATCACGCAACGGCACGGTGAAGGTGATGTCATGCATAAGTGTTTATAGTGTTTTCATGACTGAGGGACTGTAGTGGGAATAAAACTATTTACAAAACTATGACCAAATGGTTTACCATTTATAGGTATGTGTGATCATTCTTCTTTCATTCTGTGCAACTGAACGAAATTTCAAATAAAAATATTGTTTCTGTTTGCATTTACTTGAAGAGAAACAGTTCAAAATAACAAATAAACATGATCTGTATCTTTTCAGACCTCAAAAACTGGAAAGAAAATAAGTTCATATTCACTTTTAAGCATTACAACATTGATAATTGTACATGCATTTAGGAAAATAAAAATATATTTTTTTATATAATAGTCTAATGTCAGTCATTCACATTGCTGTTGGATGACTTTATGTCACAAAATGAAAATTTTGAATGTTCTCTTATTTTCTACGTGGCTTTATAAAGGCTATATTAAAGGGGTCAAATGGTATGAATACTTGTTGTTCTGTGTCTTTGGTGTGTTAGAAATTGCCCACGCATGTATTAGACATGTAAACTTGCAAATATTACAGTGTCAGAACAAAAGATGCATTCTATCTAGAAGCTCACCCAGACCTGCCTGAAACACCTCGTGTAACCACACCCCCACAAATCTATGTCAGTTTGTGGTATGATTTGACTAAGACCGCCAAATGTATACGCAGGTAAGGTGGGCATACCTGTCAGTACAATTTCTTGGAACCTGATGTTCCAAATATGGAAAGAAGCATTACATTTCCGTCACACCGTCACTACACTCTGCCTAACTGGCCAATCATAGCAAATCTCACATTTCAGAGCGATGAGCTTTTTAAAAAATCTGCTTGTTTCAGAGAGGCGGGGCAAAGAGGAGATACAAACATGCACGGTATGTGGAAAATACAGCGTTTACGAACCTAAAATGGTGTAAACACATTGCAACGCATCTAAAACAAATGATAATATTAGTTTTAGCCGTGTCATATGACCCTTTGAGATAAAGTTACTTAAAGATTAAGAATTATGTTGTTTTACTACATAAGTACATTTTTGATCGGAAGCAAATTCTAATCAAATTACACAACAAGCTAGATTATTAAATCTTTAATTCACATTACAGATAAGCAGATGAACTTTTGGTGACCTTCCAAAAGCTACTCCAAGAAAACATCTTAACGGGCAATTCTAACCACTTCATTGGTTCGTAAGCACTTTGGGGGTTGCAAATATGTCACGTCGTACACCAATGAATTCACACGCCTCTACACCAGTGCCAAAATACAGTTACATCCTTCACAATATAGGACGGCTCCAATCGCTCTCATCAGTAGTTAAGGGTCCCCAAGTGGGAAATTCCTTTCCCTAGTTTCAATAAACAGACGAGTGTGTCCGTTGTTGGCCCTATGATCGCACGGTGCTGTCATCACAGAAGCATTATGGGTAATATGGAGTGCTCCGCTAAATCCCAACAGTGTTGCCCATTGCCACAGATAACAGACTCTTCCTCTGCATATTCATTATGACCTTGGGCGAGCTCTTAAATCAAATCCAAACACAAGGGTCAGATAAACACCCACACTGCTTTGCTTTTACCGCAAAGGTGCGGGGCTATGGCGCATCGCCGTGTTGAATATAGATTACGCAATTATCAGATGACATGATGGAGTGACTGGGGTCCTCCTCGGGCGCGCGGGTAAGAGCGATTGCTGCCGTGCTAATTAGTCACAGGCTAAGGTAATTACTTTGCTTTCCTCGGCTTTGGACTTCCTCAGCGCCGCCGTAAATCAGCTCGGCTGCGTGGGTCTTGACAAATGTTTGTCCCGTTCAAAGTCTAATGCTTGGCTAGTGTATAAACACCTCGTGACGCGAAACAACAAACTGGGCAAATATAAAAGGAGTGATTTAGATCATTTAGATATGTGAGATAGGTGACAATGAACATAGACACAGGAGGTTTCTTTGTAATATATAACGTGAACTTCTCCTAGACACCAATACGATTAAATGGAGAGCAAATAAAACCAGGGCTTGACTGACAATCTGCCATTTTCATAAACGAAGCGGGACCAGAACATAACTGCGGATGGAATCAAGGCCCCGGAACGCTTTCACATACAGATGGAACCGACGGCCGCTTGGCAAAGAAGTCCATGGTTGGTTTTTGGTCCATATCCAGCCCTGATCTCAAGAATGTTCAAAAGTCAATATTCTGAAACATTTCAATATAAATTCAAACATTTCTCCTCAAATTGATCTAATCCAGATGTCAAAAACCGACTTTTTACTCATCCACATCCTAAAAGGCTAATAAGCGACCAGGAATCGTTTGCCAAATAAAAGAAAAATAATTTTCCACATTTCATCACACTCATAAATGTCTGGAAAAGATTCCCTGAAAGCCAGTACAACAGGTTGTGCAGAGGGAAGCTGGTCTAATTGCTCAGTAAATAATGCCCAAAATGTGTCACAAACGCTTTGCCACAAGGAAAGGACACAGCATGTGCGGACGGAGGGAAAAAGTCACTGAGTGAAACTGACAGGCAAGTTCTCTAACCTTCTGCTACGGCAAACTTTGTGAGTGGCAGCGGAGCAAGAGGGCCGTGCTATTTATGTCAGGAAGTATATGAAAATATATAGCAAATGTCATACTTAGACGTGTATTTATTCATGCAGAATGTGTCACCTTTAGCCAAACCACGTTCATTCAACGTCGTTTTCTGAAAGGGTAGGAATGTATCATCTCCAGTTTAAGACGCATTGAGGAATTAATGTATGCTTTGCAATTACAAAATGAGGTGATATTAAATGCTGTGATGAGGTAAAAAGAAATCAAAGCCTGAGACGGAAGTAAAGGGATGATAAGCAGAAATGAAGTGCCGTCTCTATGGGACCGATTCAATGGGGTTTATTACAGCAAAATAATGTTCCAAGTTTTTTCTAAAATAATTTGTGCAGTGAAAAGATCATTAGAAAGATTGAAGAAATTAGTATCTTTGCAATTCGTAAATATTTTACATTTTTGCAAATCAATCTCAGTTGATAAATCTGTGTTCATACTTGCTTGTCCTAACAATCATACAGTTTTGAATGATTCACAGTTCATATGAAATCCAGGTCGTGAAATCATTGAGATCCAGTTGGACGAGCATCGTTGATAAATCGTCTTAGAGAAATGGCCTCGGCTAATGCATCTTTTTGGCAGAGGGAACACTATGTTTACTAAGAATTCAAGATCTCTTCCAGGTGCAGGTGGGGAAATTTCCCAAGTTCGTTTTCCTCCTGTTGTGGCCTTTGTAATAGGGGATTTAGACTGAAATAGTCAAGCGAGCCTGCGAGTGGATTTTCTATTTAGCGATAGCCCCGTGATTCGCTCTCTCTGAGGATTTGAGAGCGGATCTATGAGAGGGGCTGTGTTTGCTTTGTTTAGTCTTTAGTGAGCTGAGTCGCAGCGCTGAGTGAGTCACCAGAACTACTGCAACCTTATGAGAAGATTTCTTCAGTGAAAAACAAATTAATTCATCAAATAAACACTTCTGCTTCACACTGTACCTGCAGTATGTACAGCATTTAACCCACAAAAGCAAAATGGAGAAATTTCATTTTGAACCCTTATGAGTGTCTCTCCCAGGAAATGAAAGTCATTCCAAACCGGGGAAATCCACAAACAATGGACAAAAGGATGTTTACTTTATATTATTGGAAACTAGAAATCGTCCTTTGGAACAGACTCGCATATAATACAGAGGAATGCAACTCCATTATTAAACAATTATACTGAAAGTAAGTAAGCAGAAGTCATTCCAAAGAAAATCAACCATGTCCCATTTCATTTTTACCACAGTTTTCAAGGTCACTTTATAGTACCTTTATGTATATTTCATCGTAGGAGGACATTGCATTCCTGGTCTACCTGACCCACTATGCTGATTATGGAAGAGTGTGGACAATATTATAATCTAAAACAGCAATTCAGCCTGATTTCACTAAGGCATGCTGGGAAGGAGGCCACCTCAAGCTTTCTTATATTGATAGATACTATAGTGTCAAATGCAGGGACTTAATACTCCGAACAGTACCAGCTCACTTATTTAACAATACACTTGTTCAAAAAGAGATACTCCAGCAAAAAAAGGAAATTCTGTCATCAGCTACTCAACCTCAAGTTGTTTCAAACCTGTATACAATTCTTTGTTCATTTCTGGGATATCATAATAGTGAACCTTTTTCCAAATATCTTTCTTTGTGTTAACCATAACAAAGAAATTTAAACAAGTTTGGAACAACATTTGTTTTGGGGGGGTATCCCTTTAAAAACAGGTACAAAACATGCTACACTGTAACAAAAACTATTAAAACATTATTGTCTCCATTCAATATTTGTGGATTAAGCTGTTATTTTAACAGACATTCACCTTGGGTGCAAATTCCTCCTGTTATTCTCACAAACCGTGTTTTATTTTATCACTTATACGTCATGCTGTCAGGTACAAACGAGTATCAAATATTTACCGCAAATATTAAACATTTGTGCAATCGCTCCAATGAATGAATACAGGAAGACAATAAGATGGTTTCAAACAGATCTTTAGCTTCATTTACCTTATTGGCACAACAGTTTGAAAGAAGATCTTATTGTCTTGACAGTTTATAGTGTTCACAAGAGAATTGTGTTATATATTTCAGAAATATATTAAAAGTAGGAATACTCTACACAAAACTCACCATATGGTATACAGTATACTGATATATATACTGTATATCTTCTGAAAAGAAATCAGAAACAGTCAATGCAATTTATAAGATTCAGATTTAGTTTGGATTTCTATTCAATTTCACGTAGTCAAAAAGACATGTGATAGTTGACATAATATTGATATAAATTAGGGTTGTAAAACCATTTAGCGCGATTAATTGCATCCAGAATAAAATGTTGTGTTTACATAATGTATGCCTATGTAATGTACATGTAAATATTGTATTTATAAAAAAACACACACATACATATATCTAAGAAAAATTAAAAAGATTGATAAATAATTATTATTGGTAAATATAAATAAACACATCTCCATGTAGGCCAACGTTTGCGTTTTTGTGTTTATTAATACAAAAATTAATATGCACAGTACACAGACATACAGTATATCATGTAACCACACACTTTTATTCTTGATGCGATTGTTTGAACGACCTAAAAAATTATTTAAAATCAAAATATTAAACTGTCTGTATGTGTTAAATATATTCTAATGATTATTTTCTAAGAAAACTATGGCGTATACATTTGTGAGTCTTGTATCTCAAGAATAGCTGATTATCTTCCCACTCCTCTCTAATGTAAGAGTAAAGGTGTGATTTCTTTAAGAGGACCAATGTTACTCCTCCGGTTGGGTTTATGATTGTGTGGGATGTTGTTTATTTGGCAGGCTGAACCGTGCAGGATGCTGTAACCACGGCGTTTATGAGGGTAATGTTTCTGAAATGAAACATTAGTGAGAACAGCATCAGGGCTGCCTGAGATTTGTATTAAATGAATTCAACGCTTCCTCTGATTAATTTCTACTGTTAGTCCCTCGATACGGCTGGCCTTGCTCTACATAAATATGCTAAATGATGACTTAACTAAAAAAAAAAACAAGTTTACAAAATTATAATATTGTGTATTATACAGGGTCTCTGTTTTGCTTAGCGAGACATTAAAGCGACACGGTTTGGGTGCAGCTTGCCAATTCAAGCATATTGCACAGCTAGAAAAAGTGTTGCAGGCACTGAATTTGCAAGGTCGCTGCGACTTCCCTGATAAACTTCTTTTTACTGTGTCGACGTAGAGCGAAAGAACATAATTCAATATGCTTCGTTCGGCTGAAGTCTGTATTTTCATTTAAAAAAATCGAATTTTATGAACTGTGGGAGGGCTGGCTGCCAACATGGCAAAATCCTGATAAGAAAGAAGTGAAGTATACAATTTCAGGACCATCGTTCCGAGCATTTGACTGAGTTTCATTTATTGTTGATTATTGAACCAATATGTTGCCTCGGTACAACTAGTGATAATATTCTGCAGTCACAACTGTTTAGTCTGATGAATAAAATGTATACACAAATCTTGCCGGCCTCATTCAACTGTGCTTGGTTTATACATGTATGAAAATGTAAGATGAAGAGTTCAAGCAGGGTAAACTGTTTAACTGTGGCAGGCCCATTTACGACCAAATAGAAACTGAATTATAATATAACCAATGATGTATTGTTTCAATAAAACAAAATAGGATAATTGTTGTGAAAAACAATAGAAACTATTATTACGAGAGATATTGCTGTTATAAGAAATTACATGAACTCACTTCCATAACATTCCAAACTGAATGTAACCAGTTCAGAAGTAAATCCTCATTTCCAGTATTTAGTGTATACTTAAATTGTACTATATATATATATATGTGTGTGTGTGTGTGGGGGGGCGTCCAAAAATCTGAGACCATGTGGAAATAATATGTTTTAGGATCTTTACTAATTCAAAACAAAAAAAACTGTTATTACATAAAACATTAAGATTATTTACTTGTTATGTAAAACATCAAATGTAAGCCCATTTATAAACATTAATTTCAACAATAGGGCATATTAAAAACTGTATGGAGTCCATGACAGCTAAAGTGTATAATGTCATTAAATAAAACAGAGACAAACACACAACTGTTGGGTTATAATTTAACATATGCTGGGTTGCTTTTAGTAAATTTTTGGATCAAATCTCAACATTCGCTACAGTCCTTTTTTAAAAATAAGCCAGAATATTTTAGGACGTGTAAACATTCTAATTTAATTGTTTCCTCATTATTATGCTTAACACCATGTCTACACTGAACGCGACCGGCGCGACACAACACACGTGGGTTTGTTGCGTCGTGTCACGTCGTGCTACATCTAATTTGGGAAAATTTTACAATTATAATGAGTTCTAATGCGTTTCTAATGTCTTTGATCATGTCGCTAAGTTAGTTATGATAAATAATGAAGTTATAATACAAAAACAACTGTATAAAATTAAAAAAAGGAAAGTGAAAGATCTTTTATTTTTGCATCCGACTCTATATCTTGCTCTTGATTCAATTCCAACTGTTAATGTCTGCATTCATTTGAGTTAAGGAACAAATCTACTCTGTTATACACACACCAGATGTTAAAACAAATACCTTTTAGTGGTTGAGGCAAAAGCTTGCGGTCGAGCAGTTTGCTTCACTTGACCGGTGAGAGCCCATTCCACGTGCCAATTTCAGGGCAGACAAGACATCCCTCAAATAGACTGCTGCCAAAACAACTGTGAAATGGAGTTGTGAGAAAGAGGAAGACGTGTTTGAAATCATCTAAACATGTTTGCTGCAATCGGAGGTTCCTGTAAAGATGCAAAACCATTCTGAAGCACGAGTGCAACTTTTACCTGTTTTGCTTTGTTTGGTTGCTATTATTAGAAATTACCTCCAAGGCATAACCAGATAAAGAAAAACATCTACAGTGAACGATGCAAGCTCATCTCTATGGAAACCATGTCAAGGAGCCACTGTGTGTGCTCGGAGAGATACTTTATGTAATTCCACCTAGGCTGCATAATTCTTCACTCTTCCTAGACAGGAAAAACAACTGTGTTTTCTTTCGCATTTAAACGGTCTGCTTAAAGCATTAAGAAGCGATTACATATTGAAACAACAAATTAAACACCCTTAATTTGAGGCAATTGGTAAAGTTATATGTGTAAAAGAGAGATCATCAAACTTGCATTGCTTTATTTAGATATAATGTTGGGGATTTCAGAAACAGTGGGCAAAAATTGAACCTGACTGTTTAAATACTCACAATCCAAAAGTGATTTAGCAGCAAAGTACAAAACTGCTCGAGCCAGATATGATCCAACGCTTTGACAGTCGTGGAAAATTGTGATTTGCCATTTCAACATTATTTCTGAATTTACTAGTTATGTGTTTAAGTAAAATTATACATTTTGTTTCCTTCTGTGAACTACTTACAATATTTCAAATAAAGATATTGCCTCTATTTGCAGATAATGAAAACTGAAAAAAACATGTCAAAACAACATGAAACATACTCTATATTTGATCAGATCTCAAATACTGCAAAGAAAACAAGTTTGGATTCACTTTTAAGCAATACAACAGTCATATTTGTACATGTACAAAAAAGGTTGTCTAAAGTTTGATTTTGTTGAAATTAAACAGACACTTAACTGGAATGACCATGCATCTAAGAATGCTGATCTAATGACAATTTGATAAGATAAACAAAGATAAACAATTGTAAAGTTGCATAATATAAACTATGCAAGCTGTCATTTAGTTTTAGGTGTGAAATCGTTTTATTTGTTTTTTAAGTTCATACAGCAGGTGTTACCTGTCATCGTGTTTGAGGGATGTGCAATAACATAGATGCCAGGGGAGAGAAAAATCAATCTTTAAACCATGCTTTTTGAGGTATATAGTCTACGAAGGGCGGCGTCTATGATGTAAAAAGTAATACACAATAATGCTCTACTATAAATTGTAATAAATTAGCAGAATACAGCTGTACTCGCAAGTTACACTGTCCTTCCCCTAATAAAACAGCAACACAACAATGCTGCATTATGGCATCATAAAACGTTTCCATCCATACATTCAAAATCTTCATCCAGAACTACTTTTCATCAAAATCTAGGCCTAATCCTCATCCAAACCTGGCCTTTGTTCACTACATGTTGTAAAGAGAAATCTTGGCTTAATTGTTTTTGTGTTTATTCTAAAACCATGTCGGTGTAAAATAAACATCACAATTAGATTGTTCAAACAGCAGGAGGGTGAGACAACAACTCTATGTGTGAGTCTGTACTCAATCTAGTGAAGACACACCTCAAAACAAGACCCGCTATGGTGCCAAGTGCTAATTAATTCATTTCTAATTATATATTTTATATAAATTTTGTGCTGAATAAGTTTAACCATATTTCAGCAATGGCCATCGAATGCTTTTTGCAGCCTATAGATGTTGTGAAAGTAAGCAACTATATAAGCGAGGTGTTGACCTTGTGGGGTCATTCAGAAATTCTGTCATCATATAGTCCCTCTCAATTAATAGTAGAAATTTAGATGTTCTTCTAAACAAAAAGAAAGACTCTTGGAAGAATGTGTGTAACCAAACAGTTCTGGGGCACTATTGAGTAGTGAGGAAAACTACTACTTTGGCTGTCAATGGTGCTCCAGAACTGTTTTGTTTCCCACGTTCTTCAAAATATCTTCTTTTGTGTTGAGGAAAAAAAACAAAGACACGTATACAGATTTGAAACAACCTGAGGGTGAGTGAATATTTTTAGTTTTGGTGTGAGCTATCCTTTTAACAGTTTAGAAAATATATCACCAGGAAAGTTTGGACTTATTTGACTGATTTTTTTTATCATGATCTTAAAGGCTTTTTGATGAGCTCTACACTACAGATTTTCTGTACATTTGTGATGTATGTGCAGGTTTGAAAGACTTGACAATGATTCTAAAAATTGGAAAATAGCTTGAAAATAATCCAACTTTTGAGTGTTAGTGTAGGTCACAAGCCGTGTCTGTGAATTGCACCAGCTAGAGTAAATCAAAGATTAACACACTTATACACCATAGACGTCTTCAGGAGACCTTGAAATATATCTCTGCAAGATTTTAAAAGAGATGTAATACCAACAGATGAAAGCAGTCAATATGTGTCACAGAAGACTGTTTTTGTCTAGACACAAAGTGCTGATATTAGGAAATAGAAATATTCAGTTTTATTAAAATAATAATGATGTAAGTTGTGCGACACTGTTTTGTTTTACTAGACAAGGAGGCCGTTAGACGTGTACCGTTAACCTTCATTTCAGCATTTGAATTCGTCTTCAAGTGTACAGATAGGTCTGACATGACAGCTTTTAGTTTAAGTTAATTACCTGTCGCTCAAGCACCACCTTTCCCCAAACTTTTATGGAACCCTATTGCAATACCATGTAGGCTGGACTTGTTAGAGAAAGAGACGGGGTAATGTTCCTAACCTGGCTTTCCCCAGTCCAGTTTTACAGCTGAGTTTTGCTTATTGTTATTGATTTTGAGCCTTCTCTGACCAAGAACCGCCCCCTGAGAAGAAAATAACTAACCGACCTGTTAAATGGCTATTTGTGCTCCAACCAGCTGTATTTATTATCACATTTTACTATGGCACTAAAATTAAATAACACCTCTCATGAGATTTAAATATGAACATGCAAATCATGGACGTTCCTCTTTCGACTATGGCACTGTTAAATCGACATTTAATTGTCTACGTCATCAAAACCTTTCCGACTCTTTCTTCAATGGAAGTATTTTAGTGGTTTTTTATCCATACAATGGAGGTCAAAGGGGGCCGATTTTGTTTTGTTCTTCAAAATATTTTCTTTTGTGTTCTCCAGAATAGAAAGTCATATAGGTTTGGAATGACATGAAGGTGAGCACATGGTGAAATAGTTTTTATTTTAGGGTAAAAGGGAAGTGAAATCTTGCATTGCAGAAGCTCCTTGCGGAGCACAGATGTGGAGGCTGCTCGCTGTCAGACGTTTCGGCTAAATTTAAAGAACCTTTAGTTAAAGAATGTGAAAATATGGTGTCATACAGTTCCCATCTGCCCCGTGTGAATCTGGCCTGTCACATCATCTCAATGAGAGCGCAGTACTATGAGTTCAGCGCCGAAGACTTTTGTAAGGCTAAATGAGGTCTTTCAGACCTGCTATTTCTCAAGCATATAAAAATAATTTGCTCTCTAAAATTGTACTTTAAAGGTGGGGTAACCGATTCCGAATTACGTTTTAGACAACTGAGTCAGGCCGAGTACCAAAACAACCTTGTAGCCAATCAGCAGTAAGGTGCAAAGTGCACAGGACGGACATTAGCCGAACTGAGCACTGACGAAAGCGACAGATGGGGGTGGGGTGTGTTTGTTTTGGTGATAAGAACATCAACAACGGCTATGAGAAATCGGACACCCTGCCTTTCAGTACAGACACTTCCAAGACTTCAGCACATAGTTGGCTTTTTTTGGCTGTAATCAGAGCTTATGCTTCCAGGTTGCGTAGGGCCTCTGCACCACCGGGGGGCCCCCTTGAGTACCGAATCAAAAACACTATTATGTAATCAAGACGCTATTTTTATGTCTTGCGGATTCAACTTTAAAGGAATCATTTGGAAATGTCCTTTTTAGTACTTTATTTATTTAATTATTTTTAGTTTTGCCAAATTACGTAATTACAGATTTACAAATTTGGTATTTATCTACTCGTATAAAGTTGGTTTGACGATAGTCTGAATTTAGGGACCGTCTCCGAAGTCACATGGGCAACATATTAATATACATGTTTCTAGCTTCAATAGCATTTAAAGGAAATGACTTACAGTCACAATGATTTAAAGAACTCAGCTAATGCACACCTTTAAGATTTGTATTAAAATAAATTGTCAAAAATATGTAAATGTTGTTGTGTATTTTACTACTGTCACTTTAATTGTATTTGCCTTTCAGTTTCGATTCATTTAATTGTCTTAATTGATCCAATAGATTTATTATTTCTTATCGTTTAGTTATGTTTATATTAATACTATGACAAGGGCCCCCACAAAGGTTTGCTTAGGGGCCCCAGACGGATCGGCATTGGCTGTAATTGTACAGTTTTATGATAGACAAATGTAAGAAAGGGTTATTTCGTGAAACTGCCTAAAGGTTTGTTGCTCTTACCAGATTCTTATAAATTCACACTCCTTCACTAAAAATGTATATAGATGTGAGTGAATAACTATTCTCTTTTTTGTCAGCAGGATATTTTATGGATACTTTAACATTACACAGGCAAGAAAGGCCTATTATATCATCACCTTTCATCCGCCTATCAAATGAAGAAATGAAGCCCGTCGGTGACAGTGCAGGTTATCACACGGAATGGAATCCCTTTGGGAAATTCATCTCCGTGGACCAGATTAACCCGGGCAACAGATGACATAGAAACAGACGTCTGACTGAGCGCTGATTTGATCACATAATTGAATATCTCGGCCGGTCAGTGATAAGGCGAACTGTATCAATCACCCAGAGAAACATCCATCATGGTGAGGAGAAACAAATGGGCGTTCAAACAAGGTCTGATTGACTGTCAAAGGTGTCGATGTTTGTTTAGCACACCAGACAAAGCCGATCGGTTCACTGCATTATTTAGTAACTGCACCATATTGGAATTATGCGTCAGGATATAGTCACAAGCCATTTAATATAATATTAAAGATTATAATACAACGGTAATTATTTAATATGTATATATAATCCAAGCATAACAACTCTAGATCCAGTGAAAGGTGTCAGTACTTCATTCATTTGAATGTGTGTGTTATTTAAATAAATAATTGTATTAATATTGTTGAACTCTGATTATAAATACATCTGTAAAAGCATGTTGAGACCTCCAACTTCAGTCACTGAAAAGGATAGCAAGGTTTAGAAAAACAGCCTCTTGACGGGAGTTTTATAGCGTGCTAAAACAGAATATAACAGGAGGAGGAGTTCAAAGAAAAAACAGGGTGAGAGAGTGAGAAAGAGAGAGAGAAGGAGGGGGAGAGAGATGGAGAGAGTGAGAGGGGTGGAAAGAGACTGAGAGAAGGAAACAATAGAGAAAACCAGAGAGACAGAGTCACACATTAAAATACTGGCATGAATAATGCAGAAGGAATTTTCATACTGCTTTTTAATGCCTTGCAGGGACTTACGGTTTCCGCTACAATCAGCACCTGTCTGCCATGTAAGAAACAAGGCACTTTGATGTATTACTCCTCCATAAACACAGCAAAGAAAAAAAACATCAGCTCTCCAGGGAACCACACATGCGCAGTCTACAGTACATACCACATACAAGCTAAAAGATGCAACACTTGCCACTATACAGTATGCTATACACCACAGATTCAATTGAAAATGGATTTCAGATCTCTTGTAGTTTCAAACCTCTATGACTTGCAGAACACAAAAGAAGATATTTTGAAGAATGTTGGACTCAGTTTTGTGTCTACACAATAGAAGGGAATGGTTACCGCCATTGTTCGGTTGCCAACACATGCACTTGACTAATCCCTAATTTAAACTTCGTCAGAAAATGTCTCCTTTAATCTGAACTGAAAAGTAAAATGGTAAATTTTCCCCTGTAGTCACTTTGGATAAAAGCATCTGAAAAATGAATTTAAAAAATCTGTATGTTTACATCTGTGCTAAAACAATTCAAAGGGTCCTAATTCCAACCACCTGTCTGTGTGTATGTGTGTCTTTAAGGCAGACCGGAAGGATGTGTCTGATCCATCCAAAGAATCAAGCTCTGATTAAACAGACCAGACAATTAGAGCATGTAAGGAGAGAGAGAGAGAGAGAGAGAGAGAGAGAGAGACTACAGTAGAGATGGCAGTGAAGAGACACTATGATTACTAATCAGGCAGGGTAGCACCACGACTACCGATTGTGACCTTCATCTTCAGAGAGTCTTCTTCTCAGTCAGAGCCTGGACTTTTCTGCTTAATGCTGGGCACACAGAGGAAAAGCTAATGGTCTCTGGCACGGCTCCAGGACTGCATGTAAAACACAGCGGAGCTCAGCATCCACAGCTGCCGTATGCCTGCGTCCCACAGACGATGGGCTTTCTGACAGCAGAGATAACGCACCAACATGTCATTATCTAATTAAATCTCTTTTTCTCCATCTATACCTCTCTCTCTTTCTCTCTCCCAAGCAGATGCCGATTCGATTTTTCCTCTTCTAGTGCCGCTGACTAGCTGCTTATTGATGGACAGGAGCGCAATCCTCACAGAGCAGTCCTCGCATCACGCTTGATTGAGATGCAAATGCATTCATAAAGTCGGGCCACGCTGCATCGGCTTCATCTGGAGTCATTACACTACGTGCACTCATTTACAGTCAGAGGGGGTTTTAATGGCGGCATAAGACAAACTTGTAAATATTTGGTGTATATATAATGCATTATAAAGTGGTATTTTTACTGCAGGTATAATGCTTTATTATACAGCCGTCTGGAATACTTTCTTATTGGTCAGCTGTCGTATGAATTATTTTTATATACTCTGGCTCTAGTGCTGTCGAAACATCTTTACAGGACTTGAGAATGTGGACCTGTCCAATATGGCAACACTTGTCTCAACCAACTTGTATAAGATTATGTAGAATAGAATACGTTTTTAATAGGAAGAGTTTTGTTCCAAAATGAGAATCATACTTTTGTATTGTGAAGTCCAATAAATATCAATCAAACTGTGGTTTGGTTTGTTTGTTTGTTTTGATTTAAGCCTTTAATAACTCAAAACATCATGTTTTAAATTCTTTTAAAACAGAATTTCGGAACCAAACTCTTCATATATTGTATTATATAACTCGGGTTCAGATAAAGTGTACGAAACATTTCGGTGCGTTTCGGGAAATGACTGAGACATTAATTTAATGGACTCATCTTATAGCCACAGGCTTTTATCACCGAACACAACAGAAGTCTTTACAGAGAGCAGGAACAGTTTACTCTTCAGTTCAACCCTCAGCGGTCACATTGACGATGGGGGTACAAACGGGTCAGTGCAGCTTCGGCACAAAGTAAGCAAAGAGAGAGAGAGAGAGAGAGAGCAGATCAATGGTGTGTGAAAGTGATTAGAAAAAAAGAGTAGCACCCTGAGAGAAGAACAGAAGATGAGGACAAATACAGGAGAGGTGGAAGGATGGAATATGGAATGAAGGACCAGGAAGGTATGATGAATGAGAAAAGGGAAACGCCGCGAGGGCGAAAAGGATGGATGAAAATAAACGCACCATAAATGAAAGGAAAATGAAACGAGAGAAAATATGAGAGTAGCATTATGAAAGGGAATAGTGGAGGAAATGCAAATATGCAGAAGAGAGCAGAGGAGGATTTGAAAGATAACAAACGTGAAAGACGGAGATATCGGTGGCTATGTAGGACAACTAAAAGAGCGAAATTTGTGCAGAGAAAGAAACAATGAAGGAGGGAACAGGACAAAAAAGAAAATAGCAAATGTTCAAGGGGTTACATTCATTCCCTGTGTAAATACAAGCATATTTTTAAAAAACTTGTTCTCACTTATTTTAGCAAAACTACATTATCATAAGTGAATGTGTCCCAGTCCATTCAATGGGTTGTGCAGATGTGAGACAAAATCAACATGGTTTGAGCAGATAAGACACGACACAAGACAACCACTGTATAGCGTGACTAAGGTCCATAGAGAAAGAAATATAATAACAGTGAAGGAGACACAAAGACTAAGAGCAGTGTTTTTCTCTAGAGAGAGAAGAGTAGAGGTCAGAAAGTGATAAGCGAGACACAGAGAGAGTGCGCGAGTGCTGTGTATAATTCATTGACCTCTCAACATCAGCACCATAGCTCAGCTGTGCACACAAACACACATGATGTTCTCTGTACAAGCACGCATGATTGATGCCTTTCAGCAGAGGTTATGCAGAACCCAAACATCAACAAATCATTTGTTCCAGCATCATAAAAGTCAGCCGATTCTGTTCTACTGAACTAAACGCTTTATTACGTTACTAAGCACAGCGTAGGTTTTAACACCACATATGCTGCAGTAATGGAGAAAGCTTTCCTTTTTTTTAACTATGCGAACAGCACACAAACCAATGATAATATAATATAAGAGTTAAAAATGTCAAATAATAAGCACACAATTGGTAACACTTGAGAATGGTACTTTATCGAGAAACAGCTTGATCCTGACAACACTAACAGCACTTTGGTTTCAGCGTGCCAAAAATATTCCATGATTAACCAAATGTGATTGTAAATGTGTAAATAAGAGAAACAACAGATGGCAAAACAGATGAAACTGTCTTGTATAAGAAGACAAACGGTTGAGGGAAATATATCACTCACGTCAACATTTCTTAAACCTTAAAGCTTCTAAAAAGACCAGATTCTACATAGATGATTTGGTGGAAGGCAGTGAGGAGTCACAGTGGTACAGAAGGATTCAGCACCATGGACAGCACACACAGATTTTCTACACCAGTGGTTCTCAAACTTTTGCGTTGTATGGCCAACTTTGTATAGAGTACATCTCTTTGTGGTCCCCCAAATACAGGCTTATAATCTTAGACTTAACATTTTAATTTCACACAACAAATGTTCAGATGCTGTAACATTGATTCTTTTGGTTTGTGATTCTGATGTGTGATTGCAAAAATCTATGATATATCAAATATTTTAAAAAATGCCGAAAAATCTGGGTTACAAGTTTGAGAACCACTGTCTTACAACCACAGAGAAATTGTAAAGCAATAGTTTCACACATAGTTCTCACATAAAGTCATGCCACCCCACATATACCTACTTCCTTTATTTGACTGAACAAACCAAAAGCACATCTAGCCGTCATATAAGTACTATATGTGATTCAGCACCATTAGTAAATGTCTTCTAAAGTGAATCGATAGGTGTGTGTGAAAAAGCCATGTATATATTAAGTACATTTATTAGTTGAAACCATGACAAGAGCTAAATTCAGAAAACTTGTAAATAACATCAAATTGTCTCATGACAAAAACATATGAGAGCTGGTCAATACTTAAAATGAATATGCTCAAACTATTCATCTCTTTCTCTCATTATTGGCACTTCTTTTTTTCTAATATTGTAAAACAACACAATGCATCTTTAATTCTTAATGATCTCCCTCATAGTAATAATTATTTTCTGGAATATACTAAATTTCTGAAATATTTCTCTGTAAAATCAAACCGCAATCCAAAAACTCAATAAGACCACATGAGGCAATATTAAATATCAAAGTTTATAAGTACTAATATTTGTAAAGCTAATAATAAAGAAGAGGGTAACCAGAGATATCAACACCCACAAT
This sequence comes from Triplophysa tibetana, assembly GCA_008369825.1. Classification (NCBI taxonomy): domain Eukaryota; kingdom Metazoa; phylum Chordata; class Actinopteri; order Cypriniformes; family Nemacheilidae; genus Triplophysa; species Triplophysa tibetana. The sequence continues at coordinate 2,973,617 of CM017907.1, forward strand.
GTGTCATTTTTTAATAAGAATTCTAATCTATTTAGCCCACTGTGAATGTGTTTCTGTGGGTCTTCATATTATATTATATATATGAGCTTAGATGATATTTAAACAGAAATCCAGAAGAAACGGCCTGAATTTGTTCAGCCAGATATGAGCCGACTCATAAAATGATGAATAAAATAAATAATGCAATCCCTTTTTTTTAAAAGGGGTGCATAATTGCCCTTAGAAGCTATTATAAAAGAAACCAAACTAACTTAAAGTGCATATCAGCTACAGTATACCATTTATTTGTAAGTTCTCTCGTTTTTGAACCATGACCCTGATATTGTTAGCACTACCAGCATAGCAACGGGTGAAGTGACCTAAACATTGAGCTCGATGAAACGCCACAGATTGTATCCGACCCGCACATGCTTGAGAAGCCAAACACTTTCTGGAAAAGTGAGGAACGGCACCTCACAAATGACACCTCACCTCACAAAACAGTGACACACAGACCACCTCTCGGCAGATAGAGACCTGTGTCCTTGTTCTGTAAGCTTTTTAGCTCAAAAAACTGACAGTGCATCATATACCTGTTAACAATCTGTTTTAGACATCTGTGACTTGTTTCTAAAATTCTTCACACCATCTTTAAAGCTTTTCACCTTGACGTTTCAAAAGCCTGCTTCTTCCACAAAGGCTAGCGTTATTTACACCGGTTATAGAGTCAGACTCCACTTACAGTCAGTCTCACCCATGTTCTTAACCTAGGTCAGGTGTAACTGTGTAGTGTATCACACATGGTGTGTGTGTCAGGTTTAAGCATCTGTCAGTTGGCAAACCTCAAATCCACCATTTTTCCACTTGCTTCGATTCATAATCAAAGTATGATGTCAGCGTTTCACCTGCAGGATTAACTGATAAAACCTGACATACACCAGCCAGCCACATCTAAGACAAACACAAACGTTTGTCAGAAGCACCTCCTGTGTTTTTGTTTTTGTCTGGATGTACAGATTAGAGCCCTTTGATCTAAATTGCTTTGTTTATCATGTAATCACACATCAGTCACTATTCAGTCTGCAAAAGGATGTTCAAGACAACAGCAATGCAACCAAATATCTTAATTACCAATTAAGTTGGCTTAAATATATCAACACAATCAAAATCAGTTTTTACAAGAACCTGGTTTTGCATTTGAGAATTACCTTTATTAAATCAAAGTACTTGGAAAGGTTTATTTACCCCTATACATAAAAATGACATGATTGCGATTCAAGTCTGATCAATGTCAAGGCATGTTTTTTTAATCAAGCAACATTAAGGTTTTTTATCAGAGCATTTCCCTACAGTATATGAATACCATATTAAAGTGATAGTTCAACCAAAAATAAAGATTCTGTCATCATTTATTCACACTCTTGTCATTTCAAACCTGTTTGACTTTCTTTCTTCTGCATAACACAAAAGAAGATATTTTGAAGAATATCGTTTACTTTGTTCTGCGGAAGAAAGAAAGAAAGTCATTCAGGATTGAAATGACAAGAGAGTGAGTATCACTTTAAATCTTCCATTGCAGCAACAAAACATGTGTTCAAATTGTATAAGACTATTTTAATTTTCGGATTTTGAACTAGATTTTGAATAAATGTTGTTTAAACGAACAGTGCATTTTTTCCTAATGTCATCAGCTCAGATGAATGTAGTAATCCCAGACCTGTTTAACACATTTACGATATTTAAATCTATCCTGCAGCTTTTCTCCACACAATAGTGTAAAAAAAGACAAAAACCTGCACAGCTAACGTTGTTAAAGACCATAACAGTTTAGTCGCTTTCATATTCCTGTATTTCATCTAACATACTGTATGATCAAAAGTGATCTATATATAAATTATAAATCCACTATAAGATGTAGAACACCAAACAACATAAATGTATAATTGATAAATCATCACACTGTTTGTATTTAGAGGATTGGCGACCTTTACAATCCTACCTTTACTTTACGCTTCACCTACGGAAGCTATAGTGACCGACATCAAATTGTGTTGTCTGAATGGGAGCTGAGCTGAATCAGGTACACTGGCTATTATATACATCATAATAAGCTACTTTGACAACTAGAATTTCAAGCATCTTTATATTCCCTTGCATTCCTGACCTTCAGCTGAGCATACGGTATCTGAGTTACAACGTAGGAGGTAACAGCAATCTATATTGAAATGTATCTCTAAAATATGGAGGTCCAAAAAGTGTATTGTAACTTTAACCTCCAAATCTTTCTCAGTCTATTCATGAATGCATGTTTAGAAACCAATAAACACAACCTTCAGCCCAGAGCCCTGGCTGTATGACACAAATGGTGAAAGTGTTTAGAATTGTGTTTAAGCATGGGTTACTAAAAATCCTCGAACTAACCTGTAACTGTAGTATCAACACATTTTGTTTGCGCAATATTTTATCCAGTCAAAAGGTCAGAGTTATTCAGCTTTTCGTTTTGACCTGCTGAAATGATGAAACATGTCAGATGGTTGCCTGTTGAGGTCACTCCAAGTAGGAAAAAAAACATTTTTTAAACGACTTATTTGGCAAATTGTCTAGATGATTAGTCTAGTCCAGGGGTTCTCGAACAGGGGGGGCCCCAAGATGGATCCAGGGGGGGCACAGATTTTTGGGCATTTTCTGAAATATTGCAATCAAACATCAGAAAATAAGATCACAAACCTAAATAATTAATGTTCCAGCATTGTATAACATGTGTTTTTGGTTTAATTAAAATTCTTTATTTAAAAGTCTTTATTTGGGGGGGACACAAAGCGATGCACCCTACACATAGGGGGGCTTACAGCGAAAAAGTTTGAGTCTAGTCTTTCCAACACAATATCACGCCAATTCCTAACTAATTTAGGATATGACTAATGAGTATGAATATGTACAAGCCTTATACGATTTAGCACAATCTGCTTTTACGGCAGACGTTACTTTTCGTTTTTTTCTGATAATCTGACGTTTTCGAAACAGTCACACCAATTCGTTCAAATTAGCCATCACGTAAAACTGTTACGAATTTCCGTAAGATCAGGAGGTTTTGGGAAGCAAGATAAGTCACGTCCTACAGCATGTGTTACAGAGAACCAAATCCCATTTAGGGTCGCTCTTAAGGAAAGACAAAGTGAGAAAGAACACATGGGCTAGATCTAGAGGCAGCAATTCACGAGCTAACAAAGAGGGAGCTATGTGGTTTAGCAGCCAAACCCGCTGGGCAAGAGCATTTGGTTGAGCATTATCAGAGCGATAAATTACACAAAGGGCTCGCAAAGAGTCCCATTCCATCACACTTACACAAACTGTCCCCATCTGCAGCGTCCAGCCCCCTGTGTCCAAGCAACATTCTTTCTCTTAATTGCCACAGCATTTTTTATCTGTTTTATCTTTCTAATTTTCTCCAAACCTGTACGTCTTCGCGGCTGTCTCTCACCTTCGTCTTTCTCCTCTCCGGTGCCGCTCTGGGGGTAATGCATTCTGCTGCTTTGCTCTGACTCAAAGAAAACACTCATCTATTTACATTGAGCTCTGACACTACACACTCCATCCATATTAACACTTGCCCCTCTCCCAGCAGAGCCAGAGTACACACGGATACAGCAACAACGGATCTCCAGCCTTAGCCTGTGTCGGCTGCCCACAGAGGGCCGAAGTTAATACAGCACAAACCAGAGCTTACATTAACACCTTGAGCCGCTCAAACAGCCCGGCCTGTAATCGCCTCGCCACTGTTATCTAATGTGGGTCATTAACTTCCCGCTGTCAGAAGAAACAAGGGATTTCACTCAACTCCACGCTGCAATCCACTTTCCTTCTCCCCCTGAGTCAATCAGTCCTGGAGAGAGACATACATGAGTGGAGAGAACGAATGAAGGCAGACTGGATATACAAACAAACAAGCAAACAAACTAATGCAAGGAAACAAACAAATGAATGAATTCACAAAGAAAAGAAAATGTTCTAGAACTTTCACCATAGCAGGTTTTCACTACATGGCCGAAAAAAGCTCTATAACGATATTATGGCAAAATCTATGGAAATTAAATGAATAGTTGATGCTATCAGTTAAATTCATCTTACATTAAGTCTATTGTGTGGTTTCTATTTTTTGGCCAATTGATCATATAAGAATAAGTATAGGGAAGTGAAGAGAGCATCTGCAACCAACGTGTATCAACCTTCTCTTAATTATTTACAATATACGAGAGAAAGAGAAAAGACGAGAGAAAGAAAGAAAAGAGAGGAGAGAAAGAGACGAGACGAGAGAAATAGACGTGACGAGAGAAAGAGCAACGCGAGAGAATGAGACTAGTCGAGAGAAAGAGAAAAAGACACGACGAGTGAAATAGACGTGATGAGAGAAAGAGCAAGACGAGAGAAAGAGACGAGAGAAAGAGACGAGAGAAAGAGACGAGAGAAAGAGACGAGACGAAGGAAAGAGACGAGACAAGATGAGAGAAAGAGACGAGATGAGGGATAGAGACGAGACAAGGGAAAGAGACGAGAGAAAGAGACGAGAGAAAGAGACGAGACGAGGGAAAGAGACGAGACAAGATGAGAGAAAGAGACGAGATGAGAGAAAGAGACGAGACGAAGGACGAGACGAGAGAAAGAGACAAGACGAGGGAAAGAGACGAGAGAAAGAGAGGAGACGAGGCATGAGACGAGGGACAGAGACGAGAGAAAGAGAGACGAGACGAGGGAAAGAGACGAGACGTGATGAGAGAAAGAGACGAGACGAGGGACGAGACGAGGGAAAGAGACAAGAGAAAGAGACGAGACGAGGGAAAGAGACGTGACGAGGGAGAGATGAGACGAGGGAAAGAGACGAGACGAGGGAAAGAGACGAGACGAGGGAGAGACGAGACGAGAGAAAGAGACGAGACGAGGGAAAGAGACGAGACGAGGGAAAGAGACGAGACGAGGGAAAGAGACGAGACGAGGGAGAGACGAGACGAGAGAAAGAGATGAGACGAGGGAGAGACGAGACAAGGGAAAAAGACGAGACGAGAGAAAGAGACGAGACGAGAGAAAGAGACGAGACGAGGGAGAGACGAGACAAGGGAAAAAGACGAGACGAGAGAAATAGACAAGGGAAAAAGACGAGACGAGAGAAAGAGACGAGACTAGAGAAAGAGACGAGACGAGGGAGAGACGAGACAAGGGAAAAAGACGAGACGAGAGAAATAGACAAGGGAAAAAGACGAGACGAGAGAAAGAGACGAGACGAGAGAAAGAGACGAGACGAGGGAGAGACGAGACAAGGGAAAAAGATGAGATGAGAGAAAGAGAAAAAGACAAGACGAGGCGAGAGAAAGAGACGAGACGAGGGAAAGAGACTAGACGAGGGAGAGACGAGACGAGACGAGACGAGATGAAGGACGAGACGAGACGAGAGAAAGAGAAAAAGACAAGACGAGGCGAGAGAAAGAGACGAGACGAGAGAAAGAGACGAGATGAGGGAAAGAGTGGAGAGGAGCAAAACAACCACAACACAAGTCACAACATTTTTATAGAATATGAGTGAAAAGTTCCTGAGCAGCATGGAATGAACGGTTCGATAAACCTCCATCACAACCTGCAACATATTTCACCAGTTTAGACAGAAGGATCTGCCACTTTCATAATCTACCAGCCCTGACAACAGCATCAACCACTTTCCTTTCTGCAGGGTGAGAATTCTACACAGCACAACACCTTCAGTGGATAATTTCAATGTCAGCTCCTCAAGACAGCATGAAGCAGATGCAGAGAGAGAGAGATAATGGAGAAACGTCTATGTGTGAATATTTGTACTTCATGCAGAAGACGGTTTGTCACCTGTACAAATGTGAAACACATGACTTCTCCATATGGACAGCACTGATTTAGAATCTGGATCCCCTTGAGGGACCTAAGACAAACATATATGGAGTGTTAGGTCACGTTTTCTGGTATTCAGCACTGTGGGATCAAACACAATCTGCTGGGTTAATTTTAGTTTCACTGAGATGTTTACTGAATGTTTTTGATAACCGTGACGAAATTTCTGAGCCAAAGAACAGTTTGTAATCGTGCCATTTGCTCAATGTTTCCTGCATTATAATTTTATTTTTTAACCTTATACAATTTTACTGTGGTTTTATAGATTTTTCACATATTTTTGAAATACGGTAAAAGAGGTCAAATTACTAAAAAGAGTGTCACTTGACAAACCTGTAATTTTACAGTACTTTCAGGTGCTCCAGCTCTTTTTTAAAGTAATAAAACAATCAAGCTACAGAAAATCAATGCAAATTTACAAGAAAACATCAAAACATGTAATTTTACATAACAATACTGTTATTCTACGGTAATTTTCTGGCAGCTGGAGCTATTTTTACTGGATTTTTTCCAGTGTGGGAATGGAACATACGACCTCTGCATCAACAACAAAAAACAGCAACACTTGTCTGGTTGATATGCTTATTAAACAGCTCGGCGGGTACAATAATAATAGTTCATTTAATAGCATCTGCTAAATGTCTACTGTAATGAAAGCATTTTCTTAACCACCAGGTTTAATCCCAGCAGCTGTTCTTTCCTCTGTTAATTCATTACATCCGTGATGTAAACCGGACAATTTTTTAAACAACAAATAACAGCGCTGCTGTGATCTAACCAGCCACTTTGCGAGCTCATAGCTCGTCCATTTTAAAGAACCACATGGTAGCAACCATTATATTCCTATTATCAGGGAAATCCATTACAGCAACGACTATATGAACTATTTTCATATTGCATCTAAAACAATCCACAGGCTACATTTATAGCTGGGCACACAAATTGCTCAATACGACGACTAACAAGCAGCCCAAGACGCGCCGAGCTCCCGGGGTGCAAACCCATCACTAACAGAGAGTTAAAAATAGCTCTTTAGCAATATCTGCTCCTCTGGCTCTCTCCGCGCATGGTTAAGCAAAAGCAGAGTAAATGAACATATTTGTCAATGAATAATTGATGACGTATCTCCCACTGCGGTGATCTAATACGTTCTGCATGTAGATCGGCCAGAAGAAATGGTTATGAATCACGATGAGATGTCAGCGAGAAGTGTCTAAGCACTGCAACAGACCGAGTGCAGGAAAATTAGAGGCATGCAAATATGTTCTAAACTGCAATATAGAGCTCCGTGAGGCTCCAGTAGAGACACTAGTTCTTCGATTTTAATTCTGTCATCAGAAACTCATTCTAACAAGAATGACTTTTTATCTTCTTCACAACACAAAAATCGGTAGCCAAACCACATTGGCATCATTAACTTTGATCGTATGCAATCAAAACCACGGATGCTTTTCTCAAAATATCTTCTTTTGTGTTGCACAGATACAAGTATCACATACATGGTTGAATGACATAAGGGCGAATAAATGATGACAGAATTTTTTATTTTTGAGAGACTATCCTTTTAAGGTGACTATAACCTTTTATAAATGTTTATATTGCTCGAGATGGCACCGATTGATGTGTTTTGTTTGTCTAGTTTTACAAGAAAAAAGTATACATCAAGTCATTCATTGTAAGACATTAGGAAGAGATTATGTTCAATGTACCAGGAAACAAAGATATAAAAATAAAACCTGTTTGTCTTAGAATTTATCTGCATAAAAGCCAACCCAGAAGGTTCCCTCACTGGCGTGTCAATGGAAGAGACATGTCTCTGCATAACTGAATGGCACAGGAACGAGTGGAGGAATGACGGGGAAAGACAGTCAGACAGTTCTCCTGATCCCTCTAGGAAGTAAAACTCAAAAGCTGATTGGCCGGCACGGAGCTGCACCGTTTGAAAGGAAAAATGAAAGAGTCCAAGGAAACGTTGTGATTAAAACCGAAGACTGCCACTTCCCCAAGAAAGAAAAAACGAAGAGAGAAACAAGGGTGAAATGGGAGGGGGTTAAAACTTTGATCTTGCCGGGCAGTTTCATTGAAATTCTTGGTCTCGTCTCCCACACAGCCCCGGTTCTCCTCGGTCTGCTCCTTCCTCTGCTTTTAACACGCTCATGCTGCCTGAAGTACCGCACCTCACGACCGGAGTTTTGGTAGGAGGGTTGAGCGAGACCAAGGGAACAGGAAGTGAACACAGAATGGTAATGAGCATTCTGTTGATTCTTCAGGGACCAAGAGTCACCCATCGCTCGGCCACTCATGTGTGGCTCTCCTGCACTCTAAGAAAACTACAAAGAGACCCAGCCGGGCTGAGGACCTCTTTCTGCAATTATCTCGCTCTTTCCCTCCCTCCGTCTACAGATGGTGCAACCAGCACGGCTCCTGCTACCAAAGGAGCGTGCAGAACTAATGAGAAATGTCTGTCCCTTAACAGGCCACGCTGTAGAGCCTCAGCTGTCTCGCGCCACAGGAGTCCGGCTGGGCCGTCAACGCAAAAGAAGATACGTAACGGGCGTGCATTTGGTGGCCCGACTGAATCGTCCCCAAATCCATCGAAGATCACCACAATTTCATTACCTATAATGCACCGCTGAAATAAAAGTGCTGTAAATGAGCTGAACCTGCTTCACGCATCATTACCGCAGGTACCCACGATGCACTTTCTCAAAAGAATCTGATGCTTCTCCTTACGAGAGCAGAGCCGACACAGCAGTTATCAGAGCGCCGGAGAGATTGAGAAATTGAAATGGACTGTAATGCTTGGGAAAGGAAGAGTGTAGCAGCTGTTTGCTCATGAAAAATGTAGCAGGCGCAGATGGTTCATAATCGCAGCATTAAAAGGCACTGCAAAGAATTGTTGCTAATTATTTTGCACCGGGTATCTGGCACACGGAAATGCACGTGCTTCCAAAAACAGTGTGATGCTGGGTCAGACCATCAGATATGGCAATCTATATCAGCACAATTCGAGACCGCAGGGACATGAGCAAGAGGGCTTCAAATATAAGATAACAGAGGAAACGATAATTTTAAACATTGATTAATACTGAAATCTGAAATTATGTAAAATGTTTTCAGGGGCGGTAACAACTTAAACAGATGTTAAGTGGCCCAAACGTATCTTCCGGTAGCCCTCCACAAAGAATCAATAATTGTTGGCTAGTTTTAATGTGATACAATTCATATAAATATATATTTTTTAGTATTATAACCAAATACAGAGCGAAAGTTAACTGGCACTTGCGTCTGGTGAAACCGCGCATAGACCACTTCGCAAGATGTAAACACTGGTCCAGAAGCACTTCCCGTTTCAGTTATTATTTATTTATTAAATCTACATATCTAATTAAGTCTTCAAAACAGTTATAAACATTTCAAATTGGTCATAAATGTTCTGTCGATTGTATTTTATTCAAACGTTTGAGAGAAGTAGAAGTAAAAGTTCTTCTGGACCAGCCTTAAACCAGCATTGTTTACATCATCCAAAGTGGTCTAAAGTGTGTACTAGGTTTGGACACCTATGCTTATTATTACTACATTTTATAATCACAGTAAAGTCATACTAACTTAAATAACATGAATGGAAATATGAGAATTATTAACTAAACAAATGGTTAAAAGGGGTTAAAGGGGTCAAATGGCGTGAATATGTGTTTTTCTGTGTCTTTGATGTGTTATTAGTTGCCCATGTATGTATTAGACACGTAAAAATTGCAAATGATAAAGTGTCGGAAACAAAAGATGCATTCTATCTAGCGAATGCTCACCCAGACCTGCCTGAAAAGCCTCGTGTAACCTAAACCCCACAAATCTACGTCAGTTGGTGGTATGATTTGACTAAGATCGCCAAAATGTATATGTAAGTAAGGTGGGTGTATCCGTCAGTACAATAGTTTTGGAAACTTATGTACCAAATATGGTAAGAGGCGTTACATTTGCATCACAGGCTTGCATTATTCAACCAATCACTATTCACTGGTTAACTGGCCAATCATAGCACACCTCGCTTTTCAGAGGCAGAGCAAAGAGGAGATAAAAACATGCTAGTTACATGGAAAATACAGCGTTTACGCTGTATACACATTGCATTACATCTAAAACAAACAATAATATTTGTTTTAGCCGTGTTATATGACCCCTTTAAAAGATTATACAATGTGTTAAAAAAGATCTTAAATCTCATATTTATATTTTCCAAACAAACAGCCACACTTGACCTAGAAGTCATCTCTAAATCCCTTCAATCCCTTAACTAACTCCATGAGGTGCATCATGGGATTGTTTTAATAACCATATCGAAGGTTTAAGCCATGTTTGTCAAAAGCAATGTTCCTCTGCTTTTTCTTCACTCTGTGCCCAGCTCTTATACGTGTATTTTAGTTCTGTGAACAAAAATTCACACCAAAATAAATTTACATTTGTCAAAATTAATAATTATATTCTAAGCATTGAAACGCAAACCTTCAAAGGGATAAAAGTGTCACCCATTCATTTAAATATGTAGACACATTTGTCTTGTCTACTGTACACATGAAAGAGTAAATTTCACTTGATGATTCTTGATGGATCTGTATCATTGTACTTCAAAGCTTACTTACACTATTAACACTTACATCAAAATAAAGAAAACAAAGTAATATTCCAAGCAAGTTCATAAAAATTCAAAATGCATCTCTGGTGTGGTTTTTACTGTACAGTAGTTCAGAAAAGAATGTTATAAGATGTTATTTCTTATGCAGATTTTCTTTAGTTACATTATTTGCACGTTATTTAGATATTCTGCTAGAAAACACTACCAAACCATGGCAGAGCATTACTTCAGTGTAATGTCCTTTCTACGTTTCAGAACAATATTTAGCACTTTGTTACTGTATGCTGTTGCTTGGGTGTCAAAATTCAAGAAGCCCATCTTCAAGTCTCTGGTCCCTGAATATGACTTGGGTCCTAAATTCAAATGTTTTTTGGCTCTTCAATTCGCTGTCCTTCCGTATAAAAAAGTACTTAAAAAAATCTTAACAATTTAAACAATTTTGAATATCATGCAAATATAATACATAAACAAAAGGTATGCATCATTTCAATATTTTTTAACAAAAGTGATGCTTAAAATTAGAAAATTTAGAAGTGATTTATGTCTGTTCAATCCTCTCCATGGTTACAGTGTGTTTCAGGGAGTCTCCGTGTTTCTACTGTGTGACATGTTTCTCTCTCAGGGTGCATGACCTAACAGACTGCGGAGGGCTGATATGCGCTGCCTCGCCTCAGGGAGAGACAGGGAGGCCCCTAGGGGCTAACAACTCGACCTGTAGAGCATCACTACTGATCTAACCATTCACAAAGACAGAAAAGTGGAATAGTGAGATATTGAGAGAGAGTGAAGGTGTGGTTGAAGAGACACAGAAAAGCGCTGAGTTTGGTACAGCAGTGTTGAAAACATCGTAAGCAGGAAGGCTCAGCAGGGTCTGCAATGCAGTTCTTTAATAACAGCTGGGCTTTATCACGCGGGCGACGGGAGCTGCTAATGCCTTTCTACTGTTCTGCTGAAGGTGTAGAGCTCAGCATCCTCTGTCAGAGGAAAACGTATGAACACACATACAGACCGGTAGCGAGCCCTTAGGGCCCTCAAGGCCCCATGTGATGACCTAAACCGTCGTGAAATATAATATTTAAAGACGAATGTTTTTTTTTAAATCTCACGATAGTAATTTACTTAAGTCTCACAATAGTAATTTAAGATCACAGAGCAAGAAGTGGAACGTGTGCTTACACAGGTTCAGGGCGCCTTCCAGTAGCATACCTCTGGCTGACAGCACTTTAAATCAATGGGAGAGATTAATTTTGAGTGACAGTAGAACTGACCATCATATAATTTTTCTAAATGAGTGCGCTTTGTTTTTTGCTTACTTTTGCCATCTGGGAGGTTGTTCGTAAAGCGGGAGAAGCACATGAAGTTGGTTCTCCAACTGCCAAAAAGCTGCAAAACAAGAAGAAATGTGGAAAACGTCATTCAAAACCGCATGTGTATGAACTTTGATATCAAATCTCTGAAAAAGAGAAAAGCTGATAAACGTTGTTAAAAACAACAAGAGGACGACTTTTTTATCAAGTAATTTGATCATCAAATTGTAAGTTGTTCATGATTTATAAGGCGTGACTCAATTCATTCTGGTTGCTGATGTGCAAATTTTTTTTCAAAGTATGTTACTTAACATAACAGCTTTATTTGAGACGAGTGTTTAATGTATTTTATTTAACATATTTCGCATGCACATTTACTGTTGTTCTGTATAACACTGACATCTTATCAGATAAATGGTAAGTTTACTACCGTTCGTTCCAAAGGTTTGGTTCACTGTAACGTTACCAGTTTAATATTAATATTTTATATTATAATCATGTTTATTAGCTTGTGAATCTCTGTTAACTGTCTGCTAGTGTAGTACCAGTTTTCTTTGCTGAGAGCGCTCTCATGAGGTGTCGCTTTTTAAACCGGCATTGTGTACATTAGTCTGTGTTGGTTTTATGTGGTCCATTATTCCATACACACGACACACTGATAATAATGCACATTTGTTATAACTATTTGTATTTGTATTGTGTGTTATTTTAGTGATAACTGTCTGGCTGTGTTTAGCTTGTTGCGTTTCAAGTCTGGAGCATTGTAAATGTATCATGTGGTAAGTGTGATGGTATAATGATGTATTCTCACTTCTATAGGAAAGCACAGTTAGGTCAAATACCTTACTGTCCTATGGCAAGTGTGTGTGTTGGGTGGGACAGAGGGCCAAGGCTCAAACGTCACGGTTCTCTACTGATACAGACACACACACAAGCTTACACGAGTACGCTCGATGGAAATGGTTGTGCTACAAATGCTTTAGATGTTCCTTAGCCAAAGCTCACAAGACTACAGTCTGAGAATAATGAAAAACGATTTGAAAACCCCGAGGAACTGTGAGTAATGAATTTTGAAAGTGTTATCTCAAAGGCATCATAACTGATTCAATGCAAACTACATTTTGGTGTGTTTTGGGCAGATGTAACACACAAATTACTCGGCTGTTTTTCATGTAAGACTGTAAAATAAAAAAAAGACAGTTTTAAGGCATGAATGATGGCTTTGACAACCTGTGTTGAGTAAAGTTTCTTTTACACTTTTACAGTAAATGAATCAAAACCGACCCTGACTGACTTTCGGAATAAACGTTCCTGGTTACTGAAAACAAGCTTGTACCTTTTGTTAAAATTCCTTCTTTCCCCTCCACTTTTGGATGGCAACTAGTGCTGTCAAATCGATTAATCGCGATGAATTGATTCAAACACTTGTGTAAAATATGTGACTGTCATGTATATGTTGGCATAAATGCACACATATACATGTGTGATATAACAAATATTTAAATAAATATATATATAATATAATTTACATAACAGTATGTATAAATACAAATGTAAGACTAAGCCTGTGAGTTGGTGGTTGGGTGCTCAGTTGAACTATTCCAGAAGCCTAATTCAATGTAAGAAAATGTGACTTTCAGATAGCAGCGAACTCAATAAAACATTACTTAAAATAAATCCCATTTACCTGGAAGAGAAGCTCTCCATCTTACAGCAAGGAGAAGAGCATCTCAAGAGCAGGTCAAGTGCATTGTTATGCCTGCCGTGACAAATCAGATTTTGTGTTGTTTTTATACGTGAAGTGTGGTTGCTATCTATGCTATCGTTATAGTTACAGAATTGGAAAACTACAACAGAGTAGGCTATAAGGAGTTCAGGACAATTGTGAATATATTCAACATTCTGATTAGTCTGTGAACATGTTGTGTGTCTGAAATAAGCGCGTTTTATTGCGAATTCTATTTCGATACAAAAAACAGAAGAGCAAAGCATTGATTAGTTTACTTTTGGTTATAACGTTAGTTATAGTGAAAGCACTCGAACCTTGTGCTTGAGGAAATTCTATTTTTTCTTAACAAAAACTTGTGAAGTAATAACAAAACCATATGCTGAATGAAGGCTAAAGTAGCCTCAATGTAACTTGGGTTCATTGCTGTATTCTACTTCATTAGTTTTTTCAGTTTTTCAGTTCGTAAATACATTTTTTTCGTGGGTAACAAAACATAATTAATTAACAATAACTGTTATTAAGTGCACCCAAGGGAGAAGTGTAGCCTAATGCGCTACAACAATATTTTTAAGATGCTGTTCTGTATTTAAACGGCAAAATTGCATTTTGTCTAGCTATGGAATTTATTAATTTGATCATTTTATTAGCCCACCCTCTTAACTGTTATGCACCCCCTTATCACCCCCAAGAAAAACGTCCTGGTGCAACCCCTTGAATCAAACTTGTATTTTTAGTTTCTCTAAAGTAAAGACTTATTTTCACATGGAACAGACTTCTACACTGCTTTTGTTCATGAATATTGTTGTCTTCAGATCTTTAAGGTCTATATCAATTTTAAGGGAAGGTCCTCCTTAGCCAGACTTTTAGTTTATCTGGCTACATCACCTCTTTATAAACTCATCTGCTCATTCAGCTTTACTGTCTGGGTGATGTAAGACCTAAGAGCTTTAGAGCAGAACCGCGTGAGGGCATGGCAGTGTCTTTGAGGGAAGGTCAGAGGCTCTACACAGCACGACCTATTTAGCTGGGTGCTAATGAGGCTAGCTGACATGAAATTAATAATTCCAGGTGGTACGATAGCCCCCTTAGCAATATCCTTCCTTCTTCACCCATAAAAGCAGAACATGGTTAAAATTTGCCTTTGCTCCCTTGGAATTTTTTACCATACTGCTCTCTTCCGTTATTAGGAAGTGTACCTCACGGCCCTTATAGCCCTCAAAGGCCCCATATAGCCCCAAAAACCCAGTTTAGTCCAATGAGGTTACTGTTGGGCATTAGCGAAGAGCACAAAATGGAGGCCATTAATTCAGTAGGAGATCAATGAAGGGGTACCTCAATTAGGGACCTTGCTTTCAATAGTCCAGGGACCTGTTAACTCAATGTCAAAGTCAAATCAAATGTGTCGTCATTCTGTAACTAATAGGGCATGACAAAAAGAAAGTGGGGAGGTGTTACATAATGGTTCAAGTGCTAGAGGATACAAGAATGATATAGGTGGGGGGTTAGCTAACATGCTCATGGGAAATCTGACGTATTTGACGAGGTGGGTAATTCGTATGAATTCGTACGATCTTATTTCCACGTTTTGGTACGATTTGATCACGAAATCAGTGATGGTTAGGTTTAGGGGTGGAGCTGCAGTATTGCTTTTTTAATGATCGTCCATTTTTGTAGGCTTCACATCGTACAAATTCATATGAATTAGCCACCTCCTAAAATACATACGAATTTCGGTGAGATCAGCTTGGGTTAGCCATGTTTTGAAGGTTGGTTATCCTAACCATAGTTTTATTCCCAAATATTTCCAAATATCTCTTAACAAAAATAATGTTTTTTATTGTCCATTTCCATTTAAATCAATCAAACCACAGTTTGTTTGTTTAAAGTAAGTAATAATAACTAAAAAACACTTAACTTACGTGATAAAACACAGTAAAAAAAGATTTAATTTTTTTTAAAGCCGAGTTATTTGTTTTTCAAATAAACTCTTTTAGCATTGATCCTTGTTTATGCACTAACAACAGTTAACAAATGCGACTTTATTGTAGTTACTAAAAAATAATGAAGCCCTGCCATAACCCCGTCCCTAAACTTAACCATCACGGTACAAAAGCACCGAAATGTGCAAATGAGATCATACAAATTTGTGCAAATTAGTCACCTCTCAAAGTTGTCAAAGATTGTATTGATATCAATCACAATAGCACATTTGTGAGAAAACACTGCACTGCTGGTAACTAACAGATGCCAGCTGCTGAGCCAATGTGCTGCTCTGAAAAAAAGACAAAAGAAAACTTCCAGGTTTGAAGAAACAAAGAAAGTCAGGGCTGTTTCAAAGTGATGCTTTTGGGGGGTTGAGGTCAAAATGGATCAGTACATCTGAGCACTGCAGAAGCTCTATCCATCCCATATACATCCTGTGTCCTTTAGCTGTTTACTATAGTCACTTGGCTTTAAATAATTGATGAAGTCCCCGAATGGGCCAACCTTCCTTTCCTCGCTCTCTCTCTCTCTCTTCCTATCTCTCACCTCTAGAACACTGCTAGAGGCAGAACGCCAGGGCCCCTTGTCGGCAGACAGCGTCAAGTGAGAAAAGTCTGCACACATAGAGGAGCTCTGATGTCTCCATTACCGAGACAGTGATGACTTAGAGGTATGTGATGTAAACAGAGCCGGCGAGGGAGCGAGCGAGCGCGTTTTCCGCAGCCATTCATTATGCGGGTGCTGGGAATAGCCAAAGGCACTTTTACAGCGTCTGACATTCCTGCGCCATCGCTGAGTCTCGCTTTATGATTAAGATGCAATCATGGCTCTTTTGACAGACTGCAGAAGTGAAATAAGCAGGCTGAAATGGATGGGGAGATACTGTTAGCAGCAGTCGGTGCTCGTAGTCAGCGGGGTGCACCGTGAACCTAATAGCCCCTCTTACAGACAGATCATATGACAAGCGCATGCTTCGGCCAATGAGGTGTGGCCAATTTGGCAGTGTCGCATGTCTCGGCTGCAGGGATGCTGAAAATGTAGTTTTTGTTAGTATTTGAGAATGTACAGGAGATCTATTTGTTTCTGTAAGGATTCACTTTTGCTAGTGTGTCTCATAATGCACACAATACAATTTAAAACGGTTCTCTAGGAAAAATAGGCGAAAAATATGAATGACTCATCTTGCACTAGAGATTTTTGTCCAATCAAATGCGTTCTACTTCCTGCAGCAACTACTAAGGAAAGAAAAAGGTTTAGAACAGAAATAAATGGGGACTATAAATTTTCATTTTTAAGTAAAGAGAACTTAAAAAGCTTAAAAGAGAAAAAATTGCTTAATAAATGTCATTGGTCTTTTTGCAGCAATTCATGAATGAATGTTATTCTGCAGACTTCTATAGAAATTGTTTTCATCATCTCTCATCAAAACGTAATATCTTTCTCTATCTCCAAACAACTTTTCTTTCTGCGTCTCCCTGGAAAGGCAGAAATATTTCGACTCATATAATATCATAACCCCATTCATAGCCTTCACAATCCAATCAAATCCCAATTGATGAAATAAAGGTGAAGCATTAATACTGCCAAAACAAAATTGCAAAAATAAAGAGCTGTATCAAAAGGTCTCACCCACCCGACTGTTTTACAGGCAGAATTATTACAGGTAGTCTAGGTTGATTGCTGTCTATCCAACTGGGGCCATTCGAACAGACAAAAAAAACATTTGGAGCTCATGGAGAGTGATTCATAATCTACTTGTGTCCTTTCTGCCCCACTTTCCCTTCTTATAATCCTACAAACAAAGAAATTCTTTGATGCTTCATTTGTTTCCAACTCTTTTGATCACTTGTATAAGTCAAAGCCAAAAGTCATCAATTAAGATTAAAGGAGATTAGCAATTGGTCTGTTTAACACTCAATATTTTGAGAAGAAGAAAAATCACACAAATGAACAATCAGCCCATTTGACTTTGTAGTCTTGTTGGCCCACATTAAAAGATTAGTTCACCCAAAAATGAGAAGTCTGTCATCATTCATTTACCCTCCTGTTATACGAAACGTGTAGGACTTTGTGCAGAAAACAAAAGGAGATCATTTAATGAATATACGGCTGGATGAATTCAAATCAATGGCGGTACATTATGACTCACTAAATGAATTATTAACACATGTGACTCGCCGATCATAATTCACAACATTCTGATTGAATGTCAATTTCCGGTCTTACCTTAATATGCAACTATCAATAATCTAGAACACAAATTTCCATGAAAAGCATAAACTCAGTGTCATGAAAACATTGCTAAGTTTAAAGAGATAGTTCACCAGAAAATAAATAAAATCTATCAACATTTATTCATCCTCATGCCATTTTACAAAACCATATGGTGCTTTCTTCCGGGAAACACAAAAGCAGTTAATTTGAGTGGTTTTGTGTGCATACAATGACAGTCAATGGTTTTCAATGTTGTTTGGTCATCACAATATTTCAAAATATCTTCTTTTGTGTTCTGCAGAAGAAAGAAATGAATACAGGCTCGGAAAGGCATGACGGCGAGTGATAGTTTTAATTTTGGGGTGAACTATCCATTTAAGCATCCCAAACAGAATGAAACACTAGCCAGGTTTCCATTACAGAGTTGCGCAAAACGTATAATGTCGATTATAAAAATAAATCCATTAAATGACGTTATGCGATTAAAGTACATTATTTTGTTTCCTCGAGCGATAAGTCATTCCGTCCACACTTCTTATCTGTAGGTTTTATGGCAGGTTGCAGACCAATTTTGGGGCATAGTGCCACATTCTGTGATGAAAGAGTTATTAGCTTATACATTTTCATATTATCTCACTGTTCCTAATAAATCTCCATACCGCACTCACTCGTTTTCATGCATTCGGAACATCATACATTATATTACTTAATCTGAATTCCTTACTTTACAAATGTTCTAACAAAACATACGGCTAATGGTCATGTGTCTTTTTCGTAAACCTCGTGACTTGTAAGTACGACAAAATATGTTTCCAGTGCAGTTTTGCGAAATATGCCTTTATCGTATTGCCATAAAAACACCTCATGCGACCCGATAAATTTTTTGCGAAATTATTTCCAATGGGCGTATTTTCAACGCGCTATTTCAATTTGCGCATTTTGAATGATAATGGAAGCGCAGCTCTTGGCTATGAGTTTGGGGTCAATAGGTTTTTTCACCCAAAAAAACCCACAAAATTTATACACATCTGCTTTAGGAAATCCACACAAACGGCACAGGCAATTTAAACACTTTTACTACAAATTAACTACATTTAATCATTCCCAATTAAGAATAATATAGCGCGGCAATTACACTATAATCATCTTACTATAGAAACTTCCCTGCATTTATTTCAACCTCTATTCTAATGGCTCTTAACTGTTGATATTTAATATGATTAAAGTAACCGAGGCAGCTCTTTATAGATCTCAAGGTGTTGTATCCTCAACATCTGTTCTCCTCTCCTCACTGTGCACCAGCCCGTGCTAAGCACCGTGTCAGAATAAACTACATGGTTACACACACGTCACATTCGCCTGCAACGCGGCACATCTCTGCATGAAATGCCTCCCTACTTATTTATCCGACCATATGCCCCTCTGGCTCACGCTTGCTCGCAGTGCTACCGGAGAGATGTGAGGAATACCAAAAACATCCTACAAAAGACTGACAGGGGAGGGAAAATGAGGCCTTCCGGCTGAAAGGAAACCTCAGGTGGCTTCACGTCTCCTCCCAGAGGTCCCATAAGACGAGCACAGAGCAGAAAAACACACTGACATATTGCTCTTCAGAGCAGCGTGGACGCACGCGCAGACATTCGCTGCGCATTGTCAAAGGAGCAGCAATTTGTAGGTACATTTGCTGCTGGGCTGCAGTCTTTGTGTACGATTCCACTTACCTTATAACATACAGTACCTTGAAGATACCAAGTTGGTGAAAAAGATTTTAGAAGAAGATGTGTTGTGGCATAGTGGCTCATAAGCAAAATGTGCAAACTGTGTAATTTCTACGTTAGCAACACCAAACCAAAAACCCAACGCACCTGCCATTGGTTGGAGAAAGGTGTCCTGTCTCCTGTCTCCTGTGGTAGGACATCTTGCTAGCTAAATTAATATACAAAGAATCCACTTGGGATGTGGCTTCGGAAAAAAGCATCTGCGAGATGTATAAAACAAACAGAATATAATACATCAATGCATACATTCACAAAATCTTACAGCTGTCTCTGCATGGGACAGTGGAGAGGATTTTAATTCAAAATACTGCTTTTACCTTTAATCGCAGGTTGTTCGTTGTAATATGTGTACTGTAAAGCACGGTGGGTAAAAGTCTCAGCTAAATGATAAATCAGCAATTAGAAAGAAGCAGGCAATGCTGTCTAAGAGCAATACACAGCGATTATTGCTTGACCAAATAAAAAAGACGGGCCGGTACTAAAGGAGAGCAAAAACGATTGCACGCTTGCTCATTTGTTAGCTTTATGCATGCCCAGCAAAAAGCCAGCAAACAAACGAAGAGTATTTTGCAAACCTTCCAAAAAGCGTCAAGCAATTGTTCGATTTTCGTCTGGCCAAACAAAAGCAATATTTTCAGCCCAAAAAATTCTGTGCTACAACTTCATCTTCACATAAATATGTATTTTTCTCAGATGCAATAAATCAATATTTTTATACAGTGTCTATTCACAAAATTCTCCTTTAGCGGGTTAATTTTGATTACAGGTCAAATGTTGCAAATACAAATTCTATTTACAGCTGAGTACAATAAAATATCCAATCAGAATGTCATAATGTGCAGCATAAGCAGGAAAAGGTTTACAGTAGCACGCCAATGAAAATCTACTTTCAGAGCTTTCAAAGTTTTTTTTATAACTATACAGCAGATGCTTTGGCATTATTTTCTCTTTTCATGTATAACATGGGGGTGAATTATTTATATATTTTTGGGGGGAACTATCCCTTTAAACATAATAGTACGCATAAATAGAGTAAATGCATTTTGCATAATTTGTCACAATTTTTCTGGCAAACAAATAGACATAAATACACACAAAGTTTATTCGATTACTAAAACCTAAGTATTGCACTAGCTCATTTTACTAACCAAAATTCGAGTTTTCAGAGACTTACAAGAGCCCAGGGATATTTGTAAACCACGTCTGCTTCACATAGGTCAACCGTATGTCTTTACCCTTTTCCACTATGACACTTCTGGTTCATATTTTCATTTAGTTTTGCACGGTAGCAAACCCATATGCCCAGGGACAAAACACCTATTCCTGTAAACTTTTAACAAATGAGAATGGTTGTTGGACTGAAGCATGCATCAGGATATTTCTCAACTGCATCTTTTGGAAAGCCTGTAGTTTGGTCCTGCAGATCATTATACACAACGTGCTAGTGGAACACCTGTCATGGGTCCTACTAAATTAATCACTTGTTTTATTTATGGCTGATTTTGGCTTATAAATGTAGAGGACGTTAAAACAGATGAAAACCAACCACTAGAATAATGCAAATAAGTGATTGTGTGCAGCAATATGAGTATGATATCTGTAAAAATGTAGTAAAACTCAAACTAGCAACAATAATGCAATTCAAGTAATTGCGTTGTAAACACATCCGTGATCGCTAATACAAACCCACCAGTGGATTTTCCAGCACAGGCAAAGTGCCTAGTAAAAACGTCTCAGTCAATCGGATATAAATGAGCATTCTGACAACAAACATTGTGCATTTATGTCCTTGCATTAGTCATTGTCATTGCATAAACAGCCCTGAATGTATTTCCACCCATAAAATCTATAGCCCTTGCTTCAGTGAAACAATCAGAAGCTCCTATACAAACATGCCAAAGAGACGCAGGTCCCGTCTCTCCTCCGACAGGGAAACAAATGCACTCCCCATATTTCATCTGCATGATGGATGTGCAGAAAGAAGGGGGACGGGCAGATCTTCCGCCAACAGGAAGGTAATAATAACCAGAATGATTTAGAAGTGCTTAATATACATTGTCTTCTCACGGGAAGTTTGACTTAACAGTCTGTTAACAAATCTTCTTGTCAATGAATGATAAAAAAGAAAGCGCAACCAAGTGAAAGAGAGAGAGAAGCTATTATCCCGATATGTCACATAGTTGCATCATGTTGTATATTGCTAAGCTTTGAAATGCGCTATGCTAACAGGGCCTACAAGCTTAAAAGAATAGAGAGACTAGTGCTATTACACGTTTTTCTTTCTAATAAACTTGAATTGCAATATTTGTCCTCTCCTATGTCTCAATTTTGTTTTTCAAAAACATGAGACTGCCATTAAAATATTCCCCAAAAAGTTGGTTCATCTCATGCTATGTGAACAAATACAAATAGACAACCGGGTGCATTTGCTGCACCACATTTTTATAATAACATTCTGTCTGGCCGCGTTTGATCAATAGATTCAGAAACACGAGCCCACAGCTGCCGTCCCTACAAGGGCTTTTGGCAGAGGCATCTTACCATTAATATCCATGTAATGAAGATGTCACCGCACACTCAATGCTGCCGGGAGAGCATGTCAATGTGACTGCTATCCATAGTGGGCTTTTTCCCCCACCAGCCCACAAACCACACATGCATTTTTATCAGCGCAATGCGTGTCAAATAGAGATTTCATAGAGCTAAGACTGCCGGGGTAAGAATGTGGGCAGCCCACAAGAGCCTTCAAGTTATTACCGTAGACTTCTTTGTAGGACTTAAAGTTCCCTACAGCCTCCGCTGAATGCTAATGCTAATAATAATAGTGTTCTAGATGCCAATGGTGCACATATAGCACATACACAAGAGAACACCACACCACTGTCAACGCATTGAGCACAAAATTGCAAGAATGTGTTTTTACACTGCGGGTTTGAGCGCGAACCCGGGTTAAATAAAGTCCCTGCTGGAAAAAAAAACAAAAGAAACCATTTCCTAAAACCAAGGGATTTAAATAATTTTTAATAGACACTATAATGGTGTCTACTGGAATGTGATAGATTCTATCGGTGCGATGTTAAATCCTTATGTTATAATGCATAAAAAACACACAAAAATTAATTGGGAAAAAAGCTATTGGGTTGAAAGGGTATTCTAATGGAAAGGGTAAGCAGGGTAGGTAATACTGTTCTAGATACCATGCCGCAAAACACGCAAAAGAGAACACCAGGCTGTCAAAGTATTGCATAATAAAATTTTAAGAATGTGATTTAACACTGGGTTTGGGTGCAGACCCTGGTTAATCTTTAAAGTTACACTCATGCTTGGTTGTCCCTGCTAAAAAAACAATGAAAACCATCACAGAAATTCCAATCAAAAACCATCATGAACCATTGGCTTTATCCATTAAAACCATTACAAAATTCCCTTTGTAGTGTGTTTTTGGTATTATTCCGAATGGATTAATCTGCCAAATAACTATCCACCGATAGAATCCATCACTAACCAGTAGACACCATTATAGTTAGCATTAAAACCAATACAATTCCCATTGTAACCAATAAATCTGTTTTCTATTGTGTTTTAGATAGACTTCTATTGTTAATTTTTCAGGTTATAAATAAACTTATAAATTGTTTATATGTATTATAATATGTTTTATATTATTATTATATGTATTTTACAACCTAACATAATCATATATAATCCAATAATTGGTTTCACTCATATTTTGCCCAATTATGTGAAAACAACCCAGGCTATGTTTAATGTAGGTTTGTCATAAACCTGCAACATAACATCTTTCAAATTTTGGTCCATATATATCTATCAAAACGTCTTTAAAATACTTATTTGGTACATTGATATGGACTACATATTTGTCCTCGGCAGTAGAAATCACCATACACCTTCCTTGTATGATAGAGCGGAGCACAGATCTATAAACATGTATGTAAACAATGACGAAATGTTCATTTGGGCTGCATGGTTCTTTTAAATCGAACTGTTTGGGCCTGGCACAAGCACGAGAGCTCTAATGGTCCAAACAGACCTACAGATCTACAGGCGAAACACTCACGCACAACACTGATCCTCTGGAGGACAGATGATCTACTTTGAAGTGTATTTGAGTGACGTTGACTGAAATGTAGTCTGGTGTGAGGAGAGCAGCTAAAGCCTCTTTCTCTCACTCCTTTAGAAGAAGAAAGAGACAGAGGGGTGTCCCGCAACAGTCAGACCCAAAAAAAACATTCCCTATGGGTTTACCTGTCCTCTGGTTCTGTTTGTGTAGGACTGATGGGACCCAAGGAAAGGAGGGGAGGGGCAGCGCTAAAATCAGCCAAAGGGATGCAAGCAGCCGCTGATGAAATACCTCAGGAGCGTCTTTTATCTGTCCACTGCAGACTTGGCTTCCTACCTGGCATAGTTTTATCTGGTTGACATATCGAGTGGACTTTGACAGGGCCTGCAATGGAAAAGGAATTATACCATTACTGGCGGGCCACATACGGAGCCCTCCTCCTTTCCCACCCAAATCTCTTGTGCGTTTTTCAACACACTACAGCCAGAAAGAAAGTCCAGGAAACAATAATAGGTCTGTGGTACCAAAAACAGATATTATACAATGTATAACATATACACAATGCACGAAAGCACGATTTTATAAGAATATGCAGATAACACCAAAAAATTAGTTCAATAAATAATAGGAGAGCACAAGTTGTTTCACTAATGCAATACTGTATCCCACAATGCAGTGTGCTCAACTTCACCCTCCATTAAGAGCATAAAAAATGAGGCAACATCAGCCATGCTTTTAATTTCATTTGTTTAATGACTCATTATTTGCCTGTTGCCTGCCAACAAGACATTTTCACACAAAATTGGTAAAATGCATGATTAAAAATGATAACTGGATGGCACTCACAAAATTTGACACGCATGTAATGAGGTCACTTGACAAAAGTAATAAGGTCGTACTTTTGCCTGAAATGTTTGTGATTAAACAATGCTTAATGTATCACAAGCCATATTAGAGAAACTTATTTAAAGTGAAAGTTTGCCCAAATATTTTAAATCTGTGATTATTTAGTCACCCTCTTGTCATTTCAAACATGTATGACTTTCTTTCTTCTGCAGAACACACAAAAGATATTTTGAATAATGTTGTTAACATGCACCCATTATCTTACATAGGTTTTGTGTACATCAATGTAAGTCAATGGGGACTGTTGTTTATTTACCAAAATTCTTTAAAATATCTTCGTTTGTGTTCTCCAGAAGACAGAAAATCATACAGGTTCGAAATGACAAGAAGGCGAGTAAATGATGACAGAATTTTTGGGTGAACTATCACAAGACAAAACTCTCAGGAAGAACACATCTGGGAAACCATTCTGAGCATCTCTTTAACTTTCATAATTGCTAGCTTACCGCCAGAAATGCACAATTTCCCCTTTAACACAATTCTTGAACATTTTCCCAGACTTTGACAGAAGCTATCCGTTTTAAGTGGCTTAGTTTAACTCCTCTCCTATTGTCTGTGTATTATCTGTATGAGTGCCCTTCGCTCTCAGTAATGAGTGGCCAAAACCAGACACACGTATCGACCAGCACCTTATAGAGGTCTGAGATGTTCCTCCAGATAGCAGATAACCTTCTCAACTCAGTGAAATAAAGATACAGGTCAAAGCAACCTTTAAAGGCCAGTCGGCATATAGCAAATCAAAGTCGGACTCCATAGAATTCCAATGTGACAGGATCTTCTCATTTCTTAAACACACATTTCTTTCTGCAAAAATTGATAACAAAACAAATAGAAATACACACAGGAAAAGTTGAGTGTAGCGTGGTGCAGACTTACACTGTTTTAAATTTAACTTGCGTTAGAATTTTGTATTATTCCGGCTGTATGACATAAGCAAACACGCAGCTTTCATCATCTGAGAAAAACATACACAAAATGGGGCGACAAAGTCATTAGAAACTTTCCAGAGAGTACAAATGTGACAGTTTCGTCACCTCTTTACATCAGTGTCCCAGCACACACAACACACTGTGGGCCTTTTTCTCCATGGCCTTAACAATCTAAAACCACTCTTTCGGTTTTTCTTTCTTTCTGTTCCTGCAGCCACCCAGCCAACTCACATCTGCCTGCTGGTTTAATGTGCCTCCAGCTGCTGAAGAGAGGCTGGCAATGGCCAAAGTATCATCCTGTCCCAGTCTAGATGGAGGTCCAGGTGGGAACGTTTGCCTGCAGAGTTTGGCACGGTTACTAGGCGCCTCTTTCCTCCAATCTTGTTTTCCGCCTCTGCCCTAACCAATCCGTCCTGAACAGCTGAATCAGATGCACACTAACTAGTCATTGACTTATCATAGACCTTAGAGTCTCATGATCTGCTGTTTTTTAAATCCCAATCCTAATATTAAAGGATTTATCTAGTGATCATTGACTTGAATATTTCGATTACAGAATCTGATGGTCTTTGTAACAGTATTCATAACATTTAGCTGAAAATGTACTTAAAAATACATATTTTTTAAAACTCCTTTTATTTAAAACGCAAGCCAAGAGACAAAATTATTCACAGCAAATCAATGATAAGCCTTTCATTAGCATGAACAACTGTTTATTGTGAAGCACTTGATTTAAAAACAAAGGATTTAGAAACAGTAAAACATGAAAAAAACAGAACATTTAACTTCACATTCACACAATCACATTCAAAGTGGTTAAGAAGTACATACTCATCAAGTGAATTCCACATTAAATTCCATTAAATATTGCCAAGTAACCATAAACAAATAGCACCTAGCATTGCTGAACAACACCAAAGTCCGATTACAGAAGTCGCACCACTCGGCGGCTATGATTGCAACGCCTCTGGGCAGCTATTTACATCATATAAGTCCAGAGTCCTATCTTAACTCTAACAAATGTTTTGCTATATAGCACCAAAAGTGGTTCTTGGCTCGTAATCATAGGCGAACCACGTTTAGTGCTATATAGAACCATATCTTGTGTTTCTGTGGTTCTTCAGAGGTTCTTCGGGGTGACTGAGGTGACATATATCACCTTTTCTGTATAAAGAACCTGTTAAGCCCCAGTATGGTTCACCTCAGTCTTCCCAAAGAACCTCTGAATAACCACTTGAAGCACCAAAATATGGTTCTATATAGCACTAAAATTGGTTTCCCTATGATTACGAGCCAAGAACCACTACAATTTTTTTTACTTGAATCGAGCAAGGCCGATATTTTTAACAGTTGAGCTTATTTTCGATCAATATGAAACCTTGACATGTATCATATCTTCGGTTTGTTATTTATTCGCATAAATACACATTATAACAAAATCTCTTCCAGGTCACACATTTACGTGGTATATATTGACATAACGCCCAGCCCTTAGCAAACCAAAGCAAAGTGATCAAACAGTGACTCTGACATCTCAAAGTTTTTATTCCTTGCCTGATCCCTGACTGTTACCATCTTTCACCAGCATGTGTTTGGCTCACGGATGACATTTCTCCACCTAACAGGTCAGAGGATCATAGAAGCAAGGATGTCTCAGCCGGAATGCCATTAACCTCATGAGCCTGGACAAATGGAAGTGCTGTGATCTCACCGGTCTGTAGAACCTCTGCCTGATTGCTGCAACATTGCTCTCTGGGTTACTGAGCGTTTCCCGAGCTGACCATTAATCCAACGTGGCTAGCCTCATCTCTTATTGTACCTCTACTCCAAAATTGTGTGTACATATATAAAATAATGTCCAACAGCAATGTTTTAGGGTCATATTTGTATAGTTTTTTATTTGAATGTCTCTTCAGGTTAGATTAAACCATCTAAATATGTGTATGGTACAAAACTTAAGGTAACAAAATGATTTGGCAAAGTGAGATTATCAAAGAATGAGTTGTATTCTAATATACAACAAAATGCATGGAGAAAACAAAAAGCTAACAGGAATAAAGCATCATATTAAAATTAGTTGATTGTCTCCTGAGGTATTATTTCTAGGCATTTTTCAGGGGCATGTCTCTATAAACTTAGCAAATTTGCCCCAAAAAATTAATGCTGAGCTTCTGTTTTACACCAATTACTCCAGTTTTTACACACCAATGCAAAAAAACATGCACACAAAATTTGTAATGCAACTTAAATACTAGATTTTAATAAACAACAACCATGTCAATTGTCTAGTTTGTCACATCAGCCTTTAGCCTCATATAGTTATTTAATTTAGTCCGAGAACAACACCACAATTCAGCCCGTGAGCTCACAAACATATATTTATAATCTAAAATAAAAACTTGCTTTTGCTTTAATATTGACTTCACTGTTTAAAACCAAAAACTGCAAATTACTTTTCATGGGTTGAGGATGTAATACAACAATAAAACCATTTTCAGTTTTGGTTGTCAGTTCTGACTTATGACCACTCATCACAGAAAACAATGGATTCGGCTATATTTTTTCATAAAGCCTCTATCTGTTAACCATGTCCATGTTTACTGATGAACTTTGTTCATATTTATATATCCAAACACACGATGACGGTGACAGGTTGTTGTCCCTGTCGTACCTGTCGTACGGTGCTGCTTCTTCCTGCCGTTCAATGTACGGAGTGATGCAGAGAGAAGGGATCCCTGCAGAGGGAAAGACATTTTCCCACTAAATGAAAGCTAAGGTTGATCCAAGAAGTCGCTAGATTTGTAGCTATGCGCTTCTTCTCAACAAAAGCCGCTTGTAGGCTCGTAAAAGTGAATAAATCAAGTAACAGTCTTCCTAAGTTAGAAACACTGTTTTGTGTGTGTACCTCCATGTGCGCGGAGAAGGGAAGCGCAAGGCAGAATGAATATAGCTGAAACGCTATTATGGGCAATTCCAGCGTTATGGACGTGACATTTTGCGTTATGGACCTGACATAAAAATGCTCAGAGTATGAATTTGTTACGATTATATTGAACCATCTGTTTATATTTTACCGAACCCTTATTGATAGTCTAAACATCAAAAAATTACAATATGAAAAAATATATTTAAAAAAGGCAAATAAACACGAGACAAAAAAAGGACACGTTTTTTGGGAGACGATAAACTTTGTAGGATTTATGTAAAATAAAATACACAATACTGAAGCAATAACACCTAATGAATGGAGAAGGGATGCCTCTTTATACAACATAAAATAGTTGCTTTATATTAATTTCAAATGTCCATTTATAAGGAATATGTAGCATTATGGATGTGACAATCCTTAAAATATCTCTTACCTGACTATGAAAACTCATGCACAAAAACAAAAACAAATGCTTTACATATTTGAAGAGAGATTTCACATTGGTATTTGATCCACCAAATGTTAATACCTGTGCTGTTCATTTATTCGTGATAAAGTTGACATCCCCGTTGCCTGGGCCCCAAATAGGTGTGGGGGCCCCTGGGTCTTTCCCCATAAGATCCATTGGATAATCCGGCCCTGCCCGACATCTTAAATTGCAAATCGCTATTAGCATACTGTTGTGTATGTACTAAATAACTTATCTGTTTATTTCTAAAGACAACAAGTAACACCTTTCTATGCATTTGTTAACACCATTCGTGTCGAATACATCAATTGTATATACCGCAATGAAGTTGAATGCATTTTTAGGTATTTTACTATTGTAGTACCACCTTTATTTAGACGAGATGAAATTGTGCATGCTTTCTCAGACTCTATATTAAAATGTTCTGTGACAAATTTTGCCTCCTATAAAGTGTTATGCCACACAACTGTATCCGACACACATTTAAAACCCAATAATGCATGTAGATAATTCCGTTCTCATTAAAAAGCAAAGCTGTTACATATTCTGGCATCTGCGGTCCTCCGCGGCACCCCAGTAAGAGGCCCTGAAGCTGCTCATAATGTATTGCTGTATTTTCCGTGCTGAATCAATGAGCTCGTCTCTAAACCCAGATTAAAGTCAACTCTGATCAGATCCCAGCCTGCGCCGAGGAGGAAATCCAATCTGGTCCCATAGATTCCTTTCAACAAATCTTGCTGTGTGTTAATGTGTCACAGTGGAGGCCAAAGATTCTGGGAAATGGGAGAAGAGAGCCGGGAATTGGGATTTTCACCCGCCATGCGCTGGCATGCGAGTTCCCTCTCTGCCCCGATCTCTGGTCAGGAAATTGAAATTTTAATTCTATTAAGGCGATGTTGTGATGCCAGGTGCATCCGTGCATCTGACTTGTTTTGGCCTGTAAATGGTGTGTCAGCCAAGTCTAAGCTCAGAGGCCAAAATCAAAGGAGATTAGCCCAAAAGGACTCAGACTCACATTTTACCCAGACACACACACATACACCCACCCACCTTCTCTCACCTCATGTCTCTAGAAAATTTGTGTCCGTACAGTGGAAGTGCCAATTTCTGGTTACCAACGTTCTTCAAAATATCTTCTTTTGTGTACTGCAGCAGAAAGAAGGTCATCCAGGTGTAGAATAACAGTAGATTTTGACAGAATTTTGATCTTTGGGTGAACTATCCTCTAAACACATTATACTTTCCCCGACATCCTTCGTTGTAATGCTCACATTTGTTTTCAAGCTTGTATTAAACAGAAAAGGAAAGATGAAAATACTGGCTCCACGAACAATTTCATGTGCAACGTTTGACATTTTAATAACAGCCACATCTAAATTCGGTCTGTCTCGCTGATGGCACTCGCCAAATAAACCAATTAATTGGGTCATTTTACGAACCTATTACAACAAGTGATGTGCTAAGCTGACATCCAAAGACACCCTTGAGCAAAATCGAGAGAGGTTCTCTTTTTTCTCAGCTTCACTCTATTAGTATGACTTGTTTTTCAAAGCAAACTAAAATGATGCGCCAGTCTGCCAAAGTAATATTCCATTTGAAAGAGAGCTTTGACAACGGGTGTTGAATTAAACTTGAAAAAAGCTCCGGTCAAATATTACAGAGAGCGAGCAGCTTTTCATGTGTCCGATTAGCTTTAATTAATGAGTGTTAAACAATCCCAAGATCCACAGAGTTAACAATGGCACCACGCTGACAGTTTATATCCATATCAAGCTAAATACTCCTCATTCAATTCATTTTCAAACATAATGACCTCAATTTATTGTAACTAGCATTTTATTGTCAAAACATTAGTGTGGTGAAAAACTCCAGCTGTGTGCTGTACAAAAGCAGAGATGAAGTCTTATTTCTGACAAAAGTTGAAACGTTTGTGTTGATTGTGGTGATGGACAAAGATTTTATGCAGATGCTTTTATGTGTGTAAGTGTGTGTTCTGTGCGTGTGGAATTGTGTGTCTGTGTTGATGCATGTGGGTGAGTATGAACCTGTGTGTGCACAGTCTGTATTCTGTGTGCTTACTTTTTTTGATCTACTTCTATAACTTTAATGTTTTGTTACAGTCAATGCCCCGGTTTCACAGACGAGGCTAAGTATAAGCTACTAGACTTTAGGATTAGAACCTTAGAAATAAGGATAATAAAGGCACTTTTATAAAAATGCCTTGGAAAAAACATTACTGGTTTGCATCTTTAAACAAAACAATGACACTGACATGTTTTGAGATATGTCAGGGCAAGTTATTTTCAGTTTAGACAGGGCAAACATTCATTTTAGTCTGGGACAAGTCTTAAGTCTGGTCTGTGAAACCGGACAAAATTTTTAATATACATCTGCTTAGTGATAATGAAAATTGTAAAAAAAAACGCTATATAAATAAAGTTGAGCTGAATTGAGATGAGATGGATTTAAAATCACAAAAAAACATAAGTGGGCCACTTTCATTTTTATCAGTACATAGGCTCTTGCTTAAGATTGCTATAACATATTGGAGCAGAGGATTGTGGGTAGGCATATAATATGGGCTGTGTGTACAGAAGCATTATTAAAAACAATATGTAACGGCAAGGTTGGTTGCCTAAGGAAGAGGATTAAACAGAGCTGAAGTAAACAACAACAACATAACAGAGAATTTACTTCTAGGCCATATTGTAGGTAACTGCATTGTATACGGGCGTGACAGAATATTATTTATACACTTGAGAAAAAATATGTCTTCATTTATGTGAAAAACGGAAAAATACTACTGTGTATTCCAAGGTTTTTTACCACTTTAAAGAGAAATGTGTTACGGGTGTTGGAGAACACCTGTCATTCTAATCAATTAAAATACCTCATTTGTAGATAATGAAATATATTACATCAAGTTCTCTCATAGGGATTTTCCACATGTAACAATTCCTAAAATCCAAGTATTTCCAGCAATAAGATGGCGAGTGTGAATTTTAGTTGAAATAAGCATGATAATTTAAATATCATTTTACAAAATAACCCAGAAAAAAACATGGAGAAAAGCAGGATTAATGCTCTTCCATTGTGTGCAAACTCACCAAATTTTCTGTGTCACTTGAGATGTTGAGGTTTTACGCACATTACAGAGGAAAATTGGAGATAATATTGAAACAAATCTGAGACGCCCACAACAGGAAACCTCTATATCAAAATATACAACGTTTATTTTGGCTTCTCTAAATCATATAGTGACTCCTCCAAACATCTACCTACACGACACAGACTTTGAATCAGTCTCTAAACCAACTGCTTCAGCTGCAGTTATCTGAATTGCATACGAAGGGATGAAATTCCCAATGCTCGCAAATTAACATTCAGTTAAATGAGCTTCTATAGATTAGAGAAACATGCTAACAGTGGAATCCTAGTGAGATCAAACATAGCCTCTATCGTACCTCTAGGACGAGCGGATCTCATACCTCATTTAAAGTTTCTGTTTGCATTTGATTTACTGAAGGGAAGGATTTCTCCCTTCAGTAATACGTCACCAAAATCACTACACAGAATGTCAACAACAGTCAAACTTTTAGGAAAATGGTTTAAACTGTTCTTTTTCTGTCGCTGGGGTGGAACCCCAAGGGTTATTTTTGTACCTTTACATGTACACAAAACATAATCTAATGTTTTGTACCTTATCTTATAATAATAGATAATAATGTGTACATTATTGTACCCTAAATACCTATTGTGTACCTTTAAAGGTACAGGTAACTGTTTTGTACCCCTACTATTTTATTGGTTAACAATGGGTCCAAAGGTATAAAAAGGAATCTTTAAAGGGGTCATATGACACGGCTAAAACTAATATTATTGTTTGTGTAAGATCTAATGCAATGTTTATAGAAACGCTGTATTTTTCACATAAAGTGCATGTTTGTATCTCCACTTTGCACCGCCTCTATGAAACTTTTTTACAAAGCTCATCGCTCTGAAAATCTAGGTGTACTATGATTGGCCAGTTAACCAGTGCGTAGTGATTGGTCGAAAACTGCAAGCGTGTGACGGAAATGTTACGCTTCTTACCATATATGGAACATCAGGTTCCAAAGCAATTGTACTGACAGGTACACGACCTTACTTGTGTATACATTTGGGCGGTCTTAGTCAGATCATACCAAGAACTAATGTATATTTGTGGTTGTGTGGTTACACGAGGCGTTTCAAACATGTCCAGGTGAGCATTCGCTTTTAGATAGAATGCATTTGTTCCTACACTTTATTTTTTTGCTATTTAACGTGTCTAATACATGCATGGGCAACTTATAACACCAAAGACACAGAAAAACACGGAATTCACGCCATATGACATCTTTAAGAGCACCACCCAGCAACAGGGAAAATCTGACAGCGTACCCATAAACTATTCTGTGTATTCTGAGCAAAGAATTATATTTGCAAGCAAAATACTGCATACATCACAAAATCTAACTGTAGCAACATGAAATACACCTAAACTTATAGCTTATAGCTGTATCTACATATTAAACAAGAAATACAAGAACAAACCTCTCGGGGAAGTGCTATGAATAATAATAAATTACTAATTTATTTGATGTATTAACTTTTTACTTTATTAAGGGAGAAATCCAGTTACTAAGCTACATTTTCACCAGCAGAAAGCTATAGGCTCGCCATAGACCCAACATGTCTTCCATATTACCGATTTTCCACAGAGCTTTTCTTCCCTGATGTTCTTTTTCCACCGGCTGGCTGAATCTTTACAGTTTGTAGCCACGCTCCCGCTGAGCTTGTCAGGAGAATCCAGTTCTCTGTTTCAGCACAGCACATACGCCTAGCGTGTCACTTCTGAGCCCATTATCCCCACGGCTGGACAGAAAAGGACTGAGGGGAATAATGGAGTACAGGCTCCGCACACCAGGCGACAAATACTGAGGCTCAAACCGATGCAATGTTTCGCGTTACTTTACATGCAAAGACATGCATGTCTGGTTGCTTCATAGCTTATAACAGCAGACAATTAATATGAATTGGATAAAGTGATGAAAAAACAATACTGTGACTGTCTGCTGTTCTAGAACGGTCTAGAACAAACATAATAGCATAATAGTTTCAGAAAGAATTAGCAACAGACTATTTAACTCCAGACAAGCCTTCAAAAAATGTTCAAGCTGTTATATCAAACCTAGATTTCTACTAATTATAACAGACCGGGTCCTTTAAGACAGCAGTGAACTGCAAACGCAACACAATTATATTCTATAATGTGATTTATGCAAGAAAAAAATCTTTTAAAAACATTAAGTGAGGGAAAAACAAGTATTTTACGATGTGTTTAATTAGTAGGAATTCGTACAATCTCATTCGTACAATTTTGTACGATTTGCTTTCCCGCCAGTGAAGTTAGGTTTAGGGGCGGGGCTTAAGTCATCAAAAATCAATAAAACCAATATTTGCATAAAAAAACAACACAAATTGGCTTTCAGAATGACCAAACTTACTTAAACATGTAAACTCAACACGCAACACACCAATATCAATTAATCTACGGAAAACTATTTGCACTAGTAAAATAGGGGGAATTTTGCTGCGTATTAAATGCTCTCTTTAACGTTTGAACCATTTATAATGAGTTTAGAGAGAAAGAATCCATTCAACTCAGCTGAATTAGATCATTTTCGAAGAAAGATTGAGACAGAAGAAAAACGACACAACCCTTTTTTATCACAGCTCTTCATCATAAGAATCTTACGACAGCTGTGTGATGTAAAGGGGAACAGAGCTGACTGTTCTCCCAACACCTTTATGTTTTGAAAATGAAAAATGACAAAGACGGACGACTCTCTCCCCAAACCGTAGGATCTAAGCCAGGACATAGGGGAAAATAAGGGCAGTTGAGCGATAACGATGTTGTTAGTGTTCCTTACCCACAATTCACTTCTCCAGCACGGTTCAGCTGTGATGTGTTATTCGGTTGAGTTTCTGATCCTGTGAAATCATGTGATGCTGGCAGCATCGGCGGTGGCTTTGAGAAGTCATCAGAATGCACCGTGAAGTGCAGTCAGCTTGGAAATGACAAGTTTTTCTTTAACAAATTACCAAAGCAGAAAGCAGTGAAAACTCTCTTGCTCCCCATCACTTGATCACTCTCTCAAATCATTATTGCTTTCTAAATAAAACAAGAAAATAAAAGATAAATTGATAAAAATAATCAAGACACCTAAGTCTCATAACAAGGTTCACCAAATGCTTATGCGCCCTTAAATGCACAACCACAAAAAAAAAATTTCGACTCCATGTTATGTTTGAATTACCTCAGACTGACACCGGGCTAAACGCCTGATGCATATGGCACACTTTTCTGGAACCACTTCAAATACCCATAATTCTGAAATTAATTCAATATTTTACCTAATGAGGAAAGACAAAAATCTCAAAAGACTGATCAATGTTACCTCAAAAAAGTAAATGGAATGAAAAATGTTGAAAATGATCAATAAATGAGAATTTTGTCAATATCAACTCATGCTGTTCCAAACCTGCCAATAAAAATCTCTATTTTGAATATTAAAGTTTATATTCGCTAATAACAATATAATATTATAAACATTAAATATGCAAAGCCTGCCTTTGACATTCTTTGATGTTTATTTATTACGCAAATGTCTTTGGGTGACTTGTATCCCACTCCGTGTATTTCAACAGCACTTTAAATTCTGATCACAAACTGTCAAGGTAACATTATTCATGTGCCAATTCCCAACTGCACATGAATATGAATCAAGTACATATTTATGAACCTCAAGAAACAAGAAGGGGGCAAAAACATTGTACAGTCATGGTAGATATATGGAATCTGGCATTTCACATGGGAACACGTCAGCATCATTAATACGCTCATCAAAGTTCACTTCTCGATGGTTACTAATAATTACTGACCAGAAGTTCATAACGTACTACACTTGCTAGGTCCGAAAGAAAAGTGTGAGTAGCAAACCAAAATTGAGCCATGAAGATCTACAGAAAATGAAGCCACACCAAAACACCACTGATCATAAAAAGCAAACCATTTGAATACAAGAAGGCTGCCGTGCTGTCTGGATACGTAAGGACATATTTGATAAATCTGAACGTGGGTCTGAGACCCAATGTGCATTTATCACCGAGCGGCAGAGACTTCCGCTCACCGCAGCACTGAATTCAGAAGCAAGTTTCCCAGTCAAAGTTCTTTCTTGCTTTCTAATCTGGCTTTTTATCAATAAAAGAGAGCTTACTGAATACAGAGCTGCTAGGGCGTTGCGGAGCCCGGTGTCTGATCTCACCAAAAACATCTTGACTGAGAGGCATCAGGCTGTCTCGTGCTTCCCAGCGCATTTTAAGTGGAACTGCAGCACTGGTGATGTTGCCTGCAGTGAGAAAACTTTATTTGTTCATTTGATTGCGTTTATTTTCAGGGGTCGTTCTTGAAAAAAAGACTTTTTTACTTTTTAGCTCCAATCCAACTGTTGTTTTTCAAGTCGAACACAGAAGTAGTATTATTGAAGAATCAAAACACATTTTGTTTGGGCTCCACGGATATGAAAATGTTATCCAATAACCGATAATTCTTTAACTTTGGAAGCCTATAACTGATATATTGGCTGATATACAGTATCTTAATTTTAATATAAAATTCCCAAAGACTGAAACAAAAGGCAAAAAGTGAAAAACTGCTATTATTTGGAAACATTAACTGACAAAAACAAGGTTACCGTCAGTTCTCTTTTTTACCCCTGAAAATCCTTTACCAAGCCAACTTTACAATAAATAACGATTATTTAACCTTCAAACTTTTCTGGTATATTTTTATTTAATAAACGAATTGTTCCTGTAATTTACATATGCATAAATACTGTATCTCAACATTTTTCTAATAGCAGAAAATTTTAAATAACGACAGAAAGATAATACTGTACTGTATTTTTATTGTGAACACCTACATTTTATTATATTTTATAATATAGGGATGCCAGATAAATTATGAGCCGATAAATGATTGATCTTTAATGTTATCGGTATTGGCCGATAATTTATCTTGCATCCCTATTTTTTATGCAAACAATAACTAACTTTTTTGTGGAAAAACTATTCTTTTAACATTACCGGCGGGGTCAAAACAGCTTTCCTATTTTCTGTCTTGAAGTGCTGTACTTACAGAGTTAACTAGAGATAACATGTTAAATTATAAACAATTTATTTATTGGTAAATTCAGTGAGGAGCATATAAACGCAAATATGTTATGTCAAATTGCTGTCGACATGTAAAAATGCTAACGGACCGATTTTCTGGTGCGTAAGAGAAGGCACGAGCTGAGGCTGCCCGCCTCATGGCCTGTTTAAAATTCCAGCCATGCCTTTGCAAAGAGAAATAAGCATGCACAACCTACCCTAAAGCAATCCTATGGGAGGCAAATCATATTTCTGCTTCTTCTTGGCCATACGTGCATTTTAAAACGCCTGAGACCACCGCAAAACTCTGTTTTAAAGGGCTTGCATTTGGTTTAGTCAAAGAAATAAAGCGGGAACACAGCCAAACTGGACTTGTGTGCCTTAAATGGACTGACTGACATCCTTTTGGCATGATGGGAATTTTTTTACTCAACGCCTATAAGATCATAGTTCCAAAGGCAAACAAATAAACACAAATATTTCGATCTACAGTCAGTAAATGAAGCATAACTAATATATTATTAGTTGTTTGTAGAACTTTCTATCTATTTACTGAAATATATACAGTATGCCTCTTTAGATGTGATTTGATCACATAATAGTCACATAAACCAAGAATATATATAATATAAAGTAAAATATAAATTAAGATAAAACCATTTAAATACATATATATAGTATATTTAAAGTATGCATTGAATAAACAAACCATTTTGCACTAAGTTTTATTGTACATAGTAGTTTAATAATTGTAAAAAATACTATTCATGTTAAAGAAACAAGGCATACTTTTTTCAATATATCTTTGTCGAAAATGAACCTACTGCAGAGAAAAATAATTCTCATTCCCCTCCAAACAATACACATGTCATTAAATGTCGTTCATATTATTGAGGAAAATTGAAGTTTACGGTTCACTTAAAGGCTTTACCATCTCAAAAGATTTTATAGGAAGTGACAAAGCATAATGCCCAAACATGACGTTCTGTATAATCATGCTTGTTTTATAGCTTTAACCATTTTTTGTAGTGGTTTTGGGCTGCCAGCTTTGGGTAGTAGGTCGTTCCCTAAAAACGTATTTGAATACTGCAGCATTTTCCCAAAGCTCTATTTATCACAGTGTGTTATCCCAGCATCAAATATGATCCGACAGTTTCCAAACACGCAACTTCTAGCAAAACAAAATTCCTGTGTGATGAGTGAACAAGAGACTCGGATTTTTTTATTTTGCTAAAAACTTCTTATGTAAAGCACACTGCATCCAATCTTAGATCTTGGAAAAAGCTCTTCTCTAAAGCCACTTTCAACTCTTTCAAATCCAGGCCCATGCGTCCGTCCTCTTCAAAAACAAATTCCATCTACAACCGTTATAAATTCACAGAGAGAAATCCAATATCAGCAATACCTACACAAGTCTGAATGTGCAGGACCACAAAAATAAGATCTAGACCCTGGTGAAATCTCCTTCAGAAGGACCAGGGTTCAAAGTGTCCTGAGAATTCAAATGTTTCCTATCCATCCTGACAATTACCTGCTCTCTGTTGTGGTGTATATTTCTCCAAAGGCATTAATGGACAACCACAACGAAACCTATTGAGTTTTTCTTTTGTTTATTCGCATTGCAGTCGTTTGAAATCCATTATTCCAGCCGGTAACTCCATCCTTCAATATTTGTTTCTTTAGTGTCACTGCCAAGCGTGACCAACCAAGAGAGAAACATCATTATAGAGCCAGTACCACAGCCCAAGATGAAATATTTCAAATTAGAGCCAAGTACATCAGAGCTCTGACATAAAAATCTGGCACTACAGACCATAGACAGAACCCTCAGCTGGAGAGGAAATGATTCTAGATCACAAATACACATTAGCCACATGCAGGGAGTGTTGGTCCTTGTTAATTTATCCTCATGTTCAGACAGCAAAAATAATCAGAGAATGTAAATATAAATAATGTGAACATACCTAATATATAACTACAGTAGAATATTGAAGAATAGTAACATATTTTGTTAGGGATGCACCCGATATGTAAATTTTATCCAATAACCGATCATTCTTTTACATTGGAAGCCAATAACTGATATATAGTATCTAAACTTTAATATAAAATCCCCTAAGACTGAAACAAACGGCGAAAAGTGGGCAACTGATTTTAATTCGGAAACATTAACTGCCAAAAACAAGGTTACCGTCATGTTCTCTTTTTTCCCCCTGAAAATCCTTTACCAAGCCTACTTTACAATAGTTGTAAATATAGAATGAAAATATAATAATTGAACAAACCTAATATATAACTACAGTAACTCCACAACATAATGCATCATGACACAGAAATATACAATAGATGTTTAAAACTTATTTTTATATTATGCAAATATTCAATGTTCTTTAAACGACGTCTTGCGGGTGTTTTATTTTATTTTCATGTCCAACATCGAAACAGCGACGTAAATTAACTGTGAAGGAACATATTGCTCATCTGATTTCTGTGGCAGATTTAAAGTTTTTCTAAGTGACTAACTCTTGATAATGTCCTTGGGGCTGCATAAAAAGAACAGATACGATGCTGAAATGGATGGCCATAATAGAAATACGCATGACGTTTTGTTGCAGAAATTCTACGTCTGCATTTTTGCATTAATAGGATTGGGCAGTTTGTGGTGGGTATAGAAAAATCTCCTCAGGTTGACATTTTATTCCACGGTAATGGCATATTCCGTCATACCTCCCAGCCCTACTGTATGTAATGCTTGTGTGATGTATACATAGCGTCCACATACGAAAATGACCAAAAAGGATATGAAATGAGACCAAGCTAATGAAACAAACAAGCATTTAGCATAACATCAACTCAAAGATTGTCTTAAGGACTTGATATCTGACACAAGTGGGATGTAAAACTCATGTGTTTATCAGCCAGGCTGACATGTTTATCCGTCTGTGAACGAAATCTTAAAATGTTGCTGTTGTACCAAATCGATTTATGATGAACACATCCGACGTTCACACCTGCAATGTTCACACCTACAAACATCACTTAGCCAACATTAGTGTCTAAACGTCAACGGAATTACACATGTCAGTTTTGAACAACTTGTGACGCTTGGAATATTTATGGAAATTCTGTCCCAAATATTCACACGGGGGCACAGTTGCCTTAATAAGATGAAATCTTGATTACATAAACATGTGCGTCTTCTATGAATAAACACAGCTCGGATACATCAAAGCATGTACAAACATCAAAGGAGCTCAAAATCATGACTGGGATCTTGGGATCGGACGGTCATTAATATTGTGATAATGTTCCTGAATAATAAACTGAATAAGGTACAAGTAAATACTCCCTCAGAACGTTCTTGAATCTTAATCAGATGTGAAGTGATCTATATCTGATTCATGAATAACCTTTTGCCATGTCTTAGCACGTTAGCTCAAACACGCAGAAAAACGGCTTAGGCCTTTGCAGAAAAGTGACGTTCATTTAGAAGAAATATCATCCTTGAAACACACAGCATGAGGTGTCGTCGTACAGTCTAGTTTGCTGAGCAGACTGCACATAATACAGCGTACGGTACATAACTGGATAGTTAATTAGACGACGTCCTTGTCTAAGTAAGTATGAAGTACAGCTAGAAATTGTGCCTGCGGTGCATTTTTCTCAAGTTCTTAAAAAAAAGAAGTAAATCAACTTGCGTCTTAAAGCGGCCCTGCAACGATGTGTCATGCATTCTGACTTCTTTTCAATGTAAAACGTGTTGTCTTCTCATGCTTAACATGGTCAACTTGTCAAAAAACGAGTTGGGTGTATTACGTAATATTTCTGTGCTCGATATACTCCCCCCCAGCGATCGTACAGGTTTCGGAACGTTATTTTAACATATAAAACTGTTTCGTAACAATTTTTCTTAGTCCCTTATTGGGCAATAAGTACCAGCGCTAAAAGATGCCGGACATGAATTGCATAAGGTGAGTGAAACTGATGTCTGTGTTTTGTTGTCAATCGGTGCACACATGCTTCAGTTCAGTCTACCCCTCCCCCCCGCAAATATGTTTTCGGAAACAATCGTAAAGCTGTATCTATCTTTTATAAATTTTACTAAATACTCTTCGAAGTATGCAATACTACTCTATAGGTACTCAAGATTAATATGAGATTGGCAGAAACCCCGTGTGACTTCCAGAAGATTTTCCCAACAAAGAAAACTCATATCTCAGCCGTCCCGCTCGCAATCGATGCACGAGCATACAGCGCAGACACTGACGGATCAATGCGCCAGCTGCGGCTGTCTGCTTTCAGAAGAGAATCCAGCTGGGCCGGTTCTGATAGATGAAGCCGCTGTTTTGGGGATTTCCTTCATCCACACAGAGAACTCTGTCATCTGTCATGTGGAACCTCCGGGGATGAAGAGGATCACAATATTTTCTGTTCATTTAAAAAGTCATCAAGACCCATCTAGACCAATTAAACTGCGAAGCAATCAAAGCAGGTGAAGAATGCAGAGTGTCAGACCCGAGCAACACATGCTTACGTCAGATCAATCTTACCCAGCCCAAGACAGCGGCATTATCACCCAGTCGATAGTCTGCGGGTCTTACTGCAACTTTGATCGCTGATCTCGATATTTTTACAGTGTTATGATAAGCACGTGAGATGAAGATAAACCGGGTTCTCTAGGGAACGGTGACATCTGTGCGGGTTGCAGCGTTGGCTAGAGAGGTGAGGCAGCCGGGGTTGCAGTTGTGCTGGCTGAGCAGCTTTTTCTTACAACACAGCAGCCCCTGAGGAACACACGAAGATCATACAATGCAGCACAATGTCTAATTTCAGCGCGGGCATCATTACTCATTTGGATGAACTAGACCTAAAATAGGGGCATAGGTTCATTAAGGGCACTTACATTCCTCATACGAGGACATAATCAGCAACTTTTGCTAATGAAACATGATTTGTTTCGTGGCCTTATAAACTCATAAAGGCTTCATTCGGATCAATTCGAAATTTAAATCTCTTATCTATCTGCTGCCACACATTTTACATTCTATAAAATAAACTGAATAAAGAAGCATTTCTGCCAATACAGTAATACTTTCATTGCATATGTTGAATTCAACCACACTCACAATAATAAACTAATGGTGTAATCCACTCGTAAGATTAATATTGGTTCTCGGAGAACCTTTCAGTCAAAGGTTCTAAAAAAACTTGAAAAAGTGGATTCTTCACAATATATGCAAATATATGCAAATATAAAAAGATATTTTGATTTTTAAAAGCCTTTATTTACAAGGCAAAATACTAAAAACACCAACATGTATCGCGGTGCCATTAAACAGGGTGCCAAGAAAGAACAATACAGTCAATGCAGTTAAATAGGTCTACATGTGCCTAGATGTGTTGTTAGCATGTAGCCCTATAAATAACGTTTTTTTAAATATCACAATATCTATGTGAGTGCCCGGATGTGGAATACCTTAGTGTTTCTGGAAAGAATCCACAATTTCACACTTTTTAACACCCTTTCTGGAGCACTCATGTTTTTTTGTAAGTACTGTGTGTAGCGAGGAAGGCGGGACGGGAGCCGTGGCCTGTGGTGTGAGTGATAGTGGAAATCAGCTGTGCGAGCACCGGTCCCGCATCTCCCACGGAGGAGTTCGGGATCATAAAAGGACGAATCGACAGGACTGACGGCGAGAGAGGAACGGGCCCGTACATGTTCAAGTTTGTATTTATGTTCTTATGACCGGCAGTCGACCGTGCCGGC
The DNA here is from genome assembly GCA_008369825.1 of Triplophysa tibetana. NCBI lineage: Eukaryota > Metazoa > Chordata > Actinopteri > Cypriniformes > Nemacheilidae > Triplophysa > Triplophysa tibetana. The sequence goes on from CM017907.1 coordinate 3,016,466, forward strand.
ATTTTACTTCAGTGTTTTTGTTTGTTTATTTTATTAAAAACTTTATTTGAATGTTCGCCGGTTCCCGCATCCTTCCCTACTTTTAACAGTATTACACTGTGTTTTAAGTGCGACAGCAGTACTTAAGCAGATGCACTCTTGGACCAGTTTCTTGTTCAACAAATGTTCTAAAAAAAACAATTTAATTTGCTTTATTAAGATATTTGATTAGAGTTTAATGGTCGTTTTTCCCTTACACAGCATCTTTTGTGCAGCAGAACAGTTCTATGGATGTTACAGGTTCTTAATAGAACCATAAAGCCTGACGAGCAACCTTTATTTTTAAGTGTAACAAATATTTGGAGTTGGGAATCAAAAATCAATTCCGATTCTAGAATAGCAAAACGAAAGTAATCAGAATTGAACACTTCACACTTTCATTTCTTTTATCAATTCCTGTGTGCATAGTTTCAGATGTGCGTGTATCTGCTGATATCTCAGTTAAAGCCCTCATGAAAATGAACCATATTTTTAGTAGGGTAACTACTCTAGTATTCGCAGCAAAGCACAGGAATCACAAATTTTAGTTTTGTGTAGTAACTATATACTTTAACCATGATGTAGGACAAATTCTAATAAATAAGACAAAACATGGTTGCTATGTATACTGTATATACACAAAACGGTGCTCATAAATTTATGTATTTTTGCAAACAAGTCAATAAGCAGGCTAAATGACTATACAGATTATTATCTGAATGTTTTACTTCAACTGTGGAATCGTAACTGGGAACCGCTAAGAATAAAAATCGATAAGCAGAAATCTATCAAATTAAAACGATACCCAACCCTACTCATAATGACTATAGTCCGTGGACACGTCCTCAAACACAGCAGTCTGGACATCAAACTTAGCTATCACACTTCAGTGTGAATCTATTAAAACCAGACTGCAACAGCTTAAATGTCAAGTGTGCCCTTTGTGTCCGCTTACTGTACAGTACAGACCACAATGATCTGGAATTGAAGCAAGTGACGTCTCATATCACACAAACTGATGAATTAGAGATGGGTCACATTTCACTCCGCACCTAATATGTCTTAAAAGGTCACTGACACCACTCTTGAATTCCCACACCTTTCATGCCAAAAGATATCCATCAAGAGCTATTCTGGCAGCTTATCTGTCCTCGACACAATTCTTTCTAAAGTCTTCCATCTCTCTTATACGCTGACGCAAATCCTCACCATCAGGGGCTTTAAAAGCTCTTTTTCTGTTAGCTTTCCTTAGAAGACTGTCTTATCAGAGCAATTCATCTCACAGTACCCTCCTCCTCCACCTCACGGACTCTGGTAACCTCCAACATTTGCAGTAAATACACGTTATCCAAACCCTTGTTAAAATAGGTCATCGGCCTTTATGCCCTCGTAGCTTTTTTATAGAAACAAAAGCCATTCTTTCAGACATTCCGCTTGTTTTGTTCCTCGATGGAAGGATGCTTTTTTCTATAGCAATAAAAGCATGAATTTTTCAAACCCACAGACCTCTTTCACAAAGAAAAATGTCCAGAATGCGATAATGGAGTCGTTTCTCAAAGAACTACAGTTGCTTATCCGCAGCCCGCAGTTTTTGAGTATTGAATAATAAGCATTTGAGAGCACTTGTAATGACCGATGACTGGAGAGCCTATATCAAAAGGCACTTTGTACATCTATACTAAAAAAATTCAACGGTGTTGCTGCAGGTATAACATTAAAACATCCACTTGAATAGAATTCTACGTCTGTTGAGGACCTTTGGTGGGCGGTATGAACAAAATCGTTGTATGCGTAACTTTATATAATGTAAATGTACAATGTTTTACAGTTGAATGTAAAAACGAAAAGACATGTTTTCCATGTGAAATAAGATAATGGAAATTTTTCTTGAACAAACATCTTTTTCTTGTAATGAACACAATCAAATGGATTGATGATACGTAAGGATGATAAATAAAACTACAAAGATAAAGAAAAATCTAAATTTTAGAGAATGTCGGAGGCCACATCTATAGCAATAACGAAACAAGGAATGATATCGTTGTGATTATTTTTACAACAATTTTTCCAGTTGACGAATGCTAAAACATAAACGTACAATCAAAATTTCATTTGTTTTTTATTTATTACATATTAAAAATAATATTAAAATTAAGTGAGTTTAAGCTCAAAACAAGAAAAAAAATCTACCAATAGATCATAAAAACCAAACTTGAATTAAATTTAGTGAATTAGTTTGAAATTGTTATGGTGTTTAAAATGTTTTTTTTTTCATTAAGAAAGTTAAGTCACAATCTTAAGTCACTTTGCATCAAGTAAATGTATCTTGTTTTAACAATTTTTTATTTTTACAGGAAACCAACAAAAAATGAATTTAAACAAATACATGAATTTCTTTCTTATCATTTTAATCTTGTTTTCTGGTAAATAAATGTACTCGAACAAAATAGTGACTTAAGATATTCTGTCTTGTTTTATGAAAAATATACAAATTAACTTTTTGTTTTTGCAAAGAATGTATCTGGCTGTATCAGGAGGTAAGAAAAACTTAAGGTACTTAAGAAAGGTAAAACTAAATTCAAGTTTATTTTTCTTACCCCACTGGCAGATTTTTTGCCTCGTTTTAAACATAAACTTCCCTAATTATTATATTGTCTTTCATAAACCAAAACTTACATCACTGTTCTTGACATGTAAATGCATCTAGAGCTTTTAGATATTTTGAATAGTAAACAAGAAAAACTTGCTTGTTAAGAAAGGATTTTTTGCAATGTAGTTATTCTGATTTAAATTCTGATTGGATCAGCCACTTTTAAAGCTGTAAAAAAATCACAACGTTTCTTATCAACTCTAAACAAATAAAAGTTTAAATTGTAAAGACAAGTCACAATCAAATTCCTTGTACTCATGCAGGTCCTCATTACGAGCAAAATGTGAACTAGATCACCTGCTAAAGACTTCTGTTAGAAGTCATCGTCTGCTGGTTTCTCACGGTCTGTCCACAGGATTTCTCGAAACCTATTCCTGGACTAACCCACCAGGGAAAACAACAAGAGTTTGACACGTATGCCGTAACACTACTGTCGAACCGGGTGTAAACACGAGTGCGAGCCAGAGCATTAGGCTCTAGACGGCAGATTGTTATTGGAGACGGCGTTTCTGTTTTATCCTGTTAACGGATGGGTGGTTTAATGATCTCTATGTTCCCCTGCTCTTGCTATTGGTTGTCTCACAACACTTCATTGCACCGTCCCTCTCAGCTGAATTTACCTTGATCTCCTCGGCCTACTCTTCCAGAGGTCTGACTTGCAGATCAAAGTTCACGGACCCGTGATTAGAACTTCAATTACACCAAAACGGCACTCTTCCTTCAAACTTCAATGGTTAAACCCTTCTTCCCGTGGGCAGTTTCAGATTACAACATAAAAGCACCACCTTTTTTCTTTGTCAATCAAATCCACAAAACCTTTTATCTCATAAATGGACATCACTGATGTCCTTTTTCTGTCAACCATAGAGGTCGTGAACTCATCACTTCACATACATTCGGTGCATGTTTTTTCCTTCCTCAACAAATCGTCAGCATATGCAAAACAAATAAATGATAATGTAAATGCGTATTTGTTGTTATCAGTTAAATTTATGTCTTCCAGCCTTGAGTTTTCATTATCTCTGTTAAACAGCTAGAAGATGCTGAAAATGTCTCCCGATGGTTCCTTAGGGTAGATTATGATTAATGTGTCTTTGTTTTTCAGTGTTGAAAGAAATATTATGGTACTTATACTACAAGCTTCATCACTGTATACTCAACTTTCCAAGTTCAGACAACTGGTGGTGTTGTGGTCATGAACGAATACGATTTTTTTTATCTTTCATTTACTAACACATACATTTCTCTTTCCTTATGAAGCATGTGACTGCTTTGATGGATTCTGCTTTGCATTTAATGTGGACTTTTCATGGATGGACCTACTGAACGATAAATTCACTGAACATCTGAGCCAACTGACATTTGCGATCTATTCTGTTCTAGTGGTTATAAATGGTCGTCCTTTAATTCATAATAAATGATATTCATAATTATTTAATATCTGCTATTAAAATTGAGTGCGAATATAATTGTGGGCCGGTTCCAAGTTGCCATATTTCAAAAAACTCCAGCTACACAAGTCGATGTTCTTTAATGAAAAGCAAAGTTGACTTAAACAGGATGCTATAGTTTAACTCCAGTCCACTCCACAGTTTCACTTTTATCTTGTTTTCTTTACTGATTGTCCAACATGACATAAACATTTATTTCCCCGCAGAGCAAAACTTCATTAGGGTATCAATACTATACAGACGGTTCATTTAATGGGAGTCAAAATAGCCTCATTTATGCTAAAATTGCTTCCATTCTTTCATTACGCTAATCAGACAATTAAATGAACTCCTTACACAGGAATTGCAGCTATTCACGAGTTGTTCCAACTTACAGTCAGTGTTGTTAAGGTTATAGTTCACCCAAAAATGAAACTTCTTTCACTATTTACTCATCCTCGTGTCATTTACATTTAGTCATTTAGCAGATGCTTTTATCCAAAGTTCTTACAAGTTGGGTAAATTATGGAAGCAGTTGGGTCAACATTAGGACAACAAAAAGCGCAAGTGCAATAAATCCATGTCTCACAAAGCCTACAACAGTATCTAAGTTTAATTAACCATGCATTTTTTTTTGATATAATATCTAAATCTTATATTCTGCAGAACACAAACAAAGATATTTTGAAGAACTTTAATAAGCAAAAAACACTGAACCCCATTGACTTCCATTGTATAGACACAAAACCACTGAGACATTTCTCAAAATATCTTCCTTTGTGTTCCACAATAAATTATGACATATTTTTTTGAGGGGGGGTTGAACTATGTCTTTGAGTACTTTTTGCACTTCCGAAAATACACAACTGATTCTTTCGAGTAATGTCAAGTTCTTACTTTTACACTATTATATCAGTTTTTTTTCAAATGAGTCACATTGAGTTTTATTGAGTTTTTGCTGACGAATACATTAACATAATGCATTTAAGATTTTCAAATGACACAGTGTGCATGTTTGAGACTTGACAGAAAATGATGCAACGTGATGTTAGTTTGAGCCCGGCTTTAGACGAGAGAGCGAGTTCTACTAACAACGAACACAACACTTTAATACAGGCAATGCCTTCTAACACTACTTAAACATACAAACATGTCTTGCTGAGTGCTGTGTCTTCATTAGGGTAAAACTGTCAAAGCAGATCTTAAAGCAGATGACCAGTCGAAAATCGTAACGGCCAGTGAAACAGCAAACGTGCTTTTATCAGTCATCGTCTTATCGTGGCATTCTATATGCAGAGCGCTCAATCTAGAGGACACCTTGGGCACCAGAGACGCTCTCCTGATGGTATCATAAGTCTGGGTGACATTTCCAAACTCAGTGTGGTAATTTCTCTGTCTCAAGGCCCTAGTTTCATTACGTCTGCCTGGCTCCGTGATTCGGGCTAGTTTTATGACTTTCATAATTCCCAGTCCAAACAGTGGCCCAGGGTTCCATAAACTGTCCGTCTCGCCATTAGCCGCGTCGAGCACTCGCTGAGATGAGTGCACACGCTCTCTAAGAGTCAATTTGGCTGCCGCAAAACTTTAAAGGAGTCTGATATGACGTTCAAACTCCTGACTTTGACATTTTTACTCTCAACCACACCAGGTATTTCATCCAGCCTGCCTTAATTTGCAGTAATAATGCGGTGGTGCCTATCGAGAACGGACGGATCAGTCCACCTGCAATAAAAAGCTACTTCAGCCAAATGACCGATATCTCTAAACACATTCGAAATTGCTCTGAAAACCAGTCTTGTCAGAGCGCATTTGAACTCACATTTTTTTTTTGCTTTTACTTTTTTATCAGCAGGATAAATTGACAGCCACTAAACTAAAGGTCATCCACGAAATTGTCTCTGCAATACAGGCGCTTTCCATTCCTCCGCACCTCCCATAAAAACCCAAGACAGGTTGTTTATGCCGACACAAATCCTAAATGATGGCTTTACGACAAGCGTCATAAAGGGAACCGGGGCCCGAGTTCATCGATTTACGCATTTGCTTATTCATCTTGGACATTATGCGTCTGTCCCTCGGCACCACACGCAAGGCACAAATTCAAAAGCAACCACTTCTGGCAGACGAGAGAAATAACGCCCGTCTCTACTCTGATACATAAACAAATGAGTGACCCTGAAGACAGTTCCAAAGGACTGTTGAATCTCCCATCTACATTTACACGGATAAATGGCTTGTTAAATTGAAAAAAAAGCCTTTTACGAGATAAAACTGAAAGGAAGTGACAAAAAACATCTGTCATCATGTCTTTCAAGACCTTTAAAAGGAACACATTAGAAGATAAATTGAAAAAGGTTTTTTTTGGAAGTCGATGGAGGACGAAGTTTGGTTACCAACAATATCTTCTTTTGAGTTACGCAGAAGTCATACAGGCTTAAAATGATGTATAGACTTCCCTCCCAAGTCTATGCCAACGGATGTACCAGCACTTTACAAACTCCTTTCTTTTAAAAGTTCACAAGTCTATTGATTTGCCTCTTCTAAATGTACGCTCTAATGGATTGTTGAACTGTTTTTCTCCAGCTACCCGTGACCCTTTTATAACTTATCCGAGATTCACTTTTGGGTCACATCCCGCCCATTAAGAGCCACTGTTCCACCCCATATCTACATGGCCTCCTTCATAACAAAGGCTGTTGGCTGGAATTTAAGATTGCAGCTTCTGTTCTTGTGTCTAAATGTGTCACAGTTGTAAGATTGTTTACTATAGGCACAGCAGACTGGGCAAACACTATGAAAAACAAGCTAGTACCTCATAGCGACTCCACCAGCACTTTCTCTCATGCCAGCTAGTACAAAGAGATTAACACCACCGTCATCATAGTGTTTGTCCATCCCACACATTCCTCATTGTGCTCATGGGAATTTTTCTTTACAGAGGCCCAAAGCTGCTACAGCCAAATAGTCCACCGAATGCCTGTAAAATGACAGTAACCATCACACAATCACATTCATAAAGTTTGCATTTGGAAGAGGGAAATGCTAAGATCAATATGGTCACAAAATGAAGTCATGAGATCAATATTGCAGAGATCGTAATACCAGAATTAAAGTCCTGAATTGATGTTTTTGCATTGAACGGCCCAGTTTTATGTATTGATATAAAATGTTTCTGCACTGATATGAGACTGACTATTTGTTAGGAATAATCTTATTGTTTGGCTGTGTGTTAATTGCTAATAAAAAAAGATATTCAAGGAAAGGGCCACCCAAATGAATTCTGTCATCATTTATTCACCCTCCTGTCATTCAAACCTGAATGAACACAAAAGAAGATATTTTGAAGAATGTTGGTAATCGAACAAACGGCGGTACCCATTGACTTGATTTGGTGTCTGTACAATAGAAGTAAATGGGTCCTGTTGTTGTTCGGTTACCAACTTTTGTGTTCTGCGGAAGAAAGTCATAAAGGTTGAGTAAAATAAGCTTTCCTGCAGCTCAGTGGTAAGAGCATTGTGTTAACAACGCAAGGTTATGGGTTCAAACCCAGGCGATTCCAAATACCTATGTAAAATGTATAGGATAAAGCAATGTAAGTCGCTTTGGATAAAAGCGTCTGCCAAATGCATAAATGTACATTTATTTTTGTGAACTATCCCTTTAAGAAAATAAGATAAAGTACCTTTCATTAGTAAAGTATTTATTTGACTTAACTATCATAAAAATATACCTTAAAAATAAGCTTATGTAACATATAGAAACAAACTCCAGAGTTGAATTACATAGTGGAGATGGTGGTCTAGTGGGTTAAACCAGTGAACTGGTAAATCAAAGGTTGACAGTTCGATCCCAGCAGCCACCACTAGTGTGTCCTTGAGCAAGACACTTTACTCCATGTTGCTCCAGGGGGATTGTCCCTGTAATAAGTGCACTGTAAGTTGCTTTGGATAAAAGCGTCTGCCAAATGACTAAATGTAAATGTAACTAAGCAAAATTAACCATATTGTTATATTTAATGTTACAGTGATATAAAATTAATCATACTGTGATAAATGATCCACAACACCCACCTCAAGCACACAGCATTGAGTTATTTTATCTAAACTCTGATAATTACCAGCAGGAAGTCTGTGATTTGTAATCTCCCCGTGATGTTGGATGTGCGGCTTTCCAAACTTTAGGTGTGAGGATCTAAACCTGTAACGCACAGCGTGGGCGGATCGCAACCGGCACTAAAACACAATGAATCATGTAATGAATCACTCTGAATCCGCTATCTTTAACAAGCACACATCTGTGTGTGGCCCATACCGTGTTAGTCATTCATTTTAAAGAGACAAAGACACATTTAACCTTAATTACACCTAAATTCATCACAACACTTCTTACGCCTTTACAAATCATAAAAAATATTTAGCTCTACGCTAAAATCAGGACACTAAGAAACAGTTAAGGAAAGCATTTAAATCCCCACATTACTAAGACTCCCATGACTTTTACTCAGACTCACATGACTTTTTAATTGGCGTACAAATGAAAAAAATTCAAGTTTTATCCTGTTTTTATCCTCATTCTCTTACAATGAATGAGGATTGAAGGTATAAACTACAAAACAGAGAGACGAAGGCACAACAAAATAAAGCCATGCAGACTCAAATTAAACTTGAATCTAGATCACATACATCATTCACCCGTAACATCATCAATTAGAAAAAAAACTGAACAAAAATTCTCCATTTGTGTTTTATATGGCACAAATGAGGAAAAACATAAGGATTAAATAATGACAGGACATATAATTTGGGGGTGAACTAACCTATTTATAAACTCCTCTCATAATTACTGATTCTCATTATGACTGGCTTATCTAGAGTCCAGAAGCCATGACACAGCCGGCAGAATTAAATACAAAGAGCTACAACGTGATATAATAGAGCCGACGCTATGTTCTCAAATCCCCTGTGCCTTTTGCCAGAGAAAGTCATCCATCAGGAGGAAATCAGATAGGGTTCTCAATGGCTGTATAGGAGAGAACTATCCTCCATTGTTCCACAGATACAAAGCAAAGAGAAGTGCATGTACGACCGGATCTCAGGAGAGCTCATTATTTTACTAAAAGGAGGGTCCAAGATACGTCATTCAATGATATTGGAAACACCTTCGCAATAATAGAGGCTTACGAATATTTCGAGCTGCCTATATCCTCGGGGAGATCTTTATGGAGAGTTTAAGCCTTTAAGGCCATTGCATAGTGAGTCCGAAATTTGCGTCCGAAATTGTCACAGATTTAAAAGAAAATACGACCTCACGCTGTGTCAATCGCATTTATACACTGCCTCCGATACTTTCGTCGATCATTAAAAAAAAATGGCTTCCGACTGGGTTCCTGCATTTTAAGCATCTGTAGCAAGCATTTTGAGAGGCGTTTTGACAATTCACAGACACCGCACAAACGAGCGCCAAATACGAAAAACGCATTCGAACATTTCGGGCTGGATATGCGAAGACCTTGTGAAGTTAAATTAGGCTTGGTCAATCGAGATTTTAGAATAAGCAGACGTCATATAATGACATATTTGATAAAGGTCACCTCATCTGAGTTTCTTCTGCTCACGGGTTGTTAAAGTGTTTTGCTGAAGTTGAAGTCACACGTCGCTGTGAGAACTGCAAATTGTCTGTCGGTTACAGGTCCAATGTGTAAATTTTTGTAAGATCTATTGCAGAAATATGCAATATAATCGACATAGCTATGTCTTCAGAGGTGTATAAAGACCTTACATGATGAAGTGTTATGTTTTTATTAAAGTGATGTTTTGCTAGCATATCAAAATTTCCGCATGTTTTACTCCCCCTCAAGGCCTCCTAACTGAATGTGGTTTTCTTCTTGAAGAATGATGCAGCCGGAGTATCATTTACTTCCAAATGGTAGAATGGGAGTGAATGGGTGTTGACTTTTGAAGCTCCAAAAAGTGCATCCATCGATTAAAGAACCGCTGGACACAGCTCTGTGGTCTCAACAAAGGTCTTCTGAAGCAAATCGATGCATTTGTGTAAGAGAAATATCCATATTGACAACGATGTTAACGATAATGTCTAACATCCATTATGCCTCAGATCAAGGCGAACGAGAGGCTTGTTTTTCCGGCTGCGTTTGCTGCATCAAAAATCGTCCTTTGGGATTATTATAACTTTAAACCTAAAGTGAAGTGTGGATCGGATGGACACGGCTCTATCCCATGATGCAACGGGACCGGAGCAATGATCAAATTTGAAAAGTAAATCAAATAAATATAGTGGAAAACTTTAAGGCGGACACATCTGTTTTTAACGTAAGTGCCAAAGATTAATTTCTCGAGACTAAATTATGTTTTTATCAATTACGTATAGGTTGTTGTTAATACATCATAGGTCAAATAGCATACGGGTCACATGACCATAAAACATGGCGGACACAGTATACCCAAAATATATTCAGACTACTCCCACTAATACTACATAGAACGTATGGTTTTAACAACCTATAGGTAGGTACTAATTCAAATTCAGTACGTACTGTTTGATTTCAGACGCAGCGAAAGTGATTTTTTACAGGAGACTGTAGCTGTGCAACTAATGGTCTCTCTACTGCCATATTTACAGATACTGTTTTTTTTAGAGCCAGGCCAAAATTTGAGTCATTCACGTAAATGAAAGGACAGAATTAGAACCTCCTGCGGTGTAGGATTTAATGAGTCTACCTCTCACATCCCACAGACAGATACATAGATGACGCCTGATCATGTGGGCCGCTGTTCCTCACGGGAAGCTTGACACATCAAATGCAACTTCTGCTTTGGATCTGTTTATGTTGATGCATTCCTCTCTAATGCTTTGTACTGCCTGTGTACTTCTCTTTCACTCTTTCTTTAGCATGATCTATGTATGAAAGGTTGCGAACAGGTTTTGTAGAAACGTTGTTCAGAGACACCCACACATTATTTCGAATCAATGTAATAGCTTTATCAGGGGAACATCTGCATTTGTTTCTCATTCGTGGTTAGATATCTGCCAAGCTCTTAGACCAGCCGTCAACAAACAAAGAACATTAAAAGCAATATGAATGCGAAAATAGACACAGACAGAAAAATCGGACTCACAATGAGACTCGCATGACTTTTTGACTGTGAAGCGAACCGTTTTTTAATCGGTCCAAACTAAATAAAATCCAGTTTAACAGTTTTCCCTTTGATTTTAAATCTGGAGTTTTATGAGCCACCTACAAGCAAGCAAACTATATATTCCTACACAGTACAGAATATTCTGTCTGTGACATAATCAGTACTTATTGCTTTAAGAAGTAAAACATTTTGTTTGATGGCTTTACTGTACATGTGGGTTCTGTGGCCTCTTGGTGTCTAAGTTGCTGGTTCAAAGCCCTGATCATGCAAGACTACAAACAGAACTGACAATGCACACATCAAACAGATTATAAACACTAGGGTCACAGGGCACATGTTAAACCATCAGTAGATTGGCAGCTATGGCTTAAACTCTGTCCTCTTCATACACACACATGATCCCATTATCAGACCAAGAGCCATCAGACATCTCCCTATAGTGACAGGTGGCATCACTAAGGCTTAACATAGGTGTTGGGTGACAGGAAGCTCACCGTATTTTCTATTCATTATTCAGTGCTGGCAAGCCAGGCTTTTAACCACAGACCCCCATCAGCACAGCTGGAGTCCCGTGTGATGCTCAGGGGAAGTCAAGGCAGCTACAGAAATCACCACCAAATACACCAGTGCAGATCAAAATTGCAGAACTGAATGATCTCCAATGAACAAACCAAGACATTTACATTTATGCATATGGCAGACACTTTTATCCAAAGCTACGCACATTGCATTATCCTATGTATTTTTGTTTCTAAGTATGAGCAATCCCCTGGGATCGAACCCACAACTTTGCCGTTGTTAACACAATGCTCTTACCACTTAAATAAAGTGAAGATGGTTAAACATTTTCACAATTAAATCATATTTTTCTCCTAAAATCAGCATAGGAACCATGAAATAAATGCACAGTATCGTTTTGCTGGGCTTTAACAAAGTAGATTTGCTAACTCTGCAATATGTTATGAGAGAACAAGTTTATTGGATGCTGACAGTCATTACATACCGATTTGGACAACTTGGTAAATAAACCATGACATCTTTTTGCTTACATCACGTCATGTGAGCTGCTAGATCTCAGTCAGCAAATCTTAAAAATGTTAACACATCGATTTACTTAAGTGTAAAACAAACACCTCCATGACTTCATGTCACAGGGAGAGCTTTCTCTTAGCATATGTTAACTTCATCTGTGAAATGTTTTGTTCAAATGTACAAATGCTACGGGCAGAATTCATAACTCTTAGGACTGTCATGTTAGCGCAGATTTAATTGCCATACTATAAACACTACCTAGATTAGACATATGCCAACATGCAACATGCATGCTGTTCCCTCATCCTTAAAGGCAATAATACAAAAGTCAAAACAACCAAAACTATACATTAAACAGAGACTCATTGGTAAATCATGCTTCTGCTCTGAAAAATGTGGCACAACGTATATTTCAAACATCCAGGTTCATGCATGCAAATAGAACCCTACAACTTTTAATATGCAATACTTCTGATATTTTCCCTGCAATTAATGATAGTTTATAGTAAAAGATTTCAGATATTTCTGGGCTGAAGCTAAGCATGGAGATTATAAAAAGGGATGAAAATCACCAAGATGTTACGCATTCCATCCCCTAAAGGTTTCTACTATAATCAGAGGAACACACACATGCACACAGACACAGATATTATTCATTAATGTTCTTCTGCCCCCATGTGGTGGTAATATTTCTCCTGTGAAACATCCCACATTATGCATGAATCACAGTATTCTAAATCAATGTACATTCTGAGGCAGTTAATGGATCAGAGACGTTGCAGATGCCCTGACCGTGATGAATATTCTTTCCTAAGCAACCATCAACAAATATTTAACTCGGGTAATAGCAAATTTTATCTGTCAGAGTCTGTTAAAATAGCCGGCATGAAAAAGACTGCGGTGATATCGTGGTACAGTGACGATTGCAGGTGGAAATACCATAGTGCTTTGAAATATACGATGGCATTTTTCCCCTACTTTATTTTAAATCAAAAGTGCTTCAAAGCACATTAAAGAATACACTGAAACGGTACAATGTAAAAGTTCATTTGCAAAGCAGACAACTGCTCATTCATTTTTTAATCTGCATTCCAAATAATTGGGTTGGGTTGTTTTGATTATATACCAATCAAAAGATAATAACTAACACAGTTAATCGCACAAGTGTTTTTTTTAGTACTGTTTTTGAAAAACTATTCATATATATACAAACACACACACTATGATTATTATTATTAATATTATATAAATGATGTGATTTTTACTATTGATTTTATATATTATTATTTATACATAAGAATAATATAAAGTAATAAAAACAATCTTTTAATGTATAACAATAAAAGCTATAATAACTAATAAATCTAGGAAAAGTATAAAAAGTATAAGTGTGACAAATAAATATATGATACAATAAATAATCAATTAAATAATTTACTGTATATATCATATTATAATGTAAAAAATACAGCTAACTTACACAATTAAACATTATAAAAACATGATAAGCAGAAAAACTAAATACTGATAATAATAATATTTATATATAATTATTTATAAAGAAAAAATGTAATCAATGTATAATAATAAAACCAATAATATATCTAGAAAAAGTATAAACATAACATTACATAACATAACATGACATAAATATAGAATACAATAAATATAATAAATGTATATATATTATAATAAATAATTTTATGGTAACGCTTCAGAATAGGGGTCAATTCTCACTATTAACTAGTTTATTGGAGAAAAAGTCGTAGTTAATGGCTTGTGAATAGCCAGAATTGACCCAAATACTGAAGTGTGACCAATTTGATGATAGTAATAATAAATAATAGTACTTGATGTTAGTATGATGCTAGTACATTTCCATCCATCTAGTGTTAAATAATCCATACCAGTTTCAGTACAACCAATATAGACTGTTCAAAACGTTCCAAATCCAATAAAGGGCCAATGAGTGAGCTCGCCATCACCCAGGGCACCCTTGTAAATAGACTTGGTATCGTTGGGTAAACACAGCGGCCAGCGTTTCTGCAGGTTAAACACATCTCCGTGGAGTGCGCGGCTCTATTCTTGCCAGCAAAAAAAGATGATTTAGCCAAGCAAGGTTAGACAGAAACAAAGAGCCACCTGTGCTTGAAAAGATATAAGGCTTTTTCATTTTCATCCACTTATGGGGTAGGTGTAAAACCAACAACAGCAGAGAGCCATGGCGCACAACAGAGCGCAGCATGTTTAATACATTGATCTGTTAACGGAGAAAACAAACACAGCAAACAAACATCGTTTTCATGTCATGAGAACAAATGTGCGGTTTTTAATAGAAAACTGGATGAGAAATAACATCATTAGGAATCATCTCTCGTCCAGTTTATGTAACCGCAGCCAAAAGCCATGTTTTAGAATTAAGCTACTGACCCACAAGATGATGCACTCAGGGTTATACGCACAATCCAATTATAGTTGTCAAAAACAAAGACTACAGAGATTTAGGCAAATATGACAAGGATAATTCCAGCCCTGGAAGCTGATTGGTCGATACAAGCTGAACTGTATTGCTGCACTATTTATAGCAGTATGTTCCAACCAACATTACTTCCAGATAATTGCAAAAAAGATCTTGCACAAATACTCCTTTCCCATATGATAATTGTCAATCATAGTGCAAATTGCAACTGCAGAGAACATCAAACCTGGTCTGTTCTGTCACTAAGAGCGAAACTGCTGATGGCAGACCCACACCTCTCTCTCAGTGTGCTCATGCACACCTGCATCAGCTGTAATAAAGAAAGACACTTATTTAATCTCAGAAAGAGGATGTTTATCTCATCTCATTTCCATTTACTTAGCCAAGTTTTGCCTGTGGGCAACTGTGGAGCTTTTACAAGGGACCACCTGATTAAACATCTGGATTGTGTAACAGCTATGATGTTTGGCTAAATTGTAATGGAAAGCACTAAATCAAACCGTTTAGAAGCAAGCCGAGTTCTGCATGTTGGTAAATGCTTGACAGATTTTTGATTATGTATACTGTAGTTCAGTTTGCACCATTTTCAGGCCAAGAACTGCCCAAATGAACAGGACAAGAGAACATGACTGACACAATTTGTGACCAATCAGAGTTTGTTTCGATGTTGCATGCCAACTCCTGAACCATTATTTAAATAGACCGGTTCAGGAATGATGTATTTTTGTAGGCCAACCTTGAATTTAGTGTCGCACTGGTTCCCTTGATCGAAAGCCTATTTTTCCCATAAACCTTTGGAAGATCGCAGAAAATAAGCACTGTTGTTAACGGTAAGACAGATGTGATTCATTGAGAAATAATTGTTTAGGGAACCAAAAATGGTTGCGTCGCTGTGAAATGTACAAATGTAATAATTAAAATACCAGCATAAAATTACCCCTCCATTTTATGTTGCACCCTTCAACAAAAGATAACATGATGCTCCAAACCGATAACCAGACACCACTTTCTTCAAGATACACCGGTACAAAAGTCTCATCACAAAAGAGGCAGGAACACTTCACTGTTGTTGACATTCAATAAAATACAGCGCAATATCTTTTCACCTATCTATCGAGAAAAGGCCCCCGGGGTGCAAGTAATGCACTTGTTCCTTTGAAAACGAGCTCGTGAAGCTATTTTTCATGTACTCTAGCTACAAATACAATAAAAAGATAGAGAAATACATCAAGCCCATTAGGTTTTGTTAAACCTGGAGCTTCTAGCGGAAAAAAACCTTACATGTGAACAATTACTTTCATCATCTTCTCTCAACACGAAACGCCAACCCCGAAAATGACCAAAAGGAATTCGTTTCAGGTGGATTTGTAAGGCTGGAAGCAGGTAGACGATCGATTTTTAACAGCGCGCGGCCAACTGAAAGCTGAACGTGGGTTGGAGCTTTAAAGGAAAAGGATTTGATCTGCCATCTCTCTCTCTCTCTCTCTCCACCATTCTCTCAGGCTATCCAGTTGTTTTGTAAGGCTATTAGTGCAATCAGACAACTCCTGCAGACTTGGATGTAGAGCAGGTGAACACAAACAGGATTAGACTTGGCAGAACCGTTATGGCTATTCTCTTGAGAACAATCTTGACAGTTCACTTTTGACAGCTGAGTTTTCCCTAAGAGCACCTTTGTTTGCTTGGAACAGGCTTTGAGTTCTTTACGTACAGATGTGTAAGACATCGATTATGGCCTATCCGCATTCTGTCTAGTCATTGGGCCATTGTTAGGTGAGCTTTGACACCCATTGTGAATTCAAGCTTGGATATCAGAAGGAATGAAAATCAATCGGATCTGATTTTACATCACCCACAGGCAAGCATTGCCACATTGGTTGAGGCTGTGTATTTCTGAAATCAAAGGAAAAGACTTTGTGGGTTGCTGGTTTACCTTGATGTCCATCATGAGAGGGGAGAAAAAGAAAGGTGGACGTGAAGTGACGGACCTATTTTTCAGTAGCCTTGGATCTTGAAAAGAAAATTGCAATGAAGCTAAAGCGAAATAGTATTTAAAGGGAAAGTTCACCCAACAATAATAATTCCTTCATAATTTTTTCACACTCGTGCCTTCATCTATGGAACTCAAACAAAGATATTTTGAAAACATGTTTTTGCGCCAATGTGGGCAATGGTGAGTGGTCACCAACATTCTTCAGATTATTTTATTTTGTGCTCTGCAGAAGAAAGAAATTCATACAAGTTTGGAATGACATGAAAAAGGAGATTTTTGGATGGATTTTATGTTGTTGCTAAATGCACTGTAATGCTCTTACTTTAATCATTTTATCTGCTTGAAAACCCCTTTGGTCAGCCTTCGTTGCATTTTAAACATGCTATATAAATAAACATAGATTGATTGATTGATTGATTGATTGGTTGAACTATCCCTTTAACCTTTTATATCCCATGATGCATTTATAATGACACAATCAAATAAAAAACTACACAACATGTATCATCGCTGTCCTTCTGGAACCTCGGATGTCCAAATTCGCAGTTTTTTAGGAAATGGATAAACACTGTACTTTTTAAATGATTAAACACTGTGTTGACAAGCACTTGGTAATAAACTTTATTGGTTAGATGTTTACAAAAAAATGACCTATGGCAAAAAAACACAAATCCAGAAATATGAGGTTTTGGAAGAACAGCAACGATAGGAGTATTGTCTTTACACCAGTGCTTCTCAATCTGGGGGCCGTCGTCCCGTGGGGGGCCAAAGACAGATCCAGAGGGGCACAGATTTTGTTGCATTTTATGAAATATAGCATTTCAACTTAAATTGTATGCAATCAAACATTAGAACATAAGTTCACCAATCATAAGAATGTTTGTTCCACCATTGACTAACTGAATATGATTTTGGTTTTAGGGACACAAAGCAATGCACCCAACACAAAGGGGGCCTTACAACGAAAACGTTTCAAAACCAATTTACAGTGTCTATACATTATACATTATACATTTACATTACATTTAGTCATTTAGCAGACGCTTTTATCCAAAGTGACTTACATAGAGTTAGGGAGCAACAAGCGATATGTCATACAGGAGCCATTAGGTGCCAATATGAAGTAACTAGTTTCAAAAAAAGCTAGACCACTACCTGTTGAGAGAAAGGGTTATTGAGATTTTTTTTTTTTTTTTATTAATTTATTTGTCTGTCAGATATTCACAGAAGAGTTGGGTTTTGAGTAGTTTTTTGTGAGAGATGTGGTTGACCGGACAGAGCTAGGAAGAATGCTCCGCCAGGAAGGAGTTGTGAAGCGGAATGAAATGGGAAAGCGATTTACTGTCCTTATGAGAAGGCAATACAAGACGCCGCTGGTTTGCTGAACGCAGGGATCTTGATGGGGTGTAGGGTTGCAGGAGGGTGTGAAAGTAACCCGGTGCAGATCCAGTGATAGTGCTGTAGGCATGCATAAGTGACTTGGATCTGATGCGGGCTTCGACGGGCAGCCAGTGGAGAGAGATGAAAAGGGGTGTCACATGAGCCCTTTTGGGCTGTTGGAAGACACTTCATTGTACTTCATTGGAAAATATGTATCAACAAAAAAATATACAAATAGTTTGAGAGCACAGCATTCTGTCCTTCACCAACATTTTAAAGAGTAGCTGACTGCTGAAATCACACAGATGTTTCCATTCTACAGAAGCACACACATCATTTATTTAGTTCATGGTAGTTCAGTGCAGAAAGGTTATTTATTATCGTTAAAAATCCATATTTGCAGAGAGAAAAATGGGATTTTTTCCCTATTGTTGCACTTTATTCTAAAGACAACAAAAGAGTCACATGGCAAACTGGCACACAAGACCTCCGACGTGATGAATGTCCCTCTAGGGCCATCGTAACCGCCGCTTCAGCAAATCAGGCCGACACAGTATGTGGTCACGGTGAGGTGAGCAGGGTGCGAACAAGGAGACCCATGTTCAAAAGATGCTTTGGTTCTTCCTTCCCAGCTCGTGTCATTTATCACATCTGGTGACAGCACGTTCTGACGTCAAACGTCCTAACACTTGTCTGAAAACCCCCTTGCTAACGCTAGTGGACAAAATCGTGGTCTCAGCAACCACTTCCTCATTTCCACAAGCTGTTTCATAAATCTCAGCCATGCCCTGTGAGAAAGTGCCTGCAAACAAACTCGATAAGGAGAATTGAGATGTGATTGAGTGATCTAACTCTGATTTCGTGGACTACGTGGGACTTCGGGGAGGAGAGAAAGGACTTGAGTGAGTGTTAAAGGCATTGTGGGTCGGCCGAAGGGAGGGTTTCAGCTCTGGTCAGACGGGGGGCGTTGGACGAAAAGCTCTTACTCCATAAGCTCCGTTAGCCAAGCGAGAGACATGATGATGTATTACCTCTGGTGCCCGGTTCCGTTGGCAGCACGCTCAAAGAGCCTTCCAACACCCACTCCAGCACCAATTACAATTCGGGAGCGTCCCTCTCCAGCAGGGGGCTTTTCTATTCAAGCTTCTCCCATTTCGCACGCACACAAAGCCTCGTGTCAGTCCCTCACTCGCCAATCTGTCCACTGTCGGTCATTCACTCGGTCTCTCTCCACACTTCGCAATCGCTCTCTCTCCAATCATCACCTCGCAGTCCCTTTCACCAAACAGACAAAAAAGCTCGCCGCTCCCCGCGGTCTAAAACATCTCTCCAGCGTGGAAACGGTAGTTTGTGTGAAGTGCAGTATTTATTATTACATCATGCATTATGCAGGCGCCATCTCTAGAAAGAGGCTCAATAATGTATCAAGTGAACAGCGTTTCTCGTTCCCTGTGACTGCGGTTTGGAAAGTGGAACGTACCAGTATTGTTGAGTCTGATGTCGTGAAGAGGCCTATTGTGAGTCTAACTTTGCCGGATTCACATTTTCACGCCACGTGCATTTGAAAACAAAGGCAGACAAACAAACAGAACACGGATAATTTTTTTCTTGGTGAACAAATGCTAATCAAGATCGAGCCTCGAGCAAATGTTTCACATGAAGTGCTTCAATCATGGAAAACAAATGAGTATTTGTGGCACGCATTAGTTAAATGTGACAAGCGAAGCGATGCGTGCGGAAACTTGAGTTGGGGAGAAATAAAACACACCTGTTCTTGTGAAGGCAAGCATTATTCTTACTTCGTCTACTGTATATTTGACATAACAAAATCTTTCCCTAACAGGCGTGCTTTGGCAAACGATTTTTCGGTCCACTCTGAATCTGATCAATATTTGAT
This sequence comes from Triplophysa tibetana, assembly GCA_008369825.1. Classification (NCBI taxonomy): domain Eukaryota; kingdom Metazoa; phylum Chordata; class Actinopteri; order Cypriniformes; family Nemacheilidae; genus Triplophysa; species Triplophysa tibetana. Next base: position 3,036,502 of record CM017907.1, read on the forward strand.
TTTTAATATGCTGGACCAATGAGATTTTACAATGAGCTTTCCAATAACATTCTTCAAAAGTCCCTGACTGAAAGAAAACTTAACTGAAGTAAAACTTGTCTAAAGTAAATTGAGGTAATTTCCTCAGATTTACATGCTTTTTCTTGGTTAGGACAAAGAATAGCCTTTCAGTTTTGGTAGTGAACTTGTGGAGGACAGATGTAACATTAATTCTCTATAGAAAAATATTTAAAGGGATAGTTCACCCCAAAAAGAAAATGTACTTTCCTTCTTCTGTAAAACACAAAAGATATAGAAAAAAGCACTGGCACCCATCGACTTCCATCGGATGGACATTTTTGAGACATTTCTCCTAATATCTCTTGTTTTTCACAAGAAAAAGAAAGTCCTGCCAGTTTTGAACAACATGAGTAAGAATAAATGATGACAGAATTTTCAATTTGCATGAAGTATCCCCTTAAAGGACATATCTTAGACATATCCAGAGATCAGATCAACTTGAGGATGGCTCTTTTGACTTTAGTCATGTAAGAAACCACCTTGAACACACTGATAACCACACAGCAGCACGCTTTAAAAATCACTCAGGACACCTTAGCAACCGCATAACAACCTAGCAACCGCGCACAAGACCCTAACATTATGCCACTTTGCACAGGAAAGTGCCGCTAACGTTTCTTCAGAAAATGTAAAAACCTATTCTACCATTGAACCTGTGTGGATTTGTGGGTAAAAAAACATCAGCCACTTTAGAAAAAATGTTAATGTACAAGTGTTGGAGACACGCACGCTGGATGTCTGACCTGCTGAACTGAATCGATACTTGTGTGTTCGCCGTAAGTGTTGTTGATAAGGAAAGCATTTCAGACAACTAATGAATATGATTAAAGACATACAGCCGTGGGTTTCGAGAGACGTTTAGAAGTAAATCCGCCATCTGAAAGTCGCGTAGGGCCACAGGAGGTCTCTACAGAACAGCACACCGCACCTGTTCACCTGCAAAACATCCTGCATTGACATTTATGCTAATCGTTGGATCCCATCTGCATGTAGCATCTGAGAGCCACAGAAAAGATTGAAATTTAGTAAATGAAACGATTAATGATGTGAAGGATGTTCCTGCAACGCATCTCCACGTGGCGTGCCTGTTAAACATCACGTAGCTCGGCGCGATTATTTCCCTCGTAATGGTTTCATAATTAGCATAGGCTAAATACTCCGTACACAGAATCCGATACCCCAACCGACTCTTCCCTTCAATCTCATTAACTTTAAGTCAGTCATTTGAAGAACTAAGCTAGAATTCGCTGTGTGGGTTTTCTAATATGACTCGCAGCATTCTGGCGTTCCTTTCTTCAGCATGGCAGATGGGAAATGGTGCTGATGACAGCTCAAGATCCCTGCACGCTCTGAGCTCACTGTACTTTCTGCTGCTTCACAGACACGTTTTATCTTTTATTAACACACCGGGCGTTACAGGGTTGGATCCATTACGATTCACGAGCTGGAATTCGAATCAGCCATGACCCAGAGGAAGTTGAATCAGAAATTTGAAAATCACTGGAGGGAAACTGCATTTCGAAGAAATTGGCATTGAAAGTGTACCAAATGATTAGAAACCTTAAAGCTATGATCTGAAAACGTATTTGTTTAGAAATAAAGAAAGTAGTTGAGTAAGTCAGACTGATTCCTAGTAGTAAGCTTATATTAGGGCTGCATGATTATGACAAAAAGCTAAATTGTTGATTATTCACCTTGATATTGTAATTGCGAATTGTTGAATAGTAAATTATTTTTGATTAAAAGAATTTTCATTGAAGTTTTGAAATAACTTTCAGTGAAGAAGCTGTATGTCATATTCTTTCTATAAACATCCAAAACTAAATAATATAATGTAAAGAAAAAAAATGTATGGGAGTCAATGTATTCATTTTAAAGTCTCTGATTCGACCCAAACACACTGCCGAAACGTACATAAATGAGCACGAATGGACAGCTGCAATTGAGGCTTTTGGCGATTGTGTAATTATTTCACACATAATTGTAATCCAGAATACTTTTTCAATTAATTGTGCAGCCCCATTTATATAATTATGAAAAATTTGAGCAGTCGGGTTCAATTTGAAGAAAAAAAAGTTTTCTGCTTTAAAAGAGATCAAAAAAAGATTACATCTTCAATAAACTACACTTATGTCTGTTCAAATTAAAAATGTGGCGGTACCTCGTCACTTGCATTGGTTTAGTGTCCATACAATAGAAGTGAATGGGAACCACGTTGTTTGGCTACCATCATTCAAAATTATTTTATTTTGTGCTCTGCAGAAGATAGAAAACCATACAGCTTTGAAATAGAGGGTGAGCACTAAACCTTGACATTCTTCATTTTTGGATGAACAATCCCTTTCATTTCAATTCCACATCCGGCTGACTAGTTTTCTCCTCCAAGAATTTCAATCCCCCTATCTCATAAGTGACCTCAGCAGGACGCAATATTCGCATATTTGAGAAAATCCAAATGCTAATACCAACACAGACTGTGTAATATTGAATAAAAGGATTATGCAATGAGTGATATGTTTAAATGCAGCCTACTGCACCCTAATCGAGCTTATCCTTCTGGTTAATTAAGATGGAGAATTAAGCCCCATTATGCCCAATCATTAAACCTTCATCTATCCTTCCCGTTTTCCTCTCCCGATCGAGAACTGCTGATGTTTCGCGAAACAATATGGAGCAAAAATGGCCAAGGCACTTTCCGCACGGGAAACATTAAACCTTCTTCATGATGGGGTACTGGTATGTAAGGCTCCTTACCGTTTGACCTTGCATCGTAGATAAATTATGCACATGTAATTCAACCCTGGTCTAAAGCAGAGCCAAGTACATTAACAGCACTACCTGTTCCATTATGCACAATCGAGCCCAATAATGGGCCTGTCGGCAAACAGCACGGGAGACGGCCATGTGTGACACCAAACACTCTTTGGCCCGTATGCCAGCACCCCTGCGATGTAAACAAGGACTTAACAGAAGGACACAGACAAAGCAGCACAGACACACATGCTTATCACAAACGGTAAGTGTATACTGGATAGTGACGACTGCAATTTGTGAAAAGTGTAGATGTGCTCGAACCCGTCTGACTGTTACACTTCTGCCCAGTTGCAGCTGGCAGAAATTACAGGCCGGGGATACGAGGTTGATGCGTTCGACCAGATGAGCTTCATTACGATTCCAGGTTTTGAAGAGCTGAAGTCAGGACCACACTGATCCTCGTTAAAATTCTCCTAAAAGAGCCTGCTAGCTGTAAAGTAGGAGCAAACTCTCATCACAACCTAGAAGCCTCGGTCCTTCCCTTCAAACTGATGCCCGCATCAGCTAGTGTGTCAGCTGGTGAACCAGTGTCCAATTAAAATCTCTCTGCTTGGGCTGCTTCCCAATTCGGCCGCGCTGGCAGGAAGCATGAACGCTCAGAAAGGACTAAATGAGAACGAGCACAATCTCATTCAACCGATCCAGCATCACTGATGCTTTTATTCTCTTGCGATTTGAAAGGTGGGGATCATTACAAAGCAAGGGTCTCTGCAGAACAAAATGACTTCAGACTGGTTTTGAATAACATTCTCTTTTAGTTACAGACACTTTGCTTCAAAGCAACTTCAACTTCTAGTTCATGTCTTGGATTTGAACCCACGCAGCGTTGCATGGAACAGTAACACTTATAAATGGATATCGTGGAAGCTTATTGTGGATTGCGCTCTCAGGGCTAATGCAAACGTTATCTTGTGAACATCGAATATATTGCCACGTGTATGCCAACAGACTTTGCGTGATCTATATAAAGACACAATGTCAAATTGCATCTTATATAAGACATCAGAGGCCGAGCCGGCTAGCCACAACCGGACACAAGACACAAAAACATTTTCTAGATGCTGTGGTTTAAGGAAATCAATAGAAACACTGCAGTTGCAGCCCAATCTAATTGTATCTCAAGTGAGGGTCACTGCCGGCTGTTTTACAAGGATCAACAGTGCTCTCTCATGGACACTTTTGGAAAATCCTCTCCGTGATCAAACTGCCTCCTCTCCTATTCTGTCTCTTATGTTACAGAAAGCTATCAAGTTCAAAGAGGCCCTCAAAAGAAACAGGGAGAAAACTAAAACATTGTATCACTAACACAACCCTTACAAAGATGTACAATAGAAAGTGTAGTTTATGTCAAAACTGGAGTGACTAGGATAGGGAAAATTTAACGAAAGCCATGAAATTAATATGATATAAAATATTGATGTTTAAATGTAGACGTGGCCGATATAGACATAATATTCATGCATAAAAACAAAAATGCATTTTGATTTTGCTTCCATTGTTTACCCAACTTGTAAGTTGCTTTGGATAAAAGCTTCTGCTAAATGACTAAATGTAAATGATTCAAAAAGATCGTATGAACATAAATTACAACAAATACAACCAACTGTGAAAAATATACTCAGAATTTTAGTACCTGAGAATTGGGAAAAGGTTTTCTTTATGCTCTTATACAATAAAAGTGCAAGTTTTTGGTATAGGTTGATAAACATTTAGATTACCATAGTTTCACTACAAATACCATGGTTAAAAACTACTGCTATTGTTATCGATACCATGGTTGACAGGAAAGAAAAGTTATGACTTGGAAATCAAATATCTTGAAAGTGGTATCATAAAAACAGTAAGAACTGAATTTAAACCTTCATGAGCTCTGGGACATTTAATAAACTTCTCACACACAAACAAACAGCGACTTTGCTGACGAAATGAATGAAAGAAAGATCACACACTTGAGTTTAAACCTGCTCGCTCGTCGTCATGCCAACACGTCGTACACAGATGAGCAGCGAGTGAAGTTGAAGGGATTCAAGTTTGAACTCTTGTTACTTTCGGTCTGTTACTTGTTGCATCGAGTTTTTCGTTCCCTTTGAATAAAATGACGACTTATCAGGTACCGGATGTGCCCGCGGTACGGGTCGCGTTAGAGCATTTAGGCGAATTGGGTAAGGAACGTTCTTTAAATCTATAACTTTGATTTATTCACATTATGACTATATTCATGTGGTTATATCCCCGTGTCGCTTTAAATACGATGATTTCAGTGACATTATCGTATTAAGAGTATCCGTGCAATGGCATTAACGTTTCCACCAGGGTTGGGATTTTTTTTAATTAGTAACTCATAATAATGATTTAGTATCTCATAATAATGAGAAACTAAGTCGAAATTTCCTCTTAGAATCTCATAATAATGACTTATTCATTACAGAGATTTAAGTCATTATTATGACTTACTAAGTCATTATTATGAGATACTTAGTCATTAGTATGAGATTCTCATACTATGAGTTACTAAGTCGAAATGTCGACTTTGTTTCTCATTATTATGAGATACTAAGTCATTATAATGAGATACTAATAGTATACTAATAGTATCTCATAATAGTGACTTATTCATTACAGAGATACCAAGTCATTATTATGACTTACTAAGTCATTATTATGAGATACTAAGTCATTATTATGAGATACTAAGTCATTATTATGAGATACTCAGTCATTATTATGAGATACTCAGTCATTATTATGAGATACTCAGTCATTATTATGAGATACTAAGTCATTATAATGAGATACTAATAGTATACTAATAGTATCTCATAATAGTGACTTATTCATTACAGAGATACCAAGTCATTATTATGACTTACTAAGTCATTATTATGAGATACTCAGTCATTATTATGAGATACTAAGTCATTATAATGAGAAACTAATAGTATCTCATAATTACGATTTATTCATTACAGAGATACCAAGTCATTATTATGAGTTACTAAGTCATTATTATGAGATACTTAGTCATTATTATGAGATACTTAGTCATTATTATGAGATACTTAGTCATTATTATGAGATACTTAGTCATTATTATGAGATACTTATTCATTATTATGACTTATTCAGTCGAAATTTCGAATTAGTTTCTAATTATTATGGGTTACTTAGTCATTATTATGAGATTGTAAAGCCGCCAAGCCTTGCTTGAGGCAGCTGAGGGATGCCGGACGGTGCGCGCACGCTTGACTTGCTTAAATAGAATGTCCACACAAGTTTGTAGAATGATCATGGTTTTAGCTTTATTTTACTGTTTCCAATCTTCATTTTGGTGCAAGCAAGATCCATACAACAGTCAATAAATCCACCAGTCTTTCACCTTTCCAAAGACTTACTTTAAGTGGTACAAATCCTAGCGTAGCGGTCAAAAAACTGTGTTCACCTTCCCCCCAGCAACACCTATCACCTGAGGGAAGGTTCCCACCTATATGGTGCTCTCAATTAACAATGATGACCCCTACTGGACACACCATAAACCACAAAATGGCTGAATGTCTCTTACAGAGATACTCAGTCATTATTATGACTTAATAAGAGGAAATTTCGACTAAGTTTCTCATTATTATGAGATACTAAGTCATTATCATGAGTAACTAAGTCGAAATGTCGACTTTGTTTCTCATTATTATGAGATACTAAGTCATCATAATGAGATACTAATAGTATACTAATAGTATCTCATAATAGTGACTTATTCATTACAGAGATACCAAGTCATTATTATGACTTACTAAGCCATTATTATGAGATACTACGTCATTATTATGAGATACTAAGTCATTATTATGAGATACTACGTCATTATTATGACTTACTAAGTCATTATTATGAGATACTACGTCATTATTATGAGAAACTCAGTCATTATTATGAGATACTCAGTCATAATTATGAGATACTAAGTCATTATAATGAGAAACTAATAGTATCTCATAATTAGGATTTATTCATTACAGAGATACCAAGTCATTATTATGAGTTACTTAGTCATTATTATGAGATACTTATTCATTATTATGACTTAATAAGTCGACATTTCGAATTAGTTTCTCATTTTTATGAGTTACTAAGTCATTATTATGAGATACTTAGTCATTATCATGAGATACTTAGTCATTATTATGAGATACTTATTCATTATTATGACTTAATCAGTCGAAATTTCGAATTAGTTTCTCATTATTATGGCTTACTAAGTCATTATTATGAGAAACTTAGTCATTATTATGACTTAATAAGAGGAAATTTCGACTTAGTTTCTCATTATTATGAGATACTAAGTCATTATCATGAGTTACTAAGTCGAAATGTCGACTTTGTTTCTCATTATTATAAGATACTAAGTAATTATTATGAGACACTAAGTCATCATTATGAGATACTAAGTCATTATTATGAGACACTAAGTCATTATAATGAGATACTAAGTCATTATTATGAGATACTAAGTCATTATTATGAGACACTAAGTCATTATAATGAGATACTAAGTCATTATTATGAGATACTAAGTCATTATTGTGAGTTACTAAGTCGAAAAAAATTCCCAACCCTGGCGAAAACGGGCTTCCATATTAACGGATTCATTCACACAGATAAACGATTGAGAGAAGAAGGTGTTTCCCTCAGTCAGGAAGCAAGAGAGATAGCTGAAGCCATTAAAGAGCTGGTATTATCATATTTAATCATTAATCATTTAACAGTTTTAATAAGAATGTATGCATGCAATAGTGTGGTTGTGATGTTTCCTGTAGGAGGCATCTAGAGAGAGTGCACGTGACAAACTTGAAGTTGAAACTATTGAGACAAGCAAACTTCGTCATCGAACCGTTAAACTACAGGATAATATTATGAGTGAAATTTCAGGTAAGTTGATCTAAAATGCACAAATAATTGTTGTCATTTAATAAACTATAATGGGCTGCCAGTCATTTCCATCTCAACAAGGTGTTTTTTCTCTCTTCGTTTATTCTTTTTGAAGCTTGTGTTAATGCAGCTAGAGAAGGCCATACTGCAGAGCTGAATCGACTTCGGTCTGAGCTGAAAACTATAATACAAGACAGAGAATCCATGGAAGAAAGACAACAACTCCTTGAGAAAGAAAATGCTCTTCTTCTGTGAGTGTCAGAGCTTGTAGACCCATTGGACTTATGGGAAATGTGGTGCATTTTTAGCCCAACAGCTCTAACATTTATTTTAGTCTAGCACTAGGCTTCAACCCAGTATGGGAAACCACCCCATAATGTGTACCTCTCTTATCTATATACACAATGTTTCAGTCAGGAGAGAGAAAATTTTCAAGGAAAATATGGAGATGGCATTGATCAGTTGAACCAGCAGCTGTCAGAGAAAGCCAGCAAGCGGATTCTGTTGGCAGAAAAACAAAATGAGATTCAGTCTTTCAAGGAGAAAATTGTCCGGGTGCAAGCGGCTCGACAAGACCTCAAAGAAGACATGATGCAGAGGAATAAAACATTCGCTGAGAACAAACAAACTTTGGATGCTGAGGTAAAAATATACTTTATGTGTTTAAAATATGTCCCCTTTGTAAGGCGAAATTGTTCTTAACATTAAATTGAAAGAAAAATATCTATAAACGTTTTTTCATGTTTTTAGATTTTAGAAATTGAGAAACAGATTAAAGAACAAAGAAAAATCAATGCAGAAACACGCAATGAGTTGGATATTACGACATCGGAACTCCAAGACAAGGAGGAGACAGTCACACAGTGTGAAACAGTAAGCATTTACACTACACATCTACAAAGTTAAAATATACCCTGATTGCACACGCACATCTGGGAAACCGTCTATTTGATATCAGTATTTACATATGCGAGATGCATTTTGCTTGTTTGCTCATCTGGAATGCATCTCCGAGATGTGCCCTGTCAGATGTCATATAGACATCTAGATGATTTAAAATTAAAATGCGTGTATAATTGCCTTTTCTTAGACGTTTATCAGATGTTTAGAGAACTTCAAAAAGACTTTACAGATGTATCTGCGCCATCTTGGCATGGCTGCAACAAAGTGTCAAAATGCGTAGCACCAGCTTGGCTAGGTTCTGAGACCAGCTTAAACCAGATAAGAACAGCTTGGCCTTGCTGGTAGACAGCAACACAAGTCTTAACCATTTTAGGCTGGTGTAAACTGTTTGTTTCATCATGTTGTTGTGGATTGAAATTGGGATGGGATGCTTGGTATGGAGTACCATATGGAGTACTTGCTAACATGCCTCATTCTGCATTGGTTTGGTGTTTCAGCAAATATCGCAGCTGGAGAAAAACATAGCTAGACTGACTGCATCTAATGTGAAGTGTAAAGAATGGCTGGATGAGAAGATCCATGAGACGGAAGAACTTGATCGACAAAAGTAACCATAGCTCACCTTTGATAAAATGCGTTCTTTGTTCCTTCAACTTTAGACAACAGAAATCACTTTAATACCTTCTTTATCCTCAGAGAGTTTCATGAACGAGAACTAATGGAATTGGTGGAGGCATTTGAACAGGGAGTTCAGAACTTGCAGGCGCAAATCAGAGCGGTAAGTAGGAATAAACGTTCAAGTCCTGACACAAATCGAACGAGTGCTCCGTGTTTAACATACTCTTTTTGGAAAGGACCAAAACCTCAAATCTCCCGTCTTTAGATGTCAGATCTGAAGCATTGATTTGCTACCTCGGGCTGGTCCCGCTGAGCGGCCATCATTTGAGCTTTCAAAATGCTTTTCTTCAAAGGTACAATGTGCATAGATGACCTTTAATACAGCCGAACGCCGGACTGCCCTTAGATGTTGTACTATATAGTACATCAGTCGATAGGTGTCTGCCTGGCCTGGAAATGTGAGCAAAAGAAAACCAAGTCAAGCTGAATCTGTTTCAGTCCATCTGTCATCCATCTATATGGTCAGGACTACTGTGACCACCAAATCTAAATCATCCCATGATATGGGATTTAAGAAAGTAAAGCCTATTTTAGTTTTGAATTTCTTTTTAGATGAACAATTAAGCACCCCTTCTCCAATTCTCACTACTGATATGGAATAAAGTTATTTAGTGCACTTCATTTATTCTTTTATGCTCTTCATTTATGGATTTAATAATCCATTTAGGATTATAAAGTTTAGAAGAATGTATACATTTTAAAAGAACAAGACTATTCCATATTTTTTTTCATTTCATTAACGAGAATTTGAAGGAAAATATGCAAAATGATTGCTCAGCTCTTGCTGTTTCATATTTCTTAATGGATTTAATGGAGAATTTAATGGAAATAAAAACTGGACAATTGTTAGAAAAATACATTTTGGAGTTTTAAAAATGAAATGTAGATTGTTGATGTAAAATAGTGTGGATTTGGGGAAATTGTATTATAGTTTTTTGAGTTCATATTCAGATTCTCAATAATATTGACTTTTGATTGCAGATTTGAGCTCAGATTATAAAACTCAGAAATATCTGAGACACATGTGATTTGAACAAAAGTTTCCAGTTGCTCTATATTTAATCTCTTTGATGTCCTGAGAAAAAACTAATTGAGATATAGAGATCTCATCTGTGAGTTTTCCTTCAAAAGTAAAACAATGTGCTAAAAACAGAAGAACATCTAGACCATCACCTATAGCCCAGGGTAAAAACAATCTGCAGCTTAAACTTTTTCCAATCCTGTACAGAGCTTTGATTTATCCTCAGGTTGAAGACGAGATAGAGGAAGAACATAAAGTAAGAAATGCTCTTTCAGAGCCTATAAATGAACTGTCACACATCTTCAGCTCTCAGAGGAAAGAGGAAGATGATGCAACTGAAGAAAACCAAAGTCTGTTCAAGCGGTACAGTTATTTCTTTAGCATCGTTCTCCTTCGTCTCTTCAAGACCGACTGAGAAGACGCAAACAGCTAACTGTGATTCAAATGATTATATTGTTTCTTCGTTCCAGGTTAGAGGAGTGTAAACTGACACACGAGAAATGCATTACAGCGGCTGCCAAATGTAAATCTGAAATCAAAAATATGAAGGAAGAGATGAAACAGCTTCACGATGTTAATACGTACGTCCCCATCTGTTGTTATCAGATCCGTTTAACACGTTATAATTAAATTGTTATGTAGTTTTATTTGTGTGTTTTTTACAGAATCAGTGCAGATTTGTTTAAAAAACGCCTGGAGGAGCTCGAAGCACAGCTGGCCAAAGAGAAAATAAGGAGGTCTGTTTATTTTAACTGGAGAACACTGCAATAAATGTTCTTATTCAGTATGTTTCTTCTTGCTTTACAGTCAAATATAAAAAAAATGCTTCAAACAAGATTTACATTCAAAGATTCAAAATGTTTAAAAAAAATCCATAATAAATTCATAAATAATTATAAAGTCTTCAATTTGATTAAATATGACTTAAATGCTTCTTAACATTTCATGTGAAATTACTTACCAATTTACTTAAAACCAATTGATTCATTTCCAATTTTACATTGAAATTTAGGAGATTTATTTCATTCTGTCATTTGTGAAAATGGCATTTTAGCTTTAGTAAGCTTCCAGTAAGCAAGCTCACAAATAACCAGATCTTATGTTCTTGCACACAGAGAAACATGTGATGTTGAGAAGGAGCAGATATGTCAATCTCTCAAAACTCTCAAAGACGAACATAAAGAAACTGTGAGGGAGCAGAATGATGCCATCGAACAAACAGAGAGGAGATGTGAAGAACTGCTGGAGGAGGTCTGACAGCCCCGCTGCTTATGTGATCTGTTGTGCTATTGGCATCTATATATGTTGATGTCTCTGTAGGAGAAGAAACTTCAGGACCAGGATGTGTTATTGAGTTCAGTGATAGAGTGTCTTGCCAATGAGCTGACCAACACTGAAGAAGAGGGAAAACAACTGGAAATAAACTTCCAGGCTGAAATCCAAGAGCTCAAGGTAGGGAAAGTCCATTTACTCATGCTGATGAATAAAACATATACACTAGTTGGCTAAGAATATGTGGACACGTAAACACAACACACAGTTTGTTCAAAGACGTTCTATGGGGGTGGTGTGGGCCAGTTAAGTTTTTCCACACCAGACCGCTTAAAGAAGGGAATGTTCACATCCTTTTGGACATGTAGTGTATAATAATTAGAAGCCATAAATCAAATTCCATTCAAGGTAAGGTTGCATTACTGTACCAGCAACCTAAATAAATAAAATGCATGTTTTCAAAAGACGGACGCAGAATCAATAACCCAAGCTCGTCTGAAGAAGGAGCGAGAGCTTAAGGTCCAGAAGTCGATTTTAGAGAAGGTCAATGCTCAATTTAACATTGACAATCTGAGACATCAGACCTTAAAGAAACAAATAACAGGTACTGGCATCATTTCTATTCTCCTCATGCAGCTCAACACTTCACAGCATGTGTACCAGACCTCCTTTTGTCTTCACCCAGCCAGCTTTAAGAGGAAAGCACATGTTTTTCATTAACAACCAGGTTGTTGTACCAATGCAGTGTCAAATGTCTGAATGATCAATTGTATTAATGAATTTAAGGGGTGGAGGGTTGAGGTGTGTTTCGATTGTAGTAGAAAGATGGGAATAGGCAACCTTACAGTAATTTTTTTACTATGATATCCAAATGCATAACGTAACATTTTGGTTATTATTAAATATTTAGATGCTGATTAATAGTTATTTTATGAGATGGTCCTTGAAAACTTGAATAAAAAAATTCTATATATAAATATGATTCTTATTAAGTCATCTATTTTACATTTTCTGCTGCCTTAGTATGTACAATATTGTAGACCAATTAACCGTCTAAATATAAAAATGATAGTTGAATAAATATAAAAAACAAAAATGATGTACTTTTACTGCTTAATAAATGCCATTTTGGCCTAAATATCCTTATTTCAATACTGCTTGTATTGATGATATAAAATATCATTTTTTCAAATAAACACTGACAATTTATAAAGTTGATTTTATGATTTCAAATAGTTACGCACCCCTAGAAATCTGCCCCTAACGGATCTATATTTTAATGCAAGTTTAATGCTATTATATTTCTTCTCTGACCAGAATTGGAAACTCAAAAACACAATCTTGAGCTCTCCATTCAGGACACAACAACGCAGACTAATGTTCTCCTAGAACCAAAGGTTAACTTTAATACTATATTTCAAATTGTGATCTAATTATTGCATTTTCCTGATAGTTTCCTAATGCGATTGCATTGTTGCTGCATGCAGGATGAGCTAAAGAAAGAGCTTGAGACCTCAAGGGCAAAACATATGGAAATGTTGACAGTTCACGGAGCAGAGATCAGTAGCGTTGAAAAAAGCGTCTACGAGAACACGGTCCTGCTGGAGCAAGTAAATATGGAAAACAGCCGTCTGCATATGGTGAATAAGCTCGAACATTCCACAAGCGCATAATTGCCCTTGTTAGTATATTAGTTGAGATGTTTCCTCAACAGTGCTTTCTAATAGTTCTGTTCTTGAAGTGCATTGAACAGATGAAGGAGGAAATATCTGACGCACAGAAAGACAAGGAGCAGTACACCCAAGAGGCAGAGTGGATGAGAGAGCAAGCACCATCACTTTTTAGTGAGTCTGTTCTCAATTACTTTGAGGCTTTTCAGTAAGCTGCCTTTACAGTCCGATGATCCAGTCAGTTCTTATCTCGACATATATTTCTTCAATTTGTCTTTTCTGTACCCAGAGAGCCTTATAGACGCCTGGACCGCAGATATGGTTCTTACTAAGGTACGAATGTACATGGTTCAATACAAGTTAAGCTCTTTCGACTTTTGGATGTCATGCACCAGAATATACTTCCTGTAAGAGTACAGTTTTAGATCTTAATGTCCTTTTAATTTCTTACCCAATCTGGTCCTTTTTCTGATTTAATTTTTGCAGTTCGCCCCATATGTTTCTATTGTTAATATATTACTGTAAACATAATTGTTTGCTTTTACAATTGACATTTTCTGTGGTAAATAGAATGACACATATGGGGCCGAATAAAGCTTAATTTATATTGAACCCAAATCATTCCTTTTTTGTTCGTGACCTGGTGATGAGAGGTGCATGAAGATCTTACTTAGATGTCAAAGAAAACACACAATAAAGTAACCAATGCTCTCTTATATTAAGGAATCTGTTGATATGGAGCAGAAGATTATGGAGAGTATGACCAGACTCATGCTTAAGATTCAAGAGAGAAAACATGACATCAGTGACATCAACAGCAGACTGGAGCGCGAGTTAATGGCCATGAACTTCATGATACAAATCAAAACCACAAACACGAAAAAAATTAGCAGTTTCACCACAGATTAATCTGAAAACACCATTTCATTGTCTGAGACATTAACTCATCACAGCCGTCACAATTTATTTGATCAGTGAAACATTTATGTTCACAGATCGGATGGACATAGACATATCTTACACCATCATCACATACTACATTTACGGGTCAATTTTTATACTTTAAAACACAATATCTTGTGTAACTCTGTATTATATTTCACATGGAATTGCAGAACGTAACCATATAAATATACATGCTTCAGAAAATCTCGACTACTGTAGAGTCCTTTTCAACATACAAAGCAGATTTACATATTTATCAGCAAGACTTACAACTCATAACGCAACATGCAAATTTTATTTTGTCAAACATTCATCTTGTAGTGTAACGCAATCATTCTTAAAATTGCACGTTAAAAAGAACAAACAATTATATTTTTGGCACGAAAAAGATCATTTACTTTTTAAGAACAACAGTAACGTTACTTCAAGGATCTCGAGAAATCCACAGACCAGCTGTTTCATATAGAACATAAGGGTGTCTAACATACTTGCATGACACGGGTTTTGTATCTATTCGTAAAAATAGATACAAACATATGACAAAGTACCAAAATCTCAAAGATTTTTACTGTGTATGACCATAAATTGACACACATTTACTACCTATATTCCATCTAAGAGCGCACATGAAGCACTATTGTGAAAGTATATCATTCGGGACAAAGTTCTATGGAAACCGTGTATCGAGGTTCTTTATGAAAAGACTCGATTCATTTTGAATTCGACTAAGATAGGAGCAAACAGGAAAGCAATCTTATAAATGTAAGTGCCGCCTAAAAAATGCAAACCTCATGACAACATACTATATTGTGAGCAATGACCAAATGTTTTGTTTATGGCTCTTTGGTGTCCGTGCCAGTTCAGTCATCTCTCTACTACATCTGAATGCATCATTAACATCAACGAGAAGACGTGTCTACAACACACAATGACATCAGTGTCCATTTCCGCCCTCCGACAGAATTCTATTAGGCTCTGTGAACCTGGCCGTCAGCAGGTAGAAGAGAGCAGGTCCAGGTACCAGAGCCAAGAGAGGCAAATCCTGCCCCAGTTTATCCAGTCTGGAAATGGAGATGATGCCGTACGCATGAAGCAGCCAATGACTGAAGAGAACCACCAGACGTTTCTTCTTTGCGACAAGGTTTTTGAAAGACTGTAGGAGAGGATAAACCAAAAACACATTTGTTACGTTTGTCTTCAAAAAATCTTTGGGAAGATCCACAAAAGTGAACACAAAAGCAACATGCTGCTGTACCTGTATCTCCGAAGCAGACATGTAAACCGCCAACGTGACCAAAGACAAGACCAAAATAATGTAGGGGAATGCATAATCTGATAAAAGAAAAAATATTGATCAGCATTCATTTTTAAAGTACATAAATGTACATAATGAAGCATATAAAATCAGAGACACTCACACAGAAGGCCCCCTCCAACTGCCTGCAGGACAGTGAGAATCGGAAAGAAATACAGAGCTGCGTAGATGCTCTTGAAACGGTCCGTCTTGCCCAAACCACACGCGATCTTTTTAACTAGAAGGGGGCGCAGCATCATCATAAAGACCAGGCAGAAGGCGTAGTAGATCAACACAATAGTGTATCTAGAAATGACACAAAGTACAGGGCATTAAATCTCAGAAGCATGCGGTTACACATTTGGTTGTAGTAGGTATGTTGTCTGAAAAGAGCGCTCACAAGGGAAAGACAGCCTCCTGGGTGCAGTGCAGTGTGGTGATGTAGTCCGGGCTGGGGTTATACAGCATAGTGTACCAATCGGAGAGCATCTTAACCTCACAGGAGCGAACGGACAGCTGGCCGACTGGATCATTGAGGAGCAGAGTCACTATGGCAGCAGCGGTGCACTCAAACAGGCCTGTTATGTGCTGGAAGAGTGCGCTAGAACTGAAAAGAGTGTCATTATTAGTGAGTCTGGGTGTCAGTTCGAAAACAAATGAATATAGGTTACTACCTCAAATCATTATAACTTTATATGGATTGAATTCCTTTAACATACAACAGACCCACTTTAAATGACTAAACTATACTTTGTACTGACCGAATTATGCAACTCAGTGGCTTGATTTTTAATCAATAAAAAACGTAGATTGTGATATGCTGTTTACTAATAACATCTAATTCTGAGTACCTTTTCTTGCCAGAATACCACTCAATAAAGAACCAGTGCAGAACCAGAGGCAGCATAGCCATGAAACCCAAGTACAGCCAATCATAGAGCTCAGGAGATCCTATGCATTTCTGACAGATCTTCTGCATGTCGGCCCTCTGGCCACGAGGACAAACCTTGGTGATAAAAACGAGGTTATCTTATGATTTGCATGTCAACATGCACTAAACCATCAACACAATAAAAGCATGCATGTCGTTAGAAAAAACATTGACTTTCATTGACAAGGTAAGACAAGGTTTTGTTAACTGATTACAAAACAGACACTTTGACCGTAAGAACATAAAAAGTACAGAGATTTTCTCTTTCAGCAGAAATATTTAGCAGGCACTAAACTTACCCCACATTCTCCTTCAATAGACTCATTTATGATGATCCGTCCACAGTACAGCCCAGGACAAGTGGAGCTCATCGCTACAGCTGAAGCAAACCCACAGACACATTGTTACAAAACAAACACGACACTTGTGTAACGTTATATCCGATACCCTTCAAATCACATGAAACATTCACACTGTATTCTAACGTTAAATCCGATATTACAATTTATCGACTCAATGAATGGCATTCTCGACAGAATAAGTCGCTGTCATTAGGTAAAGACGTGAGCTCTTAATATTGATGATTTTCACATACCCATATCATAAGAACAGCATCACAGAAGTACCAATCGATCAGTTAATTTAATCAATACTGTTAAAACGTGTAGATTTAAACGACGTAACAGAAACCGGAAAAATAACGACTGCCTCTTCTTCGTTTGAGTGAATCCGGGCATGTCGATTGAACAAACGCGTGACAGCGCCACTCCATGGCGGGGCGTGTGACAGCACAAAATAAATCCACAGTTAATTCCACACAGTTACATTTTATATGCAGAAATTATACTTAAAATAGATACAATTATCTATGCCAAACATTGTTTTGCCAGATTAACCGTTACTACGTTTGTCTCTCTACTGTAAGTACTTTTTTCTTATACCTTTATTGTAACAGGAAAATGAGACTTCATTGTATTTCATTACAAAGCATTTTATTTTCCTATCTTTATTATATATAACTATACTAATATTATAATGACATACTGAATTAAAGTGAAACAAATCTGCATTGAATGTATTGTGACCGTATAAAAATTTGTAGACGTGAGAACAGCAGGGGCGCAGGGGCCGCGTGCGCATGCGCACAAAACATAACAAATTAAACCAATCTCATTAAGAAAGTGCGTAATTCGCCTGGGGAAAAAATCGAATCCGGCGTCATGGCACCGGCTCCAAACGTGGAGGCGTGGAGACCTGCATCTGTATTTTAAATGGATCACATTTTAAGCTGCCCGTGTGTTTTATTTTAACTGGTCAGATGTGGCTAACGAATGATTATTACATGTTCATTCTTTAATGTTGGTTTTCAAATTTTTTGTAAAAAGGGTTAAGTGTCCTAATGCATATTCATGTGAATACCGGAGCTTGCACGTAGACAGTCTCATCACGTGGTGCATGTTGCATTTCACAGCACTGATCTAAGCGGACTAATCGCATTCCTTTGTGCTTGGAGCGTAAGATATTTTATAATGCATTAATAGAAAGTGTTTAAAGCAATTTTTTCTCACTATTACTGTCGTGTTTAAACGATTATGTATTTGAGAGTACAAATGTCTCCGATATGAAAGGAATGTTCTGAAATTTAAATGGGCTTTCTGAGCCCTCGAGCGCCTCCTAGGAGAAGTTACTGTAATTACAGTGATGTACTATAGGCGGAGAATCAGAGGAGCGTAGAGAAGAGGGGGATGCGATTTACAGCACGCAAAGAGTCAACCGTGCCTTCCTACAATCAATGCGTAAAGGTGGGATGTTATTTACCCAAACGATGCCTCTCACGTAAGCACATCGCGCGCATCATCCGTGCGATGCATTTTTCTGCACGCTTATTTTTACAGTGACACGGACACGAGAGATTGACAAGGGATGAATTCTCTTCCTCCCCGTGGATGCGCCCTCATCGTGTCCAATGGATCTCCCCGGCATCACCAATACGACCGTGGACAACATGTCGGGTTCGGGCTTCATTTTAGAGACAGCCACCATCCAACCGGTTTTAAACAGCCTGGCCACCCAGGCCAGCAACCACACAGCCGGGCTCGATGTGCAACGCAACACCCCGGTGAGGAGTTCGGAGGGCAACTCGGTCCTCCAGGGCATCGCGGTGGCTGCGCAGGCGTTGCTTCTCCTGGCTATATTCTTGTTGTCCAGTCTGGGTAACTCAGCAGTCGTGGTGGTCATCATCAAACACAGACAGTTGAGAACAGTAACCAATGCGTTCATCCTGTCCCTCTCTCTTTCCGATTTCCTGACAGCCGTTCTTTGTCTGCCCTTCTCCTTCATGATGCTCTTCAGCAAAGATGGCAAGTGGATGTTTGGAGACCGCTTCTGCGTCGCCAACGGCTTTTTCAACACAAGTTTTGGCATCATCTCCACCCTGACTATGACTCTCATCTCTTTTGACCGATATTACGCCATCGTCAGGCAACCGCAGGCCAAAATCGGCAAGAGGAGAGCGATACAGCTGCTAGTGGCCGTTTGGTTATCGGCCGTGATCTTCTCGTTTCCCTGGTACCTGCTGCGCACCTCTGAAAACCTGACGGTGCACAAGCAGGGGTTTTACCATTGCATGTACGTGTTCCATTCGGGCACCTCCAGGATGGGTACCACCTTCAGCTTGGCTTTAATAGTGACCTGTTATCTGCTTCCATTCGCCCTCATGTGCTTCTGCCACTATAACATCTGCAAAACCGTCCGGCTGTCGGAGATCAGGGTGCGGCCGGTGACCACTTACGCGCACCTGTTGCGCTTCTACAGCGAGATGCGCACGGCCACCACGGTGCTTATCATGATCGTGTTCAGCATCTTCTGCTGGGGACCGTACTGTCTGATGGGCGTCATCACCGCATTGGGGAACTACACATTCAATCCGGCCATGGACACCATGGCCATCTGGATGGCGTGGGCCAACGGTGCCATCAACCCTTTGATTTACGCCATAAGGAACCCGAATATATCCATGCTGCTGGGCCGGAGCAGGGAGGAAGGATACAGGACTAGAAACATCGCGGCGTACCTGTCCACGCAGACGCAGCGCAGGGAGGCGGTACGGACACGGTCGGACCGGATCAGGGACCGGTACGTGAGCCGGCACGGGGCGAACAGCCGCATGTCTTCCTCCAGCCCTGCCAACGGGGGAGAGGTGGCGATGTGGGCCTGTAAGAACCCGGCAGTGTTGTTCTGTAGAGATGCCCACCCAGATACCATCACCGAACCCAAAGTTGAAACGGCTGACACCAGCTTGTGATTGATTGATTGACACTTTATAATGACTTTCGTCAATGACGTTTACATTTATGCATTGAGGAGACGCTTTAATTCACAGTGCATTCAAGGTATACGTTTGATCAGTTTGCGTGTTACATGGGATCCGAACCCACAGCCTTTGCACTGCTAACACAAGGCTCAACTGTGCTACGTATAATATTCAAAAGGAATTCATCGACTCAAAGGGCAGTACTAGAGTGAATCCAAAATAAGTACATTTACATTTACATTTAGTCATTTAGCAGACGCTTTTATCCAAAGCGACTTACAAGTGGGGTAGGTAATGGAAGCAATTAGGACAGCATAAGTACAACAAGAGCATAAGTGCAATCAAAAAGAAGAGGTTTCATATAGCCTAACACAGTATACAGAAACATTCATTCATACATTTTTTTTTTTTTTTTTTTTTTTTTTTTTTTGGGTGAGTATTTATCAAGAAGACTGAATGTACGCTAACCGACATCACATAATGCTTTACAAATAGTTGATTCTCCAGGAATGTGTATGATCATTAGTGCACTATTTAGTGTATTTATGCTTTATTTTTTATTAGTTATTATAAAGTGTTACTTTGATTTTATTTACGATTTAGCATTTATCGGATTCTAATCCCATCAAATTTTGTTTACAACCAAATTTACACGAAATGTATTGTCTGAAGCTGAAAATGTGTGTAGATTAGAATAGAAAGTTTGGAAAGTGCCAACATAAAAGTCACTCAGATGAGCCTAATGTAAATATTATAACACTGTGAAAACGCTGAAAGGAGTTTACAGGTATCTTTCCCATAACCCAAACCTTATATGTGTTCTTCTTTATACCCCTGGCATGGGGTATCAATACTCACCCACAGAATAACAAGAGTGATACAAAATGATAAAAATTCAAGGTTTCACAATGAAAACAGGGTTGAAGCGTTATACTTCCTTTCACTCCTTCCATTTGACAAAGACTTATCATGACATAGAAAAGCAAACAGCCATTCATTCCCTCTTGATCTATATGTGACCTTGGTTCACAAAACCAGTCTTGAGTAGCACGGGAACATTTTTAGTAAAAGACAAAAACACATTGCATGGGTCAAAATGATCGATTTTTCTTTTATGCCAAAAATCGTTAGGACATTAAGTAAAGATCATGTTCCATTAAGATATTTAGAAAATTTCCTTCCGTAAATATATTAAAACTTTATTTTTGTTGGTAGATGGACTGCCACAGTGCCTCTGATTAACAACTTCAAAGGCAATTTTCTCAATATTAATATTTCTGAGTTTTAAACGGTTGTATCTCAGCCAAATATTGTCCTATTCTCACAAATTTATACTTCAATAGAACTCCAATTTATTCATCTTTCAGATTATGTAAAAATCTCAATTTCGAAATAGTGACCCATAAGACTGGTTTTGTTGTCCAGGGTCACATATGAGAGATCATGGTTACAGTATAATGAACATGTGCCAGACAGGTCATGCTTATATTTATAATAAATAACAATATTTTTGAAAGAAGATTATAGCCTAAATCTTTTCAAAGATGACGCCTGTAAATAACAGATAAAACTAACAAACTGCCTTAATTGTTGGATTGTAGCACAGTTTACAGAATGCAGGACTTATATCAGAATTTTAATATATTTAACGATTTCTATATATCAATTTCTTACAGGATCTCACTTTGGGACGTGTATTTAAAGTGACTGTAGCATCAGACTATGCCACTTGTTAGTTTGAAGTTAGAATTGTAGGATTGTTTTTTGTTTGAATGTCAATGTAAAGACCAACATTAGCCATATAGAGGGGTGTGTTGTGTTCATAATCTTGCTGGACTTGAAACTACAGCACAAGGTTTGTCAAACATGATGCCCTCCTGAAACCGTTGGATTGTAAAGAGATTTTAATTATATTAAGTGTTCATTTTTCGTCCCGTTTAAACAAGCTTCTCTTTCTGCTGTCATAAGAGACGCGAACATTGCAGAGTACACACTCATATTGATACATTATCATTTTCTCATTTATTTTAGGTACATCAATGACATTTCGAAAGAAACATCAACAACATGTAATGTCTTTCAAAGAGGTTTGCAAAAATAAAGTTTGAAATGCTTGATCAATTTTTCTGTTATGTAGTTTTTGTGCTGTGCCAATTTTTATATTTGTTATATTTCTATACATCTAGATGTATTGTGGCCCTTTCAGTTCTCTGTCTGTTGAATTTCAACTAAATCTAACCTCAGGACTTATCACATATAAAATAAATGTAGAACTTCTCCTAAACACACGATATATTACTTCAATATTTCATAAAAGTGAATACTAACTTGTCTTCTTTGCAGTTTTTGAGGTCTGAAAAAATACAGAGCATCTTTCCTGTAATTTTGGCAATTTTATTTTCTGCAAATAAATGCGAATATAAACAATATATAGATTTCTTTTTTTAAATTTGGGAGAAATATTGTTAGTAGTTCACAGAATAAACAAAAAAATGATAATTTAACCTAAACACATACCTATGAATAGTACATTTTAATGGAAAATGTTCTCTTAATTTTTTTCTGTGGCTATACATTTATATTCACTTAACTAAACTTAAGCTGCAGATTTGTAGCCGAACACCCATTGACTGATAAATAACGAATTCAAACATACAAAAGTGACGCAGATATTAAATGACCCTCAGGGTTTATTGATTACTTATTTCACATCCAAATAAATTCTTAAATAATGAAAACTAAACAAACCCAAAGACAAAGGAAACGTACAAAGTAATACAATATTACAAAGAATTATTAGTGAAAAAGATTGAATGGCATCTGATCAACAGGAGAAAAGGTCTAATAGCATAAAATCGCAGTGTCAAGGTCTAATAAAAAAGCCTCGGTCGGAAGAGTTAACAATGACTGTATGTACATATATACAACCATAAACAAAGAAACGAAACAAACACAAGAAATTACAAGAATATACATGCATGGCAGGCAGGTGGCTTTCCTTAAAGTGCATAACAATGAAGTCACGCATCTACAGCTCTCTAACAAGTGTTATGTTTGGCAGGCCAAAGATTGTGTTTTGTTGTTCTCTAAAATATATTTGCAATCCAAGTTTGACCTCACAGCTTTCCTTTCAGTACATTTAATACATGTCAACATTATAATACACTTTAATTTTAATAATACTTTATACAAGCTTGTTATTTGATTTAAAGTTTTGTTCATTGTGCTTAAACAGGTGCAGAATGGACACGCAAATAACTTGGCAAAATGATCGAACTACAAGTTTGTGCAGACCAGTCACATACTGTATAGTCCAATAATATACAAGAATCGTTCATTATTCTACTCATTATCCATTCATTTGAACCGTTTCCAAACCCTGACTACACTTTTTTTACCAGACCAAATATGGCAAACATGGCCTTTTCATTTACCGAAAATCTACACACATAAAAAATAAATGTATCGTCTGGGTAACACTATTAGCGTATGAATGTATACTGTGCAACTATTGCTTTACAGACTGATAAAGTGTGTAGCCCTTTCTGTTCATTCTGTCCTGGGAAAAAATTAACTACCTTTACAAACAAACATTGTCAAATATTTCATTATAAACATAATCTGTTAGATGAAAGAAAACATTGGCAGATGAAAAAGTTGTGAGTGTTGCTCCTGGATATCAGATATAAACAGAGAGGTAGGCCCATCCTCCGATTAACACTTCAGTCGTGAATACTGTACAGTTAAGTTCAGACACGTGTGTTATGTCTCTGCTTCACCAGCGGGGGGCGAAACGTGTGCAGCTGTCTCAGAAATTGAGTTTTGTGATAGGCCTCTCTCTGCTGCTCTCTGTGTTTTGTTTGGTGGAGCGTTTGCGATTGTGTTTCATCTTCGACAAGTCCTTGTCGAACACCTCTCCAGATCGAAGCGCAGACACCAGGTCGTCAAACTCTCCATCCTCCTCGCGGTTCTCTTTGGCCTTGCGGGCTTTTCTTTCTCTCTCACGCTGTTCCTTGAGCTGTTTAAGACATGGATTTTAGTGATTTAGTTTCTATTTAATATTAACACCTACACCTTGTGTGAAAGCAATAGTTCGCCCAGAAATGAAAATTCGCCCTCTTGTCATTACAAACCGACTATTTCACCAAAAGAAGATATTTAAAAAAAATGTTGGTAATAGAAAAACCGACTTGGTCCCAATTGACTTGCATTTTTGGTCACCAACATTCTTCAAAATATCTAAGATATTGTATATTATGTAAGAGAAGTGAAATCAAATAAAATGAATGCAAACAAAAATAGGGATTTTGGCATGAAATAGTACCGCATACTCTATACTGGTTATTATTCTTTATAATGAAATGGAAAGTCAGGTGAACACCACTGAATTGTGGGATAGATGCACAATTTTCGAAAGCACTTAATGTAGAAGATCATTTGTGTATTCAATGCATACAGAAAATGCAAAAAGGAAACAACAACATTCAACACACCTAGTAGAAACAGTATTGTGCTATTCCGAAATAAAACTATATTCCCTGACTTTGCAGTGACAATATGAAACTACTAGTTCAATTTAAAGGGACAATTTACCCAAAAATAAAAATTCTGTAATCATTTATTCAACTACACGATGTTCCAAATATTTATAAATTTCTTTGTTCTGATGAACACAGAGAAAAATATTTGAAGAATGCTCATTGAAAAATTACTTCATGATTTTATTGTTCTGTTGAAAAAAGAAGAAGATATTTTGAAGAATGTAGGAAAGCAAACAGTTCTGGGGCACTATTTGACTACCATTGTCATTCTTTCCTACTATGGTAGTCAATATGGCTTTTGGTTACAAAAGCCAAAATATCTTTCTCTGTGTTCCACCAAACAAAGAAATGTATACAGATTTGAAACAACTAGAGCGTGAGTAATACATGACGGCATTTTAACTTTTCGGTGTACTATCCCTTTAAATCAAATACAATGTGCTTGTTGATGTGTTACCTGCGCCTCCATGCGTGCTCTGCGCTCCTCCTCCTCCTTGCGTCGCTGCATGTTTTCATTGTCTTGCTTTGCTTCATTAAAGGCTTGAAGGAACTGATCGAAGATCCCGAAGAACTCATCAGGCTGCATGCGTGTAGAGTCCTCTCCAAAATGATTCACTGCCTTCTCGAACTGCATAGAGACAGATGAGGTAAGAGGAGCATCCCAAATCACAATGTCATCTGGTATAAATACTGTGTGGCAGTTAGACTTTAACGTCAAGAAATCAAATGATTATTAACACACGAGGGATTTTGTTGGAACTGGTTTTAGTGAGCAATAAAAGATGATGAAAAGGAATAATAAATATTAATAAGTAATAAAGCAGAGATTTAAACTCTGCAGCTAGATCTGAGCCTCTGTATGACGACCCATAATTCAGTGCAATGAAACATGAGTAATATAGATATTGTGGAAACATCGAATAGACCAACTTCTAACTAGAGATCAAAGGTTCCAACGTCTCTGTGCCAACACTCAAAGTCTTACCCATTATTTACCAGTTAGAACACCAGCTAAGTCACAAGATCCTGAGTCACTTTAGTGGTCCCATGTGCTGTTTCACTGGTTTTTGAAACTGATATCTTTGGTTGATTCCAGTTAAAGATTAAACAGCATGTTTCCAGTGTCTATACATTACACTAGCCCAATAAACTTCAACCAAAGTAGAGATTTAACTCCTATTGGTTCAAGCGCATGTGCCAGCGCAGAGAGTGAAACATCGGTCATTTCAGACATTTAATAGAAGCTTCAAAGCCTCTGTGGAAGAACGTTCTGTGTGTCCTCGTGTTCAAGCAGCCAGATGGTGTGACAAGCTTTGCTGTGTTCACCTCCCATAAACCTTTGGCCAGGTTCAGCTGCGGGTTGCTCTGGTTCTTACCAAATCCTTGGCCTCCTGAAGAGAGTCTTCAACGTCGGAGAAACCGAAACCGGCCACAGTGATGAACTGACTGACAACAGACACAAACTTATCACCGTGGATCTGAGTCTGACCCCTCTGATACTCCAGCTCCTGTAGATAGACCAGGAAGAAGATAGAAGGTGTGTATTCAATTCAACAGGTGCCAGGTATTGAAAAAGATTTGATAGACGGACTAAAGTACAATTTTTAAAGATCCAGTGTATGAAATATAGCGGCATCTAGCGGTGATGTTTCGCATATTGCAACCAGCCGCTCACTCCACCGCTCCCTTCTGAAGCACTACGGTGGCTGACACAGAACTAAGATGTAGTCATATTTTCGCTTTTTGGCCGAAGGATATAACGTATTTATGAAACATCCTCTGTACAGCAGTTTGTCCTTCTAGGGCTCCTGTAGAAACAACATGGCGGATTCCATGTAGGGGGACCCACAGTGTTTGTAGATAGAAATAGCTCATTCTATGTTAATAAAACCTTAACGCTTCATTATATAATATTCTTTATACACCCCTGAACACATAGTTATGTTTATTATATTGGATTTCTGTCAACGGATCCTCCAAAAAATTACACACTGGACCTTTAAATTATTTAAGTTAGTCTTGTTGCACTTTTGGTTTGCGAATCTACACGATTCAAAGAACCTCACTCACCACCTCCACGCTTTTTAAGCCAGTACGCAGGTTGTTAATATCTTTCTCCAGCTCAGTCATGCTGTAAAACCCAAAGAGAAAAAGTTTGGAGAGTAATAATGACAGATGTTTTGCAGGGCAAAACGCAAATCATTAAAGCCTCCATTTCACATAAAACATATTAACTTCAACCACAGCTTTGCACAGTAGGACAAGATTCCCATGAAGCAAACATATTTCTTACTGCTATATCTTACATTTCATACACATTTTCAGAGGCACGGAAGCTCTTTAACCGTCTATGGATGCATTGATTGACTTACTTGACTTTGGCCGCTGTTGGAACGTTCTGCAGATCATCATGAATAAGGGCGACTTTAGGGTACTTCTGCTCAAGAATGGTTATCAGGTAGTGCAGAAGGGTCACGTTCCTATAAAGATCCATACATCTGACTTAATAAGATCAGTAAACAACGTATTTATCTTAATTCTGTTTACTTGGCTGTTTAATTGCTTATGGCGCTCAGGTAGAATGCCTCACATCTCCTCAACACCTTGGTAAATAAACGTAACGTAACTCACTCATCTCACAAGCTTAAGTCCGTCTTACTTGTCAATGCTGGATTTGGTGTCGGCGATCTTATTAAGGGAGGAAACTTTAAAGCCGTAGGCACTGCCCCTCTGTCCTTTGTTCATGTAGTTTCCAAAGGCCAAGACCACCTCCAGAAGCTGTCTGAGGTTCCTGCTCTGAAGAACCTCTTTTGATGCTTTGCTGAGAGCTGAGAGGAACAACAACATCATATTTATATAGTACAACACCTTCATGATCCTACTTCATTTCTGAATCCTTTATTTCCTTTCGTGTGATTAATATAAATACCTTCCACTTTGGGTTTGATTTCTGCAACTCTTTCCACAAACTTCTTCTTGAAGTACAGAGACTGCAGTCTTTGTTGATAGTGATTGATTCTGTCATTTAAAACAAGTATTGATATGAAACAATTTCTTGTTTGGACACATATGTTGGCCCTTGCACAATATTTATGTTTCCAAAGGCTTGTGCTTAAACTGACTTTGGAAGACGACTAGACAGAGTGTCTATGAAGGATCTTAAAAGAACATCATGTTTTTAGTCCTTCAGCTAATTCTGGGTTTAACCAAAGATATTAATATTAATAAGATGCATCCCTGCCAACGAAATGAATGGGGAGGAATGCGACGCTCAATATGGCCGCCATAGCAAGGCTTTGGGCATGCGTAGTATCTAAATATTCATAAGCGCTATCGTAGGAATATTCACATTCAATATTCATAAGCGCTATCGTAGGAAACAAACGTCATGGTATAGTCTACGTCCTTTTTAATTGGGGTTTCTAAATATGTTGTTTAATTGGGATTTTATCCGGCAATTGTAGAAATATCAGCATTCCCAATTGACGTCTTGTTTGAATTACGTAATACCTTCCCTAACAGCTCGGAAGCATATTGCAAACATGGCCGCGAGTGGCACGACTTCCATAAACAGACTTTGGTTTAAGACAATGGTATTAATCAACAGGAGACTAGAAGCCAGCTGAAATCATCATCCCTACAATAATTCTCCCACGTAACACCTTTCTGACCTCTACATTGGTACTTGTCATGTGACGTGTTTTTAAACAGCTCTGATGAATCTTGTTGATGTGCTGACTGCACCATTACCTGCTCATCTCATAGAGGAAGCGATCCGCCTTCGCCATCCGCTCCAGCTCATGTTTGTGCTCCTCCAGAAGGTCAACGTCACTTTTCTCTGGCACAAACTTCAACAGCTGCAGGGGAGGAGAGAGAGAGAGAGAGAGCATTCTTTAGCAGAATATTGGAAAGCCCAGGCGATTGAGATAAAAGATCTCAGCTGGAAACCTAAAGGTTGCAGGTTCAAAACCCACAAGGGGTTCACTATGTATAACTGATGTGTCATTGTATTGATGACAAGACCGTGATCTATAACAAACACAAGTGTACTGTAGTGCGTGAAACAAATTAAAATTATAAACCTTTAAACCAGCGGTCCAATGAAATAATTTAAAGCCAGTGATTGAGAGCTGATGTTCTTTTAAACAGATTTGCTTTAAAGGTTAAAGCTAAGGGGGTGAGGCATGCAAAGCTGCGTTTTATTAGCAAAATCGCTGCATGGCTTCTTGTCTCGATCGGGTTTTAATCACACTAGAAACCGGCATGCAAATGTGCTCGATTTAAAACACACAAGTGCTCAGGAAATACACAACAGACTTCTTCAGACACTTGAACACTGCGTTCATCAATAACGTGTGTTTCCTGGTACAACGTCCACGCATTTGGTATGTTTTATATGTCTGATGGAATGTTTTGCAAAGAAATGAAGAAATGTGGGGAAGAAGAATTGCTTTTGCAACCATGTTTGGTTGACGCGCGTGCAGACACCTTATCGACTAATCACAGCTCTCAAACGCGTGACGTCAATGTAAGGCAGTAAAACAGGTTTGTTTTGGACACACGCCACGTTGAGTTATGCATGAGGAGGCGAGCTGAGTGCCAAAGTATGTGCTGATGTATCTCACCTGCTCCAGCATATCCTTGGGTAGATCTTCCTGTTCATCCATGGTCAACATCGCCCGCTTGATCTCATCGTTGGAGAGCTTCAACCTGCAATAAAGAATCGTTTTGACTGAAATCAATATGTAACATTGGTGAAAGCAAGTGGCCTTTAAAAAACAAAGTTCCGCCAAAAACCATGAAGCTCTTATATGGCCTAAATAAATGTTTATGGATGCAGAGACAGTTTGGCAAAGCCGAACATCAGATTTCATTCACAGCTGAAATAAAAACCAACACATGGGGCGAACTTATGGGAGAGATCGCAGACATCTCTGTTTGTCAGCACTGCTATGGCAACCAGTGATGAAACATGATGAATCCTCGCCGGGATCATCCTATTAATGATGCCGAATAAAACGCTCGGCTGTAATGTGTTTTAAACACGTCGTCAACCCTGACAAATGGTCCTCCTTCAAAACGAAAAAACTCAACGGCTTAAGTAAACAAAGAATTGTTGTACAGTGAAGTCATGCAGAAAACTTTATAACTGTGAACAAAACCTAAACGGGGAAAGATGGTGTCAGTCCCCATGAGTCTCCTAACGTCTAAAAACAGCGAGACCGTTGCATTATGGGTATCCAAGCTAAAGACTCACTTTGACAGGAGGATGTTGCAGTTTTGTGCACGTCGTCCGTCGATGACCGATAATTCTCTGACCTTCTTGGAGGTCAGCATGTCATCTTCTGTTTCTTTCTGTAGAAACACAAACACCGAGATCATCAGCACCAACATCACAGACCATTTGAAGTCATCAAGGAAACATCATTGATGATCATCGGTCTCTCTCACACATCCCTGTTATAGTATTTTAAACCAGCACTGGACAGGCAGCTGCAGCGCAGGCTGCAAGAAATAGCGTGTTTGATGAGCGTACGAAGGGGGAGAAAAGGCAGAGGGGATTCAATCCAAGAACACGGGGGGATATTTGTTTTTAAGTTGGAGGAAATCTGTCTCCTTTATTGTTGCATAAACTCCATCTGCATGCGAAAGCGAGCGCATGCCACACAACCGACTGAGCTAATTACAAACACATTTAGAAACACATGCGTATAAACTAAAACGGGTTATTCGGTTCATATGTTTACAAAGTTATTTGACAAAAAGGCTTTGATGTTTAACATTGGTACAGAATGATACCAAAATATGTCATAGTACTGAAGACACTGTACTTGATACCATGGGACATGCAAAAAAAGAAATAAAACAGTCATACTATGTTCATCATACTGAAGTGTTCAGAGACAACTTACCCGTCTTAAGTTATTGAACAGAAAATCCTTTATGGCAAGCAAGGAGCAGGAAAGTGTTAGTTAGTGATTTATGTAAAGGTGTAAACATCAGTTCGTATGTCAAACAGTGATGAGATACAAATGGTGAGAACGAGAGAGACATTCAAGGAGAGGTGTGTTTTAGTAGTGTGTTTAACAATAACTGCAGAATGGCATTCGGGATATGTGACACGTCTCACTGGTATGCACAGGACCGGACAGGTGAAAATTCTGATAATTCATGTGTAAGTGTACATAATTGTTTGGTGTACCTGTTGTCTCTGGTAGGCTGAGAATGTTTTCTCAATTTCCTCCAAGTCTAAAAGTTTGTAAACATTGACGTCGTCCAGGTCGATCCACACTGTGCCATCTAATTTATTCTGTGAGAAAATATACAACATATATGATGATTTTCAGTCTCTGTTAAAAAATATTTTTTTTATAAAAAGCTTTCCTGTAGCTCAGTGGTAAGAGCATTGCATTAACAACGCAAGGTTGTGGGTTCGATCCCAGGAGATTGCAAATACCTATGTAAAATGTATAGGATAAAGCAATGTAAGTCGCTTTGGATAGAAGCGCCTGCCAAATGCCTAATAATAAAATAAAAATAAAAAAATATACAGGCTACAACAAATTTCGGATTCTACTGACTGAATAAAAAATATTCAAGTGTGCTGGTATAGTTCTTTCAAACTAAATAATAAGAAAGTACACCTTTAGTCTACTCTATACACTTTAAGAAAAATACTTAAAATTAAGCATGCTTGACTTATATTGACAGAAAAGTCTACTTATATTTTACCCATATTGTACCCTCCTTTGACAGAGATATACTTTAAATTTACTAAAAGTACAGTTAAAGTAAACCTAAATCAAAAAATTTCTTGTTACTACTATTAAACTTAAAAGTTAGTACACTCTTATAAAAATTAAAAGTGGACCAATTTAGTTCCAAATTGTTTTGAAATAATATGCTTACAAGTACACTAATAGTATATTTATGTTTGTATATTTACTATATAAAGTATACATTAAAAGTAAAATAGGGCTAACAAATGCTTAATCCAGAATCCAGAATAAAAGTCTGTGTTTACAAAAGTGTCTGTGCACTGTGCATATAATATTAACACATTCTTCTACATGTGTATTTCATTTGGAAATATTTATATGCATTTATTTATATTAGCCAATCATTTAAATTATATATAAATGTTTTAGATTTTTCTCAAATATATGCATGTATGTGTATGTTTTTATAAATACAAAATTAATATGCACAGCACACAGATACATATAATGTAAACAACTTTTATTCAGGACGCGATAAATCGCGATTAATCGTTTGACAGCCCTGAAGTACACTTTATAAACAAAAAAGGGCCAATTTTATCCCAAGTAGTAGTACGGTTAAATTGATATTAGTATACTAATTACATAAAGTATACCAAAAATGAAGTGTACTTCATAAAATTAACTTACAAGTATACTTTTTCTAAGACCAAGCAAAATACAAATAAGTTAATGTTTAAAACAATGTTGATCACAGAATAAGCTTTCAGGCAACTCACAAAAGTGCTTGTGCATGATTTAGGTCTGTATAAACATTACTGTATAAAACTCACTTCACAGAGTTTGGTCCAGTTGAAGGACTTGAGCGGATTGGACGGCTGAGGGATGTTTTTCTTCTTCAGATTGGAGGACAGAAGACCAGGCAGAGGAGCACCTGGTGGAGGTGGCGGTCCACCGGGTGGAGGGGGAGGAGGCGGCGGTGCTCCACCTGGAGGTGGTGGAGGAGGAGGAATGCCAGCCAGACCTGGGACCGGAGGTGGAGCACTCCCGGGGGCCAGTGGGACGAGAGGGGGACCGCCTGGAATATTTGTCCTCTAAAAAGACACAGTTGTGAGAATCTAGTGTGACTACTGAAGAAAACGTCCAAAAGTTCCAATCCATCATGAGCTGCCTGCCTAGACATCGTTTTAGTAACCAAGGTTATACACAAAGTTGATACTAATGGGCTTCATCTATGTTGTAAGAAGGGCAGCTCCTCAGGGTTTGGAACAGGCTCTTTGGGCATGTGTGCACCAACATACATTACTCATTTCGTGAAGCCTCCCGGAAAGATCCACCACTTGCTGTTTAACCATCCTGTGTTCGCTGCTTTCCTTCTCCAGTTTCTCTTTCATCTTATTGAGCGTTTGCATCATTTCTTCCTTCTCTTGCGTTTTGGCGTCGCACTCCCTCTCCTTCTTCTCCAGTTTCTGCTGAAGTTCATTATGCTCTACGTTTCAAGCCAGAAAAACAGCAAAACTATTTAAAATGCTCCTCAGCACAAAAGCTTCAGTATCCAACAAAATCATCATGTTAGGGCACGGGTAAAGACATTCAAGACCTCCTTGGTTCCTCTTGGTTCAATATTCAACTCATCGAGTTTTTATGTACCTTTTCTCATATGCTCTGCTTGTTCCTTCCATTGTTTCACCTCATTCTCATTGACCAACCTTTAAAAGAGAAACCAATCTTAGGAAAAATTTACATTTATGATTTTGGCAGATGATTTTATCTAAAGCGATTTACGGAATATATTTTATCAGTAGGAGTCAGGTCTGTGATTGTTAATGAAATTTGGTTAAAAATGCAAACAGGTCAAAGATGCTTCGGTCCCCTTAAACCATGAGCCATTTGAAACTAAATAAGTCCAACTTTAGGACAGCTCTGTTACATTAGATCAAACCACAAAATGATTTCCATATGTATTCTGCGTATTTATTTTCATTTCAATGAAACTGTCCCAGACTGTCTCTGTTTGTCAATGTCTGAACTGAAGCGGTGTCTCACTTTTAATTTATTCCATTCTCCGCGATGACACAAGGACATGTTTAACTCTTGTAGCTCTGAAAGAAAGCCCTTTTCCCCTCTACTGAATGAATGTCGTGTTAAATCACACAACAGATGTGTCTCCGGAGGTTTATATTCGTAAGATACTAACATCTATGAACAGTTTTTAGCATTCTCAAAACGCGCAAAGATTAAACACAGACCGGCGGATTGCTTCAAAATGCCAGGCTCTGGATTATGGATTTGGGATTATATGCTTCTCTGGATTGTAGGCTTCAGATCTCAGATCTTTCAAATGACAAGTGGTTTTATGAAGCATTTAAGGCTTAGGGTACTAATAACTTAGAGACAGTGAAATACAGTAAATGACAGCACAGGGAAAGAACTACTGTTAAAGGAACAGTTCACCCAAAAATGAAAATTTTCTTAACATTTACTCACCCTCAAATTGCTCCAAATCTAAATAAATGTCTTTGTTGTGATGACACAGAGAAAGACATTTGAAAGAATGCTTGTAACCAAACAGTTCTTGGCCACCATTGACTCCCATAGTAAGACATTTTATTTGTAAATTCCTTTGTTCTGTTGAACACAAAAGAAGATATTTTGAAGAACGTAAGAAAGCCAGCAGTTGTGGGGCACTTTTGACTACCATTGTCATTTTTCCAACTATGGTAGTCAATGGTGGTCAAGAACTGTTTGGTTACAAACATTCTTCCAAATGTCTTTCTCTGTGTTGATCAGAACAAAGAAATGTATACACACTTAGAGAGTGAGTAAATGATGATTACATTTTCATTTTTGGGCGAACTTCCCCTTTAATCTCGAACCATTCTGAGGTCAACCATTCCCTCACTCACATTCGCACCACGTTCTTCACGTTAAAGTTCTCCAGCGGAGCGGTGTCAGGGTCGTGACCTTTGTCGTTCTGCAGGACGAGCTGCTGGACGATCCTGTCGAGGAGGAGCCAGTACTGAACCGTGTTCCCGTTTCTTTTATCTGAGAGCAGAGATGAATGAATCAGAACATAACACCACAAAACTATAGATTCACGTCATATTAAAACACCTGTCAGATTTTTAGCATAATTTTCGAAGTCTTATGAAATGAACTGTGGTAATACTAAGGTAAGCTGATCCGATGGCAATATCATGAGAATTGTTTTTTTATCTGGATTGTTTTTCGAGGGCATTTTCTAAAAAAAATCTGCTTAATTGTGCATTTTTAAGAAAGAGCTCAATTACATTTTAACATTTTATTTATTTAAAAACGTAAAAAATGTTAATAAAAAACCTTATTCCTTTAATGTTTACAACGCTTGGCACAAAAGAAGACACTTACAAAAAGTACCACAGTTGTTTTTTGGGCATTGTGTCGTCGTAATACCATGTTACGGTTCATGCTGTACAGCAATTCATTTCTTTTATTACTCATTTAATTTCCTTTAAGCCAAATGACATGTAAGACAGGTCCTATTGTGTTGTCATGGGGAACGTAGGTAACATCACTTACAGGGCATGTGCAGACAGTGCTGTAAGACAGACATGAAGTGTGGGAAGGAGTCCGTGTGGTTGATCCGTTTCCGGATGAGTTCGAACACCTGAGTGGCACTTTTAGTGTCTACATGAACCTGAACGAAACAAAACGACAACAAAATGACATCGGAGTTTGTGCCAATTGTGAGAAATCCAGAACGTAAGAGAGCTTACATTCTCAAACCGTTTGGCGAGGCCTAGCTCGTCTTCATTTCTTAACATCTCGAAGAAATCCAAATGCCTTGAAAGCAATAAAAGATGAATGCGTTAGTATACTTTAGTATTTTATTTAAGAGCAAATGGAATCTCAGAACACAGCGCTTACCGATCTAACGTGGCGTTTTCATGAGACCGCAATTTATCAATCACTGGTTGGATGCCCAGCATCAGAAATTCATACCGCAAATGAATCCTGAACTCCAAACTTGTCTTTAAGAAAAAGGTTGGATGTTAGCGAGAAAAGCTTGGATGAGCTGAACGTAATGAGACACAGATGTGGAGAAAAACAGCGTTTACCTCTCCTGCTCCCTGACTGAGGACAGCATTGATGAAGGACATGATGGCCGTCTTGAGGCTGACCTCGTCTCTGTAGCGGCCCGTGCTCCTGTCCAAGTCGTTCAGAAGGGTCTGTGTGAAAAACAAAGAAGATTTAAGAATAAGAAGAGAGAAAGACATTTTAATATTTCATTCATAAATCTTACTGAATAGTATCAACTAATGTATGTATCTATGAAATGTTCATATCACAAATAATTTGATCTGAAGTCATATGTCTGGAGGTAATAAAGGAGTAGTTCACTTTCAAGATGAACATTCTGCCATTATTTACTCACCCTCTTGTCATTTCAAACCCGTATGACTTTCTTTCTTCAACAGAACACAAAATATATTAAAAGATATAAAAGATATAAAAGATATTTTGAAGAATGTTGTTAACAGCCCAATATTCACTTGCACTGGTTACAATGCTAGGGAATGGGGGGCTGTGGTGTTCGATCACATTTTTCAATATATCTTCTTTTGTCTCCTGCAGAAGTAATAATGTCATACGGGGTTGAAATGACAAGACGGCATGTAAATTGACATGATTTTCATTTTGAAGGTGAACTGCTCCTATAAGTAATATCATCTGAACCTGAAATCGCGTCCGCTCGCAGGCGAACTTCTGATAGTGCAACATGGCCTCCAGGATTTTCTTGTGACCTCCTGGCACCAAACACACGGCGCCCATGATCTCCAGAACCGCCACTTTGGTCTTCATGTTCTCCGTGGCTAAACTATGAGCGATGATGTTGATGCTCTCGGCGTGGGCGAGCACGTGCGCGCGCCCCTGAGAGTTATTCATCAGAGCTTTGATGCAGCCGATCAGCGAGGTGTGGATCTGAGACTCCGTGGTCTCAAAGTCCATCGTTTTCAGGAAGTTCAAGATGCACGTCAGCCCATCGAGATCTATGAAGCGTGTCACGAAGCTGAGGAGCGAAGCACAAGTCAGTCCAAGAAGATGAACTCACGCACAATTGATGCTGAAATATCAACATTTTAAGCAGATTTGCAGCTGTCGCTTTGGATAATTGATTGTCTGGGACAATTTATTGAGGGGTTTACCATCATGACCAAGGGCCAAGCAAAATGCTATTGCTGGCAATGTTAATGTTTTCTGGAGGCCGTCGAAAACAAATTCCTATCTTATATGCAGCGCTCATTGAGTGTTTGTGTTCATGCGTGTTTTCGTTACATCTTTTGTTCAGAGTCAAGCTTCATTTAAAGAATCAACAGAAGAGGCACAACTCATCGCAGACCAACTGAACGGTTCAAAGGTTCGAGTGATGAAGCTGATCTAACCAGACTCAATAACTAATAGGAAATGAAACCAATGCTGCATACTGTATGATAAATGATGGGATATTATGATGAGATAAAGACTCTTTCTGGGAAGCTAAACTGCTGAATGGCTATTAGCACTTCTGTAGATGATGAATTCATGCAGTACATCAAGCTGACATATAATACAATTGCGAGACATCTACAGTACTGTAGTAATGACGCACTTAGAGAGAGAGAGAGATTTCTCTGAGAGAAAGATTGTACCTCATAGGCTGTGTGCGTAGAGCCGTTTTTAAGCTCTCTATCGTTTTATTCCTATCCTCCTCATCCTCCTTATCCAGGGCCAGCAGTGTCTTCCTCTGGTGGAGATGTTGAATGTTTCAGACATTTCATTAAAAAGAAGAACAATGATAATAATTCTGAATAATTCTCCATAACTACCTTACTATGAGAACTTGAATAGTCATTTTTCATTAGTAGAATTAATCATTTCTTTATTCGGTTGAACACAAAATAAGATATTTTGAAGAATGTAGGAAAGCAAACTGTTCTGGGGTTCTTTTTTCCTACTGTGGTGGTCAATGGTGGCCAAGAACTGTTTAGTTACAAGCATTCTTCCAAATATACTTCTCTGTGTTCTTCATCAGAACAAAGACATTTATATAGATTTGGGACAACGTTGGGTTGACTAAATGACGACAGAATTTTTATTTTTGGGTGAACAGTCCCTTTAATCTTACTGCTGCAAAACGCCCTTGTTGGTTAAAAATAAACAAAAAGGAGTCGTTTAGTACATAAACAATTTGTGTTGAAAATTGTTTGTAATAGGAAGCTTATACTGTAAAATGATTTTTAATTTGAACTGTCGGTTACGATTTTGTCGGAAATTTTCTTTTTAACACAGTTAAAGATAATTATAAAGTGAGACCTGCAATTTATGTTTCTAACAGAGATGGCGATAGAGAGGAAAAAGTTCAAAACGTGTGTGAATTACATTTCCATTAGGATTTATATAAATATATAAATACTCTATGATTGTATTACAAATTCGAACAAATTAAATGTGTCAATGTCAGATTTCTATAAGGCTGAAGTCTGTAACTATTGCCTCTATTGCCATCTTTGTTTGAACAAAATTAGATAATATTTTTACATAATTATCTTAGTCAAACTATATCAAACTGCCATTTACAAGACTGTAAATCGGGGAAAGATCAAGGCACTGTCAAGACTAAGTTTTAAACACTGAAATTTAAAAACTTATTGTGTGTAACATATTTTTTAGCTTAATTCAATTATTAAAGATACTTCATTAATTAATCATGAACAGATTCACAGAATCTTCAGTATATTCTGACGTCTTCAGAATAACTCAGCGAACCTTCAACCACCCCCCCACAACCAAATATAAATCACCTGCTGTTTACAACACAGCATCATAACCACATGAGACCTCCAGGGTTCAACCGCAGGCTTGTATTCACTCACACTGAAAGACGGGTATGTGTGAAGGAATTTATAGCTGCAGCGATTATCTCAGTTTTGACGAGCGTAAGCGCTCTTTTCTCTATGAAACATTTACAATTGTTTATTAATGTTCTGTAAACACCCCCTACAACTTCCTCCAGGGCAACATCTGCGAGTTTAACGGCCCCTTCTTGACTAAGAGCCTTTTGTGTCCTCCGGGCAAACACAGAAATGAGCGGTTCAGGGGAATCGTACAGTATTTATTGTTTGTTCAGCTCAATGTTGTGTGTAACTTACAGCAGCCATGGAATTGATCTGATCGATGTAGAATTCAGGCCAGCTGGTCGCCCCCTTATTTTCTTCTTGTTCCTAAAAGAAATAGAGAAAAGCAAAAAAAATTGCTTAAATGCCCTGCTCATGACATTTTTTTAGATGTTTTGTTTTCTACATAAAATGTAAGATGTTATAGTATATAATTTAAAGAAAATTATGTAAATTATAAACTGGATATCTTTATTATTTATTGCGAAAAGCCAAGTTAAAGATTAAAATCAGTATTTAGCAAGCCGAATTTCAGGATTTTTGTGGAAAAAGCTTAAATGCAGTGTGAATAAAATCTTAAATTTAAGTATTTCTTATGTTAGAAATAGGGCTGTCAAACAATGAATCGCGATTAATCGCATCCAGAATAAAAGTTTATTTTTATATAATATACAGCATGTCTGTGTGCTGTGCATATTCATTTTGTAGTTATCAACACATACACATACATGTATATATTTTAGAAAAATATAAAAATGAATAAACATTTTATATAATTTAAATTATTGATAACTATAAATAAATATAATGTATACATCATTCAAACTAATTTTAATATTTCCTAAATATGTACTGCATACATCTATATGTTTATAAATACAAAATTAACATGCACAAAACACATACATATATTATATAAACAAAAACTTTTATTCTGGATGCGATTAATCACGATTAATCGTTTTACAACCCTATTAGAAATAAAAATTTGAGTATCTTGAAATCATATAATCCACCATTAACGCCATTAAACACACGTCACCTATTTAAACTTCTTATCTTATAGATTATGACTTTGGCCTCACAAACAAAGTCACATTTAAATATAAGGATAGATTGAGAGTCACACAAGTGGGTTTTTTTTAGGTCAAATTTGATCAAAGAAAAATTACATGGACAAACTTTGTTAGTCTGTGCATTAAGAATATATATAAGAAAATAGGTTCCATAGGCAACTTTGAATAAACCTTTAAATGAAATACAAGTGAAGTATTGATACTATTATTTTTTTCCCCACACACCTATAAAAAATAGGTGGGAACTGAGTCTGTCAGTAACTACTGTAATATTATGTCCAACACATTTTTTTGTGTTCCAAAGACTCAGGTTTGACACAACATGAAGGTGAACAAACAATGACTTTTTTATTTTGGCCAAACTTTCATGTTATTTAAAGTGTCTGACACACAAAAGTCAAGCCGCGATCCTTCAAACCGACACACAGACCACATTCCCATGTCCTTCCACAGTCTCTGTATATGAGAACACAGTTGATCAGACCGCTCATTCCCACAAATCACATCCGACACTCCGAACTGGCCTGTGAACGGATACTGTTTCGTGTCCGCAGCTGACACCTTCCTCGTGTGTGCTTTCATGTAACAGGCATGACAAGACTCAAAGCTCCGGGACTGCAAAACTCGGCTCAAAATCCAACCCTGGCAAGCGGTTAAAAGCCTATAAGTAAGTCCAAAAACAAGCTTTTTCCCAGAGCCACGGATTCTTTAAAGCTTTTAATACAAAGCCTGGGGTCGGGAAACAATACGGCAGTGTTTAGCGCTATACTCAAGTGTCTATAATACACAGCTGCTCCCATGTTTGAAGGGAATTTGACTTCTGCTAGCCAGGGTAAGTTTGGAATAGGGAATTAGGGGAGTCGGGGGGGTTCGATGTAACGGTTATAGACGCCACATGAGCCGACTTCCACGATAAGCTTCCAGGAATTTCTTTTACAAGTACACCCGCCGTTTTATAACTGCGATCGCAATTATGCAATTGAACTATTTTGGATCATATACCTTCGAGATTATTAAAAAATGCAGATGAAGCTAAAAATAAGGGAAAGAAGTACTTTATGCTAGACGTTCAGATCAACTTTGACTTCAACATCTTGATAGCGGTTAAAGCGCTCTTACATTGCACGGTGTTGGTTCCATGTGTGGCTTGAACTCCAGATATCCACCGAGAGGAGATTTAGTTCTTGCAGGTGTAACTGGCTAACATACTCCGTGCTGTGTTTTATTGAGCTGGAATAACACTGCATACTTGTTATTCTTCCAGCCTTTCAATGAAGTTTACAACATGACACTTTTTCTTTTGCCTGAGGGTTTTGAGCTGTCATAGTAGAAAGTTCCAGATGTAACGACAAAATTAATTGTTGTGTCAAACAGTTACCTGTGAACTGTCATGTTTCGAGACACACAAAAATGTATATCCAAAGCATGAAAATAAATGAATGACATGATGACAATCTAGTGCTTTTGAGGACAGCAGACTGCCGTGTGTCTCATGTTCACTCTCAGTCCTCGAACCCAAATCACACGTTCCATGAAACGAATCAAATGAACCCTTGCACTGAACACCCTCTCCCTGTCCCGAAGCCAAGCATGTGCCGGAGCGTGTGGGGATAGACTGAACTGTTTACATTACATACTTCTTCGGGGATGTACAGTAAGACCGAGCCGTGTTCATATACACATCTGCTCCGCTTCATGTTCTTTGGTCAAGACAGGTTAAACATCTTTGCGGGAAACACAACTGTTTAAAAATTGCTTTAAAAGGAAATGGCCGTGCGAGGACAAACCTTTACAAACACACAGATCTTTCTAAACATCACACTAACGTTACAAAACTCAAATTTAGATTTTGAAGTATTGCTCATGAAAATGTGTTTCATCTAAACGTGGAAATAAACAAAGGTTTGCCAAACAAATCAAAAATGAGTAAATATTTAAGATTCTCTGCCATTTTTAGATCACAGTGTATATGGGAAAATAGTGATATTAAACATATCCATGTCAGTTTAAATCCAGGGGACAGTAAATATTTGAGTTCAACTTTTTACCCAGATTCTTCGAATAAGAGCAATATAAAGCAGCGGTTCACTAGTAATGTCAGACATATGAACTCCACTACTGTACAGTATATACTCTTTGTTATGTTTAGATCCAACGCTGTACAGTTCCATGTAAGGGCAGGACTTACCTTTTTCTTGCTACAGTAGATTTGCCATTTCTTCTCTGCGGGAAGGGCAAACATAGCTTCTCTATGTTTCTCTGCGAGGTCAAGCTCATCCTGTAGAAGGATACATAGGGGGAAGTTTAATTATTATATTTATACACGAATTATACAGATATAGATATAAAAAGATATGTTTTTGAAATATACAATTATCTATATATTATTTGTTATCTATATATATATTATTTACAATCATATATTATTATTTGCCCATTTAATATATATTTTTGTTATATACGGTTGCTGAAAAAAAATTAGGGGACCATTTAAAAAATATTTTCAGTTTATTCTGAATTTACTATTTGTAGGTTGGGGCCTATATTGTTGTGAATTACTAACAATATTTTTACAAAATGTCAGAAAAAATATTGTTTCTATTTGCATCTATTTTTTTTTTAAATTTAAACTTAAAAAACGAATCAAAATAACAAAAAAGATGATCTGTATTTTTCAAGACCTCAAATACTGCAAACAAAACAAGTTCATATTCACTTTTAAGCAAATAAAACACAATTTTTTTAATGTGATAACCTTGATTGCTGTTGAATGACTTTATGTCACTCCTGAGGTTTGTTGAAATTCAACAGACGCTGGACTGGAATGACCACAACATATCTTGAAATGCTGATTTGTTGAAAATTTTGAATTGTCTCTTAATTTTTTCAACGGCTGTATATTGTTTGTTATACAATCATTACATATATTATTATTTGTTTATTTTACTTATTTTGCTTGCTTTTTTAAAGCAAGGATAAGCATCCATGCAATGGCATATAGGCACCATACGCAGTCAGCCACAAGAAGCTTAAAGTAGACTGACATCAGCCCACGGATATCACTGACCCTAAAGAGGGGGTTAATTTCCCACAATTCTCTGGGAGAGCGGGCCTTGTTACCTCACGGCAAAGAGAAGGGTTAGTCATGTAAACCATCAATTAATGGCTGCTCTCTCCTGCGACGTCTGCATTCCCATGATGGACTTCTGGGCTGAGCGGGTCAAATGCAATCCAGATGTTCGAGCGCAAGTTAATGAACATCGTGTGAGAGACGTGTACAACGAGCAGGTCCCGAGACCACTTTTAACTGTCTGCGTACGGAAATAATGAGAGTAAAATGGGTGCAAAATACAGGGAAGTATAATCCAAGATCCTGAGTCAACATATTTAGATGAGATTCCAAAGAGAGAACATCATAGCCAAGATCAAAATCTGATCTTTCTCCTTCTCTGTGTGGAAAAAACTCAACCTGTTACTCAGTTCTGCATGTCCACATCCACCTTGTTGGGACGGTGTCGAAAACTACAAAACAAAGTTTTTAATTTAAACTCTTTGGTTTGCATCTGTTTTCAAGTTATATCATTGTTCGTTTGCCAGCTAACACGAGGACGACAGCTTCACACCACCAAATCGAAAGTCTGTTAGAAGCATGTTCCTGTTACATCAAGTTAACATGACACTGACTGACGTCTCGGTTGTGGCTCATATGCGCTCAAAGGCTCAGCGGGGACAAGCCTCCGCCGAGTCTTCGACTCATCCATGAGCCCATCTGTGCCAAAAGCCATCCGGTCACGCGCTGGTGGACGCGAGGCATACAGACGTTCTCATGCTCGATGGAGTCTGCAGAACTAATGAGGGGACATGCATTGTCTAACAGACCCTTTAATGGATCCATTAGCAGGGAGCGCTTGGCTGCCACAAATTACAGTGACCAAGATAAGCACTGACTGACTCCACAAATGGAGGAATGGCTCAGCTCAGCTCTGAGGATGAAGAACGAGCTGTTTTCTGAAAAGTTCTGATGGGATTACTGGGAATGAATCGATCGTTTGTGACTTCTGGTTGTGTCCATGTGGGCTGGAGCACTTATGAAATCTGCATGTTCTGGCTTAGCACGAAAAGCAATGTTGAAAACACATCATGGGATACGAAGACAAGCTCCTCTATGTGTTTTAATGAGTCATCCTTTTACTGTGTCTGCCAAGGAATAGTTTGACAAAAGCAAAGAGCAGATTTTACTTTAAAGAGACTTGTGTCCAAAGTCTATCAGGTACTGAGAAAAAGTCTTTAAAAAACTTTGTGCGTAAATTTCAATGTAGTTTTACATTATAGACTCACATATTTTCACATCCATCCATCATCTATTTATTCATCTATGCATCCTTCCATCTATTTATTTATTTACTTTTCCAGCCAACTATCCGTTTATTTATCTATCCATCTGTCCCATCTATTCATCTACTCATCCATCCATGCGTTTTAGTTCCATCTATTTATCCATCTACCCATCCATTATGTCTATCCATCTATTTATCTATCCATCTATTTATTCATACTTTTACATGTCTGTCCATCCATCTATCCATTTAAACAACAAAACAAAAATTTGAAGTGCCTACATATAAATATAGTTCCACATTATATATTCACTTATTTTCCCATCCATCCATCATCTATTTATTATTTTATGCATCCATCCATTTATCTACTCATCCAACCAGAAATCCATTTTTTATCTAGCCATCTGTCCATCTATTAATTTAGTCATCTACCCATCCATCTATCCATCCATCCATCTCTTTGTCTGTCCATCTATCCATTTGTCTATCCATCTATGCATCAATTTATCTATCCCTCTATCTATCCATCTATTTATCCTTATACATATCTGTCCATCCATCTATCCATTTGTCTATCCATTTCTTTGTCCATCTATCAATCCGTCCATCCACAAGTCTAACCCTTTATTCATCTATTCATATATTCAAACATATATATTTATCTATCAGTCCATCTGTCTATCATCTATTCATCGATTCTTCAATCTATCTATCCATCCATTCATTCATCTGTCTGTCAGGGAGAGTGAGAAGACAAGTAAGTACAAAGAGAATTTGGTACAGTACATACCACCAGCTCAGTGAACATGGCGTCCAGCTCCTCGGTGGGGGGCATGGGCAGGGTGGGCTCCATGGTCTGTAGTGTGAAGTTGCTGTCATGACGGAGGCGGTAGGTAATCT
Organism: Triplophysa tibetana; assembly: GCA_008369825.1. Lineage (NCBI taxonomy): Eukaryota > Metazoa > Chordata > Actinopteri > Cypriniformes > Nemacheilidae > Triplophysa > Triplophysa tibetana. The sequence goes on from CM017907.1 coordinate 3,080,816, forward strand.
GGGGATGACTGTTCCTTTTCAGACAGCAGCAGAGGAAGGAGAGGCCCCGGCCTCCTCGCTTACGTGGGGCCATCATGGCCAGAGGCCCAGCCAATCGAATGTTTCTTGTTCAGCTACGACCCCCTGCGTGAAATTAAACACAAAAAGAAAATAAGAGACTTGTCTTTTTTTGCAAGCAACTTACTACTATAAAAAAAACATAGTGGTAATAACTTCGCAAAAAAACAGGAACCGCAAAACAGAAAGACCTTCACCCAGTACTATTCGCCCTGTCAAATGAAGAATCATGGTTTGAATGTAAAATCCGAGACTTCATGTACTGAGTGTACATTCTGAACTAACAGGTTACGTTACAGCCAACCATTTGCATTCACAAAGATATGCAAGGTAACATTATGACTACATAAAATCTTCCTGAAATGAATCCCAATCAAAACATGTGTTCACAATAAGCGTAGACTGTCTATGTCTCCAGTCTAATCTTCTGCACGAACCAACATGTCTCCTCCGCCAAAGCCGTATGATCTGATAAAACCATTATCAACAATCTCTACATGATCTCAAAATCCTTGAAAACCATCAACACACAGCCACAAGAATCAACACGCAACGTGTAATGTAAACAGACAAATCATCTAAAAAACGGCATTTACACAACACTTTTTAAGCATTTAAGCTATATGTTGTCAGTGTCAAACCACAACATTTGCACCGCTAACCCAATGCTGTACCAAATGAGCTACAGAAACCGTCCCAAATTTAGCTCATACACATGAAGTCATGATCTGTGCCTGTGGAACCCAAGCACTCAAACAGGCCTGTCTTTACAAACAAAAATCAATCATGTGCACCTTCCCTTTTTCCATATTAGGAATAAAAGAGAAACTCGGCGTGCCTAAATCTATCAACTCTATCTTGGTTTACTTATACCTGCATTTCTCATGATTTAATGACAACCCCAGCCTGGGCTCCAACACAGAAGGCCGTCGCGACCTAAAAGTCAAACATAAACCCCGCTCAGAATTTACGGTCGGATCCAAAAGCTCCAAGTGACCAGATGTTTTCCTTTAAAAATCCAAGGAAGCGACGTAAAAGCTTCAATGGCCTGAGGATTGGCTAGGAGTTTACAGTGCGCGTGTGTGTGTTTGTGTAAAGTCTGCTTGGAGTCCTTGACCCTGACGGGCAGGTTTTTAAAATCCGATCTAAATACAGATGCTGTGCCCGCGTGGTTTGACCTTACGAATGTTTGTCTGCAGTCAAACAGGAGGACGCTTGAGGAAGCAGCGGTGGAAAACTGAATCCAACGATTCCCAACAACACAACGTTTGCCTGAATTTCATTAGCAATCTGGAAGCTACTTTAAAATTGGATTTGCCAAACTACAAGAAATATTTAAAGTTATTCCACTATTTGTATCTTGGGTTTTATCTTTAAACACAATAACGTGTCCTTCTCTAAATCTCATTGAAGACCACGACTTCAAACGTAAACTGTAAATCTAATTCATCCTCTTCCAGTTAAAATACCAAAGCAGTAAGCTGGTCATCCAAGATCTGGACACCGAGAGACCCAGCGATTCCCATCTGTGAAAATACAGAAGCTACGAGTCACGTCCAGCTGAGAGAGAAAGAAAAAGGGAAGGAAGGAAACAGGGAAAGCAAACAAAGAGGAAAATATCAGCCAAATACAGAGGACACTATTGTCTGAGCGGCTAAATGAATGACTCGCAAGGCTGCGTCATGCCATGTACACTAACATGGCCTTGTGGCATTTTCCAATGAGAAAGAAAATCCAGATTCTCACACTTGAACTATTTAGTCGTGATAACCCTACAGACACATATGTGGGTTTGAGTAAGCTGGGAATTTTCTCACGGCTGGGTTTATTTCATTGGGTGAAAATAGCTCGATACTGACTCGTCTGTCCAAAGACCGGTGGGCGACCTTTTTGCTGTAGGCAGAGACCACACACTCTTCATGAACCCCACGTTAGATGATCAACAGGACAACATACAGTAAATGAAATTTTACTCTTAGCTTATAATATCGTGAGCTGGATTTTTTCGCAAGATTGCATAATAAGTGAAAGTAAATACTGTAGATGGCAAGCACACATGTACACCCCCACAAACCACTGTAAATCATTCACAAGATAGCATGTTTAATCCAGTCTCACTGGTGGATGTCCTCATCTTCAAACTTTGACCCACAAACACGGCAGAGCTAATATTCTCTTCATTTCGTTTCATCATACATTACAGCGGCTTATAGTATCTCTCGAAGTAAAAATGACGTAAAATGTACTACATTATAGGAAGTGGAACTGCTTAAAATAATGAATATACATTCCAGAAAAGCCCTAATATATACAGTACAAACATTATAAAAAGTTGAGAAAGTGTCAAAATAAACAAAAGTGTGAATTGAAACAAAAACGACTTCTTTCAGCGACAGGGCTCGTGGAAAACCGCAGTCAGTACAGAGACAGGTGACTAAAATATTTACAACTAAAATAATAAAATTCATGAGCTAAACGAAAGCAAACATGTGCTATGAACGGAGTGTAACGTATTATCCCTATTAAAAAAAACGTCAGAGACCGTTCCCAAAGCCTAAATGAAATAAGAGTCTCCCTGTGGCTATAAAACATATGAAACAGCCGGTTTGTTTTCAGAAAACCTGAATGGACTACTATTGAAGAATTTGTAGTCGCTCCAGCTCTGTCCTTGCCTGAGAGAATTCACATGACTTGAAAGGGGACTTTCTCCCCGACACTACATCACAGCATCAAACAAGAGTCAAAACATTCCCAGCATCCCCTCCCGAGCCAGAACAACTCTCAGAGTTTCTTTTCTTAACCCCGCACAGACTCTTTTCTGTAGTTCAGCATGATACGCTCACCATACAGACACATCAAACAAACTTTGTTTTGTATATATCTTAAAACTGTAATCCATAACTTTCGAATTATCAGCATCTCTGTGAAACACAAAATTGCAGATTACTTTGTGATTTATCTATATGTGGGTTGAAGTCAAATGATGTTAAACTGACATTTCCAGAGAGCTCGACTTCTAAAACATTATTATAAACCCACAGTTGTGGATAATGGTAAGGTGAGGAGACTGTTAACACAGTTTTGATGTACTTGCCTCACAACTAATTTTAGTTTTTTAACAAAAAGAAAAAGTTGCAGATTGCAGTTTGAGGTTGTTTTGTTTCTTGTAAGCTCTTACACAATGTACCATTTCATTGATGCAGATCTAAAGCTTAATACCAACGCTTATAAAAATATTCTTTTGCTGCCAAGAAGGCACTGTTGTTTTCTTTTTTTTGAGTAATTAAATAATTTTATTCTTTTAGAAAATAAACACCAAGATTAGGAGGGGTTACCTAAGGGAAGGTTAATCTGCAGCAATGTGCATGTCTGTACAACAATAGCATAAAAATTGCCTCAACACATATCTTATAAAATCTCTCTCTCTCTCTCTTTCCCCTAACACTTATTCACCAACAGAGTGAGCAACATATGCCAACCCACGTCTTTCTGCCCCACCCTGGTGACCGCACTCCAGCAGGGTGTGTCCTCAAGTTCACTACAGTTTTACACCACACGTTCACCTCATCCATCTGATTCACCAGACTTTGTTATATAAGCACATTTCTATCTTTATGAATGACCGTATTGATCCTGCAGCCAGATGCAAATCCCATTTGCACTGGGCCACGAGTCAATGCATGACGGGAATACACGCCAAAATTATACGAGGCACGTTTACTTTTTTCAGCATGTACCAGAAAAAAACTGTTACCTCGAATCAACTGCAAAGCCGACGCATCTTTTCTATAAAAGCCTTTTGTGGTACATTAAGAGCATCTGTGGAGCTGCAACTAAAAGTAACATCAGATTATGAACAAAAGACTCATTAACAGTAACGAATGAAATCGACACTTCTGTATGGGTTAACGCTGCCTACATGCTAAACTTTTTGCAAACTTTCATAACTTATTAAAGATTTCATGCATCATAATAACCCCTTACTGTATGTTTTCTCTTAACTGTACTATTGTTGCCTTGTCCCGCACACAATATTAGTCATCACTTGTGGTCGTGAAGCATCCACTTCCCCTGCTCTGGTTTCAGATCACAGAGGACTTTGCCTTGCATTGCCGGCACTATGTCTGGAACCTTTTTAAATCTAGATCCGCCCAGTTTCTGGTTTTACTGGCTGAAGATTGAATCGACAGGACCACGTCTGACGTTACTGATCTGCATCAGACGAACCGCTTTAAGTAGCAAAGCATATTTGTTTATCCGTCAATTGTGAATCAAATGAGCCGATCTGATGCATGCTTTAAAAGCACCATCGAGAATTTTAACAATGAGTTAAACGTGTGCATTGCATTCTTGAAATATACATAGACTTGCGTTTGTGTGCATAGCCGAACTGCTGTAATAGGTTTCATTAACAGTCTCGCCTCATTCGGGGAACAGTCTAGAGCTTTTGGGCTGTTGGATTTGTAAAGAGAGAGTTTCCAATGAGGCACACAACTCTGTGATGTCATGGGAAATTCAATGCATTCAAGAGCAATTTGCATTTTCTTTCTTCTCTGGTACAACTACTGCGACAGAAACAAGATATTTGGAACTGGGGCTTAACATTAAAACATGTAAAAACGAGGAACGACATCAAACAAATCGGCACATTCTCTTACATGCAATAAATGTTAAGACGCAAGTATTCGGAAAACAACACGTTTTTACTGTTGCATTTTCAAGTTATGCAAATTTAATATAGTCAATAATGTAGATAAATCATTTGAAATATTATCTTTGTTATTATTGGGATTGGGAGAAAACCATGACTGTTGTTATGTCCCCCTCTTGAATCAATATCGTAATGTTCAAGTCAAACAAACATGTCAATGTTAGCGGACAGATTCTTCTGACTGTCAAGTGGACCATGTTCATTGTACATTTTGACTGGTGGTAACTATGAACTGACTAAATATAACTACAAAAATGTCCACGACGAGTGAGTTTAGTAAAGTTAGTTCGGAGATTAAACTCTGGCAACATTTGACTAACAACCGATATTTTGTAAACCTAATATTATATATATTAGCATCTACTTTACAGTTCTCATCATTTTTAGTTCAACATCATCGTTGGTTGTTGAAAAAGTAATGTTTTTGCACAAGTCTTACAAACCCAACTATCAAAACCCAACTATGAAAAAGATGTGTCTCTCATAGATTATCCGTTTCATATCATCTAGAGATCAATAGATTGCACGGTCACAGGGTGTAACATCTAATGTGTAACATTCTTTAACTCATAAATGGATGCTGGTGATAATTCGCATGCAGGCTGGTGATAACAACACAAACAAACATCTAAAAAAACCAAAGTAATATTATTGTATGTACAGCACTTATAACTCTGCAACTCTAAAAGCGAGAGATTCGTTCTCCATGATGCACCAGCAGTAATATACTGTAGCGTGTCTTCCAGGATTGGACCTAATGAGGTCTGGCCCGTTGGGAAGACAACAGCACTTTCACACCAGACCTCACAGATAATCCAATGAAGACTTGTTGCCTCTATGACACTGTACATTTTATTTCCTGCCTTTGACATCTGCATGGAAAGAAAACAACATTTCTGCCGCAATGATATTGAACAGTCCAAACTAGTCCGGGACACTGCCTCTCATTAAAATCTAATCCATTATTTTGCAACCCTGATCATGTGACTGTGTTTCCATTTTCGGTTTTATGTAATGGAGGTCAGCCAGTTCAGCTTTTAGGCCAGTCTAAGCTTAGCTAAACAACAACTCCTGGCCTTTGGTCTGTTGTCCCACGGTCAAAAACCAATAGATGCCCCTAATGTACAAGTTACAGCTTCGAACTGCTATTGAACTAATCAAAGTCTGGTATTGACATTTTCTACCGTTGTTTTTATCTGCATGTTGTGAAGTAAACATGCATATATATGCTTCATTAAAATATCCCTATCACTTAATACATTTCTTCAAACAAACGTATAATTGATCATGTTAAAACACATTTACACATTCAAGCCTTTGCCTCTAGGCATTCCGACAAGGGTCACAGGCCACACCCCCTGAGAATCAAAATACCAGACAAAACAAAACAAAACAAGAAAGGCGACAAGAGAGTAAAAGATGCTAAAATGCTGTCCGTCAAGCACTAAAATAGTTTTCAACATTCAGACCTCTGACACACATTCCACAGGCAAGACCCCTATCGCCTCTTAAAGGAACAGTGCACACAAAAAAAATCTGCCTTTATTTGCTCCAAATCTGTAAACATTTCTTCGTTGTTATGAACACAGAGAAAGGTAAGAATGTTAGCAACTGAGATTTCTGGGGCACCATTGACTATCATTGTAAAAAAATCGCTATATCAATTTGTTCTTTGTTCAAAATATCTTCTTTTGTGTTCAGTAAAGCAATGTAGGAAAGCATTTTTCCTACTATGATAGTCAATGGTGGCCAAGAACTGTTTTGTACAAGCAGTCTTCCAAATATCTATCTCAGTGTTTTATCAAAACAAGACATTTATGCGTATTTGGAACAACTCGAGGGTAAGTAACTGATGACAGAATTTTTATTTTTGGGTGAACTATCCCTTTAAATGACCCCCAGTGTCAGACTCCTCCAAACTCCAGAAAGCACACGATCTCAGGCATTCGATTTTGCGTTCAACATTTTATCTGCTAACCCCGAGTCCTGAGCGGTCCGGACTGCAACAGGGTCGAATGCCTACAGAGGTTCCCCAATCTTGAATCTGATTGGACGTGCAAATCACATCACAGTGTTGCTGTCATCAGTTGTCGTCAGGTTTAAACCTCATCCAAATATCATCATGGCGATAAACAAATCCAAGGAGCTACAGAATGGTGAAGAATATTAAAGTATCATAAAGAAAAAAAAAAGGACAGTCACATTCCATATACATACATGACATACGTGCTGTAGACATGTAGTCGATTAAGCATGAGATTGTGTCACTTGGCACACCCACAAAAGAAATGTACAAATGTTTCATTCCATTCAAAACATTTCCTCAGCTTCTGGTTATTTGCATAAAGCACGAGACAAAAAAGATTCACACACACACCGGTTCAGCCGGGGTGAAGAACAAACATGAAACTTAAGTGCCTTTAAGTGATCTGGTATCTTCACAACACAACATAACAACCGCTTCCTCTGTCAACGAGAACAAACCCATGTGAGAAAATGGAACAATCCAACAGCTCACCTCTCGAAAAAGCTCGTCCGGAAAACATGCCCGTGTGAAACCCAGGCAGTTAGCGAGAGCTGTTGGTTTCAGCTCTGAACGTCACGGTGTTGGAAGCACGCAGCCCACAAGAGCACTTACATCTCTCAGCATCAAATCACAGAGCAAGAAGAAAAGCAAATAAAAGTCCCCCAGCTCAAAACATAGATCGTCTCAAAATGTTCAGTCCTCCATCGATCGCTTGAATTACTGTACTCAAAATCTCAGTGCTGTGAAAAAGTGCACCGTACATAGTCAGACAGATGTTCCCGGTCAAAGCGGGACCATCCTCTTTCTCCAATGACACTCGTCCTCTCTGGACTAACCAATAGGAACCGAGTATGGCTCCTCCCACAGATCTGAGCTCTGAAGTACAATACAGTGTTGTACATTGTTAAGAATCTTCTATAAACATATTAAAATACAACAGTGAACTAATCCTTGTAAACAAAGATGTTAACTTTATGCCTGTCTCCAAATAAAGCTTGCTTTGTGGGTTTAGTTAAGATGGCACACAAATTAAGGAAGATTATGTAAGATAATTATTTATATTTCTCATCATTCTGAATCTCCATATATGCCCGTTTATAAAACCTTTTAGGTTAAAACAGATGGAGCGCATGATTATAAAGCCAAACAACTGTCACGGAGCATCTTTTACTTCAGATGTGTAATGTAAAAGATTATTTGTTGTTGTAAAAAACATCAAGTTCTTAACATTTCAAGTTCTTAACATTTCAACAAAAAAAATTCATATTCTTTCGAACCGTTTAACTCTTTCTTCTGCTGAACACAACAAATATTTTAAAGAATGTAACCAAACAACTTTCTTTTGACTTCATTGTATGGACACAAACCCACTGAGACATTTCTCCAAATATCTTCTTTCTGCTGTACAAAACTGAACGGTTTTACATTTACATGTATGCATTTGGCAGACGCTTTTATCCAAAGCAACTTACATTGCATTATCCTACACATTTGTTCTTAAACAAAATGAATTGATAACAATAGGTATCAACAATTGATAACTATCCCTTTAAGACCAAACTAACATAATAGCTTCTAAGAAAAGCACACTAACACCCAACACAGTCTACACTCACAGTGTAGATACTATATCACATATGGGACATTCACACATATCTGGACATTGATCATTCAGTTACCATCAGCCCCTATCACTGCAGTGAGAGATCAATCTCAGCAGCTGACATTATCAAAGCGACCCATCGACCAATAAGCTGATGTAAGCCACCACTAGTCACGTACACAGAGTGACTGGTGTCCTTCCTCGAGCTGTCAGATTCAGATAACAAAACCCTTCATTTTCCCAATTCATTTGGAAATCCTTGTTTCCAGATCAAATTTCCAGCCTCTTCCAGCCGGAGTGCATATGGCTCTTTCCTGTGCATTGTCCCAGAGGTCATGGTAAGGTCATCGACAGGAAGTGTCGGTACTACTAATGGTGATGAACGCCTGTCGACAAGCTATAGATCGTGAACTTTGATCTTTTGCAGAGTGGAGAGGCTTTTTGCTTGGAGTGTGAGGTCACAGTCAGTAAATTTTGTTTAAATTAACATTTTTATGGAAACCGGTTATGTACTGTATGACTCATCACAATGTTTGGTTAAGAACTGTAAAAAGATTAGTCACAACTAATCGAAAGCAAAATATAAGTTTTTGTCTACATAATATATATATATATATTATATATATAATACTGCGTATAATAATTACAAACTGTGTATACATGTGTATATATAAATACCAAAAGAAAATATATATAGATTAAATATGTATATATAAACTATACTAAATATAAATATCAAACATGATATACACATATCAAAAATATTTCTTAAATAGGCTATATACATACATAGTCTAATCGTTATGCAGCCCTATGTTTGGTAAATAATTTAGTTGTCATTTAGAAACACGTGAAGCACTGAAAAGCGAATTAAAAGTATTGCAATACTTACATTAATGCATTTGGCAGATGGTTTTTATACGTATATACCATCAAGGCAAATATTATAAGTATGTGGGTTCCCTAAACCCTGGGATCAAACACATGATATTTGCAATACTAATGCAATGATCTTCTATTGAGCACCAGGAATTCATCATTTACAGTGTTGGGTTGTTGTATAAGGACTACAAAATCAAGGAACGGTTTACCAAATATGAAAATTCTGAATGTGTCATTCATATGTCATTCATATGTCATTCTAAACTTGTACTAAAGAAAATATTTAAGAAGACATGAGACTGGGTTGACGAGAAGGAGACAAGATTTTTTGACTTTTTCTAAGAAATCCTTAATGTTGAAATATATAGGAAACAATTGTCTTTTATTCACCTTAAAACACAAAATGCACAAAATGTAGGCATTACAAAATCAACTTGCACTTTATGAAACAAAATAAACTTCTATTTTAATGAATTATATTGTGCAGTTATAAACAATATGTGAACACTGCTAAAAGTTTTGTCACAAACTCAACTGACAGGCACAAAAAGGTTTTTTCTTAACAGCCGTAGCTTTTATTATGAGCTGTGGTTGTTTTCTCTTTTTGCTTTAGCATAGTGCTAAAAGAGTTAAACTACATAAAAAATCATGTTGTATGTAAAAGACAGATGATCTGTTTTTGAAAAGGTTTTGCCTGTGAATGTATTTATCATAACGCACAATCGCTATAATGTACCTGTGGTACAGTCATCTGCTGTTCAGTCATCTGCTGTTCAGCCGTGTGCTTTGCGCTCCCAAAGCGCTGCCGGGAGCGCGAACCGCCATAAATATTAGTGATTATGCACGAGGTCCTGCCGAACCCCAGAGACGCGCACGGGACGTTGAAACTCATCCGTCTAGCGCATGTTTACATAGAAAAGCGTTGGGAAAGTAGCGCTGCAGGATGGAAAATCAAGTTATCTATGAATGGCCGGGCCTGTCACTGTAGCTCACAGCACAGCGTGTTCAGTACAGTAATGAAAACAGGTTGCACCACAACAAAATGTGCACTCGCACAAATGCTCCCAAATATATTGTGCTGTCGCAGAGGTTAAATTTAGGGAGCATATGCAACGAAAATGGTCGCAATTTCAGGTTCAGCACACACTCTTGGCAACTTGACCATTCGGATCTCGCAAAATATTTAATATAGGCCGTAGGGAATTGCACGCAACAAACATGTTATTTAATTTTGTTTTTCATTGTCGCGCCCCAACCCGCCATACAAATAATGTGACAATTTCTTTGTCCGCCCCGACCAATGAGCTAACCGCGGGGCCCGCCGTTTATGAGACGACCCGCGCATCATTATCGCGAGACACAATGGATCTTTTCGCACCCCTAAAAAAGACATTTCTCAAAGTATCTTCTTTTGGGTTCCACAAAAGAGGCATGAAAAAAGGTTTTAAACAACTTAAGTGTGAGTAAACGGTGACAGAATTTTTATTTAGGGAGTGAACTATCCCTTTAATATAAATAGGCCTATCTATCGTCCAGCCCTTATAAATAATCATCTATCCAAACTGTTTATCCAAAGCAACATGGGAATACATGTTGTGCTTATGAATTCCTTATGGGACTCAAACCAGCGACCTTCCAGTAAGCCCCCCGGGGCATTAACTGCTCACCACCCTCAGAGAGGAAGTAATAACGGCCTAGACTCAGGTAATGAGTTCAGGTAAAAAGAAAATCTTTTTCTTAGGGGAGTTCCGTCCCATACCGCCAACATAGCAGCGTCAGCCTTTCATTAAACCCCAGCATATCTAAAGACCCACAGCACGACACGGAAACCTCCTCAGCATGCAAACCATTTGATTAGATGCGAATAAATGAAAAACAGAGTGTGATCAGTCATGCGTAAGGTGTGGTTTGTTCGTTGTCACCGTATCCTCTCCGAGCGCTTTCTCACACCCTAGAATGTCGAGAACAGATCAGCAGGTGTGGAAAGCGGGTGTGCCTGACGACAGGACGTACACCACATTGACCCATGGGATTATGGGTAATATGCAGAGGGGTAGTTCATCGCCCACCTCCGACCTTTACCCGGATTATGCCGGAAGAGTCTCCGTGCACTTTTTCACACACTGTACCGAAGTGAAGAAATAACTTTCCCTTTGGCCGCAATCCTCTTACGATGGAATGAATAACAGCCTGGTCTGAATAAATCCTCAGCGCACGGCTAATGGAAAGTTACCCCACAGTACGAAGTCTGCGATTGGAAAGGCCAGCAAAAATCACTCATCTCATTTACACAAGAGTCGCATCAACACACCCACTCATTACACAGCAAAAACCTCTCATGTGGCCATAAAGGAAGGGATATCCTGTTTCCTCAAAGCACAAGGCAGAAAGTCCCTGTCCAAACAGACCATTTCCAATTCTAATAGATATGCCAGAGACCACTACGAGCGCTTGAAAGGAACAGGGTGGATTCACTTGGACGTCTGTCCAACTCTGACACAGTGTCCTCTTTATTCGGCACGATCCAAATTTAATCCATTGGTTTTAAGAAAAATGAAAACCTCATGTTTGAATAAATCGCTCTCTTTGTATTAGCAATAGTGGTCATAAGCTAGGTCAAAACTTGTGAAGATCATCTGTGTTTCTTTGGGTTCGTTAAGGAAAGATTTCTTCATCACAGGCGTGTCACTCGCAGGTGTGACAACTCAGAACCTCGCCCTTAAGAAACAACTGTGACTTATTTACACTTAAACATAGCTGTATATGACAACCAAAATAAGCAAGCGTTGACAACCGCTATTTAGCTACTTTTGGAGATGCGGTTATGTCAGACAATTTATGGAAATAATTAAGTCTGAGACATGACCAGGCTTTCCGTAAGTCTACCGCAGCTATTATCCGGCTCATTAAATACGGCAAGAAGTGAATAAATATACCATTGAAAACAGCTCTGGCAAGAGGCGGTACACCTAAAAATGTTATCATTTACTCACCCGCGTGTTGTTATAAAACCGCATGGCTAACTTTCGTCCATGGAACACAAAGAACAGATTGTTATGAAAAGGAAGACTCGGTCACCATTCGCCTTCATAGCTTTTTCTGGACAATGAGACTGGATGGGGACTGGGGCTTCCAGTCTCAAACATTCTACATCTCCTTTTATGTTTCATTACATCAAGACATGGAAGGTGAGCAAACTATTCGTTATTTATTTTATCTCTATTTCTACCTGTTAACATTGCTTTACATACCATGTTTATTACTGCTCTTAAAGGGATTGTTCCCTCAAAAATAACAATTCTGTCACCATTTTTTCACACCTCATGTGTGATTAAAACCTGTATGAAAGAAGGATATTTAGAGATATTTCTCAGTAGTTTTGTGTCCATGCAATGGAAGTGAATGAAGCCTAATGTTGTGTTGTTACCAACATATTTCCAAATTCCTTCTTTTGTGTTGAGCGGTCATACAGGTTTGGAATGACTTGAGTTGGTGAACTTTCCTTTTAAGACAAGATGTCATATGTTCCTCTCTTTGGACATTTTTTAAAATGATCTGCGTACAGACAGATGTATATTTTAGGGTGAGCTATCGCTTTGAAGAGAATAAAGAAAACTTTGGCAAGATTGCTGGCACAAACTGTCATTCTTTTGTCCGTACTCTATGGGATGCAGCTGAGAGCTCTGCAGCCTTTCTCTAACGCCGCAGGATAATGTAGTCAGTTTTCCCCACCATTAGTGTCTAATGTGCACCCCGAAGGGCCTCTTGTAGTTGCCAAACCAAAGAAGCATACTGGCTCACCCTGGTAACCGAAAGGGCAATAAAATCCCCCCCGAGAATTATACTACAACTGGCTACTGTTTAAAAACACCCACCGCATGTGTCGGCACCAATCCAGAGCCAATTAGAGACCTTCAGATGTGATTGCATTTCAGTCTCAGCGGTCTAGTCGGGGCCATGCATTTCCACTTTAGCTACAGCCGCGTTTGCACACATTTCATGGACTTCTGAAATTTTGAGTTTGCACTTGCGTGTCACAGAGATTCTCTTCCGCTAAACTAGCTTGCACCCTCAACTCTCCAACACAACATCCTCCAACATCTTTATTTCAATTCCCAAGCGTATTCATTGTCTGTCTGTCTTCCTGGTGTAAAAGAGTTCAAGGTTATGGCTTGTAAGCCTCTGATGTAGATTCAAGGACAATGGCCATCAGCGCCCACCATTAACATTTGCTGAATCCATCATTTAACTTTGATTAAAACCCAAACCATGTTAAAGCACTTGCAAAATTGGCTTATGAAACAGATGGTTTGGGTTCGGACCACAATGCATCATGCTTGATCTTACTCAATACTTCAAGGCTCTCGTGTTTTATTTGCACCACAGTCTTGACCGTACTTGTATTTTTTGTGTATTATCTTAATTATACTCTGAGTATTTATATTTATTTCATTTGTGTATTTAAATGTTAAACTTGCACTATAAATAAATGTGATATAGGACTGATCTAATTTCGCTTCACATGTATTTTGACAATTAAGAATTTTAATTCTTTGTAATTTTATTCCAAGAAAAGAGAAGAATGTAAAATCTAAAGGACAATTGGGAAAACAACAGCCAAGTGTCTTCAAAAGGTTATACTATTATACTATTTAAATCCCACAAAGATGACCAGAGTTATGATCACTATGGCCTTAAGCAGAAAGGATAGTTTATCTAAAAATTATTTTCTCACCCCCATGTCATTCCTAACCTCTATGACTTTCTTTCTTCTATAAGGTATTCAGATGAAGTATCTTCCACAACATGGGAAAATCGCAGGTTTACATTAGAAGCTTTAAAAAAAATAAGCCACAAATATTTTTTGGAAGGAGAACAAAGAAAATCCAAAGTCATTACAGGATATCTAAACTGGCACCTTTCCATCAAGTAGCAGGATCAAAGTCTACTGTACATACCTGCTTAATACAGCAAGGAACCTTTATGAACACCAGTCAAACAGAAGATCAAAGATCTTTTTTAAACTGACACATATTTAGTCTGCCATAGTCTCATCTTCATCCAGTACCTCAGAGATGACATATTTTTGTAGGCTAACTCAGATGTAAGTGCCGCGCTGGTTTCCTCGACCGAAACCCTATCGATTTTTTCCCATAGACTTTTGGAAGATCGCAAAAATATTAACTCTGTGATTTACAAAGGTTTATGATGTTTACATGTTTTGTCTACCAAGATTATCTTTACAAATTAGCATAACATTTGTTACTTTTGAGACCAAAATACAATCTGCAGCAGTAAAAAGCTAACACGATAAACAGACTACGGTATGGTCGCTCGATATCAACATCACCACCAAGTAGGGCAGGGCGATATATATTGCGATTCACGCTAATTATACATGTCTAAATCGATTCAGAAATCGAGTCGATGTTTTATGCACAGCTCTTCCCTGAACTACGGCTGTTTGATCAGAAGGAAGTACTAGTCAATCTAAAATCACTAAGAGATTGAGTCGTTTATAATGTGTATTTGAAAAAGCAACACTCGTCTTAGTCGTCTATCATCACTACTATAAATCAACTTTATTACCATGAAAATACCTAAAAAAGGTTTGAAGAACAGCCATAGAATATGACCAGTTCCTGGAACTTATTGTTCTTCTTCTGTTTCCCATTATCGGATGTTATGCGCAAGAGCACCCTCTGGCTTTCGGATGTGGCGGCATTTAACCATAAGTCATTGAGAAACTGAGAGCATAAGAATCGTATGATATATCACCCAGCCCCACCACAAAGCCTCCGACAAGTCTTCGAAAATCTGTTAAAAAAATGTTGCCTGGTAAGTAACTACTCCATGAATGAATTTGAATCTTCATTTTAAAAGATTTGGGCCCATGCTGAATTATTTGTGAGCTTTATACGCACGATGATATCTTACGTCGCCACCATAGGAAGTGGTCCCTTTTAACAACTTGTAAGCAACCGCCGTTTTAAGGCACAATCACAAGCGGGTTATAGTTTGTGAGTTTTATGTCATAGAATAAAGCTTGAAAATGATAAGAGGTTTTGTTTACCACAGACCTTATTTCGGGGGATTTACCAGATAACCCATTCAAAAAACCCATAGACTTTGAGTCGATGGAACCAGTAGTCCTAAAATGCGAGCTCGCTTCCGGGTTTTACATACAAAAATACGTCATCTCTGAGCCTCCCTATCAAGGAATGTCACTCCTGCTCTTTCGTCAGCTGTATGTTGCAACAGGACACCTTGGGTCGGGGCAATGACACCAGAAACTTGTAGATAAACTTGTAGACAACATTTCATGGTGGTCAGAGGTTTAATGCTCGGAGCTTTGGAGTGATCGTAATATGAATAACATGAGATCAGAGATTTATCCAAGAGAAAATTACAAATTTAAACTGCTACACTGGGCTTCGGTTCCACTACACTAGGCAGTGCTGGGATTGGCCACCTCCTGATCTAATTCGCACAAACCCTGAGGCACACATTCACAAAGACTGCTTCTACAGGCTCGTGCGGTACGAGTGATGGGTCAGATGCCACCTGATAAAGACAGACACCAGAACTAAAGCCAGACGAGATTGTGATGATTATGAACATCAAAAGTGAAACAAACCGCATGCAGGTTACTTTATAATCAGCCAAGTTTGATCGTATTGAAACCAACCAAAAGTGTGAATCATCATCACCCAACAGGTTTTGATCATTTTTCAAACCCAATATGAAAAGAAAGCCAAATTATATTGAAAATAAGGACAATTAAACCTATTTTAGGATTATAAACATATTTTGACCACAATTCTCATTACTGTAATATTTTAGGACAAATCGTCTTTACTATTTCTTATTTTTATAAAGTCTCATGACGCTTCGGTAAAAAAAATATATATATAATTTTTTAGGGCTGTGAAATGATTAATTGTGATTAATTTCATACAAAATAAAAGTTTGTGTTTAAATAATAGTGTCTGTGCACTGTGCCTATTAATTTTTTATTTACGAAAACATAAATGCATATATAAGAAAAATATAAAGTATAACATTGAATAACCGTTTAGCTTATAATCAAACACATCTTGCCCCCCATTGACTCCCATAGTAGGAAAAATAACGTTATCTTTTTTTTGTACTGTTGAGAACACAAAAAGAAAAACATTTGGAAGAATCTAGCACAGCAAACAGTTCTGGGGCACTTTTGACAACCATTGTATTTTTTTCTGTGTAAACAAAATACCAACACCAGAAACTAAATGAAACAAACAAAACATTTGAAATTACTTTTGAAAAATAATATAGACATAACAGAAAACTCCTTCACTGCTGCCATGGATTCACATGTTTTGGGTGTTATTTTCAAACTTTACGATCACAAGTTCTAATCGTATGGGATCTGAACCGTGCGAACAGGATACAGTCCTTCTCTCGCTTTGAATTTGTATTCACAAAGTAAAGATGCTACAAATACCACAAAACACATTTTTCCAGTTTCAAACTGATTTCATCATACATCACATGCTCAAGAGCGCCAGAAACTATGAATAAACAACACTTAAAATAACTTGCTAGAAATAAAACCACATTAACGCATAAGTAGAGCCCAGAAGAGGGTGGAGGCTTCCGTCTGGTATCGGTTGCTCTGAAAGACGTCCCGTTTTACGTCTTGGCATTGCTTTGACATTCTCTAGAGTTGAGATACATGTGTCAATGTGACCCCACCTCTGTAATTAAAGACGTCTCGCATAGGCCTAATGTCAGCATCTCTACCGGACTACACAATTAGTCAAAACATAAACTCGTGTTGCTGTGCACGACCATGCAAAAACCCACACCCTTCACATAAACCAATATCAACCCTTTTCCAAATTCACAAACACACTATAAGGGGATGTTTGGTAAGTGAGGAACAAAAATTGAGAAAGAAAGAGACACAGCCAATGGCTGCCGGATGGAATTCTGGGCTA
The DNA here is from genome assembly GCA_008369825.1 of Triplophysa tibetana. Classification (NCBI taxonomy): domain Eukaryota; kingdom Metazoa; phylum Chordata; class Actinopteri; order Cypriniformes; family Nemacheilidae; genus Triplophysa; species Triplophysa tibetana. The sequence continues at coordinate 3,098,077 of CM017907.1, forward strand.
GATATTTGGCTTGTCGCCTAGCATGTTAAGTACTGGAGGTGAGACTTAAACAGAGACGTATAACACTGCTCAGCGCAACAAATGAAAAGAGTTGAACAGCCACGGATGAGCGCAGCAAGCGGCCGCAGATATGAAGGAATGCGGCAATGATTGTCAATGTGAACAAACCTGCATTACATCCATGAGCGAGCAGCAATTTTGGTCGGATCAGAGACTCCTGCATTAATACTTACGATGTCACTACAAGTCTGCGCTTGTGAGCTTGATCATGTACGAAGGCTATAACCGCTTCTCAATGTGACTATTTAATATGCTGAGATGCATTGCGGGCAGACATTACTAATAGCAGAAATAACAAAACAGTTAGACTCTGAAAGAGAAAATATAATACATGTTCAAGCAATATTATCCGGACCTTTAATAAGCCCAAAACACCAAGGAACAAGAATGATTTGAAATCTGAGATTTCTACTATATCGTTCAAGTTTAAAGGGATACTTCACCCAAAAATGATAATTCTGTGATCATTGACACAAATGTCTTTGTTCTGATGAACACAGAGAAAGATATTTGGAAGACTGCTTAAACCAAAAAGATTTTGCCCCCCATTGACTCCCATAGTAGGAAAAACAACATTTTGTTCTGTTGAACACATAAAAAGACATTTTGAATAATGTAGGACAGCAAACAGTTCCGGGGTACTTTCGACTACCATTGTATTATTTCCAACTATGGTAGTAAATGGGGGGCAAAATCTGTCTGGCTTTAAGCATGCTTACAAAAGTCAGTATCAGTGTTCATCATAACAATTTTTTGGTATAAGGGGTAATTCTCACTAGTTGCTATTAGCATCTCTATTATTGGCATATTGACTGTTTATAAAGCACATATTCTGCATAACCATATTTTACATCTAATCCTACCCAATACCTACACTTAACATCTATCTTTATAACTAATAATAAGCAACAAATTAAGAGTTAATTGGGAAAAAAGTTGCAGTTATTGGTTTGTTAAGAGCGTTGATTTACCCCAATACTGAAGTGAGACCAGAAATGTATACAGATTTGGAACGACTCAAAGGTAAGTAAATGATGACAGAATTTACTTTTTGCTGAAGCATCCCTTTAAGATGATTTGTACAAAGGTGTGGCATTATATAATTTTATAGAACCAGATCCCATGAGGTTTTATTTCCTGTCTTGACTCATTTCCTGTTAAAACTGGACATTTGGGTCGAACATATCTAAAGGGCTTGTCTCTTTTTTGAACAGCCAATGGAATTTACCCATGGGACAGTTATCATCCATAATTTGCTTCTGCTAGTCGGAGGCATGTGCCATTAGGGAAAAGGGAATTCGCATTCAACAGAGACAAAAATGTAAATACCCCCAAGTACCAGACAAGTCACAATGTTCCTATAAAACAGAGAAACTGTGAGATCAAAATTTATTTTTTGTTATTTCTGTTAATATGGACAGCAGGGTAACGGACAAAACTAAAACAAAAAACAAGAAATACTATGCAATACTAAAAAAATCCTTTATCCATATCCGATTGTAATGTATTATTCCAACGTCAATGTCTAATTTAATAATAAGAAAAAGCCTTTTCAAATTCTTCAAACCCTGCTTTCGTTTTCTTTTTGTCAATTATCAACAAATCACAGCAATGTATTATGTTTGCATATTGTATGTTGTGTATAAGCATGCTAGTGTCCGCAACACCTTACCTATAATTTTATCTGTGTGTTACATCACTTTCAAACAACTTCGCATTATAAAAACACACTTTATCCACATTGACCATATCTTGCAGTGCATGGAAACAGTCTTAACATGGTTAATTATTAACTTTTGCTCCTTCCATGTATGTAACAAAACTTCGCAAAACAACGGCAACTACAAGTAAATCGCTTTTTTTATGTAAATCGTTTTAAATGGACACATTATGTATCAAGCTTTCACGAGTTGAATAAACTATAGAAACAGTAAAAAAAAGTGCAGGAAACTTGATCAAAACAATACAATCCAATAGAAATATGTTTTACCATAACAGGCGCGCGATGAAATATCAAAAGCGTTTTGGATAAAATGAGAAGAAAACCTCTTATTGAAGCAGCGATCTTGACTGTAGCTCAATGGCCCACCCAAGCCAAACCGTATTTTTAAAAGTCTAAAAACGGCTGAATTCGCAACTATTCGTTATTCTGCTCGTGACTTACAGCTGTCAGAACCCTTCACAATGACAACTTACCTTGTAAACAATCCCATCTTCCCCGCAGACCCTCTGTGCTCGTGTGCGGTCTCATTCCCCTTTAAAACAATACAGCGCGAGCCGACAGGCATAGGTGATGTCATCTCTTTGGGCTTTAGAGTTTGCGTGAGTGCGCATGGGCGAACCAATCTGGCGCAGGGTTACATGGGAGATGTAGTGATTGTGCAGAAATGGACGAGAACGTGAAAAAAACGCACTGGGATTTCATCTAATGCGTATGAAGTTACTTATAATGTCGTTGCACTGCATACCACAATAGAAGAAAGCATTTGGCATTCATTTCAATGAGAAATGACAAGCAAAATGTGAGCAAAATTGTTAGTTTGTAAGGTTTTCACATATACACAGAGGTGTACTAAGTAAATTTACCTGAGTACTGTCTTTGAGTACACCTTTTGAATATCTGTACTTTACCCGAGTATTATTTTTTCTACTTTTACTTCACTACATTTGAAAGACAAATATCTTATATTAATCAACTACATATATAAAAAGGTCCAAAATAGAAAGTCGTTTCTATGTAGCTGGTATTGTTTGGGGGGAGTTTATCTGGCTTGCGGTCTGCCAGGACCTTTCACTGTTGCCAAGTATTTATTGAATGGTCATTTGGATGATTATTTTACACAAATCTGGCAACCTTGGGATCTTCCCCGCTAAACTGATGTAAAAGTCGGCGCTACTACACCGCTGAAAGTGCTCTGAAAAGGGGACTAGAACAATAAAAGACGAAAGAGACACATGCTAAAGTGTGGTGTCATCATCTGTGTGTTCAGCTATGTGTGATGCACTGTTTAGAACCAGCGGTACGATCAATCCATCAATCAAAGAAACATTGTTGCGCGCGGGTGCGTCTCAACTTCTGCTGCTATATCATTTAACCACAACCTCTCCGTGGGGTCAATGTGACCCCAATAAATCTTTCCTTGTTTAAAAAAATGGATCCATTGATCTGAGTGGAATAAGATTTTGTGACTTTTCTACATTTCCTATCTATGTTCACATTAAAAAACTGGGCTTGATTCGGTTCTTCTGAAGATACAGTATTTAAAAAAAGTCATAAATCTGGTATTTGGGGTCAATATGACCCCAGTTTAAATTGAATGGGAAATGCGAAAAAAAAAACATTTGTAAAACACAAAAGTTCTATAAATCCGGCATATATCTAAAATGTCCATACAGAAACGAAGGCCTGGTACTAGACTACATATGCTATGTAGAAAAGACGTTCGCAAACACTCCATAGACGTCATGATTTTTATACTGTACAAAACGGTACATTCTATTCCCTAAACCTTACCATCGCAGAAAACTTTGGCTTTTTCCTTTCAATCATCAGTTATATTATCAGTTAGTATGTTTTTTGCGATTTAGTCTACGATGACACAGGAAGTGTGTTTACATTGTTATACAAACCATGTTCAGGCACTTACATACACACACTTCCGCAAAATCACAAAGCTGACAATTCGAAATGCCCTTACACTCCCACGCACACACACTTTTTTTTCTCTCTCACACACACATACACGCACCCACAAAAACACACACTAACACACACCACAACAGGGGCCAGTGAGATCTTCAGCAGCACGAGTTACAAAGCTTACATTCGATTTGACTATTTGAAAGAATATTGATTTTTAACCTATTTTCTAACATTTATATATACATAAATTCACTAAATGTATCAAAAAGGTGTGATACCAGCAGTTGGGCAAATCCAGTAAATGAATGGCTCTCTATGGCCCTCCACTGGTCAAAATAATTAATTGTATTACTGTTATCCTTTTAGGTTTATCTCTAATTTTTTACAATTACTTCATCAATTGTTGGGGTAATACTTACCCCCCCCCCCCCCCCCAAAATATTAGTAGTGCAAACAGGAAACGAGGAACACATGAGGTTTAAAACCATTCCGAAAATGAATGATGTTTTTAATGAAGTAACTATAGTTGGAGTATTCCTGCTGAAATAAAAACAATAGAAAATGTAATGGATTTTACGGTTATAATTGGAATTGTATTGTATGGATACTTGTTGTTTACTTGTGTGTAATGGATGCTATTGGTGGGATGGTAAATCCAATTGTGATGACCCAAAACACACAAAAAAGAGGATCTTAATAGAAAAATCGAATTCTAATTCACAAACGCATTGGGTTTTTTCCATCTGGGATGACATTTGCAGTATAACCACAGTATTCAGGGAAGGACTGGCCATCTGGCGTTCGGCCTGACCATGCCACCCCCCCAACCCCCCGTCGACAGAAATGGTGGAGGGCTGATGTGGGCAAAAAAGATTTTTCTTCTCAGTCCAGCCCAGACATTATCCACAAATGTATCAAGAACTCATACTCTAATTAAGCTACTTTAAGTAAACCACGGTAACTAAAAATACAATAGTTTCATTAGGGTAGCTATAGTTTATGTTCGTAGTTTAAGTATGGTAATACAAATGGTAGAAAATCCAACAAACACGTGGCTTCCACACTTTACTATGTATACAAGAACCTTACTTACTTTCCAAATGGCTACTGTAAAGTATTGTAATTCTTTGTTCTTGTAATCTACAATTCTGTTTCATATCTGTCGTACTGCCATGTTGGTCGGAACTGCACCCAAGTTTTTCATCTACTGTTGTTGTATATGGTTGAGTGACAATATCTAAACTATACATATACAGTATGTAAGGTGTAGCTCACGTCAAAATTTGCCCCCATTGACTTTAAATAGTAGGAATAAGAATTACAATGGAATGTCAATGGACACAAATTTTGAAGTGAACTGCTCATTTAATGCCACCCATACTGTGAGCCATAGGCGTCGATTTGCGTAGGGACGGTATAAATATGCTGGGAAAAATTGGTAACCCAACCAGTATGCAGGGAACACCAATTTGTCCCTATACCAATATTTTCGACCAAACAATTTACATTTATATATAACCACTGATGCCATCTCATGTGTTTTCTACTTAACAATTATTTCTGTAGCTCAGTGGTTGTGGGTTCGAACACAGGGGATTGCACTTACCTATGTAAAAATGTATAGGATAATGAAAAGTAATGTTATCTCTTTGTCTGCAATGAGTCCTGCCTCTGCTCACGTCGCTAACGGTTGGCTTTGATTTTTTAGGTCTCGCCTTTCTAACCCAGGTCGCAGGCTTGTTCGACTTGATGCGGCGCCCCAAGATCTGACATGCGGATAACATCTAAGTACCGCGAGAACGATTCGAAGCAGAACTTGTTATGGTTTTTCGAATGGCTCTCGCGGTACTTTGATGTTATCTGCATGTCAGATGTTGCGGCGCCGAATCAAGTGTTACGTGGGCAGCTTTCGTTTGAACGAAACTCAAAAGCTGTCAACACGATGCAATGTGCACGTTTATTCAGGCAAACGGTAAGGGGGAAAAATCTTAACAACAATTTTTTGACAAAATATGCAACAAGACGTCACATATTGAGTCAAGGACAGTGATGTCCCAATGCATGACATGACATTTGACATGTGCCCTTAATAGTAAAAACTTAAAAATGCATGTTTTTGGGTAATCTAGTTATTTGCTCGTGTTTTCTGTGTGAGGGTGATGTTTTAGGAAACAACTTAATGTGAATCCTGAACAGAAGTGGAAAGTAACGAATTACATTTACTCGGGTATCTGTATGGATTTTGTGTACTTGCACTTTTTTAGCCTATCTTTTAAAATCTGTAATTTACTTGTACTTAAGTATGATTTGTGTGATGTATTGTACTTCGTTGTATTTAAAATCACACGCCTTCCTGAGTAAAAAAAGTGAAAACATTGCAAGAAACGCGACAGGAAATCACACCAGTGAATAATGAGCCCAGTTTGAGTTTGCGCCGAGACCAGAATAGCGATGGAGACGGAGAAGTTTAACTTCGGTATAGTGCACCTATCCTGAGCTGAAACCCTATCGAACTCATAGTACTGAAGACAATGAAGTAACCCTCTGGGCATATTTAAACAACCATTTCAGATTCAAGACAGGATAATGGACGCAGTGCAAACCTATGTAGACTCTACACTAGCTTAATTTAAATAAATATTGCTAATCTTACCTCTACATTAAGATAAGCAATATTTATTTAAATTAAGCTCGTACTCTTGTTGCATTGGTAAGAAGTTTGAACTGTATAGAAAAAGTTCAAACGACTTTGGTGCATAATGCTTTATAGGGATTTTGCGATATTATACCGATACCGGGAGAAATTCCCCACACTATAGGAATTAGTCTTCCCGCAATATAAACGATAAATTCTAGTTGATGACGTTTTTCTTTGTGAGACCCATTCATAGCTCATATGTGAAGCGAAAACGGGTATAACGGAGGGCGGACGTGAAGCTGAGAAAGAGTTTCCATTGAAAGCTCTAAATGTCCTTTAGGTTGGCACTGTAGATGCATGAGATTTAATGTTTAGTTCAACTTTCGTTTTATTTCATTCGTTTGTTAAGTATTCGTTGATAGTCATAATACTTTACACCACAACATTTAGTTTGGATTAAAGTATTTATTTAAACATTAGTTAGATGTTTTGCGCGCGTGCGCAAATTGTTTAAAATGATTTCGTGTCTGTTATATACAGGATGAACGGGGCTTCCCGTGCGCATCTCTCGCCCACATGTGCTGTGAGATGATAAGGTTCACACGGTTCATGAGAGAGATTGACAGCGTGATGCCATCGTTTCCACCAAACAATAGGCTAAATACAGTTTAGTTATGACATGATGTGTTTATTGAGCTTTAGTTAATTACATTTTTCTTTAATAAAACCTTTTGAAGTCGAATGTCACTATTATATTTTATATTTACAAAAATAATGTATATTTTAGGAGGAGATTTTGGGTGAACTATCCCTTTAAGTAAGAATCTGTCTTTACAACTTTTAAGTAAGGGAAGTCGTGTACTTCAGCCGCACCACTATACACTATTGAAAAGTGTTGTGGAGATGCTTTTTAGTTGTTAGTGTTGCCTGTTTATGTTATTGTTAGTCTCTAAAGACACCTGTAGACTTGAAATATATTTGCTGCATTCACAAAAAAAACCTCGGGACCAGTTAGTGTTGTAATGTGTGGTCTTTAGAGTCAAAATTAGTCAATACAACAAATAAGGCCATAATACACGTATTTAAGGGCAGCCGCAATGAACTAAGATTCGGGCACATCTTTTTTTTCTGTTTTGCTAGACTTTTTGAGTCATAAAAAACATTGCAGGACTCTCATGCAACTCATGCAACGGATGAACAAACACCTAGGAGTCTTGCCAAATATCGGGTGTTGTTTTAAATGAACAAAAGTGCACAATCAATCATCAGATTCATGTCAGAACCAAGCCTCTCTCTTGACAAGCCTCCTTGTAGTTAACAAGGAAATGGTAATTAATACACGTTATAATACTCCATTTACTTTTACAAATAATTAAATCACACATGTTAGTAGGATTAGTGTAAATGCATTAGAAATGCACACAGTATTATTTGTAGAGCTTCACAAAAGTATGCTTTGCTGTATACTAATTGTAGCATGGTCACTGAAATGCTAAGTTTTACTATCAATCATGCTCCATTAATATGCGGCGAAAAATATATAAGGTACATCTTGGCAGCCATTCAGCCTAATAGGAATTGGGGAAAGAGATCCATAGGATTTATTTAGGCAAAAAAATTAGGCCATAGACAGATTTACACAGGATTATGGGAAAGATTGTACATGGTGGGTAGTCTGGTGGAATTACAGACATGGCAACAGCTGGTGATGCAGATTGTGCCATGAGTCTACATTAACTCCAGAGCAGATTCTTATTCCCAAAATTACATTAGCAAAAATATTGCCTGTGTGTGCCCCTCATTTATTCCCAGTAGTCGGACTCATCTGAGTTCTTAACTCTCTGAACATGAGACAAGCATAAAAACCAAGATTTTAACGTAGAATTTGATATTAACTCAGAATGTTTATTGCATTGAAATATAATAACAGCCCACCAACCGACCATAACTCATAATTACGGAGTGCTTGATTTTTATGTCTCTTGAATTAAATTGATTTATTCTCCTGACAAAATGTTATTCACCCCATAGAACAGAATGAATCTAAGCCGTGTTTATACTTGTTGCAAGCATGGGTCAAACATTAACAGATCTTTTCTATCATTTTCGAGGATCAGAACATGACATCCAACCTGTCTACTTTATCACCATCTATCCTTCAACTATTTTGGTAACAGATTATATTATAAAAACTCACAGCACATACTGTTCCTTGGCTATAAACAAAAGCCTGGTTCTGATGTGAACGCCTCTTCAGAAGCCAAAACCTTTTACTTCAGTTCAATTGTAGCAGACTGCAGCCGTCATGTATGGAAGGATAGTCTTTTTAATGTATAGAGAACGTAGCACTTTTAGGGACTGGGCAGAGAGCATTAGAGGTGTGTAAATATTTAAGCTGCCCAAGTCTGCATATTGTTTCTAGAGGAGGAACGACCGGAAATCTGTGGTGTTTCTGACCTGCTCAAAAACAGACTTGCTCTTTACCAGTAGGCCTATTCAGTCCTTAAATCAAATTGCATCATTGACAAAACAAACATTGGAAATATAAAATACAAGATAGGACATGTTACAAGTTCCTTCTAATCAAAGAATAAGGGCGTACTTTCTTTATGAAGTGTACCATTATAAACAACAGTACTGGCCAAATTAACCACCTGAGCTCAAGGAAAACTTGAGGCATGGCGGCTTGCATCTTACTCTCTGTTAAATCGTTTGTATTCAAGAAAATGTTGAGGACAACGTCAAAGCATGGATTTCACGTGGTCACACCACTACTGGAAAGCCTGGGAATGTCCAAGCGACTGGGGACCACCACCGTGTATATGAAGATGGAGAACTCACAGCCCACCGGCTCCTTCAAAATCCGCGGAGTTGGATATATGTGCCAAAATGTAAGAAATATATACAAAATAAAATTGTTCCGTTTAAAAAAAGGGGCAAAAATTTTACAGTTAGGCGTAAATTCTTGGTTGATTCCCTTGTATATGTCATTTCTTTCCAATAGAGTTCAAACGAGTTAAAGTGAATAAAACATGTCATCTGCTATAATAACAAATGTGGGAGTACCTCAGGGTTGTGTCAGGTCCGCCATACTTTTCATGTTGAATGATTCAGACAGTCCTGGGCAGTGTTGGGTGTAACTAGTTACTAAGTAATTAGTTACTGTAATTTAATTACTTTTCCCTTGAAAAAGTAAAGTAAGGGATTGCTCATATGTTTCCTGTTACTTTTGATGTATTTAAACTAAATACTTTGGGAAATATATGCGTGTGCAATAGTGTAATTGACATCAAAATTCAAAGTCTAACTTTAAAATCTGTACTTTAATGTATAATTCTCACATTTGTAATACTTTGGTCAGTTAATAATATTATTTATTTGAATGAATTAGATAAGCCGTTTCATGTCTATCCTTGAATCACTTAACTAATCAAGGTTGATGTAGGATATAGAAAGTAATTAGTAATGAGTAACTAAATACTTTTTGGACAGAGTTATTTGGACAGTAATCTTAACTACAATATTGAATATGTAATGAGTAACTAGTAATTAATTACTTTTTCAGAGTAATTTACCCAACACTGGTCCTGGGATACGTCAACAAGGGGTGTCTACATTGGTGGAATGGTGCGAGAATAATAAGGCTTATATCAATAGTAGTAACACCGAAGAAATCATTTTTGGTTCTATGTCTGACACTAACCCACTGCCAGTTGTTATCTTAAGGAAAAAAGTTAAGTACTTAGGTGTAATGATAGATCATCAATTATCTCTGAAAGATCCCATTGATGCTCTTTGTAACAGAACAAAGCAGAGAATCTACCTTCTCGACGTCTTGAGTCCTTTGGAGTGAGAACACAGAGCCTCCTACTATTTTTGGGGTCTGTGATTATGAGAAAAATGCAGTATTGTATCTCTACACGGTATAAAAGTTTATCTGTTACTTTAAAAATATAAAAAGAATTAAATCAAATAAAGATCTGCTCAAGGATTATGGGTCAATCTGCAGGGAAGTTATAATTCAGCCTATTGTAACAATTCGATAAGGCTAGCAAATAAAATAATTCTAACCATGTTTTATAGAAGGAATTTGAATTATCACCATCAAATAGGAGTTCCAAGGTTCAACAAAGTGAGGTTTAAACACTCGTTTGTATACCGAGTATTAGGGTTGAACAAGATATCCAATCAAAATTCAATTGTTTAAAATATGCGATGGAAGTATTGGTGTTTGTGTGAAGTGTTAGGCTACGTGATGTTATATTGTTGTAAATTAGTATGAGATTGTTAAGTGTATGTCAGATGTTTTGTAGATTTTGTGCAGATATGGTATTGTGATTGTCAGACGAGTCAAATTTCAGACTTGTCTGACAAGTATTTTATCAAATCATAAACAAAAACCTTCTGGCTCTTAAGCGTTTTGACAACTGTGACCCTGCTTAAGTCATTTTTGTGTGATTTGCTTTTTCTAAAATCAGTCTACATAAGAGCAATGAGCCTCATTCGTGATTCATGAAACAGGAGCAGAACGATATTTTGTGTAAATTGTTCGTTTTGACGTAAATTTTCGTATTCTTTTGACGTAAATTTTCTTCTTCGTGAATATACATATTTACTCTCGATATATTTACGAATGTTTCATGAATGAGGCACATTATGTGAAAACACAACCTCGATATGTTTTATATTTAGTATGCCATGTTTAAGATTATGTTTGAAATCAAACTTTGATGCACCTTACCTAAGACAGGGGTTTTCAAACTCCTCAGCATTACCAGAACTTTTTTTTGATAAAAGTGTATAGTCCTATATGTCTTTATAAGTCTTCACGTCTTCTTTATTTGCTCCCCGCATACTCTTTAGAACGTTCTTCATAAACCTTTCATTAAAAGACCACGAAACTCACAGTAAAATAGAATAAATACAGTAAAATGAATTTGAAAATTCTCCTCTTTCATTCAACATTACTCTAACTGGACATTGCTTTTAGAATATCGCATTTATTTTTAAACATGTTTCTTTATACTGTACATACAAAAATAGTTTGATATGTATTTTCGGATGAGGGTCCTTCACATTAGGTTCATCACATTTGGGGGTCCTTGACATTATTAACTCCTGACCTAAGAGACCACATCTGGGCTTCTGTAGGCTTATTGTTGCATGACGTTGACGTATTCGAATAAAAGCACTGTAGTGCAAGTATATAAACGTTATGTCACTTTTATAACAGTAATCAGATAATATAATTCCACTGTCGTTACTAATAATAAAAATTGGGTTACAATTTAGACACGAATACGTGTACTGTCCTATTACAAACTTGACCCCTAGAGATCCATTACAGAAGAGATGCATATTATTAGCAATTCAAACCTCCATGAAAACGAATCTTTTTTCTTTTTACAAGATTGCAAATGTATCCAAGACAGCCGGTGTAATATGTTCTTCTGGTGAGTAAAACTAACTTAAAACCAAACTGATTTCCCAAAACTTCTTTTTCCAAAGCACATTTCTAGACTTTTACTCTCTCTCTGTACAGGTGGTAATGCTGGTATGGCCGCAGCATATGCAGCAAGAAAACGTAACCTTCCGGCTACTATTGTCTTGCCTTCTGTGACGCCTGATCTAGTATTACATAAACTTAAGGACCAGGGAGCTACGGTCAAAGTTGCGGGCAAGGCAAGAGCCTCAGTTTATCAAGCATGCCTTATTCCTCAATGTAAATCAGGTCTGTATGACACAACAGATCTTTATGTGATGTGATGTGGTGTTGTAGGTTTGGGATGATGCAAATGCTGAGGCCCTGCGATTGGCCGAAAGTGAAGGTCTTACTATAGTACATTCATTTAACCATCCTCTGGTCTGGTAAGTTTATACTTGCATGAAGAAGTATGTTAAAAACATTTTTCTCTCTGTTTCACTCCGACTTCCATTTCACATCGACTTCGAGTGGTGGAGAGTGATCGGCACTATTTAAACCAGCTATGTTTCACTCTGGGTTATTTTCATGCTAAACATCTATTAGTTTCTGAAATGAGTTGACCTGTCCTCTAGGAAAGGTCATGCCAGTATTGTGCATGAACTCAAAGCCTCCTTACCATCCAAACCTGGAGCTATAGTGCTGACTGTGGGAGGTGGAGGTCTGTTTTGTGGGGTGATGGAGGGCTTGGATGACGTGGGTTGGGCAGGTGTCCCTGTCCTCTGTATGGAGACTGTAGGTGCGGACTGTTTTAATGCTGCAGTCAAAGCTGGAGACCTGGTTACACTGCCGGACATTACAAGGTATAAACCATCAAAAATATCTATTAGAATTTATAAATATAGCTTACACGCTACACAGTTTCTATAATTCATACTGTGTGTGAAATGCTTAGTAAGGCAACAAGTTTGGGATCGAAAACAGCAATCCAGAAGGCGTTTGAGTACAGCAAGCGCTCCACAGTCATCTCAGAGGTGGTAACAGATCTACAAGCCCTGGAGGCAATTGAACTATTCCTGGGTAAACCTGTTGTTTTGGTTTTGAATACAGCATCTTTAAATCTTTCATTTTTAAAAGACTTTGTATTTGTGTAGACGAGGAGCGTGTGCTGGTGGAGATGGCCTGCAGAGCCGCTCTTGCTGCAGTGTACAGTGGTGTTATCCAGAGACTGCAGGAGGAGGGACGACTTCCTAAACCGCTTGGTCCGCTGGTGATGATCGTGTGTGGGGGTGGTGGCATAAACCTGCCTCTGCTTCAGAACCTACAGACTGTTATAAGAAAATAATCAAGAGAATATTTATCATATCATTTCTATCAAAACTTCAATCTGTCTCCATATAAAATGCTTTAAAACACGTCTAGTTATTTTGAAAGCTGTTTTAAAGGGAGCTCATCCGGAGATGACGGTCATCATTTACTCAATCTCAAAAAGTTTTAAACCTACAAAACTTGTTGTTCTGCTGAACAGGATGAAAAGTTATTTGGAAGACGTTTGTGAGCAAGCAATTGTGGGACACTATTCACTTCCAGAGTGGGAAAACATACTTTGGTAGTCGATAGTGGCCCAGAACTGTTTCGTTTCCCACATTCTTCAAAATATCTTATTTTGTGCTCGGAAGAACATAGAAATTCATATAGGTTTGGAACAACTCGAGGGGGAGTAAATGGAGACAGAATTTCATTTTTGAGAGAACTGTTCCTTTAAGCAAGTGAGAAGATAGACTCAGGTTGACATCTTCGGCTTGTGTGTGACAATTTCTTAAATAAAAAAAAATTGCGCAACAAATTGTTTGTGAATTTTGTGACTCAGCTGCACGTAAAGAAAAATCATTTTTGAGCGAACGATTCCTTTTTAAAAGGAGAACAAAAATATGAAATTCTCAGAATCCATTTCATGTCATTTGTATATTATTGCATTGTTCATTCATTAAAGAAATGCTCTTTAAAGTTGAGTTTTGTTTAAGTCAGACTCGACCGTCAAAGCACGGACTGAGGTCATTTCTTGAATCTATCCTTGGATTTTTCTGTGAGAAGCTCATTTTAAAATTTGTATACAAAAAAGTATTAAAATACGATTTGAATTTCTCATTACTTTTGGCCAAACACAGTTCAATATATATTGAGAGCACAAACATCAGTACCATCTGCTCGCTACATCAGCATGATGATATTTTATTAAAGCAGTCGTTTCAGAACATACAAAGTTATCCTAAAAACAACAGAACTTGGGAAAATTTAGAAACAAAAGTAAAGCAGAATATCCAAATCATTCAGTGTAAATGTGCTACTACATCTCAAAGCAAATGCTTCAACATACTGTAAACTTTAATAGATAAGTTTGTATAGATATGACAGATTATATGATTCTTCTGATTATTTCCGTATAACTGCCCGCAGGTGCTGAAGCTGAGCCAGGTTAACACTTCCACCCCCGCACACGATCATCACCAGCGGACCAAGCAGTTTAGGAAGTCGTCCCTCCTCCTGCAGTCTCTGGATAACACCACTGTACACTGCAGCCAGAGCGGCTCCGCAAGCCAACTCCACCAGCACACGCTCCTCGTCTACATACGTACATACAAAGTATTGCGAAATGAACAAGAATAATTTAATTATTGAATGCTTTGTGCTATAAATCCAAACAGTAAGCTTACCCAGGAATAGTTCTATTGCCTCCAGGGCTTGTACATCTGTAACCACCTCTGAGATGACCGTGGAGCGCTTGCTGTACTCAAACGCCTGCTGGCATGCCGTCTTCGCTCCCAAACACGTCGCTTGACTAGCAACCGATACGAATTACAGCAATACTTCTTAAATGTGTGTTGAAAACTTTTCCAAAAGTTCTGAAGTTTATACCTTGTAATGTCCGGCAGTGTAACCAGGTCTCCAGCTTTGACTGCGGCATTAAAACAGTCCGCACCTACAGTCTCCATACAGAGGACAGGAACACCTTCCCAACCCATGTCATCCAAGCCCTCCATCACCCCACAAAACAGACCTCCACCTCCCACAGACAGCACTATAGCTCCAGGTTTGGATGGTAAGGAGGTTTTGAGTTCATGCACAATACTGGCATGACCTTTCCTAGAGGACAGATTTCAGAAACAAGTTCTCCACATAATGACATCACTATTATCTTCTTGACTTTATCCAACAATAATGTCATCCCTTTGATTTAATCTATTGGATTGTTTTTATTAATTGTAATAAAAGAACAAGCAGAACACAATAAGCACCTCAAAAAACTAGTCTCATAGACTATATGAGACTAATTTTTCATTGCACTTATGCTTTTTGCTGCTTCAATTCTTTCCATTATTTATCTCATCTGCTAAATGACTAAATGTAAATGTATTGATTTCACTGTCCATAAAAACATTTTTTTACCAGATTTTAATAGCTAATGGCTCTGTTTTGCGACTTATTTTTGTAAAGATCCTTATACTCACCAGACCAAAGGATGGTTGAAAGGATGTATTACACTAAGCCCTTCACTTTCAGCCATTCGCAGGGCCTCAGCATTTGCATCATCCCATACCTACAACACCACATCACATAAAGATATGTTTTGCATACGGACCTGGTTTAAAAAGGCATGCAGGATATGAGACTCTTGCCTTGCCCGCAACTTTAACCGTAGCTCCCTGGTCTTTAAGTTTCTCTACTACCAGATGAGGAGTCGTGGACGGCAAAACAATAGTAGCAGGAAGGTGAAGTTTTCTAGCTGCATATGCTGTGGCCATACCAGCATTACCACCTGTACAGAGAGAGTAAGTTAAAACTAATATTACGAAATGCACATTTTGTGCCGGTCCAAAGATGTTATCCCGTAGCGTTATTCCTTGACACCTATTGCATTGAGGTACAATTTTTAGTAAAGCAGCTTTGTGAAAATCATCATAGAAATCTGTTTAAATGTTTATTTATTTGAATAATATATTATTTAATATTATTTAAGTGAAATAAAGTTAGGCGGTCTATTTGCACTTACCAGAAGAACAAATCACACCAGCCGACTTGGTTGAATTTGTAACCTTATTAAAATAAAAGCACACCTTTGTTACAATTAGATTCAGCAACCATTACACTCAAATGGCGCTAGGGGGCAGTGCAAACGCACTTGAAAGCATTGGTGACCATTTTTCTAACGTATACAGTAATATTCAGTGTCGTTTTATGTCATTCAGTGCTGCAATCATTGCGGGAAATCATCAAAGTGCATAAGTTTAAGAACCCAACTACTGTATTCCTACATTTTGACACATGTATCCTATCCCGCGGATTTTGAAGGAGCCAGTGGGCTGCGAGCTCTCCATCTTCAGATACACGGTGCTCCCGAGCCGCTTAGACATTCCCACGCTCTCCAGGAGCGGAGTGGCAACATGAAATCCTTCTTGTTTTGACATCGTTCGCAAAAACAAATATCTATATTTGCAAACAGTAAGAAGGGCGGAAGAGACGACCGTGAGAGTCGTACGGTACATTGTCCAAACATATGTCTGCTTTTAGTATGGTGGTTACTCACCTATTCCGTTGCGGTTGTGTCTGATTCTGGCGAACTCTCGTTGTCTAGAAGTTCAAAGTTCGTGTGCTGACAATAAAGTAATCGAGTACTAATGTGTAAGTGTCAGAAAATACACACTGTACGCTTGCTAGATGGTGTAATAAATAAGGGAAGTTATTCATTTACAGCCACATGTAACGTTGCCGTCTAAGTGGAAAACGCAATTCTACGTAGACACTCTCGCGCCACAAGGGCGATATGGTAATATCACGGTATATACAATGTGGTATTAATTGAATACCATATTTATATACCGTAGTATATTGTATTGTATTTATTATATTAAAGTAAGAATAATTTAGTCTTTTTCAAAACACTGGCGCAAATGACCACAACTATAGATCTATATAAACTAGATCTAGTTTTTTCCATAAGAGTTATGAGAGCCGATGCAACCAATACACATTTTAACTATTTGACTTTATGTTTATTTTTTTATTTTGATACATTTCGTGTTAAATAACTGATAAAATTCCTTAGCGAAAAAATCCTTTTGATATTGTTTGTGCACTTAATCCTCGTAACGAAAGAGAATTTTAGTATTGATGTTTTAAATTGCTGTGAAAAATACAACATGCGAGTTTGTGCCAATGTGGAAATTTTAATTGTTCACATTTACATGACAAGTTGCATTAATCATATGGCAGCACACATACTAGGCAGTCTTGCCTGTTTTGACAACCCTCGACAGTAAGAATTTCATTTTTTAAATCTTAGTTAAATAAACAATCCTTAAATGGGAAAAAGTCATGTAGCTCAAAAAATTGCCTAACTTATGGAAGCATACAGGATTATGTGAAATGTTGTCAATATCCCCTTGTTTGATGGAAAGATCGCCACTGCAATACTTTTATACGGCATAACTTTTCTGTCAACATCCTTCAAAAACGTACGACTACACAACTTTACCTCCTCGGGCACACATAATCCTCCATATACAAAAATATTCACATTTGCAGACAAGGCCACTTCCTTATCCAACAGTAGCTTGACCAGCCTCAAGGTCTCTTTGTAATCACTTTCTAGCATTTTCCTTCCTTTCTTCTGAATCAGCAACTTCCTAACCATGGGAAATGAAAGATCCCTGCCTTTGGTTTTCTCTCCACCTGATAATAACCAAAGAGCACATACCCTTGAATCCTCGACTGCACACGAACCCTTATCATCACATTCACGTCCTAATAACGACCACATCCTGCTCTCATACATCCGCACACACATACGGACCGCTCAGGAGGTTAACGCTCTGGGAGAGGACAGAAAAGCTACCAGTCCAGGGACACTGCAAAAACAACACATCAAAGTGACGAATAAAATCCGGGATGCAAATGGAAGACCGCTGAATTCCCCGCTCTCAGGCAAATCCGTCTTTTCCGGCTCCAGACGTGCTCCATCATCTTGTGACCTCTGTGGGCTCTGTGTTGTGGTGAAGGGCAAAGACGGGGCAGAGCTCCATCCTGCAGGTACATGCCAAGGGACAGCTTTGACTGTCCCTTTGCCATCTATGCCAAGGAACGTTGCCTGGGTTTGATCCTTGGGTAGAGCTATAACGGCAACAGAGAATAAAAATGATAAGTGAAAGCCTTCAAGCTTTCGAACAAAGTTCAAGCTGATAATGGAAGAGTAAGCATAATCACAGAAGTTATATTGTAATATTAAAACGCACAAGGTGCCGATCAAGAAATGGATGTGTACAACTGTCCTACCCCTAACAAGTTGCGCGGTACATAGCCCTCCTTGTCATTAAGCCTGGCCCACCACCACTCAGTCTCGCTGTCATCCCTGCGACTCATCACGGTAAGAGCGTTGCCTTCACGAAATGACAGCTCATCTGCACTCTGAGCTTCATAGTCCCATAGGGCATATACTGTTCCTTTATTCATCACCCCCAACTTCTCCTGCACACCTGAGAGAAATAGAGAAGCGATGGTTTCATTTACCCCTACTACACTGTGAACTCAACAATAAGTGTAACCAGAAAATATTTTGTTTATTACCGTATAGAAACTGTGAGCACTGGACGTAACCGTCCTCCATTTCTTCGCACTTGTCTGCGGCCCTTTCCACGTCGCTGATAGTAGTTGCAAAAATTGCAGCTCCGGACTCCACCAGAAGCTTGCAGAGGTGAACATTGTTGCATGAGGCTGCACAGTGAAGTGGCGTCCTAATCGTGCGATTAGAGAAAGTAACTTTAATAAATAGCTAGCATTATATCTTAAGCAATATTTTGGTAGTATTTATTATTGTAATACTATTAGTTTTCTCAAATTTAAGCATTTTACTTTGAGGTTAGATATTCAACTGTCCCTAATTAAGGCAAATCAGACGAAAGTGAGGTCACCTACCATCCATCACTATCCGCTGCATTGACATTGACTCCAAAGTCCAGCAGGAACTTTACAATATGGTGGTGACCTGCACATACTGAATTATGGAGAGGGGTAATACCCTCATCATTTGGAGTGCTGGGATTGTCCACCTAAAGAATGAGTCAAAAACACGCTGAGGATACAATGATTGACAAGCAACTTCAGAGTACTCTTTAAGTAATACACTTAGGAGCCGTTTTCCCGGACAGGGATTAGCTTTACCCCACCCCTTAGTCTTTCAGCAGAAACCATTATTCAAAGTTTAGTACAGATGCAAAATGTAACGCAATGTATGTTTAAGTGGTAAGTGGTAGCTGAACGGTACCTCGTAGATAATTCTTTGCACCAAATCAAACTCGCCCTCCAGAGATGCATCCAAAAGCAATGCAAGAGGATTGAACTTGACCCTCAGGCCATGACCTGTCCTCTCAGAGCCAGGCTTCTTCAAGTTGGTACGTTTGACCTGCAATATGAAAATGCATTTTAGTTTTCATTTTAGTTCAAAGATCCACAAGCAAATGAGAAAAGGATTCCTTGAGTAACTCAAACCTGTCAGTCAACAAATGAATTTGTGCAATATATAACATATGCTAATTGAGCTAGCCAACAGTGATTTCTAAATGATAACCTTCGTTCTGCGAAGCTCATTCAAATTAACTTCTACAAAGGCTACTCCAAATAAAGAGCATTTGCAGAATCTTGCAGAATAAGGGTTACTGTAGAAATGCCACCCTAGCCAACATGCTAAACTCACCGGTGATATACCAGACGGGGTGCCCGATAGCACAGTGGTCTCCTGCTCTGCAGAGTAATGAGGGTCTGGTATCGGGCTAGGTTGTGTGTCAGTTCCATTTGTGTGGTTGTTGTTATGATTGTCCTCAGGGGTGTCTGTAATAGCAAGACCTGAGGTATCAGCAGACTGAGTACCGACTGAGTCACCGACTGGATGTGTCAGCAGGTTTTCATTGGCATCAGCAGTAGGAGATACAGAAGTGGTGGTAGGAGGGTTTGGGATAGCCGGCTCTTCTGAAGGCCCAGCTAACATATTCGACTCTATAAAGTTCATATTAACAGGGTCCCCATCACCCAGGGATATAGCCATATAGCCAAGAGGACTGTCAGGCTGGAAAAAGGGTGTCCCAATCACTCCACCCTCAATGCCTCCTGCAAGGGTATTAAATCGCTGATATAGAAGCTTCTGGATGTTAGGTCCACTAGGTGCTTCAGGCTCTGTGATGGAGCTTCGCTTCTTTAGTGGCCGTGGTGCGTTGGATAATTTCCTTCTCAGCACCTCTAGATCTATGTCACTTTGGTAACGGAGAGGGGAATGAGCCACAGGGGTCAGTTTAGTGGGGCTGAGAGGGCGAGGGATATTGTCCACGCTAGGTGGAGGTAGGGGAGCGCTCTCTTGATCCACTTCTCTGTCCACCTCTTCTTTGGAGGTCTGCTGGTAGAGGGGAACTGGAGAAGGAGATGTGGAACCTGGTAGTACTGGTTTTCCATATACTAGAAAAACAAAGCAAATGTAGTAATGTACGAAAAGATACAATACATAATGTTCATTCATCTAAACCCTAACATCATTTACCAGCTTTGACAGTAGCTCTGCTACTGCTGGAGTAGTTTTTAATCGTAGGGTTCTGCAGGTACATGTTGTATATGGAGCTAGAGTTCATTGTGGCAGGACCCTTCCGTGGAGACTGGGGGCGAGACCCTCTGTCTGGTATAAATGGACGCACCGCCACAGCCAGAGGAGGCTCCGTCCTTTCACCTTGAGGGAAGAGGGATGATCCGGGAGATGGACTCGGAGGCACTGTTATCCGATGTTGTATCTGCTGTGAGGAGGAACCAGAGGCAGGGGGTGCTCTCTGCCAGCCTAAGGTGCCAGGAGCAGAGCGAGGCAAAGAGCTGGTGGCACAGACTGTGGAGTGGTGACCTGCACTGGGATACGTGCCATAGATGGGTGGAGGCTGCTTAGACAATGCCGTTACTGTCCCTAAAAGCTTAGGGGCTTCCTGGAAGGAGATGCAACCACGTGTTAAGCATGTGTAAGACTAAAGATTTCTTCCACAAGAAAACTACGTACTCCTTAATCTCACCTTGTCTGAGGTACCCATCTTGCTGGTGGGATCTTGACTTGTGTCCTTCCAGTCTGGAGGCTTCAGATGAACCCTGTTATTGCTGAAGGAGGGCCAGTTTGCATCATTAGCTGTGGGGAACACAGCAGTACACAGAATAAATTAGGCGTAAAGACACAGAAACGTATATGCTCTTTCTCGAGACAGCCTCATTATGGTGCAGACTGACCTGCTCACCGGGTCATTTAAGTAGGAGATGAATCTCAACTGGGACTACTCTCACATCTCTGACCCAGTGACATAAGAACACCTCTAATCAGGTGTTTCAGTGGGGTATATTTGTGTCCTGCTCTCAGCCCAGATCCATCTATCTTTGGTTTAAAGGGATTACTAAGCCTGCATGTCCAAGTCCGCTGCTCTGCTTGTCAGAGCCGCAGGCGATGACGCATGTTTATCCCATCCGGGTGACAGAAGCCCTGTCAAGCTAAGTGGCAAGGGGACTACGAAGTCCCACAAAGGAAAAATTTAGTGAAGCAAAAGATTACAGCAAATCAGAAAAAGGGGGTTCCTTTCTCTCTATGTGTCAAGTTCTTCCAGTGACGAACTATACTGAATACAGTGCTTTGTTAATTTTTTCTTGATGCTAGGCTGACATTTTCATGACCGCTTACAAAAATAAATGCTGTTACATAATGGCTCCTATTATTTCCACTGGTTAAGTCTAGTGTGTGATTCCTGTGGATCACACTGTAGTTATAGTCACCCTGTAGTTTTTATACGTCAATATAAAAATTATATATTTCCATTTGCATTTTGAAAAATATTAATGTAAATATTGTTCTTTTGTCTTAAATTTCAGTGCTGTACAAAAAACGCACAACCCCGTTTATGCTTTCTGATTTGAGGATTCCTCTGAAAGCCTGAACACTCACAGGAAGTACAGTTGGAGTCTGTGGGGCCCTCGGACCCCTCTCTAGGGTCTGAGGTTGACACCAGGGGGTCCACTATGATGTCTAAGTCTGAGACCTTCCATGGGCCTGCAGGCATCCTCACCCTTTCTTCGTCTGTACCGCCACCCCACATTCGTGACACAAAGGCATGACAAATACAGGAGGGGAAGAGAAAAGGATGTGACAGACGTGAGAAAATGGAAAATCGTGTTAATGATAAAGGTTGAAAAGAATAAATATAGACATTTTAGTGAGTAAAGATATGCTTCCGGAGCTCCTTTTTTGGATGAGATTTTCATCCAACTGTCCTGTTGGCATTATAATGTCAAGAATGACAAGTACTTGCTATTGTGGAAAATGAGAGAAGCATAGAAAGTTGAGCTGAGCTGAATGAGTGACTTTACGGTTGTGATAAGAAAGGAGTCAAGGAGGAGCTGTGTGGTTGATTTTGAATGATGGATACAAGATCAAGAGCTTCAAGGCTCCATTGATGATTTAACACATCTGTCATCTTTTTTGTGGTTGTTTTTCCTTGAACGGGGTCCTGGCTTCGACTAAACCCATTTGATCCTAATTGTCTTGTGATATAGATGTTTTTTGACATTAATATAAGATAAGCGAGGATGCTTCAGAATTCCTGTCCTTGCAGTCTTGGGAAACAGCATATGCAAGGGGTAGATGTCAGGAAAGTAGGTAAGACTGACCTGACTTCGAGCGAGCATGGTTGACTGTGGCGGTGAGACATTGCTGTTTCAAAGGATCTGGAGGTAAAGTGTAGCCTCCTTTCTGTCGCCCGGCCACCGGGACCTGGATGTATGGACAAACTGCTGCCACCCGCCCAGAGGTCCCTGACGTGGACTGAGGGGAGGGCGGGCCACTTATTCGGCCAAGCTGTAGAGAAGAGACATGTTCATTCAAACCCTCAAAGAACACCTCGAAAATATTGATTTAATTTTCACCTTTGCACTAAAGTATTCTGCAACCAGCAGGCGATATATGAACATATTGTGCTGTGTGGTTCTTAATGGTTTTGTGGAAACAATACACATCGAGCTTTGTTCGAAGAGTTTAATCAATTCGGGCTTGCATCTTTAAATTGCAGTTGCAATGCAGATAAAGGTCTGTTTGGTTTTACATGCCTCTGCTTTTTTCTTGTAGAGTCGCTCTCTCAGGTCCCCGATACGCTTATCCATCATGGTCACCTCCATGTTACGCTTGTTAAGCACATCCTTGTGTTGCTGTACCTTGCTGTTCTGTTCCTGGTTTAGCTTGTTCCGGATCTAAATGTTAAAACAGACATATGCGTCACACACTCCCGTACAGAACTGATATATATGTGATTATGTTTGCCGGAATATTTTACGGTCTCACAGAATTTTATGTTTATGCAACTCATATCTTTTGGCGATTGAAAACATGCTTGAGAATCTAAATATTTTATGCGATATCTCTCTGGGGCACAAACTGTACCACAAACAACTTCACAGAGAGGATTTGGACCACTGAAACAAGAAGTGTAGCTAAACCACATGAAAATCAAAGTCTTTCAAAAAATTCACAGGGGAAGAAAGTGATTTTTGATGAACAAAGAGCGTTATTTGATTTAAAAAAGGGTATTTTTTAATCGGTTTGTGTTTTACAATTGAATTCGGTGTACTTAAGATAAAATGGCATGACAGTATATTGTGTGCAATTTTGCAAAATCTTCTCCATAGAGAGTGAAGCAAACATATGCCACAAAAAATTCTAGTTTTGAGATTTATCTAAAGTAGTTGTACAAACTTGACAGTGTATGTGCAAGTTTACATATCATAGCACAGTACAACAAACTCTCAGAAAGTCTTTGATTTTTGTGTGACCCCCTCCTGTGGTTAGAGCATGGCACTAGCAATGCCAAAGTCATGGGTTCAATCCCAGGGGATTGCACATAGTCAGAAACAAGTGTAAAATACAATGTAATGTAAGTCCATTTGGATAAAAGCGTCTGACAAATGCATAAATGTAAATGTACAAACCTGCAGTTCCTGGTAAAGTTTACGGAGTTCCAGCGCAGCATTGGCGGTCACCGGTCCTCCCTGCAGGCCATTGAGACGTCCCCGTCGAAGACCGTCTAACTGCTGTGTGAGGTGATCTACCTTCAGCATTGCCGACTGCAGCTCTGACTGCTTTTCCTGGAACAAGCTGCTAACATGCTCGATTTCTGCAGCTGAAAGACACACATCACATTCCGATTATATAAATAAACTACCCGTTTAAGTGAACTCATGGGTTATTGTCCTTTGGCATCTGTGGATTTTTAGTGTGGGTGTGCGTGCAAGTGTATGGGCATGAGGTCCATCAAAAATCAAGGCTAGAGATTCCCACTCCTCAAGTTCACATAGCAAAACACAGCTCTCTGTAAATAGACTGTAAATTCAATTCAGTTTTACAAATGACAAAAATAAACAAAAGTTAGTATTAGTATTAGTATTAATAAAACAAGAGTCCATCTTTGCTCTTGATTGTTGACGGAGATTGCCTGGGCTGGAGCTGCGATGATCAGGTATGTCCAAGTTCTCGCATGGAAAATGGAAAGGAATGATATTGTGGTAGTTGTTTTTGTCTTTAAATGTCAAGATGGTTGGATTATCTCAAAGCTCTCCCACAGCCCATCCTGAATTCTTTGTATTAAAGTTTGTATGTTCCTACTGATCTACAGCCAGGAACACAAAGGGAGTGGATGGCGAACGCAGCTGGAGCAATGGATGGAATTCCATCGCACATGATAACATGCGAATAATTGATAAAAATAGCCTTTCTTTGTTCAAAGTTATCTTGTAAACATACCATCAGACAAACATAAAACTGTATTACATAAATATTTTTCGTGACATTGTTAGATCTCTTTGAGGTACTTTTATTCATGTGCCTTTACGATCTTTCATCAAAATCTGAAAATATATTTCCTCTCTGAAATAAGGTTATTATAGTTTACTAAATCAATTAATGTGTTTTTTATTATTTTAATCTATTTAATTTTTTGTCAAGGCACTTAAAGTAATAAGAATTAAACTAAATGTAAAATAAATTAAAAAACGAATTAATCTTATAGACCAAAATAAACATAAACAAAAATGAATAAAACGACAAAAGCACAAAATAAAAACTGCTCAAATTAAAGGGATAGTTCACCCAAAAAACAGTAAAGAATACCCAAATACTACCAAAAGAAGATTGCGATCAGGACGTGTGGCAGGCTGTTCAGTACCACTAATATTATTATAAAATATTTTTATCTTCAGCTGTGCATGCAGGAAAGAGACTAGCCCGTGGAAGTTGCAGGATTTTGGATGAGAGAGCATCGCTTGCACACCCCCTCCACTGCCGCAACGAAGCCGCCCGCATTTTGCCGTTTAATGCGTGTTTCCCTTTGAAAATGAACTGGACAAACGCGACTGCCGCGTACCGTGTGGACCTCGTAGAAATCCATTATATGAATCAAACAGGGCTGCGGATTTGCCAAACAATGTTCCTTATTGTTCAACTCAAAATAAAATGTCATCTACTGTATGGATGGTCTGGGGGTTAGTAAATACACAGTAAATTTGAGTTTTTGGGTGAACTATCCCTTTAACGTCAAAACTTAAAAATAAAAGCAAATTCAAAATATTATTAAAACGACAATAAAAGTGAAAATAGCCCAGAGTTCCTTTTCTGAATGAAACACTTTTTTAGTTGTGCAAGTCTCGCCCTGAACAATTCTCATTCCATATTCTGTTTCACTTTAAAATTCGTCACAAAAAGTTGATTAGTACTTCCGGTTTAAGGTGCCTGTTAACTTGCCTTGGTTATTGTGAGTATTTCGGTTTACCAGACCTGATCTTTTAACACTATGCCACACCACCCCGGAAATCCAAACCACAAGTAAATGATGCATTAGATACGAACATGACAAATAAATGCCAAACTTGATTTTCTATTGTGCCATCCTAAGCATAAAAAACATTTTTAAGTGTTGTCAAAGCAACATCAAGGGACGTTCACACCAAGCGTTAAACAAATTAGCATCAACAATCAAATAGCTTGTCAAGTTTTCTGAAGTCTAATAACATTGTCATGGACATACGTACACAAGTTGCCATTGATGAGCTTGCTGTAGTCCACCTGGCCCCTCATGGCCCGGACTTTCTTGAGTTTGGCTTCCTGACTATCCACTCTTTCTCTTAACCTCTGGAGTTTCTCACTCTCAGGCACCGAATGGCCCTGACGGGGACCCTGCTTCAGGTACTGCAAGCGCTGCTCCTAAATGAACGAGCGGAGCGGGAAGGAGAGGGGAGGAGAGGGTAACCGTCAGTTTCAAAATGGGAGGGAACATGGTCAAAACAGACATTTCACGCCAACCGTTTCATTCAACAACAGTCCTTTCACACACCTCACTACGTACGGTGGAGAGCTGTGAGTCAACACGGGATGGGAATAAAAAGGAAACGGCAGATGTAGGAAGAAGAGGAAACAACAGGAAATAGAGAACATCAATCACATATCAATGTCATTGAAATATGAACAATAAGATTTAACTCGGACGAATGTAAAATCTTCAAATGCATTAATTCAAACTATAATTACTAAGACTAAATAAAATAATGTGTTTTATTTTTCAGATACTACAATGCAAACACACAAAATGTGAGTGTTTGATGAATGAGACTAAAATAGAAAGCATTGGAAAGCTCATGCTGACAAGCACTTTTGGGTCAGCTTTCTAATGAACGAATACAAAGCTAGAACAAACACATCCAGAGTATTGACTCGACACAATCCAGTGTTAAATGGACAGCAAAACAAGCATTTAACTCTTACACTTATATATTTACAGTTGCAAATAACACGTACAACGCTGCATTTACTTTAATGTTTTCTTTGTTTATAATTATAAAAGTGCATTAGAAATTATTGTATCAAAATATTTTGAAGAAAAATAAATCAAATGCTGAACAAATTAAAACCATTATCAAACCATTTTTTCCCAAAACAAACACATCTCACCTTGCAGATTGTGAGCTGATGACCTCGTAATGTTACGTTTCCCACCAAAAAATTTGTATATTTATTCAAGCTGTATTTAAATTCACAGAACGGTTCAGAACTCAAATTTCAGACTGAAACTTCTTTTCTCGGGAACTGACTATGTCTCCTTCATGTGCACACTTAATTCCAGCGGTGTTAGCATCCAGCCCCTTCCTGACAGCTGCAGGTCCAAACTGATGTCATTTCCTATATGAACAGAGTCTCTTTCCTGTTGTTGCTTAAAGGAAAGAACTCTGTGTCCAAGCAACACACACAGTTCCCCGAGCACTGACTTAAGTGTAATATCCACTTTAAGCATCACACGATGACCTCAAGACAGTATCTCCATCACATAAACATTTAAAAAACACAATTTAAAGACCCAAATCGACATTGGGCTGAACAGAGCTAGTTTTTATCCACAGCATTGACCTACAAGACTGGAGTTAGCTAGATGTGTATAGTTAATAGTTTATGCAAAAAGAACATAACCACATGGAACCAGACGTGTTAAATTAATCAAAAATGACATTTTACACGGTCCAGATGATAAAGCCATTTTTTCGAGCATGGCCTTAATGCATATGTGCATTCACCTGCATATGTTCTTGAAGGACGCCGTAGTCCGCATTTTTTGTTCAAAGTCAGCAAACCAACAGCGAACCAAAAATAATAAATCGTCTCAAAAATGAAGTAAAAGTGGACTTTTTAAATAAAGAGACGCGAGGCTTCATACGGCGTCTCTTACCTTAGCAATCAGCATCTGCTGCTGAGCTTCGATCTGCTGCTGCTGTCTCATCGCCATCTCCTGCAGTTCTGACAGCGTTAACTCCACACGTGGATTCCCCACCTACACATGAACACAGAATATAAGAGAATTTGCTTTTCACTTTATTAACCTCTGTTTATAAAACAAACTAAAATCACTGCTGGTTTCCAGCACATGTTTCAAGCACACCACTCTTATGCCCCCAAAAGACCACCATGTCCTACCTCAAACCAGTAAAGACCCGTTAAGTTATTTATTCTAGCAGGAAACAACAACTCTTGACTGGTTGCTCAAAGGGTAATGTAACAAAAAGAGACTGAGCTAGAAATCAGAATCACGAGGAAATGCCTAGAGTGTGTGAACAGGATATTTGCCATGTCCTGCAATTGTGTGTGTGTGTGTTCAACTACACACTTTAACAATCAGTAATGAGTACATGAAAACTGCACCTTCATTTATTAGTACAAGTACAAAAGCCTGTGTATCGGAATATCGCTGAATTACAAAAACAAATCCGTTGCCTACTCTCCATTTTTGCCTCATACTTGTAATGAGCGAAACATATCTGACAGACCTGTGTGAGTCAGAGCGACACTGTGAAAACCTCACAGAAGCGGTTTGTCGCACATTCATCTAACAGATCACATGGAAGCCTTATTGTTGTTTTTTTTGTTCAGAAAAATGTTAAAAAAGGGCTTCAAAAAGGTTTCACAACATAATCCCTAGTAGGCAGATGTTTGTATAACCTCATGACACAAATCTTGGGTTAAAAATTTGCATATTGATGTAGCAAATTGCCTTGGTAAATATAACGAATATAGCAAAATAATTTAGGGATTCACCGATATGTACATTTTGGCCGATAACCGATAATCCTTTAAGATTGGAAGCCGATAACCGATATATTGGCCGATATATAGTATCTAAATATTAATATAAAATTCCCAAAGACTGAAACAAAAGGCAAAAAGTGGAAAACTGCTTTCATTTGAAAACATTCACCGTAGAAAACAAGGTAACCGTTAGTTCTCTTTCCCTGCCTGAAAATCATGTAGCAAGCCTACTTTACACTAGTTATCGAGTCTTTAACCTTCAAACTTTTCTGGTATATTTAATATAGAAATTATAGATGTTCTTCCAGAAAAATGTCCTCAACGTCTAACAGGTCTCAAGACGGAAAGCATTCATACAGCAGTCTGATTTAATCTTAATGCTTTTGCTTCTGTTCCTATAATTCACACATTCATAAATACTTTATCTGTTTTGTAATGTTTTGATAAAGCAAGTAAATAATCACGAAAAAAGACTGTACTGTACTGTATTTTAACTGCGAGCAGTGTGGATATGAGTAGTTTAACCAGAGGTTTATCGGCATTAGTATATCGACATACATTTTATTATCGGCCGATAACATTAAAAATGTCCATTTATCGGCCGATAACATTAAAAATGTCCATTTATCGGCCGATACCGATATGTCCGATAATTTATAACCCATCCCTTAAATAATTACTTTCGTGTTGTAGTAAAGTACTAAATAAAACAACTTTTTGACTCTTGTTAACAGTTGTGGTTACTTTTAAGCTCAGATCTCTGACGAGGCAGTATTCCACAAATTATTAACAGCCCAACATCATGCCACCATACTTGATTCTAGAACCTGATTTATTCAATCAGGTTGCTTTTGTAACGGAACGGAGGAAATTTTAGCAAGGACCTGGCAACTTTCCGCCTTGCTCCGTTTCATAATTTATTTGTCGCGCTGTCCTACCTCATTTATGTTTGCAATCATGCAGACTATTTCACAGATTTATAAAAAAGCGGGTTATAAAATGAAACTTCTATATTTGGATGTTGACATGCTGAAGGATTTGCCTAAGGAAAGTGGTACTAGACACAGAAAATGAGGTCACCCCTAGGGCCTGTTCTGGTGTTTGTGAGCACCTGGCGGTTCAGTGGGAAAAAAAGCTTCACAAGATGGGATCAGTCAGAAAAGTATTGCACACACTCGCCCCTGACATTACCAACTAGCCCTGCACAAACTGCAACATGTGATGCCTGTTTGAATGTCTTTATACATTACAGCCAAGTGAGCAATGTTGTAGTTACATTTGGGAAATGTAATTCACTACAAAACCTTCAAGACTTTGTTTCTTCCAAAAAACACAGAAGGTAATATGTCTGAAAGAATGTTAGTGCTATCTCAGTCTCCATCCACTTTAACCGTATAAAGCAAGACCCGTTTTTACCAAATTTCTCCTCTTATGCTCCACAGAAGAAATTCACACACATTTGGAGCACCGGGAGGTGGGAGTAAATGACGACAATTTT
Source organism: Triplophysa tibetana (assembly GCA_008369825.1). Lineage (NCBI taxonomy): Eukaryota > Metazoa > Chordata > Actinopteri > Cypriniformes > Nemacheilidae > Triplophysa > Triplophysa tibetana. The sequence goes on from CM017907.1 coordinate 3,128,007, forward strand.
ATTTTTGTGTGAACCATCCCTTATAGGATGTTAATATTGTAATTATTTTATAAATAGCTCCTCCTGTATAATCTGAGTGACGTAATTATTTTTTCCTCCCTCCATTTCACCATTTCTTACTTCAGCACAATGTACAATAATGACGTAGTCCAAAGGGTCATCAGCTGCCTCAAGCCAATGCTATTCATATCTGGCAAATGAGCCGTAATAAGAGAACGTTCCTCCTATCACCAGAGCAATTCTAAAAAATAACAGTTTCACAAAAATATACTATAAACCTGGTCACGCGTCACTTTCTTGCAGCTGGCAATGATGAAAAAGTGATTTCCATTCAATAAAAATTTACAGAAAAAACAAATAAAACCTGTTTGATTCCAGCACCTGTAAATGAAAATAAAATGTTTTCAACGTTTTGATTTGGTTTTAGAATTTATATGACTTATATGAAATTGTTTGAATGTACATTTTATTGAACACTTTTTAATATCTTTTTAGTTTTGTTTAATCAAACTAAATTTTTTTTAAATTATATAAATTACAATAAAGTAATGTAGAATCACTAACACGAGATTGCTGGTATAAAATGCATGCTAAATCTTTATTTTTTCACATGAATTCTACAACGTCACTGCAGCCACATGTTAACTGCATGGATTTATCATGTGAGGTCATAGAAAGCCCTAAACATGCTGCTGATATGCTCAACAAAGTAATCCCATCCAATGTTTTACTTCACAAACTGACCAGCCCGTGCTTCACACCCTGAAGAAGCCGTGCATTGAAAACACTGAAGTCTGAACATTTGTGCATCACTACGCAAAACAGATCAATGCAGTCGCACTGCACACTTGAAAAGGGAGTACCGAATTTACCTGGTGAGAGTCCCACGTTATTCTGCATGATCGGACTTTAATTTTGCTGCATTGTCCTTCAGCAGTAAATTCCTGCACAGTCTCGACGTGGTTCCACTCCATGCCCAACGGTCAGGTGCGCGCTCCCGGGTCTTCTAATAAAAGAGACGGATGCGGTGCAGCTGTAATGTTTGCGGTGTTGTGCGCGAGCCGGGACGCAGCTCTCACTCTGTCAGACCCCAACACACAGCCGCAATCCCCTCTCCAAAAAACACGAGTGAAGTCATCTGGCACATTACCGATGAGTCAGACTGTCATCCCCACTCCGCGCTACAGACTTTAACGTGACGTGTTTCTGCTTACGATACATAGTTGCAGTCTTGCGACTGATGAGTAATTAAAGCTCAATAAAAAATAATTGGAAGAAATTGTGACGTTTATACAATGTTAACGTGAATCTTTAATGATGGACACTGCGTAAGTTCTTCCCAAGGCATAATTTTGACGTGCAAGCACTTCTCTCTCTCTCTCTCTCTCTCTCTCTCTCTTTAATGTGTGTACAGTAGCCTATGTGTGCGCGTGTGTTTCTCCAGTCCGGTGTGGACTGCAGCACATTAGCTTTGGGAATCGTTTTCACCGAGTCGGTTCGTTCCAACGGATCTTTAAGATGACTCTCTTCTACATAATCTTCAGAAGCATCTTCGCGAGGAACACCACGTTATGTTTTGTATAATACTTAATATTTCACTTCAATGAATATATATTTCTTACCATATTGAACAATTTAAGGGATGTTTTACGTTATCATTGAGTGTGTTTTCTTTTTAAAGAAATGCTTCAAATCGTTCACATTTATGGTTCCCAAATGTTCGCCATATGTAGTTTATTAGTTCACGGATTAGTTCATCGAACCGACTGATTCCAAAAGAAAGATTCGCTCGCGAGTCGGATCTCACCAGAGCGCACACGCTTACGCACACCCCTCCCATCCCGGGAGCGCCGCTGTCAGGCTGCCCGCGCTGCGCCACAGCTGCCCGCGCACACTCCCAGATGCGCGTCACTCTGCTGCTACATCACGAAATACTGCCATTAATGTTTGCGGCTCTGCGACACAACTTCACAACATGCATTACTGAAGTGTGTAGCTTAATGCCTTGCGATGCACGAGAGGGTCCAGATTAAATACATTTTAGGTAATGAAAGAGAGATCGATGGGTTTTCTTACTAAAAGCACCATACCATGGTATCAGAAAGGTAAAACAGTGGTACTTTGATATAATTAGATGCAAGACATACATTATAAAACCAGTATTGAATATCTACAGCATATGAATATACCAGTGAGTCCAGTAATTAAAAAACGTTACCATCCACAATACACCAAACAACTAAGTGCAAAATCAATATTTTGAAAGAGGTTTAAATTACAGTGAATAAATAAAATGTGCAATACCGTGAAATATCAATAAACAAATAATTAAATATATATACTGTATTTTGCTAAACATATTAAAAGAAGGTGAACCTATAACCAACACGAACCTAAATTCATGGCTGCAAAGAATTGCACTTTTTGGCCCCGGACTGTGAAATATGCGTCAAAACCATTTTAGTATTCAAGCGGTGATGAGCAACCCTTTTTATTTAAGCTAGGTTTTGTGCCAGAAGGATGAGGTAACTTGGACAGAAATGGGCACGGTCAGTAAGCGTCGTAATAATGCTGAGCCAGCCATTTAGTTTCCTCAGCGTTTTAATAGCTGCTAGACCTGACTGATTTAACTGACCACAGTCATTTAATCCTGACCTTCACACGTCCATGCATCCGCACAGCCAGTGCGCCCAAGGCCAAAATCTGTGCTTTAAACTTCAGCAGACGCAAAGTGCGAAATGCATCGGTCCGCCATGTCCTTTATGGAAATAGCTTTGATTTATATATATAAACTTGACCTGAATATAAAATAGTTTTAAATTCATATTTAAAATAATTTATTTATAGTGGAGGATGTGTTCGATTGCCACTTGATTTCCAAATATGGGTCCTGAAGCAAATGAGGCGATTCATGGATAGAAAGTTCAGTGTCTTCCAAGTTCCAACGCAATATTATTACCAGGATTTTGATTCCTTCTCTGCAGCATTGGGCGGAAACACGTTGCTGTTTCATAACCATGTAGAGAGCCCTCAGGTTCTAGATGCACACATTTTAGGAAACATTAAAGGAGTGAATATGTGTTTTTGTGTGTCTTTGTTGTGTTATAAATTCCGCATACGTGTGTTAGACACGTAAAATTTGTCGGAACAAAATATGCGTTCTATGTTAAAGCGAATGCTCACCCAGACCTGCCTGAAACACCTCGTGTAACCACACCCCCACAAATCTACGTCAGTTTGTGGTGTGATTTCACTAAGACCACCCAAATGTATACTAAAGTAAGGTGTGTACCTGTCAGTAAAATCGCCTGGAGCCTGATGTTCCAAATATGGTAAGATGCGTTTCATTTCGTCACACGCTTGCAGTATTTAACCAATCACTATGCACTGGGTAACTGGCCATAGCACACCTCGCTTTTCAGAGCTATGAGCTTTGTAAAAATCTGCGCGTTTCAGAGAGGAGGGGCTAAGAGGGGATACAAACATGCACAGTTAATGGAAATACAGCTTTTTTTAACCTTAAAACGTGTTTACACATTGCATTACATCTAAAACAAACCATAATATTAGTTTTAGCCGTGTCGTGTGACCCCTTTTAACGGCTCAGTATTCATCTCTTGTACGGACAGAGCATTTGCGTTCTCTGAAAAAACCCACATTTTACGGTGAATTTTAGCTATCTAATAAAGTTTTATCTGCCGGGTGCAGGAGGATCAGCGATACCCGAAAAGCAGCTCTATGCGTCACAACAGAAAAGTTATAAGAGCATCCAGAGCACTTGTGAAGAGCGAAGGTCAGTGATGGTGCTATCAGACCGGGGCAAGGGGAAAAAGCTGACAGACGGGTCGAGGAGAAGCCTGGAAGCCAACAATGTCTCAGATGAAAGATGGATTACGTCTATAATGAATGTCTGATAGCTTTAAAATTTCACGTCAACACAACCCTTAATCCATCACACATCAGTCTCAGAAAACAGACACAGATGGGCAAACAGCACAAGACATGTCTAATGTGCATGATGACACGGGCACGTATATGGTTACAATGCAGTCAGACACATTCTGACCATGACAGAATGACATACATGAACATCAAATACACAACCACACCCGGTGGACACATTTCATGACCTCACTGCCGACAGAATCATATTCAGCTGTATTATCAGGGGGAGGGGAGATATTCAGTCTGCTGGGGATAAATTGTACAATAATTTGACTTCTGGCCCTATGACCTGGTTTATAGAGCACATTTGCGTATTACGCAGACAGTGTTAGATTATACAATAAGGCCAGCGTATAGGTTAAGAAGTACTAAGGTTTATTATCCGGATGTAATTAAAACATCACATGATACTGTCTGGGAAAGAGAAGATGCTCCCCACCGACTGGATTATCTATAACAGCAGCTGCATGATGCACAGGGAGGGACGCCAGGATGCATATAGGGATGCCACAGCGGGCGTGTCACTCATTTATAACATAACTGGGGATGCTGGGAAGCCCCAACCGGCCACCTGTTCAATAGGCCTCATGATCACACTTTAATGGAATGGTACCTCCTACAGACATTGATTTCCTTGTTCTTAAAATACAGTCTTGAGATTGAATATCAACAAAGGAATGTTGTTTGTGTTTTTTGTAGCCGTCTCTTTTCTTGCGTGAACAATATCAAAGACATATGGTGCTGAACAGAAAGCGCCTGGAGACAAGGCTGTAACACTGAGTGTTTTTAGCCGAGTGATCTTTAGAAAAACCTGTGCATACAGTTTCGTTGAAACTTTCTATGTCCTCCATGTGAAACGATAAGCTCCAGATGGTTGTGGATGGAGACTGGAGCTTATCAGCACACAGTACACTTGATTTTTTTACTTCCAACTATAGTCCCTCATGTGAACCATAATATTACAACATGGCGAACAGAGCTGATGCTTCAGGGTTAAATCTCACAAAGAACACACTTCGCCTGAAAATCAAAAGGATAAAAATAGGAAATTATATTTAGAAATAAAGATGACTATATGGTCTATTTACTACAATTAAATATACAAAATTATATAAAGTAGGCCTATATTAGGAAAAAAATAGGAAATAAAATTGAAAAATAAAGATGTTTAAAAGTCTCTTTACAACAATTCAATTTACAAAATTATTTAGAATTTTGGAAAAATATATAAATTATATTTAAAGTAAAGATGTCTATAAATGCTAATTTACAACAATTTAACTTACAAAATGATATGAGGTATATTAGAAAATGATATTTATAAATAATTGTATCATTTCTGAAATAAAATTCGGGAAAAAAAAATTGTAAGAGCATAGCGTTTACAACGCCAAGGTCGTGGGTTCGATCCCAGGGGATTGGACATACTTAGAAACAAATGTATAGGATAATGCAATGTTATCGCTATGGATAAAAGCGTCTGCCAAATGCATAAAATGTAAAAATGTTCGAGTCTATTTACATCAATTTAAAATATTTTTACATTACCATGACAATGAGTAAAGTTTTGATCCAAAACTGTCTTTACCACAATGCAAAGAAAATCCTGTTCATCTAAAACTAAAACATATTTTAAATAAATATTTTATATATATTTAAAAATACTCAATACTAAAGTTAAATAATTAAATGTAAATCAACATAAAATTATATTCAAGTTTAACAAATTAACAAACCAATTTTTTGCTGTTGCAGTAGGTTACTTTCATTAAAAAACGGATTTGTTCTAAATGTAAAATATTTCTTTTTTATCCCTTAAGAGACTTTCTTCACCAGTCAGTTTATAAGCCCTCCGAACATTAATCCCTTATATTCAATTACAAAAGTCAAGCTATAGCAGCCAGTGTGTCTCAATGTATTTAAACTGTGAGTCGGTCGCTAAACGAACAAAAGAAGATATTTTAAAGCACTTTCCTAACCAAACAAACTAGACCCCACTAACTACCATTGAATTGACAAAAAAACACAAACATATTTCTCCAAATATCTAAATAAAATAATCATATACAGGCTCAGATTAACATATGGGCGAATAAAGGATGACAGAATTTTTGGGGGTTGAACTATCCCTTTAAAAAAACAAATACAATGCAACTGGATTATAAGGGTGCTTTAAGAGCTTTGCACATTAACAGACACAGAGAGTCAATAGAAAGTGATTAACTGCCCTTTTAGAGCACTATTGCTCGCTCAAACGCTTTTTTTGTGTTTTGGCTACAGTTGCGGCATAATGACGTCAAGCATCAATGAGCCCTCCTCATTACATGTGTTAAGCAGGCCAGAAGGGAAGTGTGATTGAGAACAGCGTGATTTGGAACGTACCCTGTTCTTGCAGGGCTTATCTGAATTCCCCCCGCTCTTCCTGTTGGCCACTTCTGAAGTCGGATCTCCTGCTGGGAATAAAACAAGACTCAGGGCCAAAGTCAAAACGGTTGCGGGTCGCTTCGTGACCTGCCAAAACTCATAAATACAGCCCCAGCTGGCGGACACAGGGCGCTTTATATCGACACAAATAGAATTAAGCATCATTCTGAATCACAGAAGGATACCTTTGAAGGAGCATAAAATAATTTGGATTTTGGCTGGCATTAATCCAGATTACATGCCACTCTTTGCCAATGTAGCGGGTTGTTAAACAGCGTTTACCAACCTTCGGTCATTTCTCTTTTGTAAGCTTTTATTTCGCCAGCACTCTTAACTGTGTCATCTAAAAATAAGCAGAGGCTTAATTCTTTAAATCGAGTGGCTTTGTTATTATGTGTGTAATCCTGTCAGAAGTGCTGGAAATACCTTGGCTGGAATACATTGGCTCTGACTGAACTTGCAATGGCTCTCCTACTGGAGAATTCCACTGATCGCTCTTTTCTCTCACAGATATATTACGATTTAATAAATAAATGGCACTTTTTACATGGTTTTTATGACGGTTTCATAGCAACAAAGAAAAACGACGGTTAACTTCCGGTACACATCCGTAAAGACTAAGGTCCCTGTAGATTATTTATGAAGACAAGCAAAATAAATAAATAAGTAAATTAGCAAAAAAGTTTAAAGTTAGTCCAGGCGTTGTTAGTTTGGATTACCAGTATGAGAACCGTGACTTGGCTAAATTTAAATGTGATGGATTTACATGACCCATTTATCAGAAGATTTATTAGATAAATTAATTTACAATCAAATTAAACAAATTGTTTATTTAATACAATTATTGTTCAATACAATATGAATATAAAATTAATAAAAAGATGTATTATAAACCACTAGCCAGACCGATCAGCAGACACAGACCGGAAGTTATCCTCGGGACATGTGCGTGTGTCCGATAAAATCGTCTATATAAGTGATTGATAGTTTGATGGACTTTTTGACAGATATGACGACACCTTGAATGGAGTTAAGTTATAGCGATGCAAGCTATATTTAAGCATTGAGACACCGGCAAAACTATTAAAATGATTTTACAAACAAACATATTCCTCATATATTGCTTGGTTTTGTCAATGGAGGTCAGACAGGGGTCAGGCTCTGTACCGCTTCTCCCCTGTGATAGAGCCGCAGTCTGTCTCAGGTGCAGATTTTGGACACAAGTAGGCGAGGAGACCAATTACTCACAAAGAGGATTGGTTACGTAACTTTAGATCACTGCAGAGACAAACTCTGCACAGCCTGGAGCGGACTGACACACAGTCAGTCTCTCACTTACAAGGACACTGAAAAAATCTGAACATTTCTGAGCCACTGTGACGCCTAACAAAACTGCAGAAACACTGTTTTAGAGAAATATCATTTTGTCCTAGAGATAACATGCTGTAGCTTTAAAATGTCTCTTTGTGCTAATCATTCTGAAGGTAAATCTTGAAGTTTTAAAGGGATAGTTCACCCAAAATAATTAAATTCTGTCATTTATTCACCTCATGTTGTTCAAAACCTGTATATGACCTGTATATTTAAAAGAAGATATTTTGAGAAATGCCTCAGTCGTTTTGTGTCCATACATTGGAGTCAATAGGAGACAGTGTTGTCTGGTTCCCAACATTCTTCAAAATATCTGCTTCCGTGTTCTGCCGAATCAAGAAAGTCATTAAGGTATGAAACGACATGAGGTTGGAAAAATGACCAATGGTTGAGCCATGACAGGTTTTCAAGCGACACAAAATGTGTCCGGCCACACGAAAAGCTTGCAATTGTTAGCACAATTTGTTATGAAACTGTCACCCACCTCGAGCAATGTTTGCGATGGGAGACTCTTCGTGACGTAAATAAAACTTCACTTCCTGTCGCCTCTGGCCCCATTTCCTTAGGTGCTCGAATATCAGTTGATCCATGGGTATTGCTCTCTCTATAAATAAGAACACAGACACCCTGTGTCTCAAGTAGCCTATAAAAAAAATCTTAAACTTTGTAGGGAGGAAATCAATGTCACATCTGTACATGATACGCTTCACAGAGCACAATTTAATACTTTATAGTGTGCAGTGGTAAAGTCCAGAATTAAAAGGTCTGGGTGTTCTTGCTGTAGGGTATCTTTTGCTGCATTTGCCATAACAGACCACGTGCCATGCGTAGGACACTAGAATAACAGACCTGCAGGACCCATGTAAACAAACCCAAAAGCTGCGGCACAGCATCGAGACATCCTGGCCCACAAACCAACACCTACTGTCGTAACTATGACAAGGATATCATTGTTATGTGATGGATAGTGTTGTTTTGTCCCATGAAGTACCGTTTTGTGCAAAGAACACAAAACAAATGTACAAACTAGTGACTAAAGTAAAGTTTGAACACTTTTTTGGTGACTCATGTGACTAGATTAAAATGCATCGTATAATTTGACAGTAACGTAATATTTGGGATTATGTCTCAGACGGCATACCTATGGAACCCACATTGACATGGACGCGCATGCATGATCCATATTACATAAAAATAAGCTTACAAAATAACAAACTCTATTTTGAATTGTCTGGATTAATGATATTATGGCTACAAATATTTTTTTAAATCTTGTGACATTTAATTGTATGCGCTGTGTTGTTTTGGCAAATAGAAATCAAGGAAAATCAATCAAAATGTGATAACTTGCTAGATAATGTGATATAGAATATACAATACAAAAACTATTTGGATAGGGTTTGTAAAAGTAATATATAAAATAGTAAAATATAAAAGAAATGTATAAAAATTATTTAGAAAATAACCATCATAAGATTAACAGTGTTGATCATCTTCCACACTTCAGTTATTGCAAATCACTGTGATACTGTATTAACATTCACAATATTCTGATCATTTTGATATATTGTGCACTGTTCAGCCAAATTTATTGGTTTCAGACTCATATTAACATTTTGTACAGACTGTAGGTCTTTGTGATATATTGCATGTTGAAAAGTGGTTTGTACCTTTGCCTCTCCAGACCTCAGCAAGGTGGCAGCCGCTCTCTCCAGCTTCTTTACAGAACTCCACCACATCTTTACACTGCGTCTCTGGAGTAATGGGCACCTCGGTGAGCAGCTGTTGGTTATCACTCAGAAACACTGTCAAAATCATCTGTAATAAAACAAAATAGCATTTTCAACTTTCAGCTTCTCATTTCTGTCTGTGTGGGTTTTCTCATATTCCTTCCTTGTCATAATTCATAAAACTGTTCATGTTCATTTTCTCAGTGGTCCAACCTACAGCAGCTCTCCTCAAATTAACAACCGTCGCAAAGACAGATGAGAGCTACCCGAAAGTTGTTCAACATTTGAGCTGAAATTAGGGGACTTGTACGTCTTCGCTACGCACTGCCAAGAAAAAGCGATCATTATGATTGATCTGTCATCTCCCACGTACCAAAAACAAATTGGCAAGGACTTAAACCACATTCAAATGAAAAATTGTGTTTATAAAAGAACTGGACTTTCGGGGAAAACAGAGCGATCTGCGTCATACACAGATGATATTCTTAACATTACGTATTTATTTAACCCTGCTGTAAGATGAGACTTTAAAAAAGCAGTAGAGTTTTAGCAGGAAAGCTTAAACTCACAATCTGGAAAACAAAAAAAAAAAACTTTTACAAGCCTTTGACCAACAAAGGACAAATAAAAGTCAGATTTAATAATATATTAAAAGGCTCAAACGAAATTTCTCAAAGCATTGTGGTGTTAAACACAAATGTTTGGATATGAGAGTCCCCTTCAAAATAATTTTGTTTTTCTGAATTTCCCATTCATAGATTTGTGTTTAGGTACAATACATTATTTTGTTTCATTCAGTGAACTATTTACAACAATTCTCCCAAATTCCATTTGAAAATATTTTTTATTTGCATTTATATTTGGAAAATTTAATCATCATAAACCGGTCAAAATAAGAGAAAATGCAATGTTTGCAGATCGAAGGAATTCAAGTTAATATTCAAAGAACAAAAATTCATAGTCATGTTTAAACAACATAATACTAATATTTTAGGCGTATTTTATTTGAAAGAAATTCAATAAAAACAAATCAAAATATATGTATTGAAAAATGCAATGTTTACAAGAATTTTAAAATTGGAGTGGAGTTTTTATTTATTTAACGGCATTCATTTTGATCGTCTTGGTTGTGTGGTCAAGGTTGACCGACTTTTAAGAAACATTAGTCATGATAAAAATAATTAGCAATTATTAATAATGCATTTTCTTTTTATAGTGTGGCTAGTAATGAATTAAAGTAACCAAACCCCCAACCTAATCATGTGAGATATTAAAAGTAATGCTTTAGTAAGCACCATCAAAAATACATTTCTATTAAGGGTTAACTGTGCAGCTTGACCACAAGACAGTGAAAATGACTGTATGAAATAAATCTTTGTAGGTTGGCATCTAAGCAATGCCCATATTTTCTTACGCCAGTCACCAAAAGGTAAACACACTGATGTATCTTTCATATCCATCTTTTCACTTCAGCTAACTAAACCGGTTTAAATTCAGTTCCCACCCGGAGAAGGATTGGAGCTCTGCTCCTAATGTGTAACACGATCTCTCCAAACAAGCCGGCACCAGATTGAAAGAGAAATTCTGTAAGGGTTGGATTACAGGACAGAGCTATAATAATCTGATAAGGAGGGGGTGCAAACATGCGAGCGTGCGGCTGTGGAGAGCTAAGGAAACTGTTTCCCTGACTAATGCCAAACAAATCCAGAGAGGGAAATGTTGCTGTGATCTGCGATGACAGAGGATAATCCCGACCTGGAAAGACGCCTGGAATGTTAGTGACACGAAGTTTGAAATGAAAATAGCACAGGGCCAAGAAATGCTTAATCATACTCCGGGCTTTATCTGAAAAATATAACGGTCAAATTCCAACCGTGGCGTGTACAAATGAAGGTTGGTCTTGAAAACAATAAGAGTCATCTTTACCCTCTATTTATTTTTAAAGTTAACAATAACTCAATAGCTGTAAAATATTACTGCAAATGACTGTAAAAAAATAAAATAAAAAAATTTACGATTACGGTCAAACATATTACCCAAAGGATTCCGCCAACCTGCTGTTTTGTCAGCACAATATCGACAGCATCACGTTTTTCCTAAAATCTCACATGTTTGTGTGCAAGAAATAAACAAAAATGCCAACAACACATATGCAAAAAACCTTGAAACAATTATCATATTCACAACCCATTCCTTTCCAACTACAGCAAAACTTTTACCAACTTTAAACTCACACGTGCTCTTAACCACAACATAACACAAACCAATTATCCGAAATCTGTGTTAGCCGTCTGCCAGACTATTTTAAGCCGAACATAAGTGCATAAACAAACTCAGCGTCCCTTCGCCTGTCACTATCTCGCCTGTCTTTAAGCCCTCCAGATTTTCACCTTAGCCGGCCCGTGTTGTGCCTTCAACTTCTCTTCTTTCCCCTGCGTCCGTGCTCTCTTCTGCAGCCAGGGCCTGCCTTTGGAGGCGCTGTCCAGGCTGCGTAGCACCATGCTGAAAAACCTCCTCATGGAGCACCGTGGTTGACGGAATGGAGGAGCCGAGCAGCACAGGCTCCGGGGAGCTGCCTGCTGCCACTGGGGTTTACTCTCTCTGTCTCGCTCTTTAGGAGCCTGACTGTCTATCTGTCTGTGTGACTGACTGCAAAGTGAAAGTCCAACAGAGGGGTGGGGGTGTTTTGGGGCACGTGGGATAGGGAAGGGTGGTGATTGAGATTGGGCGCTCTCTCCCAAATGCATTCCCCTCAGGAACATTAGAGGTGCCGGGGTAAGATACGAGGTATCTGATGACAATAGACAGACAGGCCAGTGACACATCACTGATAGAGCGAGTCCATCTCAAGGCTCTTGCACGTGTTTGACGTCACTCTCACTGATATACGACGCAAAGCAGTAGGAAACCAAACCACTTATGTTATCAAACAAAGACGTATGCCAAAGTAGCAGAGAGAAAGGGTGCACTTTACATAAACATCGCCTTATAAATACAGCGAGCATTCATTTAGACTGTAAAGAAACTACATTTTCAGAAGAATAAGTGATCATACAAAGCTTAGGATCCTTCAAAATGATAGATTTTTATGCCTGTTCATTTGTCTACCAGGTACATAAACAGACAAATTGTGCAAATATACCTCTAAGCATTGTGGGTAATCGTTAGTACTGTAAGAACACAAGGGAGTATTTTACATTTGTAAAATCTAAAGTTGTTATTGTTCAAATTAGTTAATGCACAATGAACTGGCATGTATTGCTGTATTGGAATTATCTAACATTAACAAAGATTAATAAACGCTGAAAAGTTAAATTGCTCATTGTTAGTTCATATAAGCTAATGCATTTATGAATGTTAACAACGGCCAATGATAAATATGAACAATGCTAATTAAAATTAGGAATTAGTAAAGATGTACAAAAAAATCTAAATTTTTAATAAAAACAATATTGAAAACGGTGTACGTTTCTTCAGAAGTGTACCGTCGCTTCTCCTGTGCACTACGTACCCAGCGAGTCAAACTTTCCAAAGATGGAAGCTACGGCGCCCAATTCTTTATCAACAATAAATCTCAGGACACAAGCCGTCCTAACAACTAGTCCTAACAAACAGAGCTCTGGCTGGGTACACATTTCATTGTATAGCTGCCCAGTTTCCACTGCATAAAGCTCTTATTGCTTCCTTACGTTTCATAACAACTGCTTGAACCCCCACCCCCCAATAAAATGTGCAAACGATTCTGACCAAACTGTGTCAAACTACACTGTCGAATAGCGAAAGTTAAGAAGCACGAGCTAAAAATGACCACATTGGATGAATCCTTTGATGCAGATGGTATACGTGCCTTCCCCCAAAGCATTGTGGGATTGTTGACACTTTAAATGCTCACCTGATTTACTGTACAGGGCTGTCAATAGGGTGTCCATAGCAACGACAGCATCCACAGAAACATGCCTGTTCCCTCACTCCCAGTCTAAGATGAACATAAGTTGAGTGCAGTTAACAAAAGTAAACAGCATGATCAATCTTCTACATTTAATGGCCCTGACGGTTCGTTTTCTCATGGCTGACATCTAAACCTATCAAGCTCGAAAATGTTTGGATTTCAGGTTTAATAGAAGCTTAGGGTTGCATGGCATGAAACAGCAAGTTAGATGAATCTTCAACGGTAAGCAGGGAAAAACATTATTAATTACAATAAAGAATTTACACAACTCCAAGACTCCAGAATGTCTGTACCTACTCTACGACATGTCCTGAAAGGGGTGTTATTCAGAATCCATACAGTCATTAGTCACAGCTTAATTTCTTTTTTTACATAAGAAAAGCATTGGTTGGGATCTTGAGGCTGTGATTTTGGAGAGGAGAAATGTTACGGATTAATGGTCAACATATAGTGAGACAAATTGCAAGCATAAAGGTTAAATATGTACATAATTAGCAAAAAATAACATGAAAAGACATCACAACAAACATCACATACCTGAATATTATATGAAACGTACATCAAACATTAGAAAATATCATAATGTTGTTTTGATTTGCATTACAAAAGGTGACCCTTTGTTCAGTTTCTGGTTTTGACAGCGTTACATCAGACATGTCTTTGGTGGTCATAAAGGTTTACCGTACTACCTGATATGTAAACAAATGGCCTCATAAAAATAATCAAAGTAGCCAAAAATTTAAAGGCGGAAAAGTGCCTAGCAGACCTGGAGATTCGGCAATACTTTGAGCACACAAATTCAATAATGAGACCCTGGGGATACTACGGGGACACCGGTGAGGAATCTAATAACTACAGAACAGAACGGATCAGCTGTCTTTTAAAGAAGTGTGAGATGTACTTAAGATCCTTAACATGACCTGCCAACACTCTCTGTTTTCAGTGCAGATGAAGTTGTAATCTCACAACCAAAATCCTGCCAGCCACATTCAAAAAGCCAAGATCACACACTCAATCTGTGCAACAACCTATAACCGAACATTGACAAGAAGGGACTCAGGGTTCATCCGGCTGTTTTAATATTTGCAGTCCCAGAGTAGAAATAGCAGACACACACTGTGGGTGGCAATGGCAAAGAAGTTAGATATAAGTATATGAATATTCAAATTATTGGTTTTGCCTTACAGAAGAAACTTGATGCTTAATGTATAAGCAGTTGGCTGTTTCACTGAAAATTCTTCTTTATCTCAACATAAAGACTGAGATTTCTCTTTATCATATTTAAGGAGGGAATTTCTCTTTCATTTCGCTGTTGGCTTGCAGTTATCAGAGATTAAAATATTCATTATGTAAACATAAACCACAGCTACAAAACAGAAAACTGATCTGTGTGTGGTTGTTTGGCAGTCAATTTTTAAGCAATTCAAAAACCCCTCAAAGTATTTTTAACATGTCTAGATTTGAGGTTAATATAAATCAGATCCTATCATGTCAAGCAATAATTCTGAAAGCTACAGAAGAGAAAAACAGTCTATACAGTAAGGAAATTACACTGCGACGGCATCTGTCTAATACAACCAATAATATTCACTTCAAGGGAAGTGTGTAGTCCATCAGTTAACACTAACTCACTCCGGTCTGTTCCAAACATGACTGCCATCGCAGAGGTGAAAGGTTAATGTCAATGCAGCGGATGCTTCCTTCATTCACCTTTGAACTTTGACCTGTGATCTAGCACCCTCTTTGGTCTTGTCTAATGTTTCTTAATCAGGCATGCTTTCTTGAACACCTAAATTGAAGGTTTCTAAAACTTGTATTAAGAGCAAGACTCAGAGAAAGCTGGAAAAAGCGATCCGGGATTTGGGGTGTGATGGCTAAAAGCACAGAACTATTCAGGAATTCTGACAACTGACCCAACCTCTCCACAGCTCACCGCACATCGCCTTAAAATATCCCCGGAAGGGTAATGTTTCAATCACGGTCCCAAACCCCATTACTCTTATGGGGGGGAAACAAATATAATGTGTGAAAACAATACAATAAACATCACAAGATGAGACACACACAGAATGTTAAGTATAAGATGTAAAAAAGTATGAATTAAAAGTCACAAAGATTGACCAATGACCAATGACCAATGACCAATAATTTCACTTTCTAGAGAAAGTTGGGTCAAGAATATTAAATAAACAGTGTAATAACTGTGCTAGGTAATTGCTTCAAACTATAATAATAGTTTTTACAATAATAATAATAAATGAATGTTAGCCTTAAAATGTTGCAATGCATTAATTTGTGCAAATTACAAAAGAAATGGACTTTTTCACAGACACCTTATTTTTGTTTATTATTTTGAATAAAATAATTTGTTATAAAAGTTGTTTTATTTTAAACGTCACAATTTTGTTCCCTTGTGCTTTTATTTTCCTGACTTTTTATTTGGTATTTTGTTTGATACCAAATCACATTTGTAAACTTTATAAGTGTATCTTAGGAGTGCAAATACTTATTGTAAATGGCTCGATATCCTGCACGTCATTTTCCTTGATATGAAAGAGGAAACAAATTGTATCATGTAACTAAATCTGAAATCACATACATTTGCTGTGTTTCTGTAATATACACATTATGACAGTCCCCGATCATCTAACCTTCAAAATGAACACAGAACTCCTTCGGAGAATATTAAACGAACCAAACATGAATTCCCTTTGCTTTTTTATATTCAATAGCGACCTATGATTGACACTTCGCATTCCTTCGTGGTAGTAAACGAAAGCAAATATAAGATGAGGAGTAGAGAGAAATGAGAGCTGTCAATCATTTGTTAATAACGCAGTGAGCTGTCAATGATGCCTCAGTTAACAGCTCTGAGAGAAACTAACTTACCGGCATCATGATTGTGGAATGGTGAAATCCAACAGGAAGATGTTTAACTCCCTGTGTCCCAAAAGGAAAGGACCAAACAATAATATGTCTAATTTTATAACTCGCCCTGTTCCCGTTGTGAGTTTGGACCTGTGAGTGATGTTCCAGCTGAAGTGGGTCATTTACGTCAGAGCGGAGTTGATTCGGTGTTTTTGTGCAGGTTTTAAGCGGTCCGTACAGCGAAATCCAGAATCCCACTACTGCGAAGGCTGAGCTCATGAATATTTAGTACCTCTTGATGACGTTACCTGTTAACGTCGCTTGAAGGCCCTGTCATGCTGCGTAATTAATATTCATGAGTGATACCTTCGCCGAAGTAGGATTCGTAAATTCGCATCTTTTTCACGTCTGGACTAAGAATCTGCATTGCGCCGACTCGCCTTGAAGTAATAAACCATCAACGATAGACAGTTCACGGGCACACGTTAAAGGTACACGATGTCAACGACAGATAAGTGAAGTGTATTAGATACTTTAAAAAAAATAACTGTCGTATTTAATTTTATAAACATAAGTGGTGCGCCATCGACTCAAAGTCTAGTGGCCTATTTTGGCATGGTACAACCAACCATTATCAGGCAAGCTACTCTGAAAAACTAATGTATTACTATTTACGAATTACATATTGTATAGTGCAATTATATTACTGTAATAATATAATACATTATAATATAATATTAATATAATAATATGAAACTACATACAGTAGCATTATTGACCGACTAAAGTATTAAAAATGTGAGAATTATACATCAAAGCACGAATTTTTGGTTAGACTTTGAATTTTTATGTCAATTCCACTATTGCACAAACATATATTACACACAGTATTTTGTTTAATTTTTGCAGAGGTAACTGTAATTACATTACAGAAAAATTTTGAATAATCCCTTACTTGACTTTTAACAATTAAATTACAGGAACACATAACTTGCAACACTGCAACCAACTATACATTGTATTTTCGGACAATTTTCTTGTACCATGGTATTCTTTGACGTACCTGGGAGTAT
Organism: Triplophysa tibetana; assembly: GCA_008369825.1. NCBI lineage: Eukaryota > Metazoa > Chordata > Actinopteri > Cypriniformes > Nemacheilidae > Triplophysa > Triplophysa tibetana. The sequence continues at coordinate 3,145,367 of CM017907.1, forward strand.
CATGGTATTTGTAATAAAACCATGGTTTGGTTAGAGCATGGTATCAGCAACGCCAAGGTCCCAGGGATTGCATATACTTTGGATAAAAGCGTCTGCTAACTGCATTCATGTAAATGTAATCATGGTACTACACATTTACTGTGATAGTACCACAGTTAATTATTTTAAGACCACCATAGTACCATAACATTTTCAAATTAGTGTGACGAAACAAACACAACAAAGTAATTGCTGGATTTTTTTGGTTTATTTGAATTTGACTCATTTCAACAATCAGTTTGGAGTGATTAGATAATCTAGTTTTTCATTCATTTTTTTTTCCATTCAACTGATGACCTGTGAATATGTCCTGGAATGTTTAATATCTATAACATTAGATACAGTAGTTCCGCCCATGTATCTTAGAGACTTCAAGAACTATCCATTACAAGCACCAACTGGGTGAGTTTTTCACTTACTGCAGGATGTTGTGATACACAATCCAGACAATTTGGGGACACCTAGTTTCAGAGAGAGGGCATAAAACACTAACAACTGCAATCAATCATGATACCGATGAGTTTACAATGAAAAACATCACTAGTGATATCCCACTTTGCCTGTGAGTTTACATGATTGGCCAGATTAGGTTACATTTCAATAAATAAAAAAATACCCATCTAGACACTAATACGGAGTACCCAGATTGTGTGCTTGGCACTGCAATGCAGCAAAATCCTGGTCCAATATAATAATCAAACAAAAACTGATAATAACAACACTAACAATAATTATTATATAAAGTTTTTGGATGTATTTTACTGAACGCAGCAGTTTTGACCATTGGCATCCTTGAAGCGCAGACGCATCTTGGGTTTGTATTTTTCAAGGTACATCAGTTGTTTGGCGTTGAAAGCCCCACGCCTTTTCCTAAAAATATATAGAATTTGCATAAAAACACACATATTCCAACCAGAACTATGTGAACTATATTGTACTTGGTAACTCACTCCCGAATAAACTGGACAGCATCTTCATACATCATCCCACACTCGATCAAGGCAATAGCCACCAATACAGGAGCTCTGGACGCAAAAATTAATGTAATTCAACAGAAATTTACATGATTAATCTACAGAACAGGACCAAATGTTCTGGATGGACAGAGCAGATACTGCATCCACAAACAAGATAATGAGGGTGTAATAACTATGGATAATCAACACAGAAACACCTGCTTACTAGTTCATATATGTCATGATAATACTTACCGCCCCAATCCAGCAACACAATGTACTGCAATGCAACAGCCCGGTTCCTCCTTAAATTTACATTTCAGGAGATTTAACCACTCATCAACAATTTGGTCAGGGGGCGAACATCCATCATCAAAAGGTCGATCCTTGAAAAATAACAAATTATAAACTGCTCCGAACAATTATCTTTTAAATGACCAAAACAACCGCAGTGTTTTGTTTTAACATTCAAAACAACCTTGAGCTAACTATTGGGTTTTATAGCAATTCTTACCAAAACTTCAATGCCTTCGTTTTCCACAGGAGTCTTGTCATAAGTCGCTTCACAAACTCGAACAAGCGTCTGCACTCCAAAACTCTTCAGTTCCTGAAAATGTCAAATATTATCTATAGACTTGATTTGTAATTCAGAATATTTGAGGAAAAAGAATATTCAAGAAACAAAAAGGTAGCCTACAGATGAAACTTACCTCTGTAAACTTGGTCAGCTGTGAATTGGTGGGATTGTGGGTGATGAGAAACCTCATGCATTCATAGGTGATCTCGACCGGAGCAGGACGATTCATTTTGACACTTAAATGATTAATTGTACTTAAAAAAAAAACTTCCAAAACGGTGGGAAAAACTGATCTAAGCCACTTGGCCTTCAGGTAAAACTTTGTATATTCGAAACGTGAAATATTAGGAGTATTCCACTTTCACAATCCGTCGATTTGAAAATAAAAACTGAAGAAGGGAACTATCCTTCCGATTCGCAATTTCTAATTACCCCATTCAGGAGAGGAGAGGTGATCAGTTGGCACTATAGAGGAAAAATGGTTCACTCTCTAGTACCTGGATTGGCTCAAACCGATTCATACACTAACTTTGGACAAAAACAGATGCTTCCCAAAAGTGCAGAATGTAAGATGGGCAGTCGGGTAGAATTGTCTTCATATGGCAGGCCCTCTATTCACTTGTCAACAATGACCAGGTGCTGTGCCTGGCAGAAGTCTCCACTCACACTGACAAACGCCATAAATGTGCAGCCTGGAAAAAGAACAGGATTAGTGGCAAATAACCAGGACGCTGGATCCTAAGGCACATCACAACAAGCAAGTGCAGTGAATCAAAACACGTCACCAATGACCTCAATGAACACCGGATATAGCCTACAGCTGAGGAGAGACCTCATTCCAATGCAGTTAATATTGCCCTGGCCAATGGACTCTCACCATAAAGCGTAGGACTACCAGAACATTCTAATACGGCGGAATTATATTATAATAAAGAGAAAATATTACGCTTATCTATTTGGAACAGGTTTATGCAAATACACACTTACTTTCAATAAGTGAACAGAAATAAAGTTGAGAACTCTGCATTCTATCCTCACCATTCGTGACTGTCTCTGCTTGGCATCTAGAAAAAATGTCAAGAATTAAGTCAAGAATGAAAATGTCAGTGTAACGAGATGTTCAATATCTTGTATAACTCAAAAAAGGTAAATAAATGAATGCTCAAAGAGTAAATATATCCGTGGCACAACATAAATGCATTAGTGAACTAGACATACAGCTCACATCTGACGCGTTATTTTTTCCCCCTAAAATAAATGTAAAGTGTGGCCTTGAGGACAACAGAATATTACATATGCCGAGTAATATACATTCATTACATTCGAATTTGAAGTAAAAACAACACTTGCTCTTAACGCAGAACCAAACAATACAACCCACCGCCTCGTTGTGTAGTTGACATAAATACTTCACGCAACCAGACACGGTGTTTTGGATGAGCCGGGTAGCTGTGATATTTCAATTCACTTATATAATATATAACAAATATTAATTTCACTATATCTACATTCTGACATTTAGACATGCTCAATGTTTTGACGAAATTGCTTCGCTCTTGTCCGGCTAGCTCAGCTGCTGCTTTAGCTGCTAAATGCTTATCTGTTTAAAACGTCACGCACTACCTAACAATCCATTACACGTTTAGGTGTTCGCAAATTACAGAAATGTATAATAGCATACAAATACTTACAAAGAATTGGCGGTACATGTGAATACCGTGACAAAGACGAAACGGTTTAGAGACGCTGCTAGCCGGCTAGCTCTCCTCTACCACAGAGCCCCCGTATCCAGGCGACAATTCCGGTTGGCACGAGTGAACGCGGATTGGCTGGAAGCAAGTGACGTACCAATAAACGTCAACTGCTCAGTATAGATATATATATTTGCGGCTCATGTTGTTACTTTATTCACCGCGGTGGTGTTTAATTAAACAATCCCAATCCAAGCGCTTATTTTCCTATAATTTTCCAGGTTTGATTTGTTACTGTAACGTGGAAAATAGAGATGACGAAAAAATTTCATGCGCATAATAGTACATATAAAATATATACAATATACATGTAATCTTCCTATACTTTGGCAATGCAAGCGATATTTTTTCTGTGCCTATATAGGAATCTTAACTGTTCGTGAAACTATTTCACAAGCCTTGAATGTACAATAAAACTACAGGAGTCTCAAACCGATGATTTATTTTACATTATTGTCAGTATTGCTTTCGATTGAGCCCAGCTGATCGCGTAGTATATAGGCTATATACATATAGAATAAAAAATCATGCACAGGGTTTGATAATATAAAACATAACCCTGCCATTTGTCATCAACTCTATTCAAACAAACGTTAACTTAAAGGGAATATGTCTGTATTTAAACTGGGCAAATCTTAAAACGATCACTGAAACAAACGTGTGGCAATGTCTCCCTCTGCTGGAGAGAAATGGCCATTATTTACGAATTAACCCAGGTTAACAGGATGATAGCCACTCTTTTTTATCCACAGCTAAAACAAAAACATTTTATCTCTGAAGCCAGCTTTAAAATGTGTAGTATCATCTTATACAATGATCTGTCTTTGTAAAACAAAGCATCTTTATTGTTCTGTGATTATAAAATGTTTGCATTTTGCTGGGTGTGGCAATGACACACAACCATGGTCACATTTAAACAGGTACTTGCAAATGAGGCTTACCGCATAGTTTGGTAGATTCCATTGCCTGTCTGTAAAATGACACCTATAGGAAACGATACATCACACACAGTACAGCACCACACCTTTAAATGAGAAATACATCTCAGCAGTCTCACACCTGTGCTGTGGATGCACTCATTTTAAACAGGGTCACATTCAGGTATCGCTGATAATTCCTCAATCAGGTTGGACAGGATTTATTAATGATTTCTTTAAGCTTTTTCTAATTTTTCTTGGCATTTCCTGTTTCTCGTATGTCTTCGAGTTTCCCGGCATTACACGGTAAGTGGAAATAAGTTATGAAAATACAGATCTTATGATAATACAGGTCCAATATTTGGGTGCATGTTCATCATTTAGAATGTACTTTTTAGCAATTGAAGAGAATTTTGTTTGCTAACACCAAAAGATTGGTTGCCAGAGGTACAGTAGGTGAAATCCATGACAATGTCAGTAATGAAAAGGAAAATACAAATATTAACGTGCGTATGAATGTAAGACGATGCAGGATAATTGTAAAAGTCAGAAGTTTGTGTAACCTTGTGTTGTATAGATGTCCTTTATAGGATCTTTTGGAGCACAAAGTCAATTCTTTCACTCTTCAGCATTTCTTTGTATTATTTTACCCTAAATTTATATTGTAATTTTGAAAAAAAAAATTTGTTTTGAAGCACTTGTCATTTTGTAGCAGTTGAATCTTTATGTTTAATGCAAAATATGGAGAAAGAGACACGAGTTGGTGTTTTGTATTTGTGCTTTAAAAAAAGAGCAATTCACACAGAATTTTAAATATAACCAAAAGTCTTTTTCATCCTGCTCACAGCTAAAGCGACAATGTTGTTTCTCTCCTAAGTATTTCTTCATAATATTTATTTTTCAATGGTGGACTGACTGGTCTAACTAGAAATTAAATGCAAAGTCATTGGATTGTTACATTGCAATGTCTCATCATCCATGTAAAAACATAGCGCTTACCAAAACATGGTACAACTTCCATTTCATTGGAAAAGGACCAGTGTTTTCCCCCCAAACTTTGTGATTAGGCTTTGAAACAATTTGGAGTACCTGTTATAGATCGCTGAACGCCTCCAGAGTTTCAAGACCAAGCCTCAAGACCAAATCTCCACCGACTAATTAAAAAGATAATCACCGACACAAAAAATGCCTTAATGACAAACCCATTAAAGTTGTTTCGGTAAATTTAGACCGTGCAGTCATGGCACCAGTTATCAAGAGATTCCTTGACCCAAACTAGGATGGTCTGGTTCTACAGATGTTTCCTTGTGCAAAAATGTAACACACCAGTTGTCGATTCAATTTTGATGTTTTATAACATGTTTTGTGTTTTTAAGGACACTGGCGGTGATCAGGGATGAACTGGTCTGGACTAGAGGCTTTAATCAGCGGGGTCAATAAATACTCCACGGTGTTTGGCCGTGTGTGGCTGTCCGTGGTGTTTGTGTTTCGCGTGATGGTGTTCGTGGTGGCGGCCCAGCGCGTTTGGGGTGACGAGAGTAAAGACTTTGTGTGCAACACCAGGCAACCAGGCTGCAATAATGTCTGTTATGACCATACCTTCCCCATATCTCACATCCGTCTGTGGGCATTGCAGCTCATCTTCGTCACGTGCCCGTCACTCCTGGTTGTAGCCCACGTCAAATACAGAGAGGAAAAGGACAAAAAATATTTGACCAACCACGAGGGCACCCACTTGTATGCCAACCCCGGGAAAAAACGTGGGGGTCTTTGGTGGACCTACCTTCTGAGTTTGGTCATCAAAATATTGGTAGATGTCACATTTCTCTATATTCTTCATTACATATATAAAGGCTACGACCTTCCCCGCCTTGTTAAGTGCTCGCTGGACCCGTGTCCTAATACGGTGGATTGCTTCATTTCCCGGCCTACGGAGAAGAAGATCTTTATGCAGTTTATGGTGATCTCTTCTGTGATCTGCATCTTCATGTGCATCTGTGAAATGGTTTATCTCATCGGTAAGCGAATAGTGAAAAAATGTACGCAGTCCCAAGAACATCGGGAGAGTTGTAAGCGAGTTGACCCCACGAGATCCAGCAACCAAAGCTTGAGTTCACGGAAATCGAAGGAGACCAAACTAGACAAAACTGCCATTTAATGACAAAACCTTCTTTTGTCAAAAGCTTATTTTCTCCAACATTCACATTAAGAGGAAACAAAAATGAAGGATGAAACAGAAACAAAAATGGTTGCTTCACAATCTTTATCGGGCTTAAAAACATTAAATTGTCACAATCTCATTTTACATTTAAATACATCTTTATTAATATATATTTTTGATCTTTCTATTGTAAGGTCTTGAATGTTATTTTCATTCACATGTAGAATGAAATCTATCAAAATGCTTCACTTTATAATAACTATAATGTTCTGCCCCAGTTTTGTAATTAAATACAAAAAGTATGAGGTGGTTTCCAGTTTATTGTGGTATTTGTAAGGACTGTAAATGTCATGTTTATTATTTGTCGTTTTTGTTTGTGTTTGTCCATGTTGTGTACATTGCAATTAAATGTCAATTTACTTGTAGGTGTTACCTTTGTTTTCTGGAGTCAACATGAGATGAGAAATGTATTTTGCACATTATAAACTTCAGAAAACGAAGATGGCACATCACGCTTGTACAGCTTTCTGTATGATATCCATCATGCTCTCGCTCATTCAGTTTTCAGTTCATTTTGCACAACGTTTGTACCCAGAATGCACTTAAAAATAAAATCTCAAGCCCAGTGCACTTTAATTTACATGTTGCATAAGAAACACCTCTTGATCTTTTTCCTTCAGCATCCGATGATCATATCCCTCCTACACACACATCTGTATCACACCACAGTCAAGCACTAAAAATGGATTTACTACCATCGTTCAACCATGAGAAATAAACACGTTTTCATCCAACAAATCATTGAAAGAGATGAACCTGAAAAAATTCAAAGCATTGACACGTTAGCCTGCATATCATCTCTTCAAACCTTCAGCGAGTTGACCAGAAACAGCACATGTCCTAATGTATGATTCACTCGCTTCTGCGCTGCTCCTCCTACACATGTGCCCTGGCTTCATCTCAACCACACACTGCAAACAATCCATCCCACTCACAGACTCACACTCACCAGCACACACACTTTTCTGAAATACCACATATCAACCAAAGCTCGAGTTCACGAAAAACGAAGGAAAACCAAATAAGACAAAACTGTCATTCAATGACAACATCTTACAACCTTTTGGATTTAAAAAGAAGGAAATGGAATGAGCTCATTTTGTCCAACATTCATATACAGAAGACAGAAAAATGAAGGACGAAACATAACCAAAAAAGCTTGCTTCACAATCTTTTAATATTTTTAAGGGGTAAAAAAGGTAAAATTGTCAAGACCATTTATAAATAATCAATCCCACTTTTGTCATTTAATAAAAAAATATCAAACTTACCGTTTACTCAAAATGAGAGTGGAGGTTTTTATTTATAAGATAACTTGACTTAAAACTTGAATTCTATCAGTTTAGTTTACATTTTCAAAAGTAATTTGGGAAATTCAATGACAATTTATAGAATTTATGTAAAACATTTTTTTTTAAATGACTAAGAAACATATTACTTATAAAAATGTGATCAAAGACGCAACATAAAATTTCTATTAACGGCGTGACATTTTTACTATGAAGTTATTCAATGTTATTTCTGATTCTTTTAATATTTCACTAAGAATAACCTTTTTTTAGAACATTTAGCAATGACGGAAGTGTTGAAAAAATACTCTTTAAAACTTACTGCAGAATTATTTTGCAACTTTGAATGAATGTTGAAGCTTTTGAGAACATCAGACAAACTTCTGGGAACATTTGAACACAGGTTGCAGCGGGATGCTGACATCGAGTCACCCTCATATCAAATCTTGTATGACTTGTCTTTCAGAAAACACTAAATATATTTTAAGGAAGTTGGTAACCGAACAACAGCGATACCCATTCACTTCTACGGTATGGACACAAAGTCAATGGGTACCGCCGTTGTTCAGTTACCAACATTCTTTAAATACTTTCTTTTGTGTTCTGCAGAAGTGAGTAAAAGATGACAGAATTTTAGTTTTTGTGGGGAACTTTCCCTTTAAGCCAAACCTGAAACATTCAGGTTACACTGCAGGAACAACAGTGACGTTGCTGATGCACATTGTGTTTAACAGATGGGGAACAAAACGATCACAATGTAGGTTACCTACTGTGATGGGCGGCAACATCATCCTATGCGCCAGAATATTGTAAGTGGACACTCGACCCACTTATGTATTAACCTGGCACACAATGCTTTTGGTTTGGCCTCGTTTACACTGAACTAATTAATTTACCTAAAAATAGCCCCTTTGGCCTCAACAACGCCACCAGAATTTCTCCTTCACTCAGCTCTCAAACAATTCACATGAGAAATATACATATGTAGGCCATGACAGATGGAGTGATGGAAAAGAGGCTAAGGAGGGGTAGAGCTGAGAAAGGAAGTCTGTCCGACAGCATGATACATAAACGGCTCAGAATGACGAGGAAAAAGACGTTCGACTTGATCCTTTATTGAGAGTCCAGTGTAAAATACGGATTTGTGTTAACAAATGTATAAACTCCCTGCTGACAAGTTTGCTTTTTAAAACCACGTATACACATGTCACTGCATATCAAGCATTATCTGTTCTTCTTAAAGGAGTAGTTCACGTTCAAAATGAAAAGTCTGTCTTCATTTACTAACGCTCTTGTCATTTCAAACCTGCATGACTTTCTTTCTTCCACAGAACACAAAAAAAGATATTTTGAAGAATGTTGTTAACATTCACGTTACAATAGAATTTTTACAATATATATATTTTTTAAACGTTTTTTAAATATTTTAAATGACAAGAGGTGAGTGTAAATGATTAAATTTTGAAGGTGAACAACTCCTTTAAAGGGACAGCTCACTCCTTAACAAAAACTCTACCATCATTCACTCACCCTCGAGTTGTTCCAGATCTGTGTAAATTTCTTTCTTCTGATGAACATGAAGAAAGATATTTGGAAGAATGCTCTTTTGTGTTCAACAGAACAAAGAAATGTAAAAAGCAATTTTCCTACTATGGTAGTCAATGGTGGCTAATATCCGTTTGGTTACAAGCGTTCTTCCAAATATCTTTCTTTGTGTTCATCAGAACACAAACATTTATACAGATTTAAGGGTGATTAAATAAAGACAGACATTTCATTTTAGGGTATACTGTTCCTTTAAAGACAAGGACATAATTTCACATCAATCATCATAGCCATTCGATACTTAAGCTATCATCAGTTCTTCAATTACCCCAGTAACATCAAAAATTCACCATTACATAGAGCACACAGCAAATAGAGTATCTATTACTGACATTATGCTGTAGTGTGCGTCACAGTTTAAGCTTGTATGCTTGATGTGTGTAAAGTCATATTGCATTAACGATTAACTATTATATATAGCCAGATCTATCATTTAACACAAATATTGTCCACCGTGACATAAACTTTACAACGGATATGCAGCTAAAAAGACCTAAATTGTGCTTCAATAAAACAGATTTCAACACTCAAGAAAACATCCAAATCTTACTTGCTATTTCTTACGTTATGTTGGAGCATCTATTTTGATTTAATATGTACATAGTTAATTAATGAGAAAGAATCAAAAAGCCAAAATACTTGCTCCTGACTGTTAGATTATTCTCCGAAGGCTCTGTAATACAATAGGTTTCCAGTGCAATAATAAGTGTTAGGATACAGACTTCACCTCAGTGTGGGTCTCTGCCCCCTGTGTGTACTGTGAGGACACCTCTTCCAGCTCAACTCTCTCCTTTACAACAATAGCAGCCAACTCCCCAGGCTGGCAGCAAATCTGCTGAGCTTGGTTGCCATGGAGCAGTTTGTCTGCATCCGATTGGCCCTCGCCAAACAGCTCCGGCAGCACCCCCTCTTCTAGCTCCTCCCAGCAGTCCCACGCAGACTTAGAAGAGTTTGGCTCGGGATCAGAATCGGTGAGGTCTGAATCCCAGTCGCTATCCCCTCCAACCATAGAGGCCATAACATAGTCAGCCTTAGAACCGCTGTCGTCTGATTCAGAATCTTTTGAGTCACCGTATACTGAGTGGCCCTCTGTAACCAGCAGGTGGCAATCCGGAGCGGCCAGGTAAACAAAACTGTCTGTGGAGAGGAAGTCACATTCGTCAGGGTAAGGGCAGGGTTTGGTAAAGGACGTTGGAGGTGACGGTTCCTCCACCGTAGGTTTGGTCACATTTTGCCGCACGGATGGAAGCGGCGGGACTGATACAGCCAGGTAGACGAAACTGTCAGTTGCGACGAATGAATCTGTGTCAATGTTGCCTGACAAATTATGTTTAACTTCATGTTTGGAGGGGGACAGGGGCAAAGGCACATCACTATCTGATGTGTTCACAGTGTAATGCATCTCTTGGCTTACAGTTCCTTTGTCCACGGGCTTCAAGCGTTCCTTTATTTCTGCAGCTTTGGTTGAAATCTCTTTACACAACGCTTGCCTTCTGGACTCTATGACGCTGTTAGATCTCAGTCCAGAGCGTTGTTTTGTGTATATAGTCACCACTTTATTTACCTTTGGGACTGACGTCTCAATCTTTCTGTCATCGTCCATCATCTCCTCTCCTTGGCTAAGAGATGTTGTACTTCCTAGACCTACGTCTGACAGAGGCCTTTCGTTGTCAGGGGTGATATCCTCTCTACTGGTTTGGCTAGGATTGGACATGTAGATACCACTCGATTCTGAGTCTAAAGTCAGGGCGGAGTCTGGAGACTCACTATGGCTGTATTTGTTTTCCACCTGAGCGTAAATGGAGGCCAGATCCAAGCTGGTTGGAACCTTTGTATGAATAAGTTTATGTCCTGGCTGCGTCACAACAGTGTTAGTTTGACTCTTACATGCTTGTAAATTATACTGAAAGTCTGGTTCTTCGTCATCTTGGCTTTCCACGACCTCTCTGTTCATTCTTTCAATCTCTAGCAGGTCTTCAGCACCCAGTTCTGAACTTGTACACGAGGGAGCCTGTGAGCCACCAAACCCAGATGGAGGATGTAAAAGAGGCCAGCGCCTCAGAGAACCAACAGTTTGTGGATCCACATTCCACGTCTCATCCCAAAGAGAGTTAACCATCTCCAACACAGCCTCCCAGTTCTCTTCCTCACACCCAAGAGCGGGTTTTTCTTCAGTGACTGGCTCTGCACCCTCTTGTATGGCCGCCATTTTGCTACATCCTTCTAAAGCATCCTCCATCAGGCTTTCATTTTGACTTTCCTCCTGTTCCCGCAACATCTTCCAGTCTTGAAGCGAGCAGTCCTTTAATTCCCTGGTTAATGTAGATCTCTCCGGCCGACGGTTGACATTGCCCTGGTGCTCAGGAAACGGTGAAAGACGAGGGATAGTCTTTTTATCAGAGACACTTCGAAATAACAAAGAGGGGAGTGGGGGGAGAATCGGGAGGTTGTGAACTGCACCACCTTGTCTCACCGTCCGCCTCCTTCCGATCAGCCGACGGGGCCAGGTGGACTCCATGGATGTGGGGGTGATGGCAGGCTTTTTTGTTGTCTGGGAGCGCAGAAGAGGCGTAGTGTCATTTTCGGGTTCCGGAGTGGTGGGTAGCTGTACTCTCTCCGGTTCAACGCTCTTGGGTTTAAAAGTCAGAAACAAATGATCTTTTGCCGTGTTCCCTTCATCCCTTATATATTGGATATCTCCTATATGGTCACCCTGGTCACATATTAGGGCAGTTACTGATAATTCTGCCAGGGGTGGTCTTGGTGAAGAGGGCTGGATGGGTAAAGACTGTCTATGGAACTGCTGGTGGAAGGGCAAAGGAGAGGGCGAGAAGAACACAGAAGGTGTGTGAGTGCCAGTAGAGAACGGGGATCCAGAGAAGGGCGAGATCTGTGGAGAGGTGATGCTGTTAGGAAAGAAAACAACACCTGGATTTAAATAGTTCTTTTCACATGGAGACAGCTCCACTGGCTCCGGAAACTTTGGCGGGGAGAGAACCTTCCACGAGTGGCGACACAGATTGTCCTTCTTGGCGCTGTCCTGGTGATGATGTCGTTTGTTCACGGATCCACTCGGAGCCGAGCTGCAGGACACACTGGGGGACGCCGACCGCACAAACCCTCTCGGCGACCTGTTCAGCTCATCATTTGCCAGTTTTAGGGAATCAAAAATGAACCTCTCGTCCAGTTTTCTGCCACCGCTGCCTAACATAGAAGACCTTGTGTCAAACATGTCTCCACCTGCTCCTAGCGAACCATTACTGGAGAAGTCAGTTTCTCGACCTCTCCGGGAACCCAGAGTGCTGTGTGCGGAACTGTGGTCGATCTGTTCATTGATGCACATTGTGTCATAGATGGAGCGTTGAGGAATATACCCATCTTCATTGTAGCCCTCTCGATCGTCTCCTTTCTTCGAACAACAAGGGCTCTGCCGTAGGCAGCCTGGACGACTCAATGGCTTTCCCATTCTGTCACCTCTTGACAGTGGATTTTAAAAGACCTCCAATACAATCCTTAGGAAATGTATCGTGCGAGGTTACCGGAGCATGTGCACCAGGTCTTAATTATCGGAGGGAGACTCTTCGGTTTCACTAAAAAACAAAAGTGCAAATATTTACTGGTCTTCTGATGGAGGTGGTTAGCATTTAGAATCAAGCCTATAGTATCTCCACTGGAAATAAACACTTTCTCAAAGGTACAGTGAGCAACTTTTTGAATCTTAAAGCATTATTTAGACATCTGAGAAGAGTATCATTCCTTTAATAAATGACATAAAAAGCAGCACTTTTATCATTCTCATCAATTTGCTCTGAGATAAGCTGCTCTGTTCCAAAATCAAAGCTCACATGAACCTCAGACAAAATCTTATACTGTAAATATAAACAGTATAAGACCAAAACTCACATGTTTTCCTCATACAAACATGACATTACACCTCTCCGTGTTCTTTTTGCATCGCTTCTTCATGTTGGTAAGCATCGACGTAACTTAAGCATTCATAGCATCGGAGCCATGACAGATGGACGGTCCCGGTCCCTCATGCGCTGGTAGTCCAGGTGTGAAGGCTGCTCAGGAATCCAAGCATCAAGTCTGTATTCCAGCATTATCTTTCAGCTCCCAGCCTTGTCCTTCCTCACACAGAAACACTGTTGGTTTGATAAATAGCCTCTTATTTCAGCACCAACGGCAGCTCTCTCTCTCTCTCTCTCTCTCCCTCCTCTCACAGCTCCCTCCCTTGAGTTTTAAGGCTGCTTCAGGGCTTTAGCACTTATCAGGAGCTTAGGACTTTTTTGCCTCACTCATTTCATTTCCTCTCATTCATTTTATCTCAATTTGGAACGACCTCTAATAAAACAGCTTAGATTTTAATCAGACTGTAACTGCATTCGCCAATAATTTAAACTCTTATTTAAATTGAAGTAGAAACGTATATGGTTAGAAAAGTGAGGGTTTTAGCATCATTACGATTGTTAGTATAATACCACGTAAGTGTAGTCCGAACCCGTTCGTGTACTACCATGGCAGTATTGTCCGAACCAGTCATGAAATGCCAGATTGTGTCTTTGTTGTACTCGTCTCTCCCACACACTCTCGAACCCTCTCAAATCACACCTCATCTGCCTGTAGCACGCCCACACTCTCTTTTGAACAGCCAACATAAACGTGATGTGTCCCTGAGATATTCGTTCTCTCAGTCTATCGTGACCGACTGTACATTTACAAATGACAGTAAAAGATGTCGAGATCATAAAGCGAAAGGCCGTTACAACTGCAGACAAATAGTTTAACCGTCTGTCTTTTATTTCGATCCCTACATTAGCTTGCTGACGTTAGCGCTGCGAGGTAAATGAGTGGTCCTGATGGGGGACGTATAGGTTCAGTTACTCTGTTCTGGACAACTCTGATTTTTCAAATCTGAGTTGCATGATTCTCAACAGCAGCACATTTAGAATCCAGTGTGAAGCACAAGCAACGGCTCTCGTCTCTGTTACCATGGTAGCGAATGACAATTGGCTTTACATCGTAGGCTGGCGCTGCATCTATCTCTGCAAATATCAGCATAATCATGTGGCTCAACATTGCTTATATGAGTCACCATTGTTGCCTTGTCAAGGTCCTGTCACTTGAACTAACAAAGCAGGAGTGCCCTCTGTTGACGGAGACGCCACACTTGGAATCCACCTGAAACACTTAATGAATCTTTTCCGAGATATGAACTTACAAGGGCCAATCGAGGTGTAACAATAAATCGCTACAAGACTTTTATTCAAACATTCCTTAAGAGCTACACAGCTATCCGAGGGCGTTATTAACGCGTTTTCAAATTGATATGCTAATGAAATCAGAGGAGGTTACAAGTTGCTGTAGGCGTTTCAAATCGACTGCTGTGACTTCGGCTGTTTCCCAAGAACGCAAAGAACTGACTTGTGTTCTCGTGGAGACCGGTCTTGCGAAGCAGCCTCGGAAGAACGAACTTGGCTGGACGCGCAGCAACGACTACTGGGACTTCAAGCTGGTTCCGCAGGCATGCAAGGCCGTATTTAATGCATCCTTGATATCGAGAAAACTTGAGTATTGGAACAGGCCATGATGGTGTTTGATGACGTAGAGCGAGAACCTGAGGACACAAGACCGCTGAAGAACGCATATTGAGAAACGGCCAGAGTCTTTACTTTTTGCCTTAAAAGCACCTTTTTAACACTGACAACCATGTTAGCGACACAGACATCCCGTAGAAATCTACAAACAACTCCATCGTACGTTTGAGAAGTCAAATATATTTCCAAAGGTTACCAACAATCAGGACAATATGAACGTTCAAACATAAAAAGGTTTCCGCTATATAATTCTAAATACTGAGAAATTTTGTCTACAGTGACAAATAATTAATAATCAAACAGTTTTCCTCGCAATTGTTCCTCTGAATTCTTGTGAAGTTCTTCATGAAGTTCACGTTAGAGCGAGAGAGGATGACTTCGAGGAATGTTTGTTGAGTGGGTGTACACAATGGGAAAGGATGTGCACAACGGTTTTAACCTAAAAAGTCATGACATTCCCTGTGCCTTCGAGTTCTAAAAAATAGTTAGGTGTCAAAAAACGTTCCATGATAGGTTTACGAGTGAAGATCCATGACTTGTAGTCTTTCTCTTCGATTCACAGATTTCGGGTTCTCATTGAGAACTCTCTTCATCTGAAGAGTCCGGATATTTTTGCTGTGTAGAGTCCAGGTGAATGTCTCGTACAACTACGATGCGTGTGAGCATGCTCTCCATCATCGCGGTGTCCAAAGGCTGAGCCGAGTACCACACAGGGCTGCTGGGATGGCAGGATGTCTCGGGCTGCAAGTAGAACAGATCTGGACGCTGTTTCACGGTGTCTGAGCTGTGGATGTGACAGAGAATGAAACATGATGAATGATTTGACTATACTATTGGTATTCAAATATGATGTAGAGTCGATGTGTTTGTCCTCACCATTTAGAGAGATAGAACTGGTAGAGTCTAACAGGACAGCGTAAAGGGTTCTCCGAGTTCTCGGGCATCTCCATGAACTGCTCGTCCACCGTCTCCTCCTCCCGTTTCCTTTTAACAGCTGCTAGATGTTCAATAGATACATATCACACAGACGCATACTGTAGTGATTCTGTTCATTTGTGAGATTTTTACAAAACAGAGGTGGTTGTTATATCATCGTCACATCTCACCTCTCTTTTCTGTGGATTCCTCTTTGTTAGGTAGTTTGAATTTAAGATAAGCGGTCACGCCATTTTTGATGGTCTTGGAACACTGGGTGACATTGGAGAACGAGAGGCGTTGATGCTGTTCGACCGTTTTGAGGTTGAGCATTTTGGCTGCGAAAAAGAGCAGCGTGTTGAGCAGGACGATAGGAGACAGGGCTCCCAACTGCTTACATTCCCAAAGGTATTCCTCTTCAACCCGTGAATTCATGTAGCCTAAGGAAACAGAAGAGCAGACCTTTTTTGTTGGCAATTCATATTGCGCTGTTATTTTATTTTAGTGTAAACAGGACTTAAAGGTGCAGTGAGTAATATTTTGCAGGATCTATTGACAGGAATGCAGTATAACACACATAACTATGTGATCAGAGGTGTATAAAGACCTTACATAAAGAAGTGTTATGTTTTTATTACCTTAGAATGAGCTATTTCTATCTACATACACCGAAGGTGCCCTGACATTGAATTCACCATGTTGTTTCAATAGTAGCCCTAAAGCAGGGGTGTCAAACTCAGTTTCTGGAGGACCACAGCTCTGCACAGTTCAGCTCCTTCCAGCTCTAAACCACACCTGTGTGTGGTTTCTAGTAATCCTGAAGATGTTGATTAGTTGAATCAGGTGTGTTTGATTAGGGTGGGAGCTAAACTGTGCAGAGCTGCGGCCCTCCAGGAACTGAGTTTGACACCTGTGGCCTAAAGGGACAAACTGCTCTATAGAGTGCAGTTAATATTTAAAAAAAAACGGTTCCCCGCCAAAGACGAGTTATTACGGCAATCAGTGTTTTTACTGTTGTACAGCAGGTGGCGCAATTACACACCTTTGGGAAAAAGTACAGAATCCCAGAACCTAGAATGTATATTTCTTATTGATTGTTCTTTGACAAAAAAAATTAATTATCTCAGCTGTTTAATCAAAATTATACATTTTTGAAGAAACCTACCCACATCTAAGGACTGATTAAAAAAGAACAACTGAAGATAGATGAATACTGTTTATTTTGTTTAAAAGCAGAGACTCTGTTCTTTCATTGGACATATTGTTTGTCCATATATTCTTTATAGAAAATGTACTGTGGGCCATTAAAATTTGGTGAAAATGTTAAAAACGCTGGCATAGGCTGGCAACATTTTTTTAAAAAGACTTGAGGGGAAAGAGTTAAAAGCCTTTATACTTAAATATGGATTCCATCCTCTGCAAATGTATTATTTTTAATGAAATACTGATCGATATTGAATCGAATCAAAACTTAAATTGAATTGAAACATATAAATAAGAATCGAATTGCCAAAATGGTCCCAAACCCAGCCCTATTGACTTAAAATATAAGTGCCATCAAAATTACAATAAAAAAGGCATAATTCATCCAAAAATGAAAGATCCTTCAATAATTGATCCCTCCAACCCCTTTTACTTTATTTTCTTCAACCAAACGAAACTGGCCCCACTGATTTCCATTGTATGGACAAAAAAAACAAAGACATTTCACAAAATATTTTCTTTTGTGTTCCATAGAGGAAACAAGATCAAATAGAGCTTGAATAAATCACAGAAAATTTATTTTAGGTGAAACTATCACACAACCAGTGCGATTTTACAGTGAAAGAAAAAGAAAAGAACCGTGCTGCCTCACATCTCCATATGATGAAATAGATCCACATGGGTTTGGAAAGGCACAAGTGTGAGTAAATGATGACAACAGTCATGTCCGAGTAAACTCTCTCTGGAGTGATCGGATAAAACCGTGTGCTTAAATGCCATTAATATGTTTATTATTGTTTCAGAAAGAAGAGATAATAGGTGATGTTGAAACATTTACCCCCAAGAGGCAAAGTATTGCCCCAGTCTTTCAGCAGCGTGGTGATCTCGCTGATGAACTCAATATAGAGCGAATCTGTGAAGATATTCTCAAGACGTCCCTTTTCGAGCAGACACTAAAAGAGTGAGAAAAGGATATGCACAATAACGTCATTACTAACAAACACATTGAAAGATAAACACAATATAAATGCAAAACAGTGCGACCATTTGTGGTTACTATGGTTTCAGTCATTTTTGCAAGAGGTTAGCAAATGCCCCTTTCTAAGCAAGATCAGTTTAGGTGTGGACAAATCTACAATTTGAAAAACCAAACCAAATTATTTAATTTTGTTTAAAGATCAAACCTGCTGAATGCCCAGGCACAGATAGTAGACGCTATCGGGTTCATAAACCTCGCCGTTCGGCCTGCGGACCTCCTTGATGAAACGGCACAAACCGTAACCGAGTTCTGCAGAACTGCACTGTAACACATCCTCCTTCATAACCATGGGCCCCGCTGAAGACACAGTGGGAAGTGAAAAAGATGCTAAAACACATACTGGGTGAGAGCAATGTCACGCAGCAGCCGCGAGAGCGACCTTTACCCGTGTGAATCATGAGGCACGGATTTCTCATTCTGACCAATGAACGTAAACTTACGGGACTGTTGCGCCCCTTCGTCCGATGTCGGTCCTTTTTTAGATTTTACCCAGCTGGTCCACGCTGTGACTCCATACACTTGGTTAAGCTTTGAGCTGGAGGTGCTAAGCCAAACGCTGCTCGACGTGTCCGTTCCAGATCGCTTACGGCCCTGTAAGACACACAAAGAAAGTTTTTAATAACATCCTCAATATACAGGATATTATAGTGTAAACTTTACTATATAACCATAACCGAAACAAACACGTCTCACCTTCCCATTTATTCAAGCAGCTACACTAAAAACGTAAATAAAGTTAAAAAAATGATGATGTGCCCAGAACACCGTCTCAGATCTCAATACAAGTTTGTGTGTTAAACTGAAAACCATACATTCTTTCACTCATTTATGACGTTCTTGTTTTAAACTAGTAATATAATAAAAAATTTGACAAAGACATTTTTAGAAAAAAGAGAATGAACGAGTAAAGCACATGCATGAAGATAAATGTCAGATTTACAGAATCTCGGACACTCGAGGAAACAGTTCTGTAAAAGATTCAATTTTTGTCAAGTAGGCAGCCTTTTCAGAACGAAAACAACAAAATTTTGACAAAGACGCCTTCAAGCGTCCGTTTCCATCCGACACATTTGTCTCCTTTTATGGTGACTTTCTTCAACTGCAGCGGCCTCCATGGCAACCACATCTCCATCATCAACACCTTCAGCTTTTGCTTCTTCCTCATCTGGCCTGCACTCAGACTCCTTTTATTTTACCACAATTTGATATCTAATAAGTTCTGGATACCCCTGCGGGTGTTCTTAAAGGGACAGTTCACCCAAAAATCATCATTTACTTACCCTCGATTGTTCCAAACCTGTATAAATGTCTTTGTTCTGCTAAACCTCAAAGGAAGATATTTGGTAGAATGTCAGTAACCAAACAGATCTCATTCCCCTTTAACTTCCATATTATTTATTTTCCTTACTATGTCAGTAAATAGGGATGAGATCTGTTTGGTTATTGACATTCTTCCAAATATCTTCCTTTGTGTTTAGCAGAACCAAGACATTTATACAGGTTTGGAATAATCTGAGGGTGACTAAATGATGACTGAGTTTTAATTTTTGGGTGAACTGTCCCTTTAACAGCCTCCGAGATTAAACAACAGACAGCCCAGTCCCTCCAGCTGGATATAAACCCTTCCACACAGCATCCTCACTGTGCTAGTTCTTTGCTTTCTTGTTGAAATAACCATACGCTTTAACACCAGTGATTAATACCAAGACACAAATAACAGAGCAAAAGATGATACAAGCACCCTGACACATATATTAAATCACACTGATATGTCTTTGGATACTGGCCAACTGTATCTGATATCATTATTTCCATTTTTTAAATCAATTAACATGAAACATAATAATTTCTCAATATAATGCACACTAAAAAAAGTTTCAAGAAACACAAAGTTAGCATCCTTTTGGAAAAGGTTTAGATTAGAGCAGAAGATGTCTTTATTGTGTTTATAAAATCATATCTCAAACCCACATGCATAATTTACATATATTACACACATTCTCTGAGCTTAAGGAACAGTTAGAGTTTTATTGACATTTGGTATTTTGTAAGATAAATACAACATGAAAGATTTAATAGAATTTTGAATATATAAATTAATACAAATGGGATAAAAAGGGATATCACAAAATAAAACTATTTTAATAAAATAAAAGTAAAACCTTGACATCAACTATAACCATGTTGAAAGTCATGTGGGCGAGTAAAAAAATAACACAATTTTATTTCGAGGTGAACTTTTGCTTTAAGAGATCATTTAATGAGGAAGTAAAAGCACAAAAAGAAAAGTTGTTTAAGTTGAAAACAAATAATAAAATTGATAGGTAAGCTAGTTGTTGTAGTGGTGAAAAATCTCTTTACAATCCTAAAAGCAATTAATAATAAAAGTGCTATAAATACATACAATTAAGGACAGCAGAATATCTGTGAGGGAAAGTCTACATACAACTGAATGAGGGAGCTCTTTCTTTCTGCATACAATAACATTTACATTTCCTGAACCAATTCAATGCTTGACAAATTTAATCCAGAAAGTAATTAACATCAGTTGGGAAATGTTCACATTTTGCGTTTCTTATCCATCAGAAACGCAGCTCTCCTGTACACTTGTACGTGTTTACAGATGTTTGAAGGGCATTCTTGCCCTCCCCAATATGGCGCCGCTCTGTTCACCCAACGCAACACGCTTGCAAAACCGCACAGCCCAACGTTGAATAAACACAGAAAATATTTACACGTGGTCTACTACCTTAGAACGCAAACTTTCAGTTCCAACACCATTTCTTGGGGAGCGTAAGAACTCGTTGATTCTGTCCTTGACTTGCTTTTGATCAACCCTGGTCAAGCTGGGAAACCTTTGGCAAACGCTTTCAATGATAAATTGTCTTAGATTTAAAGGCAATGCATATTTGCCCCTTGCCCCATCCCAGTTGGTGGTCAACGCCCACTCCGCATAGAGCTTTTCAGGTAAGACAGCACGAAACAGCAAGCAACCGTATCGATCGGGCCGGCCTAGACTCTGATTCATTAACCTCTTCAACAGCTGTTTCGAAGGAGAAGTGATCTCAAAATCGGGATGGCATAATATTGGTGTTATTAAATACTGTCCTAGGGGGTCGTCAGAAGACGTTTTTTGCTTTTCATCTGTGTCCTCACAGTCCAGCTGAGTCCTTAGCGCCTCTGTTGTAGCATTCGATGCCTCTGTTGTTGTCTCCGGTGCCTCTGTTGTTGTCTCCGGTGCCTCTGTTGTTGTCTCCGGTGCCTCTGTTGTTGTCTCCGGTGCCTCTGTTGTTGTCTCCGGTGCCTCTGTTGTTGTCTCCGGTGCCTCTGTTGTTGTCTCCGGTGCCTCTGTTGTTGTCTCCGGTGCCTCTGTTGTTGTCCCAGTCTGCTCTGTTATTGATTCCACCGCCTCTGTCATCTCAGCAGCCTCTGTTGTCGTCATCGCCGCCTGCAACAGATACATCAGCCACCTTCAGAAGGCTTTGTCATCTGGGGTTCAGGGCAACAGCGTCTCAAAGCAGTTGTAGCACATTTAGTGTAGCATTTGCTTTAATCAACCCCGACCGTTTGACCTTAACAGTGTTTCGTTTTACTATCAGCAAATTAACAATGAGGAATCCTTTCAACCCAACAACTTTCAATACAAAAACTAGTTGTGAGTTCATCACATCTTATTATAGATAGTCTTCATGACGTACAATCTATATTCTGATATTGCCTAAAGATACTGTGCATGTAAACGCAGTACGTTATTTCATGCGCCACCTAATGGATGTTGTGTGAAGCATAACAAATCTATATAGATTCTAAGAAGTCTGTGTGATCCATCGTGATGAATTGTGTGAAAAAACAAGTTCTAAATAGCCCCATCTGTATTTTACTGCCTTTTTTTACGTTGAAATATATAACTCAATGTATGACCCTATATCACTACGTTTTAATATTTCTAAGACGAAACTTGCACAGAAAACTATATTATCAAAAGCTAATCAAATATTTACAGGTTGCAAACTACCTCTGGATTGGACTGTAAACGTCCAACACCAATTCTTGTAGAGCGTAAAAACTCATTGATTCTGTCTTTGATGCGCTCTCGGTCACTGCTGGTTAAGCTGGGGAACTTCTCCAAAGCGGTTTTGATGATAAAGTGCCTTAAATAAACCGGCAACGCTAGTTTGCCCCTTGCCCCATCCCAGTTGGTGGTCGACGCCCACTCTGCATAGAGCTGTTTGGGTAAGACAGCACGAAACAGTAAACAACCGTATCGATCGGGCCGGCCTCGACTCTGATTCATTAGAATCTTCCGCTGCACCACTGAAGGAGAATTGAACTTTAGATGAGGACGGCATCGTACAACTGGTGCGGTTGAAGTGTTGCCTGGGGAGTTGCCAGAAGACCTTAAGTCCAGTTGAGTCATCGACTCTTCTGTTATCATCTCCACTGCCTGCAACAGATACATCAGCCACTTTTAGAAGGCTTTGTCATCTGTGATAAAGAGAAACTGGGTCTCAATATGGATGTAGCAAGTCTACCGTAGTGTTCTCATCAATAAAATAACAAACACTGCCGTCTTACTATGAGCAATTTAGCAATTTCCAGTGAGTAATATTTGAAATATTAAATTAAAAGTGTAAGATAAGTTAATTGCAGCTGCAATCAGTAATTTTTGCCATCTCCGTTTGAAACATCAAATTTCAGGTTATTTACCCAAGCTTTCATTATGTCAGTTGAAATTATATTAGACGGCTGATATTACTAATCATAGCTATAAGCTTACCATTGTGAATCAGCTTATTTAGAAGGCTTTGCATTTGCTTAGGCTCAAATGATTGTAGTTTATTATGAAAAAAAAAAGTTACGGATTGTAGCTTTAAATTGTTTACATAATCATTTCATTTATTTAATTATATTTTTACTTGAATATGCCTCTTTATAAATCTGCAAAAAGAAAGTAATACCTTATAAATCACGATTAATCGATTTGACAGCACTAATTATTACACTTTATATACATAAGCTTAAATTGAGTTTCACGCCTTCAACAAGTCTCAATTAAAATCACAACGAACAAAGACTCAGTTTGTTATTATCATGCAAGTTTCCTAGTAGCGCAATAGCAAACTTTTCTTGCGAGAATGAGCTGTGTGATTTTAGTGCCATGAAGCAGTTTATTATAAATATATAGTCTATTATATAATATATTTTATTCACGTTTTATAGTTATCATTAGTTATAAATTTGAACTTTAACTTATCCACGACAGCAGAGTATAAAAATGGTTATTCGATTATATATCATTCTATATTCTGAGAGAATTATTAAATTTATTTAAATTCCAAGCAAGATTTTGTACGATCCATCGTAACGAATTGCGTGAAAACACTCGTTCTAAATAGCCACATTGGTATTGAATTATAAAACACACATCGTTGTGCCACATGTGTTTTTGAACATTTCTGAGACTGAACTTCTAAAGAAAAACAGTGTTATCAAAAACTATCTCTGAATTAGACTGTAAACGTCCACGTCAAAGACCAATTCTTGTAGAGCGTAAAAACTCATTGATTCTGTCTTTGATGCGCTTTCGGTCACTACTGGTTAAGCTGGGGAACTTCTCCGAAACGGTTTTGATGATAAAGTGCCTTAAGTTGACAGGCAACGCTAGTTTGCCCCTTGCCCCATCCCAGTTGGTGGTGGACACCCACTCTGCATAGAGCTGTTTGGGTAAGACAGCACGAAACAGCAAGCAACTGTATCGATCGGGCCGGCCTCGACACTGATTCAGTAAATACTTTAGCAGCTGCTTTGAAGGAGAAGTGATCCAAAAATCCAAAAATGTTGCAGTTATGCTTGGCAGAAACAAGTACGGCATTCCTGCAATCCAATAACTAATTTGCTCTAAAACAACAATTACCCAAAAATGAAAACCCAAAATGAAAATTCTTTCCAAACCTGTATGACTTTCTTCCGCCAGGAAACAAAAGATGATACTGTGAAGAACATTGTTGAGCAAACAACATT
This sequence comes from Triplophysa tibetana, assembly GCA_008369825.1. NCBI lineage: Eukaryota > Metazoa > Chordata > Actinopteri > Cypriniformes > Nemacheilidae > Triplophysa > Triplophysa tibetana. Next base: position 3,169,497 of record CM017907.1, read on the forward strand.
GGCTTCCGTTGTATGGACACAAAACCACTGACAGATGTCTCAAAATATCATTTGTGTTCCACACAAAGGGTTTGAATGCTAACCAAACAATGACTTTTTTTATCATTAGGTGAACTATCCCTTTAACTTAGAATTTATTCTTTATAGAGGAACTGATATTCATCTGCCAATTTTCATTTATTGGGTATCAATATCTTGAACATAAGAATGAAAAACAGATGGAGGACAGATGAAGCTCAGCATTTGCAGAAAGCAAATCAATCATTTAAGTGTTCAATAATAAGGATTTTACTTTTGTAAACATCTACATGTTTCAATTCAGCACAGCACAGAACACAACAGAATGAGAATCTCTCTATACAACTTAATGCCAAGTAGAACATCACATTTTATCATTGACTGTGTAAATACAACCTTAAAATGCAATTATAATAGGACTTTTGAAAAATTGCGATTACACTTAACTTCACGCAAATGCAATCAGTCGATCTAAAAAATGTGATTAAGCTCATAATCGCAGTAAGCATAATTGAAGTAACATATGTGGCATACGCCAGTTTTAATCGCAATATGAAGGCATATAAACACCTTAATCGCATTAATGCTGCTCTGACAAAGGTTCGCATGTGCTTCTGTCATGCACCTCAAGCACAAATGCACGTTAAACATGACCGTATGAAGTTTTACCTTCAACACAACTTGCTGTTAGGAGTCTCTGCTCCTTACCTTCATACAGAAATACACAGCATACACAAACGCTGCAGAGAAATTTTCATCATATTTCTGTATTTATCACGGTGCTGAATAACTATGAAACACATGCGGAGGAAGGCGTTTAGCACAAATTCACACGAATAAATTAAAAGATAGCCAGTACTGTACTCGAGAGCATCGCTTGTACTGTGCGTTATAGCAAATAATCAGACTAATCAAACTTTCCTGTAAACGGGTGTGAAGAGGTTTGCTCATGTCATGTCAACATGTTACTCTGATTATTGGAAATAATCGAAATATTGGTGCGCATGTTAACGTAGTTACTGATTAAGAAAGACCAATTACAAACTGCACTGAAGGAATTTAAGAACTTCAATTACTTGCTGTGCATAAACGATTTTTATCTGTTGTGTGTTTATAAATAATCAGTGGTGGGCATAGATTAATTTTTTTAATCTAGATTAAAATGGCTCATTTGAATTCTGCCGAAGGCATTCAGAATATGTGTGCTACCCAAATAATGACTAAAAGTAAGTCTTTGAGAACGGGTTTCTCAAGCCAGGTGGCACATTAGACCAGGGGCTCATCTCCTGTTTCCAAAATGCATCACAAACTGCTTGAGAAAGCTGTTATACTATGATAATTTGTGAGGAAAATTTAATTATGTTCAATAAGATGTACTTGTGTTAACTTCTCCATTAGCTAAGGGATGCTTTGCGTTTAGGTGGTACTTGAGACTGGAAGAGCTCCTACAGTACATTCACATTTAGTCATTTAGCAGACGCTTTTATCCAAAGCGACTTACAAAGAGTTAGGGAGCAACAAGCGATATGTCATACAGCAGCCATAATACATTAGGTGCCAATACAAAGTTACTGGTTTCAACTAAAGCTAGACCTGTTGAAAGTTTTTTTTTTTTTTTAAACCAACTGTATGTTTGTACATATTGTAACTGTACCAATTCCGTACAGTAAACCAATTCCACATTGAACAAGGTGCAAACAACCTTAGTCTTGTCGAGGTTTCCCTTAGGAAGCTTCTTAAAAATAAATTTTCCCTGAAGCAAGCCCGGCGGCTTCATACCTGCACCCATGTTAGAACGTCACGTTTGATGTGGTAATTTCACAGTACCGCTATATTGTGTTCAGACCAAACGCGAATGGCGCGTCAAGCGCGAGTGATTTACATGTTAAGTCAATGCAAAGACGCGATAGACCTACTTGCGGCGCGAACGACGTGAATGAAGCCCTGGTTATTAGATGATGAGGCGGCGCGAATGACGCGAGTTGAAAACTCTCGTTCTCGCCCCCTACAGTGACATTAATCTATGTATACATCCGCGCTAAAATATCAAGGTGAAAGTCATCATAGCTTGCGTAGTATAGACCCAGCTCCCAACCCAACTTTGAGAGTAGATTAACGGCGACATTTTTTCTATCGCGCGATAAGAGTCTGCGTTAACGCCCCACCACTATAAATAATCCACAATAATCGGTCAAAACAGTGAAAGTCAATATAAAGCCATTGCAAGAGATTCCTATTTAGTCTTAATATACTTGACAACTGATACAGCTGAATAATCTTATATGTTCAGACTTTCTTTTATGACTATTCAGCTTCCTAAATAATCTTTCATCTAACAAATGACAGACTTTAGCGTCACAAAGTCAAACATCCCAATTTTTTAATTAAAACGGATTTTCAAAACGTCGAACACCTGGAACGTCAATCCACATCGACTCAAGTTCAACAACCATTCTTGCAAAACCACAAACATCTACATATATTCTGAAAACACTTCAGCCTTGATCTAAGTGTTTGGAAACACCACTCACACTGCAAAGAAAGTTGAGCTAATTCTCCATTTCACATGAAACATCAGAGTTTACAATCAACATCAGATCTCTTCGGTCCATTTGTGTTACATACCCTTTTTTTGGCAGGGCAGCCGTCTCTGCCCTTCCTGCGTCGCTTCAACGTCAATACCAGTCTGCTCTCTTTAGCTAATCCAGGGTCAGCTAACGCTGGGGAATCACATGCTTTGGGTTAATTTATGGGAGATTTTACACATAATTACCAGCTTTTACAAACAATTACTTACCACGTGGAAAGTCGTCTTCCAAATCCGGATGTTCTGGTGATGCAGTCGATGCCGCTACATGTGGATCCTCTGATTCTGAAGATGGGACCAATTGTTTCCCGCTGACCGCGGTTTCCTCATTCTCTGCCCAGCTGAAGGGTGTTGATGTGGCCTCAGACTCCAGATCTCCACTGTACGTGCTGACCTGGTCTGAAAAACAAAATATCATAATCAAATACTGCAGCATTCGGTAGAAGAACGTTGGATGATATATACCTCGATTTACGAAACACAAAACCAGATGCTTCCCAAAATATCTTTCTTGTTTCACCAAACAAAAGTCACATTCAGGTTTTGAACAACACGGTGAATAAATGACGACATGGGATATATGTTTAAGTGAACTATCGCTTTAAGAGGGCAAGGTTTGGCTGGTTAACGTGGCCACCTGGTGGTGGATGCCATAACAACACCATACTTACCTCAGCCTGAAGTCATATTTTACATTTACAGACATTTAAAACACCACAGCCAAGCTGACATTAAAGGAACAGTTCACCTAAATATGAAAGTGCTGTCATCATTTACTCGACCCTCAACTTGTTTCAAATCCGAATACATTTCTTTATTCTGTTGAACACCGAGAGATATTTGGAAGTTCTTGTAGGCAAACGGTTCTTGGCCACCATTAACTACCATAGTAGGAAAAATGTCTTTGTAAATATTTTGAAGAATGTAGGAAAGCAAACAGTTCTGGGTCACGTTTGACAACCACTGTGTTTTTTCTAAGTATGGTGGTCAAGAACTAGTTACAAGCATTTTTCCAAATCTCTGTGTTCATCGAAACGAAATTCATACAGATTTTGAACAACTCACAATGAAATCATTTTTATTTTGGGGTGAACTTTCACATTAAGTTCAAAGAATAGCAACAGATACTTTTTTAGTCCACGTTAACATATGATCAATCACGCAACATTTACCATGTGACAGAGGCTTGCCTTTTCCCTTATCGCCCTCATCGTCCTCCACCGAGCTCTGAGCAGGAAGGCTGCTTTTACGCTCCCCTGGTTCATCCGCGTCTTGGGATCCAGGTATGACCACAGGTACAGGCACCTGGACAATAACACCACAAAATAATAAAAGATGACCTTGTTATGTTTTTCTTGTACGACCTTTTGAAAAGTGACCTTCAGCTTTCGGGCTAACTCGGGGGAATCCTCCGAGAAATCTCATTTATTCTTGTCCGGATAGGAAGGTCTGTGACTGGTATATTTTTACACAACACTTCTCATATATTTCGCCCTTGGCTGAATTCCCGTAAGTAAAGTCAAATTTAGCAGGTTCGATTATGGCTGGCAACCCATCTGACATACAAAGAGAATCAAATCAATCGGCATTTAGATCACAGACTGCTCGGAAGGGGCAGCTCAGTACAATGATGTGCAAGTATAGATCACATGAACTGTCGTAAACTCATTTCTGATAAGCATGTAAAATCCCAGACGTCCTCAAATAATTGTTACATCGTAAAGAAAACAGAAATTTCTACAGACAATACACAGAAACAGTACTCACAGGAAGAGGAAGTCCCAGTGGAAACGGTGTGTACTGAGTGTACAGATGCATTGGCACGGGAATGTAAACTGGCACTGGAATGGGCACCGGGAATGGCACCAACCTCACTTTTTCTCCATTTTCATCAATCACTGCAAACGAAGAACGTGTACATTTACCATTCACGCGTGCATTGATCCATGGCTTTTGTAGTGATGTGCAAAATGTCTTCAGTTTGTGAAAGCAAACCTGTTTCAGACAGAGGTCGAGCTGTTGGAGGATCTCTCTGACATTGGACCCCTTGTTCTTCAGTGATGGGTCGGCACATGAGAGCTTTATTCTTCAACGTCCTGCGATGTGGAATACCGGGCACTGCAGCATCCGTCTGTGTGCTGGCCTATTAATGCAACGAGTACATATTATTATGATTTATATGTTCAGATGTTTATACAACATGTTGAGTAGTGTTTGGTAATACTTACTTCACCAATGTTTTTGGAGTTGGCGTTCGAGGTAGGGAGAGCTCCTGCAAATGTACATTCATTCATTTAGTAGATGCTTTTATCGAAAGTGACCTACAAACATTTAGCCAATTTAAATCATGAAACACAAATACCTGTAACAGCAGTATTTCCAGGTAACGTTGAGGCAAGTGACACCACACCACCAATAACAGGCATGTCCTTGGAAATGGATAACGGAGCTTGTACCGTAGTCAAATTAGTCAGAGTACCTTCAGTGATGAGAGGCAAAACATGAGCGAATACAAAGGTTGCAACATAATTATAACAATAGATTACAATAAAACGACCTTCAGATTAGAGCATGCAGACTAATAATCGACTGCTACATCTAAGAAAATGTCCCGATTGATTTTCATTAAAGTTTCAATGCAAAATTGTGTATAAACGTACTGTTCCTAGACTGACGATACATCAGGGTTCTTGAGCAGAAATTCCTCAAACAATTCATGTTACAGAAATGTTTTTTGGATCCATATAGGACAAGGCTTTCCTTCAGCGGACCCTGCTGTTTACAGTTGTAACATTTGGCCATCTGAAACACAAAGAGATATCATTTAAAATCAACTTAATTCTAAAAAAATTGACATTTTAAGCATAGACAAAAGACATTAGAGTAATGCTGTGTTCACATCAAACGCGAGGCATCCCGTTCCTCGCGGGAATCATTCTCTTCGCGCCTTTGCATTGACTTTGTATGTAATATACAGGCGCAAAACACTAAATTGGCATTTTGGTGTTAACGCAACATTACATATTTTTTAATGTAAAGAAAGATTAAATTGAAACTTTTGATTTTATATGTCCTTTATATGAGGGGTTTTCAAACTTTTTAAAACATTTGAAAGTTTACACAAAAATATTACAGATGGACATGTCTTTTAGAAAGGGGGTCCCCCACAAAGCTTTGTGTAATTTGGTGGTGCTTGGCATCATACATTTTGAAAACCCTTGCTTTATACCATGGCTCCACCCATCCAATCACCCAAACGGTGTCTTACCTCATAAAAGAGCACTGTGTACTGTGACATGCAGTCTTCTGTGCAAAACTCCTCCAGCTTGCCACCGAAAAAGTTCTGTACGGTTTTGTGCGTCATGTTTTGACAGTATGCGCAAAACCTGAACTGAACTCCTTGCCGTTTGGTAAGGTCATGCTTAAAAAGTAGTTTACAGCCTATGTAGGAAGAAAGAGTGAGATAAGCAGGTAAACATACATGTCAAACGATTATTAAAAACAACAGTTCCGTGTAAGATGTCAGCCAATATTTCACTGGGCATTTCACTGCGCCGGGCAAACTCTAAACTATTACTTCAAATATTTTTGCATTTGAATTGTGTTTTTTCCTGATTACACAGATTAAAAATGCAGATTAAAGACTGATGAAAAAATTAAGTCAGCGAACAAAATAAACCCAAAAACAGGTTTACGCACCTTCACAACAAAAATATCGGAGCTGCTTTTCATAGGTGATGGCATCCTTGACCACCTTTTCCTGTTTGCAATACTCGCAAAAAGCTGTCACATTATGCTCTCTTTTATAAGCGTCACAACACGCTCGAGTACAGAACGCCCCTGACAGACCCTAAAAAAAACAAGGTTGAGTTTCAATGCAATATAAAGACCTCTATGTTATTGCTAAGTGTAATTGTAACATTATGTAAGATACTGCAGACATTTCACACACCACACACGTACCTTGCATTGAAAGACCTGAGGTTTGTCTTGGAACAGAACATGGCACTGCATGCACTCAAGTTCCTTTTTGTAAGCGCTTGGGATCGACTTAGTTGCTTTCTGGACGGTTTCCAGCGAGTTAACTGGACCCGGAGCTGGCGCATGAGATGGAACTGAATTTTGACTTTGACCAGACAAATTAGAAGAAGTGGTCTGGGTGGGCGCGTGTTTCTCTGTGGGTTGCTCCGAAGGTGCGTTTTGAGCGACATGCGAGTTCCCGTTTATCTGGTTATGAGGTACAGATGTGTTCATCTTGTCCTGTACACAAGACAACACAAAATTTAGCGATTAGCAATGAACGACTTTATATAAAAAATAAAAATATGTATCGACAAAAATGTAAAAGCAAATATTATAGATGCTGATAAGTTTTTCAACACTTAAAAAAAGGTTGAGATTTTTTGCAGTTCACTTGTCTTGTGGTGGGATTCAGTTTTAAAAGCACAAAATATCCAACGTCAACAAACCAAAACAGAAAGAATTCAACATTCTGGATGAAAGCTGTGCGAGTACCTGAAATTTGCCGACACAATCTAATGAGCAGAAGTTCCTGATGGATCCGTCAGCGATGGCGAGGTGATACTGAGGAATGGCTAACTTCTTGCAGCTTGTACAGGGGAAAGAGGTCCCTAAATAAAAGAAGAAAAACGCTCTTTGGGTGAATCTCACAAGACCCCGTGAGAAGCATGTTTGGGCGAACTTCCACCCCAAAAGAAACTAAGTTATAGTATTCTGATTTTGCACAAAGAAAATGAAGCCGAATTTAGATGTAGATGAGACACCAAAATATTTTTTCTATTAAATTTACAAAACAATTTATAAAAACAACATGTCAAAAGAAATCTACATAATAATGCAAACATCTTAACGGTGACTCCTTTTAAACTTTTAAATAAAATTATATATATAAACATACAGCTGAAGGAAAATTATGAATATTTTCTGAATTTACGATTTATAGGTGTGTGTTTCTCCTACAACCCGAGATTAGGTTTGGTTTGCATTTTAGATTTCTTCTAGCTATTTGGTGTTAAAAGAACCAATAAATATATTAACCAGATATATTACCTTGGAACATTAAGCTCTTTTTGAAAAAAAAAAACATGTACACATATGTGGACACTCGCTATGTATCCAGAAAAAACAATCAAGATGCAATTGTGTAACGAAGTGCAAATCTCTTTTATTTACGGCCCGAGCGCTTTACCTGAACATTTTTCATGGTTACTGTTGCATATGTAACAGTTTCAACTTCTGCACATGGATTTGGAAAAACTAAATTCACAAAAAAACAGCCATCATATCCACAAAACCTTGACAATTTGCACTCCAAATATTAACTACCCCAAACTAAGAATGTCCGTTTTGTCTTTGGGAATAGTTTATCGCACTTAACCGGTGTGAAAGACTGTGTAACAGCACAAGAACACCTTGCATGTTGTACATCGGACTCGAGTTTTCCCAGAACAGCCTTTTGCTCTGCAGTGTGCAGTGTTCTTCAGATCGACTGCCTCTGGAAGATGTGCATTAGCCCTTTTGTGGACTTAGATGTGGTGCACTTCCTTCAAAGGGTGCTTTTTCTCTGGCTTTGATTGGTCTGTGTTGTCTTCCTGTTCTGAGAGGTCTGTACTGTCTTCCTGTGAATTGTTATGCGGGGCCAAGAATGTCTTCGCAACTTCCATTCGGAATTCACGAAATTGCAGGAAACCCTTCGTGGAGTGCCACGCACTGTGTGGTCTTGGCGGTACAGTAGCCAGCTGTTGGCTAAAGCAAGTGCATGATCATTCGAAGCATCCACTTCTTGGTACACACACTTATTCTATAGGAGCTGATCATCCTTTCTGCGAGGTCTAACCCACCGATCTTGCTGTTGTACTCACAAACAATACTTGGTCGTCTAACAGACACAGATTGTTTCCGTTTCTTGTCCCATCGCTGGCAGGTGTCTTCAGGCTGTGCATCATGAACAACAGACAGCATCAACCCTGGCTTGTTGTCATACCACTTTACAAGACAAATTTTCCCATCTTCATTGGTAACTTGTGCTGAGGTACCTCGTTTTCATTGTATTTTCACTCGGCAGCTTCTTCACTGCTTTGTAAACCCGATTCTTCATAACCGTACCAGTCAGGTATACCTTCTTCTCCATCATTCGATTCACAGCTTCCATGGATGTAAAGAACCGATCGCAGTACACATTTGTACCAGGCTTAAGATTTTCAGACAGACGATCAATGACCAAGCCTCCCAAACCCAGTTCTCCAGGTTCCTGGACCTGTGCAGTCAGTGCATCTGCACCCTGATATAATTCAAAGTCGAGCATGACGCCTTCCGGGAAAGCGCAAACAAAGTTTTTCATGCCACCAGGATTTGGCTTCATTGGCGGATGTTGTTGACGAGGACAGGCTCTTTTAAATGGCATCATTTGCTCATCAATAGAAACACTCTCGGGTCTTGCCTGAGACCTGCAGCCTTTGAGAACGCGGTCAAGGTCTCACCTTTTTTATTTAACTGTTTACCTTGTCCATGTTTTGGTCTTCTGTGGCCCCCTGACTTTTCAGGTTGGTTTGCCGCCATCTTGAAATTTCTATGTAAAGTGTTTTTCTCTTCCAACACCACCAGGTGGCAGTGTGCACGTCCAGGTTTGTGTACAACATGTTTCAGTTACACAGAATGAAGTATTACGGTGCACACAACTAAAAATGTGATGTCGACACCAGGTCTTAGGAGGTTTAAAATATTTAAAATATTCATAGTACTCCATTAAAACACTAAATTTACCTGTCAGACTGGGAGACGCTTGACTCAAGGCCACACATCTTTGGGAGCAGAAGAACTCTGTGACACCCTGTATGTTCGTCCCATCGATCATTTGATCTAAATTTTTTAACTCTTGGCAATAGGGACAAGAAAGCCTCTTGCCACTCTTCTGCAAGAAAGTCAAAAGGTTTATGTTAAACCACTAATTTGTGTCATTTTTATTAATGACAAATGCAAGAACCTTTAAATGCATTGATTGTATATTAATAGTACACACATGATAAGGTTAATGTTCAGGTAGTGTTGATGTACCTGTTTGAAGGTAGTGATACAGTCAGTGGTGCAGAACTTTTTAATACCGTCTTCTATCTGAACAAGATGATAGTTTCCCGAGGCGTTACAGTTGCCACAGTTCTCGCAGTAGCTCATGTAGAGATTTCTTGAGGATCGGAAGCGTGCAAAGCATTCATCGCTGCACAACTTGTGCACAACACCCAGATGAGTAACTTCATGCTGAATCTGCAATAAAAAAAATATATTCCAATTGCATTGCAGATAATTTATTTTATTCTGTACTCGCGTATAAGTAGCTTTGGATTCAACTTTATAATCTTAAGACAAATGTTAAAAATATAATCTTCCCATGTGTGAGAACCAAAAACAAAATGTTCAGATCCTGAGTTTTCAGCTGCGTCTCACCTCTCTGACCAGCTTACACACGTTGCATTGTGTGAATATATCCGGAGGCGCGTTTTCATATCTGTCTTTATAAATATTTAGACAAGCAGGGCTACAAAATTCCTTTAGTGTATTCATAGAGCCCACGGGGATGGTTATCAGGTCCTTCAGATTTACGATTACCCTTTCAGACAATGAAATTGAAAAAATGATTAGTCTTTCCATTCACATTTTAGTCAGTCCTTCACAAAATAAGTGGCCATAGAAATCTTAGAAACATAACCTTTAAAGGGGTTGACAGCCTGGGGTCATTATACACTTTTATTAATAAAAAGTCAAGTGACTAAGTCAATTGATATTTTTGAGTGAACTTTTCCTTTAGAGGGATACTTCACTGGCAAATCAAAATTTCCCCTCAAGGCATCATGACTGAATATGGTTTTCCTCTTGAATAATAATGCAGTCGGAGTTGTAATACCACATATTATTTTACTTCCAAGGGGTAGAATGAAAGAGAAATATCCATATTGTCAATGATATTAACATTAATGCCTAGCTTCCGTCATCTCTCGGATTCAGGTGAACCAAACGCTTTCTTTCCGGCAGATGACGGTGAAAAAAGCTCTCGCTAGAGTCCACGCTATCATATTGGAACAAAACGGAAGAGACGGACAGAAGCTAGACATCAATGGTAATAGCACTGTCAAAATGGATAATCCATCCTTTGTCAAGACCACGGAGCCGTGTCGAGCAGTTCTTTGATGGATTTACATTTTGGAGTTTCAAAAAAGTCAAAACCAATTCACTCCCATTCCATCGATTGGAAGTCAAATGATACCTTATAACTTCGACTTCATTATTCTTAAAGAAGAAAACCATTTTCAGTCAGGATGCCTTAAGGGCGAGTAAAACATGGGGAAATTTTGATTTGCTAGTAAAGTATTCCCTTATCCCCGTTATACTCGTATTGAATTTTAAAAGACACAACGCAAAGCAGATACACAAGCAGTACTCACTTAAGGCAGAGGTTGCAGGTTTTCCTGGGAGCAATAATGGGGGTAAACTGAACGGAGGGTAAACTGAAACTGGTCAGGCAGACCGTGGAGCAAAACAGCTGGTTGGAGCCTTTCCGCTGGAAGGCAGTTTGACCCTTCTGCAGGATTTTAGAGCAGCCAGAACAGCAGATCCTCACTGCTGGCGGGGGAGCATGGACCTGGGGGGCAGGGGGTTGGATGGGAGCCTGAGACAGTATTGCCGTCTGCGTCCGGATTTGTGGTTGCATTTGTGGCCTTGGCTGTATACGCAGCTGAAACTGAGGTTGGGCTTGGGTTGGCAGTATTAAAGTCCCTCTGAGTGAAGTAGACTGAGACATCACCGGGAATGATGTCTGCTGGACCGTCGCCACTGGAGCTGAGAGAGAACAATCCTGTTAAAGTAACACTTCACAAAAGGGTTTTATTTTTATTTAAGGTTTTATAAACTCAACTAACAGAACGGCTAATACAAGTCTATTAAAGAGCAAGCAGGGTATCTGCAGGTTTCTGAGAGTTAGATTTAAGACTTTTTTAATACCATCCAGAATGAAATTTAAGACCAATTTCATAGCATCAAATTTGCATTTCCCCTAAAGCTCTAACTTTTCTCCATGTGGTAATGTCCAGTCAACTCACCTAACGAACCCCCCGCGAAAGTGACATTCGTTAGTTGGTTCCGCCTATTTTGTTCTGTGTGACAAATAGACGTACATGATTTAAAAAACAAAAATCAAATCTTCTTTACGGTGTCGGTTCGACTGCATTTCTCAGACCTTGGAATCACGGATTTAAGACATATTAATACTAATTAAGGCCTTATTTTGACATTATGGAATTTAAGACTTTTAAAGACATTTTAAGGATCCGCGGACACCCAAAAACAGACATGAGCTCACCTGAGACTGCGTCGCTGTTGTTTCCACTAACAGAGAATACAGAGCTTATCCTCAACTCATCTGACAGAGAGGACGCCTGAAAAGAGACAGCACATTTTTTATTATACCACACGTCTTCTCAAAATAGAGACTGAATTGAACATCGGAGCAAAATCATACCTCGTTCTCATTAACCTCCTGTTTAACATTGCTGGTGTCAGACTGGGGTATTAAAGCTTTATCATAATCCTCATCTATAGGTTCATCCTTAATTTGTATTACAGGTGGGAAATGTGTTTCTTTATCTGGCCCGGGAGGCTCTTTCTGTAACTGGAAATGAAGGATAAGTGTTCAAAAAACATCATCTCTGTCGTGTTTAAAAGTGAAAAGAATATCAAATTTAAACAAATCGGCCAAGACAGCGATATGGGAAAAAACAACACTGTTCAGCTTCATCCACTAGACTTAGTTTAGTAAAATACATTCAAGAAAGTACCGGCTTCTTGACTGTTACACTTTACATTTATTAATTTAGTAGATGCTTCTACTCTACTAATAATTGAGAGAGCATTTAACATTTTCTCTAAATCATAACACCGCGTCTACACCGGACTCAGCGCGACACGACAAAACCACATATTGGAAATATAATTTTAAAATAAAACTGGATGCGGCGTGGCACGACACGACACAAGGCTTGTTCTAATGGGGTTGTCTCATTCGGTGTAGACATGTTGTTAGAATAGATGCATACTTTGAAGTCCTGAAGAAAGCAGTTTGGGTATTTCTTCCTTAAGGTTTGAACATACTACTTATTTTACATAATTATTCTCATGAACTATATAGTAGAGGGGTAGGTGATTTCGGACAGAGGACAGTGGCCACTTTATCAAAAGACTATACATTTACTAAAGCATCAAAATCGATATGAAATGTGATATAAAGATGCGTTCACACAGTCACACAAAAGGGCAAAAGGTTTTGTCATATATACACACTTACATTGGCATCTCTGTGCAGTGTCGTAGTATCAACTTGTGTCTGCGTTTCCGGTATATCTGATACAGTGTGGGGGGGTCAGACATACAGTTTCATAAACAGCTTCTAATGACACGTGAAATTTAAGTGCTAATACAATACAAATCACTTAAGACAAATTACAAAAATCTTCATTTTTCTAGTGCATAAGTACATTTGTACCTATTACGGCGTCAGATGAAGGGGAGAGAGGATTGTCCTCGGAAACTTTAGTTCTCTCTTCATCCACTTCTGATGATCCAATGGTAGAGGAACTGTTTTCGTCTTTAATAACAGAGAAGCCCATTTTAACCATTAAAACCACTCCAGAATTCATAGTTTAATTGAAACACACATATGTAACTGATGCGATAAATGAGTACGATCTCAGACCAAAATGGTAAAGTTTTGGTTCTTAAACAATACGCCAAGTATGACTTCAGGAAGGTTAACTTGCCTGCATTTGCAACAGTTGTTGGCGCTCCATCTCGGCTGTCATTTTTATCCTCATCATCACTGTTTCTGTCTAACTGAGAGAACACCCTCTGACTGAAGGTACTGTCCATTTCCCAGTCATCGTCATCTGTCCCAAAGACAGGAAGTCCATCAAGCTCCTCTTCCATGCGAGCATCAGATGGAGCACTGCTTCCCACACCCTGATCGTTCGATGTTTGAACCTCCAATTCTAAAATGGAACAAAAACAGACAGCATGACATGTACCAGCGTGAGAGACTCCATTGAAACTATTAAGATGAGAGTTTGGGATTTACCTGATGATTCGTCCATCTACTCCTAATCCAATAGTGCTGACTTTCTAGATAATAAAACAAAACCGTTTAGCTTAGTGGGTGTTTAACAAATATGTTATCCTTTAATGTTAGCTTTCCTGTGGCTCAGTGGTAAGAGCATTGCGTTACCAACGTAAGGTTGTGGGTTCGATCCCAGGGGATTGCAAATGCCTATGTAAAATGTATAGGATAAAGCAATGTAAGTCACTTTGGATAAAAGCGTATGCCAAATGCCTAAATGTTATGGCGCAAAACAAAGCAACCAGATATGCAATTTAAAAAAACAGATTTTAAAGATTGAAAAGTTGTTTCTATTGCAAAAGCAATTCATGTTACAAATCACTGGCACTTCAAATCCTACACACCGGAGAACGTCAATAAATAGAAGCAGGAATATATTTATATTTCACTTAATAAACCAAACTTTATATTAAGGCGTACAACTGACAGACAGCTTACATTATTCTAAAATTTCATCCCTATGGTTCATTATATTAATAGAACAATGAATGACCAATATATATTCTGAACATCTTATCAATGGCTTTGATATTAAAGATAATAATTTATATTGTATTTACAACATAATATGCAAATAAAACATCACATGAAATGTACTGTAGTAGATGTTGCTTATCAATGGTTGACAGATACACATGTCCATACAAGAAAATAAAACCTAACCAAACTTACACTACATGTTTCAATTTTGTGATGGCTCTTGTAAGCCACAAGTTAAGTTCTGTTCAGTTTAGAATTGAAATAGCGCATTAAAACAATACATACGGGAGAAAAAGCTACAGTGTTTTGGAGGCAAATTCCTTCTTCTGCGACAGGGATAATGGAGCAACGTGACGTATTTCCGGTTCCCTGGATGTGAACAGAAGGCCGCCCCGAAAGACCACCTCTACACATTTGGCAGACGATTTTATCATGACAACTTGCAGTTTATTAAAGCTGTAGATGTGATTAGTATGCGTGTTGTTTAAAACGAACAAACGACCATGCACAACAATGAGCTCACAGGAACCCTGTACGCACCACATCAAATTTCTTCAGTGTACATGTATTCGTTTTTTAAAAGCATAATAAAAATGCATTATCAAACATGCAACAATAATACTTTTAAAGCATTCATAAGCTAAAGATAGAAGATTAGACTAGATTTCATTTGCATTGAGAGCCTCCTGGCACTCATGCATGCATCTTCATTGAGGAATGCCTAAATATATACATTGCTTCACATAAACCATCATTAAAAATCCACCGGGTTAGAATTATAGCTGTAAATCTGCATGTGCAAAGCTTGGGCACATGCATACTAAAATAAAACTATATTTAGCCATTAAAATCATCACAAATCTGTTATCATCAACATTCTGCTCATATACCTGCATTGCACAAACACCGTCATGCTAGCAGGCTAGGCATGATAAATGCTATTCTATTTTAAACGATACTTGTGTGTTTAAAGTACTTACGAAGAAGTAAAGAACGACTGTCAAACAGGGACTTGCATGCGTAATATCAATTTGTTTTGTGTCCCAAAATCTTCACTTTTGCGTTGGACGTACAAAGCCTTTCACAAAAGCCACAACGGGAATCGACCTCCTATTGGTTTGCCACGGGCCCGAATACGTTTGTCGCCCCCAAGCGACAAGGAGGACACATGCCGCGACGAAAGCACGGAGTGGGGAAATAATAATAAACTGCTTAAAAAAAGTTAAATATAAAAAATTAAATAGTTTAAATATTAATATAATAAAATATGCTTTTAGAAGTGATTTAATCATATTACATCAATCACATTCTAGTATAACACTATTTATTTTGAGAGCATTCAGCATCTAATAAACATATCAATTAAATAGCAATAAAATCATACGCGTTTTAATAGTTTAATTACTAAACGGAATCAGAATTTACATGTTGGTTTGAACTATTATTTTGAAAGCGAAATGTCAAGTTACGGTACTTCCGGTTGCTCAATGCTCTACACTTGAAGGCTTGAGCAGGTTGTTGTGGCTATTCAACCAAAAGTCTAAAAATATTGAAAAAAATTGATCCTTAAACCGTATTGTCGTGGACAGCGATGTTTCGCAGAAAGCTAACAGCTTTAGAATACCACAACCCGGCGGGATTTGATTGTAAAGGTAGGAAAAAGCATAAAAGTCGCCGTCAGGGTTTCAGTGACGTGTTGTCTCATGCCGACAATTCTGATAATGTTCGTGCATGATCAAAAGAAGATCTTAAGAAGATCTTAAAATCAAGTGAACCTGGGAGTTATGATCTAAATAATTTACTAAAATAATCTAACGTTACGAATACGGTTCTCAACAAACAGTTGGTCTGTCATATTGCTGCTTAACCAACATATTTTTACAATGAAGTAACTGTCTTATGGAAACTGTCCACTGAAGTATCTATGTACCCTATAATGTTATAGGTTATCAATATTCAATGTTTGTTTGTCAATCTGCTCCACCCAGATGAAACCGAATTTAGAAATTTCATAGTTTGGCTGGAAGATCAAAAAATCAGACACTACAAAATCGAAGAAAGAGGAAACCTCAGGAACATCGCCAGCTCAGACTGGCCTAAGTTCTTTGACAGTGTAAGTTAAACTAATGATATCAAACAAGTTGACAACAAAAGCAAGTGTTATATTGTTTGTATGCAACGTTTACATGTCTTGCAGTATCTTCAAGATCTGAAGTGTCCATTTAACGGAAAAGAAAGACAGGAGAACATTGACTGGCTTCTGGGTCTTGCTGTGCGCTTCGAGTACGGAGATAATGGTATGAAACATTAATGAACATTTGATCGAATATTTCACCAGTGTGGGTTTCTCACACTAGATGGCAGCAGTTGCCCAGTTTGCAATACAATACAGTAACATTCTGCATGTATCCACACATTACTGCAATGGTACATGATTGCGCAATGTATATTCAAGTTATCTTTAGAAATGCTTAAAATAAATGTGTGATGGTCTAACGACCAAAAATGTCTGTATAAAATATTGCTCTAGGTCGCCATAGGATGGGGACAATATATCTTGCTTTAACTTAGTTTGATAATGCATAACCTCTTTATTTTTGACATATGCACTGCAACGACTGCTCATGTTATTTTGGTCTCCGCAGTTGAGAAATATCAGAACTGCAAACCCATGAAGGAGGCCAATGATGATCAGAAGCCTGCAGACCCATTGATTAATCTGGACAGTGAGTGTTCTTCCTCTGTCTCTCTCCTTGTTTTTTTATTTAAGTCCCAAGTCTTGAAGATGCAGAGGGCTGATTAAAGAAACCAGTCTGTCTGAACCCACCGATTACACGCCCAACTCTCTCCACAACCCTGGATAAATGGGCTGAACCATTGACCAACAGCTTTGTGCTGAATACAATGCATCCACTTAAAGAAAAACACTGGAGCCGTATGAGGCTGTTACAGGAATCAAATTCTTCACTTGACTATAATTTTGGTGTGTAAGCAGTTGGTTCAGTTGTCAATTTGTATCAATCGCGTTAGCTTGGTATATCAGTGTGAAACTGTTTTATATGCTCTGGTTTCCATGTTTTTTTCAGAGAATCGTGATTTTCCCTTCGTCGTTTTCCCCCGTTGTCATTAACTAAACTGATTGATTGGCTCAAAGAGCAGTTTTTCTTTTGACAAAAAGGTTTCGGGCTGTCTTGGCCAGAAACCGTGGAACTTTAAATGAATTGCAGGCTCTGTGTGGATTCCTAGAGGGATATCTGAACTCCTGCATCAATAAGCGTTTAAACATTTATCTCTTGTGGTGTAAATAATTGTGAATGCTCTTTCTAGGTGACAATCCAGATTTTAAGGCTGGCGTCTTGGCCCTTGCAAACCTTCTCAAAATTCAGCGACACGATGACCATTTGGTAATGCTTAAAGTGAGTACCGTACAATAAGGCAATAGTATGAAAGGTTGTTCTCGGTTAGGTGCAATTTAATAAAAAGTTAATCTAATATTTGTCGTCACATAGGCCATTAGAATCCTGATACAGGAACGTCTGTCACCTGAAGCAATCGCAAAGGCCAGCCAATCAAAAGAGGTAAATGTGCTTTAAACACAAAAAACTTTGACTACATATTTATTTCTATATGTTTCAGAACATTTGTTTCTCTGCTTTTTGTAGGGTTTACCAGTTGCTCTGGACAAGCATGTTTTAGGGTTTGATACTGGAGGTAGGTTTGCACTCACAGATTTGTTTGAAAAGTTTGAAAAAAGTCCACCATTATGAGAAGTAAACTGATTTTATTTTCTTATTTGCTAAAAATGTAATGTGTGATTGTTTAAGATGCGACTCTGAATGAAGCCGCCAGGATCCTTCGCCTGCTTCACATCGAGGAGCTCCGAGAGCTACAAACCAAGATCAACGAGGCCATCGTAGCCGTTCAGGCTGTTATTGCTGACCCCAAGACAGACCACCGCCTAGGAAAGGTGGGCAGATAAAAAACATCTGCCTGAACTTTGCTGCAAAGACAGTCTCCACATGACATACTGCGTGAAATGTTTGTTTTCGTTAACCACACCGGAGATATTTTGGGGGAAGGCATTCTTACAATGGAAAACAAAAGACTTGTTTCTTTTCTTTATTATACATTTGTTTTGCCAAGTTATAGAAAAGTCCCGAGATTTGTTGGAAAATTATTTGTACTTCGAATGTGGAGGCACTTATGAATTGTTAGAGGGAATAGCATAAAATACGCTACATGCTTTTGTTGCATAATAAAACGTAATGTATCAAACGTTTTATGGCGATACTTTATCTGCTTTTCCACTTGAGCAAGAAACCCGTACCTTTACTTGATCATACCTCATACTGTGCATGGCCAGAATATTCTGAAACACGATGTGAGCAGACATATTTATGTTTTCAATCACATTTATTGTTATAAATATCACATCCATTTTATATCACAAAATATAAAAAGGATTAAAAATTAAACTTAGTAAAAGACCATGTAGGTTCAATGCAATTTTACGTGACATTGTGGTATTTTTATACAAATACAAATTACACCTAAACTCTTGGGTTCATTATGTTTTTGGGTTTATTTTTGTAATTTTTTAACAAAAAGTCACATACGAAAGTACAGTAGAAAGAAATGAGGTATAAAACAAATTTACAAAACTATTCTGAGAAAATATTCATAATTTCATTTTTGTAAATTTGCACTGGCATTTGAAGAAACTTGCGAAGGCTGTGATTGTCCTCTCCTCGCTCCACCCCAGACTGAGATTCCAACAGCGCGAGCACTTCAAGATTTGCCTGAAATAGCACCATGTTATGTTTGCTCTGTCATTAGCGTCTCCCTGTAGCAAAAAAACGGCACATTCATATAAAATCTTTAGTAGCAACTGCGTTTAGTGTAACACCGTAACGTCTCATTTTCTATCAGGGAAAATTGCCAGCTTTCACAAGCTGTTAGTCATCTACAAAACCTTACATTGAACTTTTAGCTTTTTTCAGTACAGATCTAAAATGCTTTGAAGTGTTTCGTCACTTCTGTCAAAACCACAGTGATTTGGAAGCAGGTGCCTTCTACTTTTCTCTTAAGTGCCGGTGGCTGAAATATTTAGTTCTCTGTCATTTGCTTGTAAAGTGTGGTTACCCACATTTCGCTGGCATGACTTTACTCTCATACGCTAAACTCAGAAAGAACGTATCACTTGTGATACAACAAATTTTGAAATCATTTCTTCACCCTCATATACGTGTCATACTTCATTTTCTGCACAGCACAAAAGAAGATATTTTGAAGAACGTTTGTAACAACACAACGTTGGACCCTATTGACGTCCCTTGTATGGACCACTGAGACATTTCTCAAAATATCTTCTTTCGTCTTCCACACAAAAGTCATGCAGGTTTTAAAAAACATGAGGGTTAATACATGATGACATAATCTCTTAAACAAAACTAAAAATACATAACCACATACCTTATTAACAGTGTGAGGGAGCAACTGTAATTCCATACAGATGAGATCTCTGATCAGGTAAGAACTCATCTGTAAGTTGACTATCTCGACCGAGGCTGATAACTCCATCCCTGGATAATTTGAGAATCACAGATGAGAGATAACATTCGTAATACACATCAGCATTACGAATCTATATAAATAAATACCTCCTCCAGTCTGTGAAATAGTAGTGATTGGCGTAGGACACCATGCTGAAGGGGTAATTTAGGTTACTTTGTATCACACGTCTGCCCGTCCCGTTTGGTGAAATACATTCTATCCGCTTGGTTCCTGTCCATCACAAAAATAATATATTGACTTCTTGGAAAAAGCGTTATAATAGAGTACGGAGTCTTTAGAAGCCTACCTGCATCCGCCCAGCAGACCTGCCGTGTTGTGGAGTCATAGGTCAAAGCGTTGGGCAGTCCAATGCCGTCCCGCACCAGAACCCGTCGGTTTTGGCCGTCCACGGAGGAGCTTTCGATTTTAGGAGCTTCTCTGTTCCAGTCAGTCCAGTAGAGGGTTCTGTGAGAAAATCAGGTTTTCCCAGTGAGAAGTCTGCCAGCGATTGAAATTCATGTTTTCCAACAACTTAATGAAGAAAGACAAAACCTCTCTGCTCTATTTAGAACTGATTCGAACAATATGTTTCAAAGAAACGCCTCAGAGAGAAATAAGGTCCCTCTGATAACGCTAAATAACAACAAGCATGTGCGGTCTTAAACGTTCCTCGTGGTTTTGCAGAGTCACTTGCCAAGCAAAAATATTTATACCCATAACATATTTTAATGCTGTTGCTCTCCAGATATTTTCAAGCATAACATCACAATTTCACATCATTTGATACAAAAAAATTGCTCAGGGAAGCGGCCAACAATGCAGTTTTGCACGATTATTTGTTACCTAAACTCTCAACTAATGTACCGAACTTCATTCCAGACGGCTTTATAATCTGAACCATGACATGCACACAAGCATTTATGTGCATCCAAGAACAAATTAGCGTAAAGGAGTAAATGCACCAAACAAACATAAAACATGCATATGCAGCTTTTCTCACGGCCCATGAGGTTTGTATTATATCTCCTGTCCTCCACCCGAGTTGGGCCGTTCAGCTCCAGATGTTTCAGACGCTTGCTGGCCCACACGTTGCCTGGCCTCCCCTGAGACCAGAGAGCCGGGCCAGATGCTGAAGCAACATCTGGCCCAATTTGTAGCACTGCTCTCTTATTTTCTCAATGCTGTAACCTCCGTGCTCTCTCTCAATCTCTTGCTTTTTTCTTTATGCTTGTTCTTGTTCGTTCCCCGACCCATATAAAGTCACTCAGCACTACGCACAAAAGATTGTGAAGTGTCCTTGTAAAGGAAACATTGGAAGTCGATGAGGAAGAGGAAATGAGGCTCATTAAATGGAGTTTCCCCTTTCGATTCACAAAAGAAGGCAGTTTCCAAACTGCCTATGTGTGCCTGAATTTCTTCATGAAGGGCACTTCCAAATGGCCATTAGTGTATATAAGATGGTCAAACAGAAGTCATTTTGTCATTAATGTGATACATTTTTGGGGGGGTCAACTATCCCTTTAAATTTCAATGAAATTGGATAACATGTGTTGCGAAATGTCAGTTTTGGCGTGGCAGAGCTCATTCTGCGGCACATACCCTGTAGAGGAGTCCACGATGATGGCTCTGGGATTGACAAGGTCTGTGTCAAATAGAACCCGTCTGTCACTTCCGTCAAGATTTCCTGTTTCGATCTTATCCGGTGAGCTGTCCACCCAAAAGAGTTTCCTACGTGCAACATCTACAGCAAGACCTTCTGGACTCATCAGACCTGAATAAAAACATTAAACTTTCACTTATTAAAGGTCAAGTCAGTGTGTCATTTCTTGGAGGATCTCTCGACAGAAATTAAATATAATATACAAGAACTATTCGATCAGAGGTGTATAAAAACCTTACGTTATGAAGCGTTATGTTTTAATTAAATTAGAATGAGACATTTCTATCTTAATATCCCGGGGGTCTCATTGCATGGAATTCGCCATTTTGTTTCTACAGTAGCCCTTAACGGACAAACTGCTGTACAGAATGCGTTTTGTTAATACGTTATGTCTTTCGGCAAAGATGCGAAAACATGACAACATCTTAGACCTTTGTGAGCCACAGCAGTGCTTCGAAAGGGATGGGTGGAGTGAGCCTTTGGTTGCAATTCACAACCTCACCACTAGATGCTGCTTTAAAAATGATCCGTCTCTTTCGTGTTATGTTATGATCATATATGTCTATTTGTATTTTTCTGTAAAATGGCTGGCAACAAGTTACCTTTGAATTGAATACGTTTCAGGTCTGTGCGTCATAGATACAGTATATAATCATTTTTGTTGAGCGGAACAGCACCTGTATTGATGATAATCTCAGGTTCTGATCCTGACTCCAGACCGGCCCTATTGATGGTCCTCCCTGCCAGATCTGTCCAATACACTTTCCTTTCTCTGCAGTCGTAGTCAATGCCCACCACTATAGATCCCTGCGAGTGAGAACACAGAACAGAATTATTATGCTTTTGTTAACCCTGCAGGGTTTGATCTTTCAATCTGTGTCATTGTAAAGAGTCTCACGTGTAGAGCGAGCAATACAGAAGATCTCTGCTTGTCCATCTGTATGCCATTGAGAGGCAAAACTCCGATCTGTTGCCCCTGAGCATACAGCAGAGATGTGCCTGTTGGGGGCGGAGTCACGTCTGGGCGTGGCAGAGGCTGCATAGTGGGAGGGGCCACAGTAGGTATACCTGTAAAACAATGTGACATTATATAGAAAGCAATAATTAGTATTATTAAATGTTGAATCTTTTAATAAATACATGGAGCGTTACTCACAGGCAGGTTTCACGGCGTCGTTTGAGCGGGTTCCAGGTACCTCGCGACCGTCTCGGTCCACACACCAGCAGTAGCTGCTGTCTCCGTAGCACTGCACTGGGATAAATTCACCAGCGGAGTCACATTGCGGCAGATAGTGATGAGATTCAGGCTGACCTCCATAATGCTGCACAAGACTGGCTTTCCAGCGCTCACAGACTGACTCTGGACGCTGTGTTGGTAGTACGGATACTGGGTGGAGGGGAGAACCAAAACATGTTATTGATGGTTTTATTATTATTATTATTAAGATTACATTACTCAATGTAGTGATGTTATTTATAATAAAAACAAGACATTAGTATTGTATTTATATGTTAATTTATAATTATTATTATTATTAGTGATAACAAATTAATCATTAATTACATTACTAGATTATTGTTACTCATTTTACTAGTAGTAGTAGTGATTATTAATTATAATGAATTATTGCATTCATAAAATAGTTTTACTATTTTAAATAATAATAGCATGATTATCTGTAAAGATATTATAAATCTACATGAATATTTAAGTAATAAATGTAACATTATTATTAATATAATATTAATATACTAATAATAATTCATAATAATAAAGACGCTCTCCAAGCAAGTACCACTAACAATTGAGAAATGGGATTTAAAAAAAAAAATCTGTTTTGTCCATGAAGAATTGAGGCCAATTATTTTAGAAAGATGGATGTAAAATAACCAAGCATGCAAAGGTCAGGGCTAAAAGACACTAGTAAAGATTCTGATCTGTGTCAGAATACTAAATCACTCAATGTTCATCTTCAGGGGTCCATTAAAGCATCACGTGCCCTCTCAAAATGTACTTCTAATCTTTACAAGCCAAGAAGACCACCAGCCACCTTTAAAGATCAGAACGATCTGACTTGAATTTACAACGCAGTACCATGCCGTGAAATGTGGGATGTGAAGGCATAACAGAAACACACATGACATTTATTTTAAACCCAAGACTGTTTAAATCAACCTCTGTGTACATAACAGGAGTTAAAACAACACGCCAATTTTATAGTGTTTTTATCCAAAGTGAGATGGTAGAGCATTGCGTTAAGTCATGGGTTCGATCTCCAGAGAAAACACATACTGATAGAATCTACAAATTTTCCAATACTGTCCCACTGAACTAACCAGATAGTACTGGGTAAACTCTAATATCCCGTCTAAAGAACGACATGCAAGTTTATTTGTATAATTTGTCTACATGCCCAGTTCCGAATATCAAAAGCAGATTTGCATCTTGTTTGTTTTTAATTTTTGGCAGAACGACAGAGAAGCAGAAATAGGAGGCATTCGTAACTGCGGTGGAATGAAACACATTCATTGACGGAGTTGACATGTCCAAACTGCTCAGCTTTTTTACTCCTCTATAATCTCACACAACACAGACCAGACTGGACTCTCTGTGGTCTGCAAGAGATTACAACTATTACATACACATGATGAGAAACTACTTAGCAAATTAGAAAGCCTAGCACTTGCGAGCAGCATTACAACATTAAAAACAGACGATGACCCTCGAAAACATGCCATGAATCCTAAAACATGTATGCCTTGAATGAAAATAAACTGAGCTTGTGTTGTATCCTGTCTAGCAAGTCTTGAGGTTTCTTTTTTGTCGCTCTGAGTAGACCTATCTAAAAAAACAAGATCTGATTGGCTGCGATTTTTCTACTTTCTATCAGTACTAATACAATTACTTGACCCTTCAAATTGAACACATCACACAGGGTTAGGTAAACGGCTCTCTTACCCTGCTCATCACAGTTTCTCGGGGGGCTTCCGGGTGGCGTGCGTGTGCCCCGTCTCTCCTGTCCCCTACTGTCCACACACCAGCAGTGACCTGTGGACCCGTGACACTGCTGTGATCTGTACTGACCCTCCTCATCACACTGAGGAATGAACGCACCTATGGGAGGAACATCACCGCTTCCGCTTTTAACAGTGTCTCTGTGATGCTCACACTGGGTTTTGGGACGAACTTGGAATACACAAAAGAGAGAAAACACAACGTTATTTCCAAATCCCTTTATTATACTTTTTCAATTTCTCAACTAAAATCTCAAATCCCTGCTTCTTCTTGATCTCAGTTTGTCAGTCGCATGAGTGTTTTTCATTACGGAGACGAATCATACCCTCCTTAAATTCTCAAGACATTGTTTTGCCGAAATGCTGTGAGGCGTCAGTAAAGTAGCATCTGGAGTTTGTGTAAACTTTGTATAAACTTAAAAAGCTGCAATTAGTGCCTCACAAATATATGTGAAGACAATTCATTGAAAAATATTAGAAATGTTAAATAAAACATGACAGACATTTATTCTGTTATGTGACTATTCACATCTGTTTATTGGAAATATCTAGATCAAATTCTTGCATGTGTTCAAAAAAAACCTCACTTTCATTATGAAATGCATGCATTCATATTAACCATTACAGTTAATGTAATCATTAATGGAAATTCGTAAAAAATACTAAAAATAAATGTATAAATCGGCACCAAGGCTCCCAAATCTCCATGTCAAACACATTCACTTCCTGTATCTCGTCTCTTACCCGGCTCATCACAGTTTGTCCGTGGGCTTCCAGGTGGACTGCGGGTGCCCGGTCTCTCTTGTCCCGTACCGTCCACACACCAGCAGTGACCTGTGGACCCGTGACACTGCTGTGTTCTGTACTGACCCTCCTCATCACACTCAGGAATAAACGCTCCTATCAAAGGCAAACCATCTTTTCCACCCTGAGCGCCGTCTCTGTGATGCTCACACCGGGTTTTGGGACGGTCAGGAACTTGGAACACACAAAAGAGACAAAACACAATGTTATTTCCATATCTGCTTATTATAGCTACCCCTGGACACAATTGATCAAATTCTACAAAGGCAAATACAGTTCTTAATACAGTTGTGTAACTGTTGGTACCCTAAAATCTGCAACTTTTCATAAAGGAATCCATCATGTGTCTACAAAACTTGTACGTATAATAAAACGAAAGCAAAATATTGTCAATAATATTGTTTGAAGCTAATTGCATTTCATAAACATATAAACCTTCAACATTTTAGAGAGGAATGCATCAATGTACTACAACAGAATGAGGAGAATCTCGTAACAGCTTGACAGCTGAATGAGTGTTTTTTATTATGGAGAGGGATCTTTTCCTCCTCAAATTCTTAAGGCTTGTTTTCCCAGAAACTTTTAAGCCTTGACCAATATAGCATTCTGAGTTCATGCCAATGAAACTTTCTAAGTAGCAATTGCTGCCTCTTAAAAAGTTTTTAACACATCCGATTTAGAACGAATATTTAGAAATGTTATTTAAACATGAAAGATGACCTCCTGTGTTTTCTGTCTCTTTTCTAAAATCACACTTGACTTGACAGGTGACGGATGAATTGTAAATATCTAGACATAATTCTTGCATGTGTTAACATCAAACACAATTTGAGTTCATATAGAAAAATAAAACATTATGCATTTATATCAACCCTTGAAGTTAATATAAAATATAACCAAAAATTCAGAAAAATAATAATAATAATTAAAATCAAATAAAAAAATCCACATCAAGCCCCCCACATCATCATTTTTAAACACATTTTTTAACTCGTCTCTTACCCGGCTCATCACAGTTTGTTTCTGGGCTTCCGGGTGGACTGCGGGTGCCCGGTCTCTCTTGTCCCGTACCGTCCACACACCAGCAGTGACCTGTGGACCCGTGACACTGCTGTGTTCTGTACTGACCCTCCTCATCACACTGAGGAATAAACGCTCCTATCAAAGGCAAACCATCTTTTCCACCCTGAGCGCCGTCTCTGTGATGCTCACACCGGGTTTTGGGACGAACTTACAGACAAAACAGAGAGAACAGAATTTGAATATTCTTAAATCCTCTTATTCTAAGTAGCAACTGTTTCCTCTCAAAATGATTTAAAGACAAGTGATTAAGAACGAATATTTAGAAAAAAATTTAAACATGAAAGATGACCTCCTGTGTTTTCTGTCTCTTTTCTAAAATCACACTTGACTTGACAGGTGACGGATGAATTGTAAATATCTAGACATAATTCTTGCATGTGTTAACTTTAAACACAGTTTGAGTTCATACAGAAAAATAAAACATTATGGATTTATATCAACCCTTGAAGTTAATATAAAATATAACCAAAAAAAATAAAAACAATTTAATTAAAATCAAATAAAAAAATCCACACCATGGCCCCCACATCATCATTTTTAAACACATTCAAATTTTTTAACTCGTCTCTTACCCGGCTCATCACAGTTTGTTTCTGGGCTTCCAGGTGGACTGCGGGTGCCCGGTCTCTCTTGTCCCGTACCGTCCACGCACCAGCAGTAACCTGTGGACCTGTGACACTGCTGTGTTCTGTACTGACCCTCCTCATCACACTCAGGAATAAACGCTCCTATCAAAGGCAAACCATCTGTTCCACCCTGAGCGCCGTCTCTGTGATGCTCACACCGGGTTTTGGGACGGTCAGGAACTTGGAACACACAAAAGAGAGAAAACACAATGTTATTTCCAAATCTGCTTATTATAGCTACCCCTGGACACAATTGATCAAATTCTACAAAGGCAAATACAGTTCTTAATACAGTTGTGTAACTGTTGGTACCCTAAAATCTGCAACTTTTCATAAAGGAATCCATCATGTGTCTACAAAACTTGTACGTATAATAAAACGAAAGCAAAATATTGTCAATAATATTGTTTGAAGCTAATTGCATTTCATAAACATATAAACCTTCAACATTTTAGAGAGGAATGCATCAATGTACTACAACAGAATGAGGAGAATCTCGTAACAGCTTGACAGCTGAATGAGTGTTTTTTATTATGGAGAGGGATCTTTTCCTCCTCAAATTCTTAAGGCTTGTTTTCCCAGAAACTTTTAAGCCTTGACCAATATAGCATTCTGAGTTCATGCCAATGAAACTTTCTAAGTAGCAATTGCTGCCTCTTAAAAAGTTTTTAACACATCCGATTTAGAACGAATATTTAGAAATGTTATTTAAACATGAAAGATGACCTCCTGTGTTTTCTGTCTCTTTTCTAAAATCACACTTGACTTGACAGGTGACGGATGAATTGTAAATATCTAGACATAATTCTTGCATGTGTTAACATCAAACACAATTTGAGTTCATATAGAAAAATAAAACATTATGCATTTATATCAACCCTTGAAGTTAATATAAAATATAACCAAAAATTCAGAAAAATAATAATAATAATTAAAATCAAATAAAAAAATCCACATCAAGCCCCCCACATCATCATTTTTAAACACATTTTTTAACTCGTCTCTTACCCGGCTCATCACAGTTTGTTTCTGGGCTTCCGGGTGGACTGCGGGTGCCCGGTCTCTCTTGTCCCGTACCGTCCACACACCAGCAGTGACCTGTGGACCCGTGACACTGCTGTGTTCTGTACTGACCCTCCTCATCACACTCAGGAATAAACGCTCCTATCAAAGGCAAACCATCTTTTCCACCCTGAGCGCCGTCTCTGTGATGCTCACACCGGGTTTTGGGACGAACTTACAGACAAAACAGAGAGAACAGAATTTGAATATTCTTAAATCCTCTTATTCTAAGTAGCAACTGTTTCCTCTCAAAATGATTTAAAGACAAGTGATTAAGAACGAATATTTAGAAAAAGTTATTTAAACATGAAAGATGACCTCCTGTGTTTTCTGTCTCTTTTCTAAAATCACACTTGACTTGACAGGTGACGGATGAATTGTAAATATCTAGAAATAATTCTTGCATGTGTTCATAACAAACACAATTTGAGTTCATATAGAAAAATAAAACATTATGCATTTATATCAACCCTTGAAGTTAATATAAAAAATAACCAAAAAAAATAAAAACAATTTAATTAAAATCAAATAAAAAAATCCACACCATGGCCCCCACATCATCATTTTTAAACACATTCAAATTTTTTAACTCGTCTCTTACCCGGCTCATCACAGTTTGTTTCTGGGCTTCCAGGTGGACTGCGGGTGCCCGGTCTCTCTTGTCCCGTACCGTCCACGCACCAGCAGTAACCTGTGGACCTGTGACACTGCTGTGTTCTGTACTGACCCTCCTCATCACACTCAGGAATAAACGCTCCTAACAAAGGCAAACCATCTGTTCCACCCTGAGCGCCGTCTCTGTGATGCTCACACCGGGTTTTGGGACGGTCAGGAACTTGGAACACACAAAAGAGAGAAAACACAATGTTATTTCCAAATCTGCTTATTATAGCTACCCCTGGACACAATTGATCAAATTCTACAAAGGCAAATACAGTTCTTAATACAGTTGTGTAACTGTTGGTACCCTAAAATCTGCAACTTTTCATAAAGGAATCCATCATGTGTCTACAAAACTTGTACGTATAATAAAACGAAAGCAAAATATTGTCAATAATATTGTTTGAAGCTAATTGCATTTCATAAACATATAAACCTTCAACATTTTAGAGAGGAATGCATCAATGTACTACAACAGAATGAGGAGAATCTCGTAACAGCTTGACAGCTGAATGAGTGTTTTTTATTATGGAGAGGGATCTTTTCCTCCTCAAATTCTTAAGGCTTGTTTTCCCAGAAACTTTTAAGCCTTGACCAAATTAGCATCCTGAGTTCATGCCAATGAAACTTTCTAAGTAGCAATTGCTGCCTCTTAAAAAGTTTTTAACACATCCGATTTAGAACGAATATTTAGAAATGTTATTTAAACATGAAAGATGACCTCCTGTGTTTTCTGTCTCTTTTCTAAAATCACACTTGACTTGACAGGTGACGGATGAATTGTAAATATCTAGACATAATTCTTGCATGTGTTCACAACAAACACAATTTGAGTAAACAGGAACTGAAGCATTATGCATTTATATTAACCCTTCAAGTTAATATAAAAATGTGTCAAATTTCATAAATAAAGTAAAATCAATAAATCCACACCAAGGCCCCCACATCTCCATGTCAAACACATTCACTTCCTGTATCTCGTCTCTTACCCGGCTCATCACAGTTTGTTCGTGGGCTTCCAGGTGGACTGCGGGTGCCCGGTCTCTCTTGTCCCGTACCGTCCACACACCAGCAGTGACCTGTGGACCTGTGACACTGCTGTGTTCTGTACTGACCCTCCTCATCACACTCAGGAATAAACGCTCCTAACAAAGGCAAACCATCTTTTCCACCTTGAACACTGTCTCTGTGATGCTCACACCGGGTTTTGGGACGGTCAGGAACTTGGAACACACAAAAGAGACAAAACAATGTTTATTTATATAATGTTCATTTGTAAAGGAAAATATTGCCCATCATATTGTTTATCGAAGCATAATGCATTATATGTGTGTATGAATGAGTGTTCTTCGGTATAGAGAGTATAGACAACATCTTCCTCAAATAAAAAATCAGAAAAACCTTTTGTAGTGGAGTAGGCGGGGCGAGACCGTGGTTCGAGACCTGTGAGTAACTGTTAATGAGCGCGAGCTGTGCACGCACCGGTCTCGAATCACGTAGGAGATTGGGAGCATATAAGAGAACGAGCGACCGGACCGTCGAAGAGAGAGGACCATGCCCGAACATTTTTATGTTTGTATTTGTGTTTTATTCGCCGGCCGTCGACCGTGAGGGGCGGCCGGCTGTCTTTTTACTTTTGATTTTATTTGATTAAATGTTTATTTAAATGTCTGCCGGTTCCCGCCTCCTTCCTTCCTTTTAATGAACCTTTCCACACCTTTAAAATAAATATAAATCTGCACGAAGGCCCCCACATCTCCAGCCATATGATCTCATTCCCTGTAACTCATCTCTTACCCGTTTCATCACAGTTTCTCGGGGGGCTTCCGGGTGGTGTGCGTGTTCCAGCTCTTTCCCGGCCCAAACTGTCGACACACCAGCAGTGACCTGTGGACCCGTGACACTGCAGTGGTCTGTACTGACCCTCCTCATCACACTGAGGAATAAACGCTCCTGTCAAAGGAGCATCACCGCTTCTACTTTTAAGACTGTCTCTGTTGTGCTCACACTGCGTCTTGGGACGACCATCTAGGTAAAGGACCAGACACCGTTGAAATTCTGGAGCATCTCAAATGCATAACAGTGATTTGGCGCAAAAGCCTGCTTTAAAACAGAAAATCCAAGTCATTTAATGCACAAGCATCAGATTGGACAGTACCGTTCTCAGGAAAGCACTGGAAACCATCTCCGTGAAATCCGTGTTGGCACTGGCAATAGAAAGATCCCTGAGCGTTGGAACACAAGGCCTGGGCGTGGCACGGCTGGTCACGACACTCATCCACATCTGCACAAACAACATTTTATTCTGTAAGTCAACCAACGCAACGCAACATCCCAGCAGAAGATGTGACTGCATTACTCCGACCCTAACCACATTTTTAGGATGTTCCTCTGAGTCATTTTCTCCCTCTACAACTTTAACGCGAAAGCTTCAAGCTCCCACAATCCTCTGCTGCAGTTGTGAGAGCTAAACATGAGGGAGAAGAGTTAACTGTCTTCTGACCCCCTCCTGTTCTTCAGCTGCGAGTCTCCTACGCACATTCCCCAAAAGAGGACATTGGGTCATTGTTTAAAAAAAAAAACTTCCAAAAACATCTCTGGTTACCCCTGCCTCCGACTGGGTTTTTGCCAACATTAAGCCTCTGTAACAGTTCACATCCCACTGAGAAAACACAACTCAGCATGAATCGCACACATTAATTGCTGATCAGGGTACAGTACAGTATCCGTACAGTATCAATAGGATTGTTCAGAAAGTAAAACTAGTGCATACCGAGCCCTACACACGCATTAAAACAGACATGAAGAAAGACTTTAAAACAACAAAATGCTGCATTGTTTTAAGACAAATGTATAATTATATGGTTGGCATCTGTTTTTCATTTTGGTTTTTCAAAAGAATCGACATTTTCAAAGTCTAACCTGACAGCTCAAATTAAAAATCATTATCGTTAGCTTGTCGTTGACAATTGGGTTAAATTGGGGAGACACATTTGTATGTACTTGCTCATCTTGGTTCTTCTCAACCAAAACACTTTACAGATTGTACCTTTTAAAGGATTGGTTCACCTTTAAAATGAATATTCTGTCATCATTTATTGACCCTGTTGTCATTTTAAACCTGTGTGATTTTCTTTCTTGTGCAGAACACAAAAGAAGACATTTAGAAAAGTGTCTTTAACCAAAAACCGTTGGTCCCAATTGACCTCTATTGTATGGACACAGAACCAATGCGAGTCGATGGCAACCAACGGTTTTCTATAACCAACATTTTTCTAAATATCTTCTTCTGTGCGGAAGAAAGAAACCAATGCAGGTATGAAATGACAAGAGAGTGAGTAAACGATGACAGAATTTTCACTTTCGGGTCACTTTAAGATCTGTGACTATAGAGAATGTGAAGCTGAAGTCACGCCCTATGTTGCTGTGGCGCCGCCATCTTGGAAGGATAATACTCCACTGTTATAAATGTTTTGATATGTACCGTTACTTGTTTTGTTTGATATATTGAGAAATCGAAAGTGAAAGAACCATGGGCTTTTCCTGAACGACTCTGCATAATGCTATTGCTGTTTTTAAAAACAGCAAGACCGACCTACCGTAGTTATATTTACAAATTTAGCTAGAAAAACTGGAGATATTTCTTTCAGTTTCACTTCAATTTTAAAAATTGCTATTTTCATTGATATGGTTGCTGTCAGGCTGAAACCATGTATCTCCATATTTTATCATAAATGATCACTATTGGTCACTGGTATGTTTGTAAGTTTTGCAAATATTTAACCATTGAAACGATTTTAAAAGAGTCAGTAATTTAGATATTTAATACCATGTTTATACCATTTCCTGCAAAGTTGTGGTTTTCAAAATACATGGTTTCAACCCGACAGCGTCAATATGTTCCTGTTGCTCAACATGTAAACACGGTGCGAGCCACACCAGGGTCATAGATACAAATACAGGAATCCCAGGAAACATAAATACTGACCAACTGTATACTTTGCATTGACAGTCCATGGATAAAACTGTCAAATGTGTACATATAAAATAACATGTGAAGGCAGACCGCACTGGAATGTTGGCAGGGTTGTGTTAAACCGAGGAAGAGGTCATGAGGAAATCTCTTACCGTGACATGTTCGTCCGTCAAATTCAAATCCGCTTTCACACTGACACCGATGGCTTCCGGGCAGGTTGACGCATTGAGAGTGAGCGCCACATGAATTCAGGCCTTCTGCACACTCATCAACATCTATAATTAAAAAGAAAGCATTTAGTTACGGTCCAGTTTTCCTTAAGTATTCTGAGACGTTGGGCATGCGTTAAGCTGTATGAAGTGTTATGGTGTCCATCAAGCACGTCTTCAGGTGCGAGATCTCAGGAGAGATCAACATGCCCTGAGATGCTGACGTTTGTGATGACAGAACGACGCAGCGGGGGTCTCGTGTCTGTCGGTGTGCGTGAGAACAGGCCTGAGGCTCGGGTGGGTTAGTGGGCTGGTCAGCAGGAGACCTGGTTTTGATCATTGCTAATTACAGGGAGGGTAAAAAACCCACGACACCCCCCCAACCCTTTTTTCATTCGTGCTTTTTCTCTACTCTCTTTCCTGACCCCCTTTATTATCTTCTCCAGACTGAGAAGTTGAGACAGGTGATGAAATTATCCTCTAATAGGAACATTCTGGCTCTAAACACACTCACCAGACGTAACCAAACCCTTGGGTGCACAGATAGAGAATCTAATCTACTCTCTTTAAAAGGAGGTGCTTCAATAGGTTCTGCTATGCCATTAAAGAACCTTTTGGTCCGATTAAGAACCTTTATCATCGGAAGAACCTTTCTGTTTTACAAAAAGTTCTTTGTGGCGAAAAAATCTTGTTCAGATTATAAAAAAAGTGGTTCTTCTATGGCATCGCTGTAACAAACATTTTAAGCACCTTTATTTTTAAAAGGAAAAATACTCAGTAGTAATTTGTAATAAAAACTGTAAAAAAACTGAAATGTTTATTTCTTATTTATCCATTTTCAAAAATCTAAAAACCTTAACACTGAATAGAATTAACAATTGTAAAAATGAAAATATTTTATATATTTGTAAAAATATCTATTGCATTTTTTTATTTTTTATTAATCAATAAAAAAAATCTAAAAGCCTAAACAATGCATATAATTAACATTCATAAAAATCTAAATATTTTATATATTTGTAAAAAAATCTATATCATTATGTATTTATTTAATGACAGTATTTAATATTGATTTTGATTGTCTGTAATATTTTAGTTTTTTCTGTAAAATTTAGATTTCCGTGAAGCTGAAAACATTGTATAAACGTAAATATTATATCAGCCATTAAAAAGGCAATATTGGTCAATCATAATTAACGTTTTAAGTTATATTAAAACTATATATTCCCAGTATTGTTACCAATATTCAAGACTCTACATTTGTATCATACACAGCTATATAAGTAACTTGTGAAATGAAGTCTGGCTAACTCTGTAGCTTTTTCAAAAATTAAATACAAATATATGTATACAAAAAATATAAAAAAATGATTTACAACATTGTATCCTTTTGACTGAATTAATAAAAAGATCTGGAAATCTGACAATTACAATCGCAAAAATTATGTTTTGAAATTAATGTTTAAATAAAAAATACATCGGAAATAAGTGATAATATAAAAACATACTTATATATATTTCAGTAAATGAGTGGGTGTGTGCTCTGTCATGATCTCAACATTTTGAGCTAAGACAAAAGACAGATCGAAAACATTTGTACAATGATCTCATTTCTTTTTTGGCGACCAGGTGTGATTTTCCATTTATTTTCAATCAAGGAAGCATCTCAGGGCCTAAATGCCCCGCCCAACACACAGCTGAGGATGTGGTCACTACTCGTGTGCCACAGCGACGTCTTTGTTTGTGTCTACCCCTTCGTGTCATATGGCTCTGTATCAGTGGGAGGGAGAAGATGAGAGACATGAGACCGAGAAAAGACCCTGGGTTTCCTCCACTTTGTGTCTGACTCATCGGATGACAAACGGCTGGTCGTGCTAATGTACGGCGGTGATGACCCCACTCATGCTCAAACCGTAGTGTTGATGTTACGCAGATGCGCAGCTGTAATGATGGTGTGTTGCTGGGTAATTCCCAAAGCACTCCAGAGCCTCAACATTTTAAACACACTGTCAAGCACCAGAACTTGAATTTACAGCTTATGCGTGTGTTCGGGAAGAAGGAAGATAAAAATAATTATTTACATGTAAAGTATCTTACCGTAACAGTTGCGACCGTCTCCTTTGTAACCCGTTGCGCACTGGCACGTGAACACCTGTCCCTCGCCCGGCACGCACTGCGCTGTTGTGTCACAGTCATGGTTTCCGGTGTAACAGGGGTTTAGGTTTTCTGGCTCTGGGTCTCCATCTGTGCAAATGGAGAAACAGTAAGTAAGAAGAATCACATTAGATCTATTTCATTTATTTTTATTTCTCAAAGACATCAATGAGTTTAAATAGAGAGCAAATGGAAACTTTTGCTTTAAGGAATAGTTCACCCAAAAATGAAAATTCATCATTTGATCACCCAAAATCTGTATATATTTCTTTGTTCTGATGAACACCGAGAACAATATTTGGAAGAATGCTTATAACCAAACAGTTCTTGGCAACCAGGAAAACTGACAATGGCAGTCAAAAGTGCGCAGAACTGTTTGCTTTCCTACATTCTTCAAAATATCTTCTTTTGTATTCAACAGAATAAAGACATTTATAGACTGGGCATGCAAACTTTTGTGACCCGACTTAACTTCCGATACACATTCACAAACAATAGAGTGAATGTAGATTATTTCTGATAACAATCAAAAGATACCGAGAAGAACTGTTACTCGGCTTAACTTGCCTCTCCAGTATTTTGTATATAGGCTGCGATACAAAGCTCAGCCGCTGGATGCCAATGAACCGTACGGTTTGTTTAAATGCGACCGAACAACAGAACCAATTCAACAAATCGTTTATTTAATAATATTAATAGTAAAAATGTGTTTAAAATAAAATATAAATTGTTATATTATTAGAAATTACCCAGACATAAACCGG
This sequence comes from Triplophysa tibetana, assembly GCA_008369825.1. NCBI lineage: Eukaryota > Metazoa > Chordata > Actinopteri > Cypriniformes > Nemacheilidae > Triplophysa > Triplophysa tibetana. The sequence goes on from CM017907.1 coordinate 3,205,324, forward strand.
AAGTTGAACTGGGGTCATGCGTGTGTGCGTCCGATAAAACGGTTGGCTATTTTTCTTACTATGGTGGCCAAGAACTGTTCGGTTACAAGCATTCATCCAAATATCTTTCTGTGTTCATCGCAAACAAAGAACTGTATACAGATTTGGAGCAACTTGAGGGCAAGTATATGAAGACAGAATTTTCATTTTTGGGTGAACTGTTCCTTTAAGATGCCTACCACAATGGGGAACACGCACTGGAAATATGACTCACAGATGCATGTTTGTGTGAGTCACTCCAGCTGTCACAGGATCCCAAAAAACACTGAGGGAAAACTAACGGACGCTGAAATATCAAGACCAGCCATGATCTAAGTGATGTTATGGAACCGCAGACGGCTTGCAGACGCTGAGTAATGTGTGCTAATGGTCATTCACGTGTTAACATATGGAGAGGTGTGAACCTGTTGCTTCAAATGGTCAATCCTTTCTCAAATGACCTTGGGGGTCAAAGCACTTGACCTGGAAAACACAACACCTTTATAAAAGAGTCGTAAAACTGAAGGTGGTTCACGCACCATTAGGACAGACCACCAACTGTACGGCATTACAAGAAAGACGACATGGCAGAATGTCTTCTACCATGCCCATACGGACCAGCATGAGGGATCCATTGCCGAGACCCTTGGGCCATCCTTACTGCCTTCACCCCCACCAAACACCTACTCATCACACATTAAAAATGGCTTGATTGACTCACCTCAGGCCAGAGACCAATTTGGCCAATTATAAAGGCAGACAGGAAGACTTTTGTTTGAGCGAGAGAGAATGAGAGGAACGGTCCCCTTTAAAGTGACTCCACAGGAGGTGGAGAAAAAACCCGAAGACAAACGTTGCCAAATGGGCAGGAGGGGGGTCCCTGGTTCTTTTAACTTGGTGCTAATTAAAGGGACAGCGATAGACCGGCGGGACGTGCTCTGGGTAAGACAAGACTTTGAGGGGAGCGATGGGGGTAGACAAACCAGGTGCAAAAATGCTGTCACGAGCAGGACAAAACCCACACTATAAACTTTTGTTGGTAGGTGTTAATTTTCTCTTTAATATAGTGAAACCTACTTGTAAGAACATTTGAAGTGGTCACACTACTAAAAAAGGCCATTACAAATACTGCAAGACATACTGCGAATACCACACATTGCCAGTGTAACTGCGTACAGTCCGAATATGGTTTTAAACATGACAACAGCTGCTTTAGACTCTCAACATCTCAGACCTTTAAATATCAGCTGATCAGAAATGACTGTGAGGCTGTTCATGATAGCATACTTAAACACTATGCATACTATTTTGGTAGTTTATTATGAATATTTGCACAGGTTTGAATTTTTCTTTATGTATTAATTTTATATATATATATATGTGTGTTTTTGGTCTTGTTTGTCTATGAATAGTAAAGCCTGATACTGTGTCTACACCGGACGCGACCAGCATTAGAAACGCATTAGAACCCATTTAAATGTAAAATTGTTCCCACTCTTGATGGGGCGCAACGTGTCAAACCCATCAAGAACAAGCAGGTTGTCATGTCGGGTCACGCCAGTCATGTCTGGTGTAGACACGGTGTGAGATTCACATAGTGGTGATAGCAGAAATGGATTAAAAACATACAAAAATGTAAAAGGCTTTCTGTGAGGGTGATGTTGGAAGTAGAGGATAGAAAACACCATTGGGTCAGTATATAAACAATAGAAGTCTGTGGCTATCCCTACAATATATACCAAAACAAACCGTATGTGTATTAAGGGAGAAAGAAGTGAGCAAAACCTGACAATTATGAGAATTTCTGAGAAAACACTATTTATAGCTGTGTATCAATTTGCATATTAAAGGGAGAGTTCGCCCAAAAATGGAAATCATGAAATACTCAACCTCAACTTGTTCCGATCCTTCTTTGTTCTGTTGAACAACTGAGATTTCTGGGGCACCATTGACTACCATTAAAGTTTCACTAGAAAGTTTCCTAAATTCTTCAAAATATTTTCTCTTGTGTGTCCAACAGATCAACCAAAAAATATATGCAATAATTCTTTCGACTACGGCAGTCATTGGTGCCCCAGAAATCTCAGTTGCTAACATTCTTCTAAATATCTTCATGAAATGTATACCGCTTTGGAACAATTTGAGGGTAAGTAATTTATTCAGTAAATAATACGCTGGTATGGTATTGCATTCCCAGCAACATAAACCGCTTCAACAGGACTATCGGGACATCTCAAGGTGATATATACCAGCGTGTGAATGGGATCCATGAATGTACCTCGCACTAATCTAACATCCTTGTCATCAGATCTTATGAAGTGTCACCACTTTCCTTATTACATTACTAAATGTCAATCTCAAACAGACAGTGACAGCTGTGTTGTCCAGCCTCGGCCGGGGTCAGTGTGGAAGGAGATGCACGGATCTCTTGGATACAGGGATTCCGGGGTGTTTTTCGTTTCCCACAAAATCACTCGGTAACTATTCCTCCAAAATTACAAATCGTCATAAGGGAATACTAAGAAAGCAAAACAATAACAGCTGGAGGGGATTGTACACTCCACTTTGCAGTCACGTCACAAACAACTTTTCTCAAGTCGAGTCAAATATTGAAGACATGATGCAGTCCTATTGCTTCACTACCAAGGAAAGGAAGGTCATATCAGGTTTTGAGTCATGTGATCCAAAGGTCCTAGGATACGATCTTATTCTGCTTGCAAACTAGATACAAAACAGCTGGCGATATGCACATCCCAGCCTCACTTATCATCTTAAAGTCAACATCTACAGCAACGGCCAGGAACCACGCGGTCATACAAACCACAAACCTGTCCCATTAAACCCTCTCACGGGAACAACCCTGCCTTACAAGGACATAAAATCATAGGTTAAAATAGAAACCTTTGATTTATTCCATAAGGGAACACGCAGGATTAAAGGGGTTTCTTACTAACACCAGCTCCATAAAATACGACAAGCCCAACAGTGGTATCGTTTCACAGACGCAGTTCATTTTAAGTGCAGTCGCTCCGCTGGGTCTAATGCCAGGCGGTGGTAGAAAGCAGCAGGTGGTTTAGGGTGGTTCTCCTATTTGCATGATGGGATTTGAGCCAAATATAAGCCCTGTGTGAAACCCAGACGTCTCATTGCTATGTCTATCAGCGAGTTAATAAAGAAACTATTCCAAAAATGAGAGGCGGTATAAACGAAGGAAGAGGCCATATGCAAGGGGGCATGCACCGTGTAAAGAGCTCCATTTCGTTTAAATGAGGATATTGTAGATTTCACACACACAAAGACTGAAATCTAAGAAGCCAAAATAAACAACAGATGTGATTTTTACACTAGAAAATGCTAATACGGTGTTATTCTAATCCTTAATAATTCAGGCTAAGGGAATCCACCCAAAAGGTAAAATTCTCTCACAATCAGTGATATACATGTCTGATGTATATGAAACACAGATGAAATATTTTATTTGTCAAAAAAAGTTTGGCATTGAAATATTCATAGCTTTGCATCCTTAGGTTCCCAAATGTTGACACTTCAGAAAGCACTCGCATCCATTCTAAAAGTAACCAAACAACTGAAGTAGGTTATTAAATGTCTTTTAAAGTGAATTGATAGGTTTGTATGTGAAAACTAATCATATTTTAAGCTTATTTTGTGGAATTTAAAGCAAAAGGAACGCTCAATTCATTGGTTCTCATTGAGAAGCTTTATAGACGGTTTCATCGGACACACACACTAGGCTCAAAGTTCATTTCCGGTCTGTGTTTGGTTACATAATTTATTTTATAGTTAATTTATATCCTTATCTTATTAAGGGAATAATTGACGACAGGCCGCTTCACGTCGTGGCCACATTACTACCTCGGGGTGTGCATTAACTTTTGAACAATTGCATGGACCGGAGTCAATTATTTTGCTTGTACCACAGTTACCATACCACAGGACATTATTCAAATGTTTAATTTCACTGTTTGTCATGTTATCGTCTTTAGAATACTTTTGATGGAAAGACTACTTTCTTGTGCATCTCATTTCCGTTAGAGCATACGGACTCGGAAGTTTGAGCCACGTGGCCGGTTTGTGAGAGAAAAAAAATCACGCAAACTTTTGAAAGAGTAGGTCTATCAAATGAAATTCGTAATCAGTTATCAGTGTTTATTAATGCATTTTTTTGAGAATTTTCATATTTAGGTAAACTGTTTCTTTAAATTGCTCTTTATTGTGCGGGAGCTTTCGTCACTGTCGTTTCCCGGAAAAACAAGCCTCTGGTTCAAGTGCAGCAGAGGGATAACAGAAGCTAGACATTATCGTTAATAGCATTGTCAATATGGATATTTCTCTTTAACAAACGCATCGATTCGCTTCAGTAGATCAATTTAAAATCACAGAGCTGTTTCAAGACGTTCTTTGATCGATGGATGCACTTTTTGGATTTTCAAAAAATTGCCCCCTATTAACACCCATTCTATCGCTTGTAAGAAAAAGGTGGTATTATAACTCCGACTGCATTATGCTTCAAGAAGAAAGTCATATTTAATTAGGATGCCTTGAGGACGAGTAAAACAGGCTGAAGTATCCCTTTAACCAGTCAGCTGGGGATATCCCAAACACAACATGTTATTCTTGTCTTCTCTGCAGAACGTTTTTATCCAGAGACCTACCTCCAACAGGGCCGATCTTATTGGTGACGGCGTATCGAAGGATCCTCTCCTCTTTGACGAACATAACAAATATGCGTTCTATTCTCAACTCTTGTGTCTGGAGATGGCTGCGGGGTCCGTGAGTGCAGTCTCTGTACGTGATGTTCTGTTTGACCTGGAGAGAAAAGGTCTCTGCTCCATTCTCGGCAGAAACGACTGTGAACCCACGCACCGACGATGAGGTTATCACTGTAAGAAAATAAAAATGTAATTAATTAATCTTATATATAAAAATAAAACAAATAGATATTAAAATGACAAAAAGCACATGGCAAAATAGCTACAAATTAAACAAAAATTAAGATAAAAAGTAAAAAAATATTAAGTTAATAAACTGAAATGAAACTGAAAACAAGACTACAAAGACTGTCCAATATAATGCCTACGAAAACCTGTTGTCAGAGACTTAGTACACGACAACATTCAAAACAATTCTTTAGGGTGCACCGACTTCAGACAGAGTTTCCTATGAAAGGAAATACAGCAGACAGGAAAGGAAGCCCGTTGTTTTTTTTCAATGTTAATTCATTCTTACAGGCTAGACATTTTGCTTCCAACAGCCAATTGATCCAATACAGATTTATAGATCTGTTGTCATTCCTTATAAGTAAAATAAGCAAAATAAAAATGCTATTGCGTGCTTCTCAAGCAGAAAACGACTTACATGAAGGATAATACTGGTAAGTGTCTTTAAATGGCTCCATCTGCACGGTGGAACCAGGAGGGATGAAGGGTAAGCTCCCATCTAAATGAGTGTCCACACTGAGGTAGTTCTGGTTGTCCAAACCCGTGGCAGTCTGGACGATGCTGAGACGCTGGTTACCGGGAAAGAAAGTCACGTCGGCTCTCCGAGTGAATTCAGCACCTGTGAAAAAATTGTGCTTTTAAATTCAACGTGTTTAATGGCTCTTTGAGCTCAAAGTATTGCTCACACATTAAACAGCAAACAAATTTTAACCTGTGAAATAACATCCAGATGGTGGTTACGAGGCTCGTCGTGGTGCTTGATGAACATTTGGTTTCTCCAAAAGAAAAAAATATACAACGCGAAAACACAGAGCACCTGACTTAAATTAGGGATGAGGGGTTGAGTAAATACTACGGGCCTTGAAACCGACCCCTCGTGCCCCATAAGAAATGCTGCGGGACTCTATTAGCGAGAACAAAACCTCAGTGCTTAAAATCTCTCAGCGGGAGGCCATATGTTGAACAAACAGGCAACATCATAAAAGAAGCAGAAGATGAGATCATGAAGGCCTCACCGGTGATACTGAAGCCATTAAGGCTGTTAGGCAGCTCCAGGGCAAAGAGCCAACCGAACAGACCTCCGATGGGGGCCACGGGCATGAGGGCCCAGCCCACCGGCTCCGGGACCTCACTGATAGCTGTGTACGCCCGTCCGTCGCCCACTACAATGTAGGCGTGCAGGTCGATGCTGTCCAGCTGCACCGGAGAGCCGCCCACCATCAGGCTCCCCCTGACCTTTCCATTCACTCGATGAGGTGCACCTGAAAAGATGAAGCCAAAGGGATGAATTAAACTTTGAATTAAACCATCATGTGACGATATTTATTCTGTGATTTTAAGACTACCCAAGAAGGGTGGAAAAGTGTTTATATTTATAATGTAATGTTCATTTAATATTGAGAAAATGTTGCCAGAACCATTGTTTGGGGGTAAACTATCCTCAGTGGTTTGAATATTTCTGACCCAGAGAGAAAAGGGCAAGACTGTCTTGTCAGAAATCTGTCATGCCAGGTTCTCCCTCTCCACCATCCCTCTCTCTCCCTCCCTTATCCCACAAAGCTCCTACTGTACACACGCATATCTGACAGCTGATGAAGCTTTTTCCACTGTCATTCAGCACACCCAGCCAGACGCAACACTTTTGAAAGGAGTTTGAGGTTTCTTTCCCAAACAGGCTTTGAATGGTTCTTAAACGGTACATAACAGCCGAGAGTGGCCGATGTGATGTCACGGCCTGTTCCCGAAACCTCATACGGGCCGCTGAAAGATTCGCGAGGGAATTCCTGTCAGGACGTTTTTTAAAACCCAAGTATTTCCTCCCACAAAATCTGTGTGGCAACCTCAGCAAGTATAAATACAGACGGTGGAATTAGTTGTGGGTGTTTTGCGCCGCAGTAAGCTAACAGGAATGTTCGCCAATTACAGACAGTTAGCAGCCACACGGCACGCAAATGCAGCAGTCGGTAAACGTCGAGGTTTTGAGGTGCGAGAATCTGACAGGAAATGACTGTGTATCGAACTGGATTGATGTGTATGCCGAATCAACATCTTATCCGCAAAATCTGCATTTTATCCCAGAAATACTTTTCCGAAGGATCATGCGTGCCCAGAATTGCTGCTTTTTTGGTGATCATACATTCCCAGAGGTGTTTTGCACATTTTAATGCACAAACACTTACCGTTTGGCAGGCAGTGTCGGCCATTGCCGTAAAATCCTGAGTTGCAGTGACAGCAGAAGCCGGTGGAATAATCCGTACAGTCGGCATTCTGACTGCAATGCGTTTGGAAGCGTTCGCAGGTTTCCTTATTATTGGTGGAGTACTGAACCACTGCAGATACAAAAGTAGCATCAACATTTTTTCGGCTTAGAATAAATAATATTTTACAAAAAATACATGAAATGCAGATACAAATGCCAAATGCGCATGAGTCTTACCTCCAGACTCAAAGTCGACTTTCTCGTCAACGCTGAACACTTGACCACCCGAGGTGTGTGGTGGGATGTCCTTCAAGCGGTTCGGGTACACCTGCAGGATGGCGTGCTCCGGGAGCGGCCGCTGCGGATGGATCACGTCCTCCGAGGGATAATGATGGGGTTCAGGTTGAGGAACATCTCCTGGACCAGAAACTGAAGGCTGAAGGGGAAAATTATTAAGGGACGTCTGCTGGTTGTGACCCTCCAAGACAGACGAGTCCTGCTCTGGTTCGATAAAGTCTGTCGTGGTGGAGTCCTGGAAGTCTGGTTCTATTTGGTATTCATCTTCATCTGTGTACTCCTCATCAGGCGACTGGACAGTCATAAATTGGGAAACTGTGGTTAAGATGTGACCAAGGCCCTCATCTTGCGGAAGAACAATGTTTTGGAACGATTCGCTGTTTCCAATGTGAAAAAGCCAAACTCCTGGCGTTCCTGTATTTCCCTTCCTAAGAAGAGTTATTTTGAGAAAGAAATATGTTTATATGTAGACACTGTTCTAGCTTCTGGGTATAAATATGGCATTTAAAATTCAGGTTCGCTTACTGATACAGGTTCTTGATGGACTGCTCATTGCTGGTGACGCTGTAGTACGGACCCTCCTGCCGTGAGAAGATGAAATAGGACGTCTCTCCTCTGCAGAAGCCCACACGAGCTGGAAGCTCAATTTCAACATTGTATGATTCTTTGGGTCGAGTCCCAAAAAACTGCAATCCATCCTCAGGGTAAAGGAAGAGAGCGTATGTATCCTTCTCATTGTATGCAATAACCGCTTGGAATGTGTTCATCTACAAGAATAAAACGAGAAGAGCATCAGTCTAGAAAAGTCTATTTAAGGAAACCCCACTTAATGTATCTGAGACCAAGCACCGATTAGCAGTGTTAAGACATTTCTATACAAAACTTGAAATACATACTCGCATGGAATGGATTTGAAACCAATATATTGAACCATCACTTTATAATTTATAGCCATCAGAAACGTATCAGTCGATACACGTTTTCTATGTAAAAAAGGGAATCTACAGGCATAATGGATATGACGAAAAGGACTCTGAGAGACGACATTGATAAATGTACAAACCAGAAGCAAAAAAAAAAACAAATAGAGAACATAATTACATTATAATATGTCACGTTCCCATTTATGAGGAAAATGGACAATTATGGATGTGACAATTCTGAAAGCGCCACTTACCTGACTATGGAAAACCGTGCATTCAACATTAAATTTCTTTAAAACTTTAAGAGAGGACTTAAAGGCGGGGATGTCCGATCTCCGAATTATGCTTGTTTAGACAAAGTCGGGCCGGGTACCAAAACAAGCTTTTAGCCAATCAGCAGTAAAGATTACAGTGCACAGGACGGATGCTGACGAAAGCGAAAGCGTTATGGGGATTTGAACATGAACAACGGCTAAGAGAAAAACGGGGAGACACCCCGCCTTTAAATGACTATTTGAACCACAAAAAATATTGACATCTGAGCTATCGGTATCCTGAAAACCTTCAACCTTTTTCAAAGTAAGGTTGACTTCTTTATGGAATCGCCCCATTAAATTCTGATCAAAGGGCAAGATCTCTGCTTACATGATCTGCCATTGCTTTTGGTTATTTCTACAGCCTTGAACTTCAACAAGAACCCAAATATGCTGTTTGCATGTTTCTGATTTTACAAAGCCTTGTTACCCACCAAACATATCAACTACAAAAAGTATTTTAAATACTAACTTTCGTCCCCTTCCTTTTGTTTTTCACACCTAGTTATGGGGAACTCAACACATCACTAAAGACAAGGTCATAGTCAAGACTGTATCGGCGAAGGGAGTTTGAATGAAAGGATTATTTCTGAATCCATGCAATATCCTCCTAAATTTAGAGTCATAATGTAACATAGTTACAATAATATCTAATATTATCTGGGAACAGAAAGGGTTATAATATGTGGCCTCTATAGGACAACTAATTAAGATAAGGGTTTGAAAAAATGATAGTGTTGGTGACGTCAATCAACATTTGTTTCAGAGGCGTAGCATATCTAAAACGATTAAAGAAACACATTTACATTCATGCATTTGGCATATGTTCAAAGGCTTTTATCCAAAAGTGACCTAGTCAAGCTATGCAATGATTGTGCCGTTAAATGCTCTACCAGATAAAGGAACACAGAAACAAAACTATGGTTTGAGAATATTTGTAAATAATTTGTACATTTTATACATTTTGTGAGTGACAAAAATACATTTTTGTTTAGGGATTTCAGCACAAATATCTAAAGATGCCCCCACATCCCCCTCCCCCCTCTCACACGTACACACACAGAGGATGTGTGTGAAATTCCTCTCTTCTGTTTAGCACTCCAAGTTGTCCCTGAGCTGGAGCTATCACCTCCGCTTATAATCGACACCCAACCCATTCCTCAAATCTGTCTTACAGAGAGCCCCAGGCCGCCTAATACCAGCCCACCTCAACACCGCCCAGTCCCCTCACCCAACCCCACAGCTTCAAACTTCTAATTGCAGAAACATGACCATAAACAAGATTGTTTAAAGATGTTGTAGTACGAAAAAATTAAGGACTCACTCAACCAGGCTAAGCTCAGTCTATAAGGATATGAGACGGTACCAATTATTCATTCAAAAAACACAGGGGACACAAAAACAAGCTTTCCACCATGAGGACCTCCTGACTTATCCAAAATCTCTACGGAGAGATCGACCGGACGCACAGTAAATCAACTCGAGGATGAGTTTTCTACACACAACCCCTGTGGCTTAAATCTTTTCTGTTGCAATCAAGTGAAATTTAGTAAGCAAACATTGCTTAAGAGTGTAAACACTGTTGAGATCATGCAGAGCGGCAGGATTCTTGAGTCAAGGAGAATGACTTCCCATTGGGAATCCAATCCAGTAAAGCCAATTTGTCACAGTTATGAAGTCTGCTTTGGGAAACTCCACAGATTTATAACAGCCTAGTAGGTTTTGCGCTTTGATTAATAGTTCACCCCAAAATAAAACTGTCATCACTTATTCACCCTCACATAGTCAAAACCTGTATGACTTTCTTGTACTTTGGAACACCGAATAGGATAGTTGGAGAAATGTCTTTTCGTTTTATGCCCATACAATTGAAGTAGATGAGAGGTGATGTTGTTTGGTTATCAACCGTCTTCAAAACAACTTCTTTTGGGTTCTGCAGAAGAAAGTCAATCATACAGGTTTGGAGTAACATGAGGGTGAGTAAATGATAACAGAATTTTCATTTTAGGGTGAACTATCCCTTTAAATGCTTAAAAACATCACATACATCCCAAAATGCACATTGCGAATTTGGTGAATAATCGAGATAATGTTCTGGACTGGACTAGGATATGTGCATTCAGGAAACAAACTTGAGACCTTAACCAATGAATAACAAATAATAATACTTTAGGAACCCTGCAGCTGTCTCTCCACAGCGGACTGGACGAGAGAGCCAAACATGCACCAGTAAAGAAAAGCTCATTCATGAATAGCCATTAGAAAACACCAGTAACCATCAGCATGTTTTTTTACACCCACAGACCTCTTTATACTGCTGCCTGGACTTAAAAAAACAGTGTCTGGGATTTAGCGCCAACTAGCGGTGAGGTTGCGAATTGCAACCAACGGCTCACTCCACCCCTCCCTTTCAAACCACTATGGTGGCTGACACAGAACTAAGGTCGGTAAGTTTTCGCTTCTTTGACAAAGAAGACCCATGGTGTATCTAGATTAAAAATAGCTCATTCCAAGGTAAAAAACAACATTCTTTCTTAACATAAGATCTTTATACACCTCTGTATATGGTATTGCATTTCTGTCAATAGATCCTCCAAAAAAATGACACATTGGACCTTTAATAAAAACAACATCAACAAAACTGTCTTAGTGAGAGATTTCAAAGAAGACCGACGGTTTACTATGCAGCCTAAAATTTTATTATAACCAATTAAATAGATTTTTATAAACCATTGTGTATTCAAGGACAGCCACCCTGATGATTGGTCTGCACATGTTAACATTCTATTACAACTAGCATGATTGAAAAGAAGAGAAATCCTCAAACACAAGTTTATGTGAATTGCGGGTGAAATGGAAGGCTAAGGGGTTTTAGACACAGATTAACCGGTATTAGGAGACGGTATTGTATGTGTATGCCCTCCAGGTTTAAGATTAGATTAGAAGAGTGGAACCAAATTGGGACAGACAACAGATGACCAGCTTTGATAACCTCTGCCCTAAAGGGGGATCAGGGTAATGCCAGACCTTCAGGCTCACATTTGGTCTCGCTCCATGCAGATGTCTTACCCGATTGGATGGGCTGGAGCTGCGGGAAACTTCCTCGTAAGCGGACACGTTCTCCCAGGTGGCGATGAAGGCATGGTTAGGGGTAAAGACTGCGCCTGGAAAGCCCTTTTTTACATCCGCTTTCACCCGCTCCAGCACGGTAGTGGACTCCGTCTGCCTGTAGTAGATGGATCCTTTTCCCTTACTGGTGTCAATGTCAGCCAGGAAGGGGGCGATGACAGGGAAGTCTGTGGGGATCCCGTCATCTACATACTGCTTCTCCATGGGAAGGTCCGAGGTTGAGATGATTCCATTGGTGGCAACCTGGAACCAGCCAAATAAAACAGTTATAAAAAAAACATGAATCGGATTGGTAATAAAGTTGTATTTATATTCCTAGAACTTGAAATGGAAAGTTCCTCAATAAATCACTATAATACGCGTTTCAGAGTTCCGACATAAATACAAAATATTTATTTTAATCTACCTAACAAAATATGGTGGTTGTTCAGTGTTAATATCTCTGTTTAGTTATCTATAAAGTTACATCCTGTCTCTCTCTCTCTCTTACTATATACACAATTATATGATTTAGATAAAAATAAACATGCTTTTCACCACATTTCCAAACACAAAATCTTCCAAAAACACAACCAACGTAGAAAACCATACAGTCACTTACATATAAATTGTCAAAGGACGCCTCATAGAAATACATGGGTTTGGTCAGAAATATGACATTGGAGGTCTCATCGTCTCCTTCTTGCAGAATAACATCGCCGTAGAACTGCCCATAGGGATACATGTCCTGTCTTTCAATGGCTGTAACATGATGAAGCGTCCAGGAAAGTTGTAGAAAGAACAGCGCGATTCTGTCCCAGGTCATTGTAACTAGCATCTACACATTCAGCTCGTATGAACCCGGAGCGGACAGTATGAATGAGCGTCGCCGAGATGTTGGGAATGAAGGTGGGATGTTTCGGACCGAGGCCCTGGCATCGTTAAAAGGGAGGGATGTGGGAGGTCGCGGAGACGGTGATTGGCTACAATCGGGAGGTACACTGGACACCGTCTGGATTTAATAACATTTAGAAGATTAAGATATTCTAGGGAAAATTCTCGGTTAATTGTAATAAATATATCTAAAATCAGTGACACTTAACAATAAGGTGCGATTAGGTAACATCAGTGGATGCATTTGCTAACATTTGCTAACAATGAACAATTTAGTTTTTCGGCATTTATTAATGCTTGTTAATGTCAGTTCATGTCATTTCAGTTATTCATGTTAGTTCATGGTGCATTAGCTAATGTTGACAGCAGTTAACGTTAACGGTGACGACATTTGATTTTAATAACGTATTATTAAATGCTGAAATTAATTCACATGAATTAATGTTGATAAATGCTGAACGATCATGTTAGCTTATGCATTAACTAATTGTTAGCAAATAGGCAAGCACATTATTGTAAAGTGTTACACATAATTCTTATACCTAATTCGTATTGTTATATATATATATATATATATATATATATGCAATAATTAAACAATAATTCAGCCTTAAAATTAACCCTCGTAGTTCGCTTTTGGTCTTCAAAAAGTTGAGTAGGCTACTGAGTGACACTTAAATGTATGATAGGTTTTCATCATCAATATAGTGGAAAATCCTCTTTTACATACTTAATGTTTGTTGTGTCGATATTGTCAAGATAAATATATCCTGCTTTTTCCTCTTACAATCCCTAAATGTTGTTCTTCCGTGTTTGTTTTTACAGTCCAATTCCATTTTAACTTTCTTTGTGTATTTTGTAGTTGTTAATTGATTTAAAGAGAGCAAATGGAAAACAACAAAATACGTGCAAAAACCGCTAGACCTTAATATACTCAGAAACTGATCATTCGCCACTAAAATATCGTTTTTCTGCCGCAGATGGAAGGATTTTGCGTTTTTGTGGTGCCATCTTGTGGTCATTCGAATATTGTTCATTTCAGTTTGGGAAAGTGGTAAAGGTTAAACATAGCCAAATAAACATATATATTTCACCTCGGTTATAATTAATGTCTCCGATAAGAGAAATATCTGCAAGATCGTCAAAACAAAATCCTGTGGCAATGGGTCGGTTCTTCGGTGATCAGAACGCATGCGCAAACTGTAGCCTTAACAAAAATGTCGTAACTCCGTTTTTACAATTGTTCAAAAATGATTTTTTTAATTTGCATTCCAAATTATATCAATCAAATAAAAATGGTTTGTTTTGATTTAAGCGATAATAATTAAAAAATACAGCCAACTAACACGATTAAAACTAAATAACATAATAAATAACTTTTTTTAATTAAAAACGTGGTTATCTCATTTTGAAACCAAACTCTTCATTTAGTCACTTATTAAGTTAATCTGCGAATTTAACTGTAGTGTTTCTCATTATAAGTTATGAAGTAAACCAACAAAACAAACAAATGACAGCCACTTCTTTCATATTCATGATTGATACGGTTATAATTTCTTGCGTTCGACTACGATTGTAACTCACTAAATTCCCAAAATCTCAGAATCCTGGTTATTAAGTAAAAAAACATTTTCCGGTAAGTAACCGAATGAACTCATGCTTCCGGTCGAGAATCGCATCAGATGGGGTGTGTCCGGAATAGCCCCCTATACCATAATATAGCGCACTTTTGATGCGACATCTACTTTTTGTAGTGTTCGACTTCATAGTGGACCTTATTGAGTGCACTCAACCGATGTACACTCACGGCTAGCTTGATGCTCGCGCTGAGTGAATTCCCGACTCTCGGCAGAAGATGGCGCCCGCAGCGTTTCCAGCGCACCGAGTGTGCGAACCCGGTTTTAAAAGTGAACTATCTTAGTGAACTAATGTAGTGAATAGTGTGAATGGTTATAGTGGTTGAATTAGGACACAGCCATGGCCTTTGGTATCCCATGAAGCAACGGGGGCTGAGGAGCGTTAAATTTAAAAAGCAAAAAACAGAAATGTCTTGAAACTTTGAGATGTGCTATTTTCAAGTGAATCAATATGCTCCATAACAACCAACGTTACGTGGTTAACACCTCAGTTAATATATGCGATCTCGTAGTACAATACATTCGGGTTACATGACAGACGACGTCAGGGGTGTAATCTTTTATTTAGGTAATGCATTTATACCACAAACATGCGCACAAGTTGTACACAATAACATCGACGTTAAAGTTATATGTATCAGAATGTGTTTGCTGGCACGCGATTTGTAATCCAAATTTTGATGTTGACCAGCGTTCATTGAAGGCAGATTTGCTCCAAACCAATATTTACAAAATTAATATTTAGAATGACAGTATAGACGCAAACTTGTTTATTTGACAAAGTAGCTCTAGAGGGCGCATGGTACCCTGTCAAATGTCGTTACCTCCATGCAAAACAGGACTAACCCCTCCCCCAACACCTAAATTACCCCTCCCCCAATCACAGCACGAGGGCAGCCAAATTCAATGGCTAGCACAAATTGACAGAACACCTGAAATAGTCAAATGATGAGTCATGCGCCGTTGACAGATTCGTTTGAAGAAATGTTCTTGAGAAACAACTTGTACTTGACAGGCGACATTTAACCGACCAAAATTACACGAAAAGGTGTGTTGCTACGTACACAATGATGCAATTAAAATGTCCATAAAACAAGGGGAACACTAGGGAATTTATGACATCATCATCACATAAACCAACGTTAGTTACAAGAAAAGAAAATAGTAAATGTGCTTTGATAAAATAATATTCCTCATACCACAAAACATGCTTTGCATAAAGAGAAGCAAGCTTTGAGTAAATGAGGCAAAAAACCCTCTAGACAGACGTGTAGAGACTTGTTATGATCGGACCGTTCTGTAAGGTCTCAGCTATGTGTCTCTTGAATCACCTTCTACGAAAGTGTTTTTAAAAGGTTTTACCCAGTCCACTCTCGTATTAGTCAAACAAATATGAAATATGTTGTATTATATTTAATCGTATAATACGTGGTAATTGTGTCCATCTTGTGTAATCCTTAAAATCTCTATTAAGATCAATTAAATATATTTGTGCAATGTAACATGAGGGGCTGTGTCATCTCAAGCGACCGGAAAGTCAATCTAAACACACATTTTAAACTGCAAATGTTTCAAGAAGTTTCGTCTGTTGCGTTTGCGCGTCGAGGGTGTGGCGTCAAGTCCATGACGTTGTTTCTTCAGTCAACTTTCTTCGTCAAAGGAACTCGTGGCTCGCAGCGCATCCTCCCACCGCCTCCACAAGAGCACGAGACAGCCAACGAGTGTGGATGCGCTTTCTGGAAAAGAAACTGCTTAGATTAACTCAATGACTTTACTGCGGTGTGCACGGGAACGAAAAGTGACCAATGCGCAACGCACGGATTAAGAAAAACGCTTTTCACAAACAGTAATTTAAGCATTGCGGACGCATTGGATTCGGTGCGTCCAAGCGCTAAACTTCATCGGCATGCGCGTTTTCTGTGAATCGAACCCACTGCAGTTACGCTGCTGACTCGACGACCGACCCATTGAGTTAGAGGAACACTTTTCTTATGGTATTCTCGTAAGCATGCCGACGTAAAGTTGTTTAAGAAAACCTAACTTGAAGCGCTTTGTGTCCATGCGCACTTCAGAAATGACTATCCCACCTTCCACACGCGAGCGCAACTGCAGCAACTCAACTAACTTGGAACTAAGCGAGGGACCGACCATCAGTGCCATGATGTTCGCGGCCGGATTGCTCGGGAATCTTGTCGCCTTGGTTCTCCTGGAGTGCCGCCGGAGGAAAGAGAGACACCGACAGCGTCAGTCGCTCTTCCATCTCTTGGTGACCACATTGGTCGTTACGGATCTTTTGGGGACGTGTTTGGTCAGCCCCCTGGTGCAAACCGCATATTTTACTAACATCACGCTGGTCGGGTTGGGCAACGGTAAGGAGGTGTGTGATTATTTCGGATTCGCCATGACTTTCCTCAGTCTGTCGACACTTTCTATCCTCCTCGCCATGGCTCTGGAGAGGAGCCTCTCCATCGGGTACCCGTACTTCTATGGGAGACGCGTCACCAAGCGCTGCGGATACATCACAATCCCTTCTATATATTTGGTGTGCTTTACATTCTGTTTGATGCCTTTCGCAGGCTTTGGGGAATATGTCCAGTATTGTCCCGGGACGTGGTGTTTTATCGCCGTGAATCCTGACGGTAATACGGGAAGGGCGTACGCCAACGTTTACGCAACGGTTTTGCTTGTTATCATTACTTGTATAGTGGCGTGCAACTGTTTCGTAGTTTATAACCTTATGTTGATGTACCGGAGGGGCAAACACAACCGAGGATCCGTGAACACTCGGAGTAAAAGGGACAGGAGGTACTTTTCATGGGCAGAGGAGGTGGAACATCTCATACTTCTGGTCTTCATGACAGTCATATTTGTCATTTGCTCCATGCCGTTAATGGTAAGATTCTCACATACATTTAAGTAATATAAAATATGACAGATACATGGTATAAAAGTGATGGCATTGGTTGTGACTTTACAGGAGTATTGAGGAAATGTAATTTGTATATTCCTATTCATGGTGAATAAATTATACCTAGGCTATTTATAAACCTTAGCTTTCCTGTAGCTCAGTGGTAAGAGCATTGCGTCAACAACGCAAGGTTGTGGGTTCGATCTCAGGGGCTTGCAAATATCTATGTAAAATGTATAGGATAAAGCAATGCAAGTCCAAAGCGTCTGCCAAATGCCTTAATGTAAATGTAAATAAACCTGCAAACATCCATTCACAGTTAAATGGTGCATTTATGACGTTTAAAAAAAGGAAAATTAACAAACTTAAACATTAAAGACAAAACCCAAGATGTGGTGTGTAATAGTTACTGATGTTTCAGTTTATTCTCAGACAGTTACTGAAAAGGTCGTTTATATGAGGTACAATTTATAAGCTATTTTTATGAACATTTCCCCGAAAATATCATAGGCATTTTTATTTGAAACAATACAAACTGTAGAAACTACAGTATGCCAGAGCATTTGTGACTTGAGTTGAGGCCTTCCAAAAAATATGTGCCATGTTGGTTTCATTTAAGATGTTGTCCAGAAGCAAACAAGAGGATTAGGGGAGCTTCCATTCAATATGAACAAGCCATTTGAAGCTTATGTTACCAGGCAAGGTTATATGAGGGTTTCCAAGTATCCAATTTTTTTAAAAACGTTTATAATGGTCTAAAACGGTCGTAAAAATGATTGGAGAAGCCGGCACGCGTAATAAGAAATCGCATGGCAAATTAATTTATAATGCATGCATGAGCGCTTTTAGAAGCAGCACATTAAAGGGAATTACGCACAGAGTTAATCAAGATCTTGTGTTTCTGTGCAACAAACACAGGACCATAGTGACACATGAAACCGCTAACATGATCATCTCGTGAGCTTCCAACAAAAAATAATTTCATTTTTAAAGTATTAGAGCTCCAGTGTGGGTTTTGTCCAGACACAACTATCAGTTCTTGTTTTTATTTGGTAACACTGTGTGCTGACACCAGACACTTATTCTACACCCGTCGCTTGCACTTCAGTGGTCTGGAACAACAGCACCCATGTTAATAATTTATACATTAATAGTAGGTGAGATGATATTAAAGTATGAGAAGGTTAACCATACATGACACCTCCTGGTTTACACTTCACTGCAAACACAGTTTTGTTGCTTCCCCTGGTTTAAATTTAAAGTAATCGTTTTCAATCCCAGCAGGCCACTGACAAGAGAATGTGAAGGATGTTTCTAGGTAAACTTGTAGTGCTTGTTCAGGTATCACCGACGGCACATTCACAGTTCCAAACAACATGACTTTATTTTATCCAGACAAAAGGAAGATCTAAAAAGTTCAGTCAAGGGCTGTTACATTCAAATGACATTTCTCCATCAATTGAGTTGTATCAGATTTGTATCTTTTGTGTTTATTTGTTTTTTTTAAAGTGTTTCATGACTTTCTGCACGTACACAGCAAGACGACACCATTCTCATATCTCAGTTTTAGTTTGACTGCTCAAAACAGTCTTTTCTGTTAAAGGTGCAGTTTGTAACAATTTTGCTGTAAAGTATGCAAAAACCACTGGGCTGGTGTTGTATATTTTGTTCAGCTGAGTACTTAAAATATCTCAAATATGTCCAACTACTTGTAAAACGTGAGAAATTCAACATTCTAAGCAGTGACTCGGGGCTGTGCAGTCGCCTGTAAATGGTTTCATATCCGCGTTCCCCTTTTTTACCGCCTTTCATGGCGTAGAAACCACATGACAACAGTGTCTGTTTCCAAGTGCGATGAGCAAAAGAAACAGTTAATATCAATGTCCTTGTTAAACTTAGCGAGAAAGTGTCTCGAAGACAACAGATCGCATCTTTCCACGCTTCTTCACAGCGTCATCAAGCTACGCCATTGTTGTTGTTTTGATTGTGCGCCCACTAGCGGCGTTTTTTTTTTACAAACTGCACCTTTAAAGTCACATGTAGTAAACGTGATTATTTACAAAAAACAAACATTTTTAGATGATATTTTTATTTGATTTGATAAATAAATTATCATTAATCTTTATATTATCAAAGCTTTAAAACAGACAATTAATCTCCATAGCCTCAATCAATACTGTGGGCTTTACACCAAGGTATTACCGTAGAGTGAGGTTTTTACATATTTCATATTTCTATTTTATAGAAAATTAATCGTCAGCCAAATTGTATAATCGTGACAGGCCTAGTTCAGTCACCATTCACTTTAATTGCATCCTCATCAAATCACTGGAAGTGAATTGGGACATTCCGTCTAATATATTTAGTTTAACAGCTTCCTTTGTGTTCCGTGGAAGAACGTCAGATATATTTAAGTTAAGGGTGACAGAATGTTTATTTTTCGGTAAACGGTCCCTTCAATGATGGAAGTTACCATAAATCTCCGGTCTGGTGAAAGGCAATGCATGATTTGTTTCATCACAATTTCGTAATTCTTTCTTGCAACAGATCTTTCTATTAGAGATCTTTTTTTTTTGACAATAGCTTTGTAGATTCATCCTGGATTTAATAAATTATTCACATATATACAATATAAATACCAAATGAATATACATAAAGATATATTGTAAATATGTAAACTCAAACATTTATTCTGGATGCGATTAATCATTCGACAGCCCTATTTATATGCATCATTTTCGGCAACTTATCAAATAAACAGATTCTGACAGAGATTTTTTATGTCACTGCCAGCTCAGGTGCATGTTGTCACGAAAGCAAAAATACGACATAACAAATTCTAAGAAAACACTTTAAGTGGAAGTAAACACTTTAACATAAACTTTAGTTTGTGTAAAGTAAACACTTTACTAAAACGTTTACCACAGGAAATTGGGCAGAAAATGTATGATCTGTTATAAGTATTATCTAAACAGTATCTTATATTGTCTTAACAGATCTATTATCTGTTAATCTAGTTGATTTCATAGATAAAAAAGGATGAAAATCGATGGCATGTGGTATGTATATATGTTTCTGAGTGATCTTTCTTCTTTTTTTGTAGATCCGTGTATACATCAATTCCACTTTCCCCAATTCCTTGGGTAGCCAAAGGACAACTCTTATAGCTCTGCGTTTCCTCTCGGTCAACTCCATCATTGACCCCTGGGTGTTTATCTTTCTCAGCCCCTCCGTTATACGCTTCATCTGGGGGGCTCTGTGTAAGACCTCCTACATCCCCTCCAGAAACTCCTTGTTTCAAACATCCATCACCAAGAATCCGGCAGGCCAGATCGAGCTGCTGCAACCCAGTTCCACGTTTGTGGAGAACAATTGTCTCCACAAATCCGTTCAGATGGTTTGACACGTCGAGGACATGAGGTGATTTATTGATGACAGAGAACCTGGACACAACAGAGATTGGATATGTGTATCCGGAACAGTTCTTAGCAGGACTGTTTAGCATTCCAAGAAAGTTTTGGTGTCTAAATATGGGATTTGAAACCCCCTGAGGTTGTTTGTGATGGGAGATAAACACAACTGTAAGGTCAGATGGATGCCTTATGTTCCTACAACCACTACAATAATTGTTTTGAGACCAAGGACCTTGCAAACTTTGACCGATTTTTTAAAGTGGTTTCAGGGCGTTGTTTCATTAGTTTCGGACTGTCTGTAACGGTTTTATGACCTGAAGCTATAATTTCACATCATTGCTCATTTATGTTACTTAGATGGTGTTATGGTTTACGAGGTCAAAGGTTAAATGGCACACTGTCCCATGCATGTTTGATGTGTCATTCAGCGAATCATGATGTGGTATCCTGTCGAGCAGTTCCATTAATATCTGTGTTCCGGAACACACACTTGTAGCGGCTATCTGTTCCTATTTATTATATCAACAAGCAGTATTTATTGTTCTTTAATGTATGTTGATACAACAGTAAAACAGTGACACATCTCTGGCTTCAAATGCAGGCTGCCAGGATGGTAATGAATTATTTCTTTCATGTGAAAGATTATCGCTGTAGAAAATGTATATGTTTTTGATTCTACAAACATGACATGTGCGAGTGCTGTACAGAAGCTGTAAATATATAATTTAAAGGCCTGTTTAATGGTGTGTGGTTATTTTTTTTCTTCGCCTTTGAAGATATTGAATGCACTGACTTGTACAAAACGTGACGTGTTGTGTCTGTGCATGTTGTACATACAATTTATTGTGTGTGGATATTTCTTTTCTTTGCCTTTGAGGATATTGAATGCACTGACTTGTAAAATAACGTGACGTGTTGTGTCTGTGCGTGTTGTAGAATGTATTGCGATGCATCTTCTATTACTTTGACCTAATAGATGTATATTACTGTATTCAATTGTAAAGCTAAGTGAAAATGACCCTAAAATGGAAATTCTGTCATCATATACTCACCCTCTTGTCATTTCTAACCTGTATGGCATTCTTTATTCCACAGAACACAAAAGATATTTTGAAGAAAGTTGGTTACCAAACAGTTTCGGCCCCCATTCACTTGTGTTGAACGGACACAAAACCAATGCAAGTGAATGGGGGCCAATAACCGACATTCTTCAAAATATCTTCTTTTGTGTTCCGCAGAAGAATGTCAGATTTGAAATTACATGAGTAAATGAGGACAGATTTTTTTTTTCTGAACTATCTCAAGTGTACTCATCATAATTTCATAATTTTCTCGGACATTTCGCTGCAATCAGACAATCTTGACTCAGGCTTTGCAGTGTTTTTTTGCACAATTGACAGTCATTTTAAGGGCATGGAATTCACACGGGAATATGACGAAGTCAACACAACTTGACCTGTCTGACATTTTCATTAGTCAATGGTTGTCTATGTCAAATGTTGCCGTAAAAGTAATGACTTTTAAAAGTTAAAACACATCACAGAGCATTTCTTCTTTTTATTCATCCCCATCGAAAAAAAATCAGAAGCAATGAAATCTGTAAGTCATCCATAGTCCTCATCAAATACATGTGGCCTCAGAGCAAGCCCAGTTTTCTACTAAATTGACTCGTATGTATTCATTGTTCGGTTGCCGTGAGACCAACCCTATATCGTGCACAAAAATAATCTGTCTATTTTCTCAGGGAGTCTGATGAAAGTAACTACTTATAATTTAAAATCACTTAGCTGGAGCAGAGAAGATCAATACAACATTGTGTTTGTGGGAACGTGAGGTTTTTTTGGGAGGCATGTGTAGAATAAGAACATGCGAATGTTTAAACAACATCACAGGGTCTGATGGTCATGACATTGGCCCTGTGGGACTCTGGGAAGCGGGACAGAGATCTTGATCTTGCTTGGCTTCATTTGGAGCAAATTCAAGCAAACCCCAGTTGTCATGGTGACTATAATGGCGCAGAAACTACAGATAACGGTCATGCGGTCATACGAGATGTCACAAGAGCTGTAATGTTCTGCGGTCCGTTGAGCTTTGTGACAAGAGAACCGAAAGAGGTGTCTGGGAATAAACATTGCTCTGCGGTTGCTTTTTGCTTCTCAGTTTCAGTTCCATGTAGTTCCAGTTGTATGTATTCAAGTACTTAAATTAAATAGACAAAAATTGAATAAAAAAATGAAAATTTATTTTAAATAATTAACAATAGCTAATTAGCTATTACTCACTTTATCTCCTATTTATTTTCTTTTTGTCATATGTTTGTCATACATACAGGAGCAGTGCTCCTCATTTTACAGACAGCTTCTCTGTGATTTCTTTCCTCTATAGAGAATTAACGGTCTAACCTAAAGATGCTTTTTATCTCCTGAAGTACAGACACAACGATGTGTCTGTGTGATTTGTTTCTGTGTTTCCCGTGATGTATGTTTATTTGCCCGTGGCCTGTGCAGTGACTTTATGATGATGTTCTAGTATGTGTGCAGAATGTCTATTGATCTAGTCCATCGATTCAGAATGCCATTTTCACACCCTTAATATCTCATTAAAATGGCTGCACAAGCTGTTTCAGAGTTGATATTGTTGTATACCTGCTAATCTAAAGAACCATATGCAGAATCCGTGGTCATGACCTGTGGACATCTTGTTATGTGTAGGTAATTGCATGTGAAACAGCAGTTGAAATAAACCGTTACGACTGTAATGACAATATCCTGAGCTTCATTTATTTTCCCTTTTTTTTTGTAAATTGGGTGACTTAATGGGGCACCGCTGATGAGGGTTTTCACACTATATATGATAATTTAGTGCCAGTATCTGGTTGACACTTCAACAAATTCTCTGTCTCCCTACATATGTATAATGTCTTTCTTTGGCCAATACTGTGCTGCATCTTAACAACTCATTAACTAGCAATTAGTGCATTTGGCAGATGCTTTTATCCATAGCGACTTACATTGCTTTATCCTATACATGTTACATAGGTATTTGCAATCCCCTGGGATCAAACCCACAACCTTGCGTTGTTAATGCAATGCTCTTACCACTGAACTACAGGAAAGCTGTTAGTAACTAAGCAATTAGTTAGGACTAATCAGTCGTAGTTTTCATATTTACCTTTTTATGTAACTAATTTAAGGAAGCTATGACCAGTCTTGATGAAAACGTAACTTTAAAGTCTAAACAGTTTATGCAACCGTCCCTAGCTAACAAAAATAACTATTATAATTATATTATTATTAATTTCACTGATATCACGATAATATTGTTTTGGTGAATTCTTTTCGCCATGATAATGTTGAAAATCTGATATTGTGACAGCCCAACCTTTTATAAAATAATTGGGCTATTAATAACTTAAAAATATGATCAGGTCATATTTAAACTCAAAATGTAAATAAATATTTTGCAGAAATATATTTTTTGTTTATGTAGTGTAATATTCCATTTAAAGTATTTATATTTACTGTGGTAGTGCCTTGCATTTATGCCAATTTAAATTAAATCATATGATAATTTATTATCAAATTTATTTGAAAAGGGATTGTAATTAAAATATAGGTTTGACCGTATCAAATTTTGTTTATTGCTCCCTGAACTCTCTGTAAGTCGCTTTGGATGAAAGCGTTGCTAAATGATAAAAGTAAATGTTCAAAAGTTGAAATTGTTTAATTTTGATAAATTAAAATTATGTTAAAAAAAATATGGGCACGACGTATCACATAATTTTTACTATGTACAGTAATTCGGCTCAAAACATGCTTTATTTTCACTATGCACATTTTTTCTTTTCATTTCGGGATGAAATGTGACCTGGCTATGTTTTATGCAATTAATCCAATTCCACAAATGATAATGGATGTTATCACAATTAACATGCATGAATGATGATAATGAAGACTTGATGATATAAGGAGATTCTCGCAGCAGCCGTTCATTAAATCTCACAGAAGATTTCAATGTAATCATATAAAATAGATTTATAAAATAAATAACTTCGACCCAAAGACAGGATCCATCCCTGTTTATTTCAGTGAGTCATGAGGTTATCTGGAAGCTCCGTCCAGGACACCAGCAGATGACTGGAAGGAAACAGCAGGAAACAGCTGCTCATCTCATGGGAGATAGCTGATGCCACCTGTCACTGAAGAACCATCATCATGCATTACAAAACACATCTGTGACACATACACAGACAGACACTCAATACTGTATTTCTCACCCGGGGAAAATAATTCAATTTATCCAGTGATATCTGGTGCTCTGTTAAGTTAAAACGGCGTCAAATGAGGACATGTGTCAAGCTAAATCCTAAATTTACTGGCTTTAAAAGAAGAATGTTGGCCCTTTTGCCATTTATTTACCGTGTCCAAGTATGGACTTGGACAAAAAGATACATTTTCATCCGATACTGGTATTAGGTAGTTTACTGCTAAAATATTTTGAACAAGACTTGGAGTAGCTGTATGTTTAATATTCCTTGGAGAAGCCATTAAATGTTTTTTTGTGTGTTGACATGTTGAAACAGGAACCTGTGGTAAAATTCCTAAGTTATAGACACAGACTTTTGATGTCATGCTACTGCTTATTGGTCACAGCTGGTAATGTGGTTAGAGGCATTTTTATTTTAAAAGCCTGTTTAAATGAGTTGTATTCTTGTTATTTTTGGAAAGACTGTGAAATAAGTATACAGTTTATACTAAAAGTTCATCTGGGCAACTTTTAGGAGGGTGTTAGCATATAAAAATGTACATATGTATTCTTTCCCTATTTATTATTATGCATAATATAATTATTTTTGACTTACTCTTTGTCTTACTCTTTGTGTAGAACTATGCTTGTCTGTTTTATATTTAAATTAATGCATGGTTATAGATGTGTATATTATTTATACATAACTGTATTTGTGTTATTGTCACTTTCTGTCAGACCTCAAATGAACCAAAGAAAAGAAAAGAAAGGAGATATTCATCTACTGTATTAGTAGCATTTTGCATTTACATTTTTTTATTTCATATCAATATAAAAGTGAATGAAAAAGGGCTTTATTTATAGACCCACATTATATGTTTGTCATATTTCGATTTTCGTCTTTGTATCATGATGTCACCATGTGGGAATTTTTTTAATACTTAACCCATTTAAAATGAATTCATACTTGTAGTTCGGGATACTGCAAATGTACTTTAAAAGTCACCCACAATCTCCTCCATTTTGTTTCCCCTATTTACTTTTAGAAAGTAAGGCATCGTCCTGCATCTTCCATAATATCTGTGTCATGTAGAAAACCAACTATGAACGGATGCATTTCGATGCTAGTTACTTTAAACAAATAAGGCTGATTGGACACATCGTGATGCATGTCAGGATGAGTGCATATACGGGAAGACATATAAACTCATATCTGAAGGACTCCCTGGAATTCCCCAAAATAAAATGAACATTTACTGAGTAACTCTGGAAGGCTTACTGAAGAAATTTAAACCTCAAGAGAGGCCAGCTCAGCTTTGCTGGTTATGAAAACTTGAGATTGGCAGGGGACGATGGAGAATTTTAATGTGCGTTACGTGACGGAAGCTGAAAGTGATGATCTCCATATGAATCACAGATGGAGACAAATTGAGCCTGTGACTTGATTTACAGTCACACAACCTTCCACAATTAGAAGCAGGGTAATATGATGTTAAATGATATGCCCTTTCTATCACACACAACCAGGGATAATTCATCCCAAATTGAAAATGTTTACTCATTCTCACGACATTTTAAACCTAAATGACTTTCTAGTGCAGAACACAAAAAAAAGTATTAAGTTGTTAACTTAACCTCATTGTCCCCAATTGACTTAGAAAGAAAACCACACTGTTTATAATATTTTAATAGTCAACCTGTTTTTGTTTCTGTACTATTCCAAGTGAATATGCAAAGCATTTTACCGTTACACATTTCACCTTGAAGTTGCTTCTGTTGACAGATCCGCAGGCTGGATGATTTGAAAACCTTCAGAAGAAACCCTGAGCTCTATCCTTTGTTGACAACCTGCACTTCTTAACCAGTATGTCCATTCCATACACCTCTCGCTCACTGGCACATGAACATAAGGGTTAGCATCAGTAAACATGGTCAATAGTTACTTGCATAAGCAACAGATTGAAATGGAAGGTTATATAACGGTTGGACAAGGTAATGAAAACAAAGAGCGCAATAACAACGTTGATACCTCAAGATGGAAACACTTTTGAGTCTGCTTGGACAGATTAACTTTATTTGTTTTTATAACCAGCACCATCAGGAGTGGGGGTGTATAGTGCATTTCAGCACAGCGTACCAAACTACAGAACAGGTCTCATGGTAGAAATTTAACAGACGTATTCAAGCATTCAACCAGGTTTTTTCTTTTTTTACAAATTAAAAGTTTGAGGTGTCTTGATCGAAAACAACTCGCAATGACATGTTGAAATATATCCATACCATTATTATGTCTTAAGATGCACACGAGTAAGATTTTTGGGGAAAGTATGTTTTTAAAAACGACCTAAATATACTTTAATTTAGTCCTATTCACGGCTTAAGCAAAACCCTGTCCGGAAACCGCCCGATACTGTATATGTTTTAAGTGAAGGTCTAGAAGTCTTAAAAGTCTATATATCAAGTTAAAGGGAGGGTTCACCCAGAAATTAAAATTCTTTAATTTTTTCAACATCACGTCATTCCAAACCGGCATGACCTTTCTTTAGCAGCACATAGAAGAAGATATTTGGAAGAATGTTGGTAACCAAACAACATCGACTTTACATTGACACAAACCACGGAGACAATTCTCAAAATAATTCCTTAAATCTCCTTTAAACAAAGATACAATTATGATGAATGCAAATGAAATGACTATTAAACTTTTAACATTCTTACTTTGCATTTCTGATCAGCCAAAAACATTCTCTGACATTTTACCATCTTTTTACAAAAAGCCATTTCTTCCATTGATGCACACCAGAAAACTCTGAAAACATTTTTTAAATAATACCATCTAAATTCAAAAGAAAAGCAGTTTCTGGTCTCAGACGTTTAGACGCCTTTGTGTAAGCAACACACGTCTGTCTTCACTTTTACTGTCTGTGGATTTATCTAAATCCTTAACAATATTCACTCTTTTTGTTTTTCTTTCTAGGGGGAGAGTTAATGGTTCTCATATGTAAACATTCTTGTCTTTTGCTAAATCACAGATGGCGGTAAAATGACTCATGATGTGATTGTATGTGATGCTTAACAATATATGTAAGGACTCCAACTGTTGTTACATAACATATCAACACTGACCTTTACCTGTCTCTACGGGTGCCACATGTTTGTTAATAATACACAACCCGCGTTATTTATAACAGTTTGTGACCTCTCTGCCGTAGGTTGGAATTGGACAAAGGGCTGTCATTTTTAAATGACCGATGGCACACTGGCCTCTATACACCATTGGCCTGGAGCAGGAGAGCTCTAAAGCCAGTGAAAGAAATAAAACCTGCACAGATGGAGAATACGGACACATTAGGGAAAAGCTGACCGCTCCGCCTGATTTTTCAAGACTTCTTAACTGTTTTAATGAGTTGGTTAATTTGTACGATGTGAACCTAGGATTAGTAGAAAAAAGCAATACTGAAGCCGCACCCCTAAACCCAATCTTCACTTGCGTCAATGGAAATCCAACCAAAAATTCAAACAAAAAGACCAACTGGATTTCATGAGAATTCGCAACTATTTTATTAGGTGGCTCATTTTCATGAATTTGTACAATGTGCATGTGAATCGAACAAAAACTTCGCAATACTGAAGCCCCTCCCCTAACTCCACCCCTTAACCTTATGTCACTGGCAGGAAATCAAAGCCTACTAAAACATACAAACAAGATTGTATAAATTGATATGACTTAAAGAATTCCTGTGAGATAGTAGTGTTGGATGTTAAGAGTAGATCAGGTTACACATTACTCTTACATTGACTTATACTTGTAATATGTTAAACAGTTTATTGGTGGACAATAAAACATTTCAAAGAAATTCGTAATTCTATTTTACAAGGTTTCTGACGAAGCCCCACTCCTTAACCTAAAGATGCAAACGAGATCAAACAAATTTGCAAATTAACCACCACAATAGTTACAAATTGCTGTGAGATTGTGATGGCATATCAAAAATATCAGGGGGTGGGCTCTTTTGACTTGGGCTAATAGACAAACAGAATGTATCAAGTACCCACAATACCTTAGCAATTGCAGAAAAACACTCAGTGTAAACAACAGCTGTAACTGACCTGTGTGCTTTTTGGATGAAGTCAACAGCAAACATCAAATCCAACTTTTGTTATCTTTAAAAGTTACAACATGATTCCCATGTGAAGCTTTGGACTTTAGGATATCGGGTCTGTCGGGCCTTGTAAATACCTCCCTTGCCCTGACGATCTTCACCAGTCTCTAGGGCAGTGGTTCTTTTTTTGTTGTGAGGCATTGCTTTGTAGCCCCCCAAATAAAGACTTATGATCTTAAACTTATAATTTCAATTAAACCACAAAGACATACTGTAGTTAATTATACAATGCTGGAACATGAATTATTTCGGTTGGTGGTATTTATTTTCTGTTTGATTGCATTAAAATATATAATCAATTTCTATATTTCACAAAATGCCACAAAAACTTGGGCCCCCCATGGACCCATCTTGGGCCCCCCCAGGGGGCCACGGCCCCAGTTTGAGAACCACTTCTCTAGGGACACAGACAATCAGTCAGTGTCTTGCATGGAGGAAGCACATGACGGCACAAGCAGATACATGATTAGATAACAACTTTCTCCCTCTTCCCGTGAGGTCTCAAAAGCGGATATCACTCCTCACCCATTGCCCCGAGACCTGGCCAGACTGTTTGTTTCTGAGGCGCAGGACCTATCACACGAAGGCTGTTTATGCCAGTTTGTACAAAGGTTAGTTTTGCAGATTCATAGCACTAGTATTTTGAATCATGTGGAAATCTTGAATTTGACATCAATGGGATGGAGTCAAACTAACTTTGTGATGGAGAAAAAAAAAATTCTGGACATTCCCAATGATTGGGTAAATAGGGATCCAAATCTTAGTAAGGAATAGTTTGTGCAAAAATAAAAACTTTTTTAACTTTTACATATTCTACAGAACACAAAACAAAAACATTGGACCCCATTGATTTCCGTGGTATAAACAGAAAACCAGTGAGACAAAATATCTTCTTTTGTGTTTCACAGAAGAAAGAGTCATATACAGGTTTTGAACAACATGAGGGTGAATGAATCATGACCGAATTTTTACTTTTGGGTAGACTTATGTTTCAATGTCAACCAAGTAAAAAAAATAGATAGGTGCAAAGTTGAAGCAAGTTAACAAAGACATTTTGATACATGGGAAGATCTCTCAGGAGATTAGGCCCCTGTTGGATGTGGGCATAACATTCGAAAGAAGATAAAATCAAAGTTGTCCAATGCCCCGATAAGCTCATTTTCATCCACAACCTGATTTGATTTCTTTTGAAGGAGGTAGAGTTTTACTTACAGATATATACTCGGTGATAGATCCAACTGCGGGATATGGCTTGTAGATCTTATAGATCTAAACTTTGAGTCCAGTTTCACTAGATCTCTCTCCGTCAGGAACCAATTAAACCTGGAAATATTTAGTGTATGTTTCTATCCAGATCTACCATTCCACCCTCTAAATCATATATGAAATAATTCGATTATGTATGATTATAAATCTTAAGGATTAAAAGCAAGCAACCTCACATAATCATGACAAACCAACAAAAAAAAAGTTTGGTTGATCAGGCCATACCTTTCCCAATTTCCTAATGCTGCCCTCGGATCTTTTCTCACATCCCCAACATCTTTTGACTATTTAAACACTTACTTGGCATTTGCAGGCACATAGTTGTAATGGACTTCATCACGACCCTGAATCTCACGATCCATTAATACGTTTCCATCCCTTTTTTTTTAATAATAAAAACTTCAGTTTTCTTTTGGCCTTTTTTAACATCAACCCTCAAGGGTCTGAGTCATAATCAGTATCACAGGATTTAAAGATTTTCCGTTCTCTTATAGAATGAAATTTTTGCTTCTCTTTCTCCTTTTTACCCTGTTCAAACTGATCTTCGAACTCCTTGCACCTGTCTTGTAGAGTCTGTTATTTCATAACTTCCTTTTCTTTGTTACAGTTTTCAACCTGGGATTTTAAACCATCACACCTATCTTGTAATCCCCTCAGTTGCTTTCCATAACATCTTTCTCCCTGTTATTGTTATCGTTGTCTATTTTCATTCCCCATTTCTTGCATTTAGACAAGGTAACAAGAGTCCAAGGAACCTGCCTTGAATCTCTTTTCTTCATTCTCTCAATTTTTTTCCATGCTGTCCTGATGTCATTAGGCTCCCAAATGCCACCTTACTAAGCTTTGATCTTAACTTTTTTCACTTTTTCTGCCTCTGTTTGTTTAGTGTCAAAACATTCAGATAATTCATCTGACAATTCCCCAGCTATTTTGTGTAGTTTAATCTCTGCATCACCCTTAGTTTCAGACATCTTTTCGTCTTAAGTTTTGTTTCCTGACATTGCCATAACCATAATGAACAATAAGAATCAATCCCCTAACACATAGTGTTAAACCACAGTACCATTTAAATTTGATTCTTTAGATGGAGATGACAAACAACAAACTCACAATGCTGTAGGCGCGCCCCAGTTGCAGCAGCACGATGAGGAGAAGAGCTGCAGGGTTTCCCTTCGTACCTCTCGTCTGTCATAAGCCCGGTTGTTCGGCTGTCATTCCATCCTGGCGACAACGCCATGTGATAGATCCAACTATGAGATAAAGTTTAGATCTATACGATCTACAAGCCATGAGTCCAGTTTCACTAGATCTCTCTCCGTCAGGAACAAATTAAACCTGGAAATATTAACTCCATTGTGAGTCAATCCTTTAACCCAACCACCAGGGAGATATAGAGCTGAAGGGAAGAACAGCAGGCAGGAGACGAAGTGATGTTAAATAAACAGAAGAATGATTTATTGAATAATCTCAGTTGTGCGTTGATGCTCAGTCAAGGTCTGTTAAACTTTATCTGAGTAGAAACAGATTCAATATGTGTTTTTAACCATTCAAGATTACAGTATCAAGACATTGTCTCATGACATTAATATGAACCTTGAGATGGAGACCAATAGATACTCATATCAGCATAAGTCACATTACAACTCCCAACAATGTTAAACAACAGGAAAGTTAGGAACATATAATACGAATAGTAGAGAATAATATAATAAATGAATGCATACATATGACAGATGAATATTGTAATAAATTAGATAAATGAAATAGAATAATAAAATGAAATAAAACAAGAAACAAGTCTATGTTTCTATCCAGATCTATCAATGGCTAACCTCTAAACTCCACATTTCAGATTACCAAGATAAACTTCTTTGAAAACAGTATTATCAGAGTTATTTAAAGGTTAGACATTTTTTGAGTGTGAGGATGTGGGTTTTTAAGCAACATCTGAGGTGAAACTTGCTGACAGTCTAATTACCGTTATTGATTATCACATCCGCATTTTCCTGCAATCATTTATATTTATTGTGGAGTGATTATGGCATTCTGTTACTCATCTGCCCTTCCTCTCTGATCATATTAGTCCAAAGCATCATTATTTAATACTGTAACCCTGTAAATTGCATTAGAGGAGATCCATTGAATACTTATGCGAGCGTAATGTTTGCTAATGAGTCACGAATGAAAGATTGAGGGTCTTATGAGTGACAGCTGATGTCAGAGCCCATTAGACATCCAAGTATCCTCTCTGCATAGAAATTGCATGTCCTGTTTTCATAGCCTAGACTTACTTTTTTATCAAAACAAACTGTGCAAAGCCTGCAAACTCTATTCAAAATGATGAAAGTGAATAAGGACTGGGACAAAACTTTTAAGTCTTTACGCTGCTTGCCATGTCATTTCCTTACTCTTTCTTGACATTTTTCAGATTCAGTACACTGTAATAACATAGACCACAATGTTCTGTGTGAATAAGTATTTTTTACAGATGTTTCACCTGTGTTTTGAATTTTGAGTTCTATCATTTTATCTGTTAGGGTCAACGTAAATGCCTTACACTGTAAAACTTTTTGCAGCTTTTTTTTCCAGTAACTTACTGTAAATTTAATAATAAATTCAAACTACATCTACTGTTTTCAATTTGAGATACATTTGACTTTAATCAAAACTCTTTGACTTTTGAGATTCAAAATGAACAAGAGGAGACTAGTCTCATTACTGGCATTGTGACAGTTAAAATTGCATCATACGGACCATACTTCCCGCTTTAGCTTAACCCAGGACTATGCCTGAGTTGAATAAAGATATTTATGTCTTTATTATAAAAATGCCTTATAGTATATTAGTGCCATTGTTTTGTCTCAAGATACACACCAGAAATGCATTCTTCTAAGATATTTCTGGGCAAGTTATATTCAGCTAAGACAGGTCACGCATTCAGTTTAGTCTGGGACTAGTTTAAACCCAAGTGAAACTGGGCCAATCCTTATCAACAAACATTCTTTAATCAGTTTAAAAAAAAGTAAAGAACACAATTTTAAATGGTTCACCCTTAAAAATGCTGGATAGTTTCGGGGTAAAACAAGCTTAAACTGGTTTTAAGCTGAAAAAAAAGTCCATATTCAACTCAACCATCCATCATTTTCTGAGTGTGACGCCTATGTTAATATCTGAAATTATTTCCCGTGAGGGAAATCTTGGAACAAACTGTACGTGCAAAAATCCTTTTCAGTTAAAGTTGAAACTTTGTAAACCGGTCTACCAAGTCTGCTTGTAGCTGCACGTAATGTATTTTGCAATCGAAATGAAAATATTTTGCAATAAAAAAAAAAAAAAAGAGTAGGAAAGAAGATTGCCATCAGACACTCCCCACATACCAACTGCACACAACAAGCAACAAACATCCATTGATGTCACCCGTTATCCTTTTATTAAGCAGCGTTATCAGATCTTTAACTCCAAAACAAAAACAAATAACCACTTTGGGTCTTTTTAGTTTGGGTCTGAATTTTTTTTAATTTACTACAAATTACAAGCTGTTCTGATCCATTCCGCCCACAAGAGAGCTTTCGCCACAAAAGAAAACATGGCTCTGCAAAAATGAAGTGCAACATCATTTTGAAACTTTCTTGACAGAGTTTTTGACCACAGAGTTAACAGCAGCAAAAATGTATAACGGTAGACTGGAGGAGTGAAACCTTTTGGGGTTAGATGGTGTGATAAGACGTCATAGGAAAACATGAGAATAAACCCAACAGATGCTGTTATGACAGCGGAAGTTGATCTTATGTCAATGTGGAACACATTCTTCATAGCTTTCTGCCTGTCTCAAAATGACCAATGCCAACCACAGAAAACCCATTAAAGATCCTTTAAAGTAATGGCAACCCTTACAAAAAAGAAGTGTGCTATTATTAGTAATTCTTTTGAATTGAAAAACAGAAAGTATCACCATCTTATTTAAGCAAAACAACAATCATTTTGCATTCATTGCTCATACTGTTAGTAGTCTTTTAATTTGTTTAACTGTTGGCCTATGTTTTATTGCAATAAGGATAATCGATTATTTGTTTTTGTGCCTCAATGTAACTCTACATAGGCCAAGCATCGCGATGCATCGTAAAATTATATATTTTCCATAGACCACAGTTGACAGACACTTTAGAAATTATAAATTACAATAGGAAGTGGGACGAACCCAAAGTCTAAATCAATGGGCAGCGTTACCACACAATCTCTCAAATGTACTCACTGAAAAAAAATCTGTTGGATTAACATGAAAACTGTATGTACATCGGTTGCACAAAATAAAGTTACGTTTACTTGGCATAATTAAGTTATTTTCAAGTTGTCAAATGATTGCTCGATGTTAATGTTTCATACTTTCGTTTAGCGTTCTAATCATAAATGTGTCAAGTCAACATGACATCAAATTTTCTTTCATCTCTAACAAGATATTAAGTTCCCAGAGCTTAACAGGAATATATATTTAAAAATGTTAACGCCCACTACCTAATCAAAGGGAACGTTTTTCTGAACAATGGTAACCACCATTGGTAACCACCAACTATAATATGAATAATATGAATAACTTCTCTAAATCTTAAAGTTAAATGAACATTAAACACACAAAAAACATATTAAACAACACTTAAGAAAATAATTCTTTAAATGAAGTCTTACGCAAAGCATGCTGGGAAATATAAATTCACGCCTAGTTGTAACTTATGTAAACACAACACAAATAATTTATGTAGTGCCAACCTGAATGGATTAAGTTATATAACTGGAGATGATGAAATCCTGTTGTGACCAAATTTAACAAAAATTGTGTTGATTTAATTTATCTAAATGATTCAGATTGGACGAGCAGCAAAATAAAAATTTTCAGTGAAAGCATTGCATTAATTTTCTAAACCAAAATCGCATTCAGACCACGTGACTTGAATCTGAGAACCTTGTGGGTGTGGATTTCTTCAGAGTTAATCTGAATTTGCCGAAGATCGATATGACAGCTTCTAGTCAAAATCAATAAAACAGCAGATCGGTCCCAAG
The DNA here is from genome assembly GCA_008369825.1 of Triplophysa tibetana. NCBI lineage: Eukaryota > Metazoa > Chordata > Actinopteri > Cypriniformes > Nemacheilidae > Triplophysa > Triplophysa tibetana. Next base: position 3,240,723 of record CM017907.1, read on the forward strand.
TGCATTTTTTTCTTAAGTAATGTAAATATCCCTCAAAGCAGTTCTTTCAAGACGGCGAGAGAAAATTCCACTAAAAACTTTGGCAAGTTTGGCCTTTAGGATGCGACCGTTATTCTACTTCTTAAATATCACAATTAAACTCCAACGTCTTGATCTTCGCCTCTGATCTCAGAACAGAAAACACTGAATCTGTTGGGACAAACAATATGTGCATTTAAGGGATAGTTCACACGAAAAAACATTATTTCATCATTTACTCAACCTCATGTCATTCCACATCTGTCGGACTTTCTTTTGAAGAACACAAAGGACATTTTGAGGAACATTCACAAACAAACAACCTCCCTTGACTCCCATAGTAAAGACACAAAACCACCGAGACATCTCAAAATGTACAGGTTTTGAACAACATAAACAAGGGAATTATTGATAACAGATTTTTGGGGGGTGAAATATCCCTTTTAGGCACTCTCTAACTTCATTGTAATAACGGTGTCTGCTATAGAGAAACCTGACAAAAAACAGACACTCTATCCGTTCAACGATGACTCATGCAGCACTGGATAATGATGTATATATGAAGGACTGGCATCCAAAAGAGTGTGCACGAGCCACACATGGCGATCGGTGGGACTGCGACTTCCTGAAAATGTGGTATTTAAAACGTTTCCCAAACACATCTGCATTAAGTTTTACATGCCAGACAGCACAGAGCAGAGGGGTTAGTTAAAAAAAAACCTCTGTTTGATTTAGAGAGAAGTTTCTTACTTAATGTGACGTAAATTGCACTTAACAATGCGATCCAGCCGAGATTCTTACGTAAGTCTTTCCAACAGCATGGTATTAAAAACACACTTCTCATTCCTCGTCTTCGTGACTAAAGCAAGACGCCCATGTATGGATTCAATTCCACGTGTACTTCTGTATATGTGTCCCTGGACAACAAAACAAGTCTCATGGGTCATTTTTTTGAAATTGAGATGCTTACATAATCTGAAAGCTGAATAAATAAGCTTTCTATTGATGTATGAGTTGTAAGATTTATGACAATATCTGGCTGAGATACAACCGTTTAAAACTCAGGAATCTGAGAGTGCAAAAAAATCAAAATATTGAGAAAATTGCATTTGAAGAGGTGCTGTGGCAGGCCATCCAGTCACAAACATAAAGTTATTATATATTTAAGGAAGAAAATGTACCAAATGAGTTTTGGCTTGAAAGAAAAAATATATAATTTTGACCAATACAATGTATTTTTGTCTTTTACAAAATGATCTTGTGCTACTTAAGACTGGTTTCGTGATCCAGGGTCACATATGTAATATGATCATAATCGAAAGTTATTCTCTTATTCTTCTTATAAAAATAAAAAAAAAGGCTTAACTGGAGAAAGGAAATCATAAACATTGAGGATGGCATTGAGTTAGTCAATTATAAGATTCTATTTTTTTGGCGCTTTTACTTTTAAAATTCATATACATATTTCTATAAAATTGTTATACTGAATGTAAAAATTTGTATTAAAATATAAAAATAATAATTGGATATAAGAAGTTGATGAATTGGACAATGCATCAGACAGCAACTTATTCAGATATTCAGATATACATTATCCACTTTTGTAAAAAATATATATATAAACAATAACAGCAGCGTAACACATTGAAGATCAGATATCAAACATTCTGAATGTGAAATGCTCACTTTACACTCCAGCAGCATGAGTCTCGCTCCTGAAAGAGTCTGGCTCGACTCTACAGTTCTGAGTGTTCGTGAGGCGATCGATGTTTTGAAGATGAAAGTGTGGTTTGTCTTTGATTAGGGGTCACGTCCTGCTCTCTGTGGCCTCTCTTGGCACCTGTCTTCATTTTAGAATCCCTCTGAGATGCGTAACCCGGCGCCTCTTGGTCCATTGCTGCCAAAAAATCATAAAAGGGAACTGGAGGGCTCCATTTTGTGTCAGGTATCACACCTAAGAGTAAAATCATAGTTGAAATGTTACTGCACATCTAAGCATTTAATCCTCATTCCAATGACACAACAATGTTCTTAATACCGCATCCCATTTCCTACAGCGTAAACATTATTTCTTATAACTCTTCGTCATTGGACCAACTTTCTTCTGCAGGACACAAATGAAGAATGTTTATAACAAAATCACATTGACTTCCATTGTATGGACAACATTAAACCAAGAGAGATCTCTCAAAGTATCTTCTTTTGTGTTCCCGGACGTTAGAGTCATAAGCTTTGAATGACAAATGTGAATAAATGATAGGAAATTTGTATTTCTGTATTGTTTAAGTTTTCGTACATTGTTCAAGTAAACGGTCAAAAGCAGTATCAAGTCAATATTCAGAAACAAAAAAATGAGGGAATGTAAAATAAAACAGTCGTTTTTGTATGCGTAACACTCCTACCCTAAATAACAATGTGGAACAAAATCATACGTACGCTGTCATCTCGTGTCAAGTCAGCGTTGCGTGAACGTTCATAAAGAACATCCAGCTTGACTTCTAGTAAACACCAAACGGACCGTGTACACACAACGTATGACAACAACCCAGACACAGTGAGTAAATGATGCTTGGTAACAGGAAATGTGAGGTAGGGTCTGCTAATAAAAAGTGACAACAGCTTCCAGATGTCAGTGTCTAAAACTAAACTGATCTACCAAAGAAAAAACAGACAATTGCTCACAACCAACATGATGTGAAAGCAGAGGTTTTCAAATTATGTTGAAACATGTTTTAGGTATTTGCAAAGTAGTTGCCACATCACATTGTAAAAGATAATAACAAATAAAAAAACGTTATCTCAAATCTGCTCTACATCACTGCACTAATCACCCTGTTGATGTTTATAGTGTGATAATGACCAGCTGACGTCTATTATGTCTTACACGTGCAAGGTTAATAGGGGACGTTAATGGACCATGAACACTTTTCTCATGCAGTGACACGTGATGTCCGGTGATGAGAAATCACTGATTTCTGTGTTGTAGTGGGATTTAATGAATCCACAGTAGGATGATTAGGCTCGCTGATGAAATCCATAGTAACCATCCAAACAACATTGTTATTGCTCAAATTACAGGAAAACAGACATCATTGAAATCTTTTTGAGAATGGGCGTTAATAATTTCAAACACATTTTAGGTGGTGTTTCAAGCATCTTTTTTTCTATTGCTCATACTATTGGTTAAGTACATTACTGAAGCCCACTTCGTAAGCCACAAAGATCCAGGGTGCACAAATAAAATTAAGTTGCTTGTGATAAATTTTCCACCAAATGCTGTAATGGGTTGAATCAGACTCGCAATTAGAAATAGGTGTAAAAATATTTTATTTTATTATTATTATTTTCGTTTTTTTTTATATATTTACAATTTTATTTATTGTATATAATTATTATATATTATATATAAAGTGACACTGGGAAAGGGACCAAAACAATATTAAAAGATTTATCGCCGAGACTTTTGATGCAACTTTCCAATCCTTGGAAACAAATAAAACATAGTCGTACCATAGTAAAACAATATTAACAAACATATTTTTGGTGAACCGATTACTATTTGTATTTCCATAACTATAAGACCATGGTTGGACTCTTGGGTACTATAGTGACACTACGGTACATTTATGGTTTAAGTACAAATAATGCCAAAAAACAATGGTTTCTATAGTTAAACCTAAGTGGGAACACTGCAACCCCGACACCACCCAACACACCAATTTAATTACGTGCTTCAAAGAAGAAATGCAGATGATGTTTTGTATTTTCTCTTCATCTGAATAATGATGTATCGAACCAAACTTTCTAAGATCAAAATGATTCATCTTGGTTCAATAACTTTTTTTTGTAGGATAGATTTGACTAATTTTCCAAAGCTGCTATGTCACGCCAAAAACAAGCCTCCAGTCCCAGGAGTCCGGCACGAGGTTTCGGGGAAATAACTCATAACAATCAGACACAATTAAAGGATAGAGTTTCCCCCCAGCTTCATAGGAAGCAGATGGGAGACGCTGAGAAGTGGCTATGAAAAGGGCCCAAGTTTGACAAAGGTTTGACCCGCTCAGACCACATCAGTGCCAAGGAACAGAGCGTCTTTGGGGAGACTTTAGAGAAAGCTCCAGTTGGAAAAGCATCAACAGAGCTGAGTGCTAAAATGAAGAGAATTGTTTTAGCACAAGTAACAATGGTAATTGTATTAGTGAGAAAAGGTTCTAAATGGACAGGGTGTGATCTCATGAACATTTGTGGATGTCTGAATATTTTGTGCCAGCTTTTCCCACAGGCGTGTGAGGGAGGCTTTAACCATGGGTGTAAGACACATTATACAACAGACATTCAAAACCAATAAAGGGACCCATATGTAGATTACTTGAGGAAAAATAAAAAATAAAACAACAAAATCATATAACAACGGAAATGTTTTATGACGAAAATTTGTCAGACTAATTTACATTTAGGCATTTGGCAGACGCTTTTATCCAAAGTGACTTACGTTGCTTTTATCCTATACATTTTACATAGGTATTTGCAATCCCCTAGGATCGAACCCACAACCTTGCTTTGTTAACGCAATGCTCTTACCACTGAGCTACAGGAAAGATTTAAAAACAATTTAAATGGTGATTTTGAAATAATGGTCTCCAGAAATTACAAAAGGCATGTTTTAATATTTATTTATTTATATATATACGAATGTAGGTTTTAATTAATTATTTTTTAGATTTCTTTCATTGAATATACATTTTTTATTTACTATTATTTAATTATGGCCATACAGTAACTTGGTGTGCTGGAGCCAGATTTAATTTACTAAAACTTTACCAATTGGTGAAGTTCTGGGCTAACATGCATTCCTCAACAACACCCATTATATGAGGTATAGCCTCTTAAACATTTTAGGGGTGTTTTTTGCAAAGGCAAAATCACTTTCGTCAGGTTATATAATACAGTACATTGAGATGAACGCAGACAAAATGTATCTCCTGTTGTGTTAATGTGTTGCACATGGTTAGGACCAGCCTGCTGAAATCTGGACAACATTATGTTGATTTGCGGTGTGAAAGACTCATAAAAAGTTTGATAAAACTCACCTGCTGGGTGGTCATCTCTACTTTCCACACTTTGGAGCCACTGCAGGATGTTTTTTGCCTTAAGGGGGCGCTCTGTGGGGAACATGAACACCTCTCCACCTGTTCTTAACTGTGACATCACCAAAACAGGAAGTGGCGGTACAAACCCAAGATACTTCTCCAGGACAGACCTCCCAACAGGTGTCCGACCTCTACAACAACACAATTCCAAGTATTAACACTGGCTTATATAGGTGCAGTCCTGTAGCTAGATTGGAAAGAGCATCACTGAAAACCACAGGGACATTTCTCTAAATATCTTCATTTGTGTTCCACAGAATCACATCCATATTTTAGGTTGGGTTGAATTGTCCCTTTAAATGGATGCGCTTGCACACTTACAAATGAATCCAGCAGGGCAGGAAGGATGGCAGCGGTCCAGAGCTCAGCAGATGTTTCATCTCTGTTAAAGATGTTTCTGTATGCTCTTCCTTTCCAACAAACAGCAGTAACAAGGCTTTCTCAAGCTCCAAATACCGGGGAAGATTCTCCACTGTCAGTTCAGGCTGAGGACAGATCCGCGCATACATATTAAACATGTCGCTTGTCAACACAGTAGTGGCTTTGCAACACAATCTAGTAAAAACATTGCAGAGGAAATTTAGACAATCTGCCTCTGCAAAAAGCTTGTGTATGTCAACAAAAACTGAACTGAACTGAAACTGTACACACTTCCAGGCTAACAGGAAACGTTCTCAGAACATTGACAAATTTACCCTTAATACTAATCTCAACATTTTTTAAACATTATCAAAAGCGTTTATGAAGCAATGTTAAAAGAGCATTTCTTCAATATTATGTAATTGCTCAACATTACAAAATGTTAAAAACGTTGATATTAAAACAATATTTATAACGTTATGTAATATTTAGAGCGTTTTCAAACTTAAAGGGACAGTTCACCCCAAAATGAAAATTTCTGTCATCATTTACACACCCTCAGGTTGCTCAAAATTGTTATAAATTACTTTGTTCTGCTGAACACAAAGGAAGATATTTAGAAAAATTTAACCATTTTGTAGTGCTGGGACATCATTGACTACAACAGGAAACATTAAGATGGTAGTCAAAGGTGCCCCAAAACTGTTTGCTTTCCTAAATTCAAAGATCTTATTTTGTGTTCAAGAAAAAAAAAATATATATACACAATATTTTTTCTACTATGACTACTGAATAGTGTCCCGGAACTAAAAATTGCTAAAACAGCTAAAGCTTTGTTCAACAGAACAAAGAAATGTATACAGATTTGGAGCAACCTGAGGGTGAACTATCCCTTTAATGGGAATGTACTACAAGCAATCCATATTTTTGTTAGTTGGCTTAAGCTACAATGCAAAACACAACACATATGTTACTGAGGTCATTAAATAAAAGCAACTAAAACTTGTAAAGTAGGTATTCTTGTAGCTCAACTGACAGAGCATTGTGTTAGATTTAACAAAGGTTACAGGATCCATTTCAAGGAAACACACTTTTCAATACCTTGTAATGCACTGTTTGTCACATGGGACAGTCTGCGAAATGCATAAACATAAATGTAAAAAGTGTGATATCCAAATATAGAATCCAGAGACCAGACCCTAAATGCTTAATATTATAAAGCTTTGAAAAGGTCCATAGGGCCTGTATCGATTTAGAGGGGCATCTCCGCAAATGTTCACTCTTTGTGTAAACAGACCCAGGAGGGTTTGTGATGTCTGGCACTAATGGAAGGTTTTAAAGCTGCTTATGTCAAATCCTTTCAGAAACATATAGCTACAGTGAGAAAAAAAAAAAAAAAAGAGTCTTGTTTATACAAGAGAGTGCTGTTAGTCACCACGATATGGAAAACCAATCAATGTTCCTTAATTCCAGTAAAACTAATTGGTCTAAAGTGGCCCCGAGTCTCTGTGTCAAAGACTTCCAGAAGCAGCGGTTAAAAAAAAAACTTACAAAAGGATCCGACACTGCTCTCTGTATGAGCGAGACGATGTCATTAACTGAGAACGATGGGAGATTATAGCCTTCACGAGAAACTTCAGAGCCACGGGACAGCAAAACGGCAGGCAGGTTTACTGATAGCCCCTCCACCCTGAATACATATAAACATTCCGATAAAACAACTTTCTTCAAACTTGATGGAAAATCCAGATGTACAGTATCATCTTGTTAAGATGCGTTGAGTCATCAGGACTCGAACAAGAAGCTGCTTATCTCGGTTAGACCCTTTTTTAAATGTGCGTTATAATCAAATAATTAGGAAATACCATTTCTCTGCTTCTCGGTGCACAAAAAGGCCAAGAATTGCCTCTCCTCTCAGAAGTTTTGCTGCTTCTTTAAATGAGGTCACACCTGAAACCAAAACAGGATTTATTACCCACGTGTCAGATGCATCAAGTTCTGCAATTCATGCTGAACAAACAAAATACGTTTTGGTTGTCACATCAAAAGGAAAGATACACATAAGTGATGAGGCATTTAAAGGGGTCATATTTTCATACGGTAATAAAAAGTAACTTTGTCCTTCATTATTATCTTCCATTAAATGGGCAGCTGTGCTCTTTTTTCTGTGGAAGTCAATGGGGCCAATGTTGTTTGGTTACCAACATTCTTCAAAATAAATGTAATGCTTTGAAAGTCACACAGATTTAAACGGACATGAGGATGAGGAAATGATTTTTACTTTTGTGTAAACTATATATCCCTTAAAGGAACTTTAGAGCGAGAGGTTTTACAGAAAACAATGAACCTTTCTTCACTTAAAATGCCGTTTACTTGATAGTCACGCATCGCTACCTTCCTTCTGAAACCTTGTATCTCCATATTTAGTGATTTTCCCATGCATCTATTTTATAAGTAACCCTTTATGTTTGTCACTGGGTTTTGCAAATATCTAACTAATAAAAAGCATTAAAACATGCTTTTTAACTTTGGGAACACAGTATTTAATCATTTCGATTCAATTTCTTTTTTCCATTTCTTGAAAAGCTGTGAATTTGAGGAGCTTTACATTTAGGCATTTTGGCAGACGCTTTTATCCAAAGCGACTTACATTTCTTTATCCTATACATTTTACATAGGTATTTGCAATCCCCTGGGATCGAACCCACAACTTTGCGTTGTTGACGCAATGCTCTTACCACTGAGCTACAGGTGATACAGGTCATAGTGCATCGTGTCACTCTTTTAATCTATATGCAAGTACTGTGAATTACTTTAAGATTTGTCCATACATTGCAAAAAACTGCTTTTTTACCAGTGTCCAGTGTAGAAGTAAACAGCCCCAGCACTCTGATCGGAGACAAATCTGCATGTTTGCTGTATAAATCGCCTTCTAAAAACGACAGCACGTCAGCCGAGGAAGATAAAGAGACGGGACCTGAGATCTGACTCCTGCGATTAAAGAGAAACAGACTGAGATACCCAGGCAACCCAGACAGAAGGACGCATGAGATAACAGCAAATAACTCATCGATGCACACTGCATAGCGTCCATATGGAGGAAGAGATGACCTGCTAATGTAAACGTTGCATGTAGAAATTTCGAATTAAGACAAATTGTCATTCAAGACACGAGTTTAGTGTAACTAAATGGTCCTCGTGAGAACATCTATTCATTTACAGATAAGGAACCACAGTTATCTGCTGAAAGAGATGTATGAATGTACAGAAGTTCAGAGTGGAGTCATATAGAGCAGATGCACTTTACTCTCGCACACTTCAATCATCAGACCTTTAATTTATCCCACTGACAGCCCTGTTTCAGGTTAGCGCTGAGTGACAGACACTTAATAACTCCCAGAGGATTTGACCTTGTGTGTCTAAGAGAGACATGACACTCACAGCAGTATGAACCTCTGAAGGCTCTCGGTTCCCAGCATGCCTCTGTAGGGCTGAGGAGCCTCCATGGGGCGGTAGATCATAATGAAGGGAAAGGAAGTGATGTTCTGATCACTGCAGATATCAGTCCATTCTCCACAATCTACAGCCGCCAACACCAATCCGCTGGCACCTGACAGAGAAGAAAGAGCGAGAGAGAGGGAGGGAGAGAGAGAGATTTGCTGATAGAGACAGTTTCAGTGGCAACAGCATTAGTAGTTTTAATTTAATAAAATTATTATAAAATAAAATATTAACATTAATAATATAAATATAGAAATAAATTGTTATATTATGACCGAACACAAACCAAAAATTCATGGAATTCAAGAAAATATTAAACTGTGTAGTATTTTTCAGATAGCACAAACACATAACTAGATCGCAAAATTATCTTTTTAGAAGTTGATTTTAAATTGTAAAATAAAAGATTTACTGTTTAAATAATAGACAAAAAGGAATTTGGACAATTTGATGTCAGAAAGTAGAATGTAAACATTAGAATTCAATTCAATGAACTGGTTTATTTTAACAGAACTAATAAAGAAATATAATTAAAAAAATATGTATTATTACAATGTACATGTAGAGATTTTTAGATTAAATTTGAGTTTCAAAAATAAAAAATATATATTAAGAAAATAATAAACAATAAAGCAATTTAAAAAGTAAGAACAATGTTTCACTGTAATATTGAGGATATTGTTGAAAAAGGTTAAAAATACTTTTTACTTTATATTTTAACAAACATTGTAGAAATTGTGAATGATATTAAAGGTTATTTTGTAAATACCTTCCACTGCATCAGCCACTTCTACGTATGTTTGCATGAAAGCCATACACACAGCATCCCCTAGTGGACCAACGTAACCATTACAGAGATACGTCACAAACAAATCCAAAGCATCTATAAAATCATATAAAATGGGAGTCAAAAAGAAAAACTCACATTTTAAATAGAACAACACCGCTGTGATTTCATTTTGCGTGACTTCAGATTGATAGTTTTCAGATGTGAGCTCTGTAATCGATTCCAGGTCCAGCATAAGACCCCGATCTCTGTACACCGATTCTGATACCTCATCATCAAGGATATCTAACAAAACGAAAAAATTATACCGGTTTAAAAGAAACCACGTTCTTACTACATATGGCGCTCTTCGTTACATAAAAGACAAGACGAGTCAAGGAAATAGCTAAAATTCACAGTCCCGGGGCAACATTTTTAACAGGGGGCCCCTCTCTCCTGGGACCAATAAGAAGGTTATACCATATGAAATAGAGATTCTTAACCTTGACATGCAGAAGGGGTCATGGGATGGTATCTTATTCAATAGATTTTTCTCATAAATTAGGTATTTATTAGTTTCACGAGCGTATACGTCCCATCAACACATGTATTCCGGAATTGAACACCAAATCCTAAATAACTTTTTAATATTTTACATTTTAATAAAGATAATCAACAAGATCCCTCCCATGACACGCAACTTAGGAATGATTGGCTAGAAGTCATCGTACCAAGGTCAGACCAATGTTCCTCATTTTCCTCTTCTACCATCTTGTCGTCTTGTAATAGTTCTTCTTTAAAAAGTTTCATAACCTCTTCAGCACTATTCAGGGTAAAATATTTCACATCCTGTTGAGAGAAGTTTCCGTTACAGACAGAGATTCTTTTAATAACGTCAAACATATTCTGAGGTTGAACAGACCTCCTGCGGAAGTCGGTAAGCGGCGTTGTACTGCATTGGAGTTTTAACGTCAGTATTGTCCCTAAAAAATACAAAAGGAAAATCAAGAAATAAATTAAACTAATTAGTATTTAAATTGCATTTAAAATACTGTCATCTCCAGTTCATCAGTACCTATGAATGAGCACGACGCCGACCTCCCCGCGGAGCTGCAGGGCCAGAGTTAGAGCGGTGGCCCGGTCCAGGTGTTTCGTTTGGGGATGAGAGAACAGATACAGCACGGGGACATTGAGATGGTTATGAAGCATGTCTACTTCAGAGGGGTCCACATTTGCCTCCGTCTGTCAGAAAACAAGCTTGGAATTAGTAAAGAGATATGCCACTTAAAATACCTTCTCCTGTTCTTGCTTCGTTTGCAAAGACAGCTCTAAGTTCAACACAGTTGAGCTTTGAGTAACCAATGGTTTGAATTTAGGGGCGGGACAGTCTGTTTTTCCAACCAATGGCAGATGAGGGTGAAACTTACCACGAGAGGTGCCTCCATCAACTGGAGGAAAGTGTGTATGTTGATGGTGTCGAGTGGTTTTCTCATGGGAGTAAAAGGGCACTGGTCCATTTGCCTGGACATATCTTTACAGTGCAGAAACCAAAGACGGGCTTTTGAGACGGAGAGAGCGTCGATCCTTTAAATACACAGAAACCAAGGATTCATTCAATACACAATGAAGAACTGGAAGAATTTATTTGACTTTAGATTAAAACTGTGTCCAAATATCCAACCTAACATTTCTTGTAAACACAAACTTTATTTACGTCATTATATTTTTAACTTACGTTCCTTGAGCATTTGAAACTTACCCCATGTGTTTTAAGAGTGGACCACCAGTCGTCTGAACAAACTGGTACTTTGTTCCATACACAAACGCCGCCTCCATTAAAGCCCGGTGCTCTGGTTTAGACACAAGAACGAGAGGAAAGTTCTTTAGTAAACCTGAAAAAAGATTTTAAATATATAGAGGATACGAACAAATCATACCTGGAAGGCCGAGCACTGGGATGTGACCAACCACGACATCCCTTGTTTGTTTGGCTGTATTCTCCACCTGAAGAAGCTCAGCTGGTGTATGAACATACCGAACCTCATTGTAGAGGACAGTGCTAAATGAAAAGCAGGCGAAAGATTACACAAAGATCAAGTTCTTTAAAGCTATGTGCAATTGTTATTATTTACATAGAACTCACAACAGGACGTGAGAAACTATTGCGCTGACGTCAAATACAGTATCAATTTCAAAGCTCCTCAAGACCTCGGAACCTCTGGAATTGTATATGAAACAAAAAGAAAACTTTCAGGTTGGTCATGATGCTGCCGTAAAGTTAAGGATAAAGGTAAATTCTTACCTGAGCAAATAGGTCTTTGTTATGAGCTTTTCTCCTGTGCAGTACTTTGCTATGGTTTCCTTTGAACAGTTCACCTGTAAGTCAAGTCAATTTATATATAGACCACAACTTTAACACAACCATAGTCGATCCAAAGTGATTTACAATAAAAGATTAGATAAAAAGCAACAGAGGTCAAAATTTAAAAAGGAAAAAATCAAATCAAAATAGGTATATATGAAGAGCTCTTTTCCAAAACGCATTAAACGCCCAATTTAAAAAAAATGAGTTTGTCATGCCATTTTGCTGTGTACTAAACCTATTCACTGCTCCATCAATGTTTCATGCCTAATCACTTTATTTCCTTGTTTAAAATGTACTGCAAGATGCAGTTTTCTTCCAAAACGCTTTGAGTCCCAAACCTGTTTTTAGCCTAAATGCGATATGTCCTCTCGACCAATCAGAATTCGCTCATAATTGGTATTTGCATGTGTTATTTCTAAATTATTTGTTGTATGTGGTGGAAAATATTGAAACATGAAATTGAAAATATTTATTTTATTTTACTATTTAGTTTGTTACTATTTATGTTCTTTGGCTGTTATTTATTTCATGCATTTGCATTTATTTTACATTAATTACATTAATTTATAGCATGAGTCCCTGATGTCATATGTTTCATGTTCTCTTATTTTTTTGTTTTTAAAAAGAAATAAACCAATATTTTTGGTTGTTACATTTAACAATCATTGTTTAACATGTTCAGACTGAGCCAACAGACCATTTTAACAGGACAAATTAAATATTAACAAAATGATAGGTCTAGGAAAAGAAAATGTCATTTTCATGAAAACTATTAAAATGGATTTATAGCTGGAAAAGAGCTCTTCGTGTACTCAAAACATACATCAAAAGTACCGTACACAGCATCGTTCAAATGCAAGGGTGTCAAAATGAGTCTTTAAATTTGATTTAAAAACACAGAGGAATGGAGAGGCCCTGATATTAATGTGTAGTTGACTGTTCCAGAGTTTAGGGGCAGCTAAACGAGGGACAGATAAGAGAAGCTGGTTAAAATTCTTAATGAAGAGGTTATAAATGGCTGGATAAGATCACAGATATATTCCGGGGCTGACTTTGGCAATGGCTTGTATACAAAAAGAAGGATCTTAAAATCATGTTTGAATTTGATAGTGAGCCGGTGCAATGAAGCAAAAATAGGTGTAATATGCTCCCACTTTTTGTTCCTTTCAACAATCTGGCTGCCGCATTTTTAACCATCAGAAGATAGAGTGGTTTAAGGAAGGCCGACGTATAGAGAGTTACAATAGTCCGGTCTAGAAGAGATTAATGCATGGAGGACAGTTTAGAGATTTTTTTCGAGAAAAAAGTTATACTTTCGCAACGGATCTGAGATGGAAAAAGCTACTTATTACAACCGTATTTACATGCTTGTCAAATTGAAGTGATGGATCGAAAAGGTCCCCTATATTTCTTACATGATGATGTAATTTATCACTAAGGGACCCTAACCTACTTGTAAGAGTAGTATAGTCTGCAGCGTGACCTAGCAGAAGCACCTCAGTTTTGTCAGTGTTTAGCTGCAAAAATGTTTTAGCCATTCATGTTCGTTCTTCGTCAAAACATGAGAAAAGAAGTTGTAAAGAAGAGTAATTTTCACGTTTGATTGGAAGGTAGAGTTTGGGTTATTGGCGTAGCAATGATAGTTATATTATATTTCTGAACAATGGAGCCTATGGGAAAAATGTAGAGCAAGAACAATAAAGGGCCAAGAATAGAACCCTGAGGAACACCATAAGGGATGGACGCAGAAGGCTAGGTGAACACCCCGATATGTACTGAAAAAGTCTTACTCTTTAAATAAGAGGTGAAAGGTTAAGACAACACTACCACTTTAAAAAAATCTAATGGTTTATATTACAAATACCTTTACAAAATGTATGCATGTATAGTGTTCAGGGGTTTATCCAGTATGATTTGATGGTGTTTTATTGGTTCCCATTGATAACATCCCAAAAACAGAACACAGCACATTACTAGTACAGTCCTTACACAGACCATAATAGTTTTATGATAAAACTTCAGCAGGATATGCGAGTTCACATATTACGCCCCATTTTTTTTTAAATGTTACTTACCTTTACAACAGATATCCCATAGTCCTCCAGTGCATCCGCAGACATCTCTAGCTGATCCAGAAAGAGTTGGATGGTTGGATTGACTGCGTGCATAAATAAATGTCAACTCCAACTCCAACAAATTTATCAGATTCCTGACATCTTACAAGTCTTACCATGATTTCCAAAGTAAATGAATGAAGTTTTTCCCGTCTTCATCCTCTCCGTAAAGCTCTGGCTGGAATCTTCTATTAGTTTGGATGTGTTGTTGGAACATCGTACTGTTGTTATGCACAACATCAACGCAACCATATAGACGATGCACATGTTGTCTTGTTAGCCTTTATCGATCTTTGAAATAAAATGTATGTAAATTAGTGTAAATGTTATGTTTCCTGGAATAAACGCTGCTGATTCCAAGCACTGTCGCTATAAGAGCTATACAATGCGTGCATACACGCTTGATATCATTCTACGAGAAAACCACAAAACATCATCTTTTTTCAAAGTAAATCGGGTTTATAATTCATATAATCCATCCCAATGTTGCAATAACCACTGCGTGCTACATTCTCACACAAACACACAAATAACATTCGCGTCCGCTAGCCAATCAAAAAGCCGAAATTTCAAAGAGCGTGCTCAAAACCAATCAGATATTCCAGAAAACAATACCTGCACCAATGAGAGACGAGAAAACCGGAGGCAGGGCATGTTAAAAGATAAATGATTGGTCGTTTAAAAGTAGGCGGGGTACGATGAGCCCTAAGGCGAAGCGCTAAGAAAAGATTCCATTTCGGTTCAAACCACACAGAATGATCCCATTCGCGTCTATTCGTTTTAGAGCCAACATGGCGACCCGAGCGTACCAGTTTCCAGCCTCTCACCATTGGTCAGTAGGCGGGGCTCGAGCTGCAGCTGATCGCTCCGTACATTTGATAGCTTTTTTCCAGAGTTGCCTTTTCTGTGCTCAGAGAGAGCCGCTTACAGAAGGTTCTCTGTTTTTTTACTTATTCAAATCTTATTTTATCTCGCTTATCAACATCCAATCATCTGCTTTGATCGGCTCATCATCTAATAGGATACCAACTTAGGACACTCTTTGTAATTTAATAATCTATCATTTATGTCACTTATAATTAAGTTGGACGTTTCTCAGATTTCTGACGTCTACATGAAAAGTTTGGGGCAGTTTTGTCACGCCGTAGGGAACCGGTAGAGCGTTCTGTATAAGTCGCGCGCATCCCGTCGATATGTTGTTTTTTCTACAAAACCAGGTCAGTGTTTGGACGGACGCATCATCATCATCAGAAGCCGAACAGATCGGGGCTGCTGTCCCCCCGTCCGTTCAGCTCGGGCTCACGGTGCTCTACACGGTCCTGTACTCGCTGCTCTTCGCGTTTGTTTACCTGCAGCTCTGGTTGATTCTGCACTACGGACACAAGCGCTTCAGCTACCAGACTGTGTTTCTCTGCCTTTGCTTGCTGTGGTCGGCTCTGAGGACGACACTCTTCTCGTTCTACTTTAAAAACGTCGTGGAGGCGAACCGGCTGCAGCCTTTGCCTTTCTGGCTCTTGTATTGTTTTCCAGTCTGCCTGCAATTCTTCACACTGTGTCTGCTCAACCTATATTTCACTCAGGTGAGTACCTGCATAAACACGATATTTAAATGCATCTGTGCATGAGAAGTTGCATTTGAGCTTCTGAGAATTTGAGGTGTTTTTGCATTCAGAGTGGTTGTTATTTCATGCAAGGCACATTAAAGTTGGTCCCTCCCATCAAATGTGTTTACTTCATATGACTTTGAACTTTATGCTGTATGAAGCAATTCTCTGTTTATACTTCCAAATATATGTATTATATAAACAACAAACATTTGGTTCTTGGTGAACGGATGCAATTCAGTCAATTTAATTTCTCATGCATATAGGTCATTCCTATGTCTTGTGTTGTATTGTGCAGCACCGTGGTCCTGGAGGGATGTTGTTTGGTCCGAGCTGTAGGGCCGAAATGACAAAGCTTCTCTAAAATATTCAGAGATTTGCCACCTCTGTGATGCCAGGACATGAGCGCAGCCGGAGGTCAACAGTTTCTATTCTCAAGCTCCTCTGCTTGACCACAACAGATTAGTTGACGGTCTGAATGAGGTCTATTATTGAGGCTTCGGTCCATCCTTCAGCCCATCGTGGGATGCTGAATGCATAACCTCATCACGCGGGGAATGAAATATTGTTTGTCTCTAATGCCTCGTTCATTTTTGTCTGAACATAGAGTCGTTTATTTCATTCGGGAAGCATTGAAGACGGTCAAACACCAGATAGAGAGGTTTGTTAGTAGTGTCTAGAGGTTGGCAGTTTTTTTGTTATCCGTTGATCTAATGAGGACCCGGGAGGTCTAACTGTTTCCGTTGTTTATTGTGTATATTAAAGCATAAGTATCATGTGTGAATGTTTAGCTTTTTGGGGGCTTATTTGTTGCCCGTTGCTCCGTAGTTCCTGCGTCACTTAAAAAGATTACGGCCAGACAGATCCTTCTGTATTTTCACCATAAAAGGGAAAAAACATTTTTCAGAATGTAATACAGTTCATAAAATAACCTTGCGTGGTCATGAAGTTTAGAAATAGCCCTAACGTGTTTAATAATATTTTGACATAATGGTGAATCTGGGGATTTTATTTGCAACAACATATGTGCTAGATTCTTATTCTACATCAATCTGCAAGCCCAATAATGTATGCTCTGCCCTTTCTGTCCCGTCCAACATCAGCCGAGCTCTAATATGAAAAGGACGTTGCTTATATTGCATTTTATTTCTTCCACAGTCAGCACACAACACGGTTACACATCGAAACCTTTTATCAGATTTATTGACATCTTTTGTTTTATGCAACTTCCAGTCATCCACGTCTCCAGCCTTTCTCCCTAACACCCACAGTGAGTTTCGAGGGGTCGCTTGAAAGAGAGTTAGCGTTTGTTTGTTTGGATCTCTCGGGAGCTATTTGAGATGTGGGCACCGTACCGACGCCGCCTGAACTGCGCGAGTTGGCATTTGAAGCCGCAAACCAATCAGAGGCACCTGCTGCAAGAACATTACATCACCCTGCTCAATCCTGTTCTATTCCAGGCGCAACAAAAGGGGTGTGCAGCATTCTGTTCTGAGCGCAGCAGCTACGCAGACAAATTCGGCAAGTATCTGTCAGTGGAAAACGTTTCGTATCGGTGGGGCGAGATGTTGTCTTACCCTCATGGGGTGTATATTCAAGAGGGTGATTTAGTGTGGCGCAGGGATGTCACATGAACTGACCTCTGCGTGGGCTTGTAGCGCTGCTTTGTCTGAAAGGTGATCAATGAATCTTCGACATTGATGCAAAGTAACCGCTAACTCGATGTAGGGATTGAATAGTTGCTGCAGAAACGGTTAAAGTGCTAGTTCGCCCAAAAAGAAATAAAAAAATAATTGTTCACGGTCATGTCATTTCAAACCTGTATGATTTTATTTCATCTGCAGAACACAAAAGAAGATAATTTGAAGAATGTTGGTATCTGCCCCAATTGACTTCAATTGTATGGGCACAAAACCACTGAGACATTTCTCAAAATATCTTATTTTGTGGTTTAACGAAGAAAGAGTCATATACAGGAATGACATGAGGAGGGTAAATAAATGACGAACAAATGTTTGGGTAAGCTATCCCTTTATCTTTATTTTTCAAATGCTAGGGTTACACATATTTATGGTGTGCTGGAGCTCATAATGACTTCTTTTATTTTACAGCCGAGTGAGATAAAGGTCTTTGTAGTTGACTGCATTTGCAATACTGTAAATAATCTGTTATATTTCCTACGACTCCTCTCCTTCCAAGCCTCCCATACGTCACAGTTTTCCCTTCTTGTCCCAGAGGAAGAGCCAAAGTGATGACCAATTTATTTTTCAGATTACACTTTCAGCATCTCCTTGTGGAGGAAACACATTAAAGGCGCGTGTGCGAGGACTGTTTACACGAAGCAGTTATTCCCCCGTGAATCACGCCTGTGATTTCTGCATGTAGGAGTGTGCGCCACACGAGAGCTTATCTGCTTAGCTGTGCGAAGAAAGAAGATGAGCCGTTTTTCAATCGCGTATTGTTTTTTGCTGTTAAAGCTGCTCGTCTGCAGTTTTCGGTTCCTCAAGGACCATTCGGAGGTTTATTTTGAACATCACTCTTTGCCATTAGCGCCGTTCAGACAAGAGGCCACAGGAGTCATGGCTAAAACAGCTGCACGGAGAAATTTGGACCAGCAAAGAGTAGTTTTGGAACATGGCGATGTGGGAAGAGTTTAAATGTATTAACGTGGTAAAACAGATTGATGTTTTTTAAGCAAGCTTCTTATATTTAATCTATTTGTCGAAGAAAGATGTTTCATTAGGTAAACAAACTTTTGAGTTTATCCATAAAATTCAATGTACGGTAGCTTGAGATAGGGAGCAGATATGTATTATAATATAACATTTAGCATTATATAATGTATACATTCCTAAACAAATTTATTAGACCAAGTGTAAGGTCTCGATTTAATGTTTCTTTAATGGGTAGTAATACACCAGTATGTGTCAGCTTTTTATTCACAAGTATTTCTAATGCAAAATACAATTTGTTGTTTTACAAGAAAGGCAGAAAAAATAGTAAAGCATTTTATTTTTTTACAGATGCCCAATTAAAGTCAATAACAACGGACACTGGTGAAAAGTACCTAAAAACATTGCCAGCAAGAGAGCTAAAGTAGGCCAAATAAAACATCAAGTTTTTTGCTTATTATGTGCATAAAGACTATTTCATTATTTCAGTTTGTTATTTGCTTAATAAATGACGATAAAATGTTTGGTTTTTGACAAATAGAGAGAGCGGACAATAGAGACCGGATAAGGGCTGTTTTTTATTTGGCTCAATAAAAAAACACCCAGATGTAGACTGTAATGTTGTAAGTTTAAGCAGACACATTCAGTTTATTGAGTGTTTTTCTTTGCATGTTTTATCACATGACTGACAAGTCTATGATGTGGTTAAAATGATATGGTCTGACTAATCTGCCATCTAACAGCCATAAAAGTTTGATCGAATTAAACTGATGAAAACTTGCTTTGAATTTGACAAACCTTCCCAGTTTGTTTTCGCAGCAGCATCATCTGGAAGAGTCTTATTCGATTGCCAAGGAATTCTTTTTATACCCAGCCAAACAGAGGCATCACCCCCACATGGCTGTATATGTGGTCCATAAGAGCTTAGTGGAATGTTGTTTCACAAGCCTCCTGTAAGCTTCTTTGTCTTGGTTAACCATCTCCAGATATGCCCATTTGGTGTTAGGATCATTGGGATGTGTGTGTCGTGCTTCCATACATTTATCTCCAGTGATTCCATAAATGTATGGCCACACAACTGGGTCGGTATTAGACCTTTGCCACCTTATCTGTTTAACAAACAACTTCCATAAAGCACCTGTTTATCCTGCTGTTTGGCTGGTTCTTACGGGAATAAATCTCAATTTGCCCTTTTGACAACAGGTTCAGGCTAGAATTTTTTGGTCCGGTAATGATTTAAGCAGTTGTGTTGTTTGAGTCAGGAGAGATTTAGGACCGCTGTTGTTAATCTGTAACTAGGCCACAGTATCTTTGGCAGGGATCTCGAGGTCCGGTGGACCTTCATGTCTAATATTTCCAAGAAGTGGGTAATGGGGACAGCCCACAAGAGCATTGAAGAAAAACAGCTTTTTCATCTCCATGCTTCCTAAAATATCCACTTGTTTGTTTTGTGGCAAACACGGTTGTTGTTTTTCACCCTGGTGTTGTATATGTGACAAAAAAGAAGATATTTTGAGGAATGTCTCGGTGGTTTTGTTTTCTCACCCACACAATGGAGTCCATGTTGTTTGGTTTCCAGCGTACTTCCAAATATCATCTTTTGCGTTCTGCTGAACGACAGAGTATGTCAGAACATGACTGCATGTGAATGTTATATAAGGCTTTGTGTAAGGTTGGGTCTGTCAGGCACATGTGCAATATGACTCATTCAATTTGGGCTTTGTAAAGGACTCCAGAATCCAGCATCATTTCTGCACCCTAAACACACTTGCCTGCTTGAACGACGGCATGCTATTCAGAATCAGGTGGGAATGTGTCCCAAGGGTTGACAAACAGGTTCCTTTGAATCTGTCCTTAATGTCTAGAAGTGAGAAAGTGTATTTTATAACCCGGGCTTATCGGTTATGGTCTCACAATGGTGCATTGTTTGGTACAGTTTTTATTTGTTCTACAATGGGATAACCCCTGTGGTTTGGGCGTGAATCTGCCATCCTTTGAGCCGGATGCTGTTCATCCTTCAATTTTGTGGCCAATAGGCATTGGTTACATAAAAACAATGATTTGCTGCTTGACAATTCAGCCTAATCTTCTGGCTAATTTGTATGAATTTGTATATTATTAAATGGACTATTCACCCAAAAATGAAAATTCTGTCATAATTTACTGCACCTCAAGTTGTTTTAAACCTGTATCAATTTTATTGTTTTATTGTTTATTGTTGTTTTTACTGAACACAAAAGAAAATATTTAAAAGAATGTTTGTAACTGAAGCATTCTGGGGCACCATTGACTTCTATAGGAAACGAATCTGCCATGGTAGTCAATGGTGCCCCTGAACTGTTTGGTTTCCTACATTATGCTAAATATCTTCTTTCGTGTTGAACAAAACAACAAATTATATAAAGATTTGAAACAGAAGTAAAGTAAATAATGAACGAAATTGAATTTTTGAGTGTACTGTACCTCTAAAAAAGCAATTCTGAAGCTACAAGGAAGCTGATCGTACTAAAACATACGAGAATGTCGGAATCCATACGATTAGCCCATAAGAACATGTGATTCTGAACAAAAATGTTTTCAACACGAGTAATCAATATTTTTTATCATTTTCCCTGTATAAAGACACTAGCATAGAGATATTGGCCATTAAACTTGAACCATCACCTCATACATGTGCTTTTTTGCCATAAATGTACATTTTCTCTTTTGAATTTGCTATGAGTGCATTCAAGAGAATTTCAGTGTATTTCTCATTCGATTGAGATATTTTCTTTGTAAGCTGTAAAAAACATTCTCGCATAAAAGTTCAGGTTGATGAATGGCTGGTTTGAAAGTGGCTCTTGACATGAGGCGCTGAAGGGGAAAGCGTGTGTTCGCAGGCCTGCGTTCTGATTACTAAGAAGGAAAACAGGAAATGAAGAGTTGAGCCATGTAAACACGTCAGAAGGCCTTCGTGTCTGGGCAGATAAAAGCTTTCCTTCTCTTCGGCTTTGGTAAATCACTCATATGCACTGAGAAGTTGCATGTGATCTGCTGTCAAGCTGAGCAGACCAGAGACGTGTCTGTGGTTTTTCAGTCGGGTGTACAGATGCTCCCGTGGATTCTTCACGCAACAGAGAGAACTTTCTGGATAGTTCTGGATTTAACGTGTTTGGATGTCAAGCAAAGAGATCTGCAATACAATCCTCGGCATACATTTTTTTTTAAAAGCATCTTGCCTGTGTTGCATAACCTTTCACGCCGTCTGCAAAATGTCTTTTTGTCAGAAGGTCTTATGACACTGAACCGCAGCTCTCTGCACATTCAAAAATATGACTCCGTGTGATGTGGACGTCTCGTGGTTGAAATGCATTTTAAGGAAAGGAAACTAATGTCTGCATGTGGTTCCCAGAAAAGACTCAAACCAAAAATATCGCCCTGTGAGAACCGCTGCCTATTTTAAACCCAACAGAACCCATCGTGACACTGGTGATGATACCGAAAGGTTACGGCTAAAACATGTTATTTAAGATGTAATGCAATGTGTATACACGACAAAAACACTGTACATACCCTGCCTGTTTGTATCTACTTTTTGCCCCGCCTCTCTGAAACACATAGATTTTTAACGAAGCTCTTCGCTCTGAAAAGCGAGGTGTGCTACGATTAGCCAGTTAACCAGTGCGTTGTGATTGGTCGAATTCTGTAAGCGTGTGACGGAAATGTAACGCCTCTTACCATATTTGGAACATCAGGTTCCTCTTCTATTGTACTGACATATACACCCACCTTACTTGTGTATACATTTGGGCGGTCTTAGTCAAATCATACCACGAACTGACTAGATTTGTGGGGGTGTGGTTACACGAGGCGTTTCGGGCAGGTCTGGGTGAGCATTTGCTTTAAGATAGAATGCATATTTTATTCCAACATAAAACAAAACAAAGACACAAAAAAACTAATATTCACATTACATGACCCCTTTAAAGGCTTTCCTTGACTTTTTATTCAAGTGACATATATTGTACGTCTGTATGAGTTATGTGTTGTTCTTATTTTATCGCAACCGGTTTGTGCTTGTCATGGTTCAGCGACCAGTCTAATATTGATCTGTTCAGCCTCTCTCTCCATCTTATGTTGGTATTTGCTTTCATTTTAAGTGATGTTCGCCAGGATTTTTACAAAATTCTTCTCTTACGAGCGTTCACTGCAAGCTGCATTATTTTTTGCATTATTTTTTATGCTTTATTTTGCCTGACGGGTGATAAATTGGGTACAAAAATCATGAATATTTTGAATCCTCTTTTTCCCTGATCTCTACCTTTTCTGCACCTTGTGACAAACAAGCAAGTGCAATATCTAATCTGTTAGTAGGCAGTGCTTGTGTTGAATGCGGTGCGTGCTGACCTTGTTTTTTTGCATGCGAGGCTGTGTGGTGTAGGGTTGGGAGCAGATAGATATGAGCTTTTAATGCTGTGAGAGCTCAGTGCTCAGGGCTACATGGGTCCCCGGGGCCCGAAACTCTCTCGGGAGATGACAAACACGCTGCACGGTGTCTGTGTTTATTTTGGGAGGCTTTCCTCTGCATTGCTCGGCATCATGGTGTGTGCTGTCTGCTGCGTCCCGGTGGAGTCTGTTGACTGTGATGCTTATGAAAATGATACACGTGAACATGCACACACACAAGAGTTTTAACCATTTGTGTTTGTTTTGTAGCTTTTCACATAAACACATAATCACACATGGGGACTGCTGTATTATTTGTTGTATTGTTAAAAAAAATGTAATGACATTATTTGGATTATTACGTTTTGCATTTTGTGTAGTAGTTTAGTACGGAGGTTTCTCATTCTTTTTATTTATTAATGTGTGTGTATGTATACATCAATCCCTTACTTTATTTATACCTTATGCACAATTTTGCGTTAGACAAAACACACGTGTATGCCGAGATGTTGTAGTGGCTGAAGTTTGATGAATTCAGAATAAACGTTTGTGTTTAGTGTGCATATTTATTTTGCATTTATAAACACATACACATACATGCATTATATCTTAATTTTGGAAATATTGACATGCATTTATTTACAATCACAGATAAATAATTAATAATAATCCTCAATAAAAAAAATGTTTTAGTACTTTTGTGTTCATTTTTATTTTATATTTTTGTTAAATATACATTTATGTGTATGTTTTTATAAGGAAACGCAAATCTTTATTCTAGATGCGGTTAATAGTTTGACAGCCCTAACATTTTATCATAGTGGTGACATTTTTATATTCTCATGCCCCTTTAATGTTCTTTCTACTTTGCACAGTAAAATGTGTGAAATTGAATTCAGGTTATGATCTGTAGATCATTTATTTTTTATGTTTACTAATATTCCTAGCTTAGTTCGTAGAACGTTGTGGGTTCGATCCTCAGGGAACACAAGCTGATACATTTTTGAGAAAAAGCCACTTTGGATGTGTCTGCCAAATGCATAAATGCAAATATACATGTCTTTTGAAGACAGAAAAGGAAGAAACAAAACTGTGCTAGAAAATCTGGTACAGCATCTTTACGTTTTTAAATGTGCCATGGCTGTCAAACACAGACTGTGTGTCATACACCGGTGAATACACAAGCTCACACTCTCCTGCTGTGTTCACAGTTTTCCAGCCAGCCTGAGCCCGCCTGCTTCTGCTGAGCGGTCCTGATCCTGTAACCGATGTTCATTAAGAAACAGTGTATTACTGTACTTAATGCATCAGAGTGTCACTATATTGATAGAAGTCAAGTGTCCAATGATCTCTTGATCTGATTGACTGATTTCTAGGATGTAGTCATGAGCATTTCACCTACAGAGCTTCAGCACTAAAATCTCTATTTGATCTGGAATTTAGACGTGAAGTGTGAATTTTCACTGTTGTTTCTTAAACTGAATGTTGGTTACAGAACAACTGGGGTTTTGTACAGTAGAAGTGAATGGGTACTGCCATTGTCCAGTTACCAACATTCTTCAAAATATCTTATTTTGTGTTCTACATGAGAAAGAAAGTGATACAGGTTTGAAAGATCTTGCAATACGGTATTTAATAGTTTAATATCCGTTCAGACTTGTTGTGTGTCTGCAAATCTACAGAGTTTAATATGACTGAACGTAGTGTTCTTTGTGGTCTGGTGTTAGTAAAGTGTCGGGTTTGGGTAGTGTGTGAGTTTATATGTTTATAGTGTGTACATCACCAGCTAATGGATGTTCTGAACTCAGTTTGAACCGCCTGAAGGTCACACTTTGAAATGAGTCCATGCACCTTTGTGGACGCTTATCATCAACAACTGGTTGTGCAAGCTTGCGTAACCAAGCCTGGCCCGAAGGGTAGAGTAGTCCCGGTGACAAAACTTCTAAATCATTTAGCTTTCAGCGGTTATTGAGCTCTGATGGTGTTTGTTTAACCAGGAGATTTCTCTCTCTGTTCAAACAAACTCTGGTTTGGCCCGGTTCCTGGTCATCTTATCTTTGCTTAAGCACGAGCCAGTCATCACTTACAGTACAGATAGCACAACTGGCCTGGTGAAAACTACTTTTCTTTAACAAACTTGTCTTAAAATGTTTGTAAGTAGCAAAAACTCTTCTTTGTTTTCTTTGCAGGTGATATTTAAAGCCAAAGCAAAATATTCCCCGGAACTAAACAAGTACAAGTAAGAGACTTTCTTTTCATTGCTGTTGAGTGTTACAGTGTATTTTCACTTAAAGAGATGAAGATATCACGACGGATATAGAGAGAATAACCACAACGGACTCTTTCTTGACTCATAGACTAAACCAGAATGATCTCTGATATCTTGCAAAGCACTTTTTTTTGCTTTTTTTTTAAAGGTCCAATCTGTCATTTTTTTGGAGTATCTATTGACAGAAATGCAATATAATATACATAACTATGTCTTCAGAGGTGTTTAAAGACCTAACATAATGAAGCATTTTGTTTTTATTATCTTAGAATGAGCTGTTTCTATTTACATACAGAGCGGGTCCCCTTGCATGGAATTCGCCATGTTGTTTCTACAGTAGCCCTAAAAGGACAAACTGCTCTACAGAGCCCTTTCATGAAAAAAAAAACTCCTTCCGCAAAGACACATTTTGGCCACTGTAGAGCTTCGAAAGGGAGGGGTGGAGTGATCCCTTGGTTTCATTTCACAACCTCACAGCTAGATGCCACTTAATTTCATACACTGGACCTTTAAAGTGTTCTCAGTTTAATGAAACTTCTGCACAACATTTGCTTTTGTGTTCCATAGAAGACGAAAAATCATACAGGTTTAGGACAATATAATGGTGAGCTAGTGATTTCGTAAAGAAGACATATTTTGGGGTGAACTGTTATTTCGAATTTGAATATCAGAATAGGGAAAGCTAGCATAAAAACCTTAATTTATTCCATTCGGACTGTCAATCTGTACAAATATGAGCTTTGATCATTAGATTAAAGTCTGATTCTGAGTCAAAAGCTTGGATTCTGAGTCAGGATGAGTGGGCGAGAGGGCATGTGATGGCATGGAGGGGGAAGGGGGCAGAAGAAAGGCTTGACACAGCTTGGACGCGACGGAGCTAAGCAACGGTTTTATGGTGCTCATCAGCAAGATTGAATTTGTCTTTTAGCTGTATAGACTACCGTATGCTTTTAATCTACGTAATGTGTCCTATTCCAGAGTTAAACAGAATATGTGACTTAAAATAACATAGGGCGGGACAATTCTTCGACTACTCATCCTCATGTCATTGCAAATCTGTATGACTTTAATACTTCTGCAGAACACGAAAGATGTTTTGAAGAATGTTGGTAACCAAACTACAATGACCCACATTGACTTCCATTGTAGGGACGCAAAATCACTGAGACATTTCTTAAAATACTTTTGTGTCTTAAACAACATAAGACTGAATTCTTACTTTTGGTTAACTATCCCTTTAAGACTTTGATATTGTGGAAGTCTGATGTATAATACTGTAGTGCTGCAAGAAACGGCTATGATTCACATATGATGGACTTTATTCCTGTATGTTTGTCTAGTGTTGTATGTTATTCTGTCTGACCGTCGTTCTCTCTCCGTCAGGGTACCTCTACGGCTGGGCTTTCTACTGGCCAGTATCTTTTTTCTGGTGGTGAATGTGACGTGTGCCATGCTGGTTCAAGATGGCGCGGGCGAGAGCCAAGTGAAAGATGCCGTACTAGCGCGAGTGCTGATCAACGACAGCCTCTTCATGCTCTGTGCAATCTCACTCGCCGTCTGTATTTTCAAGATCGCTAAAATGTCTTCTGCCAACGTCTACTTGGAGTCAAAGGTCGGTGGGCAGAGATCATCTTGTGTTCTTGGATTAAGGGTTTTAACTAAACATTTTAGTTTAGTATGACATTTGAACCACGTTTACTTCACGATTGTCACACTTCAGCCTAGTAATTTTCAGAAGATTTTACCCAAAACCCGTTTTGGGTCAAGTTTAGTTTTTGTACTCCTTTATTAAGACAGAGACACCTGTTATTTTTGAGTTTTTATCATGCAAATATATTTGAATTCAATTATTTGAAATGTGTTGAGATGTGTAATCATTATTCTTTCAACACAATCTTAACGTGATTATTTTTGGTTGAATGTGATTTAGGGGACATCAGTATGTCAGGCTACGGTCATTGGGGCAGTGATCATCCTTCTGTACACCTCTAGAGCCTGTTATAACCTGGTTGTGGTGGCTCTTTCTCCTGAAGATCGCCCCAGCCCGTTCAATTACAGCTGGTACAATGTATCTGACCAGGTAGGTCAAACCGTAATCCATAGTCCAGTGGTTCTCAAACTGGGGGCTCGAATATGGATCTGGGGGGAGATTTTGTGGCATTTTATGAAATATAGAAATTCATCATAGATTTTATGCAATCAAACATAAAAAATAAGACCACTTACCCAAAGAATTGATGTTCCAGCATTGTATAACTGAATAAGTTATTGGTTCAATTAAAATTCTAAATTTAAGATTAGAAGTCTTTATTTGGGGGGCTGCAAAGCAATGCATTCTACACAAAGGGGATCTTACAACGAATATTACAATATCAAGTGGTTTTTAGTAGACTAACCCTATAAAAATCTCTTTAAAGTTTCTGTAACTTTTTTGTTTGAAATGAACCAAGAATAAGTTATTGATAAGTACATAAACATCAAGGTTAAAAAATCATTATCGTGCCCCAATTTGTAATGGTAGGCTGTGCTAATAATGATTTATAAGTTACGATGGTGAAGGTTTTGCAAGAAATGCCAGTATGATATCATTTTGATAACATTTGAAAGTAAAGTTATGTATTGCTATGTTAAGCGACCATAGAAACAAACTTCAAGTTTAACTTTGGAAAAAGTGAATTTTCTTTACAATATACAGTGAATAAGATGATGTATCAAAAACTTATGGGGCTTCCAAGTTATCTTTTTCACTATTAGGATAATGGGTTTATTCCAGTATCTATCGAGATATTAATTTGATTTATAACGTTATTTATATAACATAAGTTATATTCAATTTGGTTCACTTTGTTGTTTCAATGCTGTGTAGTGAGGGGAATAGTGAAAGGAGGCAGAGAGAGAGGGGTTGTAAACGGTTGCTGTATTATTTACTATATTATCGTATTTGTAGAATTAACACGATATCACTGATTGTGTGGGGGTATATCGCGGTTATTGCAAGTACCGGTATATTGTGAAATATTATCTGAAAATATTTGTGCAATCCTGACGTCAAACATTAACATACATGTGTAGGGCATTTCAGCACAGATTCTTTCGTGAATCTATCAGGGTAATGAAAGCTTAAAAGAGCTGTTTGAGTTAACAATCAATGTTGTTTTCATCATTCGTGTACGGCAGGAAAATCTATAACTTTGAAATGTATTCAAATTTCATTTCCTCATTTGCATATTGGTTCATTCCCACATGTCCTCGTGTTATACTGTATCCTGTCAGAGTTGTGTGTTTGTTGATGGGCGAGCGTTACCGACTGTAATACACGCTACATAATGAATTATTATATCTGCACTCGTGTCATGGCGATAGATATCGTCGGCTTCATTAATTCCAAATAAAAGTAATTCAAACAGGATTACATGGTCCGAATGAAAGAATCCATTTGAGGGGATTTATACGGAAATGAGCTCTGCGGGGGAAAGCTTTTGTTTTGTTATTAATAGCGCAGGCAAGGCTGTTGTGCAGTAAGCCAGCGGATGGAGGACTGGCTGACTGCCTGCTGGTGACCCAGTTTATGTTCACGTCTGAGACGGGCCAACAGGAAGACGAGGTTCCCCTGAGCAGCCTGTCCTCTCTTCTGACTCAGCTGGGTCTGTTTGGGTGCCGGTCTCTTTGCTTATTCTTCATAAAGCCATGTTGTTCGTCTCCTGTTTGGATGTGTTTGCCATTGTCTGCGTTTTGCTGGCAGACATTTCATTCGGGGTTGTTTACAACATTCCTAGTCTTGTGTTGACTCTTTCTGTCTATTTTCGTGTCAGTGGTGTTTATTCTCTTGTTAGTCGTATGCCAGTAACTGGGCTTTGTGTTTTGGGTGTATTTTAATGATTGTTCATTTATCGGAGACACAGTCAAGATGTCTAACTGTTTTGGAGCTGGGTATTAATTATTTGTTTCACTAAACATGAAAAATGTATCATAATCTGTGCACCCTCGTGCAATCCCAGAAGTATATGACTTACTTTTTCAAATCAAACAATTGAGTATTTTTTTGACAAAAGTATAAAGGTTTTAAAAAGTTAAAGCAGAACATTATTGTCGTTTAGCTTAGATAATTTAAGTTTTGTTAGTAAAAATTATATCGGGAAAATTGCAATATACTAGATGTATTTTAATTCCATTTATTCAGAGTTCTATATTGTGAAGCTGCTTTGCAACGATACAAAATTGTGAAAAGTGCTTTTTATAATAAATTTGAATTGCCACGAATTGAAGAAAGACATAAGTCCACTATAAAAGTGAAACAAATGACTGCCGTTTCTAAATAACATGTTCTTAATTGAAACGATAAGTAGGTGATAAAATACTCTAAATTCAAACACATTTATATTACGAAGATTTAGAAAGTCATCGATTCTCGTGTCTCCAGCAATCTGATTCAGTGTTGTTATATTTATGTCACCATATTTAAGTTTAGGGCTCAGATATGCTAATATAATTTAAGATTTTTTATGGAAATTTCTCATTTTTGTTGAACTAGTCCATCAAGTCAAAAGACGTTGACAATATGGTAACTATTTAGCTTATTTATTTAATGTACAATTATTTCTACAGCGCTTTTTCACAATGCTTATTGTTTCACGGCGCTTTACAGGAAGCACAAACTTTACATTGCCAAACCAAAACAGTCTGTTATCAGGGTTTATTTGAGAAATGTACTGTTTTGAAATAATACAAACAATGCACTAATATCATGTATACATATAAGCAGAAAGAATGAATAAATGCATGTTGTGTTTATTGTAATACAATAAGTGCTATTCCAATGAACTCCTATCATCTCTTACTTATCTCTGCAAATTAAACTGGGATAGGACAAAGTAAAATCAACTCAAATTAACTTTAAGATACTACTTTAGTGCTGATAGTTCCAAATGAATTGTATTTCATTCAATTACTGCCTTGTTTGCAATTGCTCCAGATTAGATGTGTCTTGCTGACTAAGATCTATTGACCTTTACACTGTCCCAATACATCAATACCAACAAGAAATAAGAAAGTTCTCCGTGTTCAATTTGTCTCTCTATCTCTCTGTGTCTCCAGGCCGATGCGGACAAGATCAATGGAGAAGCCTACGTGGTCTTCGGGGTCATTTTGTTCTTCTGGGAATTGCTGCCCACCAGTCTGGTCGTGTTGTTCTTCAGAGTGCAGCGGCCCAATCAGAACCTGGTGAGAGTCTAATCCTGTGTCACTTCTCTAAAGCCCACGTCAATAACACAGCTGGACACTTACTCAATGATGACAGCCTGTGATCGGCTTTTTAAAGTCCCGCAGGAAAAGCTGTTTTCCCTTCGGATAGAATTAATTTAGAGGTTTGATCCAGTCCCCAGAATGGAAAACTACAGACAAGCTGCTTTATTTGCCTGTCTGTGTAAATGCAAGCATGTGGTTTTATTTATATTTTTCGTGCAATGTTTCCACAGGCGCCCGGTGGTATGATCAATAGTCACAGCTTTAGTTCCAGGGCGTATTTCTTTGACAACCCTCGGCGCTACGATAGTGACGACGACTTGTCTAGAAACGGGTCTACGCGAGGAGAAAGATGCAGGTATGTGCCAATAACTACAATTAACGGGGTCATATGGCGTGAATACGTTTTTTACTGCCTTATGTGCGTTATAAGTTCCCCATGTATGTATTAGACACGTAAAATTGCAAAAATTACAGTGTTTGAACAAGATATGTATTATGTGCAAAAGTGAAACGCCTCGTGTAACCACACCCCAACAAATCAACGTCAGTTCCTGCATTCATTTTTAATGTCATTATTTGGGTTTGGTTTTTCCAGCAGTATCATGTCATCCACACCTCAAGCGGGCCCAAGTTGGTACGGTTCGATCCAGAGGAACGGCAGCCTGACGGGAATCCCCCACCTGCTGAACGGACCCCAAGCATCAACCGCCCCCCTTCTCTTTGCTTGCGGCAACATTCAGACCAACCAACACCATAACTACTATTCCACACCGCAGAATTACTACTCGCCGACTCAGACACACTACGCCACCCCTCAGAATTAACGCTGGATTTGTCTTGACTCGGACTGGACCGCAAGCCTCTCGGACATCTTTAAACAATACTTGTGGGTGCCTTTCCCTTTATTCAAATGATCCGCCATCTGCAATGCTCCGGCCCAGCGAGCGGATTCAAAGGGACCATAAATACAGCTGATATGACTCTAAACAGTGCACTTTATGTCAGAGTTTCTTCGTGGTGTACTGGCGAGGTTCAGCGGTGAGCACAACTGACCAAAAGCTCCCTGAAGATGTTCCCATCCCTCTTTTTCCTTAAAACGATCGATTCCATCAGACATTCATGGGTCAAAACACGACAATATCCCTTCAGCACATGGACTCCTCTCAGCATGTTTGGGTGTGTTTCAGCACTTATTGTGGGCTTATTGTTGGATGGATAGAGCAGATGAAGAGTGTTTATTATATTCTCTTTGAGAAAGAGCCCGTTGAGACTGTCCTATGTCTTTCTTCCAAGAGGTTTTTGGAGACCAAGTGAAAAGAATTCTCAATATTTCGGATACGTCCAGGGGCGTCACTCACTAGGTACTAGCACCCAATTTGTGCACTACACATGAAATTCATGTGACTTTCAATATTATTACTTTGCCAAAGATCCTGTGTTTAAATCCAGGCTTCAGCAGATTTCCATGCTTCCCAAAGGTGAAGAATGCGAAAGACGAGACGAAAGATCAAGAGTTGATTTTTCTTGTGGTGTATTTGAATGTACCGTGCGTGAATAGAAAGCTAACTCTACTTACACTGTCTTATATTTAGGTACTTAACTAGGCTTGTGGATGAATCTGCCAGCGTATTTTCATTACGCATATACTGTCGTGACATCGTTCATCATTTTATCAAGCATATCATTCTCCAGGGATGCCTAAAATGGTGCCATCGTAAAACTGTTCTAGAGAAAAACACATTGCACATTGTATGTATCGCACATGTTTCATAAGCTTTATTCCTACATAATTGTATGTCTGGAACGTGATTGGTGAGCAGTTGTTCTTCTAGATCCAGATTAAGTGAAGAGCCCCCTTCCATTCCACTGAAAAGGAATTGTTTTGTTTTTAGTAAATGAAAAATATGTTGTGTCTATTTTTATCGATTTGCTTCTCCATGTGCATTACAGATTACGTGATGTTAACGATCATTTGGCTTTTGCAATCATTAAATGTGTAGCCGCGTGAGTCCATGTTTTAAAGAGCCCAAATCTTAGCTTGTCACATACAATGAACGAATGAATGAGACTGTAAGGTTGGAGCTAAATATATATATTTTTATTACATTTATTTTATTTTAAATTGCATCATGAAGGGTTTTGAGAACCTGGTGTGAAAAAGTGGTGGATGATTTTAATCGATCGGATTTTTAAAATCAGCCTCAACTGACTTTAATTCCTAGCTTGTTGTTTTCCAGCTGATGTGTAGCATATGTGTGAAGCTATTCGGGTAGGACTGAACAGTGAGCATCAATTGATGGGATTGTGCATCTAATGCTTATTCATACGCATAGTTCCAGGGATTGTGGACGGTTCCATGAGATGTCATTTCCTGGCATAAAAAGAGGCTGTGTATGAGTTTTCTTTATTTTCTGATTCAAACATATTTTACTGTGAAATGTATCATATTGTTTGTTGTGTCTGAGCAAGTTAAGCTTTTATTATAATTTCTTTAAATGTTTTGTTTGAGGCCAATGAATGTAACTTGTTTACCCATGTTCATAGTCTGTTAAAGATGTACACGAGCACTACCATTTCAAAAATAAAGTTTTATTGCACTGTTTTAGTAAAACACCTTATTTGTCTTAATGTTTCATGTTGTAATTCTTAATGACAGTTGTATAATTTATTGAAGACAAAATTGTAAAAATAAAAATTTCACTACAAATGTACAAAATGCTCAAAATTCAACTTCGAAGCAATAAGGTATAGTTCACCCAAAAATGAATATTCTGTCACTATTTACGCACCTTCTCATTTCAAACCTGATTGACTTCAAACCTGATTGACTTTCGTTCTACTGATAAAAGATATTTTGAAGAATGTTGGTAACAGAATACCATTGGTCAACATTGACATGCATTGGTTTTGTGTCTGTGCAATAGATGTCAAAGGGGACCAACGGTTTCTGAAAACCGACATTCTTAAAATTAAAGTCGTCATACAGGTAACAAAAAACAAAAGTGTGAGTAAATGATGAAATAATGTCTACTTTTCGGTGAAATATCCCTTTAACTCCAAGTGATTATGTACATTTGTGAAATGTTAAAGATTATTTGCAAGTGTATGATTAACTGTAGAAGTAAAACATCCCTGTATCTTCTCCAGCGTTTTTGCTTCAAAATACCAGTGTTCATTTCTCTTGAGAACCCAAGTCTAATTGTGTTTGTTTCTTGGCTGAACTTCTGGCCACAATTGAATTTGCATTGGTCAAGTCACATTGGATCCTTGGAAACAGCAGGAATTAGGCCAGAGTTCCTTGTGAATCTGAGCTCCACGGCCCAGATGAAAATCATTACAGTTGCCTATTCAGCAATTTATAATTCTGAGCTGCTGGATTAAGATTTTTAATAAAGAATTGCAACATTTGAGGTTTTTGCATCTCGCACAAAAAGCAATGCTGAGATCATGAGCTCCAAAACCAGAAATCAGATGCAGATGTGTATATACAGTGTATCAATTATATATAAACACAACCAAACCTCTCTAACACAAAGAAACAATAGCATTTTGTGTATAGCATACCTATAAAAAAAATGATAGTAATCAACAATATTCCAAAATAAAAGTCCTCTATTTATAAAAGGCAAATCATCAAAATGTAATCAATATGTTTATAACTCCACGTGACTTAAATAATCATACATGTAAAGAAATTGTAACTTAACATCTGCAAAATAAATAAATGACTTTGATAAAAGTCCCTTTTGTAAACCATTTTGAACTAGAATTTATTTATGTTTTCCATTGGAGCTTGTAGTTCTAAGCAATATTTCACAAAACATATTTCTATGTTCTGTAGAACGATTCCTAGCAACAGTTTCAGACTAAACCGCTCAACTTCAGTGAGGTTGAA
The DNA here is from genome assembly GCA_008369825.1 of Triplophysa tibetana. Lineage (NCBI taxonomy): Eukaryota > Metazoa > Chordata > Actinopteri > Cypriniformes > Nemacheilidae > Triplophysa > Triplophysa tibetana. The sequence goes on from CM017907.1 coordinate 3,275,106, forward strand.
CTGTGTATAAAGTACAAACGACTCTTAAGACAATAATTTATTCATCCTGGCGGCGAAAGCTGTGTCATATAATCCATTACGGAGGACTTTTTCAGTCACTGTTTCAGATCTGACAACAACGAACGAAAATTCTCCAACTCTCTGATACTTGTAGAGATTCTAAAAAAAGTCACGAGACAACATTTAGACATTTAAGAATATTACAACTTTATAAATCGAAAAAAATATACCCTCATATTACCTTCCAAAGGCATTGAACAGGGAGACAATCTCCTGGCGACTCAGCTGAAAAGATGGAGTGCTTTTTCTTGTGTTAGGCATGGCCTCTATTTGCCTTTCTGAGAACAGGATTTTGAGGGCTGTTCCCAGGCCCTGTGTCTACAAGAGACATTCATTCGGTCATTCACATATCAAGGGTTGCATTCAAAACCTTTCTTCCAACAACATTTATTCTCTTACCTGCAATTTGCCCCAAAGTCTGCATTTAAAACATTCAACACAGTCCATGATGCGTGAAATGTTCTTAAATGTACGCTTGAAGTCCTCCTAATACAAGGATGGATAAATAATTGCACAACTTTATTAACATGCATTTCTGTAAAATGGTTATAGCAAACCTCCATAAGAGTCACTCACTTTTAGTTTCAAAGCTTCTTTCATATTTCCCGCAAATAGTGTGGTCTCATCAAAATGCAGCGGAAAAGTTCTATAAATAAATAATAATCAGATATGCAATTTCAAACTATTAGACCCTACACATCTGAATCATACAACTTTTACACAAGCGCTGCAATGATCTTACTTTGCCACTTGGAGGAGCTCTAAAAGCATGTTCTTGTTTTCTGCATCCTGCTCAGACTGGCCGGTGTACAAATGAAAAGCGGAACGCTCAAAATAAGGGAGGACTTTTGCCAGAGCACGCAGCTCGATAAGGTACAGGAAGTAAAGGTTCCGTAGTCTCTTTGGCCCCTCCCCTTTTGTCAGCTCTTCGTCAAACCTCGCCTGGAACTCGGAGACATTGTGACCCCACTGCATCTCAAACCAGTTCTCTAACCAATCAAATCAAAAGGAGAAACAAAACGAGATGATGTGGATTCAAGCGCACTTTTCATCAAAAAGGAAAAAACTAAATCCAATGAGTCTTCTAGCATAATGGGATCAAACCAGAAACTTGTAAAAGAATTCAATTAGAATCGATTTGATAACAGAACCTTGGACTTTACTTAAGACGGGACGTGACTCACCTTCTAGAAGAAATCTGGCACTGAGGTGTACGTTTATACTCGCGTGAAGTCCTGATATTAGTCTGAAGAAAGCTCGTTTTTCAACGCACAAACCTGAAAAAAACAATCTCAGATAAAACTGTACAAAATAAAAAATTTGATTTAGTTATAATGCACTCATTTTGTGTGCACACTTACCCTCGAGCCAGCGGTGGAATCCCTGACCTTAATAAAGAAGTGAGAGGGCTTGTCAGTGTCTATTTGAACGAATTAAATGTAAAAAGGATTTCATTCAGAGAAATGTAAAATTACCGTCAATGTCTCCTAAAGTAGAAGGGGAGAGAAAAGAAAGAGTGAGTAAGAGAGAGCAGACTACAAAGATTAAAAATCATCATCATTCTGATAATCGCACATGCTTTAGTTCAGCCTACCCCTCCCCCCTGCACGCGCTGTAGGATTTCGGAAATAATCGCACAGCTGTATCTATCTTTTATAAACTTGATCAAACTTAACACTCTTACAAGATACGAAGTATGCAATACTACTCTATAGGTACTCAAGATTAATATGAGATCGGCAGAAACCATGTGTGTTAGGGCTGCTTTAACGAAATAAATCAGTCCGATTAGTCCAAATTAAATTCAAAGACTACAGAATGAACACATGCTTACCGCTGTTGGACACCAAAGGATTCAGTGGCCGTTTAACTGAATACGGTCTGTAAATGTAAAAAAATTGTGATAATATTTAAGATCACGTTGTAATTGCATTGAAATGCGAATTAATTGTATATTTTACATCTTATACGGTCTTACAAATTCAGTTGCTTTTCCTTAAAGTTAAAAGTAAAAAAACCGCTAAACAAACAATTGTGACTTGAATTGAAGTTTTACTTGAAACAATTCTCCTCATATATGCTGTTCCATATCCGCCACGCCTCTGGTCCTTTATAACCAGTAAAACGCTCCGGGTTCAACATGAGGTCAACATACTGTGACTGGGGCGAGTCTTCGTCTGAAAAATACACAAATCAATGTTTACGGCCTTAAACGTACAAATAAGGACATTTAACTGGACTTGCAACCCAATATGTCCTTCCTTTTTTTCAAACAAATTAAATTAAAGGCACATTATTCTAGGTGAATTGCAAACCTAAATATAAGAGCGAACGTACCATCTAACATGCAGAAGCGGTCGGATTCGTCGTCGTGTTTCTTCCATTCACTGAGCGCCTGACGCGTCTCATCGCTATACAGTGAGACATGGAGGAAGAATTCCCACCATTATGCACCATGTCAGGTTTCATTTTTCTTTTTTGTTAACCCTGTTAGTTCAACAATAACAAAAAAATCTATTATACTTTAGGGTACCGTTGACAGCTCCTAGTTTCTCAGTCATGTCACATCCTTCTACATCCTGACTGGGTTCCTCTGAATACTATGATGAAACAGAAAACATCAACACCCGCCTGCACAAACATCTGTAGAAATACACTTTCCTATAAACATACAGGCCTTATACCTTATTACTGCTGGACTTAATGCCCTCAGGTACCTCACCCTGTACAGAAATAAACAATGTTTATAATGTTTTATTACAATTACGGAAATTAAATTTAAAAAAAAATTAAACTCGAACCGGCGTGCATGATTTCACAGCACAATATGTGAGTCCACATTGACTGTGATCACTCCAGAATGGACAAGGGTTGTTTAGATTGACCTGGTGATCATATAACAACATGTTAGAATCTGAAAATCTCAGTAGGAGGACAAAATTACAACAGACAACTATAGATTTTATTTTCCACAACCTTGTAAAACCTGAAATAATCAGACGAAAGCAGTTTTTGCAGTTTGGGAAAGATGTCTTTATTGTTGAATTTGTCAATGGTCTCAACATCACATGCACAGTCATCCAGGGTCCCAGTGACCTACACAGACACTAAATCACTCAATTACTCAAGACACAAAGGTACAAAACATTGTATTACAGTGGTATTTTGTTACATATCGTAGTACAAGTCATTTACATTTACCGTAGTATTTACATAGTATGAAAAACACGATGAGGTCTCACCTGGCAGAAACACCTGTGCGCAGCTGATTCTCCTGTAGTCACGTGGACGCGCGCGAGCACAGACACCAACAGTAGGAAAACTTTCATGATGAACGAAACAATGTTGTTCTGTTAGTGCTCTCTTGTTGTAATGATGCGATCGGCCGTGTTTGTGTAATGTATATTCCAGGGAATCACACGTCACATCTCTGATCACTTCCGATTCAATCCACCGGTACGTGAACTACGTGACTAAATTATTTCTGCGATATGACATAGCTCTGTAATGACGTAAGTTTGCCGATGTCTAATACTAAAACGTATTATGACTATAGTAAAACAAGAGTATTTAACACAGTGGATACATTATTTATAATTGGCGGCTTATAGCCCAAACATATTGATATTACTCTAATGATGCAGATTCATTGTAAACGTTGGTGTTTTACCGGCGAATCTGCCAGGCTGAAATGCGAAATAAACCGTTGTAGTTTCGTCAAATTGAAATCTCCGAAAGTTGCGTTACACACAGCTCTCCACCAGATGTCGCTAACGTTCTGTGTCCAGAACTGAAATAAACAACATTGATTGAGCCATAGTTTTTTTATTTAGGCAAAATTAAAAATACAGTTTTGTACAAATGTTAGGGAATGTGACATCTATCCATACATCTATCTATATTTCTCTCTCTCTCTTTCGCTACCAATATAAAACAGTGGCGTTAGAGCTCCATCTGATGGACGGTATTTGCAACAGCAGCGCGCCTCGGTTACACTTTCAAGAATTCAAGGGCGGCATCGAGTGTATCCCATTTCGACACTTTTCTAACCCACTTTCGTCGCGTCACAGGAGCACATAGTTACAGTGTAACTTTCTAAAGCAAATACCAGCGCGAAAGCTTAAACTTTATTCGTCAACCGGTCGTCGACGGACTCGACTTTTAGCCACCCCCGCCTCTTTAAAACAGTGTAAACAAAACTGCACTCTCGCTCCAAAATCGTCGGGTTTGATGTGGAATCCTGATTTCCCCTTAAAATTTCCCGATCCCCGCTCGTTCCGTCTCCTGTAGGATAAGCAACACGATCTCCTCCTAACTCCATTCTCTATTTTTGTGCTTCCTTGTGCTGCCAAGCCCCTGACGTAATGCTCCGTGTTAATTATTAGCATGTGGGAAGTGATGCCGAGACTCTCCTCTGCTGCTTAAACAAGAGCGACAGACCGCGGGGAGAAAAGCCTCGTCAAGATGGCCAAACGCACTGACCCAGAGTGAAGGGACACCCGCTCCCCGTCCCGTCCCGCGAACGGCACCCGTGCAACGGCGCCTTTAGGTGAGTTAACCACACTTTTACCACAGTATTTCATAGCCTACTTTGCACCATCTTTTGCTTCAGTTTTGTAACTTCATGAGTGAAAGTGGATAAGCGGGTTTATGACAAATACGGACCAGGAGGTTTTTAATCAAAACTCTAAACTCTATAATAGGAATTCAAAAGGGGGGACAGTTGGTTTGCTTTTTATGTGGGTGACCCACCAGACTGCTGACCCCGAGTGGGTAAACGTGTAATCTCTGAATAACGTTAGTTATGAAATCTAATAACTGAATAGTGTATAGACAGTCATGCAGCGAGCAACAGTTTTTGGGAATGTTCTGGACAGGCTGGGGGTTTAGTCCGGTTTTATACGAGTCGACCGAGCTGCTCAAATATCGCCTCTGATGTGAAGTACGGTAACTATGCGCATTAATACAAACCGAGACAGCGATTTATGTTCTGGAATTGTTGGGATTTGTTCATTTCTGGAAGCACATTTGGAGGTATGTGTGAGGTAATTTTGGTCACGTGGAAATATGTTACAGCATTAACGCGAAATTCGCGTAATATTTAAGTAACGTCCGCGCGGACGATTATCGTTAATCGGTAACCGATTCGTCACTCAACAAGAATAATGAACAATTTCGCGCTCGCGAGCGGAGCTGACGCGATGTGTCAAAACGCTCGAGTATATGCTGGATGAATCCGGTTTATTTTTGTCTCTGGCTTCTGTCGAGGCTAAAGTGGAGTCGTTTGATGGGCTGTAACCTCACGATATTTGCCGCGTCGTCAGAATTGGTTACCTGTGCGTGCTTTATTTCAAGTACGCGTTGTGTTCCGTCTTAACTTGAAGTCTGGTCGCGTTGGGGTTAAACCCTGCCTACTGGTCCTATATTACTATTATACATTGCGTGTATTTATTCTGAAAACGACATTCGCTTTGTACTTTCACAGGTGGATGATGAAAGAGGTTTTCTGTTGAAAATGCCATCAAGAACCAAGCTGGACAGACACTGTATGCTGAAGGAAAGCTGAGGAACGGTTTCCAAGCCTGGAGGGTTGGAGAGCTCTTGCACCATCTCAAAGCATCAAACAGGGATTCCCTACCGCCCAACGTCACAAAACCACACGTTGGATCCCATTAGCAAATAGCACCCCCGAAAAGTATTTGCCGTCAAACCTTAAGCCACAAAAGTGAACGCAGGTGTCAGTTTTGGATACATCACTAAGGTGATCCAGCACATTCGGAATCCAAAGTGTCACGGAGGTCTCTCTTCCTCTCGACAAACCCGAGTCTTGGTGCCCGTGCCTCCCCACTAGATCATGATGTTTCGTGACCAAGTGGGAGTCCTCGCCGGCTGGTTTAAGGGATGGAACGAATGCGAGCAGACGGTGGCGTTATTGTCGCTCCTCAAGCGCGTCAGTCGTACCCAAGCACGCTTTCTGCAGCTCTGTCTGGAGCATTCCTTGGCCGACTGCACCGAGCTGCATGTCCTGGAAAGAGAAGCCAATAACCCAGGTCAGTACCGAGGTCCTCCCTCTCCTTCCCAACATGAACAGAATGAGTGCAGGTGGTACTGGGCCGTACAGGTCCACTTAGCCTTTTTGGGTAATGTTGGGTCGTTTCTCTCCTTAAGCGTTGGCTTTATCTTTAAATCTGATGTATGTTTGCTGGTTAGTTTATTTTGAGCCCACCTATACGCGAGAAGCATGTGATGTTGTATCCGATTGCTCTGGTGTGAGCTAACCCAGAATTATAGGGTTTACTTTTGGTTTGCTACAATGTGCTGGACTCATTGCTCCATCTTTTGCATAAACAAATGTTATTCGAACGTTTGGGCATTTTGTCATACTGGTGGGCTGGGAGCCTGCTTCTCTATATCTCGAAATAGTGTGTGTTTTATAGGAAGGATTTTTATGCAACGTAGTCATTGTTTTGCAAAATATCAAAAACAGAACTCGTGAAGTTTTTTAAGGCGATATGCTCCCGGCCCTTGTGCCTACTGAGATTAAAGGCAGCGGAAGGGGTGCAATACATCTCCATGTCTTTAGCGGACGCTTTTATCCAAAGCAACTTTTTCGTCAATATGCTAAACAATAATTGTATATTGTGTTTACAAGTAGGACGGGGGCTTGGACGGTGAAGCTTTGTTTCTACGTGGCGATGGGTTGTTATGTTTTTATAGCATATTTGCATGCACGTATTTGGTTGTCGTCTTTGAAATGATTGCATTGAATATCATTGTGTCTGTGCTTGCCTACCTGCGCGATTGACCTCAGGCGATATTAGGCGATCATGCCTATGTCAGCTTCCTATTACTCACCAGACAGGAGGATTCTTTGGTTAATCAGCCTGTTTTCATTCATTCATGCAGACGTCTGGTTTTGCTCTAGCCCATAATAAGTATCTGAAACGGAACACACTTCGGGCGATTTTTATTGTTTGTTCGTTTTTGAAGGTTACGTTTTGACTTGTTTAGCTAAGCCAACTTTTAAGCTGTCTTGCTTTGATATTTACAGTTTTTAAGTGTCGGTGTGGTTTTGTATTTGTTAGCAGTTTGGGGAGTGTCCATTTTATGCTCGTACTGCAAAAATGTAAATAAGCTAATGCATCTGTCATTGTACCAATAAGATCATTCTTTAGCCATTTGGGGAAATTATATATTACACCGTTTGATATGAACCTAGGGCTGTAAGGGATATTATAGAAAAAGTGGTCACATCCATCCTCAGAAATAAAGCACCTTTCATTTTATAAACCAGTAAATAACTAAGACCTGTTTGTTAAGCGGTGTGCACGGAGTTAACTCCCAGCTGGAAGTTGACTGGAAAGATGCGACTGTTTGGAAAGAACCGCTCCAATGACAGAATTCCTCAATGACCTACTTATTTCTCTCGGAGAAGGAGCTGCCTTGTTCCCTTGACCCAAATGATGCAACTTATTTGCCTGTTGTCAAAGTATCACACACTGTAACAAAATTGGTGTGTTTGTGTTTATATTTTGCATTTGAGTAAATGCAGTATCTCGTTTATTTGCGTTTGGCTCTGTGCACTTAAAATGCTGTTTTGTTCTTTGATTGATTTTAAATTACCTTCATCTCAGAATGACATTAGTCTTTTTAAATGACATTAAAGCACGAGTGTGTGTCTATGTGTATGTTTGAGAGAGAGAGTGCATGTTTGTCTGAGCTGGTGTTTAACCCTTGATCATTTTCCACCCCTCCACCTCTCAGCCCAGAGGCGGATTCGGGCCGGGACAGGAGGGGCACTGTTGTTATGAATGACTGACTTCATACCTCTGTATGTATGTGTGAGATGATGGAGACCAAGCTCACGGAGACAGAGTGCTCAAGAGTTGGTTTTTCCAACATGGTGGCCTCTCTTAAAATACAGTGCAATGTAATTTTTGAAATCGAATGCGCTCTATACTATGGTTACTGGTTATGGTACGCGAGTTATGATGGCATCCTGATATTTGTGACTTTTTAATGTTAAACTTTGTTTTGGTGAAGTCATAATCTTAGGGATTGCAATCTATCCATACAGTATGATCATTTGGATGTAAAATGTCTCTTCGTCGAGTGGATTTGGGACACACCTTCCCTAGTAACCACTGTCCAGACTCTTCTCCAGTCTGAGTCATTTGTTCATTCCCCTGTTGCCTTTCCCAGATTGTCACTGAGCTTTTTGGAAAAGCAAGTGCTTGTCTCTTGTTTGGGTGTTGAACTGTTACATGTCACCCACGTAACAGCAAGGTGTTTATTTCTGGCCCTCGCTGAGTCTGGCACTCATACGCAATCCAAGGCACTAGGTACAGCCATAAAGAACTAGAGAAAATGAATATTTCTTTTGCATCAAAAAAATAAGTTTTCTTTTTTTTTTATGCTTTTCATTACAGTCATATCTGAAAGCATTAGATGAATGAGTCTCAAATACAAACACTGTTTTTTTTCTTGTTTATTTTTACCCTGAGATCAGTGCTCTCTTCTATCTTATCTGCAATATTGGTGTTAATTCTTAATCAAAAACATATTATCTCTTAGTTTTTTCCTTGTGGGTTTGTAGTATTTCTTTCTTCATCAAAGGTTACACTTGTTTTGTCCCTCCCCGACAACAGACCTTAAGACCCTCATATTCTTGTTCAGCAAGAATGATTTATGACTTGGTGGTGGTGGAAACATTCATAATCACCATCAGCCAAAAGTAGGGTCATTTCTGTAGTCATCTGAACTGTCTTCAAGGCCTTTGGCAGTTGTTACATTCTTTCAAACATTATTCAGAGATAGAGAGGATTAGATTTGGAGAGATAACATTTCCCGTATTAGTTATTTTCAATACTTAAATACTTTAGAGTAAGCCATGTTCACAATTACTTGCCCAGATTTCAGTACAGATCTCTGCACTAAATCTGAGCCGTTTGTCTCTTTATGTCTTAAAATAATGTATTGGAGTTGCATCATAATATAACCATAAATGTATAATCAAAAAGATAAGCATTAATCCACTTGATCCAATTTACATGGTTTCTCATTTCGGATCAGCAAATCTTATTAAATATTCATCAATCTCAATGACTCATCCATCAGATAATTGTCTAGGTCATGTAGCTTATGAAGTGTCAATGTATAATGCACGCTATTTCGTCTGAAAGATAATGTATACAGAAGTACAGGTGAGCATTAGTTTTTTCACACGAGTATTGAAACTGTTGCGCCTGCTAAGGTGTCTAAGGATAAATCCTGAGCTTAGATGACATCAGCACTTAAGTCAGTCTTGGAAACAACTCGGGCATCACCTTTTCTGTTTTTTGTCTTAATGAATGGCAAAATATGCTCATCTCAGCATACAGGAATGGATGACATGCAGGTACTTGAAAGGTGTATATCATCCTTGCTCACTAACACAGATTTCCTTCACCGTCTGCTGTTGTTAAAGAGACTTTGACTTGCAGTCAAAATGACGATCTAAAATAACCAGTTTTTCAGCTTATTAGGCACCTGATAAGTTTTTAGTTCACATGTGTGTTTAAATGAATTGTTACTTCTTATGTTTTTTCCAATGTTTTGGATTATTTCGGGCAGAATATGTATAGAAATCAATGTATAGAAGGTGAGTGTGTATTTGCACACTGTTGAAATGGCACGTGTAAATATTTAGAAATAATGCTTTGTGACTTAAAGAACATATACAGCCTATATTTATCTCTATTTATATTTTTAGAATAATTACACTTTTATCATATGTTGTTGAGGTGCCTCTTTGTTAATTCCCGACTTTACATAATTAAACATGTACATGCTTAAGACATTTGCGCTGTTAGAATGTGCTGTGAGACTTTAGATATCAAAACAGGGACGGTAGGTTACTGTTTTATCATTAGTATGTAATAACTCTATTAATTTCATAGAACGTTTGGGCACACCAACATGACATCATTGTAATGACGTCATGATAAATGTATATAGATCAATGGTTTTATGTTTAATATCCACCTTTACCTGTACTGCTGTGATCCAATGTAAAATGACTTCTATCGAAGTCTATAACAACACGCATACATTTTGTTTGTAGTCCTCAGATACTAATGTCTGATTACTTTATGATATGTATTAATATAGACTATAAATGTTGTAATATTATTGGTTAGTGGTGGCCCCTTAATGGATTTAATAGTTTTAAGTTGAATTGGTTGTTACTAATAGAAATAGATACCCCTGTTGACATTTAGTAAGACCTTTAAAGTAAATGTGCACATCTTTACAATTTCACTTTGTGTTGTTCCTTGGAAAGGCGTGAGAAATGAGTACAGAGAAGGAAGCCGAGCGAAAAAACTTGATTTCGATCAGCCGAGTACAGGTACAGCTAATGTTGTTATGATTTCCCTTTGAGTATTATTGATTGTTGTTATTTTACTGTAAATAATAGTTTTCTGTGAAGTTTCATTTGCTTTGGTAAACATGGACCCTCATTATTTCTTTACACAATAATGAAAATACATCAAAGTACATCAAAAAGCACAACATTTAATCAACTCAAGTAAACAAAGATTATAGGGTGAACTTGGATTCATGTTTTTCTTCATTATTATCTTTATGATTGTTTTTTTTGTCATGCCCAGCTATGATGTTCCCTAAAGTAGGTATCCAGCTAAAATCTGATATTGCAGTTCATAGCCACAGTTCATTTTGTTTCCTCAACCTCCTGCTCATGCTCTTCATCTCCCACGCCGTCAGACCGGGTCGGTCACTCCTGTCACACTCGCAGCGATCTGTCTGCGCACGCCTGACTGCAGCTGAGAGGGGCCGTCAGAAGAAACATGCTTGGTATTACACAAATGACATATCTGTTTTCTTTATATCAAATATAGCAATGCAGACTCTGGTTGGTCTGGTGTTGTCTTTCTTCTGCTGCCGTTCAGCGTGTTTTTTTCTGCAGCTGGTTAATGCAAAGCGCAGGCAGCTGCATCATGGTGCCACAATGCAGGACTTTGTTGGAAAGTGCTGATTTTGCTTTTGAGAGGTCAGGCTGAGATTACCCCCTGCCACAGAAAAACTTTCTTTTCTGTGTCAGCTCCCTATCCAGACGGTTGCTAAGCAAAAGTGGGTTTGTGTTAGATTGAGGGAAGACGCGTTCCTAGCAGTGGCCCTAAATGGGATCTTTTGCACAGGCTGGCTCTCGTTTGTAGATTGCATTTATATAACCTCAGCGGAGGAATCTCTGAACGTTTCTTTTTTTCTCTCCCTGCAGGTAATAAAAGATTTAAGATTTCTTCCAAATCGGAAAATGTCCAGTCTTCTATGAATGAGGACTAGCGCAGCGGCCCAGAGATTTCCTTAAATAGGTTTCTGAGCTCGAATCCGCAGACTTGAGGCTCACATTCTTGGAATAGTTCCCGGCTGCGCCATTCTGCGCCATACAAACACGCACAACCCCTGTAACATCCACAGGTAGACGAAATGAACGTTCCAGTCCATCGGTGCTTTTACGGCCGGTGCGGTCATCAGGTTACAATGGAACTTCCTGTCAGGGGTTTGGTCTGTCTGAGGGCATGAATAGAGCAGATTTTGGGGCCGGAGTCTGAGGCCTCAGGGTTTCCTCCTAGATTGCTGGTGTGGTTAAATATGACTACTCTGTAGTAACGCTTTCACTGTGCTAGATTTTCACTAAACAATTATCTTGGCCAAAAGATTTCACAATAATGAGATTATCGTGGTTTGAAATGAAATGATTTCGATGTTTTAATGGGGAAAATGATCCTTTTAAGGCTTTCACACTTTTAATTCGAGTCTTGGGAGGCCGGAGAGAGAGTTTGTAACCATTGTGGCTTCTAAGGCAAAACTTTTAACAGGAGCGTTAAATTCACAATATTATGTGTAATATTGACACGATACCTATAATTGTGAGTTTTACTGCCATGGTTATTGAGGTAAATCTGTATATTGTGTCCCCACTAATTCTTAGTTAAATACATCTTTTATTTTATTTGGTGTTTTCTTTTTATGTGGCCATTTTGGGAAGTGGAGAGAGCGATTGTAAGCTTTGTGTGAACGTGAATGCAGAACGTTAAATGCATGAAATATCCCTATTTTGGGGTACGGTCATTTATTTACAGTATTAGCATGTGCATCGTTGAGATTGTCAATGATGGAGTGTTACGAAACCATGAAAACACTGTATATTTGTGTAATATTTGAGAGTTTATTCATAGTCATCCAACTTGATCTCATAAGAAAACGTAATTATTTTATGAGGTCGAATTAAATCGTATGATTATTTGAATAAGCAAGAATGAAGCCCCTCCCCTGAACCTGAGGTCAGGGGTCAAATAGTATTGATGATTTACATACTTCCATAAGAAACAGTCAATGTATTTGTGGCTGTTTTTTGCAGCGTTTTTTTAAGTTAATTGCAGTCTTGTAAGTCGCATTGGATAAAAGTGCTGCTTAATGTACATGTGGATGGAAGGCACAGTCGCACAGATTGAAAGTTCATCTGGTCTTTAATCTAACACTGTGAAGATCCGATACAGATATCACTTCAGGGTCACTCTTCAATGGGTCTCCGGGTTCGTACGTGGACCGCGATTCGCTTCCTGTCTTTTAGAGTAACAGCTCATCCTCCGTTCCGAACAATAGTGATGACTCTGAGCCACCGAGAATGCTTGGTCTAATGACAGAGGCAGGTGTTTCCCACTTTGTTGTCTGTCCAGCTGAGCTCAATGGATAGTTAGCCTGCGCTGCTATTTCAAATGGCGAACAGGATTAGCGGCCGTAAATATAACTGGCTTGAAGGAAGAGAGGAAGAAAGCGTGCGCATATACGCAGACAAACTCTCTGCACAAAGCGTCTGCCAAGCTAAATTTAGAACTGCCGGCCTCAATCTCTAATTTCGACAGCAGACGCAACATTTTGTGATTGTGTGTGAAGAGGAACTGGGGGGGTTAGATGACCCGGGGCTTTGACACACGGACTTTGGGGTTATTAATCAGCTGATCGAGAACTTGTGGGAGTGAAGAGTTGAGTGTTGGAGTCAGATGGGCAGCTGGTGGTTAGGGCAAGCCAGTAAAGGGCTAGTTCACCACATAAATATATATTCTTATTATATGGATCAATCTTCTGTTAAGGACAAAAGTGACAGTGTTGTTTGGTCATCAACGTTCTTCAAAATATCTTCTTTTGAGTTCTGCAGAAGAAAGCAAATCAAACAGGTTTGAAGCATAAATTATGAAAGAACTTTCATTTTTTGGTGAACTGTAGCTTTAAGTTAAGAAAAACATGGTCATAATACAATTCATAACCAAAGGGCTTTCTTGGCTCAGAGGTATTGAGAATCTATCCATACTAATTTTACTGTCGAGCTGTGAGAGCACATTTCAACACATAGCTTAAAATGTTACGGTTTCGCAAGTGAGAATGTTTATTTGGGAACATAAGTGTGCTGACATTTGCTCTATTTTTAGTACTTCCATACTTTTGTGTTTTGGATAGGATGTGCATGTTCATTTTGTTTAAACATTTTAACAAGCAATGGAATTTAATTTGTCGTCTGTGTTCCTTCACTATCAAGTTTTTTGAAGGTAACCAATGAAATGTTCGCTGATGTTAATAGTGGTTTGAAACCAGCGGGTATAAGAGGCCAGTGCTGATCTGGTTATTCCCACTTTTTCTTTGGTGGACACTTGAGGAATGAGGCCAGATTTAGCGCAAGTGGAAAAATGTATATCAGTGATTTTTCTCACCTGGGTGTCTTGACCCAGTAACTATACATGTATATTACAATGTATATTAGGGGCACTTCAAGGCCCCGGCAGGGTGCCGGTGGGATCCGGGCCTGTACGGGCCTGTAGAGACCAAGCCGTTGCCTGTTAAAGCTGCTGTAGAGGAAAGGTGAGGCTTGTGAAGGAGATCGGGGTCTTTGCCAATCGTAGTGTCAGCTTCTCCATGCCTTACTCACACTCCCTGTGGGTGTCATTTCAGGATACCGCAAAATTATTTCATTGATTCGGACATTTTTCATTCTTTCCTTTCCCTGGCTTATTTCTTGGAGTGTCATCTGAGGATTTTCTCAACATCCCACTCGCAGGAGTGTCTTTTGCAGATTGGTTGCGACTCATGGGAGTCCTTTTCAAAAGGGCTCTGTCCTCCGCATGAAACCGGCGATTAGATGGAATGGTTTAGCTATTCAGTATTTCTTTCTAACCGTCTGTATCATTGATGTCCCGCTCTGTATTTCTCTCCACCCCCTGCTCTGCTGAATGCATTGGATCTCGGGGAGCCCGTTTAAGGAAGTGTTTGCTAAAGTAATGTAGCAGGGATGATCTCAAAAAGAAAGTATGTGTCTAACCAGCGTCGTTTCGGATGCAACGCGCCTGAGTCGGAAACTGCGCATTCTTCTGTTGGTCCTGTGGTATGCCAGAACATTCCGCACTGCTGAGCTGGAGCGAGCAGCCGGAGGGATGGGTGGGGCGTGCGCTTTCTCCCTCTCGCTTTCTTTGTAGGCACTTTTTCCAAATAGGCCATTTTTCCCTTCCCCACTTTTCCTCCTGGAAAATCTTGTTGATGCAAGTGTCCACAGACCAGTTCCAGCGTTCCACTTTTCCCCTCATAAGGGAAAAACTATACAGACAGACCTTTCAGACACATTTTTGGTCCCCCCTTCATTTTCTCGGTTGCCTTTTTAAAAGATCTGGATGTGCTATAGAGCAGACGTGGTTCTTTTTACAGCTGTGTCTGGTGTGTATTGGCAGTATTTCTCGATCTGTTTTTAGGGTCATTGAGAGTCAGAGTCTGAGATTGTAGGCGCTGTCTCCCTCCCGATAGATTTAAGTGGTGGAACACCGTCCCAGGAACAAACTGTGAACTGTGTCCTGGCCATGTTGACTCAACAACTTTCAAATAAAGAATGATCTGTTCGAAACCACCTCTTGCTATGTTTGTTGTCCACCAAAACAAATACAATAGCAGGATTACAACTGGGAAGCCGCAGTATGACACCAAGGTGACTCCATGAGCTATGATTGTGTTCTTTGAACTATACTTAAACATACACAGATAAATAAACATATCAAATGCATTCTTTACAATGTGTGAAGTGTCTCAAAGTTCCACCATGTACATTTTTATAAGGGTGGCTAAGGTGAAAATGGGGTCTCACACAGAAACTCTATTTATTTGCTCTTCTTAGTGCGCTCTGTGTCAGCATTGGGTGTGTGCGTGGTTCACATGATGCATCCGCCGATGGCCTCGTATAAATAGGGCGTTATCACCAGTCCACTGGTGTTTGGTATTGGTGTTTTGGTCGACCTATTTTTGGAACAAGAGAGTCATGTGTCTGACAAACAGATCCTCCCAGACGTGGGTGTGTGCATGACTGCGCGTGTGTTCTGGACAGCCGCTGATCGTGTGCGTGTGTTATTGGAACATCTGTGATGCGTGACGGCGGTCGTCTGTTATCAAAGCATGTGTCCAGGGCGAGAGTGTGTGGAACACTGATGTGATGGTGTTTGGTGAACTGTGGGGTTTATATCCGGTCTTTCATTAAGAGAAGCTTATAGTTCAGCTAATTTAAAAGTGGATATGTCTGTCTGTATACAGTCAGCTGAACAGTCTCTGTCTGTGTTTGGGTTCATTTCCTTTTACTTTTTCACTCATCTTGCCTTTATCTTTGCCACTTATTTAACGTAACAACATTTTTTGACATATTCCAGGAGATGCACTTGGATTAATTACGATCTTGTTGCGTACTTCAGTTTCTACTCTTACTTTTGAATTGTTTGTGTTGTTAGGTTTGTTTTTTAGCACCAACAGGAGCAGCTCTTGTCATTTTATTGTATACGATGCTATCGATTTTAGTTAGCCCTTTTCACGCAGAAATAACCAGAACAACTTTTCTGGTAAATATACACTCACCTAAAGGATTATTAGGAACACCTGTTCAATTTCTCATTAATGCAATTATGGTGGTGGTGTAATGGTGTGGGGGATGTTGTCTTCGCACACTTTAGCCCCCTCAGTGACAATTGGGCATCGTTTAAATGCCACGGCCTACCTGAGCATTGTTTCTGACCATGTCCATCCCTTTATGACCACCATGTAGCCATCCTCTGATGGCTTCTTCCAGCAGGATAATGCACCATGTCACAAAGCTCGAATCATTTCAAATTGGTTTCTTGAACATGACAATGAGTTCACTGTACTAAAATGGCCCCCACGGTCACCAGATCTCAACCAAATAGAGCATCTTTGGGATGTGGTGGAACAGGAGCTTCGTGCATCCCACAAATCTCCATCAACTGCAAGATGCTATCCTATCAATAAGGGCCAACATTTCTAAACAATGCTTTCAGCACCTTGTTGAATGAATGCCATGTAGAATTAAGGCAGTTCTGAAGGCAAAAGGGGGTCAAACACAGTATATGGTGTTCCTAATAATCCTTTAGATGAGTGTACACAATTGTGGTATTCGTGTAAGCAATGGAGTGGTCTTTTTACTGGTTGGGTTTGACACTGTAGCTTTAAGAAGACGGCTGATTGTTCCAAGAGACCTGTGCGTGGGATGGATGTCATTCCCACCTGATTCAGCGGGATTCTGTACCACTGCTGAGTCCTGGCAATAACACATCTTATTTTGTCCTGCTTCCGTAAGCATCATTCACAATGTGTCCTGTTTTCCTACGCAACATTCAAGATTTGTTATGACGCCACAAAAGCTTGCAGGTAAAGCCTAAAGTTTCAGTGGGCTGTGCTTCAATGCGCAGTTCTTGTAATATTATATTAGCTTTTTTGTACTTGTTGCAGATTTAATAAAACGGGAAAGAAACAGAATAAATAAAAATGTTTCTCATATTGGCTCCTGTGTCACTGACGTGCTGCGTTTGTAAGTCCACTATGATAAAGCGTCTGCTGTATTAGGCTTATACATATGTTGACTTTGTTTTAAAGTCCCAGGCCGTCACCAACAAACGCAACACATTTTTCTGTTGTTTTGTCTATTAGTGCACATGACCCTTTCAGATGACTTGTTGTAAATGTCAGGGAAGTTTGGTCTGTTATGTTACACGCGCTTCAGATCTGAAGTAGTTAGGCTGTTGTAGAGATCCACCTGCTGCTCTTTTACTGCATAGACCCGCTACCAACAACCTCACTCTTTAAAATAGTTTTATTTGATTTTAGTTGTCATTGCTCTTGTGCAATATATGAATAACAGTTGCATTTAGATACTATATATTTAGAGGCTATTTTGCGGGAGTCCAGCCATTCTGCTGGAGCCCGCACCCATACACATCGTCTTACTGCCGACACCCATCAAATCTTGTTGCAAAACATTCCCTAGCTCATATTTTATTTATTAATGAAGTCATCAATTACTCGACGTCGACGTGACTTTTGTCACTTAATAGTCGTCTTCAAAAATCTTCAGCCCTAGTACCAAAATATTGGTGAACTTTGAGATGTCAATCAAGAAACTGTTGACCCAAAAAATGGTGTCTTCTTTTACTCACCCTCAAGTTGAGAGAATGTGTGTAAGCAAACAGTTCTTGTTTACTATTCACTACAATAGTAGTTGCTTATAAATGTCTTTTGTTCTGTTGAACAGAAAAGAAAATATTTTTAAGAACATAGAAAGCACTTTTGATGACCATTTTTCCTAATATGGTAGCCAATAGTGGCCAAATTTAAGCCCCACATCGATGTGTGTCGCTTGTCACTTGCTATGAGATTGTTAGAAGCCGTTCCTAGCTTTTGTTTTCCTAGTGACAGTTTGGACAAACCCTTCAGTAACTGACGAGAGACTGATGACATTAATTTAAGCATAAGATGACTTGAAACTACATTTCTGAACTGGTTGTTTGACATCCAAGCACAGAAAACACGAGGTCATGGGTTCAAATTTCACTCTTCAAATTCTTCTTCAATTGTTGCTGTAACAAAGATCTCTTGTCGCAAGGGCAAGAGCTTGTTTCCTAGTGTAGTAGTAAATATTGTGTTGCTGAAGAGAGGCCTCTATTTTAAACCAACAGGAAGGTTAAGTGGAAGGGGTAAAGGAAATGCTAATTACAGCCGAACGCTGGGATGTTTCAAAGCTACACCCTCGACGGACAGTTCTGTTCTGTTCTGTTCTGTGCCACGTTTGCTAAAACTCATTTGTACAACCTACTAAAAAATGACTGTAAAGAAGGGCTTTCCTCACCACTGTGAATCGACTATGATTCATAGATTTTTTTCCAGAATGTTACTCTTGTTCGGTTTATCCCTGTACAGCAGCTCAGCTGGTATTGTCATGTGTTCGATTGGACGAAACACTGTAGAAGAATTACACAGAAAGGCAGAAAATAAATTCTACTCCGTTTTGTATTTCTGTACCAGTCTGTCTGCGCTTTTCTCTCTCTGTTGGATGATGTTAGCATCTTTATACAAAGGGCTTAAGATGGAGATGTGGGCAAAGCAGAAGACGGAGAAACAGTGAGCAGTTATGTTCCAGCCGGACTGCTGCGAGATGAATTTGTGTATTATCGCTGTACTTCCACTCCCTATATGTCCAGATTTGCTGTTTTTAAGAAAATGGAAAATACAACGTACTTAAATAACTCAACACTGTTGATTTAACAATTTACAAATGCTTTTTAATGGTTACTTCCAAAAACTCAGTGGTAAGCGTAAAGGGTGACTAATAATAATGATGCAATGATGAAATGTTATACTCTGTTTGTGACGGTACGTTCTGCTGGATGTCCATAGATCTTTTTTTAGCATCCCTGATATCTTTTCTAAAAAACATTTCTATTAACATTGACGCCTTAATATCCTCATAGTTATGAGCTTTGAACTTAGATAAAGCTTCCAGATAAATCACATTAAAATGTCTTCAATTTAGCAATTTTCAATTTGAGCCTTTTTTAATTCTGTGTGTGTTATGGCTTTAAAGTTAACTTTACTCATGGTAGCTTTGTCTTAAAAAGTTTAGATTTTGAATGTTATTTGCAATTTTAAGCTCCTCAATGTGAACACTTTTAGAACGAAAGTCATATATGTGTTGTTATTAATTATTATGTTTACAAGTACATATGATGCACAACGCACATGATGAAGTTGAAGGGTTTTGCAATATCTGTTCAGTCCATTCTTGCAAAAGATCAGATTATTTCATGACTCCCAAAGAAAGCAAGAGTGTGAGACAGAACGAAAGAGACATCTCTCTGGAAGCTCTAGCATCAGGTTGTGAAGGAAGCGAACGGGGGGATGGTGGCAGAGGAAGTCCGAATCCCTCAGATGAGTAGGCTGCATTGTTTTAGCAGGAGCGCTCCCTCTAAATCCAGCTGGATGGGTGGAGCGAAGGAAGAACTGTGTAATGATGGAGGAGTGTGGGAGGGTTTTTTTGCCACAGAGGAGCTGGCAGCCGCTGAGGTAGAGCAGGACCGTGGCCAAGTTGAATTCTGGGCTCTAATTTTAGTATTGGAGTGTTACTAAGGGTCACGAGGACGTTATTGCCAGATAAACTCATCACAACCTGTGGCGAAGCACAAACTGAACAGAGACGAGTAGTGACACGTAGTGGTGGATGTTATTTACAAACAATGTTTATGATGAAGCTTTTTGTCTGATTTGATCTGAGCGGTAAGTTCAGTCCTGTTTATCATTTGGCAACCCCATGCTGACTTCACTTTATCGATGGTCACGGTCGAATAGTAAATTACAGTCTAACAAGACACGTGTTTTCTTTTTTTCAGGTAGATTAAAGGGACAGTTCTGTGACCCTCGAGTCCACATCTGTGTATGTTTATTTGTTCTGATGAACACCGAGAAAGATATTTACTAATGTGGTCGGAACCAAAGTTTACAGGGCTGTGTTCTTTGGAATCCTCTCAAGCGGTGGTCATAGAACCGTGTCATAGCTCATTACCATAAAGTTGACCTGATTTCAACTCTCCTTGATGCCCTCAACGGCCAAGACACGACGCTACTCGCCGCCGGCTCACATTTTAAATGTATGACTTCTGGCCACTTTGTCGATCTCGACGGCGGCGATCTGAATACACAGTAACTGGTTGCAGATTCTAAGGGGAAATCTTTTTTAGTTCCATAAAGCATGCCACCTAACCTCAGCAGATTTGATCGCTCTCATGTTGTGTCAAACTTTATGACTGCACCTCAGATTAATACAAAATGTGACCTCTTCAGTCACCATTCCCGTTTTATTGCATATTTTCCAAACAATGTAAGTGTATAGTGACTGAGCCGTAAAATTTCACATTGAGTCTGAAATTTGCATCCGAAACTTCCGCACGTTAAAACATAAATACGACCATGTTGTGTCAATCACATTTACACACTGCCGCTGATATTTTTGTCCCTCATAAAAAAAGTCAGAACCGAATCCATTTTCAGCGTTTGTTGCATACGTAGCAAATATTACGAGCCGCATTTTTTTGACAATTCAGAGGCACCGTACAAACGAGAGCCAAATACGAAAAAACGAATATCAACATTTTGGACTGTATGTGCTAAGACCTTCACACATTAAAACATATTTTCCATAAAAACATGTTTTGAATAAGTCAAATGCTTTCTGTGTGTTAAAAATAAATGATTTAATAAAACACGCACCATCTCTTTTTCCTCTTCCGACAGGTGTTGTCTTCTAACTGTGTATAGTACTTCTCATTATATTTCCTACTTAGAATGAATCGCTTTTTTTTCTCACTTTTCCAATTTGCTTTGGATAAAAGCGTCTCTAAATGTAACTTTTCAGAACATGTGTGCGATTGATTATTTTGAGAGCTATCCTTTTAAATAGCGGTTGTACATCATCACCACAAAATAAGGGAGCACTAGGGGGATATGAAGTGGCTTCATATACTTGCCCTCTGTAAGCCTTGTGGTCCATCTGTAAAAATGGAAGCGCCTGAAAAAGACTCCCAGAGAGACACTTAATCATGAATCGCCGTCGTCCTCAAGTCTGCATGCGTCTCTCTTTAGGTTGACAGTGGTATGAGCTCTAAACAAGCACAACATCCTCCTAAACATGATGGAAGACCCATAAAACATCCTAGCTCGTACACACCCCGATACATTTTCAATGAAACATCAAGTATCTTTCTTTTTATCGTAACAACACGACAACTAATTAGAATCTCTTGACTTGTTCTGATCGAATGATATGTGTTTTGACCGGCTGTGTGAGGTGTTGTATTGTCTCTGTTATATGATCTGAAATCACTAGGTTATTACATTTTTTAGATTTCATCTAAAACCCTGAGTAAATATTCTGTATGTGACAAACTCATGACCATGTACGAACAGCACAAGAAGTACATTTTGGATTCGACTAACCCTAAGGCTCCAGGCCCGAAGAGCAAATGAGTCATAGACCATAGCCAGGGATAGCCAGAAGTTCTCTCTGTGGCCGGCGTTCTCTATTATTGGTGGGGAACAAAGCCTCTGTCGTGACCTCAAAGTATCTATAGTTCCAATAGTTCATTTCTAAGGCATGTTACATTAGGTTGCATGACCCTGGTTATGAATAGTGTCCTCAACAAATATTTTAAATGTGGCAGCTGAAAAACAGCGATGACTTTGATTTGTCCTCCAACCTTGGAATTGCACATAACTTATTCAATTCAATTAAACCGAATTTGATTTATAAGCACCCATATTAACGAGATGCAATGAAAAGTGAAGTTTTGAGTTGTTTGGGATTTAACAATATGTTTTGAAATGCGCATTTGCTTTTTTCCTAGATCCATTTTGATACAAATGTTAAGGGGATAGTTGACCCGAAAATGTAAATTCTGTTATCATTTATTTACGCTGAAGTTGTTCCAGACTTGCATGAAATTATTTTTTTCTGCTGAACACAAAGAAAGATATTCGGAAGAGTGTTTTGGGGCTCCATTACTACCACTATGGTAGTCAATGGTGCCCCAAAACTGTTTGGTTTCTCAAAACTTTAAAGTATCTTCTTATGTGTTGAACAGGAATAATAAATGTATACAGGTTTGGGAGGGTTATATAGATGATGACAGACTTCTTATCTTGCGGTGAACTGTATCTTTGAATCGGTCTCCTCTTGGTTCAGCTTTAATGTCTTCAATTTATCTATTTTTAACTGTTACATCTCTCTGTTTTGTCATTGCAGTTCTGATCAGTCAGTGGCAGACCGAGCCTAAAGAGCGGGTCATCTCTTTGGTTCTGACCCATCTGCCTCTACTGAAACCGGGCAATGCCGAGGCCAAAGTGGAATACATGAGTCTGCTACCCAAGATCTTGGGGCACACTATCGAACATGGGCGCCACCTGGAAGAAAGCCGTCAGCTTCTGTCCTACGCTCTCATTCACCCCGCGACCTCTCTCGATGACCGGGCGAATCTGGCCTCTTGGCTCAACCACCTGGAGGAACGCGCAGCCGCCCGAGGAGCTGGAGACTCCTTGGAGCGGGCGCCTTCATCTCATCACGGGCAACCTCCGCATCCTTACCCCCACCACCAGCGCTACAACTCAGATGACCGTCTTAACGGCTGGCAGAGCTCGAGAGACTCTGGACTTGGAAGTTGGCAGCAACAGCCGCAGCAGGGTTGTGAAAACGGACACCTTTCGCTGTACCCATCATCCTCTGTTCCTTCCACTATCAACGCTGTTGGTACAGGCAGTGGGACCAACACAAGTGAGTCGACTTTTCTTCTTCACCCAGGAGGGGTTTTTAAGACTTCTTTTGCTTGGTCTGTCCATAACCCCAGGTGTTTTGTATAAGCCAACTGCTATTTTGTTTGTAGTTTAGTGGATATGCCTATGGCAAGAGAGATTAGAACGGTTGCGGATAGAAACCTGCTAGTTGTCAACCACCTTGACACAATTGACCCGACATCACCCTCTACACATGTTCAAAGACGCCCTTCAAATCCCCACCCATTTCCTCCCGAGACAGAGGTCACAACCTTCCACTCACGACTTCAGGTTTATCTCTCGTTTGGAGGAGTGTTGTGAACAGTCGCCAGCAAGGGGAGCGAAACGAAAGGGGAAAAATGCGACCATGCGGCGCTGCCGTGCCGGGGGCATAACAAAGATAGTCAGATTGAACATATCTGTGGTCGGAGCAGGGTATTTGTAGCTAAGAATGCAAGGATCTTTTTTTCCTGATGAAGGAGACAGCTGGGGATAAAAATAAGGGCACATTTAAAGCGCTGATCCACCAGATCCTCTTTATTTTTGACTGCTTAGATTTTTAACGGCACAAAGGAATGATTTCACAACTTAGTTCTAGCACCTGAGGTTACAGACTTCATTGCTCTTTATATGGGAAAAATGCTGTTGTTCACTTTACCCGTCATATATAATGGGGTCTGGTTATGTGAAACCTTGCTTTAACAAAAACACATTTTTATTTTTTAAGTTTTTAACCACATTTGAAGTTTTACCCAGAACTAGAGGTTAAGATCTTTGTGATGATACAAACACTATAATTTGTGAAATGTTCTCTTTTAAGATCAGGCAATAAACCCACTTTTGGTTCTTACAGGAACCTTTACTTCCATTTTAAATTTTCCCACAATTGAGATTATCTATAATTTATGACACAACTAGTTTTTGATGGTTTATAACCAGTTTTCCTGTTTTATTATGGAGAGCCGTCATGCAACTTATGAGAGTACAGCATTTAGGGATATAAAAACATGCAAATTATCTGTTTTAATTAGGGATGCACCGATATGTAAATTTTGGCCGATAACCGATAAATCTTTAACATTGGAAGACAATGACCGATATATTGGCTGATATACAGTATCTAAATATTAATATAATATTCCATAAGACTGAAACAAAAGGCGAAAAAGTGGAAGTCAGCTTTTTGAAACATTTTCTGCAGAACAAAAGGTAACCGTTACTTTTCTTTTTCCCCCTGAAAATCATTTACAATACATCACTTTACACTAGTTCACGTTTTTTAACCTTCAAACTTTTCTGGTATATTTTTTATTTAATAGACAAATTATAGATGTTCTTCCAGAGCAACCCAGCATTCTTTTCTTAATAGCCACATGTTTAACAGGTCTACAGACAGAAAGCATTCAGACAATGTACTTTTGTTCATATAATTTACACATTCATAAAGTCTGCATCTACATACTAATCCTAAATCAGCAAAGTTTTGCTAAAAGCAGTATGAATGATCACGGCTGAATGATCATAGTACTGTAGTGTATTTTAACTGTGAGCAGCGTGCAGCTGAAGAAGTTTAAAGGGAGGAAATTATTTATGATTTATCGGCTATAATATATCGGCCTAAATTTTATTACCGGCCCATACCGATATGGCTGATAATTTATTGTGCATCCCTAGTTTTAATTGTTGTTCTGGACAAAGTCTTTAAAAGCAGACTTTTTTTTAGCTTGAAATGTGTTTTAATGATATTTATGAGAATGCATGAATCTAACATTAAATATGTAGTGTTAATATATAAAATAAACATTAAAAAAACTAAATAATACAAAACATAATACAACAATACATCATAAACAAAATATTTTGGTGGGCCTTGAAGTTTTGAGAAAATGATAAAAAAAATGCCAGTGGAGGCTGTTAACTTCAAAAACCTTGACAGCAAAAGAATTACAGACACGGTTCACCCCAAAATCATAATTCTGTCATCATTTACCCTTGACTTTTCACTAATTTGTATACATTACTTTTTTGATGAACACAGAAAGATATTTGGAAGAATGCTTGGAACCAAACAGTTCTTGGCCAACATTGACTACCATAGTAGAAATAAGTAACAATGTTAGCGCTCAAGAACGGTTTGCTTTCCTACATTCTTCAAAATATCCTCTTTTGTGTTCAACAGAACAAAGAAATTTCTAAAAGAATGTTTTCCTAGTATGGTAGTCAATGGTGGCCAAGAACTGTTTGGCTACGAGCATTCTTCCAAACATCTTTCTCTCTGTTTATCAGAACAAAATCATACAGATTTGATCAACCTGAATGTGAGTGAGTAGTTTTTTTAATGAAGAATATATAATGGGAATGTCCAAGAAGTATCTGTTCATGGATGAGAGATTTATAGGAAGGAATGTTGGTCTGTGAAAAGAGAGCAGGCAAACACGGTCGAATCTTCACCTTCAGCTTGATTGTGAAGCAAACCATCAATAGTATGCACCTTCATAAAATGTGATATGAGCTCAGAATAAAATGAACAAACGTACAAGCGTAAACACTCTTCACACCCATGGTACCTCCCCGGCTGGGCACTGCATACCATTGCATCTCTTCCCCATGTAAGGTATCCTTTGTAGGGTCTGTATTTAGGGTAAATGGCTAATATTTAGGGACTGGAACTTGTAATGTTAGCTGGGCCCTATTTTAAACTAGCCCACGACGACCTATACATAGTCCAAACATTTACAGCCGTGTTGGAGGAGAGAGCAAACTTTACACGGCTATAACGCATCTTCTCCATCTCACGATTTTAATTTACGTTTACATCTTGTGTTTATCTTTGATGGGATAAACATTTTCAGAGGAAGACGGGCAGCATAGCTTGTTACACTGTTATATGTTTTCCCCTTCATATAAAACAAATAAGCTTGTGTTGGTTGAAGCTGGAGCATAGTGATCCACAAAGTGTTAGTCAGGCTTATTCCATTTCCTCTGTCTGTGTAAAGTGAGTTTTACAAACGCTTTCACACTAGATCTTTTGATTCATAGCGAGTCTCTTTGACGTCCGGATGGTTTTGCTTGCTTGAAAGTTGTTTATGAGTTCAAGTGTGTACCAAGCAAGCTCACTTGTATGTTCTTGTGGTA
This sequence comes from Triplophysa tibetana, assembly GCA_008369825.1. Lineage (NCBI taxonomy): Eukaryota > Metazoa > Chordata > Actinopteri > Cypriniformes > Nemacheilidae > Triplophysa > Triplophysa tibetana. The sequence continues at coordinate 3,300,990 of CM017907.1, forward strand.
TAAAAGTGTACTTTGGGTTCCATCCACATTCATTCATATGCATGTAAATGTGTAAAGTGGGTATGCAAGGATATGCAAAGAATAACATTTTTATACTGCACGTTCTAGAATATTATTGGGTTTTTCTTCCCTGTAATACAAAAGAAGATATTTTGAGAAATGTTTTTTTTTCATCCAGACAAAGGAAGTCAATGGGGTTACCAACGTTCTTTAAAATATCTTCTTTCGTGTTCTGCAGAAGCAAGAAATCAATTTTGGTTTGATATAAGAGGGAGGAAATGATGAAACATTTCCTGTACTATCCCTTTAAATGTAATGTATATCATGTTTCATATATTCAAAGCAGAATCTAGGTGCATGACATCATATCCTCTCACTCACTTTCCTTGCACTGTCTGACACAATTTTACGCGTGGGACTGTCCCTTTAAATACTATTCTCTGATTCGTCTCTTCTGACTAGACAGAAAATAAACAGCGACAGAACAGAGCTACTAATAAGACTGGAAGCTTGTCATTTAAAAATGTAGAAAGCCAAAGGCTGCCAGAAGTGTAACTCGTCCTTTGGAAGAAGAGCCCCTACGATGACTCTTTCATCACGTGTGTTCTCATCCTCGCAGTGCTGACGGGCGGGCAGCATAGTCCTCTGAGGCGTTCGGTGTCTCTCACCCCTCCGATGAGCGGCGGATCTAACCAGCCTCTGGGGCACGGCTGGCTCTCCCAGGAGGACCTGCGTCCCCGCGGGCCGGCCCCCGACCACGCCCCTCTCTCGCCTCAGAGCAGCGTGGCGTCCTCGGGCAGTGGAGGCAGCGAGCATCTGGACGAGCACGCTGCCGTCCGGAGTACATTCCATGATGAGGGAAGCGGAATGAGAGGTGAGTCGATGGTGTTTGTGCATTTTTAAACGTTGTACGGCTGAAAATTGCTTGGGGGGAAGTAACATGTTTCACTTGTGATTTTGTCTTCAGATGTGCCGGGGTGGTTGAAGAGTTTACGTCTCCACAAGTACGCAGCACTGTTTTCCACCATGACCTATGATGAGATGATGTCCCTCACCGAGCAGCAGCTGGAAGCTCAGGTTTGTGTTCTGATCTGTGCTTTGAATGATATCAGCCACCACCATCAGTACAGTAACTGTGTATAGCTTACAAAGATACTGTGTAGCTTATCAGGGTTCAGAATGATGCTTTGATTGAGTTTAACATTTACTGTGAGACAAACTGAAAATAGTATTTAATGTGCAGTTTGTAACCTGCTCACACAATCTATTGGCAATTCGTCAAGAAACAGTTTTTGGCCACCATTGACTACCATAGCTTTGTAAAGAAGATATTTTGAAGAATGTAGGAAAGCAAAAAATTCAGGAGGAACTTTTGACTACCTTTGTAATTTTTCCTAATATGGTAGTCATTGGTGGCCAAGAAAAGTTTGGTTGCAAGCATTCTTCCAAATATATTTCTCTGTGTTCTTCAAAACAAAGACATTTATACAGATTTGGAACAACACGAGGATGAGTAAAGGATGACAGAATTTTTTATTTTTGGATGAACTGTTCCATTAAGTATTGTACCGATTAGCCACCTTGTTAAATAGATCAGAACCTGCACGAGACTGGCAGAGTGTAAAGCATGTGATTTAAGTATTAAACTTGCGCAGCCCTAAAAGAAGGGAAAGTTATGACAATGAAGTTGGAGATAATTAGATTTTTCAATGTTTTTAGGTGTAACATAAAAAGTATTTTTATTTTGCTGCTGTGCTTCTTAAACCTAGTATATCCATCTTTCCTGATTATTTTTTGTTGTTGTCGTAATTCACTATTATTAGTCACCCTTTATATCTGCAGCTAGGTTTTGGAAAATCGAACAGTAATAAAAAGTGCTTCTCTATCATTTAAAAAGTTCTGTGTTTGTTCCATTTCCTTAAAAATAGCGAATTTGGACATTTCAGAAGGTTTCAGAAGGACGCCCATGATTGCACATTCCAAATACGATTTTTTATTTATTTTATAATTATTTAAAATTTTAATACTTTAACTGTTAAACTGTTTTGTGTAGAAAATGGATTTGTAAATTAGACAAAATGAATAGAATTTCTACTAGTAGACCCTTTTATATATTTCTTTACATTTTCATGCTTCACATAAATTTATTAAGTATGTGTATTTAGTTTAATAAGTGTATAATTTGTAATAAAAGAGCAGACAGCCTAAGGGATACAGCTACAAAATGTAATTGTTTTTATTATACTTTATATCATTCTATTTAATACTTTTCTTCCAATCATATACTGCAGCACATCACCAAAGGGGCACGACACAAGATCATCATCAGTATTCAGAAGCTGAAGGACAGACAGAACATGATGCGCTGCTTGGAGAAGGTCAGAAGCTCTCTTGCTCCATATCTGTTTATTCCACCTGTTATCAATCTTAAGTGTTGATCACTAACTTAATATTGGTTTGATTTAACTACTTTCACCTGTAGCGAATTGGGACCGTTGTCTAATAGGTTTAATCAGCGACAAAGATTACTTTTGGCACTTATCTTCTTCTATGGCCTCTGTTGTTGTCCATTTCACATGCGATTTAACACGTTCATATTTGTTGATTGTAAAAATGGCATCAGTTTAATGTGAAGAAACAACAACAACAGACAGGAAGGAGCCAGATCACGTCTAATTTCAGAACAACCTTTCAGGCTTTCAAACTCGATACATTTGTAGCACCAGAAATAAGACACCTGCTCTTGATAGCTGCATCCATTTAAAGTTTTAATGCTCCGCATGTGTCGCGTCCGGAGTCGCACAGCGCGACGGAGAAACAAACATGCACGTATTTTTGGTAGACCCAAAAAAATTTTCCACCTCATTATATATCTGAAATATCCTGACACCTGACAGTTGCTTATTGAATTTATGTAAGCTTTTAAAATAATTCTCTCTCTCTCGTTTTGTCTTTTAGGACATATTGGAGGGCGGGAATCTACGTGCTCCTTTGCAGGAGCTCCATCAGATGATCCAGACCCCCATGAAGGCCTGCAGCACAGAAGAGACGTCACAGCGCCATCTGTTGAGCGCAGAGGGGAAGAGCACCATCGGCAGTTCACATCTGGGCGGAGGAGAGACAGAAGGCAGCTCTACCGTCATAGCCGAGGGAAACATACCCGCTCAGTTCACCCGTGTCTTGGGCAAAGGTTGGCACATAGTTCTGCTTGTATTTGGAGAGTCGTTTTGGATTTTTAGGAATGTTTAAAAATGTTGCTTTCCATTGTTACACCTCAGATTGGAAAAAATGTCAGCGTGTGTCACACAGAAAATTATGCATTATAGTCCGAGCTAGGTTTTGTGATTATAATGTGCTTTAGGGGTACTAAGGATTTTTGCGTTTTTACTTTTTGGTAAAGAGTGAAATCAGTTTTGAATGAATTTAAAAAAAATGTTCACGTCCTATAAATGTTACTCGAATAGCTGCTCTGACTCGTACATCACCAGTAATGTTGTCATATTTTACTTATGCTTGTTATTTTGTTTCCGTTTTTTCGACAGTTTGCACACAGCTCCTCGTCTCTGGATCAGATGAGGAGAATATCAGTTCATATCTACAGCTTATTGATAAGTGCCTTATCCATGAGGTGAGTGTTTAACAATATTGACCTTCTCTTACCAAACATCAGATCTGGGATCAGTCTGATCATAAAATGGTTTGACAAACACTTTACTGTGTTAGGTTTTTTTTCGTATTGCCAACCAAGGTTGGTTTGTGTTGTTGTGTTTTAAAGATAAGGTTGTTCTTTAAATGGCCGTTCTCATTTAAAATAGCTTCTATTTAGGGCGGTCAAACGATGAACGTATCCAGCATAAAAGTTCGTCTTTACATAATATATCTGTGTACTGTGCATACTAATTTATCATTTATAACATAAACATAATTGCATATACTTAAGAAAATATTTTATATTCAATTTAATAATCATTTATATGTCGATAAATATAAAAATATATATATATCCGAAATATGGATACATGTATGTGAATGCCTCTGAAAAAGATGATGTCATCAAAGTGTTTGGTCTGGTTCTTTCTTTCCAGATAACAGAACAATTGTCGCTTTATAAAAGAACAATTTCTTTTATGTTGAATTCATAGTCTAAAGTGTAAAATCTACAATAACTTCATTATTATTTAACGGATGTATTAAGTTCTCTTATCCATATCAAAATAAAAAAAGATAACAAACAGATATCAAGCATGCAGCTCTCTTTATTTTCTTTTTCTTTATTAATAAAGCTCGAGCGGAAACCGCTGAGCAAACACCTCACTCGGTTTACGAGAAAACTGAATAATCCCTTTAGAGGATCAGATATGAGGTGTAATGTTCCTTTAAAAATAAAGACACGGTGAGCAGCATTCGGCTGTAATGGAAAGCCTGAGTCACTCTGATCCTCCCTCTCACAACACACAGGCCTTCACGGAGACGCAGAAGAAAAGGTTGTTGTCATGGAAACAGCAGGTGCAAGTGCAGTTCAGGTCAATCTCACGGAAGACTCTGCTAGACCTGACAGGACCCAGACGAAGGTGGGGTGTGGATTGGGATTTTATCATTACACAGCTTTTGAATACATGATTTTGATTGGTCGATTGTGAAGTTTTTCTACAAAGCTTTTATATGAAATGCGTCTCTTTAGTTCCATATTACGAACTCTTTCTTTTCCAACACTTTTTTTCTGAATTTCATTGGCGTCTCAAAAGCGGCATTTTATACCATTAGCCATTCAACAAGTTTACTAGACGCATCTTTGCCAACACATTGCTTCATACAGCAATATCCGAACGTTTCGACTGATGAATAAATTTCACTTTCCATGACAGCTTTGTCATCCTGGCAAAACCGGCAGAAGTTTTGTTGCAATTCTGCAATTCTTCTAGGATGAGATCATACAGCGTGCCGAAGGCAGCCTGACCTTAGGCAATAACAACCCTTTTGAGGGTTACCCTGTCGAAAACCGTGAATGATCGAAATGCATTGGTCAAATTCATCCCATTTGTATTTTGATTTATCAAACTAAAACTATAATATCATCAGAAAGCAAAGACCACACAGGAGTGTGAGTCAGTACGAGTGTCGTCGCTCTCTCCTGAATTGCATCATGATCTTCAATAAAAAAGAGAAATGCGATTGTGTTTGAAAGGATAGTTTGCCCCAAAATTATAATTCTGTCATCATTTACTTACTATTTTGTCATTTTGAACCTTTATTCCGCAGAACACAAAAGAAGATATTTTGAAGAATGTCGATAACCCATTGACTTCCATTGTATGGACACAAAACCAATGCAAGTGAATGGCTGCCATCCCTGTTCGGTCAACAACGTTTAAAAAATATCTTCTATTGTGTCTGCGGAAGAAAGAAAGTCGAACATTGTGGGCGAACTATCACTTTAATACCACGGTGTGAGACATCACAGGCTTCTACATGATACGTTTAAATCATCTAAGTGGTTTTATCTGCTTTTGATTTATTCCAGCAGCCGTTACGGCCAGTCCAACTCCCTCCCGACCACGGGCTGCGTGGGCAGCGGAGTTCCCACCCGAAGGAACCTACGACAATATCAAATGCGGAACTTGTCTGGTATGAGAACCCTTCTGGGCACCACCGGGTTGTTCGGACCCACCCCCCGGAGCAGCAGTAGCACACCTACCGGCCTGAAACAAGGAAGACAGGTTTGTTATTTCACAAACATGCTCGACTCGCAGCGGCTTTGGAAGCATAAATCAAGCGTCACCACTTTTTCCGTGTTGTATGGAAATGTAAGCAATTTGCAGCATTCCAGAAATCCTACATCACAGTTGAACGGAACGGCCGAGGAACCGCTCGTAGAGATAACCTGGCATTCTTGTGTGACGGCTCGAATATTTTCCGTGAGGTTTTTAACAATGGGAGGAAGCTCCCTGTTCAGAGACCGCGGATTAGGTGCGCGAAGCGGCCGATGAGTCATCTTTTGGGAGAAACGCATCTGGAGGGGTGGAGAGAGGGGAGAAAAGAAGGGAAAGAGAAAGCGAGTTTGAGCGAGGGAGCCGTTCAGAGGCGGTGAGAACAGTGCACAGGCATTTCCTGTTTTTCCCTGCCGCTCTGTACGGGAGGGCCGGGAAAGGGGATGAGGGAGTCAAATGAAGGAGAGTGAATGAAAGCAGGATTACAGGTTAAGAGGGGGCTCTCTGTGAAAGGGTTTGTTGCTGGGTCATTCTAGGAAACGTCACTTCATAGTGAATGAAGGACTTTTAGCCTTTAAGGAAGTTAACCCATTTCGAAGGAATAGTTCACCTTTAGAATGAAAAGTTTGTCTTCATTTGCTCCCCCTCTTGTCATTTCGAACCTGCATGACTTTCTTTCTTCTGCAGAAGTTGGGCAGAGAAAACCGTTGGTCCCGAAATTTTTCAAAATATTTTCTTCTGTGTTTTGCAGAATTTTCATTTCGAAGGTGAACAATTCTTTTAATGTAAACAACCTATTACGTCAGTCCTGTAACATTCACACATGTGAGCACAGATTATGGCATGACGTAATGTTTTGGCTGACGTGTGTTTTTTTTTGTTAGGGTTTGTGGTTTGCCAACCCGGGGGGCAGCAACAGCATGCCCAGCCGCACCCACAGCTCCGTTCAAAGGACTCGGTCGCTCCCCGTCCACACCAACCCACACACCCTGGCCATGTTCCAGCAGGCAGGTAAGAGACAAGAACTAAAACAAGGGTCTTTGATGGACGGTCTGCGCCAGTTTATCTTTTTTTACTCTGGGTGTCTGAGAGTTCGCAGTGGTTTGGCCTTTATTATTATTAGTAGTATTATTGGGGAAAGAGATTTAAAGGGACAGTTCACCAAAGAAAAGCTTTCATTTTTACTCACCCTCATGTAATTTCAAACCAGTACTTTCTTCTGCAGAGCGTAAAAGATGATATTTGAAAGAACTTTGGTACCCAAACAACACTGAACCCCATCGACTTCCAAAACCACCGAGACATTTCTCGAAATATCTTCTTTTGTGTTACACAGAAGAAAGCGTCATATACAGGTGTTTAATGACACGAGGGTAAATAAACGTTGACAGAATATTTTTTGGAGTGAACTGACTAGTGGATGAGGAAAGACCAAAAAAATCTCACGCTCTAAAGTTTCAGTCTGATTTGTATAAAGTAAAGAAAGACTGTCTCGCATTTATTAAAAAGGCATCTTTCTCAAGCCCCAGCTCATAGACGGTGTTCCACTGACACACATTTCCAGGAGACATGTGATCCTCTTACATTCTGGGCCTTCAGTCTGTGATGCTCCGACTCACTTCCTGTAGGGCGCTGTGTCTCACAAATTTACAAACACAATGCAGAACTCCCGCGGATGAGTCACTGGAGTGTTTCCGACGTTAAAATGAGTTTCTTTGTGCAGCATGCATGGCTGGCACTTTTGAATTCTATCTATCTCTCTACCACCCCGAATGCGTTCGTATGAATGCATCAAAGGGGCCAGCGGAGAGGCCCAATAGAATTCGCTGCTTAAAAATAGCAGGTCGTCTGTTGCGTCCAGCCGGTGGTTGCCTAACTCAGCTCTTCTTTCCCACAAGGGATTTTCAAAGGCTTGTTTGCTGTTGACTCAGCTAAAGACAAGAGCGCTTGATAGCAGCCCGGCCCGAGCAGCGCTGCAGGAGAGCGGAGGGTCTCGAATCTGCCCCACTGAGACTAAAAAATAGACCCCGTACAGGGTTCCGGTTTGATCTTTCACTGAGGGACCTGTGAAGTCCATCGGTTCACTATCAGTTCAGGGCCTTTGTGGAGGGTAATGGCTATGAATTGGAGTTTGTAGTTGTTTCATCTGTTGGTCAGTTGTATGTGTGATGAGGGTAGTGTGCGAATAAGAGACATTGTTCAGACTTCAGGAAGTTCAAAATGGATCTTTGTCTGTTTTTTTGGCCTGTAAGAGTCTTACGCAGATAGAGCTTTTACACAGTTATCATTATCAGATTGTAATGGGGTTATATTTGTGAACTATTGTCTATTAGAGGCATGGTGTAGATGTTGGTTTGGTTCAGTAGCCGAAAAGAAACTAAAGAGTTTGATCTATGTAGTGCAAAGCTGAATTAAGTGTGAAGTAAAACGGTGAAAATGTTTAAAATATATACAGCCAGGAAAAGAATGAAGGGCATTTCTAGATTTGTTGTGGCCGTTCCAGTCCAGTGTTTCAACCAAATCAAACCTCATGAGTGACATAAAGTCATCCAACAGCAATGTGAAAGAATGAAAAGTGAATATAAACTTGTTTTCTTTGCAGTATTTGAGGTCTGAAAAAATGCAGAGCATCTTTTCTGTTATTTTGACCTTATTTTCTACAAATATATTAAAATATTTGAATTTGAATCTTGGGAGAATTTTTTAGTAGTTCACAAAATGATAATTTTAACTATAAATAGGTAATTCAGAAACTATTTTCAAAAGGTCTCTTCATTTTTTCCGCGGCTGTATATATATAAAATATACAAAGAAAATACAGCAAACAATGATTTAAGTAACTGACAGTAAAGTAATACTTTACTTTAACACTTTTACTCTTGAGGTTTCTTGTAACTCAGTGGTTGGAGAATGGCGCTAGCAACGCCAAGGTCATGGGTTCCATCCCAGGGATTGCACATACTTATAAACAAATGTATAGTGTACAGTATAATGCAATGTAAGTCACTTTGCATAATAGCATCTGCCAATTGCATTAATGTACACGAAATATTGACTCTGCACTGTAAGTTGGAAAAAATCTTCTGCCAAAGGCTTAAACCTGGCCAAATGGGATTTCATGTAATTTTAGCAAAAAGTCTTCTCCCAGATTTCTCTGGGGACATTAGTGTTTGCCATCAATAAACTATCAATGACACTTGATAATCACTGGTTAAAAAAAGCAGATTTACGGTTTGATATATTAAGGACATAGCTTTACATACTACTGTTATGATTTTATATTCTGGTAATGTGATGAGGTTGACATAGTTTTTCATTTTTCAGATTTGCAGGTGCCGGTGACTGAGCCCGACATCAATAACCGTTTGGAGTCTTTATGTCTCAGTATGACAGAACATGCTCTCGGAGGTACGTGACCAGTTTCTTTATATTTTATATAGTATTGCACTGTTCGGCCTTTTTAGTTTTCCACTCAAATCTATATCAAACAACCTCTTGTCCGTCCTTTCTGGTTTTCATCTCTAGCATCCACCACTGCACCACTTCATTCACTGAAGATGTACACCATCTTTTCGAGTCTACCGGTGTTCTTGCATTTCATATATCATTACGGACCACCGTTTCAGAAAAAGTTTTGCATGACCCCGATTAAAATTTTGGAGCGGAAGTATTACTTTAACAATACTGTTTGTTTATATACCGATCTGTGTGAGAACAGAAGTAAAATCTCTGATCCATGAGAGCGGAATTTGAGGAAACGGTTTGCATCTCTGCTGAGTGTCTGGGGCCGTATCGTGATCGCCCACAGGAAAACATTTGTGTAATGAGGAACATCCTCGCTGACACTCTTTAAAAAGGTCAAAAAGCCCACTGATGTGCTTGAACCGTAAACAAGGCTTTGCGTTTTTCCTCTCTCCACAACATTTAGTTCACTTTTTGAAGCGTGTCTTTGGTGAAAGCTCGTCTTCAACAGACGGAAAATATTGTGACTGTCGGTTCCAGACGTGACACAACGCATCTTTGTGTCCACACTTCGCGGGATCGATGCGAAAAGCAGTCCGGTGTGAAGTGGAGGCTTTCTTTGCATAAAGAGCGTTTCTGTACAGTGTGCTCGGCGCTGGACAAGCGCAGCTTTGTGAGAGACAGACAGGAGAGGCAGACAGACGGGCTTGAGCAGAGAGACAGACAGAAGCAGTGGGCAGCTCTGTGGTGAACTCAGGAATGCCTGCTTGTTCCACGGCTGTCAACAGAAGCCGTAGTGTTCTTATGCCACCTTACCCCTAAACTTTCCCACTCCTCCACCCCTGAACCACCTTCTCCGGTCAACACATGCCTGAGAGATTTATGTGCACTTATTTACAAAATCTGACTTCTTGCTTTAAAAAACCTCTGTCTGGATAGTCCGATCATTTTTTTTGCAAAAAACAAAACTTACAGTATGTAAGCATTCTGAAGTGTTTTATCCACAGAAAGTCTGCGGCATAACATCCTGTGATGTCGCTTGTTTCCATAGATGGTGTCGATCGAACTTCTACGATCTGAAAAGAGGACGGAGAAGGACGACGGCATGCCCGGCAGCAGGGGAAAAGGTCATCGCGAGGTCACGAGCCCCTCTGTCTACAAACCCCCCTCCCTCCCCCTCCACCTGCCCATCTACCGCCACAGCCAATGGTAGAGGTGGCATTCGGTCTGGGGCGTGGTCTACACAGTGCCAATCACATTTTTCGAAAGGCTTCATGCAAGCGAGCTCAGTCACAATGACTACTGTGTTTACATTCGATTTTGGGAGAATTTTGAACGCGACATCTCAAAAGCAGGAAAACCACAGAGGGTCTTTGTGTCGGCACGGCGGCCCTCCCTGAGACCGAAGGTTCAGGTCGCTGTCAGGGAAGAAATCCAATTTTCTGTTAAGCGCCCAGAGGTTTATACAATGAAGTCACAAATATAACGTCATTATTTGTTGTTTACACATAATGTTGTCGAGGATATCAGGACAGTCATTTTTATTTTTGTTCAGGTGCGAGTGCTAAACGTAAAAGCTTTAGTTTACAATAGTGTTGTTGTTGTTTTTTTACGTTTTGTTTGTAGTTTTTCTTTTGCGCCAGCAGGAAAGCTGTTTTAGAGCTCTATCAAGACAGAGACGGGTATGGGTACTCCAAAAAAAGACAGAAGGGAATGTGAGCGGTCGAGAGAGATGGAGAAGAGGGTCGAGGCGAGTGGATACGGGAAACAGGAAGTGGCGTAAGCGTAGGGGTCTGGAGATGTGAAGGGAGCGAGGAACGTCGCAGATGGGTTCTGACGTAAAGAGCAGAGGTCGAGGGGAAATCAGGAGGTTGTCTCTGAAGTCAACGGATATGAGCAGAGAGGTTTGGTTACGTATTTGGGAGAAATGCCAGCAGATGCAAGTAGATGGAAAAGTTGAGGGCAGGTCAGAGATGTGAGCAGACTTTATTTTCTGCACTTTTTTTGAGGTCGATTGGGTAAATGGAGATGATAGTACGGTCTAATTCAAGGCTTAAAGAGTTTCAGATAAGCTTGTTAATTCACAGCAGGATAGAAATGTTGATGTTGAATGATGTATAAAAGTTTCAACGTAGCACAGGATTTATATTGGGAAATCTCGACATGTGGTACACTGTCTTTGTTGGACACTACATAGACATCACTGTTGGTCTTTATCAACAGAGAAAAGTTACTGTAACACATTTGCAACACTAATCCAGCAGCTATTGGCCTGGAGCTCCGCCTGGTGGTGAGACTAATGCATGGCACCTCTTCTGAAACTATTTCTTCAGTATTGTCTTAATATCAGCCATTAGTTAAATACGCCAGGTATGAAATGTAGTTTGTTTACACTTAGAAATGAGCTCCTAGGACAGCTTTCGACTCTATACACGTAAAGATCTGATTTTCGGCATGGAAAGGGTCTGATTTTAAATCGAAAAAGGTTTTTGCTACACTTGTTTTAATCTGGGACATTAACGTCCTTTATGAGGGTGATTGTCGACGTTTCTTATTTAGTTTTTCCTACAATAACTTTTGCTTTCCTTGCCCTTGGTGCTGTAAATCTATGCTGAAGTCATCAAAGGTGAATTTGGAATGTGCAATAGACTTTCATCAGCATCGCGGTGTGATGCATGACGGGGGTGTGGTTTCAGAAACATGAAATAACCCCGCCCACAATTATTCCTTTCAAACGCTACATCGCCAAACCGGAGGACTTGATCGCTCAGCTCTTTAGGAGGGATACGCTGGCGACATGATGCACCTGCCCACACCTGAAGTTATAGTTTTTTCTGCGCATCCAAAGAAACCAGTATTTTGACTGACAGAATATTCCTGCTCGAGCACAGGGTTAAAGGCACTTTCACACAAACACACACACAGTGGTTTTATCTAAAGATAAAAAGCAGGTGTCAAGGCACGTGTGCTGTACACACATGGTAACTGTGGCCTGACAGAATGTCTCATGTATGCCACTCAAAGACACTGTTTTAACCGATACGTTGACTGCGCAACGTGTCGACCTGTCGACTTTGTGAGTTATGATTGGTTTGTCCAATCCAGTGCTTTCAAAGTGCATGAAATGCCTTAAATGGATCGGTAGCCGATGTTGCATTATAAAGCATGTTAAAGGATTGACCGTTAGCGATAGAAACCGTTGTGTGGCTTGTTGTGTATTTATACACTTGCGTCTTGTTTTGGGAGATGCATTCGTTCGTGTATGAAAAGCCACTCATCACTGCCATTTGAATGAAAACATTTAGCCGATTCAAATGATTATTTATTCATTTTTTCTATTATTGATGCAGAGGTTGTTGTATTCTTTAGATGTATTATTTAAGAAACCTTGTATTAACTTTGCTATGGCTGGTAACCATAAGTACATCTCAGATAACCTAGTTATTTTTTTTTTTTTTTTTAACTTTGTCTCAAATTCGTATCTGATAGTCAAAAGAAACTTGAGTTTCTTGGTAATGTTTGGTTTTTTTTTTTTGCGATTGCATATAAATGCTTATATGTTGCTAACCCTCTCCCTGGATGGTGTTCTTGTGTACTTTACAAAAAAGTGTTTTTTTACTTCGTGAACAAAGAGCCAGTTTTGGGGGGATTTATCTTTTTTTGTCATATTTTTTGTGATGTTGCTGTTATTTTGTTGCCGTTTTGACAAATGTCTATTGATGTCTGACCACCTCAGCTGTTTCATTTATATTAAATGCAGAAATGCATCCAGTCCCAGATTTGAAAAAGAATGCTGCTCTTATATGGCTGTTCAAGTGTGATGCTTATTCAGCTCCAAAACTGACAGCCAAAAGTCCCAAAATGTGTTCACATCCAGATCCGTGTATCATATACTTCTCGTGTGAATGAGCTTCTGTGCTATTCGGTCAGATTGGACCGCAACCGTGCAGCAAAAATAAAAGATGCTGTAACAGTGTTAACATATACATCTACCTTGATATTCCAAAAAAATGAAAATAGATGTTAGCGTTGATGAAGCCTTAATCGTTAGATTCCTTTGTAATAGGCTCTGCTCATTAGCATATTGGAGCATATCCGATGCTGATCGATTTATTTTTTTATTTCGTTTTTTTGTTTGTTTCGTATACATGCATCTATACTGTAACAAGGGTCTTTTTTGCTTTACTTTTTGTTTTCATTTTGTTACTTTTGAGAGCCGATGTCCTGTATTGACTGCAGGCTGACGTACATATACATATATAAAATATATATATTTTAAAACAATCTTATGAAAAAAAGTGAAAATAGAAAAAAAAGTGAAAATAGAAAAAAGATCAAAAAATGTTAATTTATATTTTATAGATGCATGCAAGAGGCTGGGAAGTCGTATCTAAAATATCTAGAATAACTGGCAGTGCCTTTTTTTGTATTCTGACATTACCCCAAATGTAAATAGTTTTATATGGCTCTAAAATATAAAGAGAACCAAGACGCATTGATGGTCGAAACATCAGAACATTCAAAGTCCATACGAGCTGATTTTAAAGTGCCTGCTCCCGTCCGTCTGGATAAAAAGTCGGAGGAGCGTACTGACGGTTCATGGGAATCTGTATGCTTTAGGTACTCTCAGTGCTGATATGAAGTTATGAATTTACTTCTCTGTACAACAAACAGATGTACATATGTTTTGTTTCCAATGTGTGTGAATGTGAAACTTGTGTATCCAGGTGAGGAAGACACCAGATTTTTTTTATTTTGTAGATGTCCTTGTAGAAAAAACGGTGCAACATGGCATGATTTATTTTATAAACGGCTGTTTTATAACTTCCTGTTGTATGATACCCAAGGGAAGGAGTCACAGCTCACGTTACAGCTTTCTGCTCATTTAAGCACAGCTTTATTACAGATCTGGTTCAATTTACAAATGCTTTCACTCAAAAAGATTCATTTCAGTCGAAAATGAAAGGATCTCTGTTATATCCTTTAATCTTTGACTGGTCAGTGACCAGCTCTGTGTTTGTGTGTGTGAGTGAGTGAGTAAAACATGGGAGATTGTACTGTTTTTGTGTCCATTGAATGTGTTTTCTGTTTCATTGGGTCTGTGTCAAATGCTTGACATCTTTGTAATAACCACAGACAAAAAGTATTAAAGTATTAAAGACTGTTTTTTTGTTCTCTCATTTCAAAAAGCCGTGACTTTTGCCCCTAGGAACTGCACGGGAGGAATTTACAGCCTCCTCTCGATTTCAACCAATGAAAACGACAGAAGCGGGTTTTATTTGCCAAGAGGCGGAGCTTCCTAAAGAGATAGAAATGCTGAGTCAGTCTCTTTCAACTCATTTTAATAAACTGGTATGTATCATGGGTCCAGAAACACTCACAAATGTATACAATGTTGCAAGATACAAACGCAGATTTTTTTTACATATCTGAAAACATTTCAGCTATATTTGCATAAAGAGAACTATAAGCTTGTCTTTGGGCTATTAAAGGGATCGTTCACACAAAATTAAAAAGTCATCAACACCTATATATATTTCTTTGTTCTGCTAACACAAAGATAATGTCAAATATATAGCTCTTTGTTATTTAATGCATTTATTAATGTTAACAAACACAACCTTACTATACGTACAGGTTTCATTTTGTTAACGTTAGTTAATATCAGTATTTAATATTGCAACATTGTTTGGTTTCTACCAAAGGTTTCACTGTTCTAAAGAATGACAAAAAACAGCAGAAACAAATGTAACATTTCTTAAGATTTATTTAAGCTGAAAATGACAATACATCAAATGTAAAGTCTGAAATATATGAAAGGCTTATCGAGTCTTTCCTTTAAAGAAGGCCACATGAATAACACTATAGAGTAATATCAAGTCCTTTTTTCTCAATCAATCCACTGCTATGAAGTGAACACGACACCGAAACATCTCAGACACCGTCTTCAGAGTTTACAAGCACATCAAAATTGAGCTTTTCAAAATAAGAACAAGATAGTTACACAGGCAGTACAACGGTTTCAGTAAAACCTTTTTTTCTATTTCTAAAATAATACATTTATAAAGTTAATATTCTGCTGTAGCCCAAACACTTATTATAAGAACCCAGACAGGGTAAACGTATCAAAGTAAATGTACAAAATATGTTCTACAAATGTAAAATCTTATCTCACGTTAGTTGGTAGGTTTCCGTCATGTTTTAATCACATTCGCAATTACAAAGAACACATTTATCGATACACATACTCGATGTAGTTGGCATTCAAGCATAAAATGCAAAAACTCTTCAAATGTGCAAAATCACAGTCTGCGTTGACCTTGACTGCACCTTTGGTCATTTCAACCCACAAATAATAAAGACCACCTTCAAAGCACAAACAATATCGATCACGCGAAGACAGAACATTTACAAGGCTGGATCTGCTCATCACTTTAACAAACAACATCCAACACATTTCTGACAGCTGATTTTAAAGTAACAATGGTGCACATTGTTAGTATGTAAATACTATGAACAACATGATGAAATGAACACTTTGATATATCAAGCGTAAGAACACATGATACTTTGAGTCTGGGCAGAAATATTGAATGACGCACAGGACACATAACAAATTACATTAAAAGATCAGCACGGTATTTGAAATTGGGTAATCATTCAGTACCATTTTAGACCAGTATCATTTAAGAAAAGGTACAATGGTAAATCTATGCTTTTCTGGTAATACCATAGTCATCTTTGAAATTCCTTAGAGTACCATGTGATTATCAGGATATGCGGCTAAATTGATCAATATCGCGGTATTATGCGTTCACCGCCGTTTCCAGAGCCATTGCTAGAGAGAGTTGCGACAACTTCGTTGACTCCAATGAAACAGTTTTTTCACAGCAGTGACGGTTCATGGAGGCTCTCAATAGTTCCTGGAAGTTACTAGTCACGCATGGAGTTGCGACCGAACAGACCAACCAAGGTAAACTTCTGACCCATTTAAAGACGAAAGTCATTTGATGAATAAAGAAAACGTGAATCACGTGAAGCTCAAGCGTTTTGGACTTCCGTTGGCAGAACTCTCTCTCTCAATGGCTCTGGCTTTACCGTAGTACCACTACAGTACTTTTTGTGCAGATTACACCTGTAAATGTTTTTATGTCAGTCTTTAAACACGTTTAAATAAAATCCTTTCTCATGCATCACCGGCAACTCGATTGCGTTTAATAGTGCGCAAATGTGACCTGACAGGAAAGAGATGTAAACACATTTTGCCAATTTTGACAGATTAGCGAGGTCGAATTGTGCCGTTTTATCAAAGATGTCCTACAAAGTACGACGTTTCCGATGACCCCACTTGTGTCAAACATCCCCCACATCCTCGAAGAATAAGCTTGACTGAACCACACAGCACAAAACCTCCAAGACATACACACACATAAACACACACATGAAACAGGAGAGATGGATTTACCGAGGGAACCGCCCCGCAGACGGGTGGGACACTATGATACACAGCAGCAGTGTCTGTTCTGGGGGCAGAACCAGAGATGGTCCAGCGAGGCATTAGAGAAGAGGGCTGGTTCGAGTGTTTTGGCAGTGGAGGGGGAGGACGGACCGTCTCAGCTTCTGATCAGGGTCAGGAACTCATCACGTGTCTTGGGGTCTTCTCTGAACACGCCAAGCATGGTGCTGGTCACCGTCTTGCTGTTCATCTTCTGAACGCCTCTCATGACCATGCACATGTGACTGGAGAACACAGAGAAGTTGAAATGAAAGCTTTGTTTTTGTAATATATATATTTATAGTAGTTTATTATTTCGACAAATCATTTTAAGTATTGCTGCTTGTACGTACGTCGCTTCAATAACAACACCGACACCAGCAGGCTGTAGCGCTTCAGTGATCGCCACAGCAATCTGTTTAGTCAATCGCTCTTGAACTGACAGAAGAAATACATCAAAACACGAAAATGATGTTGAAATGTGGGTGTTCAAAATCACAAATAGATTTTGTGTTACCTTGCAGTCTTCTGCTGTATATCTCAACAATCCTGATGCAAAAAAACAGGGTATAGAGTTAGAAAAGATTGACAAGTGAAGACAGAATTCTAACTTTGTTTGTAGTTACATGATATTAACGTGCATACAGTACCATAAATTATAATCTAAACTATTTACAGGCAGAAAACAGTATGAAAAAAATATATAAGGCGTGGAAAAGCGGAAAAAATATATATAAATATCATGTTAAAATGCAAATAAAAAGCCAATAGTTAATTTAGAAATGAAAAGTTATATTTTTATGGGTGTGTGTGCATGTGTGGTATTGTGTCGCACGGTAGAATAGCGATGTGCAGCCGGTTGTATCACAATCAAGGGGCTTATTTTGCGATAACAACCTGCTGCTTGAAGATTATCACGCTTATTACACGGCTACTTGCCACATGAGAAAAAAACTGAAACCAATTTGGTTTAATCATTTGTAAATATAATGTCATATATGTTTTTAAAATAAATATTTATATTTAACTGGTAAAAAAACGGTCAAAATGATTTGCTGCACCCAGGTAACCATGTGTTATTAGTTTTGAGCGCTTGTTATTTGGGAAGAAGGAACATGCAAATATCGCGACCGGCCAATCAGAATCAAGCATACTTACAAGCATGTAATAAAATACAAATAAGCGCTATAAAAGTAAATCTGACTCGACTTGACTATATAATAAGATATTACATATCATTTCGTAGTAAAACGTAGTGCTGCACATTTTATCGGTGAAAACTCCCGTGTTATGTATTTTGTTAAACTGCGTTTTAATCAAATAATTAGAAACACCACATTAATTTTAAAGTTAACAGAGATACTAGATGCTCACATGGGATCTTCACACCCACTAGGCCACTTTGGCCAAAAACAGGAAAAAAAACATTATTCTGCATGTGTGCTTTAAACGTGTACTGTTAAGTATACATTTAGATCTGTGTATTAAGCAATTTTTTGTTGTTGGTAGATTTCAATTATGAACATGGCACAGCATCGTGATACTTCAGCAGGCAAAGCATCGTAAGATACTGATGTGCCGTGTTGTTGTGTGTCTTCATTAGAAGAAAGCAGCATTATGTCTGGTACACAGTCAGTGAAAGGGCTTAAGCCACAGGTATTGGGGTCAGATTGGATCAAGCCTCTTTTTGTCACTCGCAGATTGTATCTAATCCTCTTACAGACAATTATTCTCTCCCTGCTTCAACACAAACACGCGCAGAAGTGTTTTGATTTGCAAACAACACCCCTGAGGGAAAGACAGACGTTAAAGGGACAGTTCACCCCAAAAATCCCTCATTTATTCTCCCTCAAAACCTGTATATGAATCATTCTACTGTGGACCACAAAGAAGATATTTTGAGAAAGTTGTTCCATGTCCATACAATGAAACTCAACGGGGTCCAGTGTTGTTTGGTTACCAACGTTCTTCAAAATATCTTCTTTGGTGCTCTGAAGAAGAATCTCACGCAGGTTTTGGATGACGTGAATAAATGATCAAAGAATTTTCCTTTTGAGTAAACCATCCCTTCGGTCTCCTTTTGGGTCTTACTGAACACCGGGAGAGTTGTACTTACCGTGCAAGTTTACTTAGACCAAGAACCCTCTTGTTTGGAAGATAGCCAATGTGCACCTGTGAAAAACAAAACACATCAACTAACACTAGACAAATCTAAACCTGCGCTCGTGAAAATAAGAAGAAAACCATTTAAGAGAACTCAGTGTCACAATGTTAAAAGCTCGGTGTTGTTGTCGGGGTGTTGATACGGAATTGTTAAAGGGTCAGAGTTGCTAGCCTGCTTATTCACTGACTATATAACATAAGAACCCCTGCTATCCTCAAATGTAAGTTTATGGTTTTAAACGTGATTTCCTGAGGAATCATTCGTTTCAAACAGTCCTGGATATTTAGGATTAATAATAGTTTCAAATTCCTATCACTAATAGTATTAGTCGTCCTGTATAATACTTCAGACCACATGGCACAGAACTACATGACTTACACTTCAATGTCCTCCCCACCACCCCATTGTTAAAACGGATTTACAAACAAATAATCTTAATCGTGCATGTGCCCGGAAATACCTATACATCATACATCCCGCTCCTGGTCTTTCCATCTAACCTCCTCTCTCAGTCAAACTGAAATGTCACCAACAATTTGATGAAGCGGCCCGGAAAAGGGCAGCATCAACAGGCTTTCTAGGACTTTCTTCTTTGGCTCTCTGTTCTGATATGATAACTCCAGACGTCATTGAACCCCAAACTCCACTCGACATTCTCTGAAAGCTGCTCACGCTTCACCGGTAACTCGATAACTGAAAGGCATACAGATAGCGCTTGAAAATTAGCTTGAAAGTGCTTTTTGAAACTCAGACCGGTAGGTGAGCACAAGATATGTCGGATATGTTTTTGGCACACCTGATCGGCTCGGTGTTTGTGACGGACAATTAAAGAGACTCTGAGCGAGTGTGAAGGAGAGAGGGACAGAAATGAAAGACAATAAACACATGTTCCTTTGAAAGAAATTGGCGAGTCATTATCTTGTTGTAGATGCGGCGAGGTAAATAGATGAGAGGGATAAGAGGCCGCGCCGCTGACGACAGGGAGCTATCAGCGGGGGCAGCAGCGGAAACGCCGGCCTCTCCAACAGCATCTGACAAACAAAATTGCAAGTAGCGGGAAAAAACGTGTGCGTGATCAATGGCTCGGTCTATCATCATCGACCGTTTGCGGCGTGAAAGGATCGTCAGTGTTTCTTTTGTCTTAAATGGCAAACACCTGCGGGGCTGTGAGCTGGAGGGAGGCACTAAATGTCAAACCTGGAGGATTACGAGTGGGCGAGTATCAGACGTGATATTCAAGATGGTCTGAGATAACTTCTGGATTTCTCAGTTTGGATGTTGACAAATCACATCACTTTTTCAGACGTTTCATAAAACAGAAAGATTTGTTCTGGTAGTCATTAGAAATATAAAAAATAAGAATTTATAATTATATTTGATTATGTAAAGAAAATGAGGCCTATTTGGGGACCATTTTTTGTGGCAATATTGTCATAACAATTGCAGTCCATAATTCTCTTTGCCATAGTAAAAAGGAGTTTTCATAAATGTAATGAAAGTTATTAAGAAACAGTATTAAAACCATGGTGAGTAAAATGTATTTCAACACATATTACCAAAATATATTTAAGGAATATCAGAGATAAAGAGATTTTCTTCGCAGACAAAATTGATATCAGCAGCATTAAAATGCGTTTAATTGTCCTGAACGTGATGTTGAAAAAACTCGGTGGACCTTAAAATACGGTTTATTTTCTGTATGCAAAATCTAATTTCTTGTTTTTCTTATCTTTTGATTTAAGGGTGAAATATAATCCAGACTTTTCAGAGGTTTGAAATAAATGATTAATGAAATAATTGTATTAAAGATGATTTAAATGAAAAGAAAATCTTTTATTTACATGAAATGTGATATAGTTTTAAATGATAAATGCGTATACACTAAAGATCTTAGTGAAATTTGTTGTGTATTTGTTTAGTGGCATTAGTAAGAGAAAGTTAATTGCTCAATCTTACCCGACCAAAAATAGGAACCAAATGATGCTCACACATGGAAAACATGTCAATATCCTTCACAATCACCATCTCGTCGTGATCTTCATCAAATATTGCGTCATTCAGGACATCTGGAGGGAACAACAAACAGGTAAAAGTCAACATGTCACCTCACTGCTTCATTCACCTTTTCCGGAAAGTACAAAATCAAGGCGTAAACAATGTTGCTGTCGTTTCGTCAATCATTTCTCTTAGCTCATATCATTCTGCAAATATATCCTGTTTTATCTACTTGTGAGTAGACACTTTTCCCTCCTTGCGGGGCTTTT
This sequence comes from Triplophysa tibetana, assembly GCA_008369825.1. Lineage (NCBI taxonomy): Eukaryota > Metazoa > Chordata > Actinopteri > Cypriniformes > Nemacheilidae > Triplophysa > Triplophysa tibetana. The sequence continues at coordinate 3,322,083 of CM017907.1, forward strand.
TTAATTTCCTGGCCTCCTATCTCGGAGAGGGTTTCCAAGGAAACGTTTTCAAGGGATTGCGAGGCTTCGGGACCCAGTTGTGAATTGACTTCCGTATACGTTTTTGGCACTTTTAGGCTGTTATTGTAAAGCAGACCTGTTCGATTTTTTTAAGTTGATCAATACATCAGATCACTTCTGCAACAGGTTCAACACGGTATGATGGCACTAAATTGTAGACCTTTTACAAATAAATGTTCCAATTATCTCCTTAATATCTCAGTTGTTTCTCTTAGACATCAATAGAATTGAATAGAAAGCAAATAGAAACCTTTGCTTAAGTCTCCCGTGTCTCAGATATTTCTCCTGAGAAAACCTCCCCAGAAATCTCACAAACGTCTCAATAAGAGTTTAAGAAGTCACTGGGTTGAGCTATTTAGTTATGGGTGTTGCCATGTGGTTGCTAGGGTGCTCTGAATAGTTTAAGTCTATTGCTGTGTGGTTACCAGGGTCATTGGGGGTTTCTCTATGGCTCTGAATGGTTGCTAAAGTGATTGCACGCTGACCCAAAATTGTACGTCCGATCACTAAAAAGTAGGGCTCTCAAACGATTAATCGCGATTAATCGCATCCAGAATAAAGGTTTGTGTTTACATAATATATATCTGTGTACTCTGCATATTTATTTTGTATTTATAAAGACAAAACATGGACCTTGTCTATATATTTAGGAAATATTTACATTTTTTACCAAACATTGAAATTCTAAATAAAAGTTTATTAATAGTTATATTTTACATTTTTCTTAAATATATGCATTTATGTGTATGTGTTCGTGAATACAAAATGAATATGCACGGTAAACCGACGTATATTGTGTAAACACAAACTTTTATCCCGGATGCGATTAATCACGATTAATCGTTTGACAGCCCTACTAAAAAGTAATAATAAATATGCTCAATAAATATGTTTTAACGTGATACTCTTATGATGTGTCGTGATTTCAAGCAAACCAAGAGAAGATTTTTCCATAAAATCAATGTTCATTCTTATCTGGTTGAAGAAACGCTAACCAGGATGCCGTTCAATAAACGGCTGTTGCGTGTGTGCTGTTTGTTGGCTAACTACAGCAGTCGATCTGAGCATCAGACGCACTCGGCTGAATTCACCCCGAGGGCAGCAGCTGTAAAGAGGGAACTGTCATCATGCTAGTCTTAAACAAACAGCCACACGCAACACATGAAAGGGTCTCACGTGTGACGCTGCCACCAACAAGATGAACAGGAAATCAAATCAGCGTGTACCTGAAGTCATCTTTCAACCCCGTGCCCCCCCCGCCAAACACACTCGATTACACTCACAAACTTGCTCGGACACTAAAGCAAACATATACTTGAAATACAATAAGTAACCATAGAAACCATTTCAAATTGTCAGGATGTCAATGAGCAGAGCTCTGGCTAAGGGTAACGTTCAGGGCTCGGTTTGTTCTGCATCCTTTAAATAAGAGACAGGCATCCCTCCAGGCAGTGGGGGCGGGGAACAACGGAGCGCAATGATGGGTAACACAGCAGAGACTGTGCCGAGCAACATAAATGATCAACGTAAAGCAATAGCACTTGACTTTGTGTGTTTATTGCTTTATTGTGCTTTCTGGAACCAAAAATTGTAATACCAAAACATGGCATAAACTAAGAGACAAAATGCATAATGGTATTGCATACGCAGTGGTTTTTAAGTGGTGGTTTTACCCCGATGTTAAAGGTCTGGCTGTAATAAAAAAATGCATCGCTGAGATTATACCGTTAAAATATTGCATTTTTGTTTATTTTTGCACTTTTGTACAATAAACATTTTGCTACCGTGTTCGGCAAGCCCTTGATGTCCAATGTACTTTTGACATACTGTTTGACAAAAGTTCAACACCACCTGTAATATCATAAACTAGAATATCATTGTCTGGTTTATGTGTCATGAGTTTGTAAATTATAAATGTTTCGACTATGTAAAATATGGGTCTTTATGAAATTAACGTACCATAATATGTTCATGCGTCAGGCATATAGAAATGAACCCCAAATACCAAATGATCCAAGCGGACCTCTAATATTCATTTTAATATTCATTAAAACATCGGGCACTTAATAATACTGGCATAATAAATGCACAATATTGCAACACAACCTTGCATAAATGCTCGGAGATCTTGGTGCGAGACACATTCGTGATCAAACCGCCTCTAATAGGTTGTTTAAATCACTTAAAATGAATGAAAACCAGATCCAAGAATTTTATTGTAGGGGTGGTGAACCTTCCAACCAATCGGGTGTCAAAAAGACAAGGAGTTTCTTATCGAACGCTCTTATCGTTGCACACCTCACCGTGACATTGCACATCATAACACCGTGAACTGTGTGCGAGAGATGCAAGTCCTCCGAGGTCACCGGGGGCAAAAGTCTGCTTTAATGTGCATTTCCTCATTTTTGTATAGAAGTGCAACAATAATACATTCCATATGCATGGGCCCTAAAAAGCCGAGCAAACTAAGTCCAGATGTGCCGTTTCCTATGTGGGGCCGTAATTGGTAGGCATCACCCCGGCTCGACCACTTAGACAACAGCCTGAGACTGACCCATGAACAATTGTGCAAGGGGTTTGTGTGACCTTTGCTCTCAGGAGGAGTACCTGTTGATCCAATTCATCATATTCATCCAAGTGTACACTTTTAATTTAAGATGCTTGGATGTGCATTGGACAAAGATGAATAATTAATGTGAGTTGGCATGTTGATAGAACAACAAAGCTGTATTTAATTTAGTTCAGAACGCATTATTAAAACTTACTGGAGTTAAGTTGGCCAAGTAGAAAAAATATAAGTTCACTTATTCAAAGGTGAATTTGTTAATTAATTCAGTGCTTTTAGTGACGACAATAAGGATCACGTGTCTGTTTTAAAGGCGTTTTAGACGAAAAGCTCACGAGCAAAATGTTGCGCACTTTCTAGTTTTTCTGTATGTGACAACTCTTCGTGTCTACAGTTTCCAAACACCGTCAACTTTCACACCTCAACTCTTTAAAACTTGTCAGATGAGTGGAATGTTGTGAAACATAAACTAGATATTTTTTCAATTCAGTTTTTTCACATAAAATGCTTCAAATCGTATAAATGTTGCTCATTACCAATTCAAAACTAATGTACATACTAATAAAACTGTCGTGTAGCTCACCGATGATCTTTTCTTGATAGCCTTTGGTAAAGAACTGCATGGCGGTTGCGGCTCTCCACGGAGTTTTGAGAAGTCCCTGCCGCTGCGGATCCTCCCCGAGTCCCCGGAGGATCGTCGTGTAAGCGGCGGCGATGCTCGGCAGACTCGTCTCGTTGTCCTCCACGCTGCGAGTGCGCTCCTCTCGCCAGCTCTCCATCACGGAGGGAGACGCGGCGCTCGCGCTCCCGCCGGCACCCCCCGCGCTCTTGGGCATCGAGCTCCAGCCGGGCAGGTTCACCCGCGCGTCAAGGTGCAGTCCATTCATCGCGGTTTCTGTACTTGCCGTGTCATTTTCACTTTGTGTCTGTTTAGTGCGCTCCATGTTTGCCTGAAACGTACAGTTTGTCTTCTTTAGTTTCTTAAAGTCTGTTTTAAAGATACTGTGTGTTTCCTATTTGAAGTTGATGGACAGATTTTGTGAAGTCTACCGGTTGTCAATCTCCGCGCAGAGATCGCAAGTTGGCACATTTATAAACATCGGCTAATCCGCGCAAGTTCCTATTGGTCGAGAGGCGCGATTGCGTCATGCCGCAGAGATTCAATTGGTCCAGAGTCGTGATTCCGTCACGCAACCTGCGTCTAGTAATAGCACGAGGTCTCCTACTGGTCGAATTTGTTTCTCAGAGTCAAGAACTAAAAATTATAAAATATTTATTTGTTGAGTTTTTTTAAACAATTCACCTGTAATTTACTTTAACAATTTTTTCAAAATCTTGACTGGAAAAAAATCTGGTCTCGGCAGTATAAAATATTTTTTTTACAAACGAAGTTAAAGTATCTTTTAAATTGATACACAGATTTGATCCTGTTAAGATATTTCTTCCAAGTACAAAAAAGTATTTGTCTTGTTATTAATCTATTTTTTTCTTAAGCTAATTTTGTTTAAATCAATGTAATGCCTTGGGTCTAATCAAACACATCAGGAGACTCGACAGCATATTAAGTTATATCGGGATATAAAGTGGTACCTTGTCAGTTTTGATGATGTCAGTGTACAGTTCACCTTAAAAATAAAAAAAACCTTTACTTAGAATTGAAAGAATGCCTCTCATAACATCATCGGTCACGCCAGCAAATATTCCAACCATGCACTCGCATTTCCAAGAATCGAAAACAACAGAATGATTCTAGATGAATTCACTTTTATTATGATATTAGTTAACATACAGTAGAAAAGTTCACAAAAACATTATGTAAAAATAATACTCCAGAAAGGAGACCTTGTTATTGATGGTCTTGTCATATTGCGAAACGTTTAACAAAGAGCCCGGGCTTCATTTAAAATGCAAATGAGCTGCGCAGTGATTTCAAAAGAGCTCAAACTTGAGAACATAAATTAAAGATCAGAACACAATGAACGGCTGTTATACATGAAACTACAAGAGGACAGAAAACTACAGTGACCAATGAATAACAACTTTTAAAAGCCTCTTTTTCATTCACATTAAAACAAGTAAATATACATATATATGAACAATTCACAAATTCACGCCAAGTGTTATTCTTTGTTAAATGCGAATGCGGAGAGTTTCGCAGAACTATTTGAAGGCTTTTTCTTTTTGCCCCCGCTCTCATCACTCTCCATTTCTTCATCTTCCTCTCCTCCATGCTCACGCTTTCTTTTCTTCGGGTCAGATTCACTCTTGGCTTTCTCAGACCACTCCTGAAAGAGAAAGTGGATTTTTTTTGCATCCGAGAACTTCACTTGTGCTTTTCCTCAAACAGGCTGAGCTTTCAAGACCATATAGGATTGTGATTAAAATTGAGCGTGCCAGCGGAAACACCTTTGGGAGCGAACATTTACGGACATGATGAGTCACCTGACCCTTTTCACATATGAGCACCGGGGCCCTTTCTGCACGTCCTCACGACACGCCATTCATCGATGTAACGCGCTCTTTCACGGCCTCATGCCACCCCCCATGTCATTAACATAAGATCAATGAGCGCAGCACACAACCCCGGCAAGGGTTTCCAGAGCAACAGGCGTCCTAACCATTCCCTCTCCAGGCTGCTGGAGTGCGTGAAGAGTCATTCAACACTGCACTGAGTGGCCCTCTGGGTGCGGGGTCACGAACAGATCCTCTGTGCAGGTGGAGATCATGATTGTTTGTCTGTGAAGCCCACGCTCATGTGATGGGACATTAGAAAGTAAAAGGATATTTGCTATGAACGGCAGGTTTAATCTGGATTTAAGATGCTGTGTCTAATATAGGGAAGTAAACTAGAAAAACAGGCGGTTGGATGCATCCAAGACCGGAATCTTGTACACACCCAAAATCAAAACAAGGAAATTCTCAGGTAAACTTCCTTGAGCAAACAAAAGGTCTTAGTATTTACGATCAGAAATGTCATGCATGCAGGTTACACACGTGTTTTAATGAATAGGAAGTGACTTACGAGTCGCTCCTCGGCGGTAAGCGTGCGGAAACGCCCCATGCCTTCCTTGATAACATCCATTTCCTCAAAGTCAGGATTGTCACCAAGAATACTCTTCCTGTTCTCATCAAGCCACAGCTGAAATCCCGTCTTTGGCCTTAAGGAAGTCGATTCAATTCTAGTTAAATAATGCTTAAATGTCTTATCAGTTCCTTAAACCAAATCATTTATTATTACATTAGAGATGCACTAAATTAGAAGTGAAGGACCGTCGTATTGGCCCGTGGCTGATAACCACGTCCGTTTTGCTCATTGATGTGATTAGATGTGTTTTGCACATCTTCATTTTTATACTGCAAAAAATGATTAACTTATTTTTACTGGAAAACAAGAAAAAATAACAGTCTAAAAATTCTTGAATCATGATGCATTTTCTTGGGGAGCACACTGATCTGTGTAAATAAGTCTCGTTTCAGTAAAACAAGTATGAAATTTTTGTGTATTTGTGGTTAAAACAAGCAAAAAAACCGTAACCGAATTTTTTTCTTGTTTTTCATTAATTTTTTACTGGAAAACAAGAAAAAAAAAAAAGACTAAATTCTGTTAATATCTCTTACTTTCTGTTTTCTGTATTCTCTGCAGATACTGGAGGTGTCGCCGCAGGAGCCTGTTTCACAGACTCTGTTCCTGATTGGATCTGCTGTTTTTTACTGCTGACTTTAGTCGCGCTCATCTGCAGCAGAGTGGCCTGGGTCTGCAAAAAAACACCAATAAAAGTGAGGTTTGATTAAGACATGATAATATATACATCTTTGACATTTCAGGATTGTTATTACAAAATTCCAAGTGCCAAACGATCCGAGATGTCAGACAGATTGTGAGGGAGTTTTATGGGGTCAGACAAGGTTTGTGACCCTGCGTGGCTGGAGAACATGTGTGTTTGGCCAGCACACCGTACCTTGGACTTGGCTTTGGGTGCCAGGGGCTTCAGGACTGGAGCTTTGCTCTGTTTGGATGTTCCGCTGAGAGCTGCAGGTTTTCTGCTGGACATCGTCATACTGTCCAGTACATTAGTCGTTCTGGACTGACCGGCCGGTGAACCTGATGACTTTCCTGCACTAGATACCTGTACAATACAATACACGCTCCTATAAGCGATCATCGTCTAAAACACATGATGTTAAAAATGCTAATAATTCGAATAAAAAAAACATTCACCTTAAAAGGATTCGCACGTACTTCTCGGTTTACTGTAACAAACAAAAATGTTTGTTAGCAGAACGCCCACAATATTGTGCCACTCAACAATAAAACGAAGCGATAATTCATTTGAACCATTTGAATAAGTTCACTTAAATATAATCTCACAACCAAAATATACTAAGCAAAGAACAGATTTTGCATTTATATCATCCAGTATGTTTTAAATGTTTTATTTAATACTACTAGTAACATTTTAAAATCGCTAATGCCGATCCATTATACCTGGTTTAGGGGAGGGCCTTTCAGGGGATTTTGCTCCTTTTTTAAATGGATTCAAACCTGCAATGTCAAATAAAATGAAATGAAGTCATAAATCTGTAATTCTTTGTTCCAGTTCTGTACACTACAGTATGAATGGCTGACTCAGGGGACAAACTAGTATACTTGCATGGTTTCTTGGTCTCTGATGACTCTTCTTCATCCCTTTCCTCTTCCTGTGTGTATTCTTCCTCCACATCCTCATCATCGCATCCGTTCATCTGACTCGATCCCCTAGATTCTCTTCTGACATGGTTAAACCTGGAGACACAAGAACATTTAAGCATCACTGTCCTTAAAAGTGAATGGAGGCCAGTGTTGTTCGGTTACCAGCTTTTTCTAAATATCTTCTTTTTAAAGTCACACAGGTTGAAATGACAAGAGAGTGAGTAAATGACAAAATTTTCATTTTGGGGTAAACTATCCCTTTAACATGCAGCTCATGTACCATTCCCATTTAACAATAACAACAAAATCATAACAGAAGATACATAGATTAAAGTAGCTCCGTATTACCGTGAATTTTGTGCTACACTCTGATAGGCCGGCTCCTCTTCTTCCTGCTCCTCCTCCTCATACAGCTGATTGGCCTTTTCCAGAGCGAGTTCATTGAGCTTCTGTGCCAGAGCCATGCGTCTGGAGCGAGATGCGTAACGGATGGCGAGCGTCACCACATTGTGAGTCATCAGCTCCGCCAGCTCCACACAACGAAACTCTCGCTCCAGTTTACACGACAGCTGGGGGGCAAACAAACACACACACACACACACACACAAACAGCACACAGAAACGATGAGACGGCCGGAAGGGATGTGAGAGCCTTTATCTCATCAAATGTGTGCACATGAAGCACATGTAAAATTGTGTTATAGAATTCAGAGGTTAAAAGCCAGCGAAATGCAATCCAGACATATGCAAATGAATTAAGCCATGGCACAACTTCCTGTTCTGGCCATGAGAATGACTTACAGCGAACATTTTCATCAACAGCTCCTGCTGCTCTTTCTGGGCCCGAGACTGGCCCTCACTGTCGATTTCATAACCGTTGGATGACAGGAAGTCAAAGTGGTTATGGAAGAGCACCGAACGCCAGTACTGCTCCTATAAAACACACACAACAAAGCATTAACCTTTTCTGCGTTTCAGGATATTTACGGTCATCCACCAAATGACAAATTAAAGCAATAAGCCCCGAATAAGTGGGTTACAGTGCATTTAACAACAGCTATGGGCGTTGTGGCATAATGCGAAGCGGAGAAACTGTTACAAAATGCAATGTAACGCACTGCTTCACGGGGGCTTATTTCTTCTAGAAAACGGTTACTCAATATGCTTGGCAAGGTTTCATAAAATAAAGTAAATAAAATAATAAAAGATATATAGGCTATGTGGTGCGGTCAGAACTCCCCTCAGCCAATCAGAATCAAAGACAAGAATTGACCGTTTTACAAACAACCTCAAGATATGCCAACATAGAAAGCTTCCTAAAAAACAACAACCTTAGCAAGCCCAGGAAATGTTTTTTTTTTCTTTTAATTTTGTGACATCTGGATTGGTATGGTGAGATCTGTACCAATCTAATATATCTGTGTCTGTATCTGACCCGACATCCAAAGTGCACATCCCCACATGATAAACAATTTGACTTTGTCTTTGACATGCAATACCTCCATCTGGCCTTTCTCTGTGGTGGTCTGGCAATAAGGTAGTTTGAAGGGCAGGACAGCCACAGCAGGGCGAGGTAGGGTGGGTGGATAGCGGGAACCTTTGCATGGGATACACCTGAGATAGATAATATTATTCTGAATTATAATTTCAAAGTTGTCAAGCAGACTCGACGGTGGATTTTGTAAAAATGAAAATAATCATCGAGCTGCACCCCACCTGAGCTGCTGAGGGTTCTCGTGAACTCCGACGACCCAGTAATTGTCGGATTTGCTTTTGCAGCTCTCTCTGGTGTTACACACCGGAGTCCAGTTGTTTCCCAGGGTTCTGTTCAGTATACGTACGACGCCCTCAGAATCAATACAACACGGGGTTCCTGGGAAAACATTGGAGAAATGACCGAGAACCTTTTTTTCCATGTTTTGTAAGAGGTTTCATTTGCTGGTGTTTCTTACTTTTATCCAAAGCAACTCGGCGTATTCAAGATACATTTTTACCATTGACGCAGAAGCATAAAATCCACAGAAAATAATTCACCTTCAGCAGTAAAGCCAGTCCACGCCAGGTAAGACTTCCGTGAGAGAGGCAACGCGTCTCCCTGGATCACCTGCTTTCTCTTCCGGCCAAGCTGGATCAGCTGTATCCCAAGAGACTGATCTCCATCAAATCCAGTACCTAACAGCATACATGACAACTGATCTTAAGCACTTCCTTTACACAATAGCCCCTTTCACAACAAGAAGTAACAGGAACAACGTCAGAATCAGAAATAATGGCATTGAAAAGAAACAAGGAGGCATTTATATTGACCTCTATGATAGACTATAAGGAGCTGCTCGCCGTGACCCGCCATGCAGACCACAGCTCCAGGCAGGCTGAACATCTCCCGCTGTACACCACCAATGGAGAAGAGCCTGACCATTAGGGTGCTGGTGGCCACGGCAGCCCATCCCTGACCCAGACACAACGCACGCACATCTTCGCCTTTAGGAAGATCCACCATCCACTCCTTATGTGTGTCCCAGCAGGAATAATGCAAACACTGGATCTTGCTGTTAAAAGATAATTGTGTGCCAATGAGAGCCTATATTCCACTTGGCCATAATGAAATTACACTAAAAATTGAAATATGCAATAACTTGATAAATAATGCCTTGAGAAAAATATGTACACTTAAAATTTCAAAGTCAATATGACCTCTATTAAAATATATCTAAACATAAAACTATATAACCAACATGTTTTACTTTTTATAATAATTTACATATATTAAGCAACACTATTCTTTGGACAATCGTTTTTGGTTTAGGTAGAAACTGAAAATCAGAACGCCATATTCTAGCTTTAAAATGGCAAATATCTCCTTTTTCATTATAAGGCAAAGGGCAAACTTGCCTTGCATACAGAGATAACCAAACAATAAAGGCCAAAGGGGGAACAAAACCACAGAACAAAGTTCATACGCATGAACTTCTGCTGAGAATGAGAGGGCTGTGATAGCAACTGGATTCAAAACAAACCCAAAAATCAACGAATCTGACAAATCTCAAAAAATCCATCACTAAATATTAATAATGCACGACCTTTGGTAAAAATGCTTTACCTGGCGAGCTCATCAGTTCCCTCACATGCCAGCAGCACAGCCTCCTGGGATAGGTCAACCATAGTGTGGCCCAGTGTGTTGGTGAGGTGCATGGCGTGATGGATGGCTGTGTCATGAAACTCCACATCAATGGCGTTGTCCTGGTCATCGTTATAGCCACGGACGATACCAATAGAGTTCCACATCTGAAAAGAAACGCAGTGATCTTTTAAAAAAAATCTATCGGAAAGTTATTATATTGTGATATAAACAAATACTATATACATACTACTGTATATGCATCATATATTTTTTATTATTACACTCGGAAAATCGCCATTATTACCAAATTGCAAAATATAATGTATTTTTAATATATACTGTGTGTTCCTTGAAAAGTTAATAACAGTTTTCCGCCTCACCATAAAGCGATGCATGAGGTGCACAGGGGTGGATCCTGGTTGGAAAGCCCTTTGGGGTGGGGTGGGCATGGGACCCTCATAGACTGGACGGGACACAGCGGGCACCACAGGAGGAAGAATGGCGCTGTTTCCATCCTCATCCGGAAGTTTATCCAGTTTTACCGATGCTGCATCTACGAGGATACACTTTTAATTGGCTTATTTCTGGTAAATTCAAAATATTTATGAGTTCATCTTAAATTGTATTATGCGCATCACTGAGAAACCTTTATGTTAACCACAAGATTGAGTAAAGTTCTTTCATTTTTATTGTTTATAAAAGTATATATTTGTCACTACTCGATTTGTAAAGGTGACGTCGCACACATCATACCTAGAGAATTGTCATCATCCAGAAACGATGCTCTGTTTCGTGCTCGGCCTGTGGCGGGCATGAGGTCGTCATCATCATCATCCTCAACTAAGGCTTTCTTCATCGGAGAGCGCGAGTCGCTCATGCCCTCGTCCATCATCCGGTCATCGTCATCATCAAACAGGTCATCGTAATCTTTTTTTTCCTTGGCTGCAGTAGCCTAAACACCACAAGCATTTTCCAAATCACAAACTACACATGTAGACACAATAGAGTCACGCTCATGTTTAAACAAAGTTAATATTATTTAAATCAAAAATTCCAGGAGCAGACACAGCCTGAGAAGGTCATCTAAAGGTCATGAGTCATCTCTCATGACATTCGGTAAGTGATGTCACTTCTGATGCTGTATAAGCAGGAAAGAAAAGGTGATACTGGAGACGATCACTGACCTTGGTGCTCGATGAGGAGGTGGGGGCAGAGGCGGAAGACACTCCATCCAGGAGGCCGAGGCAGCCCTCAGTGTCAGTGTAAGCGATCCGACCCCCTGAGGGATGCCAGGCCATCCCGCACACCGTGAACCCTTTCTCGTGTTTCTGTCTGTTAGACAAGATTATCAACATTACTATCTGCATTTCTGAAGCCTTTAGGTACACACATGGTGCATGTAAAATGCATAATAATAACTGATAGAAGCATCTCATACCTCTCGACACACAGTTTGGCCTCAACATCCCAGATCAACAGGTTTCCTCCGACAGTTCCTGCAGCCAGAAACTTCCCACACGGCGACCAAACCACAACATTAGCAACCTGAAGAAAACAAGGTTAGGTGAAAGAACGGTTCATTATGTCGTAGTGTCTGTTGTAATAAAACATAAGAAAGGCCAAGACAAAATCATGATTGCAGTAATGTTTTCCCAACCTGCTAATGATATTTGTCTAATTATATTGGTCTTATAAACCAAAATTGATGTTCCAGTTTAAATGTCTGGATGTGGATTATTGCTCCACTGACCTGTGTGCTGAGGTCATCTGAGAGCGTGCTAACATGTGTCCACGTGTTTCTGTCATACAGCTGCACGGTGGCGTCCACTGGTATAGCCAGAAGCTACAAAGACACGAAAAACATCAACGAAGATCAAATTTGCATTTAAAGGAAAATTCACCTTTAAATTGATAATTCTGTCATTGTCATTACTAACCCGTATGACTTTTTTCTTCTTGAGAACACAAAAGAAGATATTTTGAAAAATATTGGTAACAGAAATCGTTGGCCCCTATTGACTTGCGTTGGTTTTGTGTCCATACAATAGAAGTCAATGGGGAGCAACGTTTTTTGCTTACCGACATTTTTCTAAATATCTTCTTTTGTGTTTTGCAGAAGAAAGAAAATCACACAAGTTTAAACTGACAACAGTGTGAGAAAATTATGATATGAAATTATGATATGATAGAATTTTCATTTTGAAGGTGAACCATTCCTATAAATTCAGTAAATTTTCAGTAGTAAGGAATAAACAGACAAGACATGCAAAAGACTTCAATCTCAAAAGTGGTTTGCGAACCGGAGGTTGTGATGGTCTTCCATATTTCGACACATCCCCAAGTGATATAGTACTTCTCATGAGAAAAATTGTGGGCGTGGCTTTTGCCTTTCATTGCGATTTGATGGATGTGTAAAAACACCGTTGCATTTTAAAATGGAACTGGCAGCAGACTGACCGTTGAAGGGGAGGAGTTAACAGATGCTCCGCCCAAGCCGTCTTACGTACCTCATTAAAAGGTGATTGTCATTATTGTGCATTTACATATTTTAGCTAAAGATTATGAGGGCACACAAATTTTAAAAAGAGAATTGATAACATTGATAAACTATTTACAATGAAGCGCAATATTTCATGCAAAAAATAGCCATAGTAATTTTTTATTTTACTGGAACTTTAAAAGTGTAAAAATGTTCAATACCCTTCCAGAACGAGGCTGCCAGGCAAGTCTGCAGAGAGATTTCGCAGTGCTCACGTCACTTGACTTCTGAAGCACTTTCCATAGGGCAACCTGAGTCTAGAACACAGAATAAGGATTCACAACCTTCACGTTAGACGCTGACGTGTAGAGGTTTATTGCTGTACTAAGATTTATCTTCAATCAATATGAAAGCCTCATACCTGTGACTCGACAGACCACACAGCGACTGAGCCATCACAGCTGGAAGAAGCCTGTCGAGAAGTGACATCACATGTTATAAATGTCCAGCTCCAACCCTAATGTGATGCTTAGACCTCTACAGGGATGGATGAGACGTTTCTGGGTCAGAGGAACTTGTACGACCCAATCATCTTCACCCCATAACCAATGGCCTTGGGAAACTACGATACTTACGAGGAACTCATCAGAAGGGTCAAAGGCCACGCTGAGGACAGGCGCTTCATGACCACGGAGAGTCGTCTGCCGGCTGCTGTCCATCACCTCCACTATCTTCACCAGGAAGTCGCTAGAAAACAGAATCCCCAAATTAGCGCGCTATTTTCAGGTCTCCTATTGGAGCTGCAGATCTTTCCGATCTGAAGCAGGGAAACAAATGAAAACTCATTTCCGACGTCTACAGGAAGAGAAATCAAATAACCTGTTTGGAGGCCCAGGTGCCAACGCCGCCAGTGCATCAATATTCAAGCAGAGGCAGCGGGATAAAACCGCTCAATCAATGCAGTGACATGCTCCCTGCCTTCATTCATGCCATACGTGCGTTTCAAACAATCCATATATCCAGCAAATAGCCATTTAGGACAAACAGAACTAATCATAAAACTATCAAAACGGTTTCCTCTCGGTATTGATGCCGTTCAGAAGCAGAGAGATGGGAAGATTACAATCATACCTGACATCCAAGCACCAAAATAATCTACATACACAAACCTGTAACTGGCATATAACTAATAAACGGCAGCGGAAAAAAATAAGAGACTATTCCAAAATTGAAAATGAACTTGTACACAGCATCTCCCCATAAAATTACAATAAATTATATTAGCTAAAGCCATTTTTACCTGTTTCTCCAGTTTTCATTTTCAAGAAATAAATGCAAAAAGAAACGTAATTGTATTTAAAATATGGGAGAAATATTGTAAGTCGTTCACCGAAATGAACCAAAAAGGATAATTTTACTTTAACAGACAGCTATAAAAAGTAAATTCAGAAAACTGAACGTTATATTGAATTGTATGTACTGTTGCAAAATATTATTAACTGGCAACACTTAAATATCAGTATAATTTCTGTGAGTTTTTGGTTTTTAGTGCATTGTTGGCATAATAAAATAAAGCGTATATCCTGTGATATGATATAGTCTTTTGTGTCATATAATCTTGTCCAATATGAAGGTTCTCTATCATTTACCTTATCCTCATATTTGAATGGTTTGATTAAAGCTGCAGGATCTATAATAAAAGGCAAATATTCTCCAAATATTCCCTCCAGGCATCACTTTTGGCCATTAACGTATGGCATATATACTGTGTTTATTTTAACAGAAAAATAGGATTGCATGGCAGCTTAAAAACAAACCTCGAGCCTACAGCCACTTTTGAACCGCTGGTGCTGAATGTGACGTGGTTTGCGTTGGTGGTAAATCGAGTGAGAATTCCATCTGGATCTCCTTCTGGAAAAGTGTGAATCTGAACTGTGTTGTTGGAAACCGCCGTAATTAATTTTCCATTCTGTGTGGGAGAAAACAATGAAATTAATTACCTTTAAAAATAAAATCAGTATGTCTACAAAGTGTCAAAATACCTTCAAGGCAACAGAAAAGGCCTTCTCTCCAACATTTATAGATTTAGGATCATCATCATCAAGGCTTTCCCATATGCGGACATCTCCATCACTACCACAGGTGACAAGAGACCTGAAAAGATTAAATGATGGATTTAACATCTTAACGTTCCTTAAACTTCGCCTCCTAAATTCTGATCAAAACAGGTTTTTTTAGGATAATACTCACTTTCCCTCATCATCAAAGCAGACGTCAGTGAGTCCCTCCGAGTGACCATAACGCATAGGCTTTCTCTCACAGGGCATGATGTTCTCTGGTCAGTAACTGCTGAAAGAATGTGGATCAGGCTTTGTTAATAATGTGCGTTATTTAAATGTGCTGTAATACTTAAACTAGTACCACGTTAAGATGAAACAGTACTTTTTAGATTTAGTTTATTATTTCTGTTTTTTAATTTCTTAAAAACATTTTTACTTTGAGAACTATTACAGTATCATCATTTTGTGTCAGGTAACGTTAATAGGCTTGAAATACAACAGCTTTGTTGTTCCAGCATTATCTGATAATGTACATCAATAACAGATTATTTAAGTAAACAAATATCTTCACTGCCCTTTGCCATAAGTGTCAACGCACCTACAGTCGATTTTGTTTTAAATTAATCTAAACTGTATTTTATCAGATGTCTATTATTTAAAAGAGAAATTTAGTCATCTGCCAAGACAGCGGAAAATATGTCAATCAAAAACATGAACAGTCTTTTGTCAAATTAAATTTTAAAGCGTTTCATCAATTTTTGGAGTACAAAGACGCTGTTAATGCACTTTAGCTGCACGTCAACAGTATGTAACAACAATCACAGCACAAAACACGTAATCTACCACTGACTACACACCAGTTATGATCGAACAACAACACAACGATACATTTTTTGGAAATGTTTCGTTAATACAGAACTTACTGCTTACGTTTGGCGGCAAATTTCTGTATTTCTCCACGCACTTGCTTGCATCTCCCGCGCTCAAAACGATGACGTAAAAAGTAGGACGAACATTTATGTCTTCTCAAACGCCATTGGCCGAATCGTGCCTGTTGATCCCGCCCCACAAGTGACATAAGCGACATTTCCGGGTGTCCGTCTCCATGAGGCGCTGCGCGGACTGGTTGGTATTTATAAGATCATAGCACCGCGAGAGCGACTACAAAAGCCGAGATTTTAACTTGCTCTCGCGGTACTTCGATGGCATTGTCGGATCGGTATGCGCAGCGCCGCATAGAAAAACGCTACACTTTGACTGAATAATGATTATACTACAACAAAATATAATTATTTGTGGTTATTAGATGTTAAGAGTACTGGTATACTTTAAATATTGGCGGGGACAATAACTAAATGTTACAGGGATTCACTACAATAAATAAACGCCCAAAAGCATCAATAATTGAATACAGCCTGGGGTTTGTTTAATAAAGTCCTTTTCAAGAGAACAGACAAATTGTACATCTATTATTTCTTAAATAATTTGGTGTGTTTTGCAGGAAGGAGCGTTTAGCTTGCAATGTTAACACCAAATGTCATAAGATGAATAACCCCATTGAGACATCTCATATATCTGCATCATTGGTATTGTCTTTATTATAAATATAAAGTAAAACAAATCTAAATTTATTTTTAATCCACCTAGACTCTAGAGCATTGCACAAAGACATGAGCTATTTCTCGAGGTAAAGATGCTTCATAATGAAGTTTCGATCATCGCAGGCACATAAATATTTAACATCAATGGGTTTAGCAGATCAATAGTTATGGCTTCTGTCTCACTCAATTGAGAATAGGTTATTCAAGGTGAACACACAAATGATGAAGATAACCAATCTGTCAAAAAATATGCTGGGTATTATCACGATGTTCCTCATTTTATGATCACTGACATTTACTGGAACACAGATTATCTTTAAATTACGTTACACAAAAACAAAGGCCTAATGGGGATATCATAATGTTACTTTTCGACACAGTGTAAATTGCTGTGATGAGAAGAAGAAACTGTGCAATTTGGTTTGAAGCACATAAAACATCTTAATTTACTTTATTGCTTTATTGAAAATAGATAGCTAAGGCAATTGTTGAAAGATCATGAGAGATATGTCAAATAATACTGACAGTTTAACAAATATATTGTGGTTTTGCAACACAAAACAAGGAGGCACTGGTTATTTCTGAAGTTTAACAAGTAATCTGGTTGTGGCTAGACGGGATTCAGTTACGGCCGGAAGGGATGAAATATATCCCCATAAAATTACAATAAATTATATTTGCTAAGCCAACACCTACCCCAACCCTAGAGATAACCTTACAATAAAAAAAAAGAAATTAACTGACAAGAATTATGCAGTATTGAAGTGCGTATGCGCAGTGGAGGTAGCTGTATCCCTTTTAGCCTGAACAGTAAACTCTTTCAGAGTGTAAAACCTCACGTCTGCCATCTAGTGGAAATTGGTAAATACTACAATAAAAATACAACCATCAGATGAAACTTTTATTAATTTCCTGTATTTCATGAATCTGGGGTATGAAGCTCTTTATTGCACACGAAGAGTTTAAACCAAGTATATTAAGAAATGATGGTCGGGGGTATTCAGATTTAAAAAATTCAAATTAAACTGGGAAATGGGTTTAAAAGAGCTTTGCATGTTTTTGGTTTGTTTTGCACACGGAGATAGATTAGATACACAAAGGGCATTTGCCCTGCATGATAACTTCCTCCACCATAAATTTGCATTTATTAACCTTAAGGACCATTCAAGGACCACTCAAATAGCAGCATGTCATTTTGTCCCTTTTCTGTGCTGTTTGTTTTCTTCAAATAGCGCAGGCTCCATTGCATCTATAGTGATACTGCCTTAGGAAGTGCCTCAAACCTTGGGGTAAAGGCAGGACATCAATGCCCGGATATGTTGTACGGCTACAGATAACCGCCCTGCACATGTGCTGTAGAGAAAAGGGGAAATTCCTAGGTAAAGGGCGAGAGAGAAGAGGCTCAAAAAACAGGCAGGTGGAGGGGTCGCTGTAATGCCTCAGCAGGCCCGTGACACTGGAGTCTCTGTACATGCACGGGTCGCGCCCATCAAAGCTAAAACGCTTCCCATTTTGCTCTATCCGAGCGTGGAGGGAGCGACTGTAGCGTCTGAAGCTAACCGAGAAGAGGTATTCGTCCTGGGCAGAGTCTCGGAGAAGAAAAGTGCCCTCAGGTTGCCCCTCCAGAAGTTGCTCGGCTTCGAAACGGTCCAGGACGCCCCAGTAACAAGAGCTGTTGTTGATCTGAAGAAGATCAGGTACCAAAATGTAGTCAGTGTGAGAACAACACTGGCTATCCCCGTTAAAAAAAGATGGATCCCAGTCGTCCAAGCTGGAAGCTCCATTGGAACTGATCTCCTCCCAGGAAATGAGCGTCGGAGGCGAGGAAGTCAACACGGGCCCTTTGGGTTCCGCTGCGATGTTTAAAGGCGAAGGTTTGGTGCCGTGCTTCTTGATGAGATGCCAACACTGAGCTAGTTCAGACTTTGGAGAGAAGGGACACTTATCCTCCATGAGCTCAGAAACGTGAATCTTCCGTTTGGACCATAAAAGGACGGAGAACGGACGTGAAGAACTAGACTGGTGATGATGATGGTGGTGATGACTGCGAAGAGGAAGACACTGGCCAACGGCGTCCTGAAACTTTTGTCTCAGGGATCGACGGGACAGGCCTTTTCTGCAAGGAGAGTCGGAATCAGGTTCTCCCGGGATCGTGCAGCTGCACTTTCTTTCCCTGCGTCTCCGGGGACACGAGGCGGAGCGCATGCTCTGGTCATCCATTCCCTCCCCCTCATCCCCTCTGGGAACTGTCTCGTGGTGGGACCCCCGGGAGCGTTTTTTAATGCTGCGGATGTAACTATCGGCACTCCAGCTCCGAAGGTTCTTGGGTCGTGCGTCTGGGTTTTTGGGCTTCTTGTCTGACATGGCTGCAGGCCGTTTTCAGACAACTGCTGCATGGAATTTGGAAATAAAATAAGGTTAGGAATATATACAATGTCTGGCATGTCTGGTTAGATATTAATTGTATTAAACACAGTATATGCACAGCTCAAAAAATGTAATCTTATCTAATGAAATACAACAAAATGAACCAATGCACAGAATATTTGAAGTTGGATTTAGGGTCAAAATTTGCAAAGTGGAGTTTTATGATTTTGATTCTAAACAGCAAGATTCATAATAAGTAACATTAAAAGCCCCCCAAAAATGTAAAAAAGGGTACAAATTAACCTGAAAACTAAAAAATCGCTTTAATCTTATAATATATCCAAGTGATTAATGCAAGAAACATGACCAAAAAACTACAATAAGAGAAGCACACATGATTTCACAAGAAGCGTGCAAGAAAGAATTTTGAGAAGTATAAATAAATATTCCTGTACACATCATCATTTGCTTACATTAGTAAAGGTTAATAAGTTGAAATGATCATCTGTCATGACTTATAAATTAATGTATTCAGCAAATGAGGAAATAACTTGTCAGAACTGTGCCAAAACTAAATATATGTCAAAAAAAATTTTGCGGCAATGTTTAAAAAATGTAATATATAAATTGGCAATAACACTCTCTAACATTTACCTTTAATCTGATCAATGTTTTTTAAATTAAAGATAATTATACATTTCCTACCGTTATAGAATATCAGATGTGAAATCTTAGGTCCTCACAGAGCTGTGGTGAATTTGTCCATGTCTGAAGTTCATTCAGTGAGAGCTCAGCGTGAACTGAAGGGGGGATGCACATCTCTCCTATTTAAAACCTCTCCAGTATCAATTCCTCTGAGAAATACTTGCCCTTCAATGGACGGAAGTGTGTACGTTTGTCAATGGGCAGTTAACCTATCATATCCGACAATGAATCTGCTGTCCTCAAAAAATGTCATTGACTATAGTAAAGGTACATAGTATATGTATAGTATGGTATAATAGTGTAATTTATATCAGCTTTAGACTAAATCATATACTGTATGACATGCCTTTTTTATTCTTATACCCTAAATGTGCAAACATCTTTTAAGGTTTATCTTCTGAATTTCGACTCATCATCAAATCAGTGAGCTCTGAATCGAATTAGTCAATAATCACAGACATCTATTTACAAGGGCAACCTTGTTAGGAAGGAAACGGGTAATGTCCTAGCAGACATTGAAAGCTTCGCTTTATTGATCTATTGATTAGAGTCCTTCTTTAACTTAAGAACGTCCGGCGCAGAAGATCTGCACAAAAGCAATTTTTAACACCCATTTCAAATGTGTTCGGCGGTCCGTTCCCAGCTTCCACCCGGAAAGTATCAAATATCAAAAGTAGTAACAGAGGGACGTGCATCCGGTCTGCTAGCATAAATGGATTGCAAATAAATTCAATAACTCATTACGGCCGTGTGGTCATTGGGTGATGTCATTCTCATGTTTTAAGATATTCTACTCTCATTTTTTAATGTCACTAGTATTCTACTTTATAGCAATGAATTATTTATTAGAGCAAGAATGTTATCATATTCAGGCTCGGGGTGGAGGGAATGTCATAATTTGGAAACAGAGCTGAACTGTTGGGGGGGAATAAAATGGGACCAAATGTAATCATTTGCATACAAATTTAAAAAACAAGAAACAAAGCCACAAAAGGGAGGAAAATGTAACAACTTGTGACCAGGTTGAAAAGAACAGTTCACTCATAAATGAAAATTCTGTCATCATTTACTCTTCCTAACATTGTTCCAAATCTGTACACATTTCATTGTTCTGATAAACACAGAGAAAGATATTTGGAAGAATGCGTTCTTAACCATAGTTCTTGGCCACCATTCCCTACCATAGTAGGAAAATTGCTTTATAAATGTCTTTGTTCTGTTGAACACAAAAGAAGATATTTTGAAGAATGTAGGAAAGGCCAAACAATGAGGGCCAAGAAATGTTTGGTTTCAAGCATTCTTCCAAATATCTTTCTCAGTGTTCATCACAACATGAAATCTGTACAGATGTGAAACAACTCGATTGTGAGTAAATGATGACAGAATTTGTATTTTTGGGCGAACAATCCCTTAAAGTGTAGAAATTGCTATATGGTATTAAATTTAGATCACGTTAGTATTATGTCTTTTTCCGTTTTGCTCTCTCTCTCCAAATGTGTATGTGGCTCAGACAGGATAGGATCCAGGAGAGTGAGTGATAAAAATGGATTTGTTAAAAGCGGTTGATCAAATCAATGTGTAAAGGCACACAGGATTTAGTAGCCTACTCTAGATCACATGGTGGGTTGTTTGAACATCTCCTAGGCATCTTTCAGATCCTCTCAGTCTGTTAACAATCCTTGAATGCTTGTAATATTCATGTTGTAATAATCAGAACAGCACCATCCTTTGCCCTCCAACCTCTCCTTTCTCTTCAGCGATTTACCAGAATGCTGCCGCTTCAAATACTAAATTTGGATTCGTCCGGACCACACACGGTACACGTTTAGCTGGAAGAAGTAACAAGATCATACAACTGGGAGAACAAGCTCCTGTGTCCATCCATGTGTGCAGAACTGTAGCATATCTGCAAGAAATCATCTCTATGCGGACAGAGGACGGTAACTCAGTACACCCATTTACATGGCACAGTTTATCAAAGAAAGGGAACCGTGCCAAAGACATCTCATACGTGCCAGCTATTACTGCTCTATCGATCTGCTACCCTGCAGAACAACCAAGGATATGATGAATATTTCATACCGCCGTGTTGTCAAACTGAAAGACACAGGGCCATATGAGCCTCACCCTTATTTTATGAGCACATGAACACCTCCCTGATGACTTGTTTATGATAATATAGAAGTTTAAGGCTCTTAGTAAACAGACTCAGGTAGGCCCTACAGTTATAATGGTTCCATAGTCTGCGCCGGTTCTCATTGCATCTGGGAGATAATATCGCATGACCATCATTCGAGTATAGATGCACTGATGTTGCTTGAGAATGGTGGCTCTTTGAGTGATGGAAAGTCTGTAATTAAATCAACAGGAAGTCTCTGGCTCCACGGCTCTGGCGTTCATGCTCTCTCCATTGATCTGTATCTGTTTCTGGACAGCTGCTCTAACTGCTGTTGCAGCCGGAGTGATCTGTGCAATGTTGTTTGGATTACACCTTATTTTCTATGAGTTATGAAAAAATACTTAAGCCTACTATATAAATTATTTTAAGTTTTTCTAAATTTACTATGTATAGGTAAAATTGTCTTTTTGTTTCATTTTACGAAATGCTAATAATGTTTCTCCCAAATTTCAAATAAAAATATTGGGTCTCACTCACTAACCATGCACAAATTTGTACGTGAAAACTCAGAATGGTTTCATTCGAATCATGATTCACAAAACTTTTGTACTAAAACTGATTCTAAATATAAGCGAAAAGATAGGAACGGTTGAAAGCACATGTACGCAAAAATCACCAGTCTCTTTCTTTTCTTCTCTCTCTCTCTCCTTCTCTAAGACAGAATGACAAAATGCATGTTTCATATTTGGATAGTTATATATTTTAAATAATATATATAAAGTATATAATTGCGCGTAGATGTATATTTAATAAATACGTAAATTCTACCAAATTCTTAGTGAATGGGACCCGTTGTTTCTATTTTTTGCATTTACTTGAAGAAAAAAAAACTGGAATATGCTCTGTATTTTTTCAGGCCTCAAATACTGCAAAGATAACAAGTTCAAAGTCACTTTTAAGCAATGCCAAAGTGATATTGTACAGGTATTTTGATAGATTTTGTACTGATTTAACTACCAAATGATGCAGCAAATCTTAACCGAAAACCCTTGGGTTGGTTTTAAAATATTAAAAATATTATGTATTTTCAAGAGATTTTGTTTTCTCCTACACATTTCAATTTCATTAAGCACAATTTAAAATAAACCAATAATTCCATAAGTTTAAAATAGGTCAATTGATCCAAAATGTCTAAATACATAATTTGTATTGCAGCACTATTCATTCTTTCATATACATATAGTGCATTGTTTTCATTACTATCTCAAAGTCAGTTGTTTATAGTTTTATATGCATACTTATTCAATGTACATCGGATTAATACATTTGAATAGGACAACAATATTACACTGCTCAATTCTAGTAAAGCTATTTCTTTCAATTAAAAAATATGATATAAGGCCGATATTTGCTGTCTCATTCTCTGTCTATGCACAGCCATTAAAAACGAACAGACAGTATTTCCATGATTTGGATCATCCTCTCAATGTAATGATCCAGGGCGTATTGTGAACTAGTATATCAGCTTTCTGCAGGCATTTTTCATGCTCTCAGCCTTCCTATTTCCCGCAAGGTTCATTCAATACCTGCTGTCTCCCTGCTTCGCTTTTCATGCATAGTTATTGAGCTTATTAAGGATGCCTCTTTAAGCAGTAATAGGAGATGCATTATGTTGTCACAAGTGCTTTGTCTCTGTTATTTCATTAAATGTGTGCACCACACATTTGCATTGACAATCCACACCATTTAGGATTCATCAATAATTCTGATTTATGTAATAATAAGTAATGATATACACCTAAATGTTATTTCCTTAATTATATTTTTGGTCTGAATTGCTGGAACTGGTACCTGTATTAAAATGTTTAAGCACTCATTACATGGAAATTTACCTCATTTTTCCATCTGGTAAGTACAGTTTACACTGTAGAAATAGTTTCCAACTTGCTTTCTGTATATACACCGATCTATTGAAAGTAGTTTAAAATAATTGAAAATGTTTACTCTTTTTTTAGACACTTGAGAAATCAATAAGCATTTGAAACGAGATGAATGCCAGTAACCGGTGCTCTGTGAGAACTCAGAAGTCTGGAAAACACTTAAAACAGTCTGACGTGGAGACATGGTGTGAATCAAGACTCAAAAGGTGGTGCACATCCATCCCCACACTTGCTCTACAACTAATGTTACATGCTATCAGGACAAAAAGGTAGAATTCCTATAATTTTCTTACATATAATGGATGGAAATTAATAACACAAGAGATGCATACACATTGTAGCTAAATATACAAAAGCATACGTACTTTTTTGAATAGGGGTGTATTATTACTAACTCTTTAAAAGGGCGGATGCTGACTGTATACTGACTGTTTGTGGAATAAAATGTCTCATAGCAGCCGTCATGGTTAGTCATCCATCTTTCATACAAAACAATAAAACCAACTATAGCAACTAGGATTTTTGGTAAAAGATGGTTCCCATGATACAGATTCTGATCACGTGAACTGTCTTCTTAAATGGTAGTCACGCTGACAAACGCTTCTCATCTTAACTTGACGGTCTTGTCAAACCTGATTACGACAAATGCTCAAATTAAACACCGAAAATGAAAACCTTGTGTGTAAACTGGTTTTTCCAGCGCAGTGAAACATCATCATACGGATGCAAACGTCATTCCATCCGCGGTCGCGCCCGCTTTAAAAGCCGTGCCACGTCATATTCCACGCATGCACACACACAGAGGGAGGAGCAGGCTTAACCCGACAAGTCCCCGCCTTCATAATTATTCTCTACAGTGATTGGTGTAGACAATTTACAAGCAGTTCATGATTGGACAATCAAGAAGCTAGTCATTTAGATCGACCGATGTGATTGGATGAATGGGGACACTCGCAAAAATTATAACGTAATAGAAGGAAGTGTCATGCTGGAATATTGAATATTCCTGGTACTGGACTTTTCAGGATCCATTCAAACACTTAAGTGAAAAGTTCACATGTCTCCGTAAGTAAATTGCCTTCTTAATTAAAACTGAACATAAACGGAGACGTTTTAAGTACTTGTTTAGCTTTCTAGAGATTGGACGTTACACATGGATGGTATTTGGTGTATTAAGGCTTTATTGGGAGTGTAGGTCGAGTGGGTCTTTAGGAATTGAAAAGATAGATTAAGATAAACATTTATTTAAAGGCAAATACGACTCTGGTAGGTTTATTTCCAAATGTATTGTATTGTGATCTTTGTCATTCAAATGTTGCTTGTATTAGGAACTACCATCACTTGCTTTGAGCTTATCTCTTTGACTTATCACTCTAAAATGATTTGTTAGTACTGTCTGGTAAGATAATAGATGACTGTGTAATACCGTGGTTTGTTCGTATATTAATAAAACATACTTTAGATTGAGTCAATATCAAAATAAGTCTTACAGTTTATCCTTTTCCTGCTGAAAAAAAGAAAAAGTTGTAATGGTTTCCATTACAAGTACTGTCATGACCCATAGCTGTTTACCATTATAACCATTACAAAATTCCTTATAAGTTGTGCTTTGGGCCTTCTTCCATCAGAAATAATGGTGTTCTATTGGTTGTGAAATAAACCACAGAAATCATTTTAGTTTCCATTAAAACCAATACGATTCCCATTATAACCATTTTGTCCATCTGTGATGTTCTGTTGCTTTTCGTTGAGGAAGGTTGGTTCCTATTTTAAGGAAAGACACCGGCACTCAACTTCGACAATCAAAGTCCAAATAAAATGCTGCCAGTAAAGCACATGTGTTGATATAGAGATGCTTCATGCCTGATAATGTTGTATAAACTCACCATTACTGATAATGTTTTATAACTTTATTGTACTTTACTGTATATTTTACTCTAGATCCTCTACAATGCTCGACGACACCCCGCTGTTCGATCCTTCTCTGCTTCATGAACTGGACTGGAGCAGCAACACTGTCTCCTTCTCACCCCCGATTTCCCCCTCTCATCCTGGGGAGGGTCTGGTCCTCCGACCCCTGTGTACAGCTGATCTAGACAGAGGTACAGGTTAACTTTTCGATCCTGAACAGCTCTATAGTGTAAAACATGGGCATATTTTTTACATTTAGCCCTTTTCAGGTTTCTACAAAGTCTTATCGCAGCTCACAGTAGCCGGCGAGGTGACAGAAGAGCAGTTCAAAGGTATTGCAAACCATTCTTATTGGACACGTGATTCAATGCTGTTCATATAGATAAATTACATATGTTTAAATCAGATTTTATTGAGTATGTTATCATTTTGTCTTCGTTTCTTAAGCAAATTTTGAACATATGAAGAGAACTGGAGACTATTATGTCATCGTGGTGGAAGACACAAATCTTGGACAGATTGTTGCCACGGCGATGCTTATCATAGAACACAAATTCATCCATTCTTGTGCAAAGGTACTTGACCTCTCAATAGAGCATTTGACAATATGTAAAATTTTAAACGATTATATGATAGTGTTGAAGACACAGTACTCAAATTTAATTATGATATTGGAGTTGATCTCAAATACTAAAATGAATCATTTTGTTACCATTGTTTTATTATTTAAAAAAAATACGTACCTAAACATTGAGTTTCATCTTTGACATGACCTTATTCTGCCAATAATAAAGGTAATTTTAGGATGTTTTTACATTATGTACTTAAAACTTTTTAAAAGACATTTTACTGTTGAACTGCGTCCTATTATTATAAAACTATTTATTTTGTTCTGGCAGAGAGGACGTGTTGAGGAAGTGGTTGTAAGTGATGTATGCAGAGGAAAACAGCTCGGAAAACTGTAAGTTTGGGGTTTGAATGCACTTCTCTTTTATTGTATATGAAGGATTTTATTCTGATGCTGATGATGCCAAGTTTTACACATGGATTTTGTATTATTTTTATTTATCTTTTAACCTTAATAAAAATGCAGCTATTTAGGCAGTTTTATTTGTTTTTCAGGTTGGTATCAACATTGACGCTTCTCAGCAAAAAGTTACAGTGCTACAAAGTAACACTGGAGTGTGCACCAAAAAATGTGGAATTCTATAAGAAGTTGGTGTACTCAGCATCGGACGAGACTTACATGCAGTGCCGTTTTTTTGACTGAACCCAGAAAGATCTAAAACATCATAGAATGTTTGGTGACTCATTATGAACTGTTGTGAGGTCTTTTCTCTAAGATTGTACGATCAGACTACCTCGACGTTGCACCTTTTTAGCCAGCAAAAAATGAACAGTAGAACTTGATACTTTGATGACAGGTTATGTGATATGCACTAGGCATTGTGGAATGAGATTTTTTATTTTACTGCAAACGCGATCAAAACATAGTCATGAATGTTCTGTCTAAATGTTATGCAATTTCAAGCCCTTGCATTGAAATGCAAGGACATTTTTTTATCCTCTAAAACACGTCACCTTCTACAGAATTGTATGAAAACCGGATTATGATTTGATCACATACTTAATACTGTGGCGTGCCAAAGAGGAAAAACCTAATTGGTTTGAAGTTATGTACTTGAATAATTTCTAATGATACCATACAGAGATCTTTCTGTAAAAGGTGGTGTAATTTAAAACAATCCATTTTCAGCTTTGAAGTAGTTTTAACAACTCTATTTACAAAACTGCTTGGTGAAGGCTTTACACTTAGAGGTATGATGTAGTTTGTGCTTTCTGTTCTTTATAAGGTACTGAAACTAAGAACACATTTGTCCTCACCCTGTGTTCTATGAAAGGTGAATTGAGTCTGTCTGAATTTTAATATTCTACTCTCCAGCAGGTACTAGGCTTTAATGTGGAAATCAATAATAGAATGTTTACATTTATTTATTATGCTCATGTATTTGTCAAAGATTTTGGCTCTAGACTAAGCCACTGCTGATATACAGTATATATTGAATCAATAGTTATTTACGCATCAGAATGAAGGCAAATCAATTATTTGGTTGTAAAATATATCCTAATGCAGCAAATGAATCTTTATAAAATAAATGCATCTATTTTTGTACTTTCATTGACAGCAAAAAGCCGCCTTTAGTTGGACAGCTTTCATCTGTTCATTGTGTCAGTCATCAATTTTCTTAACTGTATATTGAACTTAATGTAAATCTATAGAATGACAAGGTGAATGGGTTTAAACTGTTACAATACTGTTATACTGTATTTAAATAATAAAGGTTTTAAATCAAGTTTGATTATAACTTTCAATGGCTTGTCATCTGTAGAAAATTAAATGAGCAGTTTAAAGCAACGCCCAACAATAAAGCCCTTAAGTGTTAATCTTATCAAACAGTCAAATATTTGTATTGAATGGATTGATAACACTAAAAACATAAGGTGAGTAGCCATCTTTTATTGAGCAGAGGGATGTTAATTCTATGGCAAACATATCTCAACTTATCTCATCGTAATCCTTCCCACATAGACTGATTCATTCCACCAATTCATTGTTATGGCAGTGACAGTCTTATTCCTCCGATACCCCCCACCCGTTCAGCGACAGTAGTTCAAGTATCAAAAGTGTATTATTGCAATACTGTCCCGCTGCAAATGCAAAATGCTTTAAATACTATAAAACTGCAAAAAAGTTCAGTGCATACAGCTCAAAAAAAAAAAAAAAAAAAATCTTCCCCAACTCCAAGAGTCACAAGGAGCAGTCACTCCCTCCCAACCCTCTCCCCTGTACAAGTATTTACATTTTTAATCCCAATAAAAATGTAAAAAGAAACGTCCGCTGCAGTAAAGCACGTAATGGTAAAGCCTATCCGTTTTGTGCCGCTGTAACTTGCATACTCCCGAAATCTTCGTCCTCCTCTAGTGTTCGCTTTAGGCTTCCTGTAGCACAACACAAATGCACGATGCGTAACTGTATATATTATGATCTTAGCTCTGTACATTAATGTACCAAATATAGATCTTGCTCTTAATACAATCATCCCATCAATTTGTCATGATAAATGTATGGACATATATTCAAGCATTTAACTTAAGTGATTTACAAATGAGGAAAGCCATTAATCAACAGGATTCGACAATATAAAAATTATTTTAAAAAGGGACCGTACAAGTCCAAGCTAGCATAGGAATCTAAGTGACTTTATAAGAGTAAACCACAAATTATACTAAAAAACTGACATGGAATGTCCCTCACCTGGCATCCCAGCTTGGATGGAGTAAGATCTGCCCAACTGAATGGGTGACATCATCTTGATGGTTAACTTGGCAAGATATATTGCTTCATATTCCTGAACGTTAACAAAACATCCATTTATTAGTGAATATAATGTGGTAACGCACTGTGAATTATGAGTGTGTTGAGGTTTCTTTCAATCTTACCTGTAGTTGATGAACAAAACCCACATTAGGATTAATGCAAAATCGTCTCTCCTGTACATGACTAAAGGCATCTCTGTGATCGAATAACATACAACACAATCAACTATAAAAGAATACTAACTCTGCATTACTTTTTATATTAACATGTTAGTCATTTTGGTTGACTAAACCTGACTATTACCTGTATTTTACACCAAATGTTTCCATAAGGTAGGCAACAACTAAGGCAGCACTGAATAAAAAAAAACACCACCGTGTAAGGTTGTCTGTATTTACTATTTTTAATTAAGCAAAATTACATTGTGTTCATAAAAAAGATAAAGACAGCCAAACATCATGAATTTGTTTAGCTGTCACATACCTTCTTGATATCCCTGCATTTCCGTGAACAAGTACCTTCCCTGCAAAACAATGTATTAAAAATGTAAATCGGTTAAATCCGACCGGCTAATATGTGAAACAGAACTATCTGGGTCACACTATTACATGCAAATATATATTTTTATATATATAATTATGTTCTAGGGCACAAAATGCTGAGCTGTTATATACTATCAACAATGTCAATATGTTAATTATTACCTCCTGATTTTAAACATCCATCAATAAATTCTTTAGTCTAAAAAGAGAGAGACAAAACAGGTAAATAGATTGTTTATACAAAAGAGGCAAAGAAAACATTTTAATAGTAGAATTCAAGAAAAAGTCTGTCTTACCATTGGGAAATATCTAATTATGTTTTCCACAGGGTTATCTGCTATATCTAAAACAAGGTACCTAAAAAACAATAAAATAAGACATTTAGTCTTATTGAGAATCATGAGAAACAAATAATAACAACAAAAAAACAGCGTAATACCTAAATTTAGAGGGAAAGTTTGGCTTTATGAAGTTGGCCTCGATGTCTTGTCGTACACACACAATGTGAGTTATTCCCTGCTTCTCCAGTATTGAGAGCTAAAAGACAGAAATGCGTTACAAGATCAAATCGAAGCACAGACTCTTTAATCTCGAAAAACCTGAAATCATTCCCACGACACCTTGCTCTTCATAGCAGCTGAATAGGGACCAAGAAACAAGCCTGGGAGGATTTCCTAAAATCAAAGGAATGTACATTTAGTTCAGCAGACCACGTGATCACTTACATTAGAGATGATATTATAATTATGAAAAACAGCTCAACTTCAAAACCTCTCAAATCACCCACCTGCATCTCTCTTCTCATTGGATATGCCCAATCCTGCAGAAATTGCGAAATTATATCATTAGGTTTTACACACATTGCATATGTTACGTCACTAATATTACATGCAATTTCAGATTGCGTCTCGTGAAATCTCCATTGTCAGCATAACCATGTCTCTGTTTATGATCAAAAGCAATAACTATAAAAACATAAATAATATCCAAGACGGTCTGTCATTTGCAATTAGACATATTATGAATCCCATGACTTCTGTGCTGTTGTTATTATTGTGCACAGAAACTAAATAGCAAATGTCAACTGTTCTTCAGCAAGGACTCCAATAAGTGAATGTGGAGAAATGTCCGCATATATTTATGAACTTATATATATTAGACAAACGTGCGTTGCTTTAAAATGAACATATATCCTTATGGTGACTGTAATTAAAGTGTTGTTAGCATTGGGCTAATATCTTTATAACATACCAGCTGCTCTTCTTTGGCGACTGGCAGGGACGGGAATTGAAGTTTATTCCCTTCGTCCATCTTGCGATTTATATTCCAGCTTTAGTGCGTCCACGTCCCCAGTGATAAAGTGAATCTTAAGAGGAACTAAGTGAAAATAAAGTGGAGTTTGTGAAGGAGCTTCGCACGCACGCGCGCCATGCTGCTTCAACCCAGGTCGCTCACGTGACTGGGAGGCGTGGCTTTCTTTGTGTGCCACGCTTAAGTAATTTTGGACAGAGCTTTCCATACTTTTGAGGTGTCCAAGGCCCTTTATTGTCATTTTTGGTAGTAAAAAGTACATTTATATTATTTACACTCAACCCTAAATATAAAAGTAACGAAATTTTAGTGTAACTGTTGAATTTCCGAATCACAAAAAATGCAATACAATACATTATCTATGAACATAAAACACATTACTTTAATTAATAATTTACCTACATTTATAAATGATATGTATTAAAATGACTATTAGGCAAACTGTAAACAATATATAGGCATACACATATTCTGCAAAGCTGCAATAGTTGAAGTTAGACTGATATAGTGCTTAAATGTTATTTTTACTTAGTGCATTTGATATGTATACATGATATGTTACTTTGAACTAGTTTCATGATTTTATCGATCCTCAGACTCTGTAGTGGTGTCTGTTTGAACACTGTCTAGACTCTCAGCTTTATACATCAAGTAATTTAGTCCGTCATTGCTGAGCACTGGAGAAAGTCCAGTTTCTATATCTTCATCTTCATCCACCCCTGTGCAGACCTCCTCTGGCAAATCTAGAAACAAAATTTACCATTAGCACAACACTGTATGTAGAAATATGCCAGTCTGCAAAATAGAGTCCCATGCAAACCCATGCAATGTAATCCAGAAGAATTAAAATAAGGAAGGAAATCAAATATATTGACGCTGATATTATGCAGTGGCACCAAAATGTGTAAAAAAATCGAGCACTTAACATAAACGTACCATCCTCCTGAAAGGCTTGGTTTACATGACCCTGCGTCATATTTTGGCTTGTTTCTTTATCAGCTTCATAATCCCGCAATTTATTCAGAGTTTCTTGTAGCTGCTGAAAGCTTGGCCTCTCAGTCGGCTCTTTTTTCCAACAGTCCATCATCAGATTGTACCTATAATACAATACAATACAATACAATTTAAATAAAACACAATACAATGTCCTGTAATGTAACATCCTTTTAAGGCACAGATGCAATAAAAAGTTCATATTTGATGTGCATCTTTTTAATTTAAAGCAACATTTAATAATTATTTATGGAACTCACAGTCTCTGAGCACACCCTGTTGGTGAAGGCATTCGTCCACCGTGGCTGATATAACTTAAGACTTCATGGTTGGTGTAGGTTGGATATGGTTGGTTTCCTAATGTCATAATCTCCCATAGGAGCACACCAAACGCCCTGGCAGTTTACAAATTAATATGTAGGTTTATTTGGATGGACATGCATGTTACTTATATAACAGCGATATTTGCAATATTTACCAGACATCTGAGAATTTATTGAAAATTCCATCAGTTAAGCTTTCTGGGGACATCCAGCGGACAGGAAGCAGACCTTCACCTCTCTTCCTGTAGTAGTCATTCTTATACACGTCACGGGCCAATCCGAAGTCTCCTACTTTAATGATTCTCTTTGGGTCCGTGTAGCTTTTCACTGAAACCAAACAGTTTCTTGCAGCAATATCTCTGCACAAGAAAAAGTGAAACATTCACTGTTGAATACAGTCAAATGCTTTCTAATAAAGGATCCCGCCAGTTAGTCAAAAGAAAGAACGAACAATAACAAATCTTTACCTATGAACAAAACGCATCCTTTCTAAATAAGCACACCCTTTAGCAGCATCCAAAGCGATGTCCAGAAGACTGGTCAGATTTAATAACTCTCTGCGTTTCTGAGAGTCACAAAATATTTCAAAGTGATAAAAACGAAATATTAAATTGTGTTTATATTTATGTGAGTCTATAAAACCAGAGACATGAAGCTTTGCATTATTATACATGTGAAATTAGTTTGCTCTGCCAAATCAAAGGACCAGTCAAAATAATGTTCGCTGGTAATCTACAGAATGCGACAGATAAAGTTCACAGAGCTAGACTTTAAAAAAAAAGAATAAAAGACTTACATTTGTAGGACGAGCTCCTCTCAGGTATGAAAGGAGGTCTCCTCCCTCCATCAGCTCCAGGATGAGATAATGTGGTTCGTTCAGCAGACAAACTCCAAGCAAACGCAGGATGTTAGAATGATTGAACTGGCTGAATACCCAAAAAACAAAACGATGCATGTTAAAATAGTTTTCTGTATAATAATGATGATATTAAAAATAAAAATGTAAAGAATATGTCTTATTATACCTCATCAGAGAAGCCTCTTTCAAGAATTCAGCTTTCTCGTATTCACTGGCACCGGTGTGCAGTGTCTGTGAAAAGTTTGTAACACATTATACAAATTGTAAGTTCAGGCTTGTGTTCATAGACATGTTTCTGTATCTAAATTTGTGGAAGATGTTATTTGTCAGTTACAGAAAAAAAGAGATTTTAAAAGATAAAGTGTATCATGTCCCACTATGAACAGATTAAATAGCACAATAATCCAACTTCAGATCCAGTCCTACCCACGATTAAAATACGCATGGTTCTTAAACAAACAGAGCAATGTTCTGAACACAGACCCAATGTTTTTAATATTTTGGGGGAAGTCAGCTTAAGGCTTACTTATTAAACCACATTTATGTGATTTGTTTTCTAAACTTTACTTATGTATTTCCGGGAGCTTTAAGAGATCAAACATACAGGACCTTATAAAGGTCTATCCATACTTTACCTTAACAGCCACTCTTTCATCTGACCCTATTTCTGTGATTTGGCAGCCAGTTGTGATCCCTTCATAAACCTCTCCAAACGCTCCACTGCCTAACAGCCTTTGGAGTTTCAGACAGTCCCGGGGAAATACAGGAAGGGAGTCTATCTCTCTCTGGGCAGGTATGTCACTGTCGATATTTATGAAGAGATGAATACACTTTAGATAGCTTTTAGATGCATTAAAATGATCAACTGTATAATGAAACTGAGTTTAGATATATTTTTGTTCACCTGACAGCATAGCATGCGTTGCCAAGACCAACCAAACCCCGGATATACTCCAACTCCTTATCGGTGTGGAGATGCACACCTGTTTGTTCAAATGTCCCGGGATCTCTCTTCTTGTGAAATCTTTGCCAAACTACAGAAAAACAGAAGCATGCACAATTTTTTGTAAATTGTAGTATACATTATCATATACTAAGGGGAGTTGTGTTGTTTTTGTCCTTACTGACTGCAGCCAGGATGACAATAATTGCAACACAAACACAAATGGCTGTGATCACGATAACCAATGTGATGTCTGTATGTTTCGGAGTGTCTGTTGGATAACAAACAGAGACATATTACATACAAAATAAAAATAAACAGTTTCATTATACTAACAGTGTACAATTCGATGCAATTGAGTTTTCATTATTTCTGTGCTATTGTTGTTAAAATAAGCTGATTTATATATTCTAAATTAATATAAATACAATGACAACGAAGCTTTCTTACCCATTCCTGGAGTATACAGAATCATGCTTGTTGATGCCCCTTTACCCCAGTATGAAAAGGGGGTTATGGTGATGTTAAATTCAGTGTCCGGCTTGAATCTTGTCACATTTATGATTGGTTTAAAAACTGTATTTCCAGGCGGACAATATCTGGTTGGATAGTTCTGCAGCAATGAGTAAAAATAAATAATAAATCCGATATAACGTTGAATAAATGAATGCATATAAAATTGTATTTGTATTATTTGTAATGCTTTTATTTTTGGTACATTTTGAAGTTGTTCAGCATTTTGCGACATTTCCTTGGACACCACACAATAAAAGACATTCCCAAAGTCAATATGACTGGCATCCCAGAAAATCTGGAAAAATGTGTGATTCCCTTTAAGACGAACTGAGGTTTTGGGAACGGCGGGTGGAATGACAACTGGAGGAGATAAGAACCCATCTAGAACACATCCAAATGTATTAAAAATGCATAAATATTTTGCATAAGGAGGGTTAAGTATGCTTTAAAATTTTCAGACATCAATATGAGATGTGAGCCGCTGACCTGGTAGAGGTTTGAGCATCTCCTGTACTACAGAAAAAGCTGTCAGTGTGTTAGTAGAAGACATGCGGACACTGGTGGTCTGGTTCATCTCCTGAATCCTCAACTGTTTGTTTTCATCCAACCACAGAAGTCGCCCGCTGTAGTATCCCACATGATGATTGAAGATTTGAGACGTGGTCCATTGGACATATTCTACCCCTTTAGATTTTTGCATCCTTTATGGCAAAAGGCACATTTATAAATATAAGCAAATATTATTACAGGACGAATGTCAATTCAAGAATCATGTTACACTACTTACAGTCATTTTTAAGATCTGTCTGTTAAAGGGATACTTCACTCAAAAATGAAAATTCTGTCAGCATTTACTTACACGAATCTGTATAAATTAGTTTGTTATGATGAACACAGAGAAGGACATTCGGAAGAATGCTCATAACCAGATAGATTTTGCCCCCCATTGACTACCATACCATACCAGTCAAAAGTGCCCCAGAACTGTTTGCTGTCCTACACTCTTCAAAATGTCTTCTTTTGTGTCAACAGAACAAAAAACGATCAAGTAATTTTTCCTACTATGGGAGTCAACGGGGGGCAAGATCTGTTTGGTTAAAGCATTCTTCCAAATATCTTTCTCTGTGTTCAAAGAAATGTATACAACTTTGAAACAACTCAAAGGTAAATAAATGATGACAGAATTTTCATTTTGGGTGAAGTATCCCTTTAAATATTTGCTGTAAACTGACCTGTCTCCTCTAAAATTTGCTCTGTAGAGATTAACCGTGGCACCATCTTGCACCAACCAGTATAGACTTCTCTCCATCACATTCAAAGTAATTCCAGCAACCTGCAATGAAAGTTTAAACGAAAAATATTTCCCCCAATACCAGACCAGGATATGTCAGACTCGTACATATTTGATATTCTACTGTATGTGTATATCGTACCTCTCTACTAGAGAACACACTCATTTTATCCAGAAGTTGGTATCCTTCTCCATCCAGTCTACAACCCTCCACGGATGTTTTAGTGGTCCAGTAGATGGCAGCATTCAATGAATCAATTACCAAACTGAGAATCTTATCATCTGCCTGGTGAAATATCTCAACATGCTGTGTGGATGTAGACCCTCTGCATATCTGATTTCAGAACCAAATGTTTTGCATTGAGCTTTCGAAGTGTCTCAGACTGAAGTCAATTTTAGCTTCTATTTGCCATGTTTTTAGATTGTGAAAATTTTGGACACTATTAAACAGCACAAGGACGTACTTGGTTTGAGTTGCAACTCCAGTACAGATACTGACCCAGCCAGTCAAACGCCAAAGATTCGGCTCTCATGGATTGTGGAACTGTGATGACATTACCGCTTCGAGACTGGTCACTCAGTTCAACCCAGTTGATGTGACCTGAACTGTTGGTCCAGTAGATCGTTCCATTATACGAGTCAATGTCTATTTCACAAAAAAATGATTTATTTAAACATGCAGTCCATCACATACATAATCATGTGCAAGGCTTTTAAATATAAAATATCATATTTATATATGGGTTTAAATAATATGATATTTTTATCTCTCAGCACCTTTCACATCTTTGATGTTAGACACCAGTGGCTCCAGAAAGTCATTGCTATCCAAATCCTGCTTCCAGATGCCATGACCGTCAGCAACAACTATATATGGTGCTTCATCCACTGATCGAGAAACATGAAATCTTATACATATATTATATGTATGTAAACGCTACAATAAAGCTATGATCGAATGCATGAGTATACTCACCAGCCTGAAGAGTTGATCCTTCAAAAGAGACTGATCTCGAACATCCACCAGGAGAACAAGCTCTGACGGATACACAGTACCAATGTGAGCTCTCCAGATATGATACTGTTACATGTGTGCTAGAAACTCCACTGAAGCTTGTCACCAGCATCCCATTAAATGAGCAGTTTACAAAATAAGTCCAATTTTGCCAGGCGGATGAACCTACAGAGCGGAACAAAATTTGCATACTGAATCACCCTTATAAGCCAATTTCAAACTCAACCAACCTTCAAATAATTACATTTACATTACATTTATGCATTTGGCAGACGCTTTCATCCAAAGCGACTTACATTGCAGTAACCTATACATTTATACTTAGGTATGTGCAATCCCCTGACATCGAACCCACAACCTTGCTTTGTTACACAATGCGATTACCAATGAGCTACAGGAAATACAATTAATTAATGATAATGGTTAATGGTTAATTAATGACAAACGGTTATAAAAACACATAAGAAATCTCTCATTTTTATCGTATAGGCTGCATTCTGCATAAAGGGATTATCAATCAGGCATTACTTTTTAAAAAATATTTTACTTGCACAATTTTCCTGTGATTTATACCATCTTCTGTAAATCATCTTTAAATCATTTAGGGTTGCCAAGTCTGCAATCTTTCCACACTTTTAAATTGTTGTCACGGGTTGTTTTTATTTAGCGAGTTAAAGGTAGAAAGATTTTGTTCCACAGGTGGTCATTCTCAAGATAATATGAAGTTCTTTTGAAAACCAAATGTGTTTATTATTACCATTAGCATATAAAGTTATTTTCTATAAGAAATTCTGTAGACTATAACGTTGACCGTAAAATATTTTAGGTATAAGAGCGGCGAAATTTGTGGTTTTGTATATTTGGGCTGTGGTCATTTGGTGGATTTTTAGGCTTGGTTTTTTTTGGCCTTTTGCATTTTTTTGGTGAGTGAGACAGGAAATTATGGGATGAGAGAAAAGGAATGGGAAGACGGGAAAGGACCACGAGCCGGGATTCAAACTCTCGGCGCACAGTCCACTGGACCACTTGGCGCCAACACCGTCTTGTTTTTAACACAGATCTGGCAACCCGAAATCACTTCCCACTAGGAGAAGTGATTTCATCGGACGCACGTGCCTGGCCAGAAGTTAACTTCCAGTCTGTGTTTGGCTAAAACATGTTTATATTAGATATAATTTATATTGAAATGTTATTGTGTATAAATTGAATTACATTAAAACTAATCATCAGTAAAGTTATGTTCGGGCCACCTAAGGTTAGTTTATGCGGTTGCCACTGAAACATTCTACAGAAAATAAATTGGATATGAACTTAAATACTCACTTGCTCCGATCATTATTTCTGGTTTATCCCAGTACACATTGGCCTTATCCGATCCAAACAGGATTTGTAGATTTCTCGGTCTTTGTGGCACCGGATATGGTTGTGCCAATGGACTAAAATAGCAAATATTTCCAAATCCTTCATACTGACTACTAAAGTCATCACAGTCCATAGGGAATTCATTAAAGCTTGCCACCTGACCCTGGCCAACCTGTTTATAAAGTGCACGGCCATCAGAGAACATGAAGTAATCCTCCTCATAAGCAATGCTGGTTGCTTCAAACTTAACACTTGTGTACAGTGTAACCGTATTCAACCCATCCAGAGATACAGCTTTGAGTGTCTGATCTCTTCTGTCATGAAAAATAAGCCTCTTATTGGGGAAACTGACCACCAAGTCATACAGATCATTTGGGGATGTGTTCACAATATGACTTATCTCGTCTTGTTGGCCAAGAAGAGGGGCGCGGAATATACCGTTGGGCAGCAGCAAGAACAAAAATCTGACAAAGCACAATTTTTGTAGTTTCAGTAATTTACAATTTATGTAAATGTTAACAAAATACAAGCAATGTTTTCATGGCGATGTAAAAAAGTGTTTCCAGATACTCACCCATTATATGGATCTGCAATAATGTCCAAAGGGTCACTGGGTAGGGTGAGATTTACATGGACTGGAAAAGTACAGTCATCTACTCCACAATAAAAGACCTGCGTTTATTTTAACATGAAATAAAGAAGATACAAATGACAATATTTTAATAACACAGCGATCAAACAAACACGATAAACCAGCACAATAAATCCAGATGGAAGTTTTAATTAAAAGGAAATAATGTACACACACTACCGCTGGAGACATAGTAAATCCTTTGATAAAGCCAGTCGACTGTCAGTGCTGTGACCTTCACATCAACAGAGTAAAGAAGCTTAAGATCCGAGTGGTCGGTGAGATTTTCTGCTCCTTTAACCCAAATATGTGTCCCTTCAGCAAAATAGACCTTGTTTGAAATGTAGTGCACGCCCACTCCTGTGAAATCATCAGACAGATGTCAGAAAGCAAAAGAACTTCACACCAAAGCAAAATCTTGTAACATAGAGATTGTTGATTCATAGTTTAGGAGACATTATGTAGGGTCACAGTTGTTCTAAAATAAAAATACAGGCATGTTAAACAATTACGGACATCAAGTTTACTTAAGAAATCCTATTTTCATTTGAAAACACTAACATTATTTTACTGGTGTAAGTCAGGTTGATTAAGTAAATATAAATTGATATTTACACAACAAATTATGCACAAAACAGATTTTTTGGTTTCAATGTAATTTTTTTTTTGACACAACTTTTATTTTGAAATACTTCATGTTTTTTCAATCCATTCATTTTTGACATGTTTAAGTTCTATTTTTCACCATTTTGTTATGTTATTATTTTTTATTTATTTAACTATTATCAGTTGTCATGTTAATTTTTATTTAATTATTTTTAACATAGCTATTTATGTAAAATTTCTTATTATTTTAGTTTTAGCTTATTTATTCCCAATTACAGTGCCACAATTGAAAGAAAATTGGATACAAATTTGATTCAATAATATTTGGTCCTATATTTTAATTTATTTTAATGCACATAGTTTAATTCCATGAATTGTTTTAGTTAATAATAATAAATCTGCAAATATTTTCATTTACACTGTAATCTCTGACTTGGACACTTGTGTTTAGGAGGTGACCCTTGAAAACAAAACCAGTTTTATGGGTCAATTTTACAAAATTGAGATTTTTACATACTCTGAAAGTTGAATAAAGAAGATGTCTATTGATGTTTGAGTAGTAAGAATAGGACAATATAGGTCTGAGATACAACTGTTTCAAACTCTGGAGTCTGAGATTGCAAAGAAATCTAAATATTGAAAAAATTGCCTCATCTTTACTTAATATCCTAATGATTTTTGACATAAAAGAAAATTCGATCATTTTGACCCATACAATTTATTTTTGTCTTTTACTAAAAATGTTCCCGCGCTACTTAAGACTGGTTTTGTGATCCATAGTCACATGTTTATAGTGATGGACCTGTGATGTTGCTCTCTATAAGAGTGTCAGACAGACATTCCGCTGTAGTGAAGAGATCAGCATTCTTTTCTCTTCTCCTCAGTGTGTTCCATCTGGATGCAAAAACCCAGCAGCCTCCATCCTGCTCTGAAAGTCAACAGACAATGACCAATTATTTCTTCTCTCAACCCACTGCATACGTGCATCTGCGAGAGATGAGAGAAAATGGTGTAACACTGTGGTAACATGATAGATGCTGATCTGAGCAAGCAGGGCATGTTTCCCGATCAAAACCTTTGTTGCTTATAAACAACACTCATATCCGCCAAATAGATTTGATTGATTATTGGATGTTGATCGAGAAAACTGTTAGCAAAATCATGGTCACTAACATAAAAGAGTTGCATAC
This sequence comes from Triplophysa tibetana, assembly GCA_008369825.1. Classification (NCBI taxonomy): domain Eukaryota; kingdom Metazoa; phylum Chordata; class Actinopteri; order Cypriniformes; family Nemacheilidae; genus Triplophysa; species Triplophysa tibetana. The sequence continues at coordinate 3,362,663 of CM017907.1, forward strand.
CAACTTGTTCCGGTGTTGTTATACTTGCTTCAGCTACTAAACCCTGACCTTCCCTGTTAACAGCGGCTATAGAGATCCTGAATGAGACACAGTGAGAAACAATGACACTCACTACAGTCATTATTTTGATTGACATCTCCAGGAGACCGTATCTACCTGTATGTAGTGTTGTGGAGAGTTGGGAAGAATGTGGTGAAGAAGACATTTCCTCCGGTTGCTACACTGATGACATGTTTGTTGGTGGTAAGGTTGAGGTTAAAGCCTAAGATGGGTCCTGCTGGTTTCTCAGGTGGAGACCAGTGGACGTCCACACTCTCTCCAGACAGGCTCTCAATACTGTCAATGGAAGGACTTGATGGCACTTGAGACATGATCACAAAAATGGATTAGCTCTTTTAGTTTAGGATTAGGATTTATTCATTTTGAAACCTGAAAAAGAAATACTTCACTTACGCCCAAATGGTTCTGTTTGATACCAAAGGCTTTCTAAAGAGCACATGTGTTCTTCTGAAATTACGGCCCAGACCCTGAACTTATAACAGGTGAAAGTTTCCAGCTGTTCAACAGTGTATGTAGATTCTTTAACATTCTACAATGAGGAAAATAAAACCGTTCAATGCAAAGAAATGGTAAAAGTTAAACAATTTTATAAATATAATTAAATATATTAAATACAGCGGCATCTAGTGGTGAGGTTGCAAATTGCATCCAATGGCTAACACCACCTTTGCCGAAATACTACAGTGGCTGACACAGGATAAAGATGTTGTCACGTTTTCACCTCTTTTTCAAAGGAAATAACGTGTTTACGAAACACGCTCTGCAAAGTAGTTTGTCCATTAAGGGCTTCCGTAGAAACAACATGGCGAATTTCATGTAAGGGACCCGCAATGTATGTAGATCTCATATCATTGCAAAAAAAGTAAGCAAAACGCTTCATTATGTAAGGTCTTTAGACACCTCTGAAGACATAGTTCTGCATATTATATTGCATTTGTTACAATAGATCCACTAAAAAATGACACACAGCACATTTAAGTAAGCGAATCTCATGAACGTGATCACCCCCATCAACCCACACTAAAAAAAATATTTTTATGGGATTTATCATAGAATGCGTAATATTTTTTATTCAATATTAAATTAGGAACAAAACAGTTAAAAAGGAAAGAAAAGAAAGTCACCAGTGGATTTAATTATCTTAAAGGGACGGTTCACCCAAAAATAACCTGAATATGAATATTCTGCGGAATGCAAAAGCATAATTTTCATTAACGTAGGCATTAAGACGAATATAAACATAACAGATATATACCTCTGCTTGAGCCCAAACCCCAGACAGACTGGGACCAGTCCATTGAGGAATATATACAACATCTGACTGATTCAGAGCTTTCCAGGTCAAAGTGATATTATGAGATCCGATCCGAGACGCATAGGGTGCTGTGAGCTGACACAGAACATCTGAGCAAGAATGAATGCAAATAAATGAGATATAAGAAATTGAGAGACAAACTGTGAATTTGATTCCATTGCATGTCTATTTGTCCGAGTTTACTCACTTTGGCAAATGGCACCCGTATACTCTCTGGAACCACTTTCTGTTGTCTAGAATAACATTATTTCAGACATTAAAGTAAATTAAAACAGTCTAATTCTGGTCTATTTTAAATATTGCATAAATAACTCAATCTTACCATGGGTTGCACTGCACTATCGAGATGGCATTTGTCACATGATGAGCCTCCGAGACAAATTAATAGACAAAAAAGTGCTAAAAGAGTCTCTGAACGATAAATCTTTTTCATTCCTGAACTTCTAAAACCAAAACACAGCCTGGCACGACTGTAAATACAGCGTAAATGTTTACATGACAGCAGACATCACCAAAGCCTAAAAAATATCAATCAATGACAAGTAACCATGCCCGGACACAAACACTTTCTGTAGTCTGTAGTCACCTGGTCTGTTCGTCACAGGTGTGTCCTGAGCAGAGAGACGGGAAATGAGCAGGTGTTTCGTAAGAAACTCTAAAATTACCATTCATTGGTGGATATCAAAGCAGAGAGAATGAACTATGGACACTTGACAATAAAGTGTGGAAGCTGTTATCTTTACAGTTGTTGTAGACGGATACAAGGAAGTGTTTATTTAATGGTTAAAATGTAATTGCCAACAGATCAATTGGAGCCAAATAAAAGTGCAAATTTGGTCAATAACAAGAACAGTCATTGTTTTATACAATTGTACAACGTTTTTTTAGTGTCAGATATACCATATACAAGATACTGTATGTATAAAAGCACATTCAAGTCACAGATACACAAGATTATTGAGGCTGGTTCCTCAGATTTAAAAAAAAAAGTTTTACATTTACATTTAGTCATTTGGCAGACGCTTTTATCCAAAGCGACTTACAGTGCACTTATTACAGGGACAATCCCCCTGGAGCAACATGGAATAAAGTGTCTTGCTCAAGGACACACTGGTGGTGGCTGCTGGGATCGAACCAGCAACCTTTTGATTACCAGTTCAGTGGTTTAACCCAGTAGACCACCATCTCCACTTTTGCAGTATGCTTTCACTGTGGAGGCCAAATTTCACCACTAGATGGTGCAACTCCACATAACTAGCATAATTTAGGAATGAATTGTGTGGATTTATGTAATTTTTGCATGGTTAAATGTAGTGACAATATTAAAATCACACTGGTTTTCTGATCTACATGACACAAATTTCGAGTCACTTACTTTTTCTTTTTTTTCTTTCCAACATTTGATAATAATAGAAAACTCATGAAAGCTAAGGAATAACACAAATGTAAAAAAACAGATGTGAAATATGTTATGGGACTACATTTAAATACAAAAAATTAAAATTAAGCTAAAAAATGAGTTTTATTTTAGCATATTAAAGGGGAACTTTTTCAAAAAAGTTAACATTTTTCAGAAACATGAGGTTTCACCCTGAAATGTTTTTTTAAAGACTAAAGAAAGAATTTCTATCTATGCTGGCCTCTCATTGGTTCTTTGGTAAATGTCATCTGCAATGTAAACTTTTATAATAGAATTTCTGTTTAGTAATGAATGAAACGCATATAAAAACTAATTTAGTCAAACGATATACATAAGACATTGAACATGCGTAAAATGTGAATATGTTTTTCCACACGTTACAAAATATTAAGACAAAAACAATGCATGTTTATATAAGAAATTTGATTACACGACCTAAAAACAAAGCTGATATTGGCCGTTGGTTGGTGCATGCATTTTGATTGAACTAGAGATAGAGGTTTTGATCATTTGCGTTTTGTCAGTTAATAAATGCATCCAGCATGCAAATCTTCAGATACACGAGGACATGTTGTCGGGTCATATACACAACAACAGGACTTTCGGCCGTGTGTCTCATTACCAGTCTGTACCAGAGTAAACTATGTCGATAAGGGGACACTTTTCAAACCCACAAAGTCCTTTGTGATTGACCCCATGGTGTGACAATGAAGCACATGTACTTGTATATGTATTCATCACATGAGGTCTGACCCGTTAATCAAACCTTATAAATAGCAGTAATGTTTTTCCACTCTCTTCATCCAAGTTGTATCTACGCCAAGCCTAAAATATCACACAGTCACAAACTGAGCACATAACGTTTTTAAAAGTAGCCTAAAAGTTATAGTGCAATATCTTATTTTTCTATTCTTGCTATTTCAAACTCCAATGATGGTCACATTTTTAATGTCCATAATAAACCTGGTAACAATTAACAGTAAGGTTGTTTTGGCTGACATCAGTGAATGCATCATGAACTGAAAAGTAAGCAATCCTTTTACAGCAAGTATTTACTAAAAATTTTTTACAAATCAAAACTTATAAATGTTAACATTAGTTAACGCACATGAACAATTGTGTTGACATTGACCAACATTAACAAACATGAATAAATGCTCAAACTATATAGATCGATTTTAGTTCATGTTACCTTATTTATTAACTACATACATAACCGTTCGTATAGTATTACTTTCTTTCTTACACACTTGCTGAGTGTAATTTTTGGGGAGGATCTATTGACAGAAATGCAATATACATAAATATAGCTTCAGCGCAAGTTCTGCCAGGAAGACTCAATCCTGCATCACTCACTACCAATCAACACCCAACCAATCACCTTCCAACATGAAACATAAAAGATCACCACTTACCCCTTTCTACGTCCGCAGTCGAAGCAACAGTGATTCGCCCCCATCCTCCCCACCACCACCAGGAGGTCCCTGTCAATATAACCCCAGGGGGGTTGGCTACGCCCCCGCCTTGCCATCTCAAGGCGGGAAGTGGAGGACTTCTTGGCCCTCTCGATGCGAGCCACGGAAAGGGCCTACTCCAAAGAAACCAATAACCATCTTTATTATAACCATATATATTCTGTCTATCAGCTGTCTAATAAATGTCGAATACTCAACAATACTCAACAATACTTGACAACATCTTAACCCTGTGTCAGACACCGTAGTGCTTCAAAAGAGAGGGATGGAGGGAGCCATTGGTTCCAGTTTGCTATCTCACCACTAGATGCCGCAAAATTTCATTCGCTGGACATTTAATACTTATTCACATTTTTTGATAAATAATGTTATCCCACAGCCAGGCATCTTTTAGTCGACTGTAAATTCACAGTCATGTCGGCTCCATTCGGGTAGAACAATTTCTGTTTCCTTCATTTACGGATCCAAGAAAACCACCTCTGAGTCTCAATGGAGCAATATTCTGGTTTTCCTAAGTGCCGTGAAAAAATGTCTTCTTCATTCCATTCATCAACATTTATTCCATGCTGTGTAAAAGGGCTTTACATTCAAAAGGTTGTTTACGAACTTGTTTGGGTGGGCATCTCAGAAAACCATGCCATGGAGGACCTTATGCAGTCTTTCACAGATGTCAACAGAGAGCGAAAACCAATAACAAAACAAACATAACAACAAGACCTTTTATGGAAGTTGTTTCACGTGAGTCATCAACTATGATTGACGACAGTATCGTCATCTTTCTACAAATGTTTGTGTATCTATCAAGATCCCTCACACCTGCTTAAAACACGAAAGAGCGAGTGTGCGCAGGGCTCTGGGACTCAACCGCATGCCCCTGAAACACGCATGTTAGCTGGTGCGATTCCCTCAGGATCAGGATCGGACCGCCATGCGAGTTTTGTTTAGACTGCAGAGGATTTGTGGGAACAAAGAAGGTTTATTTTGGGAGACCCTATTTGTCAGTGGTCAGCATCAGTCCAAGAAAATCCCTAGCAAAGCTATGAGGGATGAAGCTTCTCGATGCATGAGGCATTGTAAATTCACAGAGCACAGGGCTGACTGGGACATTTTTCTTGTCTCTGGGATAGATCATGAAAACAGGTGTTAAATGGTCATAAAGATTTATTTGTTTATCATAGGGTCACTTGTAGAGCCCCCGCCCCTAAAAGATAGTCTTGGACTGTTAATGAAGAGACACAAAAATTGGATTTTCTATTAAGATGCTGTGGCTTGTTGAGTTGTGTTTCCATACAAGGCCTGATGTGAATGTGTGGATAAAAATAGTTCAAGGCATTCTTCACAGCACATCGCTCTAAATCCCTCTAAAGTGCTTTTTAATTTACAAAGCCTGGCAAAGCGTCTGTCTACCGCTGATATGTGTGTTAATAGCTGGTTCTGTGCGAATGCTCCTTTAACTCCTTGAAGTGGAGATAGTGGTCTAGTGGGTTAAACCACTGAACTGGAAAATCAAAGGTTGCTGGTTCGATCCCAGCAGACACCACCAGTGTGTCCTTGAGCAAGACACTTTACTCCATGTTGCTCCAGGGGGATTGTCCCTGTAATAAGTTCACTGTAAGTCGCTTTGGATAAAAGCGTCTGGTAAATGTAAATGTTTAACTCTTGTTAATAAATCATGTATTGGTACACCTCTTCTGCATGTTTTTTGCATATTATGTTACCTTCTGATTCCAAATTTAGCACGGATATTTACAAATCTATCACAGTATGAAGGTCTTGAAGACTGCACCAAAAATTGCTTGCAGGAACAAACAATGAATTAACTAAGTTCATGGATACAGCCATGGGGAAAAATATTATTTTTAGTTTTTAGGAATTTACTTTAAATAGTGTTTAACTAAAATGTTTATTTTTCTCCCATTCTACTGACAATATTTATTCCTAATTTTTGAGCATTTATTTGCAGACAATTGAAATTGTACAGACTGATCAATATATCAAAAATGATGTATGTTTTGCAGATCCTATTCATTTTAAAACAAAACAATAGGCTACTAATAATATTATTCTCGGAAAAGATCAGAAATGAATATTTGAGCCTGATTTTAAATTATGGATTTCATGAGTTTGGGCATTCTGGTTTGTTTCTGTTGAAATTCAACAGACACTCGAAAGAAATGGACACAATATGTGCAGAAAATATAAAAATAATGGTCTCCTAAAATCATCTCTGGTCATTATAAATCACTTCCAGACCAAAACAATTCCAGACCAAGACTGTGAATCCCTCCTCAAATAACCTATGAAGTTCATCAGCTGACCCCTCGCCACGATGGATCAGACGCCACCTTAACCGAATGTCATTTCTATGTGTCAGACATGCGGGATCCACTCCTTATCCAGTGGAAAAGCAGCACCTTCTTTGACCTGACATTTCTGTGAGGAGCCATCCGTCTACCGCGACCGTGAGGTGTTGACAGGATCCTCTGCATCATCACTGTGAAGTGACACGATAACTCTCTCTTCAACGGCATAAAAACAGATGGAGCTTTGAAAATGGAGAACAAAAACAAACAATGAAGGAATTGCCGTATGATCTTTCATCTGGCTGGAGCGCCGGAGCCCACATTGCCACAATTGCCCTCCTATTGTCTACTTATTAGGGGCGTGGCAATATACCAGAATTGATCACAAATAACCGTGATATTCAAAACTGTGATTTGATACTGTGTTAATAAGGTATCGTCGCTGTGTTTCCAAAACCTTGGATATCCAAATTCGCTTCTGTTCAGGAAATGGAAAAATGATTAAATTGTGTTGTCAACATTGACAAGCATTTTTTAAAATAACTTAAATTGGTTAGATATTTACAAAATCCAGTGACAAACCAAATAAAGAGTGACTAATAATAAAGATTTATGACAAAAAATAAAACTCGATATGATATGATATAGGCCTATTATTATTTGAGTGATTAAATTCATTAGACTAAAAAAAGTCAAAACAAAAGATGAATTTGACTGATAGTTATATTTGCTTAGTTGCAGTTGATATCACAAAAATACGGATATCGCAATTTCTTTTGACCACGATAATTGTGTAGCCTAGTGAAAACCTGATATTGTGACAGCTTATAAATAAAAGCAATGGCAGGTAAAACAACGAACAACTGGATAAAATTACATTCACGCATTTAGCAGATGCTTTTAATGCCTTCAGGACGGACTTCTATCATGCATTTTCTGGCTAGCAACCAGTTGAGCCGCAGGAAATCCAAACGCTTTATTTAAGGTGATTCTGAGTTTATAGTGTATCACACAATACAAGATAAAAGTAAACCGCATCCATAGCTTAATCCATCACCTTCTCATCTACTCCTGCGCTTTTATTAGAGAAGAGACTCCAGGGCCAACAGGGTTTATGCCGTGGAATCAAACACTTGTGCCTTCACATAGCTGCTGAACAGCAGGAGATTTGGAATCACGCCAAAGGCAACAACGCCGAATCCAGGGAAATCACAAGCAGCACACATTCCTTTACCCCTCCCTGGATGGGAGATTAAATCGCCAAGCTTTAATTGTGTTTATCAAAACTTGATTTAAATTATCCAAAGGAGTCTCCATTGTTTTTACATTTATGCATTTGGCCGACGCTTTTATCCAAAGCGACTTACATTGCAATATCCTTTACCTTTATACATAGGTATGTGCAATCCCCTGGGATCGAACCCACAACCTCTTGCCAATGAGCTACTGGGAAGCTTCCAAAACTTCTTCCATTAAAGGGATGGTTCACCCCAAAATAAAAATGCTGTCATAATTTACTCTCCCTTTTGTAATTTCAAACATGTATGGGTTTCTTTTATGCAGAACACAAAAGAAGATATTCGAAAGAATGTTAATAACCGAACAACGGCGGTACCCATTGACTTGGATTGGTTTTGTGTCCAATAGAAGTGAATGAGGTACCACCTTGGTGAGTAAAAGAGGGTTTTAAAACCTTTATGCATCCCTGTTGGAAAAACTGCATATGGTGGGTAAGTTTTGATTCTGGTTTAACCAGTTTAAACTAGCTATGGACCAGCACGTGACCATCTTAAACCAGCACAAACCAGCATCAAAACATACCAAACCAGCATACACTGTTTTTTCAAAAGGATTGTCTTTTGTATAAAAAGCACTTGCATGTTAATACAGCATACGTCTCTTTATAACATTTTCATTTGAAATCCTTACAAAATCTATTACAAATTCCTGCTGTAGCAGTCCACTATCGATATTTACTGTAATTTACTGTAAGCTTTGGAGAGATAATTGTCCACAAAAGACTTCCTGCATTCATGTATTATCAAAACAAACACCAGACAGAAGGGTAGATACAAACAGGCTTGTCCTCTCAGGGACGTGTTTCCTTCTGTATCTACCCCGATACACAGAATACAATCCTCCTGTTTGGTTTCTCCACCCCTTTCAGTCCCTCCTATAAACTTTGTAGCGTGTTGCGAGAGGTTGCGTTGAGTACATCCAGCGTTTTCCTGCTGGTTCACTCTGTGCCTTACGTTGGAGGACGACTTGGATCTGGGTGCAGTTTTACGGGTGAGATATTAAATCCTCAGTTTTAAGTTCATTTAAAAACGTTAAAACATTACAATTACTGCTTACTGAATTATTTTGATCTTTTTATTTAATATTTGGCATATTTGTATGTTTTTTTTCATTGCTAGACATTGCATTTGGTTGACATCAGATAATAGAGAGAGTGATCCAACTTAAGAAAGCTGTCAAGCAAAAAGCACATTTGCATCCTGAACTGAAACATCACTCAAATAAAATTTGTTTCCATGCAAATGAGTGAGCAGCAAACAAAATATTCATGTTTTGAAAGTCTAAATAAACAATTGGTGAAATTTTTTAATTTATTTTACTGTACAAAACACTATGTCTCCATGTTTAGTCTTTTGAAGTTGAATAAAAGTCTAACCGCCTTTATTTAACATCAAAACAGTTCGGTAACAAATGCCAGTGTTTACTTTACAGCTGAACAGTTACAGTACAAACATCACTGGATCACAAATGGATCCTTAATAAGAACTGTTTTCAAGTCTTTTTTTTTCTTAGACTTTTGCTGTGATATTTTTGTCTTCTAACTGATGCATGTTTACACAGAACAAACAAAGTTAAAGGAACAGTTTATTCAGAAGTTAACATTTATCATTTACGTGACATTTATTTTTGAAAGTGAATAATGATCATAGGCCGACGATCTTGGAAAACAACATCAATAAACTATTCTGGATGATCATAACAGAAGCCCACATCAGCAATATTTCCATATGATACGTGGCCTATGTAATGAAGCTGTGTTGGAGGAGAGGCTGTGGTTTGCAGAAATTCGTGAATTTAAATCTGGTTTATGATGAACAGGAGAATTCCTATGTAACGCAACAGCCTAAAAATCTTACATCATCACAACGGTATAGGACATTTTCAGTATCCACGTTCATTGTTAAATAACAAAATATGCACAACAAACTCACGCATCAATGTAAAGGTAAAGATGACTGATTTCTATGTAAGTAAAGGGTTAAACCGTTCGTGAGGCAACAACATCTTAATCATTTTTTATAGTAATTCAAAAGCACATGTACAGGGATTGCATGGTTTTACAACATCCGCTTTATGATGAAGTGACATTTCCCTTCTGCAATTCTCCCGAGCCTTGTCTCTTTCTAATGCTCAATTAACTTGGTTAATATGTTGCTTCCACAGTATCAAAGGGTTTTCATTTCAAATTATGTCCTCCTAGGAATAGAGTCAACACGTATGAGCTTTAATAGAAACAAAACTAGCACTTCAAAGAAAGTATTAATGATTGCAACATAATTTAATTAAGAGTGAAGAAGGAGGAAAATCGACTGTTAAAGTCCCAGTGAATCTGTCAAGTTCAATAAGCACATGGCAGCTGGAGACAGTTGATAATAATATTAGTTGTTAGAAGTGGTTGTTACTTATGAGTGCATGTCATTCACAGCTTATAACAAGAGTACAGTCCCATAGACCGGTGAAGAGTCTGACAGCGAATATTTGTACAAATCTGAGTGCTAGTACAGTGTTCCCCTGAGACTACCCTAAGAAAAATATGTGCTTATGGCAAAACTGAACTGATCAAATCAATTGTACAAATATCAAATTAAATTAATATTTATTTAATTGAAGTTCTTATTTTTGTGTTGTAAAACATTTTTAGCATTTTTTCTATGTGCTTGTGTCATTTTTATTATTTATTTAGTCATTTTCTATATATATATATAATACATATTGATATATTTTACTTTTTTGTTTATTTGCTGCTTATTTACAGTTACACATTTTTGATTAGGCAGCATTTCTAATTTTCGATTAGTTTGAGTGTTTTTTTATATTTGATTTAAACTAACAAAAAATGTATAATAGTTTTAGAAAACTATTTATAAAACCTGTAGTACATAACAATATATTTAGCTACAATGATTCAATGTTTAAAGGAGCAATGGTGGTCTGAAAGCATCATCACACCTGGTTGTTAAAAAATGGCCTTTAAAGACTATAAACTATATATATTTAGAACAAAGTTTTACAACTTATACTCTGTCACCTGCCATCATTTGTTTCCTAACACGTAAACAGTCTGAAATGAATTCATCTCTCTTTTATTTCCCATGAACCACCACTAGAACACAAACACCATCATCTGCTGAAATCCATTCTCTTGCTCACCCGTGTCTGCAGTCTTGACTCTCGCCCATTGGAACCCACCAGGATGGAAAGAGTGCAGCACATGACACGGTCAGCCATTCGGAGGGCATCCAACATCGAAGTGAACCCGCAGACCAAACGCAACTTACAAGATCTCATCATCAACTTCTCCCTCATCCTCATCTGCCTTCTGCTCATCTACATTATCGTTTTGCTCATGTGACAACCGGCCAAGATCTCGGACAGTTTTGGGAAACTGAATCTCCTCCTGACGATGCGACAGGTGTCAATTTGCTGAAATGTTTGCACTTTTCTTTCTCCATTTACCTTTGTTGCAACAATATATTTGACCTCTAAATGTCACAGAGTTTCACACATGCTTACATAGAATTATGGCCTATATGCTAACAAAAGGCTGGAAGTTGTTCACAAAAGCAGAATGACTGAAGAATGAGGCTGAAAATGTATTTTACACTGATGTAACGTTTTTCTTGCAAAATTAATACTCTAGCCTCAGAAATCATATATAATGCACAGAGAAAAGCATGTGGACACTGATGTAAACTAGCTTGTACGTTTAACATATAGATGTCTCTTACACTTGCTGTGAAAATGATCAGAAAGTAAAAATAAAGAGGTTATATGGATATTTTTTAAATCTGCAAAAATGCTCTGATATGTTCTTAAAGATTAAATGAAGCTCAAGTAGTCTGAGAAGTCTTTCTGTTGAAGTCTTTGAAATTGCAGCATTTTAAAAAGCACTTAAAATAGTATTTCAAATAACAAAAAACCCTTTTTACCATGCTTGTAAAACTACCACCCAACAAAAGATGCAAATTTCAGCATAAGATGTTTTAAAAAAACGTGTTTGGCATATATAATATATATATATATATGATACTACCTGTTTTTTTACAGTTAATGCAACGTTTGAAACAGACGGCACAATACAGATATGCGTGTTTGTGCGATTTATTGTCAAAACTGGCAAGACATTGGTATTCCAACAGTTTCAGTCCATCCAGAAAAGACATATATATTAATATTATATGAAATTAATGTGCATCTTCTTTTATATTGAATAAATGCCTATATCAAAAGGGGAAAATAAGAAAAATCACAGTGAAATACCGAGGACAGACGATGAACTATTGAAAACCGCAGTTTTACATGCTCTTTAGTTGAGTGTCTTGAAAACTTTAAAAGGAGAAGTACTGTGAAAATAGCTCTTGTGGTTCCTCTTCGTTTGGTGCTACAGTTGCGTCCTCAGACTCAAGAGGGCTGTACAGAACACACAGAAATCAAACACAACCAGTCACACTACTGCAACTTTAAAGCATTCTAGTCAAACACGCCACGCGTTGTCTTGATACTATATGATGCATTATGCACACGGCGGCCCTTAAAGGTACTTTGCACAATCAAGCCACATTTACTGTACATGTTTATGAATGCATTAGATTTGGGGCCAGGTAGCGCAAATGGCTGTTCTTATGTAAAATAACTAATGTCGGTATTTATTAAAGACACGTAGTGAAAAAAGCGCTGAAAATGGATGGACACAGCTGTTTTCGTGACTTTCGTGATGGGAGTTTCCAGTTTAAGACGCAAACTTTATGGGAGGAGATTATTTGAATGAATCATGCAATGTGATCAACTTTTCTAAGGATTGCACTCGTCCTTCTTTGTTCTGGTATTTTTGGTTTTATGTCCGAAAAAAGTATGTCTTAAAGTCCAAGTGAAATTAAAATGACAACGTCGATTCATCCACGTTTATTGTAAATAGTTTATCAATGCGGTTCATTCTTTTTTTAAAATTTGTGTGCCCTCATAATCTTCAGTTAAAACCTAAACATGCACTTTGGTCCTGTAATGACTATCCACCTTAAATGAGGTATGTTAGACGGCTTGGGCGGAGCATCCGTTAACTCCTCCCCTTCATCTGTCAGTCTGCTGCCAGTTCCATTTCAAAATGCAACGATTGTTTTATACATCCAATCAAATTTCAGAGAAAGCCACGGCAACTATTTTTCTCATTCGAAATACCATTTCACTCAGAAATGCGACAAAATACGGACGTAAAAACTATCGAACCTTCCGGTTCACAGGGACTTTTAACACTGCGCTTATTTGTGAGGCTCTTGGTAGAGATTGCGTGGGCTATTATGGGAATGAGACATTTCAACTGGGGGTTTTTAATGTTAGTAAATCACCCACAGACTTTTCACTCCCATCGGTGCTTTTTTTAAATTGCGCTCTCACGCTAGTAACAGCTTTAAGCACACTTTATAGGCAAAATGTAAAAATAAGATGTTTGTAGGGTTTTAAAGGTTTAAAACAATTGAAATATCTTTGAAAAAACAAAAAAAAAGTCCAAATGCATGCATAAAAAGTTTTGGGTATACTTAAAGTATATATCCACTAGAATGACCTTGAGACCAGTTGTTAAAGCGTCTTGAAAAAAACTAATGAAAAGAGAAATGAAAGGAATAGCTCGGACATAAATTATGTTGTAATTTTTCCTTCTCATGTTGTCCAAAACCTGTATGACTCTTCCTTCAGGAGAACACAAAATAAGATATTTTGAGAAATGTCTCAGTGGTTTTGATCCATAATGGAAGTCAAAGGGGTCAATGTTGTTTTGTTACCAACTTTCTTCAAAATATTGATTTTGTGTTTTTTAATGACATGAGAATGAATAAATGAAAGATTTTTTTATTTTTCAGATCTATCCCTTTAAACCTGCCAAACAATGCCGCATTATGTTTACATGACATTTGGTTCCTTATGCAAAGGAGTGTGGCTTGAGTGTCCAAAACGCTTTTTCAGGCCAGTTTATTTTCCGTATTTCCCTTTTCCAGTATTTTTAAAGTCAGGTATCGTGTTGTTTTGGGGGTGACAGGAGGAACAATAATGTGACATAAGTAAATATCGCAGATTGACCGATAGAAAGCTGTGCTTCTCTGTTCAAGCATTGAATTATACCCGGGCACCAAGCAGTCATGCTGAACTTGTCCTCTAAACGATAAATAAAATATGGGGCGGTGCCAGTGCTGTCTAACATTATCTCTCAGCCCAAAGCTTTGCGCAAGACTGCCACCACGTACAGTTAGGACATCATGAATACCACAGATATCTGGAGATCATTTGAATAGCTCATTTTAAAACCACAAAAACAACGAATGCATGAAATGTAAAGGATGGAGTACAGCTAATGGGCGGGCCACATTCATGTGTTTTTGAAGGCATGTGCGATGATGTCATGAGATCAAACGCATGCTCGCTCTGGCTTTCCAATGCCGTTGTGTGATCACACACAGTTTGTGAAATTTCAGTCCTTTCTTCAGTCTCAACGGTGCAGTTTTGTGATTATTCAATGAACGTCAACCGTACACAACACACACACATCGGACAGAATTAATACGCATGATTTACCATGCATATTAAAATAATAGCATTGGATACAAACTGTGTGTGCTGTTTACCCATAGAGATGCACTAAAAAGTGAGACAAGCATATCCACAATTCACTCGGGACACACACGGCTGTGTTCTCGCATCAAAACGTCAACAGACAGACTGACGGTTCTGTGTCTGCAGCGCAGGACTGAGACCGTGTGATCCGACCAATGGCAGACAGCTCTGTGGTTTAAGCATGTCTCTCGTACGGCATGTGAAGACAAGAACGTCAAACGGCGAGGCGCGTCTCACCTCCGAGCGGAGTCGGCCTGAGGCGGAGGGGTCGGAGGGGGTTGAGCTTTGCTAGACCTTAGATCAGGGTGGTGAATGGGGGAGTTGGGGAATGACTCAAGGCAGGAAGAAGGAACGGACCTGCCCGTTGCCCCTTCACTTGGGCTCGGAGAGCTGGCAAGATTGTTCGCAGGTTTTCTACTCTTATGCTACATTAAAAAGGACACACACAGAAAGGAATTGTGGGAGGTGGAAAGTGGTGTCGAATCGTAGCTTCAGAGTTAAAGGGACAGTTCACCAATCGAAATTCTGTCGTCATTTACTTATCCTCGAGTTGTTACAAATCTGTATAAATGAACTTGTTCTGATGAACACAGAGAAAGATATTTGGAAGAACGCTTGCAACCGAACAGTTCTTGGCCACCATAGTAGGAAAAATGACAATGGTAGTCAAAAGAACCCAAGAACGTTTTGCTTTCCTTCATTCTTCAAAATATCTTCTTTTGTGTTCATCAGAACAATAAATGTGTACAGATTTGGAACAACTCGAGGATGAGTAAATGATGACAAAATTTTTATTTTTGAGTGAACTGTTCCTTTAAGGATGACATGGCAATGAATGTCCTCATGAATGCAGACAGGGAGTAGAAATGGCCGACAATGACAGCTCTGTTAAAAATCTAGTGAGCAGATAAGATATGTACATTAGATAAAATAAGTTATAATGTGATAAAGATGCGTCCTCCGAATCTGCGTTGCGAACATTTATCCAAGATGGTGGAAAATCTGAGATATTGACTTTAGTATATTAATACATATGCATATTTATTTAAAATAAATAAAAACAACATTTGAAAAGTATCAATACACAATAGTTAATATTTGACTTAATACTTGGCAGCTCAGTAGGTTTTGAAACAGAGCTCATGAAGGCATGGAAGAACTTAATGCATGACAGAACATGGATATAAAAGACAGACGATTGCGACTCAACAAACACAAATTATGCCACAGAAATAAACTTAGGGAACAGTAAAGAAATTGAAATAGTATTTTCAGAACAGCCCATTCCAGCAGTACCTTTGTAAAATACGTAACCTTTAAAGCATTTTTTTATAATATTAGTTTTATGGTGAGCTCCATAAACTGTAGATGGGAGACTTTAAAAAGCTTAGGATTTATGCACCTTTTATTATGAAGTCAGATCAGTATGACTCTCTAACCTTTATAAGGGGGTTTATGACCCCAACATTAGGATTGGTGTTGAACACTTTGTTGAAGCCAGGCTCTCGATTCACCAACTCCAACTGATAAAACTTCTTGTCATCCTGGAACAAAAAGGCAAAGTCAGACTGTGGAAACAAAATCAAACTGACATTGACTTTCATCTGTACAGCTGATCTGTATTGCTTGGGGACTAAATAAAAACACACTATAAAAAACAACATGTAGTATCACACATAAAACCAAAAGATGTATTGCTTTAACGCAATATGATAAACTTACCACAAGCTTCTTCACCAGAGATTCTCTCTCACACACCATTTCTCGGAGGTCAGCGATCACCTGGAGATCTTCTGGTCTGCTCTCTCTGTTCCTGAACTTGTCCTCCGTTCCTTCCAATCTGCTCAGACACAGACATATATAATCATACGTCAGTGAAAACAAGCTTGTTTACATTTTAGGCATCATAAATTGGTCATGATGATGCAAAGACATTTTCAAGATGCAGTCATCGGAATAATACAAAATGATAAAAAGATCGATCACTTAAGTGGTTTGATTTTGCTTAGAATGCTGCCGCCTACATAGACAGCAAGGAAAGATTCTTGTAACTTAAAAATAATTCCCGCATTGAACAATCTGTATTCGGTCATCTGCAGATGTGATGATGAACTCACAGAATCTGTAGAGCAGAGATCTTGTCTTTAAGCAGCTCTTGAGCTTTGTTGAAATCTGACAGCATGATCTGGGTCTCTCGGTTGTGGGTCGCGTTCAGCTCTTCAATCTCCCTCTCCAGTCGCTTAGAAAGGTCCTGTTCATGAGCCCTTTCAAAAATATAACTTATTGTATATGTGGGTTTGAACGGCAATTAATTTACACACATATATAGCACAAACATAGAGCAAATAGAGCGAGCGCCAAATTTGCCCAGATTTGTTCTAACCGTATCTGGGGCAACTAAAACGGATGACTCAGCTCTTAAAAGGACACAATCTTTTTCATGTACTAGAAAGTAGCTCCTCATTTAAATAAAACCACAAAACGACCTCATATTACCTTGAGGTTTTTACATTGTGACTATAGAAGACTATTTTTATACCGAGATACTAGTATTGCCGTTTTTAAATGTAATTTTTTTATTCCTGAAGCGCTCTTTTATTTTTGTTCCGGAGCCTCAGAAGTTTCCTGAGGTGCTGTAGTGTGGAAACCCCGTCAGCTGCCTGAGCTTTAGAACACAGCCCCTATTTTCTTTATAGTTATTCACAGAGATGGAAGACAGAAAATTATGAGAGAAGACAGGTCAATGGGATCAGGAATAGACAAGAGCCAGACTCAAGACATCCACATAAACACAATGGGCCTCATTCATGAAACATTCGTAAATATATACATTTCGAGTAATTTGCGCGTAAAACAGACCTTCCCGAAAATGTTCCTCCAGATTCACAAATACTTCGCAAACGTCAGATTTCATAGTAAAATGTGTGTATGTTAATGAATAGAGTTGAAGTAACTCTAGCTCTCAATGGGTATGTGCTTGGGTATCTTTAGGTAAATACTTGAAATAAAATAAGTTAATATTCACTTTTAAGCAATACAACACTAATATTTGAACCAGTCGCTGATTTCTTTAAGACTGCAAGGGAAGCTCAGCTTCCCCTATAATTGTCAAAAAATGAATGGTCAAATATATGTACTATTATGTTAACATTTTATTGACTAAAAATGCGTTAAACACGTTCATCTCGAACGAAAATAATTTCGTTCAGAATCAGCTACTTAGGTCGGCTGACTCGATTTCCTTCTCATTCATTCCCGTAGCGTACAGTGCATTACTCTGTTGTTGAAGCCCAGCGTCCATTGACTTCAATGGGGCTGCTTTCAACAGTTTTTTTTCAGTGCTTAGAAACAAGACGGTCATTGGATAATGCTGCGATTATGTCCCGCCCACGGACGCTCAGCGTCTCTGGGATGAATGGAGGAGTGGGCTGGCCCGGACTCCGAGCGTCTGTGTGATGATTGGAGGGTCTGTCGAAAGACTGCATCTCGTTTTGATTGACAGCGATTTTGTTCTATAAAAAGTCGCTGACGCTAAAGCTATTCAATCTCAGTCCCATTGCGGATTTTTCAAGTGTAGTTGAAAGACAAACTGCTGCAACCTATTTCTTGGTATTTGCTTGCCGAAATTGCTTGCCAATTTTCATCATACATTTCACACAATTATACACCACATTCCTTGTTTCAGTTTAATGTATACCCACATTTCCTCCGTCGTGTTTATATATATTTTTTAGATAGTTTGTTCATTCATTCATTGTGAAATGAGCTTCCCCTCTTTGAAAGACCAGCAGCCGCCACTGATTTGAACATATATTTAGGAAAAGACAAAAAAAATTGTTAACCTCAGTTTTCATGTGTCTTGTCATGTTGCCAATCTTTCAGATTGCTAGTGAGTTTACTTTGTCCCTCCTGAGGTTGGAATTGATTGAAATTCAACAGACACCCATTGGAATTGCCAAAATACATCTAGAAATGCTGATTACATGAAAATTTAGATTTATGCGCTCATATTTAAATGATCTAAATTGGTAAAATATGGCTCTTTCATCTACCAATATATACTTTACTTATTGTAGACATAGTCAAACTAGAAAACCAAAAGGAATTAAAATTGAAATGCTTAGTTGAAAATTCTGTCATTATTGACTTACCTACGAGTTGTTCCAAATCTGTACAAATGTATTTGATCTGATGAACACAGAGAAAGATATTTGGAAGAATGCTTATAACCAGATAGATTTTGCCCCCCATTGACTCCCATAGTAGGAAAAATGACTTCTGTTGAACACAAATAAGATATTTTGAAGAATGTTGGACAGCAAACAGTTCTGGGGCACTTTTGACTAGCAATTTTTACCTACTATGGGAGTCAATGGAGAGCAAAATCTATCTGGTTATGAGCATTCTTCTAAATATCTTTCTCCGAGTTGGCACAACTCAAATGATGACAGAATTTTAATTTTGTGTAACAAAATCCCTTTAAAAGCTAAGTTCGTGAAAATTAATAGATCACACATCTTGGGACTGAACCAACATTAAATACCTTTCAGCTGCAACCCCAACTTTTTAACCACTTGGCCGCACCATGTATAAATGACAAACTGAGCAGGTACCTAATGTGTATGTTTGCCTCACTGCGAACACGCAGAACTTCTTTCCCTTTAAGTTCCAGTTCCTTGGTCAAAGTGCTTATGGTCTCATTGAGAGTGTGGATTTCATGGTCCAGATCAGCGATCCGGTTCTTTCTACAGTTCACCTCCTGCTGTAGGTCAGACATACGCCCAAAGAGATCTTGCTCCTGTAGGTAACATACAAAGAAACCCAGGTTCTTTCAAAATGTGAATATAGGTAACATTGTAATCTATTTAATTATGATGCATTAAGTGAAGTGAGCCAAACATGAGGCTGAGAGAGAAAGAAATACAGAGAAAAGGAAAGATTATAAATCAGATATGAGAATGGAAAAGTAGTGTAAAGGCAGGCTAAGAATTCTCCCATAATTCAGAGCTCAGAAGCTCATTATTCATTCATTGCGGTTATTCTTCAAATTCATGTAAAGTGCAGCTTAGCCTCGAGACATTTTAT
This sequence comes from Triplophysa tibetana, assembly GCA_008369825.1. Classification (NCBI taxonomy): domain Eukaryota; kingdom Metazoa; phylum Chordata; class Actinopteri; order Cypriniformes; family Nemacheilidae; genus Triplophysa; species Triplophysa tibetana. The sequence continues at coordinate 3,382,223 of CM017907.1, forward strand.
TATTGCCACTTCTTTCGGTTCTCAGAAGAACCCATTGTCACGCTCTATTCTCAGAAACCACACGCACATCTTGAAGCCGAGAGTAGAAATGTATCTAGTAAAAATCTGGTTTTATCTTTAAAGAGTAAGTACCATTAGATCATGAAAATTACAATTCATGCAGTGTGTTATGTTGCCGTGTTTGAAAGAAATGTGTCTGCCAAGTTGTAAATCCGAAGGTGAATAAATAACAAAGTTATTGGCTTGTAAAAAAGGGAGTCGAGTCTGAATCACGCAAACGAGACGTGTCTCTAACCGCCGCGTATCTACGTCACTATACATAGTCCCCGCCTACGTTTTGCTGGGACTGCCGCGAAAACTTCACTATCCTCCCCCAAAACCCTGTCACTCGTTCCTGATGCGTATGCCGTCTGACACCTGTGTTCTACATTGGTAGTTTAAATAAGACGCACTTAGTTTCACAAAGGAAGAACTTCTGAGGAAACAATGGTTACATTTCCTTTTCAAATGACACCAAAGGAGTATAACACCAGGGTTTTACTGTGCGCGCGTCATTCCACCAAAGATTGCTTCAATAATTTTGGCACATTCACTGCGGGATATGTTAAAAGACTATCTTTGAAAGAGGGAAACACAAACCTTATTTGGACCTGCTAGCTCCACCGAAACACAACCTTTAAGTGTGACTATTTATTTTTGTCTGAACTCCAAGAAATATTTGTGTACCTTATGTTTGTGTTTAGCTAATGCATATAACGCTAACGTTAACATGTACCATTATCTCCGGGGTATTACAGTTTTTTTATCTATCTATGTACCCGGCTAATTTAAGTATTCAATCTATTATCGCCCATCTATTATCTACTATCGTCTTCGGATGTTTCCAAGTCTGACTCCGGCTCAAACTGGTAAGGTGAAATCCTCGCCATCTCTATCTATACACTGTATATACACTGTATATAATATATAACCTGTAAACTGTAATCCAGCAATGATGCTAGGCGTTCCATTTGCGACACATGATGAATGCTGTAACAAATTCAAGGAAGAAGGAGGCGGGAACTGGCGATCGTTCAACAACTTTTAATAAAAAATAAACAAACCACAAAACGAATGTAAAATGCCGACAGCTCCCTCAAGGTCGACTGTTGGATGCGATACCCGTGCAACACGCAGCTGACACTCATTATCATCAGTCGGTCTCGTCCCGCCTTGCTCGTTACAAACGCGTTTGACCAATCACAGCAGACTACACCATATGACCAATCACATGACACTAGGCTAACAGATAGGAGGGGATTAGACGGATGAATCGCAGAACGAATCATTTCAGAGTCAGTCAAGAAGTAAGGTAAGGATAATTACAGATTATTTCGACATTATAGTATTTTAACACCTTCATTGTAAATAAACTTGTTGTTGGACAATCCATAAACCAAAGTAGGACCTTAAAAATCATATGCTACTTACTCTTTAAGAAATCCAAACAGACAGCCTACCCTTACGCTGTCATGATTCCACCTCTCCTTGTCAGGTAATTCTTGGAGGTGGAATCATACAGAATCCTTTGTTTCATGTGGGAGAGAGACGATTTTGGCACTTATTTGCCACCATACTCTCTCTCTCTCTAGTCTGCGTCATCGTTCCCAACCTCCTGTTTCCTAGTTTGTGTTAATTAGCTTTCCTTGATTGTTTACCCCTATCACCTGGTCCCTATTAATTATCCTTTGTCTGTTTCCCCTATATATACCTCTCATGTTTCATTGTCTTGTGCTGGTTCATTGTTTGTGTCATCTGTGGTGAGTCCTGTCTTGGTTAGTTCAGTTTATTGTAGTTTAAAAGTCAAGTGTTAGTCTAGTTAAGTCCTTGTTCCTGTCTCCATGTTTTGTTCTGTTACCCCCTCGTGGGTGTTTGTTTTGTATTTATTTATTTATTAAAGTCTTGTTAACCCCTTACCCACTGTCTTGCGTTTGGGTCCTCCTTCCCTCACCATCCACGTTCATGACATACGCTGAAACATTAAGTTATAAAGCCAATGCGTGGTTTTGGTGTTCAAGCTGGTTTATAGGTTGTGCTCGCAAAAGCAATTGAAATATCCCACATACTTAGCATAAAATATCACAGAGACTTAGGGGTTGTCTCCTTTTTACATGGGCCACTAAGCAAACAACCACAACATAGTAGCATCCGCATAGCAACACACAGTTTTTGGCTCTCTGAGGTCCAATTTTCTCCAAAAACGTATACATTTTCTAAAAGCAAGAAGCATTAGGGTTTCCTTAAAGGAATGGTTTATTCAAAATTACAATTATTTCAACATTTGGTCACCCTTGTGCCACACCCTTGCGCTTTTCATCTAGTTCATAAAGTTCTCTTGGCCCTCTTGCTTTGACAGAAAAAGCTTCAAACACAGAAAGAATTCAGGCTACGACCAGTTCAAGAACAAGCAGGGAACTTAATAAATAAAACATACACAAGGTCTTCAAACACCACCCTTTTATCAACATATATGAGACCCTGGACAACAAACCAGTCTTATGGGTCAATTTTTCGAAATTGAGATTTTTACATCGATAGATAGGATTTATATTAATGTATGAGTTGTTAGAATAGGACAATATCTGCCTGAGATACAACCTTTTAAAACTCAGGAATCTGAGAGTGCAAAAAATCGAAATATTGAGAAAATCGCCTTTGAAGTTGTTAATCAGGGGCACTGTCGAAGGCCATCCACTCACAAAAATAAAGTTTTATATATTTAAGGTTGGAAATTTACAAAATATCTTCATGGAACAAGATCTTTACTTAATATCTAAATGATTTTTGAAATGTTCCCGTGCTACTTAAGACTGGTTTTGTGATCCAGGGTCACATATATGAATGAACCATGACTCTAGTCAAGTCTTAAAAAGTCTTATTAAAAAGATGTTATATTTTAAAAAGTATTCATTTCAAAGGTCTTTGCACATATAGTGGTATTTTCGTATGCGTTTTTTCGTCTTTGGCGCTTGTTTGTACGGTGTCTCTGAATTGTCAAAACAACTTTCAAAATCCTTAGTATGGATGACAGCTGAAAATATTGGAGGCAGTGTGTAAATGTGGTTGACACAACGTGATGTCGTATTTATTTTTTTAAGGTGCGAAAATTTTGGATTTAATGTGCAATGGAATTCTTCTGTAGAATCTACTGTAGCTAATGATTATTTTTTTTAATAATATTTTATAAATATTATGCAGTATATATGTATGTATGTATGCAAGTGTGTAATATTTATGATATTTATATACTTTTTAAATAACTTTAAACCAATTTTATAGTTGCAATGTTCACAGAATCTATTTTACGTGCCAAAACCAAGATAGTCATCCATCACCAAGCAAAGAAGACAGGTTTGCTGATAACTCAGATTTCTAAATGGTTAAGCCTTCAGGTACATTTTGTTATTGAGGTGATAATTTGTAAGTTAAAAAAATTCTCACGTGTTCTTTGCAGCGCTCAATAGTGTCGTCCAGGTCTCGTTTGGCGGCCTTGTTCTCCTTCATATGCACTTGTCTCAGATGTTCAATGGCAGTGGCATGAAGATGATTGAGCTCTGACCGCAGTGAAGCTTCGGCAGAAACATTATAGTCAGTATAAACCCCCAAAAATTGCCAATCCCAGAGAAGTCAACATCCTTTTCCGTAAAGATACAATAAGTGAGTCACACCCTATTACCATCAAAGTCTATTATCCTCATGGGCTATTATCATCACATAGGTTATAAGCAAGACATTTAACCCCAGCATGGGCCAAGAAGATTATCTCTTTAAAAAGGTGATTTGGATAAAAGCATCCGCAAACATTTACTTGCATAACACAAGCACATACTGCATGAAAAGACTCAAATGACCCGATTAATGGCTCTGAAACTGGGGTGTTGTGTCTGATGCTATATTTAATGGGGATGTGTGACTCACCCAGCATGGCTTTGCCCTCATCCTCCAGCTCAAAGCGTAAGGTCTGCAGCTCCTGCTCTGACTGTTGCCGGAGGATCTCAAGGGTCTGTCTGTGAGCATCTCGCAAAGCGTGTAACTCTTCCCTCTGTTCCTGCTTCATTCGGTCCTCCTAGGTCCTACACAAACACACACATTCACACACAAACAAAGGAGATGGTTTAGAATGAAAAATACATACACAACTGCTAATATTTAAAGACGCTTTCTAATTCTATGTTAATATTTGAATTTAAGTAAACGCATCTAATAGAAAAGCATAAATTTAACTACAGTAATTATGTTGTTTGAATGATGTTATTTAGAAATTATTTTAGCATCTTCTAAGTATCAACCATATATCGGATCCAAGTGCTTAATGTTTTCAATACATGAAAAATGCAATTTCTTACGTTTTAATAATATATAAGCAATGCATCATTCTATATATTTTAAAATTAATATTAAATTATTTAATATGTTGAGAGTTAATACATTGGAAAATAGACAGGGTCAACAGGCTAGGATGCTTTAAAAAAAAAACTGTAGTATTGAAGGATGCAGAGTTCTTATTGGCTGTTATTGACAATCCATCTTTTACTCAACCCTTTTTCAAAAATATAAGCTAAGTCTTAATTGTGTCATGCTGGCACAATTATATTTTTGTCTATAAAAAATGTCAAACATTTATGAATGTTTTTATGACAATGAGAAATGACCCAAAACTTTTGAACGGTAGATTATAAAAGAAACACACATGCAATGAATAAAACTAAAGGGATATTTTGCAATTATATGCAAGATGATACAATGATAAGAGAAAACAGCATCATTTAAAAACAAAATCATTCATTTCAAGTCTCATTTAATATAAAGTTTCCGACCGCCCCTCTGGTTTGTGAAGTACTGTGGAGAGATCACAGTCCACCCAAAAACCCAAAGTGGTGCCTAGTGCATTCAAATTCCAATCGGAAAGAAAAGAGATGAAAGCAAATATTAATGTTTCTTTATTCCTTAGTAATCCAAAATACGACCAAAAGAGCGTAAAGACAACACACACACAGAAGCAGGACAAGAGATATGAAGAAAAGCCTGTAACATGTACATGTTACACAAAACTTCTGCTTCAACCAGCCGTCTTTGGTACATTCAAATATTCTGCCACGTCCATTTTTTTATAAAACAACACTGTTGTTGTCTGAATGAGAAATGTGTTTGCATAAAAAAATGGAGATGCTTGCACTGGTCCAGAGAGAGAAAGTAACTGAATAATGATTGCTATAGGACAGCTGGCTCTTAAAGAAACAGTCCACCCAAAAGAAAAAGTCTGCCATCCTTTACATGTTGTTCAAAACCTGCATGACTGTCTTCCGTGGAGCACAAAAGGAGATGTTAAGCAGGATGCTAATTGACAGCCTCAGTCACCCTTCACTTTCATTGTACGGAAACAAAACAGAATCATCATCCTTTAAAGACGGATCAAAAGCGACACACATCCTCAATCAGATACACGTACATGATTTGGGGCATCATGATACAACATCAGGTCACAGATTGAAGAAGCACTACCAAATAGAAAAACGTCTCAATATTGACTCAAGTATGATTCCTGGATTCTCGCCCTCATCTGAAAGCTTACGTGTAGCCTGCATGTGTAAGTGTATGTCTTCCACATGTCGGTTTATACGTGTGCGTGTTAGCCGTGCCGGTACAGATGGTGCAGTTACCCTGAGCTCCATCTGTTGCGCGTCCTCCATATCCTGCAGGGCGCAGCAGTGGACCTCCTGCAGGCGGCACTCTCTGTGCTGATGCTCCATCGACAGCTCCTGCAGCTGCTGCGCCAGGTGCTCGCGCTCCTGGCTAAACTGCGCCTGCAACTGCTGCAGAGCGTTTTTCGACTGCGACATCTGCAGCTCCAGGCTCTTCTTCAGCAGAGAGATCTGACATGAGAGAAACAGGTTAAAAAGACTCGCACATACGTCTTTTAGAGAAAACTGTGAACTGCGGATGACTCGGATTTGAGAGAAGATCACTCTTAAAAATAAAGGTGAATAAAAGGTTCTTCACAGATTGGTTCTATAAATACAGATTTATTTAAAGGTTACTTAAAGAACCATGTCTTTCTTACCTTTTTATAATCTGAAGAACCTTTTTCTCACAACAAAGAACCTTTGAGTGGTCTCTTTGAGACAGAAAGGTTCTTTGGATGTTAAAGGTTCCTTATGGAACCATTTAGACAAAAAACGAAACATTTAGACAACAGTTCATCCTTTGTTACAACACCCAAAAATGTATATCCCTCAGTGACTTTGCAAGCAGTGTGTAGGACTCGAGTCAGTCAGGTAACAATAAGAAATTAATCTTACATCGATTTTTTTATTATTAATTAAAAAAAGATATCTATTTATTTAGCTAGTGAGTATAAAAACACAACAGTTTGTCATATTTTCCTTCCACAAAATTGCAATTAGAAATTATGATTTGCTTTCAGAGAATATATCTCCAATTAAGTTAATCTCATCGGCAAAATTTATTTTATTTATAAACAAACTCATTAAATTGATTTTCAAGAAACAATGTACCAGTGGGGTAAGAACAATAAACTTATATCTTCTAAAGATATGGAAATCTGATCAAAGTTTTGATAATGGGATAAATTAGTTGTTATTACAGAAAATCAAGACAACAGTACGTATTAAGAAAATTAATTTTGTGCAATAAATAAAAATATCTCTGAAACAGATCGGAAAAACAAAACAGGAAATCAACATGTACAGACAGGAAGCTGCTATTCTAATCTCTACAGAGCTGTGTCATGAGTAATACAAATTAAATATTCATTTAAAACCATTTTTTCTCTCCAGTACCCCTAGGTAACATGAAATGAGAAAAGTAATGTATTCATAACAGCTCAATCTGCAGGAGACGAGGGATTTAATTCTCTCGGACTGATAAATAAGATAAGAACAGGATTAAGATGAAGCGGTGAAAATAGTGAGAGCATACATGCAGCGAACGGCAGGCCCAAAATAGACACAGAGGCAATAAAATGAGGCCAACAAAGAGGAGAGCGTTTCTCTGGAGCTTCAGGATGAGGTTATAATGCCTTTCAAACTGGCTTTGAGTTTTGTCTTAACATACTGCTGAGGGATTTATTAGATTCAGGATTACGTGAGGTTGAGACCACGCTAGAGTTACTGCGCTGGAAATGAAATCTGTCTTGCAGCTTGCTATTATTGCCTTCCAGTTAAAATATCCAAACCTCCTTTAAATAAAACCGCGGTCCAGACCTTTGCATCATTCTATCAGGACAGCGAGAAAACCTAATAAACCATTTAAAACTTTAAACTTATTTTGGTTTGTTTTAATTGAGCCGCACGTCTAGAAAATGGAGAATGGGATCACACACGCTCTCAGCAACATTTTTGTTATTTTGACCCTTTATCCTCTAATGACTTTATCTAGCGCAAAACACGCCTCATGTGAACCCTTTCCGCTCCACGCGTTCTGCTTCTCTGCCGCCCAAGAGCGCCGCGTAAAGAGCAGCAAACACGTGGCATGCTTATTTTAACAACAGTAGTGCAGACAGAGCAGGTAAATGGACACAGAACAGTAAACAAAATGCATCAAATATTAAAGCATTTGTATCTGTCTGTCTGTTTATTGTTTGCTGTATGTCTCCAACATTTCAACCAGATTTGTGATATTTTATTAACATTAACGTTTGATCTTAATTTAGGATTAGCATTATTGATCAGCATGTAAACATTTGTGACAGCTTTTTTTTTTACAAATATGAAATATCAGACTTCTATTAAGAGGGCATTCTCCTAAAGTCACAGATCTTATACATACATACTGTGGATATCAAAATATAAAATACATGGCCTGATAAAAGATCTTATCTTGTATGCAGTACATATATATATATATGAAGAGCTCTTTTCCAAAACGCGATAAACGGCCAATAAAAACAAATGAGTTTGTCATGCCATTTTTCTCTGTACTGAACATATTCACTGCGCCATCAATGTTTCATGCCAAATCGCTATATTTCCTTGTTTAATATGTACTGCAAGATGCAGTTTCTTTCCAAAACGCTTTAAGTGCAGAACCTGTCTTTAGCCTAATGGGATATGTCCTCTCGACTAATCAGAATTCGCCCGTTAGTGGTATTTGTATGCGTGTTATTTTTAAAATATTTGTTTTATGTGGTGTACAATATTGAAGCATGACGTTGAAAATGTTCATTTTATTTTACCGTTTAGTTTGTTACTATTTATTTTTTTGGCTGTTATTTATTTCATGCATTTGCATTTATTTGGTTTATATTAATTTATAGTATGAGTCCCTGATGTCATATTTTGCATCTTCTCTTGTTTGTTTTTAAAAAGAAATAAACCAAATCTTTTTTGAAAAAAAGGATGGATTTGTAGCGTTTTGAAAAAAAAATGAATTTTGAATTATAATCCCCAATATTGTTGTTTCATTTAACAATCATTGTTTATCCAACTGGGCTAAATTGATTAAATATTTATTTATTTTCAAAAAACATAAAGTCCTGACTCCTGACCTATACCGACAATGTCACTGAAATTTTGTAGTTTACATATGGTCAGGGGTCACTGATCTGAGGACAGATCTTAAGAGATATTAATATGGCATATATCTGACACAGCAAACACAGACACCTGACATGACAGACAGTGAAGTGAGTCACTCTTGAGGGTTACAGCAAGACTGTGAGAGACAGGCTGTCACAATACAGAGCATGATGGGAAGTGAGGACACAGCCTCTATTTAAAAACTGTACAATGCAAAGTAAAGATTTTTATATCTATTTTTATATTTTTGCATAGCCAAAGTTTACAATAAAACACCACTTTACAAAATATGTTTTATTGTTTTTTTGTGGTAATCAACCGCACCACATGGTGTTAAGGGATAGTTCACCCAAAAATAAACATTCTGACATCATTTATGCACCCTCATGTCATTTAAAGCCTGTACATTACTCTATTAAATTTTCAAAAATTTCTCCAGTGTCTGAAATGAAATGAGGGTGAGTAAATAATGAAAGACTTTGCATTTTTGGATAAGCTATCCCTTTTAATTGAATGTGGATCATTTCTTTCTATCAATTCTTTAAAGGTCCAGTGTATGACATTTAGCAGCATCTAGTCGTGATATTGCGACCAACAGATAAATCACTCTACACTAGTCTCGAGTAGCCAGACCTTTTTTTAGCCGCTTTCTTTGGCCAAGGCCCGCCCAAGAGGCCATATGACTGAAAGGTGGAGCAACCAATCACGTTTCGTTTTGTGCCGCGTCATGTTGAGAGGCGTGGAAATGTCCCCGCAATTACAGAGCGGTGTACATGCACAAAAGTGTCAAAAGTTAACAGCAACAAAATTATTATAAGTTAATGCAGTGAACCTGCATTCTGTCATCCTCCCAATAATTTAACATTCAACCTTTAAAACAGCAACCGTTTAATTCTTATTGTCAGATAAGGGGCTCCTTTTTAACTTTGTGTTACCTGTTCCAAAAGGTCCTCCACCTTCCTCTGCCAGCTCTCTCTGGCTGCCATCATCTCCAGATCTCTCTGTTGGGAAATTTGCGTCAGTGCCCCCTGTTTCTCTGCCTGATACTCGGCTGTCAGCTCCTCTCGCATACCCTTCAGCTCGGCTCTAGAGACGCAATAACAAAAAGACAGATAAACAAAGAGCACAACTGACAGACACAAGGATTATTTTAAAACTGTTTATCTCGCATAAACAAAAAAATGTCTCATCTGACTACAGTTGTGCAGATTAGATGGATAAAGCATGTTTTAATCCAAATGCACGCTTTGGGGAAAGGGATTTGTTGGATCGTTTTTGATGCAGGACATACTGCCTTTTATATTTGATTTAATGTGTGCTCCAAATACCAAACACTCAGTACAGTCACAGTTTATTTAATTAAATCCGACGTGCAAATCTCAGCTTCATTTTAAGCACTGTGTACATCGTTCAGCACCTCAGAGCGTCGGTCCACTTCAGGTCCAGCTCCTCTGTGATTTTGTCCATCTTCTGCTTCTCCTCCGTTTTGACTGCAATGATCCGAGCCTCGTGTTGCTGTTTCTGGGTCTCGATCTCCTCCTGTGAGTGTTTGAAGTGTGGATAATGATTCATCATGGGAAAAGCAAAGAGAGAAACAGTTTGCTGTAGAACTTATTTGACACAAACTGGATTTCAAGGAATGCTATCTTTTTCCGCACTTTGCGGCCTTCAGCGCCGAACAAAAGTGGCCGTTTTGGGTGCCTTCGAAACTGAATGAGGCTTAATTTTTCTTTTAACATCACAGCCACGCTCCATTATCCGTTTCCTATTGCAGTGATTGCCACGCGGAATTCACAGTCTCAATATAAACACATTCGTCATGCTCTTACAGCGTAAACGTTTTATATCGATAGCCTGCCACTGTTTTTCTAGCAGAATGAGATTACGCAGGTTGTAAGTGATAAATAGAGTAAAAAGAGTGTTTTACTTGTAGATCTGTGAGAAGGTTGCTTGTCTCTCTCATTCTCGCCCGTGTGACGTCAAGCTCGATGAGAAGCTTTTCCTGGCTGTCTTTAAGACAGGAGATGTGGCTCTCAGCGCTATCCAGATTTTCTTCGGTCTCTTTGACAAGATCCTTTAGATGAGCCACCTGAGATTAACCACAATGACACTCAAATGCACATAACGATTCACTTGATTTACATTTTATGCCGAAAAAAGCAGTGCTTGCTAGGTTTAGGGAAACTTAGATTTGGCAACAATGAATAAATATGGCAGTCGCTCTTCAGTGTTAAATATACGGTCTAGAGGAAATTTTACTTTTTGAATGCTGAAAGTTCTGTTAATGAGAACTGAATGTTTTTTAAGTATTAAAGGGATAGTTCACTGACATCACTAGGTTCACACAGTTCACTGACAACCTATTTGTTGTTTCAAACCTATGACTTTTTTTCTTCTTCAGAACAGTTTTTTGAAATGTTTGCAACCGAACAGTGGCTTTACCCATTGACTAGCATTGGTTTTGTGTCCATGCAATAGAAAAGAATGGGTACCACCATTGTTTTCGGTTACCAATGTTCTTCAAAATATCTTCATTTGTTTTATGCGGAAGAAAGAATGTCATACAGATTTGGAACGAGAGGGTGAAGAAATGATGACCGAATTTCCATTTTAGGTGAACAATCAGAGTATAAATCATGTGCCTTTAAAAACTAAAATCACGTGCAGACCTACAGTAAGGATAGTCATTTTAACAAACTGCATTTCATTAACTTCATTAGCTCATTTCATTGACAATAAAGTTGAATCTAATCTAATCTAATCCAATAATTTCTAGTATTTTGGATCGATAGTATTTGAATTGGGACACAAGATCTAGCAGCAGATGGTCTGGCAGATCAACAAACAAATTTGAACTATTAAAAGTCTGTTTTAGAGATTATCTGTAAAACAAAAATTGTAAAACTGTAAGACAGTGGTAGATTTAAACCTCTTGGTTGGCCATATTCAGCTTTGTAGTAAGTTCCTCCCGTATGGTCTCCAACTGTTGCTGCAGGTGGTTCCTCTGCTCCTCCAATGACATACATCGAATCTCAAACTGCTGTCGCATCTCCTGCGTCAGCAGAAATGAAAAGGCAACATTACAAGAACCATAGCAGAGCAATTAAAGAAGAGATACATCTAGACAGGTTGACAATCTGCCGATGGCAGACGGAGCAGATTTAATTACAGTGAGGAAAAAGCTTTGTCGAGGAAAGAGACATTTTCAAAAAGTAAAGTGACGCGATTGCCAAGAGATGACAAGTAGATTAGTCTCGATATCCGTCGTGATTGAAAGCAATTTTGTGGCGCTCCAAAACGGGAATGATATCACGGTCACTTTGTCAACATTGCAATGAGAAACGTCAGTTTGCATAATCAACACCATTCAGTGAACGGCGGAAAATGTCATTTAGCGGATGTCTCGGGAGCGCTTAATAGAACTGAATATTTATGTTTCATTTGTCTTGCATATGGGAAGACCAGCTCTAATACACTCAGGACATGTTACAGTTTATTTTTAAACAGTTTGTTAAACAGAACTCAGAGAATAGTGAAAAACTGCTACTAGAACAAATCATAAAGCAAACAGAAATACAAAAGTGTCTTCCTTGGCAAATCTAAAGCTTCAAATCCTTACACATACGTGAAAATGTTCTTACATTGAGTAACTGGCTCTTCTCTCTCTCTGCGGCATTACGTGCGTTCTCCTGCTGGATTGAATGTTTCTCCTGTAGTTCTTCTAAGGAATCCGTATGGCTTTCTTTTAGACGAGACGTTTCTTCCTCGTATTTGGCCCTGACACGTGCCAGCTCCATCTCGTAGTTCTGCTCTTCCTCACGGAGCGACTGCCAAAACAACACAGTACTTAATTTACACCCTTGTCAGATCTTAACAATCTCGTGCCGAAGACCATGATAATTGTTTCAGTCATCATGGGGGATTTGTGACTCTAAACATTTGTGAGTTTCTGTATCGTTCTGCTCTCTGGTTTGTATCAATGTCACCTATTTTAGGACATCCGCATAAAAAGTTCTGCTATAAGCGGAAACAAACGAGTAAAAAAAGAAACTGCAAATGTTTTCTTCAAGCGATGAGGAATGAGTTTCTCTCACCTGCTGATTCCACACTGAAAAACGTATTTTGCTTACTTAATATTTTTGTTTGGTTTTCCAGTACAAATATATATAAGTCTTTAAACAAGATACATTTACATACACCGCAGGTCACCCTGCATGGAATTCGCCATGTTGTTTCTACAGTAGCCCTAAACGGACAAACTGCTTTACAGAGTGCGTTTCATATATACCTTATCACCTTCAGCAAAGAAGCGAAATGTGACGTCATCTTTGTCCTGTGAGAGCCACCGTAGTGCTTCAAAAGGGAGTGGTGGAGTGAGCCGTTGGTTGCATTTCCCAATCTCACCACTAGATGTCACTAAATTTCATGCACTGGACCCTTGAAAACGGGCCTACATAATGTTTGTTTATGTTGTTGCTGCTAAAACCACCTATAGACATTTGTACTGATAAACAAGACAGAAATACTAAGAATTTTTTTTTTCGCAATGGGCCCCAACTCACACTTTTGGTTAAATCTATTAGTTGAGCCAATGTTGCTAAACTAACCTCAAAGAAAGAAGGATTAACAGCACATAAAAGCACTTTTGGGTGAAATCAACCTCATAAACATTTGCCTGTGCATTTCAGGGTGGGATGGGAGAAATTATATGAAAAATAACACACCAAGAGAGGAAAGCCAACAAGTGATGTACCTTCTCTAAATTGAGGATCTTCTGGTGCTGTTGTTCTTCAAGTGTGTGCATCTGCTTCTGAAGTCCCTCTCTTTCCTCCTCCAGCTGTAGGATCTTCTCCTTCAGACGGTTCTGCTCGGAGCCTAGATCCCTGATAGTGGCCTCATGGCTCATTTGGGTTGCTTGAAGAGAGCCGATTTGACCTGTAGATAAATCACAGGAGATATTCAACAACTCTCCAATAACACATAAATAAAAAACTAACTTTGCATCAAGAGAATCGTTCGGGTATGTGCTCATCGTACCTACGTGACAGGTTACAAAAAGCTGGCCTATCAAAACTGCCGATATCAGCCAGTAATTGCCCATTTTTGTGCAAGACGCATCAGATGGTCAGTAAACAGACTGTGGGCGGTCAGTGGGCATGCTGTCTGAGGCTCCAGACCAAGCTGACCATAACCCTGTCAAACTTAAATCACGAAACCGCAATCTCTCTATAACAAACTCCCACACCGCAGAGTTGTTCACTCTCATACAAGGCTAAAAAATATAATTTGGCCATGACATTAGTCTCACTGGCTTTGTGAAGGATTTCATTGGCCTGCTGCTGAACTCGGTCCCTGCTTCCGTCCAGCTCATATTCGGTGTCCTTAAGCTGCATCACCCAAATCTCACCGTCCTGTATCACCTCCTCCAGCTGCTTGTGTAACTCCTGCCAAAAGAGAAGACTTATTATTTCTATAATTCTCAGCTCTTGAATTTTTGACACCGTTACATGGTGTTTAATTGTGGCAATAAGCCACTTTGTCTCAGCTAACATGCTTTACATGCGCATCAATAATTTCCAATAATCAGAGTAAGAACTTAATGGCAGTAACATGTTTACACTACATGAGAACTCCTCTTTGCTCCCATTTACATGGAAGTTTGTTTAGTCTGATTATTTGCCATAACACAAACGATAATCTCCGGTACAGTAGGTGTGTGTTACTAACTATCGTTTTAATATATTCGTAACCGTTATGTGGATTTATTTTATGGTTATCCGGTGCCATGATGAATACAGAAGTAATGTCTACGCAACGGTTATGTATGCTGTCATCGCGTTCGCACTTTTTCTGTAAGAAGATAAGGAGCAGAGACTGCTGACAGCAAGTTGTGTTGACAGTTAAGCCGCGGTCACACTTGACTTTTCCCTTTGACTTCCATTCATACGCATGCGACAGACCGGAAACGCAGGCCCGTCCAATGATATTCCGCATTTTGCTGCATAGCAAAATTGAATTGAAAATGAATTGCGCCCGCCCATTTTCGTACCAATGTCTGAACGATCTCAGCATGCTCAAAGTCAAGTCTGACCCATGCTTTAAACTTCGACATGTTGACATGTTTACCATGAATTTGCGCTTATGGCGCATGACAGAAGCACAGGGGCACATTGATCAGAGCAGCATTAATGCGATTAAGGTGTTTACGCAAACCAACATTCTTCCAAATATCTTTCTTGTTCTGGAGTAGAAACAAAATTTGAGTATAATTTGAGTAAATGAAAAATAAAAACATTTTATTATTGGACACCGACTATGTTTACATACACCCTCATAATGCGATTATAATAGGATTTTGGCAATTAAACGGTCAAGAGGATAAGTAAACGATGACAGAATTTTCGTTCTTAAGTGATCTAATCCTTTAAATTTGTATAGTTTTTAGAATTTAATAATGCATATTTTTATGATCGACTTCGAGAGTAAAACTCTCGCTGTGGGAAAAGGGTAAAAGAATAAAACTTTACAAACTGCCAAAGACATTTGAAAAGAAACAAAAAAGATAGTTTGAATGTGACCTTCGTATATCAAAGAAGTCAGTTCATTTGAATGAAAAGCGAACCCCTGGGACATAAAAGTTCACGTTGGCGAAGTAACAACCATCTCTATTCACTGAGCGTGCTGAAATCCACACCTTGATCGTGACCTCCGCGTTGTTGAGTGACGCCTGCAGTCTGTTGGTTTTGTCTCTGCTCTCTCGCGCCACCTCCTGAGCTCTGTGTAATTCAGCGCGGAGCTTGCACAGCGTCCTCTGAAGCGCTCCCTCTTGCACCTGAAACTCCTTTCTTAATTCCACCTCCGTCCTCTTCCAGGCCAGCAGGTTCTCGGTCGTGAGCTGTTGCGTCCGCCTCATGGCCTCCAACTCACGCTCGTAGAACGCCTGGGCCTTGCTCAGCTTAGCATCGTACTCCTCCACCAGCCGGACCTTGTCCTGCGTCAGCTCCTCCACGCGCTCCATCAGCGACTCAAGCTCGGTACGGTGCAGGTCCGCCAGCTTCTCCTGCTCCAGATTGGAGGACGCGCTCTGGTTCTCCTGGCTTTCCAGCAGCTCCTCCACCTCCTGCTGGTGGCAAGACTTGAGGTCCACCAACGCCCGCCGCTTCTCCTGCTCGAACTGAGCCTGCACCTGGCTGAAAGAGCGCAGCTTCTCCTCGAACTCGTGCCGCATCTCCTCCACCTCGCGGGACATGGAGACCACGCGCTGCGTGTGCTGGGCCTCCGTGCACAGCTGCGTGTCCTCCATGCGCTGGCGATACATCTCGAATTCGGCCAGGGCTTGACGTTTCATGTGCTCGTGCAGTTCCACGGATTCCTCCAGGGACTGCAGGCGGCGTTTCAAGTCGGCCTCGTCTCCGATCTTGCTCTTGTATTGGAGGATCTTCTCTCGGGTCTCTGTCAGGATGTGCTGCACCTCATCGTCGTGAGCCTCCTTGAGAGACTGAATCGCGTCTTCGTGCTCGTCGTTTTTCGTGTTGAGGGCATAAATGACCTAGGAGATAAACAGTTAATGTTTCGGCTTCTCTTTTACATTTTCTTTTAAAACCCACAAACACTTGATAATGCATGACATGAATAACTTAACTAAAATGAGGCAAAATGCAGTCAAGAGACAAAAATACCGTTACTAATACTCAATACAAATAAGAATCGTCACTGTTAATAAACCCAAGGGATCGACCTTTATAATGTACGTAGGATCTATACTTAAATTCACTTCTGCAGTCCTTCAGGTTCAATCGTCTCCTCCAGTCAAGCATTTCATCATTATCATGGCTCTCTTTCTTTGCGCTTAAGAGTTTCACATCAAAGCCAACAGCCTTCACTTGCCATTCGCACCCTGCCATGCTCCTTTTCATCTTTAATTGATCCCTTTCTGTCGCATCCCATGTTATTAACACACTATGTAAGATATTCTGTGTAGCACAATTGTAATATTGCAATGTAGTCTTAAGTAGGTTACAGATACAGTACCGATCTCAATTTCTGACTGAATTTTCTTCACAGCTCACCGTAAAGCGTCAATCATGTCTTTTACCTCTCTAAATAACCAATGAAGGACAGGAATTATCCTTGAATTTCATTAACACTTCTTTTCTGTTTGGGGTCTGAGAGATTCGATTTTGGGTCTCCTGTTGATGCGTCACAGCTGTTCCTAATCTTGATTATTAACTATTTTGAACATGCATCAAGCCATCTTCAATAAAAACAAGATTCTCTGATCCGAAGGTGTTCACACACAGAAGCATATACCTGCCAGATGTTTATTGCATTTTTCGACGATGTGTTTTACTCCAGTCGAACTCAAAACCAAACAGAAACAATGTTTCTGTTGGTATTGCACATTTCTGCAACGTGTTATGTGCATGCTGTGACAAACCAGGGTTTCAACACCAATAATATGTGCCTGCTGGCTTTCGCTTGGTCAGGAGAAGACATTAAGAGATTTGTTATCTGAAATAACAGATTACTGTTATTGTTTTTTTAGACATAACATCGACCCTCTGGGACCCCAAACGTAAAACTAGACTGATCTCTGCATTAAAGATGCATTCAGGACTCATTACATAAAGGTTTTTACGATTTTTTTTGGTTGAAACTAATCATATATGAGCGGCTTGCAAATCGTGTCTAGGATTATAAACAGATTTTTGCTGAGGAAAAACCCTGTGGTGCAAAATTGCAATATGTAGGGCATCTTCTCTGTGGGGGATAGAGATTAAGCATCACGCAAAATATTAAAGTTCCAATAAACTGCGCAAAAATGTGACATTACATGACATGCTTCCTGAAATCTAAAGCATTCGCCAGGTCATATGATGATAATACGACCAACCTTAGTGAGTTGTGCTATTTTTTTACTCATCTTCAGGTGCAGGTCTTGAGTGTACTCCATGCTCAGAGCAGAATCGTACAGCAGATTGCTGGATGTAGAAGACGGACTGGTCCCTGATCCAGAGGCAGCGGGAGCATTGATGCCTGGAGCAGCGCTGTACGGCTGCTGCCATCCCGTTCCCGTCGCCATCTTCACGTACCGTCACGAAATAAAGATCCCCGCGTGTGGGTTAAGGATGATGCTGCGACATAGCCGCACCGGTCATCCGTATGAATCCATCCAGACCGAGCGTGCTATTCCTCACCCGCATGTCATTCGCTGCATTTGAGAGCACCGACGAAAGGGCTATATGTTCAACATTCAAGGAGAATTTAGTATTCCGAACGACTGGCATTAGATGCGTGGCGCGCGTGCGAATGCATGTTATTTGTGTCTTTACGCATGCACGACAATGGGCTGGACGCCCGTGCCTCATCACATGCTGGCGTATGCGGACTCGGAGCGGGAGCGAGAGAGATGCTCAGGGTGAGGAGAGAAGTGAGAGAGAAACAAAGAGTGAGCGAGAGAGTTGTAAACGATGACGTAAGAGCTGTTAGATCAGTAACGCGCGAGCGCATCGGTTACCTCACACCGCTGTCTCGTGCGTAAGCAAGACTTCTGCCGCAAATACGTCTATATTATTTATGCAAGAATACAAACATGTAAAGTAGATTTGCCAGATCTGTAAAAAAATAGAAAACGATCAAATGGCCTCTAGTGCAAAACAAGCATATTTGTCGATTAAAACAAACTGACATCTTACACAGATATCGTCTGTAAGCTAACTGTTATGCATCATGTATATCTGAACCTGGACAACAAAACCAGTATGGCTCAATTTTTCGAAATTGAGATTTTGACATCATCTGAAAGCTGAATAAATACGCTTTCTGTTGACGCATGAATTGTTAGAATATGACAATTGCTGGTTGTTCAACCGTTTAAAACTCAGGAATCTGAGACTGTAAAAAATCAAAATATTGAGAAAATTGCCTTTGAAGTTTTTAATCAGGGGCACTGTGGCAGGCCATCCACTCACAAAAATAAAGTTTTATATATTTAAGATAGGATATTTACAAAATATGTTCACTGAAAATGTTTACTTAATATCCTAATGAATTGGCATAAAAGAAAAATCGATAATTTTGACACTCTGTATTTTTGTATTTTACTAAAAATGTTCCCATGCTACTTAAGACTGGTTTTGTGATCCAGGGTCACATATACTATGCTGTTTTTGCGTTTGGCAGATGATTTCGATAGCAGATTCCCCTTATGGAATGAGCAAAATAACTGTGATTTTAAATGTTTATAAAATGGCTTTAAACTTATGTAAAGTATTGCAAGTGTGTTGCGTTAGCCCACACAATGTTAGCACAGTTAACACACGTCTGACACATCAAATCCTACTTTATCTCACCTGATTATAAAATGTAAGATGCATCTCTTTGGGTTTAATTTATCAATTCAGTGCAGTCTTTACCGGGTCCCTGATTGTTTTTTGCAGTGCTCGAATTGAAGGGGGCTGGGGGGCTCCCCATAAGGCATTAGGGCCCCCCATAAGAAGTAAAAAACAGACTTTGTGGGGTCCCTCAGATTTTTGTATTTGAGTAAAATTATAATGACAAATGTGATTGAATTAATGAAATGGATATGGTCAATTTTGTGAATTCATTATTTAAAATCATTTAAATTAAGTTTATTTATGGGCTAGTTGTCATGTCTCTTTAAATTTGAAACGCCGCCCCCCCCCCACGTCTAAAGACCGCTAAGCGAAGGACAGTGAAAGAATCCTGTTCTTCTATGCAAGCCAGTTTTAATATAATAGTATATAGTTAAGCATATTCAAATCAAATATATTGTGTATTTTGTATAAATTGTATATCGCGAGACTTACCCCCTACCAAAAATAAAACCCCATAAGACCCGGTTCAATTCGAGCACTAGTTTTTTGGTCATTAATGCCACCTACTGGTATCTAATGTCTACACAACTTTCCCCGGTGTAGAAGAAACACAGCAAGACATTGCAAAAGACTTATCTAAAGGGCGCGGTATAGGTCAACATTGTCCTCTCAGCAACACACCAAAGTCAATTGTGAATGCATACAACATCCCAAATGAGAAAGATCTACGTCTCTTTCCGAAAAGCTCATCAAAGCACACAAATACACACTTACAAAATCTCTTGTACCAAATAACAGGAAACCAGAAGCATACTTACGAAGAGATATGATAAAATCTCGTCTTCTTCCTTGACATTAGGCCTCAAACCAACACTGCTTCCTCTAGCGTTTGATCTGTTGCGCGTCTCTCACATTAACTTACAAGATCGTGTTTGGTCCGGACTGAGAACATGGTTATTTAGTAAAGTTCAGTTAGTATTCTTTCCGTATTGATAAAGGACATAAAAATCAGTAGTGTGAGTATTGTATACTTTATACTGTTAAACAGTCTACCGTAAAAAAAGAGATATGCACAATAGTAAACTTGCTATAGTTCGAGTTGTTTTTAATTCATTCAATGGGTTATTCCTGGTTAAGTCACCTAACTGGGTCACTGCTGAAGGACATTGGCAGGGAAACATTAACCGGCTCCATTATCTTCACATAAACTGTTGACGGATGACGTCACTCTGCGCGAGTGAGCTTTCATACACGCGCTGGAGACATAACTCTCTTCCTCGATCACGCGTCAACATCATCGTTTGCGTGTTCATGCACTTAGATGCATACAGATCGAAAGTGCGTACGCACATTTGTGATTAGAGGAACACGCCGTGAAACTTTTACCTGTCGCTCGAAAGTTTGTTCGTGAACAGGATGAAACAATCTAAAAGCGCATCGGAGTTTATTGACCTGAGCTTTCTGTCCGCCGAGGAAGAGGCAGCGATCCGACAAGTGCTTCTGCGGAATGAGGATTTGACAAGACTGGAGACTGGACGAGTCAGGTAGGAGATAGATATTTTACTTTCGTTTTGTATACGAGATTATATTAAGTGTATACGTGATAATTAAAATGTTTGTTCGTAAAAGCATCTCAAGGTTAATGCAAATGTTATAAATTAATTTAAATTCATGTCTATAGTGTATTTCACAGTTTTGCATAGTTACGAAATAGGCCTTTACATTTGTTAACAAACACGAGAAACAATATATCATTAAGAAAAAGTAATAGAATAGAAGAAGATCAAAAGTATACGTGTCATTTATCCAGAAAAAAGTGTCACACTTGCATTGGAAAAAGAGAATGTGCAAAATCTGGGAAGATGCATTATATTTTCTTCTTATGCATAATTTACATGCTTCCATTTCATAGTTTTGTATTATTTTATAATAGCCTGCTTTTTTCCATATTTGAGTGAGTTGGTTTGTCCAAACCAATTATATATGAAAAACGTATCATATTCCAACAGGAAGAATGTAAGAATTAAGTTACAAAGGTGGCTACACCTCTGACGTATCTCAGCTTCAGTTGTTCAAAGCACTAGTTTGTGTGTAGTAGATGTAGAGCAGTGCTTCTCAAACTTTTTTGGCTTAAGTACTCTTTTTATGATTTTTTCAAGCCAAATGCACCATGACCAGACAACAACATTTTACTTGAAAATACTATGAAATGAGAGTCAAACCATTATTATGTCTACATTTATTATTATTTGTGTAGTCCTATAGGAATACTATTATCATAATTTATTGATTTTCATGATTTATTCCGAAATGTCAGTTTCTCTCATGTACCTTCTGCATTACCCAAAAGTACCCCCATTTGAGAACCACTGATATAGAGCACTGCTTTTGCTTTTTGTTACACCAGGAAACTGAGGCAGTCAGTCCCCGACCTTACTCGGCTCAAGACCTTGTCAGGTGAGTGGTTCGAGGAGATCAGATCCGAGCGATACGGGCAGCGGACCGATGTCACAGCGGTAGTGAGATCCTCCATGAGATGGAAGAAAACAGCAGGTGTGTGGCATCCGTGCTTTCTTTATTGAACTCACGCTGTTAAGAAGAATGTTATCTTGCAATACACACACACCACACCCCTTAAGTAATTTCAAATGATTCGCACCCTAACTGTGCCCTGCATGCCCTTGGATGGCTAGTAGGCTGGAAAGCTGTTTTTTACTGTTATGGAGTACTCTGCCTTTGAATTGAAAACAAATTGGATATTTTTGACTAACCCATAGTACGCAGTATGTAACCTGATAGAATTTACTGCATTTGATCTCTCTTTCTTTAAACACAGCTCATAAATCCAACCCATTTCTGGATAAAATAGCGGAGAAGACAGAAGGAGAAAAGGAGACATTCACCACACCTCCAAAGTAAAGGCCTTCATTTTACAGCAAGCCATTTCACACAAGTATAGAATGGTGTTAAATGTCGTCGCTTTTCTTTCTGAAACCGTGTATTCCCAAATTCACTGCTTTTCCGGAAAGGGGAAGAACACTGTATTTACTAAATTGTAATAAATACTTTGGTGTCAAAGTTGCACTTTTTAATAGTTGGATCAAAACCCAGTGACAAATATAAATGGTGACTAATAATCGAGATTTATGACAAATAATTGCAATCACGAAATATAGAGAGACAAGGTTTCAGAAGGACAGCGAAGATATGAAGAGTTTGAATCCAAAATTAGATAACTTCATGTTTTTTTATTGTGCATTCAAATTAATGTCTATAAAACTGCAGTTTGTTTGTTTTGATTTAAGCCATAATAACTAAGAAAAATACAGATAACTTACACAATTAAACACAATAACATAAGAAAAAACATGATTTTAGATTTTTTATAAAAAGGAGTTATGTCATTTATTCATCGGAATTTAAACTAGATATAAATCAAGGCATGTACATCTGCTATATACCGGTTTTCCATTGTAGGGCATCTGATGACCCTAGGTTAATTCACCCAGCTCTCAGTCAAGAGGTTTGTTATATCTTATTTTGAGAATATAAAAAAAAAATACGATTCTTGTGCAAGACTGGAAATTCAATGTATTATCTTATCAGACATATCGACAATATACCGACGAGGACTTTATGGAAGATGGTGAGTTTGAATTGCATGGTTAATTTTTGGTTAATTGGACTGTCAAACGATTAATCGCGATTAATCACATCCAGAATAAAAGTTTGTGTTTACATAATATATGTATACATATTTAGGAAATATTGACCTGTATTTATTTACCAATAATTTAAATGTTTATACATTTTTTTATTTTTCTTAAATATGGCTTTCCTGTAGCTCAGTGGTAAGAGCATTGCGTTAACAACGCAAGGTTGTGGGTTCGATCCCAGGGGATTGCAAATACCTATGTAAAATGTATAGGATAAAGCAATGCAAGTCGCTTTGGATAAAAAGCGTCTGCCAAATGCCTAAATGCAAATGCAAATATGCCTGTATGTGTATGTTTTTATAACTACAAAATGAATGCGCACAGTACACAGACATGTTTTATTTTAACACTATTTTTTTTCCCCGGATGCGAATAATCGTGATTAATCGTTTGACTGCCCTAGTTATATCTCATTTACTATTTTTGTTTTAAAAAGTTGAGACATTTACTGAATTAAATATTTGAAGATGTTTACAACTAGAAAGGTTTAGGCTAAATTAAATTGAGCTGAATTAAAATATCGAACAAATCTACAACTACAAATTGTATTTAGAAGACGTTATCTTTTCTAGGTCTGGCTGGCAAAAGCTCACCAGAAAATGTCGAAATTTCAAATGGTCACAAACCCACCTTCAACACTGACCCTAGAAACGGTTCAACACAAGAAGATTTAAAAGCTGAAAATGTTCACAGACCCGCCCTCAATGGCACCGAGCCAGAAAACAAGACAACACAACCCAAAGACTTCTCTAGTGACCGAACATCAAGCAATGTTCAATTGTCAAGTGAAGTTCCAATGCAACCCGAAACTAAGTCTGAAAGAAGTGCCACAAAAGATGCAGCCAATGCAGAGCCGAGGAGAAAGATTTCACTTCCACCTGCGCTGCGGAAAGACCAGTCATTCGAAGAGAACTGGGTGAAGATCTCCCTAGAGCCAAACCCAATTAAACCAGTACATGATGAAAGCGCTGGACTTAAACTGAAAGAGGTAAATACAGATGACGAGAGCACGGAGACTCTGATGAAGCAGGACGTGTTAGATCAAAAGAAACCAGATCGAAATTTTGGAGAGTCTTTATCTTTAAATTTTCCGGATCAAACAGCGATTCAAATCGTATCTGAGAAAAGACCTCCGTCTAAACCTGCACGCATTAGCCGAGATGTTTCTTTAGAAAGATGTTCATCTTCCCCAGCGGAAAACAATAATAAGCCAAACATCAAGTCAGGTTCAGATCAAGGTTCAAAAGAAGTGACTGAATCAGCCAACGCCAGCACAGGCGGAAATCAGCAAAATTCAATTACATTACTGTTTCGAGAGTCTGAGACCGATAAGCCGGCTTTCTCAAACTTTGCTAATGAGCGGGAGGCTAAAGTGGTCTCCAGAGATGATGAGGCAAGTTTAGACAGGATGGAAAGTGAACTAAAAAATGTAAGCACTGGTACGCTTGCCAAGACAGACACGGATGCATTCGAGCGTGAAGCTGGTGAAGAACAAATCAATGAGCAGCCCTCTGTCGAACGGCCATCCCTGGGCCAGTTAAAAGGGGGAATTAAAATGAGATCTCACGAAATTTCCTCTGAACCTTTGCAGGAATACAACAAACCAGTTGAGATGGCAAAGAAGTCCTCTAATATCCAGATTGATCTGTTGTTGCGGAATCAAAAAACTGAAGTTGTGGAACCACGTGCCAGTGATATAACTGTGAAAAGGGATCCTAAAATGAACGTAGAAAAAGAAAAAAGAAAGCCATCAGGTGAGCTGAACCTACCAAAAGACACCCGTAGCCCAAGCCATGTTTTAACAGAACTAAGCAAAGAGCGTCTTTGCATGACAGATGATGGGAAACTAGAACACAGCGGAGATACTTTGCATTTTAGCATGAAAGACAATGAAAAACCTCGCCATGAAGAAGAGGAAAAAATAAAGACGAAGCCGTCAAATGAACTGAAGCGACCGGTTGACACACATATTAGCCAAAGTGATGTTATAACAGATCTAAGCAAAGACCATCTTGCCATGACAGATGATGGGAAGGTTGTGCAGGGTGAAGATGTTATCTTTGAAGAAACATCTTTTAAAACAACTCCGCAAGCTAAAGGTTACAAATCATCGAGAGACGGCGATGTTGTAACAGAACAAGGACGGGGTTCCTCAGACAGAAAAGCGGTGGTGGGAGAGAGAGACACAGACCAGAAGACAGAGTCAAATATTCTACTAAGTGTACTTGCAAGAGCTCAAAAGGCAAGACCTCCTGTCCTTCACATTACCTCTGTGGAAGAGCTAAAGCAGGAGGAAAGAGATGATAAGATTCCCACAATAGTGATAATGCCGTCTGAATCTCCAGAATCGAAACGAATGGAAGGTAATTATTAAATTAAGTTAAGTTAAGTTAAGTTAAGTTAAGTTAAGTTAAGTTAAGTTAAGTTAAGTTAAGTTAAGTTAAGTTAAGTTAAGTTAAGTTAAGTTAAGTTTAGTTTAGTTCGCTTCGCTTAACATACTTAACTTAATTTTAAATCAAATGAAATAAAATATTTTTTTCATTTTATTATTTTTAATTTACTACTTTTTTAATGTAGTAATATTTCATTGCTTCAAAGCAGCTTTATATAAAAAAGTATAAAAAATAAATTCATAATTGAATAAATAAGTAATAAAATTAGCAATAAGAAATAATTAATTAATTAATAAATATAATAGCAATAATACATATTTTTAGAATATGAATAGAATATGTATGTACCCTACATATAGAATGCATAAAGAATGTATGTATGTTACTGAATTTTACATACAGTATGTAAATATACCTATATATTTGACATGTAACATACTAGACGTATCATTTCCTTTTCCTTTCATCAATCACAGCACATTTTCTATGCTTGTCCCGTATCATGAAAATACATTAGCTTTAAGTTATGAAGAGTGTATGGTTTCAGCCTTAACAGCTGATGTTAGAGAAGTACATCTTTACTCACACAGACACACCCTGTATTATGTGTGAGCTGCAGTGCTCTCTAAAGCTTTTTGGCTGTAATCCCAATTGTTTCACTTTTGTTGAATGATCATAGACTTACATTATGTTTGTGGATTGTTTTAGGAAACAAAAATGAAGCATTGGTTTTGGAGGCTTCAAGTGGGGGTTTTAAAACTCCCTCCTACACCACAGATTTCTGGGAGGTGAGCTACAGTACCATTCAGTGTTACAGCAACATAAAGCCCTATTCTTCATCTATGGTGTCAAGTTTGGTAGCCTGTTTGACACCTGCTAGACTTTGGTGTTTATATAATTTCCCATGTTTCAGGATGAAGGAGTGAACTCAGATGATGACAGCTCACTGTCCAGCTATGGGTCAGATCTGTCGAGCAGAAAAGGTCGTTCTGCAAGCGCATTGTCTCTTACTGATGTGAGCCAGGTTTTTTCCCTTTTCTGAGTCTGTTTTTAAAGGTGAAGCATGTCATTTCTCCACCATTAGCGAATGTCAGAAATGTTTCCAAAGACAGTTCCACAAAGACATCCACACTCCCTTCTTTCATTTATCATATACATATTCATATAATCTGAACGATATATGATAGTATTAGAGAGAATTTTAACATAAATCGATACAAACATCATTCATTGCACCTTAATGCTGTTGTGGGATGCAGGCTCGGTGTTATATATATATATATATATATATATATATATAAAAGATTTAGGAGAAATTTATCCCTGTTGTGTGTTTGTATTTTGAAGCGCACCGGCAGTTTGTTGAGTGTGTACAGTGAAGCAGGAGACTTTGGGAATGTTCAGGTGCAAGGTTCTGTGGAGTTTGCTCTGATGTACAGTCCTGTCGGAGAGCTCATCATCATGATTGAACAGTGTCAGGATCTGGCTATTGCCAGTACTCGCAAACAACGCACAGACCCGTGAGTTATGAGCTGTAAATATGAGGAAAACCATACTAATAACAATAACGCTTTCTAAAATGGCAATGCACCGTGTTGAGTTACTTTGAACATGAGGTATACATAATAAAATAATACAATCTCTTTGACAACAGTTACGTGAAGACGTACCTCTATCCGGACAAGTCTCGGCGCGGCAAAAAGAAAACCTCCATTAAGAAACGCACTGTGAACCCTGTATACGTCGAATCTCTGAGAGTATGTTTCCTATAAGAACTTGAACACAGTGAAAATATTTATTCATTGAAATATGTTTAGATTCTTATATGTTGTGTATCTTTCACTAGTATAAAGTGACACGCCAGGAGTTACCAGGAAAGACTCTGAATTTGTCCGTCTGGCACAATGACTCAAGGGGTAGAAACGTTTTTCTTGGACAGGTGGAGATCAATTTCAAGACCTGGAACTGGGCACATGAGGCCCTTACGTGGTACAACCTACAGGCCAAGGTACAGTTCCTCAAAACCTTATTGGTGTGGATCGGAAAGCTTTGTAAAATACTTTTAAAAAAAACGGCAACCACCATTACAATAAATTCAGTTTGTTTTTATTTTATACTTTTTTTGATGGACGTTATATTATATTTAGCTTGAGAGCTAATTCCCTTTCCTAAGTGGACCTTCTTTCAAGACTGCAATGAGGCATTCCATAGTCATTAGGATTATGAATACGTTTTTTATGTTTTCATAAAAAAAACATATGTAGTTTGTATTATATTACCTTTGCATCTAATTACAAAAAAAATAGTTCATGCTAATGCGAGGGTGTTTCTTATACAGCGTCTATGGAAGTCACAGTGAATTAGACATCATTCTCCCCTTTGACTGCTGTTATCAGATTTCTTTTTTAATTTTGTTGAAAGTAGTCAAGTTCTTTCTTTTGCTATTTGAGAAAAATATGCAAAACATATATTTGGGGTAGTCTCCCATTCACCGCTATAGAGGTTCACCCAACTATGACAACTTCTGCTGCTGAGTAACCCGGAAACGTGAAAAAGGTCCATTGTTAGATAGTGGTAAGATAGTTGACCCCAGAAAGATAAAAGTAAGCTATAAGACAACTCATGAATTTGAATGAACCTGAATTTAAGCATGTATTATTATTTGCAGATTGGCAATCCCAGAATGCATTGCAAAACTTAAAGTATTCCTTAACCATAGCAAATGCTAAATATATAGTATTTATATAATCACAGGTTTCTTTTTTAATAGGGACGACGCCTTGCTAGTGAGTTTCCTATGTAGGCAGACATTGAAGCAGCATGATATAAAGTGATAACCCATTTTAATTCAGTTCTTATACAAAACCGATATATAATAAAATAATCTTTTTTATTTTCCATTACAGAATTCAGAAAATCCAGAAACGCAAGAGTCTCACGGATCATTATCAGTTTCTCTGAAATATGTTTCTCCGGATCCCACGGGTACAATTTTTATTATTGATGTTGCCTTTCCGTGTTTAATCTTGTTGTGTGTACGCTTCAATTTCGAAATATCACTCATGAAAAAACAAGCTCTGTTTGGTTTGGCTCATGTTATTTGTTGTCAGGTGGATCGAAGAACAGCTCGGGGGAAATTCATGTCTGGCTGCGGGAGGCCAAAGAATTACGTCGCCTGAAGCCTCAGGGAGTCGATTCTTTTGTTAAGTGGTAAGGGTGCGGCAGTCATGTGTTACAGAACTGATCTCACAAAGCAGCCCGAGTTTTTGTTCCTGTCCTAACTCCCTCTCTTTTTCTCCCTTGCACACCTTTTCTTTGTTGTGTCTTTTTTTTTATTTGTTTGTTTGTCTGTCAAAGCAGCGTGAGATGAATGTCAATGTGCCAAATTACCTATTAAGTCATATTTTCTTTGGCCTCCGGGACAAAATACTTAAATTGTTAATACACATGATCACATTAAAATCTTTAACATGGGTTTATTTTGTCATTATAGAAAATATGCTTTCAGTTTGTACTACAGGCCTATTTCAAATATATATGTATACCCGCATTGTATATTTATGTTATATGTTTTGTGTGCATTTAATGATATTGTTAATGTGAATTCACAAATAATGTTTGTTTTACAGCTATATTTTACCCGACACGAGGAAGAAAAGTCGTCAGAAGACTCGCGTTATAAAAAAGACGCAGGATCCTGTGTATAATCACACCATGGTGTATGACGGGTTCCAAACCGGAGAACTCATGGAGGCCTGCTGCGAGTTAACCGTGTGGGATCACAACACGCTGTCCAATCAGTTTCTCGGAGGCGCACGACTCAGTCTCGGAACAGGTAGAGAAACCGCCTATCTTATTGTTACCAGTGGATTGTGTCAGCTGTATATTTACAATATAATCCATATATATTAGCTGGCATGTGATTTCCTTGAAACCATTTAATCAAACATTGACTGTTTACTTGCAGGGCAGAGCTATGGCAAGAAAGTTGAATGGATGGATTCGACGAACGAGGAAGTAGAAATATGGAAACGAATGTTGGCCAATCCAAACAGCTGGGTCGATGGAGACGTGCCCCTGAGATCCTCCATGACTTCAAAATGAAGCCCCTTGAGTGGTCTTAAAATTTTGGTTTGGGAAAGGCAAAGCAAAGAAACACAAAACATATAAAAATGTCTTTTTTTTTGTGATATGACTACCAATTCAGAGTACTGTATATGTAAACTAGTTCATTATTGTCTGATGGCCTATCAAATTGTTTCAAACGTACATAAGTTAATATGTGCAAGTAATTTATGAGATGCAATCTATATGCAATTTGCATATTTAAGAAGAATAAAACTGACTCAAATGTATGTTTATGTTTTGAAAGGACGGGACACACATGAGACAATAAATAAAATATAGCAAATTACGTTTTTGTGAGTTTAATTCTATGAATTCTTCATCTGTTCTTCAATACAATCCGGAAATAAAATGTACTAAATTGTTACAGAAATTAAATGATTTGCATAAATGCGTGTATTTTGACGAGTTTTTTATTATACGCCAGATGGCGCTGTTTCCCACTTTTCCTTCGTTTAAGATATTTCCTCCCCCAAAAATGCAAGAGATGGAGAGTTTAGGAAGTGCTTTAGTTTGAGTCAGCTGACTTCAACTTTTCCCCTTCTGACTCAGACGTTCCGCCGGATGGATGAGGGAACATTCTCTGGGAAAACTTCATTTTATTCAGGGCTCGATATTTGAAATGTTTTGCAGATAGTGATTGTAATTGTCAAGGAGTTTAGGAGCCATTTTTAAGAGACTCCAGGTAGGACGTCGAAATCTCAGTTTGTTCTTCAGAAACAGGCAGGTCTGAACCCATGGAAAAATATGTAGTCCTTTAGTATATTATAGCCATTACTACACTTTGCATGTTACAGTATTACGTCGTGTTAGCAAGTAAATAACTAGTAAATACTGTAGTAGACTTTATTTACTATGGTAAGGTTGCAGAACACTTGTATAATTATACTACAGTTAAACTAAATACTACAATGCTAAAGTATATAGCCATTTTTTTCATGTGGGAATAACTAACATGGTTTAAAGAGATGTGTAAACTATATTTTAAATGCATGTTTTTGCATTATTCTCTACATACCTGTATAAAGGTTAAAGAGAGTTTTAGCTTTTTTTATTAAGGGACTGTCAACATGAATTTAAGATCGTAAACATTTTCGTTTTTGGGTTTAAAAACGACTTCATTTTCAAATATTGCGTCATGAAGTGCTTAAGTATGTAGGTTTTTTTTCCTCATTGCCTTAAAATTATATTATAGTTTTGATGTTGTCGACTCTTCCTAAAAGCACGACAGCTTAGCTTGTTCAGAGCAGAAGTTCAGCCCTGAACATTTCTGAAGACGTTGCCAAAAGTTCATTTATTTGGCAGTAATACGGAGTGCAACCACCTCTCGGATGTGTTAAGATTTAACACTCTTGTCTTTTCCGTGTTTATAATACTAAATGAATCTGCTCTCTTTGTCAGCTTGAAGTTTGGTCTTCTATTTCTTAAGACGGACCATCTTTCATCATGGGCGACTGGAGCGCGCTGGGGAAACTTCTTGACAAGGTCCAGGTGTACTCGACAGCAGGAGGCAAGGTCTGGCTCTTCATCCTCTTCATCTTTCGGATCCTGGTCTTGGGAACGGCGGTGGAGTCGGCGTGGGGAGACGAGCAGTCGGCGTTCAAGTGCAACACGCTGCAGCCCGGCTGCGAGAACGTGTGCTACGACAAATCCTTCCCCATCTCCCACGTGCGCTTCTGGGTGCTGCAGATCATATTCGTGTCCATGCCGACCCTGCTGTACCTCAGCCACGTCATGTTCCTCATGCACAAGGAGGAGAAGCTGAATAAAGAGGAGGATAAACTAAGAGAGGTCCGGAGCAAAGGCGGAGACGTGGAGGCGCTTCTGAGGAAAATCGAAACGAAGAAGTTCAAGTACGGCCTGGAAGATCACGGCAAGATCAAAATGCGAGGAGGGATATTTTACACCTACATATTGAGCATCGTGCTGAAGTCCATATTTGAGATAGGCTTCCTGTTAATACAATGGCACCTTTACGGATTCAAGCTGTCTGCCTATTATACGTGTCAAAGGTTCCCCTGTCCCCATAAAGTGGACTGTTTCCTGTCCCGTCCCACGGAGAAGACCGTTTTTATCATCTTCATGCTGGTCGTCTCACTTGTCTCTCTAGCTCTCAACGTCTTTGAGTTTTTCTACGTGATTTTCATGCGGATGAAAGACCAAATCAAAGAGTCGGAGAGAAACTTCGACAGAACCTGCTACAGCAAGCCCTGTCCGAGGAACCTGTCCAGTTACGGGTATTACAACGCGCCCGTCCCCAGTCTGGGCTACAATCTAAATACGGGCGACAAGTCGAACTCTTCCGACAATTACGACAAGCAAGCCAATGAGCAGAACTGGACGAATTACAGTACAGAACAGAACCAGTTGGGAAAGAAGGACTTTTGCCACACCCAACGCTTTCCGTACCCCGAGAAAGGGACTCTGGGGAAAGATCTTCTTCTGCTTAAAGAGCTTGAACCTCGACCAAGTAGTCGAGCAAGTAGTCGGGCCAGACCCGATGATCTGGACATCTAGCAGAGACCTCGATAAAGAGCCTTATTGACAATTTTTAAATGTCACATCTCTGAAAAGGAGGACACAGTTCTACATCCAAAGAATGTAGATTTAGCATTTATATTTATTTTTGTATTTGTATTGAAATTCGTTTTTCTATTTTAGGTGATGGGAAATGGTTGAGTACAGTATTTATGCACTGTAAAAAAATTAACTTATTTCAACATAAAAAAACTGCCTTTAATTTAAAGTTACATTAAAGGGATACTTCACCCAAAAATAAAATTCTCTCATCCTTAACTCACCTTCGAGTTGTTGAAAATCTGTATAAATTTCTTTGTTTTGATGAACACAGAGAAAGATATTTGGAAGAATGCTTTTGACCAAACAGATCTTGCACCCCATTGAGTACCAGTGAAGGAAAAATTACTTTATCTTTTTTTGTTCTGTTGAAGTATGTAGGACAGCAAACATTTCTGGGGCACTTTTGACTAGCTTTGTAAATTTTCCTACTTTGGAAAAATTACATTGGGGGGCAAAATCTGCATTCTTCCAAATATCTTTCTCCGTGTTCATCAGAATGAAAGAAATCTATACAGATCTGGAACAACTCGAAGGCGAGTAAATCATGACAGTATTTTCATTTTTGTGTGAAGTATCTAAATCGGCTTTACATGTCACTTGATTTTAAATGTTATTAAATTGACTTCAAAAACCTAGTTGTATTTCGCATTACTTAGAAAATGGGTAAATTTTATGAAAAATGTCAAATATCAAATATTTTATGAAAAAATGTGTAATCATGACTTTTTGAGTACATCATTTGATAATGTTCTGATGCGAAACACCTCGACCTTATTTTCAAATAAACATTGAATTTTGTTTGTTTATTTGGCACACAAGCTGGGATTTTTTTGTGTATTCAACATTAAGATTTTTTGGTACAAATTCATATGAATGTGTGATGCGTGGTGTATATCTTAGATATGTATCGTCACTTTTTCTTTAATGTTTTTTAATTTAAGCACCATTTCTAGATTTATTGTGGCCATTTCAGTCAAGTGTCAAACAAAATCAAACCTCAGGAGTGACAAAGTCATCCAACAGCAATCTGAAACACTGACTTTTTTAAAAATGAGAATATCGCAAACACATTTTTTTCTGAACTTTTCATAAATACATTTACAAATATGACTGTTGTACCGCTTAAAAGTACACATGAACTTGCAGTATTTGAGGTCTGAAAAGGTACAGAGCTTCTTGGCTGTTATCTTGACCTGTTTCTCCAGTTTTCATTTTCTGCACAAATACAAATAGAAACAAAATCATTTGATAGAAACATTGTAAGTAGTTCATAGAATGAAACAGAAATGACCATTTCACCTAAACACCTACATATAAATAGTAAATCGTTTCGAAACGGTCTCTTCCTTTTTTCATTGGCTAAATATACTGTAAGGTGATTTAATGTCAAATATCCGTATGCATTTCAAAAGGAGTCAAAAAATGTGTTTATTGTCAACCGTTAGGCTAAAGAATGAACGTAGCTAAGATCTGCATTGCTTTGCAGCACAAGTAAATCAGTCTAATTCAACACTACTGGAATAAGTTAAGATCATTCATTCTTCTCCAGATGGATCTCAACTCTCAAACATTTTTTTGTCAAGTCTTCTTTTTCCGACAGCGTTTTTCCATTACGGGAATCTGGCCAGCACATATAAATGGAGCAGTGTTTTCTGGAATCTTTTGAGTAGCTGCATAGTCTCCGCTGTTATATATTGTAGTTACCATGTGCCATTAAAGATGAAAATCAACCCACCTGATTGTATATCACCGTTTGTGAGTAAAGTGTTGACATTTATGTTGTTTAACATTTTCATTTCACATAATACACACAATTGGCAAATCGTCTCCCAATGATCGAGCAAACCCTAAAAGCGTCTGTGATCAAAATGACTTAATGAGATTCAACCTTTTCCTTTGTTCTCAGACTTTCCTTACGATCCAAAGGGCTAAATGAAAACACATGCTTCCACTCATGTCTGCCAGCCACATGTGGCTGAACAGAAAGGCAAAAAAGGTAGTTTATTAAATAAGCTGTGTATTTGAACTTTTTCTGAAATACATTTTGTAATTTTGCGTGGATCAACATATCGTGCGGTGGTGTAGCACGAAAGGATTTAAGTTAAAAAGTTGCTTTTTTATTATTCAGTTCCAAAGTAGTCCATATTATCAAAGGCAGATTGCAAGGATTAAAATACCTTAAGAGGTAAACCTGTTGACATTTCATACAATACTTTCCTCAATTGGACGATCAAACGTGACCTTTCAACAACATACTTTGAAGTACTATTGAAATGTGCTCTTGTAAACCAGAATGTTCCTTAGTCATGAAATGAGAAAAACAAAAATTCAGTCGACTTTGTTTTTGACCAAGACCTACCTCTTCAGGAGACTGATATAGACAGTTTAATCGGCAACAACTTCTGGTAGACCTCCACAATGAATCAATAACTGCTGAGTAGTTTTAAAATAACTCAATACAATCAATAATATACAATAAAATATTCATATAAATTAAATATAAAATTGATTGTTATATTATAAACACACACAGACAGGAACTTTGGGCCAGTTGCGTGTATACGATGAAACCGTCTATAGACTGAATGAAACCAACCCTTATAAAACACATGAACAACTACATAGCATCACACTGACAGACGCTCAGAACACCTTAGCAACTGCAAAGCAACCATCCAAAACACCTGAGCAACCACTTAGTGTTACCCTAAACAATATAAGGCTTCAAACCACCAAACTTTAAATCTCATTTTAAATTGTTTTTCAAACTTCATAAAATGTAAATAAACTTCACAATAAAACAATTTAAAAATATAGTTTTTGTCAAAATCGATTTTTGAGATTGAAATTGTGTACTGAACTATATGAGATACCAAGAAGGCTTCGGGAAGTTTGTCTTGACAAAGTTTTCTAGTTCTTAAGCAGTTTGTTGATACAGATGTGGAAAAAATTAAGAGACCTCTCCCGTTTGTCTTTAATCAGCATGTCTGCATGTATTCTGTCAAGTCAAGTTTTAAAAGAAACAAACCTCAGGAATGACATGAAGTCACCCAACAGCAATGTGAAAGATGGAGAGGATGCAAAGATGCATTGAAGTTGTGAAATCTGTATTATTCCATGAAATATGTGACCCTGCATCACAAAACCAGTCTTAAGAAGCACGGGAACATTTTTAGAAATCTGCAAAAATAAATTGTAGTGGTAAAAATTACCGAACTTTCTTTTGGGCAAAAATCTCTAGGATATTAAGTGAAGATCATGTTCCATGAAGATATTTTGTAAACTTCCAACAGTAAATGTTGAAAAACTTTCTTTTTGTGAGTGGATGGCCTGCTACAGTGCCTCAGATTAACAACTTGATTTTCAACTTGATTGTCTCAATATTTTGCTTTTTTTGCACCCTCAGATTGCAGCTTTGTAAACAGTTGTTGTTCCCCCAGATCTTGTCCTATCCCAACACACCACATATCAACAGAAAGCTTATTTATTCAGCTTGATTGATTCAGAAAAATTGACCCATAAGATTGGTTTTGTTGTCCAGGGTCACACATTTATTTTTGAACTGATCCTAAAATACATGTAAAACATGAGCATTTTGTTTAAACAACAATATGAACTTGTTTTTTTTGCAGTGAACAAGATCTGCAAACATTGCATTTTTTTGTTGTTTGACCAATTTGTCCCGTTTAAATTCTCACCAAATAAAAGAAACATTTTTATTCGGAGTTTGTGGGTAATGTTATGAAAAAAAGATAATTTTCACTTAAATACGTACCAACAGTACAAATAGCAAATTCAGAAAAAAATGAGAAGTCTTTAAGTTGTTCTATATATCAGTTTTGTTCAATTCTATTTTTATAACAAAATAAAAACTTAAAATATAAAAAAGGGAAGTGCAGTTATAGAGTCATCTTTTTACTCTTGGGCCCAGTTACATAAACTTAGCCGCTGAGTTAAGACTGCGTCTTAACAACTAGTCTCACAGACTAGCAATTAGACAGTGTTACTTTTCATATTTCAACTAACCCAATCTCCCTTCTTATGTAACTGATTTAAAGTAGTTATGACCAGAAAATATGATACCTAACTTCTAAGACTAGTCTAAGCAGCTTATGCAGCCGGCCCTTGGTGGTCAAATGTAAGATGCGAAGCAACCGGACATACCTTACACTGCCAGTTTAATTGAAAACAGCCGGCTGTAGTTCTCGTTCACAATGTTCTGCCACAGCAATTACATTATAAAAGTAAATCAGTCTAAATGCTGGTGTCTAATTGAGTGTAACATCATGGAATAGCACATGTTTCATATCCTACTTGCATAAATAGTACGACCACAAGATGTGTCTAAAAATAAACGTTTTGTTCTCGGAGCCTCGGGTGCCTTTTTGATGCAGGATTATAAAGCTTTGTAGAAACATCTTGTCTTAATCTATTAGCTGAACTTTATATGGCATTAAAAGGAACAACATCAATCATTTTAATGATATTAATTGTTCACGGTTACTACAGTGCACACCCGGGATCCGTTCGGGCCTCCTCTGAGCTGTAATTTAGAAAATAAGGGAGAGGCCACAGGCCTTATGGTTTGCGGTGGGGACAGTAAGGTTTATTCAGTCTCTGCAGTGCACACTAAAGTCAGTTCAACAACATGATATGGTATTTCACATACAGTTTGAGAGGTGAAATGGTCTTCTACTCTTTAGGAAAAAATTGTAAAGTGATCGATTATCGGAAAACACTTAAAATGATACTTCATCCAAAAATGAAAATTCTGTCTTCATTTACTCACCTTCCAGTTGTTCCACATTTCTTTGTTCTGATGAACACATAGAAAGATATTTAGAAGAATGCTTATGACCAAGCAGATCTCAAGTATCCCTTTAACTTTATAAATATTTTGTTTACTCTATTCATTTGAGTTAATGCTTATATATTTTTCACAGCTGGCAATTTTCCGTAAAGAAAATCATGAAATAATTGCGGACTCGTGATTAGTCATTAAAGTTTATAACAACTTATATCTCAGTTTCATTCTTTAATGAGCTACAGTACGGCATTTAAGTGACTCAGCTATGGAAAGTGCTTAAAAAGTCCTGTTACGCCCAACTAATCCTTTGCCATTTGTTTTGTCACTGTACAGACACCATTAAGTAATTTGTGGTCGGTTACTGTCTGAGAAAATCTACCAAACGACTTGTCCACCCCCTTGTGGCTCTCAATAAATCTTTGGTTTAGTGAGAGCCCGTTTACGTAAGACCGTCCACACGTGTCTGTAGACTCTCGAGGATTTAGCGCAGGAATGAAACACTACTGCCATCTAGCGGCTGACTTGTAGTACAGTGTTAAAAATGACTAGAAATGGAACGAAGCGAGCGGCCTAGAAATGCTCAAAGGTATGGTAAGATAAGATATAAAACATACAAATTGTATTGGATTTATTTTAAGTATTTTAAATAGTAAAGATTTTTCATCAGGTGCAAAGCTGGTGAAGCGTCCTCACGTGATACCTGTTACTTTACTCAGCGTTGACCCGAATGGACCAATCATAGTCGTTTGTTGTTTACTGATTTGTCTTTAAAAAAATCCCATCTTATGTTCGTTTGTAGGTTAATTGAAAATTGTACACATTCACAGTTGTAAATAAAGTAACTTTTATATTAACAAGACGATCATGTCCTGATATTTTTGCCATTCTGGTGTTTGAGCCCGCACGCGCCACCTAGAGGAAGACATTTTATTCACACGAGATTTAACATGCATTAAATGTGCATGTTGCACATTATCTTTGGTGCGAGGTTTCTTATCAGTAGTGTAAGAAGACCAAAATATTATTTCATAATCGGGTAATATACTTTTTTTGTAAAGTAACGTTTGTGAGCATTAAGGGGTTGCGCAATATGACGTAATATGTTGTATAACAGATGAAATGTTTGATCGTTTTCTCTGTGTTTTAATAAACAAGTGCATTTCTGTATTGACAAATAACTGCATTTCTTTAATGCTTCGAAGAATATAATTTCTTATTGTCCAGCTCTGAAGTAACGATGGGCCAGTTGTTCAAATCACGTATCAGTTGCATTTATCACTGTGAAGTAAATTTATTCATCTAATTTTCCGTTTTATTACGGATGCTATAAAGATGCAAATCTAGATCCTTTATATGATAATCATCAGAGAAATTATTACAAATTTAATCTTTGCACAAAAGCAAAGTCCAAAACTCGTTATTGGATTAGAGCCCTGAAATTACAGTGTCACTTCTCGCCATGTATCTGAACCAATCACAGCTCGAGTAGGTAAAACTCTATCCAATAAGGACAGGCTTCTCCTTAAGCCCCTCCTTCCCGACAGTATTAATTACGCTGGGCTTTGCAGCCAGACACACAGGGGACCTTGCAGCTGTTATTTTAATATACTTCTTGTGTAATCTCAATTTTTAAAATTGTCAATATGGTTGATGCATTTTGTGCAACTTGGAAACTGGTCGACAGCCAGAATTTTGATGAATACATGAAAGCCCTGGGTAGGTCAAATAAATTATTTTAATTGCTCTTTGCAGATGCAAGGTGCAATAGTGCAGTCTGGTTTCGTAGTGCATGCATGCAAGAGATTTTGCTGTACATTTACTGTTATTGTAATACTTTAGTTTGTTCGTAATGTTTGTCTGATTCTCTTTTTATTCACAGGTGTTGGCTTTGCCACTAGGCAAGTAGGCAATGTTACCAAACCCACAGTTGTCATCAGCCACGAGGGGGATAAAGTTGTTGTTAAGACACTGAGTACCTTCAAAAACACTGAGATTTCTTTCAAACTAGGAGAAGAGTTTGACGAAACCACAGCAGATGACCGACACGTGAAGGTTTGTACATTTTTATAGATAGACCTTCATGTTCACTAATGCATGCAAAATATAAATCAATTCTGCAAATAAGTTTAATCCACTTTTGCATGTACTTGCATGAAACACAAACTAAATGCAATTTAGAAATTGTGTGTAAAACTAACTTGAAACTAAATTTGGGTTTTGTTTCAGTCCACTGTAACTTTGGAAGGAGACAAGCTCGTCCACATTCAGAAATGGGATGACAAGGAGACGAAGTTTGTTAGAGAAATCAAGGATGGCAAACTGAGTATGGTAAGCAGCGTTATTATCAGTGAAGAATGTTATTATAAAGTTTCAAAATTATTTGTTAGCAAGTTGAATAACACAATGTTAATATTTCATCTTATCATCTTTGTTATTCGCAGACCTTGAATTTTGAAGGTGTCCAGGCCGTCCGCACGTATGAGAAGGCATAATGTCACACTGTTGGATGTTTCAGGGTAACCCTGACAAC
The DNA here is from genome assembly GCA_008369825.1 of Triplophysa tibetana. Lineage (NCBI taxonomy): Eukaryota > Metazoa > Chordata > Actinopteri > Cypriniformes > Nemacheilidae > Triplophysa > Triplophysa tibetana. Next base: position 3,421,287 of record CM017907.1, read on the forward strand.
TTGACGAATTTAAAAGGGAATTTTTACATTGTATTTTCAACTTCCTAGTTTTCCCCTTTTTAAAAAATGTCTGACATTTTTTTGTAAGACCTTTTATATGAAATGCGTGTTTTGAATATGCAGAATGGCATTAATGTTGATGAAATGTATAATTGAAGCTTGCCTTCGTGTCAAACTGAATGAAATGCATACTTGGTGAAAAATTTGTCTTTGTGTCCTTTTTGAGTATGGAAGCGAGTATATAAATGAAATGAAAAAAATGAAATATAATCTTTAAATATAATTTCAAAACTATCCTTTAAAATTTACTTCACATACCTTTCACGTACCTTTGTTTACTACACATTTTCACATGAAGTATTGAATAAATCTGATTTTTCAGATGTTAGTGGTTGTTTCACTAAACGGGAATCTGCAGAATAGTCTCCAAGGGACCTTTTGCAAAAAATTATCAACATCTTGCATTATTTATTCTGTTTTTAACTGTATTTTATTCACAAAAGGTTAACATATAATGATTTTGTTGTTCTATCACCATTTTTTATTGCTGGTTACGTCTGTGTGTAATTAACTTCGTAATTCTGATCCAATCTGATTATGGATTGTGTCCTGAAATACTGGGATTACAACCATTAGATATAAATAATGATAAACCATTGTTTTGCATTAGAGATTAATTAGATTTTCATGACGATGAAAGTCAACTCTGTGCCATTTTAAACACCTTAAATCCAGTGATTCCTGAATCACAACTGATATTTAATTTACAAGTTATTATTGTGGCAAATTGACCACATTTGATAGTTCATGTCTAAAAATGGAAAGACTGGACATTTTTATAAAGGCAGTCTGAAGTCTTAAATTCTTTTTTTTCTTCAATAACAGTTTGAACACAAGTGCTAGACTCAACAGACAGGCTCTTTAGAGCTGGCCAGAGATATCTGCATTTGAATTGAAAGTGTCAGTCTGGAAAAGGACAATCGTACTTCTGTGTAATGCGGGTATGAATGAGTGTGTATCCCTATCAAAATGACCTGGAGTTACCTCGCCACAACTTCAATCTGACGGGAGGGGGACACCGCTACACTGGGTCAAAGTTAATCCTATAATCTGTGCCGTCCTTCTGTAGCTGGCATCATTCTATCAATTTGACCAACCGCGTTTAGATGCATTATTTGAAACCAACCCCAAACCAATTGTTTTTTACTGTAGCGTGATGTCACTGACTCAATTGGTCTCAAACACAATGGAAGTGAACTGTGACATTATTCAAAATAGCAGACGTTTGCATTGAGCCATGCATTTATCTTCATATTTCTTTCCCTATTATTTTTCTCACTATATCTATTGATTGCCTGTTTGTTTTGCAACAATGCAAAATTGTAAAAATAGGCATATAAATAAACTTGACATTCAAATTAGTATTACTTATTTCCATATTTTAGCTCTGAAGTCACGAAAAGTATATAAAAGCTAAAAGAAATGGGAAAATGTAAATCTTTTTTCTGATGTTGTACTGAAAAAAGTTCAAATCAAATACATTTTTTCGTGCTTTTTGCCGTAGAGACACATGAAAAAAGTATGTAATATGAAACATAAGTTGTATAAAACAACATTGTTTTATCTTATATTTTATTAGACAAGTTAAAGTGATTTAAAGATTATTTTTTTACTTCCACCTTTTACCTTCTGTAATAAAATTCTGTAGAAATTACAGTATATCTGGCAGCAGTTTACCAGTAAATACTGTAGATTTACATTTATGCAATTTACTGGCAACAGTTTGTTTAAAGATAAATGAACATGAAGCATTAACAAGTCTTTATCTTTACAGAAAAAAACTATAAAATAACAGCCTCATCCAAAGCATTCTGGATACCAAAATTAGATAAAAAAACTTCTGCTTCTGCAAAAGCTTTTTTGGTTCCCAGCTTTGCATGAGGAAGATATTTCATAGGTTTTCTTTCTTTAAAGATAAAGACTTGTTAATCTTTAATGTTCATTTATCTTTGAACAAACTGTTGGCAATAAATTAAACATAAATCTACAGTAAGAAGTTACTGGCAACTTACTGCATATACAATTTTTCTACAGTGTACAGCTTCGCAAAATTGGGCATTTTTCCGGACGACTTCATGAGCCGCATTTTAAGATCTTTTGAACACTATTGAAGAAGTTGCCAGGCCATTGATGGCAGCTTCTTCTTTACTTTTTGACAAAACTCATCCAAACAAAACATTTAAGCATAAGCCTTTAAGACCAAAAAGGGGTTGAGATATTCAGTCAAATTTGTCAAAACACTGATCTGGTATTGGTTCATAGTGTATATATCAATGAATCCACCTAAACACTAACGGACTGTATTTCTAAAAATGATACAGTATGTTGTAGTGATGAGGTTTGCAGTGACGGTTTAGTCTGACCTAAGCTTGTCACGGTGGTTTTTGTCTCCGGAGCGAATTATGAATGGACAGTTTTAGTCACAAAAGCGTCACAATTGGAGTGGAAGGTAATCTGTCATTGTTCTCTGAGCTTGACTGACCTAATAGAGTCTCATCAGAGCAACTTGCTCAACAAATGTTTAACCACACATCACAATACAGTTTTTGAGTTGTGACAAGTACAGTTTTAAGTGGATATCATTGAGAACCAACTGAGAGACTCTATCACGTAAACTAGAAAAAGTTCATTCGATGCATCTTCCCAAATACGTTCCAAACACGTTTTTATTTACTGTGTGACCTTTATTAATCATTTCAACATTTTTAGATGTATACAGGCATGTTGATTTCTATAAATTTCTATCATTAAACTTTAATGTTCCTCTTAAAACAGATAAGTGCAAACTGGTTACTTTCTTAATTCAAGAAGCTAAAATATATAAAAGCAACGCTTTCATTTCCTTCAGATCACACCAGGTGCTTCCAAAAGAGCCGAGACTACCGTGTAGACTAATTTTGTCTACAAACTAACCGAGCGAGAGAAGAAACCAGAGGGGATATGGGGGGTCTATTCAGCCCCTTAGTGTATGTCAGGTCTCTGTGGTCATTTGTCAGGAAGCATGAATGCCTGCCTTCATCTTCTCGTCTTTTTTCTCTTTGGCCAAGCAGTGGTTCAGCTTTAAGCTGATTCTACCTCGCCTTTGTGGGCCGAGTGTAGTCCGTTCCTCTCTGGCCAATGGACTATAGGCTTGGGAGTGACATCACTGCCAAATTATTCTCTTGCCAAGTGTCATGAAAGAAACTCTCCCCGTTGTTCCCCCAATGAAAAGAATAGAGGCGAAGGGGCTCTGGGAAACGCAGACACTCCCCCCTGTCTGCCATGGGAACTGTTAACACAGAGGAGAAAATATTTCGCTTGACAATGCACAGATTGTAATCAGGCACGGTTCCAGGACTGGACTTCGGTTCACCCGGGACTGCTTTTAATTTTAGGACGGTTTAGGCGTGAAGGCTCACAATCTTAAATGTGAATGATAATGATGTGTTTTACACAATGGATTCTGATGAACAATGAGTTTAGGTTTTGTTATGGCTCACTCTACACTTCAATTATTGAATTGAATTTGTGATTCCAGTATTGCATGTATTTACTGTACAATTCAGAATAAAAATTATCATTTACTATCCCCTCATGTCTTTCCAAGTCTGTATGACTTTTTCTTCTTCTGCAGAACAAAAATGAAGCAATATTGTATAAAGTTGGTAATCAATTAGCACTGAACCCCATTGACTTCCATTATATGGACACAAAACCACAGAGACATTTTTCAAAATATCTTCTTTCGTGTTCAAAAGATAAACTGTCAAATGCGGGTTTTGAACAACATTAGGGTAAATAAATGGTGACATCCTTTTTGGGTGAACTATCACCCAGTATAACTGTAACAATATTACAAGCCTAAAGTAGAGTATTTTAAAGATGGATTTTGAATACACTACCAGTAAGAAGTTTTTGGAGACTTACTTAGGTGTTTGTATTTTTCCATATTTTTGAATAATTGTGAAATAAAACAAAGGGGAATATGGGAATTATGTTGCAACAAAAAAAACGACGTGTTATTTTTTATCATCTTCAGTGTAGTCACATTTTGACTAGAATTTGCAGAAATGTTTTCTTGTCGCTGTATCAAGATGCTTCTTGATGTCTCACGCTGAGATGCTTTTTAAACAATATTAAAGGAGTTCCCATCTATTCTGTGTTCTTACTGGCTGCGCTTTCTTCACTATTTCGTCAAAATCATTCATTTAAATAAAATGTTAATTTGTCATGAAAAAAACATGTTTGTTTGCAAAATTACACGTTTGTCTACTAAACTAATTTCAGACATTTAAGCATACACTTTCAGATCAAATGATTTTTAAAATAACTAAAACATTTCACTCAAGCGTCCAAAAACTTTTAACCGGTGATGTCTGTACTTTAGAGCAAGGATATTTGTATAAATGTCCTACACTCACCATCAATTATTTTACCATTTTGTTGAAAGGCAAATGTGGGAAGGGCAGGACCCCATTTTAACAACTTAAAAAGATCAATGTGATAAATGTTTTAACTACATTTCTTAATTGTAAAATGTAGCTTTGGCCCTCCCATTTTATTCTTTACCCATTTATAAATAAAGTATAAACTATAGATGAAGAGGGAATGTAAGCACAGGCTCAGCTGCAAACGGTCTCTGTTGGTACTTGGCTCTTTTTAGGATGTTGAATAGCAGTCTGCCAGAAACCTTGAATAGTCTTGAAACCAGCCTATGCATACCAATGCATCTGTGCCTGAAACCATAAGCTTCTTCTTGTAGAATTTTGAGAGTGGTAAATTAAATTTTTTTAAATATATGCATGTAATCATATATCCCTAACCTTTATGAATCATCCTATAGAATGCTATTTACGGTACTTCTTGTGTATGTTTTTATCTTTGTAACAAAATATACATAACCAACATTTTACAATAGTATACATTTTGTAAATAGCAATCATGAGAATTCAAAGTATCAAAGTGTCTGCATTTCAACTACATTATATACAGTCAAAGGTTACACAATGTATACTGATTGTACTGCAACAATGCCACCTACTGGTGAACGTAGATATTTGCCTTTGTGATGATGAATTAGTTGCTTTAACTAATTTTTTACTTAAACCGCAATGTTATTGATGGAGAAAACTAAATATATTTCTGTGAGAATTGAAAAGATCAAACAATCAAACAAAAAACCCAAAACAATTGCTTTGAAAATTGCAACATTTATTACTTTCCTAAACTCTTGCCTGACATCTGCAGCAGCATTTGGATGTTACAGTTTCATACAAGTAAATATTTTTGACCAATGAGCAGACTTGATTTTCCTGAAAGCTTTGAAAAAACAAACTGATCTCAGTTTATAAGTATAGTCATTTTAAAGAGTAGGCAAAATAAGAGAATTCTGCGTGCAACACCATGCAGTAAATCAGTCAAATAATACTCAATAAAGCAATAATAATCAATAACCAATAAAAACAATATTGTATAATACAATTAAGAAACCCAAACATTTATGTTAAACTTTTGTCATGAAATTTATACTTAAATCATATCAGATTTCGAATAGTTTATAGTTTGGATTAAGTTTTTAGACAACAGTTCACGCTTCATGCAAAACTTGTATAAACTGACATCGACATTTAGATCAATTTATACTTAACATGTACCATTATTATATTTAAAAGAATAGTCTATAAATAATAAAATAAAAAATAACGCTACACAAATCATACAGTATTCAATTAATTTAGGTGTTATTCAATGCTTGGTAGATTTACCTCAGCATTTTAAACATCATAAGCTGACAAAAACACCTCATAATATCAAAGATTCATTTAAAAACTATTTAAAAGAAAAAATTAGGAAGTTTGCTATTTTATGCTTTATACAGCTGCTATAAAATTGTGATCTCCTTATAGGCATGAATTTATTCTCTACAGGTACATACTAAACTCCTACAGGAAAGATATCAAAGTGGCTCATAGCGGACCTCCAGCGATGCACATTTTGGGAGTCTCATCTGAAATTCAATGAAGAGCTCCGAGGCGAACCGAGAATGAACCATGTGCAGACATCCAAAAATGTGCAGTACTGGCAAGACCCCAAAGACGATGCTGAAAATCCCTGTGGTACAGTGAAATATCCCAGCAAATGACACACACTAATGCAAACATTTCATCTGCTACAGTGTTGTGTCTCAGATTGAAAAAGACATTTATAAATTGAACAAAACAATACCTTTATAGTTGTATTGAACGTCTTTAGCGTCTTTAGAGTCCATTAAACATTGCAAAAACAATTCCACATTTTTACTGGTGTTCTCGTATAGAAACCTTTAGAAACTTTTAGTAGAATGTGGAAAAAATGTAAATATAAAAAATCGTATGCCACAGGTAAAAACTGCTTTTTGCAACGTAAAAATACATTCATATGGTTGCAATAATAACACAGAAGTGCAATTTAGACCTTGTGATGCTTCATGCATTTCTCTAAATTAGCATCAAAATGTAAATACATTTTTTAGTACAAAATCCAGTGTGTTGTCTGGAGATTTACAAAACAATGCACTAAGGTACGATAAAAAAATACTAGGAAAATAATGTAAGAAGTGGACTTGCTTTCTTAAGCCCTTTAAAGGTCTATGAAGTTTTTTTCTGCCTCTGTAACCTGTTCTGTAAACAATACTTCGTAAAAACGATCAATGTAATATTTTATATATTTCTAGATCTATTAAGACCTCTCTTAAATCCTAACCTTTTGTAAAAAAGTCAAGAAACCTCATTCTGATAGAAATAACAGTGGAATGCTTTTAACTAGCATCCCATCAAAATGAGTTACAGTAAATGTACCTTATGAAATAAAGGTAAAATCATCTGATGGATTATATAAGATTGTACGGTATAGTATCATTATCTTAAATGCAATGTTCTTCAATGCATTATTCAGAAAGGAAGTTGTTTTTTTCAATTCCGTTCATTGCTGTATGGAGAAAACTGTATTCACGTTCCTTCTTGGTCATATATTGAACTGTATAAACAAATAAATATCAATGATTCAGAACATTGAAAGCCAATCTATGGTATAAGTATCAGATGCACAATATAACGCATTATAATAAACCATGAGCAAATATGTGCAACCTCGGTCCTGAAAATGACCTGAATCTTACAATAAGACAAAAGATCAACTGAAGGACGTTTTCGGGTTTTGACAGCTCATCCAGGAATGAACTTAAATCACCATTTCTGGTCCTCCTTGTGTTTGTGTGAGGACCAACATTGTACCTCTGTGTTGCATTAGAGCAGCAGATTCCTCATTCGTCAGAGGTCTGATGTCCAATTGCTTTGTCGTGCCGTCACACTTCAGACTCCGAAGTTTGGTGAGAGTGGAGGTGGAAAGGGGAAGAACGGGTACTGAGTGTCGTCCTCATCCACAAAGAAACACTGGAAGTAGGGAATGTCCTCTGCAGCGAAAAAGCGTTTTTTAGGAAAATCGAAAGACACATAAAAAGTACCATTCCCACAAGTATTTAGGCTTTGGCTAACTTTAGTTCAATGGTGCTAGCAACACTAAGCTAATGGGTTTGAATCCCAGGGAAGATGAATACTGATCTAACCTGAAATGCACTCTCAGTTTCTGAAAAATGTTGAAAAGTTTCACTAAACTGAAACTGTAAGGTAAATAGGAAGTTTATGCTGCTATCTCATGATGGTTTATACATTACTCTAAGATGTTTTTTAAAGCACAGGTGTGTGAAAAATATTGCCATTTCTAAAGAACCAGGATGTGATTTGTCCTTGTGTGATATAAAGATAGCACTCACCCTCCTCTATTTCTGGAACATCTTTGGTGACATCAGGTTCTTCTTCTTAAAAACAAACACAATTGATGGTCAATAAGAGTGTTACATACCATAATAAAAGTATAGATGATTTTATGACCTGATTGTTAACAAACATTTTATAAACAGATTTTATAAACAGATGTACCTTTAACTTCTTTTTCCTTGACAGGTTCTTTCTCTGTCAGCTTGACTGCAATAACAAAACATTTACAAAAAAACAAGTCCATTAAAAACAATTTACTCTTTAAAACGATGCTTTGTAAGATTTTTACTTGTAACTGGCTAGTGTTGTATTGGGATTATATCGCCTCCTGTTGGCCAAAGTAAGAATAAAGTAAATACCTTCATCTGCTTCTTTGACCTCCTCGGATTCTAAAGCAAAAATTATAGATGGTTGTATTTAAGGATTTGATGTATTAAATGTTAAACTAAATTCTGGTCTTTGTTCTACTATTTGTCTTTTTAACATCTAGAAAAAGTATTCCTGATTAACAGATTCCTACTGCTGAGTCAACTACCATGTGCAACTTTTTATGTTAAACCTGAGATATAATAAAAAACGAAACAGTTAAAAGTTAGTGCTTGTAAATCTAATGATTCAGAATATAAATGCACAATCATTGTACCTTTTTGTAAAGGTCTCTCTGCTTCCAACTCTTCACGAGGGATTTCTAAAATCAGGAGAGAGATTTTATGTAACACTGGTAACTTACAAAATGCATCAATGTTAAGAAAGAATATAATCATCAGAAAAGTAAAACAATTATAGAGTGTAGCTTTCTGTTTAGGCTCTGGCCTGATCTTGACCTCTTTTTCTAGAACAGAAAAGTTTATCAATCTTTTATGTTGAAAAAATAGTTTTGATGTTTACATATGCATTATGAGGTAATGTTATATATAAAAAAACACATATTAAAGTGCTTTTAATTCAAGTAGAAGCTTAGAAGCCTAACTATAATGCATTTTTAAAATGGAGCATATGCAAAATAAACATACAATATCTTGGCTTTTTCATAAAAATCCTTCTCTACTTTGAACTTTTGCTCACCTTTCTTTGCAGGAGCGGGTTTTGTGATGTTTTTCAGGGCATCACGTTCTGTGTTGTGGAAAAAAGTTTTACCAATCATTATGAAAAGATGGGATAAATTTTATGAAACAAACAGCAGTTCAAAAGTGAAATACGTAACAACTTTAAGAACTGACTATTTGCTTATCGGCAGATTGATATTCGCTTTCTAGCTACATCTAAAGAATGGAGAAATATGAATTTCTGAATATCAGTCAATAACAAGGTTAGACAACAGAACATTGTCCCCCAGATTTTCCTTATTTTGTTTCATAGCTAAAACAATTTTGTTTGCATGCTGTGTTTCTCTACAAACCCTCATACAAACTCAAGAAGAAGATTGAGCCATTACCTTTCTTAAGATGTGCAGTCTTTGTAATGTTTCTTAAAGCTTCTTTTTCTGTAAATAAAACATATTTTACTTACTGAGTATACAAAAACTACATAACATATACTCTGATGTCTGAAACAAATACCTTTATTAGCTTTTTCCTTGGAGACTGCTCGCTTTACTTTTACACCAACAGTGTCGGGCTCTGAAAAACACACAAACCTCGTGTAGTTAACCAAAGCATCAATTTCTTTCTATTACTGACTTTCCTTTTCAATGTCTTCTGGTACTACAAGCTATAAACATCAATTATTTCATTTTTAAAATGTTAACCATTAAATTGTACATTTTCATCCAGCTGGTTCTAGTGTTTTATGAAATAACGTATATTTGATCCAAGAGCCCCTTTGAAACATGAAGTACCTTTCATTGTTGTGTTGTCCAGTCTTAAAAGATGAATTTGATTCTGAGTGGACTCCAGGTCACTTTTCATTTCACCAATGTCCTTCCTCAGTAAATCCAGAAGAGACAGTTTTTGATTGATAGACATCAGGAGCTCCAGATCCAGACCAAGAGATGGAGGAACATCTGTGTGTTTGCAAGAGTTTGGAAAGCAATTCATGTAATCATGTAGTGTTTAAAGATATATATTTGAAAACTAGCTTGGCTGATTATATTTTACATTGACACTGTTGGAAGATCTCACCTCTCTTTGGTGGTTCAGGTGGTTCCTCTTTAGCAACTTCAGGCTCTATAAAGCAGAATTGCATCACGTGATGAATAATTCTCATACTGTACAATAAACTATAACAAAACACAAAAACTTCACGGATATTCAGACCTTTCTTTGCAGGAGCTGCTTTCACTTTCTCCTTCGCGACTTTAGCATCTGAAAAGCAAATGACGTTCAAATTATGAAAAAGAATATCTTCTGTGTTTGATCTTTGATCTTTAACACAGAATGAAGTAACTTAAGGATCATAACTTATAATTATGTTGAAATTATAAACAATTGAAAATAGAATAAAGTATTTAGCATGACATTAATAAAGTAAAAAACACAAGGAATCAAACCTTTAATTTCAGGGGCAAGCTTAACTTTCTCCTTCATCACTTTAGCCTCTGAAATAAGGAAAAAGTAAAACACATTGCTCAGCATGATATTACATAAATGAAATTAAAATAAAACACGCAACCAAGTAAAGCAAACCTTTAGTTTCAGGGGCTGGTTTAATTTTTCTCTTGATCTCTTCAGCCTCTGAAATGTTAAAGAAAGATATTTAAATTAAGCATAATAAATATTTAACATAACATAAAATGAGATTCTGTACTCAAGTCACTTACATTTTAATACAAATAAAAACATAGTAAAATGCTGTAAATCAAACCTTTCATTTCAGGGGCTGATTTAACTTCCTCCTTGATCACTTCAGCCTCTAAAAAGTTGAAAATTTCAACATTTCAGAAACTTAAACACATACTTTATAGGAAAATGTAATGTAATTATGTTGTACTAAAAAAACACATGCCACAGGCACAATCACACCCACACGCACAGTAATGTACAGTGAATCACACCTTTAATTTTAGGGGCTGGTTTAACTTTCTCAATCACTTCAGCCTCTGATATGTTGAAAATGTAAAATGAAAAGAAAGTTAAATATTAAGCAATATAAGCAAAATATTATTAGCATTATTTTGCCATTGTACTGAATCAAACCTTTCTTTTTGGGGGCTGATTTAACTTTCTCCTTGACCACTTCAGCCTCTGAAATGTTAGGATTTTATAAATATTTATACGAAGACAATTTTTTATAAGCAAAATATTTAAGATAAATTTGCCATCATAGTCAAACCTTTCTTCACAGGGGCTGGTTTAACTTTCTCCTTGATCACTTCAGACTCTGAGATATTTAACAAAGATATTTGAAGAAGGAAACATTATTTAACATGGATTTACATCTTGCTACAAATAAAGTAAAAACAAACAAATCAGTAAAATAGTGAATCAAACCTTTAATTTTAGGGGATGGTTTAACTTTCTCCTTGGTCACTTCAGCCTCTGAAATGATGAATAAAAATATTTAAAGAAAGAAACATTATTTAACATGGTTTTACATCTTGCTACAAATAAAGTAAAAAAAAAAAACAGTAAAATAGTGAATCAAACCTTTAATTTTAGGAGCTGGTTTAACTTTCTCCTTGATCACTTCAGCCTCTGAAATGATGAATAAAGATATTTAAAGAAATAAACTTTATTAAACATGGTTTAACATTTTGCAACAAATAAAGCAAAAAACAAACAAACCAGTAAAATAGTGAATCAAACCTTTAATTTTAGGGGCTGGTTTAACTTTCTCCTTGATCACTTCAGCCTCTGAAATGTTAAAATATAAAAACATTGATTTGAAGAAAATATGCATATTTTACTTTCGCTTTAAATAAATCAAACCTTTCTTCTCCAGGGTCGGTTTAAGTTCTTCCCTGATCACTTTAGCATCTGAAGTGTTGAGGAAAGATATTTATAGACAGTTCAATACATTGTTGAACAGAGTAAGATTCTGATAAGCACTTAAGTTGCTATTATTAAATAACAGACAGCACATATTGTTTATTCATACCTTTCTTCACAGAAGTTGGTTTTGGTTCAGGCACCTTTTCTTTAAGAAATTCAGGAGCTGTAAACACAAAGCGATACATTATCACACGGTATAAATCAACACTATTTTCTGGATGATTTCATTTACATTCATACCTTTCTCTAGAGGAGCTGGTTTAGCTTTCTCCTTGATGACTTCAGCCTCTAAAACAATGAAAAAATGAAAACATTAAATAATCTTGACATTTGTTTAGAATAATTCTGATTTGACTTCCTGAACAGTAAATCAAACCTTTCTTCTCAGGTGCTGGTTTTTCTTTGATATCTTTAGGCTCTAAAAACAGATATTTGAATAAAAATATTTAAAGGAAAAAAAAATGTAACATGGATTTACATTTTGCTACAAATACAGTAAAAACAAACAAACCATTAAAACAATAAATCAAACCTTTAATCTTAGGAGCTGGTTTAACTTTCTCCTTGATCACTTCAGCCTCTGAAATGATGAATACAAATATTTAAAGAAATAAACTTTATTAAACATGGTTTTACATTTTGCAGCAAATAAAGTAAACAACAAACAAACCAGTAAAATATTGAATCAAACCTTTAATTTTAGGGGCTGGTTTAACTTTCTCCTTGATCACTTCAGCCTCTGACATTTTGAAAAAGATATTTAAAGAAAGAAACAATATTTAACATAAATTTACATCTTACTACAAATAAAGTAAAAACAAACAAACCAGTAAAATAGTGAATCAAACCTTTAATTTTTGGAGCTGGTTTAACTTTCTCCTTGATCACTTCAGCCTCTGAAATGATGAATACAAATATTTAAAGAAATAAACTTTATTAAACATGGTTTTACATTTGCAACAAATAAAGTAAACAACAAACAAACCAGTAAAATAGTGGATCAAACCTTTAATTTTAGGGGCTGGTTTAACTTTCTCCTTGATCACTTCAGCCTCTGAAATGATGAATACAAATATTAAAAGAAATAAACTTTATTAAACATGGTTTTACATTTTGCAGCAAATAAAGTAAACAACAAACAAACCAGTAAAATATTGAATCAAACCTTTAATTTTAGGGGCTGGTTTAACTTTCTCCTTGATCACTTCAGCCTCTGAAATGTTAAAATATAAAAATATTGATTTGAAGAAAATAAGCATATTTTACTTTTGCTTTAAATAAATCAAACCTTTCTGCTCCAGGGTCGGTTTAAGTTCTTCCCTGATCACTTTAGCATCTGAAGTGTTGAGGAAAGATATTTATAGACAGTTCAATACATTGTTGAACAGAGTAAGATTCTGATAAGCACTTAAGTTGTTATTATTAAATAACAGACAGCACATATTGTTCATTCATACCTTTCTTCACAGAAGTTGGTTTTGGTTCAGGCACCTTTTCTTTAAGAACTTCAGGAGCTGTAAACACAAAGCGATACATTATCACACGGTATAAATCAACACTATTTTCTGGATGATTTCATTTACATTCATACCTTTCTCTAGAGGAGCTGGTTTAGCTTTCTCCTTGATGACTTCAGCCTCTAAAACAATGAAAAATGAAAACATTAAATAATCTTTACATTTGTTTAGAATAATGCTGATTTGATTTCCTAAACAGTAAATCAAACCTTTCTTCTCAGGTGCTGGTTTTTCTTTTTCTTTGATAACTTCATGCTCTACAAAACAGAAATGAGCTTCAATCATATAAAACAATACATACAAAATTCAATGCATGATTTCTAAACAGTTAACTAAAATATACTGTGTAGAACCTCCTTTCATTGTTAAATGTAAATACAGTTATAATCATGCAGTATAAATTAACAGTATTTGCCAAATTAATTTATTCATACCTTTCTTTACATGAGCTGGTTTCACTTTGACTTCAACCTCTGAAATGACAATAACATCAAATATTTACAAAATGTATTCTTCCATTTTACTTTTAATTTAAAATACAAACAATACCTTTGAACTTCTCTGTGGCAGGTTTGGCTTTCTCCTTGATTGTTTCATCCTCTATAATATTGATGATATTGAAAATCAACTTAAAAAACAAATAGCATATAAATATACAGTACATTTCCATATACACATTTGAAGTCAAACCTTTCTTCTCAGGGGGTGGTTTTATTTTCTCCTCAAGGATTTCAGTCTCTGAAACAACACATATATAGAAACCAATGCTGCATTATTCTAATTTGCCAGGGTACGTTTTTTTTAATATTTCAAAAAATATTAACTAATCAAGCAAACATACATGTTTTGTGGGTGATCTTACCTATTGTATGTGCCTTTTTCTTAGAAACTTCAGGCTCTATAAAAAATGTAGATATTTTGTGATAAATACTCAACAGATAATGTAGCAGACATCAACGTTATATTCAAGAGAATTTCATTGCCATTTATACCTTTCTTTACAGGAGTCGCTTTAGCTTTTTCCTTGATGTGTTCAGGTTCTAAAATGGAAATGAAGTCAAAATATTTAGTTTCTTTAGCATCATCATAATTTCCTTGTTAAATGTTAACTTGATCTTTATAAAAGGTTGGAAGCACACAGGAGGATAAAATAATAAAAACTCAAACCTTTTTTCTCAGGGGCAGGTTTAACTTTTTCCTTGATGACTTCTGCCTCTAAAATTTAAATGATGTATATGGTGTTTAGAGACAAGTACAGAAGTATTTCTTTACAGGAGAAATTAAATGATCAGATTCTTATCTTGGATTTGTATCCAAACCTTTCTTAACAGGAGCTGGTTTTTCTTTCTCCTTGATGACTTTAGCCTCTAAATTGACAAAAATGTGAGAAAAAATTGAAATTGTACACTATTTTTTGTAGCATCATCTTAGATTTATGTAAATAAAGTCTTCATCCTTCACATAATGCTTAAATAGATGTAACTCAAACCTTTCATCTGACGGGCTGGTTTGGCTTTCTCTTTGATGGCGTCAGCTTCTAAAATAGGAACCCAAAATATAGCATTAGCACTATATTAATACTACTTGCATTAACTTTGGCATTAATAAAATGTACGCACCTTTCGTTGGTGCTGGCTTCGCCTTTTCTTTGGTTATTTGAGGTTCTGAAAAACATAGTTCTTCAAGTTTAGAATAGCAGTGAATATAACATATGAGATATTTCTGTAACACCCCGACTGTTAAAGGACGGCAGCCAGACACCGGAAATAGTTTATATATTTGTGGGAGAAGTGATAAATTGGCTACACAAATAGCAAGCTAATACCTTTCTCTTTGGGCACTGGTTTTGCCTTTTCCTTTAGAGCCTCAACTGAAAGGAGTTAAAGGTTATACAAGTTTATTAGAAATGTATTGAAATATATATGTCAGATTCTGTAATTCTGTATTAAAAATGGCAAACGTGAAAATTGCCGAACACTTGCATGACTTGAAAGAATTACAATATCATCAATATCAATATCATTACAATATCATCAATATACAGGATAATTTCAACAATATTCATTCTGTACCTTTCTTTACAGGAGCCGCTTTCTCTTTTATAACTTTAGCCTCTACAATGACAATAAAAAATGTTTTGAGAAAGCATATAAATAGATAATGTACATTGTTTTTTCAACATTGAAGCAAATCAAACCTTTCTTAGATTCTGTTTTTTCTTTCTCTTTGGTAACTTCAGGCTCTAAAAAAAAAGAGAAAAATATTTGTTGCTGTTATACCAAAAATGCAATTTAAAACATAAACTCATCTGAAATATTTAGTAGAATAGCTAATTAGAAATATTTTTGACATGATCATAATTCTGATCAATTTTGGGACAAACTTACCTCTTTTGGGTTTTGGTTCAGGTGCCTTTTTGACAACTCCAGGCTCTATAAAACATTATGATCATTTCTCAATTCATCACATTAAACAACTATGCAGCACTTTAATTTCATTGACATTCATACCTTTCTTTACAGGAGCTGGTTTAACTTTCTCCTTGATGACTTCAGCCTCTGAAATGATAAATTGAATATAAGATTTCATTAGGTGAAATGCCTTCCGGTACAGTAAATGATAACAGTAAATAGTAATAAAAATAAACGCATGAGGATAAAACGATCAGTTCAGCCTCTAAAATGTTGATCATATGATGTAGTTAATATTAAAATAATTGTCAGGAACGGTATGGATGAATTTGATTAATAACACTGTGAATCAAACCTTTTTTCTTAGGGACTGGTTCAGTTTTCTCTTTGACTGCTTCAGCTGCTAAATGTTATTCAAGTATACAGAAAAGGCAGGAGATTAATAATTGTATTACAATTTGGTAAGGATAAACGTTCTTTTGCCATTGTCCTCATTAATAAACATAAATAATACATATAAGGTTTACCTATCTTTTGTTCTGGTTTGGGAATAACTTTGGTTATTTTCGATTCTGCTAAACAGAAAAATACTTCAGAAGAGCAAAAACCGAGGTAACAAATCATTTTTCACAATCCTTTCAGTTACATAATGTTACAGCAAAGTAACCCTTCATACAGAAGTCATTAGAGTATGTTTTAAAACATCTGGCAGCATTTAACTTCAATGAATAAACACAAAATATTAAAATTTAAAGGTAAGTTAAATATGAACCTTTTTCTTCCAGAACCGGCTTCACCTTTTCTTTAGGAACCTCAACTGAAAAGAAATGACAGCATGACTTAAGATTTATATCTGGGAAAAGCTAATAATATGTTTAACATGTAATAAAATAAAAATAATCAGTTCTGTTTATTCAGTTCTATACAGTATATTCCCACCTTTCTCTACAGGCTCTGGTTTTGATTCAGGTGCTTTTTTAGAAACTTCAGGTTCTATAAAACAGTTTGATAACATCTGCTGAGTAAACTTCATCACAAATAAGAAAACATGATTATTCGTGATTATATTGACATTGATACCTTTCTTAACAGGAGCTGGTTTGACTTTTTCTTTGATAATTTCAGCCTCTACATTGAAGAAATAAAAAAAAGTTAGAAAATACTTTTTCATATATATAGAAGTTTAAGATAATCTGACGCACAACACTGCGAATCAAACCTTTCTCCTTAAGAGCTGGCTTTTCTTTCTCTTTGCTAACTTCAGACTCTATAGAACAAACAGATCTTTCTCAGGTACACACAAAAAGAACAATTTAGATGCAGTAATGGATTTTATTAAAATTACAGTTTGAATGGGCAGTATTTTAAGGATACCATTATTATCCAGATTAATACCTTTCTTCACAGGAGCTGGTTTATCTTTGGCCATGATAACTTTAGCTTCTGAAATGACAATAATGGGTAAGCGATAGAAGGAATAAAGTCGTCGTTATATTTCAGATGTGCAAAAAACATGTTCTCAGTGGGATCACGTGTGAGATGTGATGTTTGGGAAAATAAATTGTGCATAAGGACAAATCAAATAAATTACCTTTCTCTTTAAGGACTGGTTTAACCTTTTCTTTGGGAACCTCAACTGAAGATACACGGTAAATAAATATTCAGTTATGTAAGATTATAAACACTATAGATTATAATATAAAATTTTGTAATACTATAAATATTTGAGATTATAAGATATCAAAATACACAACAAAAGAAAAATAATTGTGGTATTTGGTATTTGATACCTTTCTTTGCAGGTTCTGGTGCTGGTTTGATTGTCTTTTCTTTAGGAACTCCATGCTCTAAAAATAGCATTGTTTCAATTTTCAATAATCATCATAAAGTGAATATAAACGTCCAGAATGTTTTTTTTATATTTATACCTTTCTTTACAGGAGCTACTTTAACTTTCTCCTTGATGATTTCAGCCTCTAAATGGGAATCATATAGAAATATGTAAATGTATCTTCTCTAAACCAGACTGAAAACAAAATTGAAAACATACTCAAACCTTTCTTGGCCGGGGCTGGTTTGACTTTCTCTTTGATGATTTCAGCCTCTAAAATCATAACACACAACATTTAGGAAAACCTCTCAAAAATGTTAATTTAAAGTGATACTTCACCCAAAAATTACAATTCTGTCATCATTTACTCACCTTCGAGTTGTTCCAAATCTGCATAAATGTATTTGTTCTAATGAACTCAGAGAAAGATATTTGGAAGAATGCTTATAACCAGATAGAATTTTCCTCCAATTGACTCCCATAGTAGGAAAAAATAAAAGGGTTGTCAAAAGTGCCCCAGAACTGTTTGCTGTCCGATATTTTACAAAATGTCTTTTTGGGTTCAACAGAACAAAAAAATTATAACGTTTTTTTTCCTACTAAGGGAGTTAAAGGGGGGCAAGATCTGTTTGGTTAAAAGCATTCTTCCAAATATCTTTCTCTGTGTTCATCAGAACAAAGAAATTTAAACAGATTTGGGAAAAAACATTTTTTGGGTGAAGTATCCTTTAATTCTTTTGCAAGTTTGGCCTGAAATAAAATCAAGTTTACCTTTCTTTACAGGAGCTTCTATAACTTTCTCCTCAATGACTTTAGCCTCTGAAAAATCAAACAGGACAGGTAAAAACAATTTCGCTGTTTATAAAGATTCCCTTTAGTACTTTGTGGAAAATGTTCATTTGATTCAGAACAAACCTTTCTTTTCAGGGGCTGGTTTAGCCTTTTCTTTGACTACTTCAGCTTTTAAAAAACAATGAAATAAAAGTCTTATCTTATAAGAATACATTCTTATTTCATTTTTGCAATAAATATACTGTCTGGGTTGTAAAATATTGAAACATCATAAAAGATATGATGGGAACTCAATATGTCAAAAAATCTTTGAACAAACACATGTCATTGACATTCACACCTTTTTTCACAAGAGCTGGTTTAACTTTCTCTTTTATAACGTCAGCCTCTGAAACGGCAACGATGTGAAAACATTTAGAAACTGAGGAAGGTTTTCCCTTTGTAACAATGATCTTGGCCAGAATTTAAAAGCAAACAAGAAGCTTAAATCATGGCGACATACCTTTCTTCACAGAGGCTGGTTTGGTTTTCTCTTTAACCTCTGAAATCATTATAATGTAAAGGTAGTGTTAACATGACCAAATAAAGCGTTGGGAAAAAATGATGATTGAATCCTCGTTATACAACATTAAATCAAACCTTTCATCTTGGGTGCTGGTTTAGCTCTTTCTTTAATGGATACTGCTTCTAAATTGATTTAAAATGGCCAAAAAGCAAAAGATAAGCATTATCTCAGATCAGAGCAGTTGAGTATTCTCATGAATAAATGTAAGTACCTTTCTTTGGTGTTGGTTTGGGTTTTTCTTTGGTTATCACTGGTTCTGCAAACACAAAAGAAGTTTAACTGTAGATCAACCGCCTTGATTCAACATTTGTGTTTCGAAACAGACCTCTTTAACGGCTTTCTAACAAAATAAATAACGTATTTTAAACATTTGGCAACATTTGAACAAATGCAGAATTGTGTAACTTTAACAATTAAAATGTAAAGATGAACTAGATAACTTACTAACCTTCCTTCTCAGTGGCCGGTTTTGCCTTTTCTTTTGGATCCACAACTGAAATGGTTTACAGTTGAGATATGTTTGTTATATGAAAATATTTATATGTAAGTATAAATAATAGAGTATCTTCTATAAATATCTGTTGTATGTTAATACCTTTCTTGAAACAGTTTTGTTTCATGTGAGGAATTATCATGTTACAGTATAATGCAAGATAATTTCATTATTTTCAATACCTTTCTTTACAGGAGTTGGTTTAGTTTTCTCCTTGATGACTTCGGCCTCTGAATAGACAATAACCGTATTAATAAAGGTAAATGAATCTTAACTTTGTTTACATAAAATATTGATGAAATACAGAAAGAACATGTGTGGAGGATGAAACCTGCAAAAACACATATGAATAAATCTGCAAATACATATAAAAACACATGTTGCTGTACCTAAAAATAAATGCATTTGTGAGAAGCTAAACTCAAAGTGTCTATTTTTCTTAAATCGTTCATTTGTTTCTTTAATTTGGTTCCGTGTTTATTTTTCCTTAACACGACATGCTAATGAGAGGACATAAATCATGCAACAGCGGGCGGGTCTTACTTGCTCATGCGCATTAACTTCAGGCTCGATGTTACCAAGAAGCAAAGACCCTGTGTTCCATTCCGAAGTGATCATTACTATTACCTATTCCCTTCGAAAAGTAAAGCTCTTGATGAGTTAACTATACAGGAAAAACCTTGTTTGTGTCTCATAATCATTCAGATTAAAATTTACTTGGCAAAAGGAGCAATAAAATTGATTAAAAGTGATGTTTTGTATGGTGTCCCATTCCCGAAGGGCCTTTAAAGGGCAATATATTCCGTTAGGAACGCACAGAAAGTCTAAAGAAATAAATTGTTCTGAATACACGATAGGATGACATAAACAAGACAATCCAAGCTTACGTCATTTACAGACAGACAATAGACAAATGCCCAGATACACACTGACATCTGCATGTCTTAAGAGTGGAGCAAACTGTTCTTGCTACTGTTCTTTTCTGACTACAACAGGATCTCAAGACATGTCAGACGTAGCTAACTGACCTAATTTTGTGTAAACATACTCTAAACAAAGCTTACGCATCAAATCTTAGTTAAACCAAAGTCAATGCTCATGCCTAGTCAAACGCGCAAGACCCAATACTGATGCCTGATCAACATCCTCTTATTAGCCTGGAGCACTGAGGAAAAATAAATACAGAATTACATTAAAAATAATTAAATGTTTAAGGGAAATAGCTATTAAGAGATTAACATTTTGGGAAATAGTTTTCATTTTTTCAACCATTTATTTTATTTGTTTATCTCAGCAAACATCCAATTATTTTTATATTTATTTTAAAAGCAATATGTGTATCTATACACATATTTTTGTATTTATTATGCGCATTTATATAGTTATTGTTTTTGCAGGTTTCATCCTCCATACACATTAAATGAATAAAATATAAAAAAAATATATAATTTGAACTCAAACCTTTCTTTTCAGGGACCGGTTTAGCTTTCTCTTTAATAACTTCAGCCTCTGAAAAAAGGGTAATGCAAAACATTTACAAAACATATTTGACCTTAATCATACATGCTAAACAGGAAAAATAAAATATAATTCTTCAAAAAAGTTTTCCAAAGTAAATCAGACCTTTTTTGGTAGGGGCTGGTTTAGCTTTCTCTTTGGTGGCTTTTGGCTCTAAAATGCAAATTAGATATAATACTTAAAAATAGAAGTTTAAAATAAAAATTGTAAAGTTTTAAAGTTTAAAAGAAAGTAAATCAAACCTTTCTTTTCAGGGACCGGTGTAGCTTTCTCTTTAATAACTTTAGCCTCTGAAAAAGGATAATGCAAAACATTTACAGGACATATTTGAACATAATCATACGTTTTATATGGGAAAATTTTAATGTAATTCTTAAAAAAGGTTTTAAAGTTTAAAAAGTATATCGAACCTTTCTTGGTAGGGGCTGGTTTATCTCTCTCTTTGATGGCTTTTGGCTCTAAAATGCAAATGATATGAAAGAGCAAACACATTTAGAGAAAGGCATTCTCTTAAAACTGGTGAGATAAAATATTTAATTATTCTTCTCTCAAATAAGTTCACACACTTTTCTTTTGCTCTGGCATCTCTTTGGTTATGTCAGGTTTGCAAGACAGAGGGACTCAACTTTTCAGTAATTCAAGTTTTTGTGCAATAAACTAACTACATTGTCTAATGTCAGCATTTTCATTATAATTTCTCAAATATTAGCAAAAGCTAAAGAAGAGTCAAAATTCTTTAAAAACATTACCTTTTTCTTTGAGGACTTGTTTTGGCTTTTCCTTTGGAACCTCGACTGAAAAGACGTTACAACGATTTTAAGAAAAATTTGCAAAATGAGAATATGAGTTTCAGCTGATGTGTAATGATAACCAGCATATATTGTTTTTTTACCTGTTTTAGGAGGCGCTGTTTTTTCTTCCTCTTTGATAACTTTAGGTTCTAGAAAACAAAACGAAAATATTTACATTTAAATTACTGTATGTCTGAAACACTACAGCTTAGCTATCTGACATAGTAATGCTTGCTTTTGTTTGATTACATGGATGTTTTTGTTGTAAAGATTATCAACATCCTGAGGGGATTGTGGGAAAACCTCACCTCTTTTGTGTGATGGTTCAGGTGCCTTTTCTTTAGAAACTTCAGCCTCTGTGAAACAGGATTGTGTCACATGATATATCCTCAGCAAACAGTGGAAAGCAAGAGTACATGCAGAAAGATTTCATTGACATCCAAACCTTTCTTTACAGGAGCCGCTTTAGCTTTGTCCTTGATGACTTCAGCCTCTGAAATAACAATGAGGCCAAAATATTTAGAGATTGTGAATTGTTTTCTTAGGCATTGTCTTAATTTCTTTGGCTAAATGTTAACTTGATCTTTAAGATTGGTTAAAACACTCATGAGGATAAAATAACAAACCTTTCCTCTCAGGGGCAGGTTTAGCTTTGTCCTTGATGACTTCTGCTTCTAAAATGATGATAATGTACAAGATGTTAAGACATAGTAGTGAATGATTTTTAAGGATTTATTATTTGAAGGAAATTATTCGATTATTTATATTCACACCTTTCTTTACAGGAGCTGGTTTAACTTTCTCTTTAATGACTTCAGTCTCTGAAATGGCATTGACAAATACATTTTTCTATTATTAAAGATTTTTAAATCGATTTATTTGTAGAAAGCAAAGGTTATTCTTATCACATTAAATCAAACCTTTCTTCTCAGGGGCTGGTTTAACTTTCTCCTCAATGACTTCAGCCTCTAAAATGACAGTGAGAAAATGTATGCAGAAAAATGAATGAATGAATAATAGCATTGCACTTGTTTGTAGAAAGCGAAACAATAAATCAAACCTTTCTTCTCTGGAACTCTGATCTCTTTGATCACTTCAGCTCCATTGTAATGATGAAAAGATTGAGAAAGATTAGCATGGTCTTAAGAGCTTGTGTAATAAGTCTTATTACAGAATTATTATGACAAATGAATGCAGGTACCTTTCTTTGGTGGCTTGGGTTTTTCCTTAGTTATCTTAGGTCCTGTAAAACAAATGATGTTTCAAGAAAAAGGGTTGAATTTTTTTTGTTATTCGATTTACAGCATACTGTATATTATTGCAATACCTTTCTTTGAAGGGGCTGGTTCATCTTTCTCTTTTGTAACTTCAGGCGCTACAGAACATAGGGACATTTTCGTTTCATTCACGTTAAACCATGCAAGTGATGCAGACACACACACAGATGTCTATCGATATACCTCAGGTGGTGAGACTGTGTTAAGAAATGCTTTCAAAAATGTCTTTGGCATTTGATCTGGTACATCAATTTTATCGTCAGTTTTCATGTTACCGCAGAATTAAACTAACAGCCTAAGAAATTCAGAGTGGAAATATATATATATTTTTTTGTTTTTCATACACAAAAGGCAAAGTTGTGGACAGTTTACCTTTTTTGGAAGGTGCTGGTTTTGTCATTCCTTTCACAGCTGTAGGTTCTTTGAATAAATTGAATTCACATTGTAAAATATTTGTTGTAAATTAGTTCTTTCTTAGGAGAAAAAGGTCTTGGTTACAACCGGATGAGCTTTGAACTATCACTATCAACCCCAGAAATAGCCATAAACAAAATGCATGAGAACATTCTATCTCTTTTTTTCATTAAGTTTGTGATGGGCAAGAAATAAATGACTTGGTATGTAATATACTGTAAATACCTTTCTTGACAGGAGCTGGTTTAGGCTTTTGCTGCACAGCTCCTGTGATGTACACAAACATTAAACATCTCCAAAATTAGATGAAGACTACCTTATTATCTTTAAGGTGGAATTAAATGAAAAACAATTACCTTTCTTGGTAGGTTTCTCCTCTTTGATTGTTTCAGTCTCTGAAATGGATGTCAAAACTTTCAAGTAAAACAGTTGCTAAAGCACAAGCTTTAAAACTGCAAAACTTTCAGAAATATGTTCAGCTGTGTCCATGTGTTAACAGGTTTACAGGTTAAACCTTAAAAATGAAAATTCTGTCATCATTTACTCATTTCCAGCATGTACGACTTTCTTTCTTCTCTAGAACACAAAAGAAGATATTTAGAAAAATGTTGGTAACAGAACCCCATTCACTTCTATTGTAACAAATGCAATGGGAAGATATTTAGAAAAATGTTGGTAACAGCCCCCCATTCACTTCTATTGTAACAAATGCAATGGGAGCTGTTAACAACATTCTTCAAAATATTTTCTTTTTCATACACGTTTGAAACGACAAGAGGGTGAGTAAATGATGACAGAGTTTTCGATTTGAATGTGAACTGCTCCTTTAAAAGTTAGAAAAGTAATGCTTTGAGACAACTGATACTGACAATTTTACTAAAGATTGAATAATTGTCTCCTTAAAGCTACTTATTAATGAACTTGAATACCTTTCTTTGGAAGAGCAGGTTTTGCCTTCTCTTCAATATCCCCATCTAAACAAAGCAAATTAAGAAGAGGAGTTTGTTATGCACAAAATAAATAAGGAAACGATATGTTAAGGACCATGTTTCAACTTGATAAAGTGTGTTACCTTTCATCCCAGGAGCTGGTTTGAGAACTTTATCCTCTGAGGAAGATACGAGGATGTGTCAAACCTATAGAACTTTGGTATCTTGGTCACATATTTAAAGCAAATGCGGTGTTGTACCTTTCCTCAATCGTGATGCCTTCGCCTTTTCTTTGGAAACTTCAGGCTCTAAATAATTAAAATTCCCATTGAAATTACAGACAACATTCTTCAAATTAAGAGACATTTTCTACAGTCAGGTTTGTCTGGCTCCTTGGTAACGTTAATCTCTTAAAGCGAATTAGTTGAGATCAGAAAATGTGCCCGACATTACTTCCAACCTTCTTACTTTAACTTATGAACTTTCCAAGTTAATAAACATTGAACATACGAACCTTTTTCAGAAATGCATTTATTTAATATTTTTAATATTTGAAAAAGGAAATACCTTTTTTCACAGGAGTTCCCTTTGGCTTCTCTTCTGAACAAAGCAAAGTTAAAGATATAAGATAATATACAGAAGATATAATACACAT
Organism: Triplophysa tibetana; assembly: GCA_008369825.1. Classification (NCBI taxonomy): domain Eukaryota; kingdom Metazoa; phylum Chordata; class Actinopteri; order Cypriniformes; family Nemacheilidae; genus Triplophysa; species Triplophysa tibetana. Next base: position 3,446,262 of record CM017907.1, read on the forward strand.
TGACATTCTGAGCAAAACTTATCAATAAGACTTATTGCTAAACTAATAATCATTATACCTCTTTTGGCTGTTTTTTCTTTCTCCTTAGGAACATCAAGATCTGAAAATGAATGAGGAAAGACTTCCATTCACAACTGTATTACTAAATCACTAAAGAGTTTGATTAGTTTTTATTGTGGGATTTTCTACATTTAAACAAAAACCCCTTGGAATGTGCATGAACGTATTTACAGTCCAAATCTACAGTTTCAAAAATGATTCGATAATAAAAATGTCAAGACAATTTCAAAACACGCTTCGGTCTAGCCGAACATAAACCTCATATTTAAATAATTCTGTATATATAAATAAATAATACCTTTCTTTGAAGGTTCTGTTTTGGACTCCTTTTTGAAGACAACAGGCTCTTTAATGAATAAATAGATATGGATTTCATACAATGTAAAAAACACAATACTTTACTCTTAAATGAAATATACTTCAATAATGTCAATAAGTGATACCTTTCTTCACACGGGCTGGCTCAGCTTTCTTTTTAGGGGCTTCATCCTCTGAAATTAAAACATGACATTCACATGATACTAGAATAATTTGTTGACAGCGGACAGTTCATTTTTTTGTCGAACGCCAGACTTCACCTTTCTTCGAGGGTGTTGGTTTGGTCTTCTCTTTGGAAACCTCAGGCTCTGTAATTCAATATCAGCCGTTTTTAGAACAAGACATTGGGTTTTAAACCTCCCCATTATTTCGGGAAATTCATACCTATCTTTTTGGGTGTTGCTTTGACTTTCTTCTCTGCAACTTCATCTTCTAAAAGTAAATATAAATAAACATAACTCTGGATATAAATAAACATATAGTAGGAATCTGCAAAGCAGAAAAACCATTGAAAGGCACATTTAAACAAATATATATGTTTATGGAAGAGGTATTGTCAGGTTCTGTAAAGCATTTGATAAGTTCTCATGGTTGAAAATCATAACAGCATCTAAATCCAGCAAAAAAACATACCTTTCTTCACAACTGGCTCAGCCTTTTCCTTCACAGCCTTTGTAACTAAATAGACATTCAGATTAAACAAATCTTAAAGAACATACTTTACGGTATATTGCTAATTCTTGCAAACTGCAAATATATAATATAACTGAACACAAGTACCCTTTTCTTTTGGAGCTGGTTTTGCCGATTTCTTAATATCTCTAGATTCTGAAAAAAAGGGTATTTAATGAATGAAGTCTGTAGATTATATCATAACAGTTGATTCAATAATGATGGGAATACTCCAGGCAGGTATACACCTTTCTTTGCAGGATGTTTCTCCTTGATATCTTCATCTTCTGCGAAAATGACAAGACAAATGAAAAACGTTTATGGCAATTTGATGCTAATGTGGAATTGTGTGATGATACCTTTTTTGGACCGAGCTGGTTTGGCCTTTCCTTTGGTAACTCCAGGCTCTGAAAATGGGTGGAAAACAATTATTGTAATGCACGTAATGTACAGTAAATAAATATGGACATTCTGACCGGAAGATGATTCAGAATCAACAAACAGTAACAATGTAATGTAGATTAAACATTAATTCAAATAGCCTTTTTTCTTGAAGGGGTCATATTGCACGAGACGTGTTTTTCTGTGTCTTTGGTGTGTTGTAAGTTTCCCATGCATGTATTAGACACAAAAAAAGATGCATTCTATCTAAAAGCGAATGCTCACCCAGATCTCCCTGAAACGCCTTGTGAAACCCCCACAAATCTACGTCAGTTCGTTGTATGATTAGACTAAGACTGCACAAATGTATACGCAAGTAAGGTGGGTGTACCTGTCAGTACAATAGAAGAGGAACCTGATGTTCCAAATATGGTAAGAGGCGTTATATTTCCGTCGCATGCTTGCAGTATACGACCAATCACTACTCACTGGTCAAATTCTGTGTGTTTCAGAGAGGTGGGGCAAGAGGAGAAACAAACATGCACGGCATGTGGAAAATACACATTTTTTAACCTTAAATCGTGTATACAAATTTCATTTCATCTAAAACAAACCATAATATTAGTATTAGCCGTGTAATATAACCCCTTTAATACGAGCAATGGAGGACTGGTTATTTCAATAAATTGTGTATTTTCTGTTTCTAGTAAGCAATATAAAGGCAAAATAACCCAAACCCTTTTAGATGGGGCTGATTTGGGCTCTCCACAACAGCTTTATGAATAAGAATATTTTTCACCCTTTTCATTCACAACCGACCAAAAAAGGGAACCTGGAAGTTACTTACCTTTCTTGACAGGGACTGGTTTGGTTTTCTCTTTCTTTACACCTATGATATAACAAAGTATGAATTAAAGATTTGCTCCTAGTTCCCTTTCAATGCTGTCAAATTGATCTGAATTTCCAGTGTTTATTGTAATACCTGCTAGTATTTCGTATTAAGGTGTATGTCATTCAAACTCTCTCTACAAACCTGCTCTCTCATCATCCTGGGGTTTCTTCTCTGAAAGAGTTTTTTCCAGTTCTTTTGTTTCACTTCTTTTAGGTTTTGATGGCTTTTCTTCTGTAAAAGACAAAAAAAGATATTACTATAATATAAAAACACATTCTTGCCATTGACTTGCCAACCTTCAAAGGCTGTGGTTTCACAGCTACAAAAGCTTGTGGATAAAAGCCACTGTCACAACACTAAGCAAAGCTCAAGGACAGATCTATGCAGTTAGTGAACAGTCTACAGCAATGAATTACATAAAAATAGACAACTTTAGCTACATATTTGCAAACCGTGAGCCTCTATTAACTTTAAGCATCTATTTCTACCTGACAAAGCTCAAGAAACACAATAACGTTTACTGTCACAAATTACCTTTCATATTTTCATAGGGTTAAAGTCCCTGACGATTCTTATTTTTTCATGAAATATTGCATTGTGAATGTGATTGTAAATAGCATATCACTGTGGGTCATTTTCTTTTTAAAATTCATGTACCCTCATAATCTTCAGTTAAAATCTAAGAATGCACTTCCGCCCTGAAACTACTATCCGTCTAAAATGACATAAATTAGGAGGCTTTGCCGGAGCAGAACCATTGATAGAGAGAGTTCTGCCAATGGAAGTCCAAAACGCTGGAGTTTTCCGTGATTCATGGAGCCTTCAGATAATTCCAGGTAGTTTATTTCTTTATTTCTTCGTCTTCAAATTAGTTAAAAGTTTACCTCAGTTGGTGTGTTTAGTCGCAGATCCATGCGTTACTAGTTACTATTGAAACTGTGAAAAAACTGTTCCATTGGAGTCAACGCAGAAGACGCCACTCTCTCCATCAATGGCTCTGGGCCGGAGCCTCTGTAAACTCCTCCCCTCAGATGTCAGTCTGCTGCCGGATTCATTTCAAAATCAATGCAACTGGTGTTTTTACACATACAATCAATTTGCATTTAAAAAGACAAGCCAAGCCCACTAATTTTCCCCCTTTGAAATTCCTTTTAACACCGTAATGTGTCAGAATACGTTAGAATCACAACTTCTGGTTCACGGGGACTTTAAGGTCAAATTCTTGTCCTTATGTAATGAACGAATGTTTCACATAGAAATAGATGCAATAGATGCTGACACAAAAAAACACAGTTGTGATTCTCTTAGACTGCCACATTACATTAAAGTTCAGGCAATTCTTCGCTAAAAGAAGGGAGTGCTTTTTGGCATTAGTAAATGTACCCAATTTCTGTTTCATCTGTTTGAGAATGGGCTTTTCATCAGTCACCTTGCCCTTTTTAGGAGGCCTTTTCTTTTCTAGAACACATTTAAACATAGTACAAACACACTATCTCTGGAAACAGAGTAGCAGTGTACTGATTTGATAGGGTACAGCGATTTTAATTGAAGTAGGTCTTGACACGTTCCACATCCCCCTTGAGGAACAAAGTAGAATGTAGATCTGATGCAGAATCTAGAAGTGGAGGTTGAATTTTTCACACACACACGCACACACACACACACACACACACACACACACACACACACACACGCACACCTACAAACAAACACACACACACAAAGAGAAACTTCACGTGGTTTACCTGTTGGTTTATGAATCTGGTCTTTTGTAGGTTTCTTGTCCTCCTTGGACTTTTGAACTTTTTCACTGACTTTCTTGTCGGGTTTAACTTCTTCCTTCTTTTCTTTTTCTACAGTTATGTTGATTTGTAGCATTATTTCATCCTCTTCCGCTTCGGCCTTCTTACTTCTCATGTCTGAAAGAACAAACCAGAACATGTGATACAGTTCTATTGTTCTGCTCATTTTTATTGTTCTATTCCAGGTTTTCACTCTGCACAAGCACTATAATCTACTGTGCAAGCACTGAAGAAAACATCAAACCATTCACCTTGAACGATTTTGTATATCTCCTCTCTAGTCTTTTTTTCTTTGGCCTCTTTCACGTGTTCAAGAACTGAAATTCATGAGTCAATGGTAAATGAAAGTTACAAGTTTTATGGCCATATGATCGATGAATCAGAATTAGTGCATGAATTATAAGTGCACTATAAGTGGGTTAATTTAACATGAATTTTGTTTGTAATAAGCAAAAAGCTATTTGGTCGCCACGCATTGATTAGAACGTAAAGCAAATTTAGTGGAGCCACACAAATTATTATTGCCATTATCTAAAACTACAATTGACTACGCACACACTGATATTTTTCACAAGTCAGTGCAGAGTTCGTTACAATTTGTATGTTTTTCCATTCTTCCTAAAGTAAATTGTCCAGAAAAGAGTAAAACCAATGCATGTAACGGTCATATTTATCAGTAAATGATGATGAACAACCAACATGTAAATTGAAAGACAAAATAAATTAATCCATGTTAATAAAAAACAGCATTTGTTTGTAAAAACAGAGGACAATAAAGGCTTGTGTTGGATTAACAGGCAAGGCTGTTTTCTGGACAAGTGTTGGCTATTTTACATAAATGCTTACCAAGTCAAGGCAAGAATATGCTATTTCATATTTTTATTATTCATTGGGCAATAACTGACATATCTACTATGTGTTTTTGTAGACAGGTATGTACCATTGTGCTACATGAAGAAATTAATGACATGTTTGAGAGAAACATTAATATCATTCACTGGGGCTACAGGTGTGACAACTAGCCCCTGTGTTAACAGCACGCTTAATACAATATAAATTCAATATTTTCCTGCTCTTTGATGCCTCTTTCCAAAGAGCAGTGGCTTGATAACGATAGATAACCGTGACCTTCATCAACTTCATCTTTATCCATCAAAATGTTCTTCTCCATCTCCAGTACGTCAGAGAAGCACACATGTGCACGCTACATTCTTTAAAACTGACGACGTGATACAAAAGCAGCAGTGTTGTTGTGTGACATATTGCATCACAACATCAATCTTTCTCGTGTAAGTTTGTTTTGCACAATAATTTCATGGTTAAACAAGTTAATATCGCGTTAACGTTTTAGACACCTGTGCTGCTTTGCTCCGCCAAAGAAAATAGTGCTTGCCGGGTAAGAACAGACAAGCTGAGGGATACTTGCTGCTTTTCGGTTCTTGGTAGGCAGGGTACTTTTATTCAATTGTCATATATTTTGAGTAACTTTCAATTACAATACATATGTTATGAGGGTTATTGATGGATTAAACTACAACAGGGATTACAACCATTTTTTTAGAATATCATTAATTATTAGTGTAATTTATTTAATATGTTAGACGTTTTTACCTTGCACGTTTCTAACTTTTTCTTTTTTTGTTAATAAATTTGAATGTAGTTTTTTAAAGGAAAACACAAATGATAATCAATGTGTAATTTAATTCTAACCTTTGGTCTCTGTCTTAAATTATACAAAATATTTGTATACCTTTGTTATTTTTTTCCTTGTGTGCATCTTGGTCTTCTGTATGAATGGAATGCCTCTCTTTTCCATGATCCTTAGCGAATGCTTTTCTACTTTTCCTTGTGGCAACTCTCTTCCAGTCATTGTTATTGTTATTTTCATCGTCTTCACCCGGGATGTCAGGTCTGACAGTTAGCAGGACAAGTTTCTCTTTATTAATTTTTTCTTCTTCTTCATGTTCATTCACATCAACAGGTGCAGCGGTGGGCTTTAAGACAGAATGATCTGGCTCTTCAATGTCTTCCTTTACAACGTTTTCCTCATCATCCTCTACCTCATCCTCCGTATATTTTGTGCCCTTTTCAAAATCATCACTTATTGCCTTATCTTCTTCCTCCTTATTTTCCAGCTTTTTTAAATCATCCTTACCCTTGACTTTGTCTTCGTCAAGTGCCACTGCTTCAGTTCTTTCTTCAACATCAGTGGCATCTTGTGTTTTAGGTTCTTCTTCATCAATGTTAGCAGAGGTATAGATAACTGTTTCAGCTTCTTCCTCCTCTGAAACACCAGAAATGTTCTTTTCATCTGTATCATATGGGATCATTTGAGATATTTCTTTTTTTGTTTCTAATGACGCTGCTTCATCTGTGACATTAAAGATATCTTCAGTAGTTTGTTCTTTCTGTGTAACATCATAGATGTCTTCATCTGTTTCTGTAGTTTCTTCCTGCTTTTTTACATCCGCGATTTCTTCATCTGGAGTATCTTCATCTATTTGAATAATTTCTCCATCCTCTTTAACATCAGAGATATTGTCATCTGATTCAGTAGATTCAACCACCTCTTTAACATCCAAGACTTCTTCTTCGTCTTTACCATATGAGGTGTTTCCAACTGTTTCAGTAATTTCTTGATCTCTTTTATAACCAGTTATCTCTTCATCTGAGGTATCTTCATCGATTTCCATAGATTCTACCTCATCTTTAACATCAGGAATATCTTCATCTGAGATATCACCATTTGATTCAGGAATCTCTTTCACTTCTGAGGTATCTTCATCCGTTTCAGCAATGTCTTCCTCCTCTTTACTATCAGAAATTTCAACTGAGGTATCGCCATTTGTTTCAGTAGTTTCTCCATCCTCTATAACATCAGAGATATCTTCATCTGAGGTATCTTCCTTTGTTTCACCAGATTCTATGTCATCTTTAACATAAAAAATATCTTCATCTGAGGTATCTTCCTCTGTTTCAGTAGATTCCACCTCATCTTCAACATCGAAAATATCTTCATCTGAGGTGTCATCAAATGTTTCAGTAGATTCTACCTCATCTTTAACATCAGAAATATCTTCTTCTGAGGTATCTTCATCTGTTTCAGTAGATTCTACCTCATCTTCAACATCAGAAATATCTTCATCTGAGGTATCTTCATCTGTTTCAGTAGATTCTACCTCATCTTCAACATCAGAAATATCTTCATCTGAGCTATCTTCATCTGTTTCAGTAGATTCTACCTCATCTTCAACATCAGAAATATCTTCATCTGAGGTATCTTCATCTGTTTCAGTAGATTCTACCTCATCTTCAACATCAGAAATATCTTCATCTGAGGTATCTTCTTCTGTTTCAGTAGATTCTACTTCATCTTCAACATCAGAAATATCTTCATCTGAGGTATCTTCTTCTGTTTCAGTAGATTCTTCCTCATCTTCAACATCCAAAATATCTTCATCTGAGGTATCTTCATCTGTTTCAGTAGATTCTACCTCATTTTTAACATCTGACATATCTTCATCTGAGGTGTCTTCATCTGTTTCAGTAGACTCTCCATCCTCTTTAACATCAGAGATCTTTTCATTTGAGGTGTCATCATCTGTAATAGTTTCTCCCTCCTCTGTGACATCCGAGGTATCTTCAGGATCTTTAATAGTGACATCAGTGCACTCGTCAGCACTTTCAACTCCTCCTTCTTCCTCCTTAACATCCAAGATATCCTCAACTATTTCAGTTGCATCTGTATTTAACTCAGTCGTGTCCTTGACAATGCTCTCCATGTTCTTGATTTGAGGTGTAGCACTGTCTGTCCTCTTCAATGTTGATCTTACAGTGATGTACGGAGCGTGTTTTGTGCCCATTATTTCTGCAACTGTTTTGTGAAGCCATTTAGCTGGTTATTGACTTTTATTTATTCAGGTTGATGTCCAAAACAGATGTCATTTTGCAGATCCAAACACATTTACGTGCAAGACATTACAAATATTCAGGTGACCAAAACACAGTCATTACATCACATTGATGAACTCAGGTGCATGCAGATGTTGCAACCCTGGAAAAGATGGAGCTAAACCATTTTACAGGAGCTGTCCCTATAAATCTTAATGTTTTTTTTCGTGGCATTCTTGATTTTGAATTGTTCTGGTGCTGATAAACATTCTTGTTAAGTTTCACAGCCTCATCTTAAAATCGCAGGGCATTAATATTGTATGTCACAATATTCTTGCAACATGTGTCTCGCGTTTGGTAAGACCTCCCACATGCTGTGTGTTTTTGATGTTTATATTGATAAATGTATCACTTTAGATTCTTCACTACACTGCAAAGAAGAGAAAAGAAATCAAACAGTCCCAGAAATCTTTTTATTTGTGTATGTAAATATGTCGTGCTTTTTTAACAGTCTATATAAATTAAAAACACAAGCACATGAATTTCATTTTTTGTCATTTCAAGAAACATAAGTAATCATGAATATGGGTTGACGTGTCAATACAGGATCTTGCATGTTATGTAGACAAACACCTTCACATGCTGTCATTCCTTTGCAAGTGCAAACAAGAAATAAAATCCTATAAATAAAAAAATTTCTTGATGCTTTGTCGGCAGTCATATCATTTGATCAGTTTTGATTACTAGTGTTAGTTTTAATGTTAACTCTGAGCTTTCTGAATATGAAAGAATGTTTAGTCACTGACCTTTTTCCATAGGGGGCAGAAATTCTCCTGTGAAAGAATGAGGAATATTTCAAGATGCAGAAAGCAAGTTACTAGTCTTATTAAATTAGTCTGAAGTACATTAATGAAAAAGAAATACACGACAATAGTCACATTATTTCATAATATAGTCTTCTGATTAAACGCATTGACAAACCTTTTCTTCTTATCATTTGTGGTGCTTCATCTGAAATAGACAATAGCTCAGACCATTAAAGAGACAATAACATATTTAAAAATGCGCTCAAACATTTACTGTAATCAATACCTTTGCCTTTAATGAGCATGTTTGACAGGTAGGCCAAGAACACATCTTTCCTGTCAACAAATTCCTCAACAGTGTCTGTGACAACTTTAATGGGGTCAAAGCTAATGTCAGGAATAACACCTGTAAAAATTGAAAGAATCAATGAAAATGTTTGGCCAACCGTTAAATGCTGTTTCAATCTGATCAATGAACAAATACCTTGATCTCCAGCAAATAAGTTGGAAAAGTAGTCAGCAATAGAGTTCTTTAGCTCTGTGGCCTCTTCTGCAACATTGCCAGCCAGTTTTATGGGATCAATGCTCATTTTGGGAATCTGAGCTGAAAAATTGCAATCAAACATTACATCTGATCTTTTCTAATGAAGTACATTTTTATAAATATATACAATTTATTTTGAAGTACCTTCAATGCCCACAAACAAAGTGGAAAGATATTGAAAAACATCCTTGACCCCACATAAAATGTACACGACTGCATCACTTGCCACGTCCGCAGGATAAATGATAGTTACGTCCAGAATGTCTAAACAAATTGAAAAACATTGCACACATGTTTGTGAGTCCGGCTTGTGTACTGAAAAAGTTGAACTGCATAAACAGGCTCACGGATTCATTTTAGCATGGGAATTGGTTTCATTACACGTGCAACTACCTTCAAACATGTGGAATAAGTAGTTGATTGGAAATCTTATCCATTCTGTAGCTTCATCTAAAACAGTTCCACCAAATGCCACTGTTTCAGTGACTCCAAAGTCTCCTGTATGAAAGAATATGATGATTTTATTGAACAAATGTATAGTTGTATTTTTCCTTATAAAGGATTTTGATGGCCTTAAATAAATACATTTACATACCAATGCCACTAAGCGACAGAAAAGCCCCAGATGAGTCTGCTGCTAAATTAACAGCATCCATCGGATTAAAGATAATTTCAACGATGTGGTCTGTAGTAACAACAAAAGAGAGCAAAAGAAAGCAGAGAGGGTAAAATACAAATTTTGATCGATATTAATTCACTTTTTGAAAGGACAAATGTCCCAACCATTTGTGCTGCCTACCATAAGCATCAGTGAAGGTATTGATCATGTTGTTCATTCCATTTTCAATGCCTTCAAACGTCTTATCTATTGCTAACATCGGATCCGATCCAAATTCCTGGATGTCTGCAGGGAAAACGTTTGCAGTGAACCAAATTACAAAAAAAAACATTTGTCATCACTGCTGCTTAAAAAAACGAATCGAGACTTACTTGCAAGCTGATCGTCCGTCACAAAGTCAAACATGACAACACCAGCTACTGACCATGAGATCAGAAGCGAGATGATGATCAGCCATTGTGCAGGACGCTTTAAGATTCTGAGAAAGCCATGACTTCTGACCGTGAGAATGTCTGGATGCACTGGTGTTACTGGGGCATCCGCAGGACTGGGAGGAATGGAATGTACTTCTGTACCTGTAAACATGAGGTTCGGTTTTCACACATTAAAAAGCAACAATTCTTACAGTTTGTGCATAATTAAGCATTTCTGTATACAATGGCTTTTTTGCTACATCTTTTGTTAGTTAATGTTGTTTTGTCAAAGATTTACAGTTTTACAGTGAATTGAGAAAATAATAATGTTGCTCTGGCTACGCTTCGATATGTTACCGTATGGCAATTTTTCAATTCAATTTTTAGTTATTCTGATTTACTTTTTCCCCAAAAATCGCTTTATACCCCATTTATCAAAATTGTAACTGGAAAATAATACATGTTAGAACAACACAGACCTTTTTGCCTGTTATCTTGGTTTGTTGTAAACTCAATTTGATCCACTCCAAACTCCAAATTTGTTGACATGCTGAATATTTATATTTATATTAATAATAATTGAATGTGTTTATATTTAAAAATATACTGCACCATGGACCTGTCATTTCTGCAGCTGTTCTCGAACATTATCTGCATGTTGCATAATGACCGACTTCACACTGGCAAGAATAAACTGCATGTTCGTCTTGTGTTCTTTTTTCCCTCGGTGCTGGATTTTAATGACACCAGGAACTTAACTGGGAATTTGGTCTTGGACATACGTTCTGACATACGTATGATCATTATACAATGAAAAAATGATGTGATCGATAAGTCATGGAAACATCTTTTTTTACATTACTTTATCTCATCAAGTAATGCAAGCTCAACATTTGGAAAAGTTACAGCAAAGATCAAGATTTTTAGAATAGTGCATTGAAATGACTTGTAAATTCATTTTTACAGTGTACTGTATATAATACATACTGCATCATCTTCACTTTAAAGCATTACTAAGTAAAAGACAATAAATTGAACTATCAGATGAAAACTTGACAACCATCAGTGTTAAAAAGTAATGAATTGACACTACAATAGTAAAAAGAGTCTCTAAAATATAATTAATTTACTAACATTTTAGTATAAAAACAGCTTGGCTGTTCAATCCAGTATCACATTACCACATTGTAAGATGTAAGATTCTGTTTTCTTAATAAATGTCTGTCAATCAACTGAAGAAGATTAACCTGCAGTACCTTTAGTTGCCTGAGTCATTTTGTAGTTCTGCTGGTATTCCTTTGATTTGATTTTGTTTTATCTTATTTAGTTGGTTTCACCCAGTTGACATATAATCCCACTAAGTAAATAAAGTTCCTCTTCTGTGCCCCATATAATCCACAGGTGAAACCTTGCAAATTCATGAGAAATGTGGGATGTGGGTTTTCAAAATGCCGGATTGGTGAGCATGGCTGGTGGAGAATGGGATGTTAGGTCAGGGACGTAAACAGGGGAGCTCTGGCTAAGGGGACGCAGCGGGTAATTTAGCCCATGTTATTGGTCCCTCACATGGGTATGGGCCGGGAAAAGTGCAGGGGACCTTCAAGGTAACCTTATCCATTGCAATTGGGGTTTATTCTTAGATAGTGTAGTGCTCACCAGCTGCACTCTGACTTGCCTTTTTTAGGATGTAGGGGGTGTGTTCTACATGGAGGCTTCTGGTGGAAGCCAAAGGGAATATGAATATGTGTTGACTAGAATGTCTTTGATTTGTTTGTGAGACTTTAATTTAATTTAATTCGCATAATGCATTTATCATAAGTGACATTGCATTACGAAGTGATCTGTACAGCAAATTACAATGTGATTGGTTTTTAAAAATGAGTAAGTGGGTTTACTTGATTAAGATGAAATGGGCAACGCATATTAAAGCCCCTGGGGTCTATTACACAAAAATGTAATCTTGTTTTCAATAAACGCTTTTCTTTCATATATGAATAAATTCATCTGTGGTGTCACAGAGCACATTTGAACCTCACTACTATTAATAACTAAGGGACACATTTTCCAGCACAGATGTGGGAGATGGATTTCCTTGCGACATGGATTTGTACAGTAAATTTTGGCCCTCTGGTGGACATGCAGAGCATTACAGAAGAGCAGAATTTGGACATTGAACACTGACGTGGCACTAATAACTTTTTCCAGCTGCTTTGCTCCACATCTGTAAAATGAATGCAATGACATTAAGAACAAAAGTAAGGTTCAAAGAAAAAGACTTCAATATGACAGTTTATTCCCAAAATGCGTATGCATACTGAAACAAATTAAATAAACACAATATTTATGAATTAATTCAGATGGTACAAAAATAAATGTGAAAATGAAATTGAACAAATGCAACACATAAATTATAATCGCAGTTAAAAGCAGCCTTATTTAACTCTTTTTATTCTAGACAAAATAACAAAAAACCAACACGTGGTTTTGTGAACTGCTTTTGAAATCTGGCTCGCAGCCTTTACAGTTCAATTTTCTCCAGAGGACAGTATGTCTCTTGTTAAATTCTTCTGTGTGTAAAAACAAGTAATTATCTTACTATAAATATTAAAGTAATGCTATCTATGATCATTCGTAGGAAGAGTTCTCCGACTAAACCTGTCAAAGTAAGCAATGACACAATCGTGAAGATTCAGAAATGTCTTTTTATCATGAAGAATAAAATGAGGCATAAAAAAAAGGTTAGTTTTCTCTATGTATTTAGTTGTGTTATTTCATAACGCATGATATCGTGAGATACATTTAATGAACGTGTTTATTTTCCCTCACAACAGTAAAGATGTTAGCAGTGCGGCTTATCTTTTTTGCAGGAAAGATGCATGGTCAAGCATAATGCCCACTTGGTCTCAAGCTATTCGGATACATACATTGCTCTATCGTTAATCCGAAGTGACTAAATAGAAAATGCACTCATTCTAAGAAGCAGGAAAAGAAAATAGAGACACTGAGCGCTTGCTAAAAGCAGGTGCAAATATAGGCCCAGAAAAACTCAGACTTCGATACCTTCCGTGGAAAAAAACGATCACAGTAATTTGTGATGCTACCTATGCACTGATGCATTTCTCGGCCGGGCGTGATGCGTATGGATAACAGCGACAAGCAATGTGTCAATCAGAAGATATTTGATGTTTTGCAAAGCGTGGGTTTTGCAAACTGAGATTTTGTTATGTACGAAGCAAATGTAAACCAAGCGACGGTTAGTGCGAGTTGCTTGGTTTCCAGATTTGCCGGGGTATCACCTGTTGTTTTATCGTCGCATCGCGTCTGGTACGGACGCATCGTGGGAGTGACTGTTCTGACACATACAGCTACATTTTAATATACAATTGACAGAATACCTTTAATATTTAAAAGAGGCTGCTCAACACCCCACCATAAGTGTCTAGGAATGATTTCCAGAATCATTGTAATTATTAAAACTTTTCACGCTGCCTCAATCATGCTTTTATCGTACTGTCGGTTCTTTCCTGGCCTGGATCATAACGTAAAACTGCTTTATAAAAAGTAATTAAACAAGCCAAATACAATGGTGAACTAAACACACTATTTACACTAAATACAAACCATTCTTATCATGAAATCACGACTGATGTATCTCCCCGAAACACTATTTGGCTTTACCGACAGATCTAACACGATTGCATGTCCTTTTTCAACGGAAGATGGATTGTATCGGATAATGGGGACTGAGATGGCACAAAATCTGGAAGCTGTAATCATCAAACGATCATTCAATCTCAGTCTTCTGAAGGGCAGTCTGTTGAGGCGTTCTTCACTCAGGGACGTTTAGAGGTTGTCCCCTGGTTGGTACTGTGGTTCGGTGGCAGTGAAGTAATCTTCAAGGAAAGCTTGCAGGTACTCAAAGGTGGGCCGCTCCTCGGGGTCTCTCTTCCAGCACTGAAGCATGAGCTCATGCAGGGAGCTTGGACAGTCCTGCGGGCAGGGCATCCGGTAACCACGCTCCACTTGCTCAAGCACTTCCCGGTTGTTCATGCCTGAGAGAGACATGCCAAATGTACTTTAATTAAATTCATTGTTACGCATTATTACTATCAGCTGAACTGTAGGCACAAAAAGTTGTGGCTTCGATTCCGGAGGTCACTTTTGATAAAAGTATAAATGTAAACCATCTGCTCAGTGATTTCTGAATTTGAATATTGCATCACTCCGAGTCTTTAACACTCAATACTTTGTTTTGAAACTCACCTGGATAGGGCACGCGTCCTTTGGTTACTAGCTCTGTGAGTAGTATTCCAAATGACCACACGTCTGACTTGATAGTAAACCTTCCATAAAGCGCCGCCTCCGGAGCCGTCCACTTGATTGGAAACTTGGCGCCTGCAACCAAACACTGGATTTATGGATTTGGAAAAGTGGCCTATTTGTGAACTGGGCAATATTTCAAAAGGAAATTACCGACTGCACATAATACGTATGCTGAGAAACAGGCCAATGTTCGTAGATAAAACATAACTCAGTTCTTATTTTATGACCTGATAAAACACATCAAGTCAATTTTAAACACATTGTCCACCATAAGGCAATAAACCCCCTGGTGGCTGCTAAGGGAAATTACTGTAAGATTTGCAAGGGGAAGATTTTGAAATATTGACTTTTATTTATATTTTTATAATAACGTCTTAACCCTCACCTTGTCGTGCCGTGTATTCATTGTCCTCTATTAGCCTTGCCAGTCCGAAATCTGCAATCTTGCACACTAAACTGTCACCAACAAGTATGTTAGCAGACCTCAGGTCTCTGTGGATGTAGTTCATCCTTTCAATGTACGCCATGCCTGCAGCAACCTACGGTAAGAGCGAAAGCACAAGCAATAAAAAAATTGCAATGTCCTGCGGTCAGGTAAGTGCTGGCTGAAACCGAACACCTTTAATGATTATTTGAGTGCACTGCGCATCAAATCATTTTACTAACCTGAGCTGCCATGTCCACTAAATTTGGCAACTTAAGCCCGCGTCCTTCGCCATCCTTCAGGAAATCCAGCAAGCTTCCTGTAAGGCCATCAGAACATATGTAAACAAAACTGCGTCCAAAAGTCATTTTTGTATAAAAAAACACACTTTTTATTGTTCTGTGTAGTTTACGAAGAACTAGTGATGCATCGAAATGAAAATTCTGGGCCGAAACGGATACCAAACGTTCAGGATGCACTCGGCCGAAAACGACTTAAAAAAACGTATATTTATTTCTATGAGTAAACCACAAAATGAAAAAGAAAATATGAAAACAATTCTAGATATATTATTCTTCCTTGGTCATTGTAACACAATCAAATATAACTTTCTTTCCTAAACATTGTAGTTCTAGAATTATCTTAGAATATTATACGGCATATCAGTAGTCAAGTCAAACTCATCAGCTCTTTGAAGCTCGGCTTCAAAACACGCACAAGTCAATGTGTGATCTCCGACAATAAACAAACATAAAGGCGGTCTTTTTTTTGCGTGTCATTTTCTGTCCGCTGGTTTTTAGCTTTTCTTATTATATTTATTCGTTGTAGCCTTTGTTACAGTGGGCTTACACCATCGTCCTGTGATAACAACTAGAGTGAGCGCGAGCACTTAAGCGAAAGGGCGGGCTCTGGATATTCAAATATTTTAATATTTTTTCTCAAAGACGTCAGAGAAAAGGTCTTCGCACATACGGTCTGAAATTTTCGTACCTGTTTCTTAGTATTTGGCACTCGTCTGTACGGTGTCTCTGAATTGTCAAAACGCGTCTCAAAAAGCTTGCTACGGATGCGAAAAATGCAGAAGCTCAAACCCAGTTCGAATTTTCTATGACGGACCAAAAATATCGGAGGCAGAGCGTACACTACGTGAGGTGGTATTTATTTTTTAACGTGCGAAAATTTGTCTTTAACTGTTACTTTTAAAGTTTTACAAAACAAAATATTTGTAACCATAATTATTACATACAATTTACACCTTTAAGTTTAAAAAGGCAGGACCTGTTCCTACCTTTATTCATATATTCAGTGACAATGTAGATGGGCTCTTCAGAGACGACAGCGTACAGCTGCACAAGCTTGTCATGCCTCAGTTTCTTCATTATCTGAGCCTCCTCCAGGAACGACTCTGGGGACATTGTGCCTGGTTTCAAGGTCTTCACTGCTACTTTAGTATTTCCATTCCAAGTGCCTGCCATTCAGTCACAAGATTTCATAGTTAGTGAGTCACTCAGTCAGTCGGTGAAAGGAACCGCACATATAAATCCTTCCAGAACAACTGGCATTCTGACTAGAAGAAATGTTTACTGCCTCTCATAAATCTCCGGCCTTTGAATTAAATGTAACACACACATATGTTTTATTGGGCATGCGGTTGAACTAATCGCTTACCCATCCAGACCTCTCCAAACTGTCCATTCCCCAACCGTTTGATGAGCTGAAGTGATTCCCGTGGAATTTCCCAAACATCTTTGGTTTTGACGGACAGGTCGGCAAGGCGGGGCATCCCTTTATGGCACGGGACTATTAAACGGCAACAAAGCCCTGCGGCCCTGGCTGAACGCGGAAAGATTAAAAAGCAATACTGGGTCAGGCCTTTTGGATGTAAACAATGATTATGATTACACTGATTACGATCATATAAGATTAAGAGATTATGAACAGTCCATTGTCAGATGTGGATAGTTCAGTTGATTAAATTTTACCAGAATAATGGTGCACAAGCTGCTGCAGAGTTTCGAATTGAGCTCTAGTGGTGATGTAATAGCCGCCGTTGTCCAACTTTCGAATTTTGTAGTGTTTCACATGATCGCCTTTAGATTCGTCCCAGTCTTGTATGGATAGTGAGTATGCTCCTACGAGACAAGATTGTACAGCGGTGTCAAAGATCCGAAAGTGATTTGGTTCGCAAAACCAGATGTAGATGCAAAATACGTCTGCTTTAAAACGGCAACCATATATTTTTGCGGTTTAAAATAAAGTTATTAAGAAAGAATATAAAAAAACTGTTTCGCAGTGGCCTTCAAGGGAATGTAGAGTACGTAAAGAGTACATAAAGTAATTTGCAATTTTAAACAGAGATGGCGATAGAGAGGAAAAAGTTACAGATCTTAAAAAATGGCTTTAAAGAGCTTTAAATAGTTTTTTTACCTTTCGTTGTCTCACTCTCGCGAATAAGGAACGTGCCTCTGGGATTTCCATTTGACAGCAGCTGCCTCTCTGCGTCTTTACGGCCTAGCTTACCAAAATACCAACTACAAAGGGACACATAGTGTTTAGTTTGGTTGGCAGCGTTACCACATGACATGTTATTGTGCTTGTGCCAATGAAGCAGGCTATTTAGAGTAATGCAGAAAACAGCAATTGTAGGTTTATATTGTACGCAGTGGTCCTATTTATATTTCAAACACGTCTTTTTTAACACAAAACAGAACTTACTCTTCTGCTTGTATGGAGTCTACTGGAGCCACGTAATTACTGGGTATGTATCCCGTTCCACCTGTAGTGAGAGAACGGGCCTCCCACCAGTCCCCTTCCCTGAGAGACAACAACAGGTGCAAGAGGGCAAAACAGCCAATGAGTTAATTGCTGAATTTTATTTGTTGATAAAAAACACTTTTAGTCTAAAAAATACATATTTAAAGTGATAGTTAACCCATAAATGAAAATTATGTCATCATTGACTCATCCTCTTGTCATTTCGAACCTGTATGACTTTCTTTGTTCGGCACAACACAAAAGAAGATATTTTGAAGAATGTTGTTAACTGAACAGCGGCGGCACCCATTTACCTCTATTGTATGGACACAAAACCAGTGCAAGTGAATGGGTGCCGCCACTGTTCAGTTAACAACATTCTTCAAAATATCTTCATCTGTGCTCTGCTGAAGGAAGAAAGTCAGACAGGCTTGAAATGAATAGAGGGTGAGTAGTATTTTTGGATGAACTGTCACTTTAAAACAGATACATTGTTCCCAAAAAATGCTTTATTATGAACTCACGTGCTATTCAGAATCTGGAACTTCTCGCCTTTGCGAAAACTGAGGTCATCTTCTGACCTTGCTTCATAATCATAAAGTGCTACAAAGAGTGTCACTCCTACAAACAAAATGTATTCAAATCAATTGATTCACACAAACAGAAGCTGCCCCCAAACTATGTGCTCGAGACTATCAAAATATTTGAACAAAGTTTAATGGAAAAAGATTGTTTGTTATTCATTTGCAATTCATACTTAAGTTGCGAAGTGCAAGTACAGCACAGTTCCTTTTTGTGTTACCTGTTCCACCCCGAGATCGCAGCGTTCCGGAGTGCGAGGAAGAGTTCACTCCACCGAACACAGTAACGCCTTGACTGACGGGAGCATGGAAGTTGTTGTAGTTGGGGATGGTGGCGACTCCAAAGATGGGATAGTGCTGAGGTGTCGGGTCGGCCCCATAGCGATACCCTGCGTGCTGTGAGACACTGGTTTCTCTGTCGTCTGTGAGTTTGGTCGTCTCTTTGTCCTTACATTGCACACAGCCCATTATCTATATTCTATGGAAATAAATGAATGTTTATATACGGACATAAATACTGAACGAGCTGTATTTTGACAAGACAATCAAAACAATCGTCAAACTAACAATTGCGACGTAAACTATAATCCTTAATTGATAAGTTACAGGGACATAAATCAATAACAGAGGCGATAATTGATTCTTTTTTTGGAAGACGGTTTACTTACAGCTTAAACAAGTGAATGTGTCAGTCAATGATGCTGAAATTTATTTACTGCTATTCTTACTTGTAAATGTAGCTTTGTGTACTGTGCTTACTGTTGGAATTTAAGGCAAAAATGTATCCTCTCTCAAGAGTTTCTAAATAAATAAATGTGTCATTTTCATGTAATTCCCTATTACCCATTCTGCTACCAAAACCCTTAAATGTTCAATTTATGACAGAGTTAAAGGTACCGTTCACCCAAAATTCTGTCATCATTTACTCTTTCAAACATGTATGCCTTTCTTTCTTATGCAGAACACAAGATTTGATATTTTGAAAAATGTTGGTAACCAAACACCGGCGGCACCCATTCCCTTCTATTGTGTGGACACAAAACCAGTGCAAGTCAATGGCTACCGCCATTGTTTGCTTACCAACATCATTCAAAATATCTTCTTTTGTGTTCTGTGAAAGAAAGAAAGTCATACAGGTTTGAAATGACAAGAGGGTGAGTGAAGGATGACAGAATGTTCATTTCTGGGTGAACTGTGCCTTTAAGAGAAGTATATAGGAGCAATCTGCTTTACAGGTGACTACATTTAGACTTGAAATGTAACGTATAAAGAGCGTAAAGGACAACATATATAGACGATAAACATACCAAGGCGAGCACTGGGCTACCACAGTGGAGTATTCGCATTCCATTCAATTAAAGGTGGAGTGAAAACATCTATGACTCCCTCCAATGCCTGAGTGGGCAAAACAATGAAAAACAAAACATGTCATTTTATTTTGTTTTTTTCATACAACTTTGCCTGGACTTTGTGTTGCATATTTCCAAATTTAACATCAAGAGATAAAAAGAGAGTAAAACGTCTCTACCACAGTCATTATAGCTTTATTTTTGTTCTATAGTCACCAGTGCATAAATGTGTCATGAGACCATATAGGAGACACGTTAATGAAGTCAGTAATAAAGTCACTACATAGGCCCTTTTATCATTCATGATGCATAAGGACAGAAATAAGTTTAAATGTCTCACAAATAATATTCAGTGTATGCCAATATCTAATGCACTTATGGATTCTAGACATAAAAATGTCAGCAGAAGGATTATCCAAAATTAAAACCTTAAATAAAAACACCTTCATGTCACAGATATTTGTGTCTTGATAACGTAATCGCCCAACAAGTCTTTAATGATTTCATCATATAATAGGATGACTAACAGTCCAGTTACAGAGGCCTTATTCTTCCATTCAATTGTGTATATAAGGCTTTTCTGCAGCGCATCAATCCCTGCTGCCAAAGAGAAAAACACCACACCATCTCCACACACTCATTGTCGATGTTAAACATCGTTAAATATTATTTACGCGGTTGGTAAAGCAAATTATTTAAGATGAGTGCGGCATTAGAATAGCACCATCTCCCGTCGTTTTCATTATTCAGAATATCCAATGGATTCAAATCGGATGCACCAAGTGTATCAAAACGCCAGACCATAAAAAATCGCTTACCGAGAGAGGGATTGCCCGAAGTGTCTTGTATATCGCCGCAATGAAAGAATCGTAAATAGGTCATTTGCAGATAGACTTTCCCTATCAATAATATGTTGTTTAATTATGAAAATAACAACATTGGCCCTGACGGTTCGGGCTGCTCCTGTCGCCGAGTGTAACAGATGATGGCGTAGGGAGGAGGGTTTTACGAGGGACGGAGGGATGTGATTGACATGACGTTGAACCAATCAGGGTGCGCGGGAGACGCCTGCGTGTGCGTGCTTATTTTGCCTCCTCGATGGTCCTCCGCTGCTACGATACAACGTGGGCTTGGATGTGGTCGATCTGAGAAAACAAACGATGTCTAGTCATGTTCCACGAAACATCTTCATCGTCACGTTATTAATAAGTTCTGGATTCTGTTTTCATAAATACTTTAAAAAACTCATATGTTCCGAAACATCCCTGGGTGAGAGTGTATTTATGTTATCTGACCTAAACCATTGCTGGTTCTCCATCTTTCCAGACAAGTGATGAGCCGTATGGCTCCTCCTCAAAAACTATAAGTGGTACATTAATCAATATTCTACATCAATGAATAACATAGTACAAAAAAACCGAAATATTCAAACATGTATTCACGATTTCTAATCAGTTATAAGAACTCAGTATTTAGGCCGATATTTACTTTTTTATTTTTTAAATGAACTCTGTCAGATGATTATTATACTATAATCAACTGTTCTTAGATCAAAAAAACTGGAAGCTATGAAATACATAAATGCACATTTTTTTATACATTTTGAGTCACTTTATGCTATAAAGATTTCCAGAAAGAAACAACTGTTCAAAATGTTTTATGAGGCTCCACTTCAAAAGCATATTTGTTCATTTAATATCTAATATTTGAAATGCCGAAGACT
This sequence comes from Triplophysa tibetana, assembly GCA_008369825.1. Classification (NCBI taxonomy): domain Eukaryota; kingdom Metazoa; phylum Chordata; class Actinopteri; order Cypriniformes; family Nemacheilidae; genus Triplophysa; species Triplophysa tibetana. The sequence continues at coordinate 3,467,814 of CM017907.1, forward strand.
AAAATGATATGTTAAATAGGTCTGTTTCATATTTTTGTATCCTTTAGCCAACTTTAATTACGATTTTCAAACATTTTTTACCATGGATACCGTGCCATTGTGGATGCAATTTATTACAAAGAATCTGTGTTAAGACTTTGGGGGTAGTGAAAACACTTTAATGTTTCAGACTTCTCTGTTTGATTTTATAAATGAATAAAAAAAGCATAAATTTGCAGTTTGCAGCCTTAATCTTCTCTCGCTCTTTCTGGATTACTCAGCCAAATAGTCATTTTCTCACAATCACTCATTCAGACGTAAACAAATGTTTCGCCATTGCACATTTACAACATCGTTGTTGTTTATGAGGAATCTGCTGTGATGTTGCTTATGTGAGCAGTTGCCATGGTGACGTGAGTTAGTATGTTAATGTGAAAGCAAGCTTTGGACTATTTCGGTGAATTCAAAACAGCTCGGTCTGGGCTGATGATAAACTGTGACTGAAAATAGGTCACCAGGATCCCTCAGAATGAATTCAGCATGCTTGCAATGTGTGGCTGGATGTTTATATTGGAAATGTGTAATCCATGGATGGAGCATTGCTCTAGCAAGGGGGTGATATTCTTACAGATGCAGCAAATGCATTGCCTTTTTAGTGCAGTCATATGGTAACGTGGAGTAATGATTACTCAGCCTGGCCATTTAAACCTGGTATTCTGGTGTGCCTGCTTGCATTCAGATGATGGAAAAACCTAAAAGAGCGATGTTTGGATATCGAGCGCGTTTAAAGAAAACTTATAAAAGCAGAAGCCGTAAATTAAAAGTATTTTGATAAAATAAGAATAAAAAAATAAAGGCAAAACATTTGTGACTTGTTTTCAACGGTACTGAATCACCAGTTGCTGGTCGCGCGCCCCTCCTCCCCCTCCAGCGCCCAAACATGGCCCCTCCCCCCAGCTTCAAAGAGGCGCCCGATTGGCTCACCCGGCTCCTCTGTGACGTCTTGAACACTTGGGCGTTGTATCCAGCATCTCATTATCAAAAGAGAACAATTTCATTATCTACGTCTCGTATCCCAAATAATTTATTTTTTGAGAGTGTGCGGTATTTATCGTTTTTCCTAAACGCTCTATCGCAGCTTCGCCTCTCGCCATCTCTTTCCGCGGGTTTATTTAAAAATAAACGCCGTTGAGAGCGACCACGCGACGCGTCCGAGGGAGAAGCTCGCGCTCTTTGTTCATTCATTTGATCTGCTGGGATTCTTTGTTGCGCGTGAAAGCATGGGAGCGCAAATCTCCAAAAACGGCGTAAAAGAGGAAACCGCTGCCGAAAAGCCATCAGAGGCAGCGAATAAATCAAACGGGCAGGTAATACCTTTCTTTAATTATCATCTTCGGTGTTGTATACGTGTGATGTTTTGAGGGGGTGTGCAATACCAAAAATCCAAGTCGGCTCAGTTGAACAATGCGCCGATCAACAAAGGAACTCGAACATTTCACTGAAAATCAACACTTTGCGTTAAATTCCGGTGTTTTTTGTACAAATATTAATCGGTGAGATGCGACAAAACGGTAATCAATGGGTTTAATTAAGTATAAATGCCCTTTTCACATCCACACGTTTCCCAACGACCCCCCATAATATGCGGTCAATATGCACGTTAAAAAAAGCACTGATAAATGTTTTATCAGGGGAAAAGCACTGATAAAACACACCTAGTCGTTTTAAATGAGTTTAATGGACGCTTTATTGTAGCTTTGTCGAGATTCGCCGTCCAAAGCCATTTCGGTTAAATCACCACGCCTTTATTACATCGTACTGTTAAAATCGCGCTACAAACACAAATCCGCAGATTTATTATGAAAAATGGCTTTAAGATAAAAAGTGGTCTTGCGAGACCTTCGCTTTCGTAGCGATCGCCCACATCTACTTTACACGAGGATCTCCCGGTTTGATCAACGCTGGTGAGATCTACTCGTCCATCTTGCAACGCTTTCACTGTTAGATGGCAACAGCATCACCCAGACAAAGTGTATGAGACTTCACCCACGTGGCAAACCTATATACTCCACTCAGTGTCCTGTAAACTCCATATATTTTAAGGTTTTAGGTATGCAATATAAATGAAGACCGATCTAAGTACATTTATAACTTATTACAATTTTCTTCCTTTCCACAGGAGAATGGTCACGCTAAAACCAACGGGAATGCCTCTCCAAAGGCAGATGCCGCCACAGAAGATGTGCAAGCCAACGGCAAACACTCCCCCGATGGAGAAGTAAAAGCAGAAGAAGGGAAAGCTGAGGAAGGAGGTGCAGAGAAGGCCGCTACAGAAGGTGAAGGGGAGAGTTCCGCCGTCGCCAACGGCGAGGACTCTGCCAAACCAGAGGAAAATGGCGCAGCTTCGGCGAGCACCGAGCCTGCCAAACAGAAAAAGCGCTTCTCCTTTAAGAAACCATTCAAGCTTAGTGGCTTCTCGTTTAAGAAGAGTGCCAAAAAAGAGGGTGAAGGTGGAGAGGCGGCAGCACCGGCTGCTGCCGAGAATGGAGAGGAGAAAAAAGATGCGCCGGAGTCTGAGGAGGTCAAGCCTGAGGCCTCCAGCGAGGAGGTGAAGACTGAGGCTCCAGCCGAGGAACCCAAAGCTGAGGAACCAGCTGAAAGCAACGAGGAAAAACCCTCCGCTGAAGACGTCGAGGAGAAGCAAGCAGAGGCCGTACCTCAAGAACCAGCTGCCGCGGAGAGTTCGGAGACCCCGGCCACCACAGAATAAGATGGAGGTGAAAGGAGGAAGTACGAGGAGCACAAACATGGAAAATTTGTACAAAAACCAATGACATTTCAAACCGTCTGTTTTAACCCATACTTTCATTTCATCCATTCTTGTTCCATCCACTACATTGTACATGTCATTTTGAAGGAGGGGTGTTGGATGGAGTGATTGGAAAATGAAAGGCACAGTTTTTCCCATGTTCTTCATCAGTTTTTTGTAGCAGTTGTGTAAGTGATGCGTGCGTGCGTGCATGAGTGAGATTAATAACATTGCCTGTTTCATACTTTTTTGTTTTGTAGGTGAAATATGTTAGTGTCATAGGGACATCGAGTTGAAATGTTAGTTGAAGGTACTGGCGCCATACAATTGGGTAAATCAAATGTGTGTAAAGAAAGAGATCAGAAGCGACGTCGTCACACAATTTACAGATGTTATTGGTCGGTTCTCATTCTATTTGACTGTCATCTGTTACGTGAATCACTGAAATTAGGTGCTCGACCTCAAACGCTGCGTTGTGCAGGACTACAGCATTATGTATTGGTATTTGGCTTTTGTCATTGCTGGGTTTTATGATGTTGATAAAATGGCTTTCATGTTTTTCTTAATATCTGTGGTATTAAATGAAGTATTTTTTCTCTGGAGATACTCGTTTCAGTGAGAATGATGTTCTGATTTGTTCAAGATCAAAACTTTTGACCTGTCGTGTAATGCAGTCAAATTGGTTTTATTCCAACACAGTTCCACAAACGTATGAATTTGCCAGTGCAATCGTCAAGTAGATATTTTTTTCCTGTAAATACTTCAGCACCATCTCTACTTGATTTTTAAATGGAATGTAACTGCGTGCAAATTGTTCACAATGCTTCTTTTACCCCTGCATTTTAGGGGCATTCAAAACTAAAATAAAGGATTTAGAAAGAGAATGTAAGAGTGTTTTATTTAATAACTGACCCCAAATCAATTTTGATATTCTCTAAAGAGCATTCTGATTGTATTTTTAAACATCAAATCTTGAAAGTAGTCAGCAAGAAAATGCATTTAAATGTAAATATATGAAAAAAATGTTTTCAGGTATCAAAGTATGTTTTCTCCCGCGTCACAATTGTGTGAAAAACATTTGTGGGGTCAAGATGACCCCAAACATATCATTGCTAAAATTTGTACATAAATAGAGGGTTTAAGGGACAGTTCACCCAAAAATGAAAATTCTCCAAGTTGTTCCAAATCTGCATATAGACTTTTTCTGATGAACACAGATAAAGATAGTTGGAAGAATGCTTTGTAACCAGTTCTTGGCAACCATTGACTACCATAGTAGAAATAATAACAGTTTGCTTTCCTACATTCTTCAAAACATCTTCTTTTGTGTTCAACAGAACAAAGAAATTGATTAGGAGCAACTTGAGTGTAGATGAAGGCAGAATTTTCATTTTTGGGTGAATGTTTCTTTAAATGTTGTGTTTTAAAAACTGTTGAATCAGATCTGATTCTATAAACTTCTTAAGGAGCGAGTCATATTCAACCTAAAGTCTTTAGTTTTTTCTCCAATTTAAACTTTATTGAGAGGATAATGTGAAACAAACGTGTACATGTGAAAACGATATTTATGTCTTTTGGTTTATTTGGGATTTTGTTTTGTATAAATGAGCATCTCTACACTCAAACCCCTAACGTCTGCATCTTTTCAACAACAGCATCATAGAAAACTTATAATCTCATTGTGTGAGGTTTTCCTAGTTTCCCTCCACCTCTCAGACATAGCACCTATATCTCAAAGTAAGAAACACTTAAACCTGTTTCATCTTGTTTTGTCTTCTTACCCTCAACTTCAGTAAATATCATTTTTTAAATCCCATGAAAGTCCAAATGGTCGGATGTTTTTAGCCCACCGCAGAAACTAAAGATAAATTTAAACCCTGCATTTGATATATTCCCAGATTAACTCCACCACTAATCTAGCAACCATAAAATGGGTGTGTTTTCACCCAGTATTCCTGTTCCTGGTTTAAGAACTGGACAGCCTTAAACTTGTGGCTTCTGCCTTCTGTCTGCTCACACATGGAAACAACTTTACCCTCCAGGTGGTTTCCCCTGACTTATTTCGCTCTCTCGCAACCCTCGGAGGGCAGTCCCCTGGCTGACTGTGGCTTCTGGCTACCGGTTTCCTCCACCCAGCAGCTTCTGTTTGACTTGTCTGCCCACCTAACCCACATCTCTTTAAGGTTGGCTGGCTGAACTTAACACAGCCATAAAAGCCACCTCCTGTGTTGCCTTTAATGTTTTAAGGAAACTCATTTTTGAAAACTACAAAAGCTAAACCCAAATTTAAAGGAACAGCTCACCCAAAAATAAAAAACTGTCTTCATTTACTCACCCTAAAGTTTTCCCAAATCGGTATTCAATTCTTTGTTGTGATGATTACCAAGATTGGAAGAATGCTTGTAACTATACAAGAAACAGTTATTGGCCACCGTTGACAACTGCCATAGTAGGGATTAAAATGTTTCTGTTGAACAGAAAAAATATATTTTGAAGAATGTAAGAAAGCAAACAGTTCTGGGGCACTTTTGACTACTATTGTAATTTTTCCTTCTATGGTGAATTGTGGCCAAGAACTGTTTGGTTAAAAGCATTTTTCCAAATATCTTTCTCTGTGTTCATCAGAACAAATACATTTATACAGATTTGGAACAACCTGATTGTAAGTAAATGGTGACAGAATTTTCATTTTTGGGTGAACTGTCAATTTTAAATTTAGGCACATGGCTATTCTTCTCTGTATAATATGTTGTATTGTTTAAGTAAGATATTAAATCAGAAGATGAAAACACAGCAGACAGGAGCTCTTAAGGAATGTGTTTATTTTAGCCATCATGGTTTACAGAGCAAAATTATTGTTTTGGATAACATTGATAGATGTTCATTGTTTGTGAGTTTTTTCACCACCTCACATATTCAAGTCAGGTATAGGGATGTCAGGAAGAGCATTCTGTTTAATCAATAATGATATGAGTTCATCAATAACAGAAAAGAAAAGACACAAAGATTTGAATAAATTCAAAATGGAAACAAACAAAGAAAAGATAAAACAAAACACATACAAAAAACAAACATATGATGGTTCTTAGGACACAACTTCACATGCTCTCCCCATGGAAATATGTCATTTGTAAGGATTTAACAGCCTTTCTATCCCTGATAACTTAAATTACTTCTTTTTATTGGCACCCATTGCTTGGAATTTTCAAGTTGATATGCTTGCTTTTCTCAGAACAATAGCACAGTCTGTTCTGCATCAATGTTTGCAGAACAGGATATTTGTCTGAGAAATAGTGATGGTTTTAAAAGACATGATGTGGTTTGATCACGTGGAGGCAATCAGGAACCCAGTGAAGGTGCAGTGGACATTTTCAGCAGCATAAATGGCACTAGCCTCATCATCAGGGATTTGGATATAAACAGTGTCCTGCTCATTGAGCTGAAGGACAGCACCACCGGACATTTGGTCCAGGAATCCCTTGTTATACTCATCATAGGTAAACACGACTGGTTCGTTGTTTTTGTAAAGTGCCACCAAGGCGTTAGCCCCATTGATATGCATGCTATAAGTGAAGTAGTAAATTCCTGGATACTGGCAAGTAAACACACCTGTCTCAGGGTCGTAATGCTGCTCTGCATTGTACACAATCTGATCAAACTTAATTGGGCTGCCTGCTGGGGGATAAGGTTTCACAAGTGCAGCAGTGAATGCAGATACTGGACTCTTGACAAAAATTGGATACTCTGCCTCCACGTGGCCTCCCTTCTCATAAACAACCTCACCAGGAGGACCAGGTGGGCCAGGAGGTCCGACAGGACCAGGAAGTCCAGCAGACCCATCAGATCCAGGAAGTCCAGGAGGACCCTGAGGTCCCGGAATTCCCTTTGCAGCCAAACCTGCGGGACCAGGTGTCCCAGGAAGACCGGGGTGACCTTTAAGACCTGTTGGTCCTGAAGGACCTGGGGGGCCACCCGGCCCTCTTGGGCCAGGGGTACCTGACTCTCCTCTTTCACCTGCCGCACCAGGATGTCCTGAAAGACCCTTTGGCCCTGCAGGTCCAGGTGTTCCTGGAGTACCAGGAGCACCAGAGTGGCCAGTATCTCCTTTGCTACCTGGAGCACCCGTAGCTCCTCTTGAACCTTGTGGGCCTGCTGGCCCTGAATAACCCTGCTTGCCCTCAACTCCCTGTTGTCCTTGCTCTCCCTTGTGTCCCTTTAGCCCTGGAGCTCCCGTTGAACCTTGCTCACCCTTATCACCTGGTGCTCCCCTCTCACCTGGGAAACCTGTTGCACCCTGAGAACCAGCTGCACCCGTGGGACCAGTAGCACCGGGATATCCAGTGTGCCCTTTAGCACCGGGCTCACCTTTTGGACCCATTGCACCTGGGAGACCGCCTGGACCCCTTTCACCTTTTACACCAGCTTCACCTGGTTTGCCGTAACCAGGACTACCAGGAGAACCAGGTGTGCCAGCCGCTCCTTGCGGACCTTTTGGGCCAACAGAGCCAGGCATACCTGGGGCACCATTTTCACCTGGTTTGCCAGGCATTCCAACTCCGGCGGCTCCTTGATGACCTTTCGGACCTTGCATCCCCATGGGTCCAGGTTGCCCATCATGACCAGGTGTGCCTGATTTGCCTGGTTCACCAGGACGTCCAGCGCTGCCAGGTCTTCCAATACCAGGCTCACCAGGTTTCCCTGTAGCACCAACGGATCCTGCTGGACCTCTCTCGCCAGGTGGTCCATGAATCCCAATTCCTCTATCTCCTTTCTGTCCCGGTAGACCTGGAACACCTGGATGTCCTTTAAGACCTGTCTCTCCCCTTGCTCCCATTGATCCTGGAAGACCTGCTGGTCCGGGTTTGCCTGTGGAAGAGTAACCTGCGGGTCCTGGGCTACCAGAAGGGCCGGGCATACCCCTGGGACCTTGAGCACCAGATGCACCATTGTCTCCTTTTGGTCCAGGTGCACCTGTGGCGCCAGGTTTGCCAGGTCCACCTGGAGAGCCAGGTTTTCCAGGTGAAGAGTAACCAGCAGGTCCAGGTGATCCAGGTGGTCCCTGTGGCCCGGGCAGTCCTTCTCCATTATATCCTTGGGGTCCAGGGGGTCCAGGAGGTCCAGCTGGGCCAGGCTCTCCAGGAGTGCCAGGTTCTCCAGCTACGGACACCACTGAAACGAAACAAAAGGTAAACCAGTGTCAATACTTTATTTAATCAATAATCGGTTGCAACTGAAAAGACTTATGTTGTATGGAACAAAATTAAGATGTTTATTTGTATTTCATTCCGGGATATTGTGTCAGTTAAGGAGTTTATATTTACTATAAACATAAAATTAGAAAGTAAAAATATAAAATTTTGAGGTATTGCTGGAGTTTGTACCAGGTAAATAAAACAACTGACTACAGCAATGTGCAACTGCTTAAGATCCACTTCTGATTGAATGAATTCCTTTGAGTGATAGTGGTACCATTTTTTTTTTGCGTTGAGTTAATTAAATGTTTCAGTATCATATCACATCACAACGTTTTTGGACCAAACTACTTATGTTGTCCTAAATAGCTGTACACTAGGATTGTATCTCAGACAATGATGAATCAGGAAGTGCTTTAAAGCTGCCCTATATAGCTTTTTCTTTTATATTGCACAGCAAGGCCCTAGAAGTTATATAATTTATGCTTTAAATTCTTCATACGGTGGGTAGCAAAGGTTTTTCCAGAACATCAGAAACACAACGAATTATATGAATTACATTCACACTATATAAACTGAGATTTTTTTCAGTAGCCTACCACATTGCACATTCTTTTTGTAATTTGGTAATTTCATTGTGAATCTAAAAATGTCTAAATGAACATACATATTTATGTGGCTAGGGAATAAGAGGCCCCTGTTTTATATGACCTTCATGTGGTAAGAATACTATTGGTTTGTAAACTGCATCACTTTGAAAGTCATTTTTGGAAGCACTACTTTCATTAACCAAAACAGATGCGTCTACATTTTGCTGTGACACACCCAGACAAATAACTTTTCATCATGTTTCTAAAGGGTGTTTTTGAATATATATAAAAATGCTCTTGGTTGTGGTTGATGTGAATTTTCACTTTAAAATTTAGAAAAATATTGAACTTCCTTTGGCTCAACCCAATCAGATAAACAAGAACACTACTTAAATGTACTGCAAATGTGTTTAAAACGACATTCCTACATTTAAACTCCTATTTATTATATTTATACATTTTTATGTATGATGTAGATTTGAACGGTACACATAAGTCAATGCAGTCAAACATAAAACACTCATTCAGCATCTTGAGTTTAAACTCCAATGTCCAAAACAGAATTTACAGAAGGATGAGAGAAGAATAAGAAAAAGATCATGTAACATTTAACATTAGTTATTTTTACTGTATTTTATGAATTATCTATTTAGTTTGGTTAAGATGTGTTTAAAGCTAACCAATACTTGTATAAAACATGAATTTAAGATCCTTTAAAAGACAGATTTCATTATGCTTTTGGAAGAGCAGTTGTCTACAAGTATCCAATCAGAATTCTGGACTCATGTAACTTAATATAAGGCGCACATCTTTGTTTTGTTTAGCTTGCTTGCATGTTAAATAAAGGATACACATGTGTCATTCTAAAGTCTCTCATAGCCAACACTTATTTTGCAGAATGTAAAGAAAAGCCTATTTTTTGGAGTTAATTTCTTACCATGACTTTTGACAGAGTATGGCTGGTACTGAGGGCCCTTCACCGACTTCTTGACATATCTTTCCCCATGAGCAGCCGCAAAGGCGACGAGGAGAAGAAGAATGCTTGCTACACGTAGTTCCATTTTCAGAGGTCAAATCTGCAACAGATGAACCAAAAAGCATTTTTGTTTAGATACACTAAAAACAATAAAAGATACAACATTTTAATATAGTTGACTATAAACTAAACTTTCAAGCAGTATATAAGTGTTCCTTCTTCTCTGCACCTGCTGACAGATGTCCCTAAATTCCAGGGCCTAGTGCCTCGAAAACATCCAAAGAAGTGAGAAAGCAAACACCTACCGGCATACTCGGGTTCCAAATAAATAAATGAAATGCGGCTCCCACTTCTGAATATCCTTGTATTAGGATCCAGACAGAGGATCTTCTGCTGCATAGCACAATGATGAGGGTTTTTATACCATATCTGGCCCTTGCATCATTAAAACAGCACCTACCACACTAGTACCTCCCCTCTCTATGCTAGGCTGTAATTACCAGACAGCTTTGCCCACTGTTGGCATGTCACTTCTGAATGGCTTTTTGCTTGAGTGTTTAGACCCATGATTAGATCTTGTTATGTTCCCCTAAAAGCTACAAAAGATGCATTTTAGTGCTAAATTTGGCAAAAATGGTCATTTTAAGGGTATGGAAGGTCTCTATGATGTGTATGTCCACGTGTTATCCGTAGAAACGTGATGTAAGCAATACTTGAGATAAAAGACGGCTTGATCTTCAAACAGTGTGACTTCTGCTATATGCATTGCAAATTTATATAAATTAAGATATATAACATTTAGTTGTGACATATTTAAATGATGATTTCCTGTTTTAAAAATGATCATTATTATATTCACACACACTAAAAACATACTTATAATAAAATTTGAAATGTTATATAAATAAAAATATAGAAGTGTTTTGTACCTTACTGTGATATTCAAAGCCTCACAAAACTGATGTTGAAAATCTTTTTTTTTACCCTAGTCTGGTAAAAAAACTTCTCACCTCTTTTGACTGTCTGGTGCGCTTACATTTCACCTTGAAAACATTCAAAAACATACAAAGAAGGATAGTTTAGGTTTGCTTGTGTGCTGACTGATGAACATCACAACAAGCACGATTAAACCAAATTCACCATCAGAGAATATATTTAACTCTTTTCCTTGAGAAATATACATAGAGGAGATACTTTGACTCTGTTTGTTCAGCTTCTCTGTGTGAGGCTTTCATAAAAATGTACTATTCCAGGCCAAGCAAGTTTATGGTTCTTTACATGTGTATTTTTGCAAGTGCTTCACCCAGAAACAGCTAATAAAGAAAATATAAAAAGACGTTCTGGAAAATACATCTGACTTTTTTACCCTCTTTGCTGAAAGTGCAGTGGCATATGATGGCAATTCCACTAAATGGCCAGAAGGGGGCATACATTTTGATGACTGCTTTTGTTTTTGAATTCTGCATCTTTATCTCCTCTTTGCTGCCTTGACGCCCTTTCATCATGTTTTATTTTCCTAAATTGGTTCTCATCACAAAGCTTTCCATTACTCTCAAAAGCCAAATGCTATATATGCTAGAATTTATTTTTGGATGCATGGGAAATGCACACACCCCATTAATCATACCCTCCATAGCACAAAAGCAGTCTCGAGGTATTATCGTGATCAGCCCCTAAATCTCAACATAATAACATACGGTTCAATTCCTATATGATTTATAATGTACACTTATTTGCGTTCTTTTTTGGAGTAATGGGAAAAGCAGGTTAAATGGAAGAACCCTTTGCACATTTCTCTCAAATAGTGTATGATTTAGCATTCCCTCAACATGAAGCATGTTTCAACATCTCCAATTTTCAGAATTAGTCTCAATCAAGTATAATTTTCCAAAGTGGTGCCTTAACATATAAATAGTTAAAAAAATAATTACAGTCTACAGGCATTGTTCTAACACGTTCAGCTACCGAAAAAATAACTGGATTGTGTAGTTCTGTGGTAAAATGCTTCACAGAGAATGTAAGATGTGATGTTTTGGAGACACGGCATGACATCAAAGATCACAATATCAGCTGTCTGCTCTGCACCACGTGTTTGATTACAACTTACACTGAGACACTTGATTTTTTGCAAAGACAGACGTTCTTTTCTTCCACTGATTCTGGCTGATCTCTCCGAACCGACTCGCATTTATGAGCGTTAAACCCTATAAACACTTTTTTTCTCAGCTGCTGACAACGGTTCTTTCTAAATGTGTCATTGAGCAGAAGTCTCCAGCAAACATTCATTTTTGCAAACTATGTTTGTGTTTACAACCCACTAAGGAGGCGAGAGACTCAAAATGTTACCAACATTTAGTTTAATGACAGAGCAAGTATGGGTGGAGTCTTTTTTGTGACATTTCATGTTTATTTCTTCACTCCTTTTCAAAAACTGTCGAAACGAACGCAAGGTTTTTTGTATCGCTCACCTCAAAACACCTAGGATACTTTTAATGCATTAGGAATCGTCAATGTATAGACTGTCGCAGATGATATCATGTTTTGCTAGAGGTCATTAAATGTGTCACAAGTGCACCGAGTGATCTAGTAACATTTTTATGAGCTGTCGTAAGGCCATAAAATGTCAAGGCTATGAAGTCAAGTTTACTTCACTTCTTAATAATAGATGAAAAGATATACAGAGCGAAAAAAGTATGCATGGTTGGCTTAGTCAAGTAGGCCTCTGGTAAACTCATTACCCTCTATGTCCCTCTTGTTGTGGTTGCCATCTCATTTTATAATAACCAGAATGGCCTGCAATGTAGGCCTTAATAAAAGTAACAACATCGTGTGCATGTGAAGTTATGGTCTATCTGCAAAATGCTATCATTTAGCATTTAGTGCTAGTAAAGGACTAACTTTTGAATACAAGGATTTAAAATTGATTAAAATAGGGCCAGCAACATGATGAACACTGCAGCAACGGGTTATACAATATTATACAAATTATAAGTATTAGTTGTAATCGTAGGCTTATGCAGTCTAAGTTCACTTCACTTCTTCCAAACAATGTTATCTTACTATTCTCACCAATTGTTGACATTTTCCAATCCTTGATTGAAACTTTTGGAGGAGAGATCACAATGTGATGACAGAGCAGCTGAGTTATGAAGCGGAGGATTCATACAACAGGACAACATTGATTATTCAGATATATTTGGGCACACATAAAAGTTGTTTTTAAGGTTTGCTGAAAATCGATATTGCAAATTTTCTAGATAATATCTAATTGTAAGGTTTTGTTTGATAGACTTCAGTAAAACACCTAGGATAATTTATTTATACACGACCTAGTGTCATGTTTCTGTCCCTTTTGGTCATGTTTTTCTTAGTCTTGTGGCAGGATCATGACAGATCCACATGTTTAGTGTGGAGAGAGACATGGCACTGTTTGTTTTGGCGAGCTATGCGCTCTTTCTGGTCTCATCTTTGTTCCCGCCCTCTCGTTTCCTTATTATTGATTGTTAATTTCACGCCCCACACCTGTTCCCCTCTTGATTTGGTTCCATATTTAATGCCTTTGTGTTTGATGGGCTGTGTTGCCATACGTTCCTTGTCACATTGCCATGTGGATATTCTTACCTTGTCTTGATGCCTTGTATTTTTTCTAGTCCTGTCAAATTTGTGTGAGTGGCAAATTTGATCTTGTTATCCTTGTTTTTTTACACCAGTGAGTGGAAATCTTTTGTTTCAGTTTATAATTGTGCAATTCTTGTTTAACCCCCAATTTGAGCTTTTGTTTTGTTTTATTACTAATGTTTAAGTTATTCGTTAACCGCTGACTGCCCTTGGGTTCTCCTTCCCGCAAATCTTGAAACCAAGCTATTTATTCATAAAGCTATATACGTGTAAGCTATTATGTTTTGAGGTAGTCACTTATTTTTCTTAATCCATACCATCTTCATCTTCAGTATTTTATGGTGGTTGGCACCCGCTATTGGTGTATTATCTGCCACCTACTATAATGAAGTGTGGAGAGCAGGTAACCACAATCTCCGAAAAACAAAAATGGGAGCACAAATTACCCAAATATTGGCATAAAACCTTTTCGATAATAAATAAATTCACAAAAGCAATATAAAGGTAAACAAACTATTATTTTTAAGTAACAATTATTAACACATTCTTATAAGCCCTTTTTTAAACCACATGAAATGCGCAGTCAACTAGGTCTTCTAACATGCAAATATTTGTCGAATACAGCGGCGAATATGGGCGGGATATTAGGAAATTAGCGTTTCCTCCATTTTGTCAGAAAAATTCAGAGGTCACGCCATGACGAATTCATCTGGCTGTACGTCTTTACGTAATACAAATTTGCGAGTCTGACCGTAACAAACTTGGGCGATGGAATGCAAAACTTTTTGCGCGAGCTTACGATTCAAGACTGGCGCTTCATGACAAAGTCAATGGAACAAATAGACAAGAATGACCATGCCTTAAAACTGTCAGTGGCAGGGATTATGGTTGTTCAGTCCAGCTGCAATATATCTCGGTTGTCAATACACATGCTCAGAAGCAAATAGTGCTTTGTAACTCCAAGACAAACTACAATCTTAACAGTCTGTCAGTGCGACCTTCACCACTAAAATCTGACATGGTAAGTTTTCACTGTTTTCGGTTGCTCATTTGGCCTCAACATGAGAAATTTCCAAACAACCTTTAAAACTGCTGACAGAATGAGAGCTGTATGTTTTACAATGTGGTGATTCTTCACAGTTCACCCTTTTGGTGAGGCTCACAGGTTTGAGTAGGTTTACTAATTTGACATTTGTAGATGAAAGATATAACACTTCCGGGTTACATCCCAGAACTCTTCCTCACTCAAAAGAAGAGCATGTTATAGAATAATTATTGGTTGATGTAAGGAGCTGCCTTAAATGTGAGCTAAAGATACCCCATCTAGGTTAGGACTCAAATTTAAGATTTCAATAAACTAACTGTACCACTAAGAGCTACTTTGAGTTTTATGAATGGAAGGGTGGATGTGAACTACTCAACTAGATTGTCGGTGAAATTATAGGTCTCAGAAATAGACTTTCAAGGAAAGCCAGTCATCAAGCGTTAAGGCCTGAACAAATATTGATGGCATCATTGTTATCGGTCACAAATTACATTCTGTTGTTTATAGTTACCTTTGTTAGCTGGAAAAAGTGAAATGTGTGAGCCGTTATTTGCTTGTCATCTCCACTTACAAGAGAATCTTCAAATGACATCAGAAACAAAGAGGCTCTTTCTATAGTTTGCATACGTCTGATCTTCTACCTTGCATGCATGTCTTTCCTTTCACTGCTTCTTTCTGTCTGTTTACGACTTCTTAGAAGCTGTATCCCTTGCTTCAAGGAATCAAAATCACTTAAGGAATCAGTTAAATAAAGCTACCTAATGTTTTTTTCAGAACCTAAATTGCGGTGGTTAAGTCCGGTATTTAAAGATAATGACTGATGCAAGAGTGTCTTCCAGAGATAATTGCAGGTTTTCTGTCTGAAAGAAACCATTTCAAAAGTCATTTAGAATAAAAGACAACTAACATCTAAAACCGTGAAAAAGTTTATGAACCTATTCTAGAACAGCGTGGTCAATGCTGTGCATTGTGCAATATTTTAATGTGCAGTGTGCAGACAAAAAAGACACGAGCTTATCAAATGGACACGTTTCAATTGTATCATTTTACATTGTGTTCAAGAGGTCAGTGATGTATAATTAATTGAACAAGTCCATCAGAATCAGCATACTCAAGTACAGTATACTTGGTGTTCTTAGTATGCATTAGAAAAGTTTTAAAAAAATCTACTTAACGTGACTGATTATAATCCTTCAGGAATTCTAGATTATTCAAATAATGTATTTAAGTATTTCTGATGACAGAAATATCAGATTCATTCTTTCAAATGGAAAGTAATAAAGTATACTTTAACTTAAATATACTTCTAAAAATATACTTAATGCACTTTGTATAAAAAAGTTGGCTAGTTATGAATTGGTTGTGTATTGTCTACTTTACTACAGAGTAAAGCATTTGTGGTTTTTAAGATCCTGCTTTGGTCCAAAAACAAGTTTACGTACATACAAGCTGTAAAAACACTTTCAGTTTCTAATAATAGGCAGTATTACTTTACTTCTTGTCGGACTCTCAAATGATTCGTTCGGCGATTCATCTATCTAATCCCCTCGTTTCTGTCAGCCTACTCTGATCTGATTGGTCAGATGGTCTAGTCTGCTGTGATTGGTCAACCGCGTGCAGTGTCGCAAATGTAACACAGCCGGGGATTACAAGGAGTGACGCAAATCCGACCCGGAACTGAAATTAGAACAACAGACGACTCCTTTTTTCACATGCCAATAACTTTGTTATTCGTTCACTTTCGGACTTTACAACTTGGCAGACATTCACACACAGCAACAATACGAACTGCATGAACTGTAAATTAAAGTCATTTAATATTTACTCTTTAAAGTGTACATAAAAGGTTCCTTTAAAACATTAAGTGGGCCAATCGGACATTTTTCAACGAAAATGGAAAGTAATTAAAGAAAATAAAGAAGGGAATAAAGAAGGGAATATATGAAAGATCACTTTACAGCCAACTTTATTTCTTTTCCTTCAGTGATTTAGTTGATGATAATGTGTGGTGGAATGTTATTTCTGTTTGATCTCTTATTCTCTTTTTATCTATTTTTAAGTTATTCATTTATTTTTCTCCATATAAATATTGTGTTTATGGGAAAAAAGTAATATCCTTATAGGTATACTAGTAGTACATACAACTTAATAAAGTATACTTACCCCAAAATGAAAATTCTGTTATCATTAACGCATTAACTCACTCTCGTGTCAGTCATTTCAAACTTGAATGACGTTTTTGTTTCTGCAGAACACGAAATAAGATATTTAGAAACTGTTGGTCCCTATTGACTTGCATTAGGTTAGTGTCCATACAATAGGAGTGAATGGGGACCAAGTTTTTTTTACCAACATTCTTCAAAATATTTTTTATTTGTGTTTTGAAGAAGAAAGAAAATGATGACAGAATTTTAGTTTTGGCGTGATCTATCCCTTCAAACACATAAGTGAACTTTTGCATTATACAATAAAATTGGACTATACTTTGTACTTTTTGTATGTGAATACTTTCTGCAATCTGAAAAGATCCATGATACACATTCAGTGATTTTAATTAATTTCAAAGTTAGTAAAGATGTGCATTTTGCTTTTTAAAATGGTCCTCATGCATTTTATGACATGTAACAAAATGCATTTCCTCATTGAATAAACAGTATGTGCCATGCTGAGACAAGACCTATTTAGGAGACAGTTTTAGTAACATATATTTGTGGGTTAATGTATTTCTAAACTGAGCCAGTCATAAACAGTTGGGGTCCGTATGAGCAGACAGGTCCTCAGTGGAAAGTCTGAGCTAATATGGGGACTCGCCATCATACAGTAAGACAACCTCAAAAGTGCTTGCCTATGAGTGCTGCAGTCTGTCGTTTCAACATGTGCCAAAGCTGCTCTTCGGGAACCACAACTGATGACCTGTTGACTTTTAAGAACCACATGACTTTAAAGATGGTTTATGATTTTTTCATCCAAGCGGAAATGAACGCTGTGCCAAACAGTTTGTCCAATTGCTTTCCTTTCTGTAAGCTGCTGCTTTGGGTAGCGTGCTACAACATCATTACACAAATTGTTCTGCAGTAGCTTTGAAATGTAATGTACCTCGACCAATCGATTTTTTTAAATTTCAGACGTCACGCGCAAAAGAGGCACTTGTAAGGTGTTTGTGTTGTTTAAAGGGGACACCTTAGCTATTCGTAGTGATTTATGAATAAATTGAAAGAGGGCAGTTTGAGGTTTTATGGTGTACAAATAGAACGGCCGAAACCACGGGGCTAAACTTGTCAGAGGCTTGAGTTTAGAGTAGCGTTTGGTTGAAATTCAGCGATTAGTGGTAAGAATAAAACGTCAAATTTCCTCTTCCACAGAGGTTCCAACTTAGAACTGACAATTGCAAACAAATTACTTTTAGAAGAGTTTCAGTGTTGGTTTGATTTGCTTTTCCTCAAAGGTTTTTCTAAAAACCTTTTAAATACTTGGTTATTCCTATTAAAGTTTCTCGTGCTCATTCATCCACAAACCAAAGCTGCAGGCCAAGTCTCAAACATTTTCATCTGGACACGTTTTCTTTATCCTTCATCACCACTTTAGAGGCAATTTAGCTCAGAAATAAACTAGACTTTGCAGTTTCTATACAGGGCAGCCTTGCATGAACTACTGGATCATTTTGCATCAACCTAAATAAGAACTTATCATAGTTTTTATCTCATTCCACTCAATGTGGCCATTTTTTCTAATTTGAAGAAGTAGGAGGTAAAGAATCTCCAGTTGGGTTCAAAAGTAAAGCTAAAAATTTCATAGTCCATTAAAGATTTTTATCAGTATGAATGTACTTTTACAGGTTTCTGACTGCGGGTTTGTTCCATTGAAATTAGGCAAATTATATTGTTGGACTTTAGAAATCCACCGTAATGCATACGTTTACCCTCCATTATCTTTCTCAGTTCCGTGACACTCTGAAACGCCCTTTTCCAAATTAAAGGACAGAATTGCCAGAGCCTGACATTATGAGCTGTGTGCTTTTTAAAGCAGCGCCTATTCAATCTCCATCTATCTAAACGGGAGATACACATCTGACAGTCAACTTCACGTCAAATGCTCATTATTGTGAATTTGCACGGGCTATTTGTATTATTTTTAAATTCTGTCTGACAAGCTAATCCAGGTTGACACAATTGCTTACCTGCAAATAAAAAGAAGTTGATACTCCAACACTTTGTTGCAAAAGAAGCGCTTTGTTTTTATGTCTATAGAGATGTGTCTTGCTTTTTTAAAGGAACAGTTCACCCCAAAACTCTGTCATCATTTACTTACCCTCAAGTTGTAAAAGCCTGTAAACATTAGCTTGTAAAAGAAATCGGAAAAATGTTTGTAACCAAACAATTCTGGGGCACTATTAACTATAATAGTAGAAAAAACATTACTATGGTAGTCGATGGTGCCCCAGAACCAATTCTTTAAAAAATCTTCTATTGTGTTATAGCCTAAAGAATTGTACGCAGATTTGGAACAATTTGACGCTGATTAAATGATGACAGAATTGTCATTTTGAGGTGAACCGTTCCTTTAAGGTCACATCTCTTCTCTGCTAGTGAATTTCAATTAAAACATATTTCCTTATTGTTCATAATTAATAATTACCAGTTTGATGTATGGAGAATCCCAAAATTCTGATACAGTTTGTTATCCAGCTTTGTTTTGTTAAAGAGACATTGATAACTCGAAGTGTAAATTGTAATGTAACTGTGGCCAAAACGTGCCAAAAAAGGGTGTGATGTAAACATATGGCATGTAATGAATAACACCTGTGTCTCATAATTTCTCGGCTTGTGCATCTGGGATCTTGCTTTACATCATTTCTCTCCCACTAAACTGCAGGTTAAGTGTGGAAGTTGATGTTGTGAAATATATATTTCTGTTTGTAGGTTCTTGCGCGTACGTCAAGGGATGTTGGGTCTGTAATCAGCTGTGTTATATTCCAGACGCAACCGCAAAGTTACTGGAAAATGAGTTTATATGTGCAACACATCAAACCATTGATTCTCTGCTTTTTCATGGAGAACACCCACTTTATTTATCAAAGCAGCATTTAATTGTAAGATACAGTTTAACCTTTGTACTTTTTTGTACTATTTGAAGGATTCTGTTGGTAGGATGTCAAATCGTATTAGAATAATGGCAAAATTTGTAATAGTTGTGGAAAAAGCTAATGGTTCATATTGGTATTTTATATGATACCATTCATTTCTGTATTGGTTTCAATTGTTTTTTTCAGCTGGGATATCTTTAATACTGGATTTAATAAGTATAAAAGATCGTTGAAATCAAACTTTGATGCTTTTCATCTCAAAATTAGATTGAGACTTTAGCCTGGATTTCACAGGCAGGATAACAAATTCTGCAAAACAATTTTCAAATGTAAACGATGGCTTTTTACTGCAGTAAAACCACAATGCGTTTAAATCAACAAAAGCGATGGGCAGCGATGCCACAACGTGAACTTTCATGAGTCAGCAGAGGAATTAGTTTCCTTCCCAGAAGAAGCAACGGCACCGGGTTACAAAAACTACTGTAAGTGTAAATTACCCTGGAGCACAAGTTCAAGGGAACCTCCCTCGCTCCGTATAGTGCCAGCATGGCAATATTGTTTTACCATACCAAAATCTGTATGTTCATTTCATGGCCTTGACGAAGAAAGATGAAGAATTAAAAGGACTCATTTGCTTTAAAACTTAAAGTAACACCAAGAGTTTTCTGTGGACATCAACCAATCTGGGATTATAGCCCAACTTGTTATGTTAATAACCCATAAGTAGGCCTATTAGATAAACAGGTTTCGAGCTAAAGTAAACTACAGAAATATAATCTTGAGCGAAAGGCTTCATTTACTTAACGCACCTCAATCCATTTCATCTTGGCAGGATCTCTTTTGCATACTAAACCCATTTAATTTGAGCGCATAAACAGCACTCGGATGATAAATGGCACGCGGCTGAAGTCTGACGTTGCCTTTGCCGTATGTTAATTCGAGCGATTGTGAGAGACTCAAAGTTGCTAACAATGAGCAGCTAGTCCATTGTGTTCTCAGCAGGCAGACAAAGCAGAGACAGGGTGTCAGCGTGCGCGCAGGAACCAACGAATTCCATATGTCCCGCTGTGGGATTATCCGACACACCACACCGCATGCTCTGTCCAAAGATCGAGATACATGGTAGGAGCCTGTGGTCTCTGCCTCACCCCCGATGTCTCCAGTGGTCCACACTGTGACTATCCCTGGTGGCCTGGCTCCAAAACCAAAGGTAAAGAAAGCTGTGGAAATGATATAGGGGGTTGAAAAATAGATACGGTTTGATCATCCTCTGGGCTATTTATTCACACACTCCACTCACTATAGCATTAGCTTCTTCGAGGAAGCTATAAATTAGGTGAAGGATTTAACTGGATGTTTTTTGCTACCTTACCATTATTGCTATCCAACGGTTGCAAATTGAGATTCTCCTAGTCTCCAGGCAACCACCGAGGCCAGAAAAATGCGTCATAAAGAATGATCTGGATTCGCTTGTGGCTTGTATGCTAAAAATGGCAGAGTTGCACTCCTCTCTTGTAGCAGTTCCCAGAGATGGTTTTAAGTGGGTACCTGATGCTACCAGTGCGCAGGAACAGTATGATGTCTTTGTTTAGATGCACAACAGATGTCTCAGGATTACTGCTTGTTGGCATCGCTGGGACTAACAGCACACATAAGCATCTTCATATCTGTTTTAAACATTATTTATCTAAAAGTGATAATTCGGTCATCGTTGTTATGGCCTCCTGTTGTGTTGGGAAAGCAGAGGTCATGGATTCGTTCCTCTGGGAACAAAATGAATAATTTGTAATGCGTCACCTTCATTTTTTGAAGAACATAAAAGTGATACTTGTTTAGTCTATAAAAGCCAGAAAGGCCAAATACATTTGTTTAGTCACCAGTCGGTTTTATCAAATGCAACTCATAAGAAAGGTTCAACCAAAAATAACAATTCTGTCAACATTTATTTACCATTGTGCTGTTTAAAACATGCATTTGACTCTTTCTTGTGGAACACAAAAGAAGACATTTTGAGAAATGTCCCAGGGGTTTTGTGTCCATACAATGGACGTCAATGGGAACGGCGTCCATTGTTGTTTTTCCACCAACAGTTTTAAAAATATCTTCTTTTGTGTCCTGCAGAAGAAAGAAAGGTCTTGTAATGAAATGGGTGTGTAATAATATGATTTTATTCATTTGCATATGATATCCGTATATGATAATAACATTTTGAACTATACCTCTGACAACTGAGATATTCTAAGCAATCTTAAACCTTATCTTTGCATGAGAAACAGACCGGGGCATGCAAGAATGAAGAACGAACTGTTTCTTTAATGTGTAGATCTACATTATGTCTAAACACACTATAGCCATACTTCATGCAAACATGGTATAAATCTGATTCAATTCGAAAAACAGGACATGTTTTTGATTCATTTAGAAAAGTCACTCCAAGCACAAACGTTTTGAAGTAAACACCATCATTTTAGATGTCTTCTTCATATATTTAGAAGCACCAAAAGAACATGTTTTTGTTTTGACTTCTTTCCTCTGGCTGTGGTATAGACATTTATAAAGAGACCGTTGACTGGTTCTCAACCACAATTTGTTCAGTAACTGTTGATTTTTGCATCCGTCCTGTTTCCTCATGTGTAAAATGACCATCTGTGCTAAAGCCTTTAAAGATCCCGGGCTTCTCTCCAGCGGACATGCTGACCGGTGAGTATCTGCACCAGATTGCTGTGTAATTTAAGTATTGATAAATATAAATAACACCTCAAGGGTAGGGTAGTGTAAGTCAGACCTTATAAAACTCTTGCAATACTGCAAGGCAATGGCTTTGTTACTTCCCATAGCCCTTAAAGGAACAGTTCACCCAAAAATGAAAATTCTGACATTCTTTACTCACCTCAAGTTGTTCCAAATCTGCGTAAATGTCTTTGTTCTGATTAACACAGTGAAAGATATTTAGAAAAATCCTTGTAACCAAACAGTTCTTGGCCACCATTGACAACCATAGTAGGAAAATTTGAAATCGTCAAAAGTGCCCCAGAAGTGTTTTCTTTCCCAAAATATCTTCTATTTTGTTCAACAGAACAAAGAAAATATAAAACAAACGTTTCCTACTATGGTAGTCAATGGTGCCCCAAAACTGTTCGGTTACAAGCATTCTTCCAAAAATTCTTCTCTGTGTTCATTAGAATAAAGAAATGTTTACAGATTTGGAACAAGTTGAGAAAATAAAGACAGAATTTCCATTTTTGGATGAACTGTGTCATTAATGTCAAAACATTGGAGGGAACTTTCAAAGTATCCAAAAGTAAACTCGGAGTCCACCTAAGCGATCATACTCCCTTCCTAAAACAGGCAGAATGAGTTACAGCCAAAAGAGGGAGGTCATCACATAATAACATAGTATGTTTATAGTCATACAGTACGTAGATGTACTAGTATATTTTTTCCACATAATTTATATGCACACACCTATGTTATGTTTACTTTTTATATTTATGTTGTACATGAACTTAAGCACATACAAAATATTTGATATTTTAACTATAACGGAAATGGATTAATACTCAGACTGCTTGTACAAATTCACATGCTGTCAGGAAAATATAATTCTTAGATAGATGCCGTCTGCTCAAACATCTGTGTTTAAGCATTTTTCAAACCTTCGTCGGCCGTGTATTTGTTTGTAAACAAAACATTAAATGAAGACCAGCTGTTGCAAAAGTTAGCAAGCTGTGATTTATTTATAACAGAAAGTGAGACAGATGTACAGAACTGTCAATCAGCACACGTCTCCCCACACGTCTCCGATGATTTATTTGGACACGTGACAGTCGGCCCCTATATGTTATGATTCACATAAATGACATTTTTGAGGTATTTCGTGATTTATTTTTTTTAAGACCACGGTCCATGTCTGGCTTGAGAGTTTGTAAGTCGTTTGGATCGCCCTGCGTCCTGTAGTGGTGTACGGTCTGGGTCTGTCAGGCTGCCAGTTCCACACTACGCTTGGAAAAGAAGCAGACAGCGCCGAGCCAACCCAGTCCAGTGGGTGTAAAAGAGATGTCGAGTTGTTTATAATATAGTTTCTTCTCTGGCACCCGTGTGAAAATGTGTATGTTTGGGGTTGGCGGAGGCAAAGGTCAACCACCGTTTCGCCTAAGAAATATAAATCAAGTGGAACTTCTCGTGTCGATGTCAGTGAATCTGTATGAAGCATGAATGAACGTGGTTGAAGAGAATAGTTTATTTTTGCATGGCATATCTAGGATTTGGGTAGACAGAGAATTTTCGTGTTAAAGTGAATGAACAGGCCAAGATTAATTTTTTGAAACATTCAGTTTTTCGCTAATTCTGCATAATTGTAAAAAAAATTATATTATTATTCATATACACTCATCTAAAGGATTATTAGGAACACCATACTAATACTGTGTTTGACCCCCTTTCGCCTTCAGAACTGCCTTAATTCTACGTGGCATTCATTCAACAAGGTGCTGAAAGTATTCTTTAGAAATGTTGGCCCTTATTGATAGGATAGCATCTTGCAGTTGATGGAGATTTGTGGGATGCACGAAGCTCCCTTTGCCCCACATCCCAAAGATGCTCTATTGGGTTGAGATCTGGTGACTGTGGGGGCCATTTTAGTACAGTGAACTCATTGTCATGTTCAAGAAACCAATTTGAAATGATTCGAGCTTTGTGACATGGTGCATTATCCTGCTGGAAGTAGCCATCAGAGGATGGGTACATGGTGGTCATAAAGGGATGGACATGGTCAGAAACAATGCTCAGGTAGGCCGTGGCATTTAAACGATGCCCAATTGTCCCTGAGGGGCCTAAAGTGTGCCAAGACAACATCCCCCACACCATTACACAACCACCATAATTGCATTAATGAGAAGTTGAACAGGCGTGTCTAATAATCCTTTAGGGGAGTGTATATGCATTTGGCAGATGCTTTTATCCAAAGAGACTGAGTGCGTTTAAGGTATACAGTACATTTTATCATTATTTGTGATCCTGGGACTCAAACCCATGATTTCTGAAGTGTCTAATGTCTTCTACACTCTTTTACACCCACAAGAACCTTTAACATCCTTTAACATGTTGCACAAAATGTTCTTTGGAGTGGGAAAAGGTTGTAGAGACAAAAAGGTAAGAAAGAAAATTTTCAATCTTAGCACTTTATTTCTTCTTTATTTATCTTTAAAGAAACAGTTCACCCCAAAATGAATGAATCTGTCCTCACTTACTTACCCTTAAAACGTTTTTGTCCTGATGAACAAATGAGACACAGAGAAAGATTTTTTGAAAAATGCCTGAAACCAAACAGTTCTTGGCCATCATTGACTACCATAGTAGGAAAAATTGGTCTATACATTTCTTTGTTCTGTTGAACACTAAGAAGATATTTTGAAGAATGTAGGAAAGCAAACTGTTCTGAGGCACTTTTGACTACCATTGTCATTTTTCCTACTTTATGGTGGCCAAGAACTATTTGGTTTCAAGCATTCTTCCAAATATCTTACTCTGTGTTTCTAAAAACAAAGAAATTATACAGATTTGGAACAACTCGAGGGTGAGTAAATGATGACAGAATTTTTTTGGGTGAACTGTCCCTTAAAGGCTGTAAGAACATGTATGAAGTGTACATGTGAATAAGACCGTCCCTGATATTTATTGAAAGCTTTCTCCAACATGACAGGATGTGTGTGTTAGCTCTCCCGTTGGCCTTCGCAGGAACTCCGGACCTGTGAGACGTTTCTGGCTGTGGCTGCATACACAACCTCCAACCACTCAGATTTTTTCACGAGTCGCTTCCATCTGGAAGCATAAAGAATAACATTAGCATTGCTGTTTGGATTTACTGAATGTTTCAAATGTTTCTTTCATCCACAAAGCCAAGCGGGACAAGTAAAGGTCGGATGGTGAGCATCATTCAATAGTCAAATGCTTACAGAGCGGTTCACCGAGGCATGCTTATATCTTAGGTTCTCCACCTTGGCTAGGCTCCTCTCCAGACCCCTCTTTCTCTTCTTATGCTCTGTTCCTCTCAGTGAATCGCACAGGAACCGCAGCACCAACTTTAAAGACCATGAACCGGTAGAAGCCGTCAGCACGCTGACTAAGTCAAAAGTCGCTGTATTTTTGCCCAGAAGGTCCACCGCAGGAATCACTTGATGTGTGGACTCGAGGAAGACCTGAAGGAGGGTGAGAAATAAAGGGTGAGGTAAAATCCTTATCTTGTCCAGCAGAGGTCGTCCTACAGTAGCTTTTCGGAATGCAGGTATTGTTCTTCATAGGCCAAATCAGCAGGGCCTTTATGTGTTTACAAGATTTCTCAAGCAAGATTGCTTACTCCACATGAAGATTTGAGGACATTATGTAGTCCGTGTAAAATAGAGTAAGGCAGCAAACACTAAAGATTTTACATTAACATGCTATTAAACATCATTTTATAAAGCCTTTGTACTCACTATATATGATGTCAGCATTATAAACAGAAGATTGCCAAAGTAATTGCTGTAGTTTCAGTTTCAATATTTCTCTCAGTGCATCTTAGTTAGTCAAGAATAACCTGCTATTGATGTCAACAATAAAAGCATTTTATTTTTGTTACTTGCTGAATTTCAATGGAAAAAATAGAGCGGTCTCCTTGCTGTTTAATTTATTGACTTAACATTCCGAGTAAAGAGCCATGGCAACTGGATTGTTAGTAAGAAAGATGGGGACTACTGGTGCGAAAACACTCTGGTATGATGCATGCTTCTTGGTAAAAATGACTTTTCCCACCTTTAACAAGAACAAGATTTTGTATTTGATCAAGTCTGCTGCATCTCAGATATTTCTATTGAGAAAAAGACCCAGTAATTTTACAAACCGTAGGTTCAGAAGAGATCGCAGCGTTGTCACAAGCTGAGATCGGATTTGCCAAGTCAGTAATCAAAAGACAATATTGAAGATTTTAAAATGAACTCAAACATTTGTCATCAAATTTATCCAAATGCTTATTATTTTTCTTATATAATCAACATTATGTCACAGATCTGTAGTGACATTTAAACAGTTTAACACAAATTGTTTCCATTTTAATTTTCCCTAGGCAATTTTAAAAGAAACATCGGACAGAAAAATATTGGTAATCAAAAACAGTTGGTCTCCTTTGACTTGCATGGGTTTTGTGTCCATACATTGGAAATTAATGGGGACCCAACATTTTTCAAAATATCTTCGTTTGTGCTCTGCAATTTTTTTGGATGGACTTTTCTTTTAAATGCAATAAAACTATGAATTCTATCAAATCCCCTGAGCAAAGAGCGATTTCTCTGAGAAATACAATTTTGCTCTATTTATTTTTCCAAAATCACTCACAGTGCATTCAAAGTATACATTTTTTCAATATGTCTGTGCCTGGGATCAAATCCATGGCCTTTTTGTTGCTTATGCAATTGTGCAAAGTCAACACTGTTACAGAAATGCAATCCATTTTGTCATCTATAGCCAAATGCCAGGTATAAACATGAAATCTGTGCTTCACTGCCCCCTGCAGGTGAGAAACAGTATGTAAAGAATACTTGCTGTATGTTTGGAATACTTACCTTGTGATCTTTCTGAGGAGCCCAGTCTACACGTTTCCAGATGATGGGTTTGTGTGTGGGTTAGAGTATCGACAATATGTTGAAAAACACCTTGTGACGTATCATCGCACTCTTCCTGTATGATTTTTAATCCAAGTCTGTAAAGAAAAATATGAATTCAAGCCACTTTCTCATTCTGTTTCATCACTTTTCTGTTCATTTTGAAGATACCTGAATTGCATTGAAATGCTGGCCTTGACTTTGATTAAGCAGTCCAAGTGTAAAAAACTAAAATAGCAACGTATTTGAAGTTTTACAAGGTTTAACACCAAACCTTCTGTGCTGCTCCAGGTCAGGCACACACGTCGGAAGGTTACAGTTATTTTTAGACGACACAAGCTGGTCCAGTTTCTCATATTCTCTTTGTTCCAAAAACGGCTTTAAAAAGCGCTGAGTCGATATCCTGAAGACATGTTTGGGCTTGAGCGTTTGACCTGACTTCTCTCAAGAAGTCGTCCAAGAAGTTGAGGTATTGCTGAAATGTTGGCCGGTCGTCTCGTCTTAAGGTCCAGAGATCCTTGGCATTGCTGACTGCTGTTGTCTGTGGTGTGAAATCTTAACTCGCCACAGGCATGGCTGGATAAAATCTAATCATTTCCCTTGGGTTCACTTATACTGGAGAAGAAAGATGAGATGCATGGTCATCAAAAGCTGAAAGGTTCCCAAATACGAATAACTGATAAAGCCGACCTTACATGAAGCTCCTTTGCATCCGCAAAACCCGTCCTGTAGAACTTTATCATCCCAGTGGTATAGAGATGACATTCTGATGTACATCCTAAAGGAATACCCAATAGAAAGAGAAATCACAAACAAGATACGTGTAATATCTCAGTTGTTTGCAAGACAGCAAACAAGATAAGCTGGAGAGACAGACAGTCTCACACGTTTCTCTAAAGGAAGCAGTTTAAACAATTTGCCATATTAGGCTCAGATTTCCCCAGACACCTCCGATCGACAGAGATTTTCAGTATTAGGGCTCCTAGTCAAAACAAGTATGTTTTAAGGGATTTTATGAGAAACATTTGAGAAAAGTTATTGCTTAAATAATCATAACTGAGAGGTCAAGACTCCTTTTGTGAATCTCTGTGCGTTTAATAAGCTTTTAAAAAATATATTTCTAGTTTTATGTTAGTTTTTAATGAATATGTTTGATCATAATAAACATATTGAAATGAAAAATTTGATGTTGCTATTTAGAGTAAAATTATGTCATGTTTTGTTTATGTATGTGAAAAGAAAAAGTATTTGTGTGAAAATAATGTTTGAGAAGTCTAAATATTTTATGTTGAATAAATATAAATATCTGAGATTAAAAAAACAGTACACTATACAAGAGTTAATATTTTAATGCCGCAACTTGTTTTTGCTAAGGAAACATGTCTAAATTTGTTTAGTTTATGTCTTTCCAATAATAGTCAAGCACATATTTGATTTCAATGAACATAAATGTTTTTCATAAAATAAGTTTTAGTTATCAATAGTAGCACATCTTAAGAAAAGCATAATGCAAAAACAACTTTATTTCACAACGTCATAATCTTGCATCACCTTCCACTGTGGGATTATAAATATATATATAATGGTTTTAATATTTAAAAAAATATATATACTGTAGTTTACATTATGGGCCACTTTTTTTGTTCCGCAAAAAGAGCTAAAGTAGTGCTTTGCCTCATTTGAATGATTGTTGTTCTTTCCAAACTTTTTATGTAAATTGAGCTCATTATGGTCAATTGACAGCACTATTTGCTTAGCACTCCCAACACACCGATCAGTGTTGTCATGGTGTCATTTTCCTGTCGCTCCCACAAACAGAGATGACAGTAAGGTCACATGCTTCCAGGGGGTTAATGTAATAGCTTTCTTCAGTATTATAAACCTGCTTGATTTACGCTGGCAGATTATAGATTAAATTACAGTTACTAACATGTCAAACGAAGATAAGACGTATATCAACTCAGCTTAGTACTTAATCCTCAATCTTGAACTCCGTCCAGCAGTGTAAGAGCTTCATCAACTCTCTCTCTCTGCTAACTAGATCTTGAATTTGATACTCAAGGGGAACCGGTGACAGGCGATGAATCTCTTTCTCAGCCACAACGAAAATGCTTTCTGTATAAAGAGCCAACAGATTGTGCTTACAAATGAATGAGATCAGTAAATATTTATAATTCGCTTAACTGCATGCCCTTAAAGGAACAGATAAACCAAAAATAAAAAATCTGTTTCCATCAATGTATGAAGATGATCACATGTGATTTCAATTATTTAAAAAATCTTTCCCAAACATCCTGGCCCATTTGAAATGAATTTCCCCTTTTCTATATTTTGCTTCCCTATGATATTTTGTTTTCCCAGGCCACGGGAAAAGGTTGAGAGTGGTTTGGCTCTGATAGTCATGGAGAAACTATCTGTCACAAGTGGCCACACACAGACAGGTCTCCTGCACAGCCAGAACCACCTGCCTCACACACTCCCATCTGTCCCTACACACCTTATATACATTCACGGCTATTTTTTTGCTGTAAGCTATGAAAAGCTTCACAGAAACAGATCGCATTTGCACCGCTGCGTCGCGGATGAAGAAAAGTGACATGTCCTGGATTCTCCTTGGGGTAGAAATGGGTTTTAGCGAGAACGTGTTAAACACCGTGACAGAAGCGTCCCACAGCACCGAGAGATGATTCAGAATAGGGACTGTCGTCAGCTGGCCGATGGCTCCACTTCAGCCCATCTGTCTCTTCTCCACCTCCCGCACAGCAAGACTTCCTTCACCGCTCACTATATTTCCAGTCAGATGCTCCACTGCTCCCTCTTTGGTCCCAATATAGAGGTTTTTACCGAAACACTCAAAAAACTGAATGCTGGATTTGTCTCTGCCTCTCCCAGAGGGCATTTTTTGGCAGACTAGTAAAGGCTTTCATTGTCATTATTTTGGTTTGGATCAAAAAATAGACCTTAAAACTAGACAAGAAACCTAGGGGAGGAAAAGACAGCTCTCATTATCTCAGATGTCTTTGTGCTCTAAAGAATAAAAAAGGCAGAGCATAAGCATGGGTGATCTCAGAATCAGCTTTTGAGAATACAGTACCGTGTTCGTTGGTCATAAGGCTAAATAAAACATGTAGAGACTGGTCTCACGTCATTAACGCTGAAGCTGTCTGTTTTCCACTCAAGTGTAGTTTGACCTTGCCGTATGATTCTCATACTGAGAAGAAGTCTGTGTCAGCGGTTTTATGCTGCTTTTAGTGTGCATGGTTGCATATTGCCAAATACTCAGAGAGACTAGAAATATATGAGAACTAAGGCAAATACACATAAGTTATGTTAGCATAATACTTCATGTTTACAGTTATGTCTAGTCAGATTAGATGAGGCCCAGACAGATCTGGTTTATTCTGTACGGGTGGGCCACACCCTTCAAGGACCCACCCTTTTATTAGATGATTAAATGTCAAAATATGAATGATTAAAACCTAAAAACATAAATGTGTTTTACTAAAATGTGGGTTAAAAACCTAGAACACTGTCTTATTGAAAAGCAAACAAACAGTTTAGCTTGATCTATAAGATAAAGAATAGGTGGAAACAACAGACAAAGAAGAAATAAGACATTTATTAACACAAACGCATTTAAGAGCTTGAAGTACAAATCTCAAATGCGATGCCGTTATGCATCCCACAACTCACACTGCACAGGAAATTACTTCATTTCATCCGTCTATTAAGCTTTGACGTTTCTTCATCAAGACTTTCTACACAAACATGTTTAATTTATTCACACAGAGAAGAGGAAACCAAATTTAGAATGAGCAAACCTTTGCCGTCTTAGCAAAAACCAACCTAAAAACTGCCTACACAAGCATTGTGGGAAGCTGTCCAGCAAAAGTTGGGATACCATTGAGTGAGACACCCGGGTGAGCTCACTTCTCCCTGCCGCAGTCGGTGCATAGGATGTCATCACGCTGGGTTAGAAACCCGCGGCTCACCAGAGAAACGGAGCACTGCATACAGGTGAAGCATTCACTGTGCCATTGGCGTTCTTCAAAGGAGATGTACTTCGCACCTGCCAGGCCTGGACCACACACACAGAGGTGACAATAAAATACTTTCCCCCAGAAATGTTGTTTTAAAAGTGCTGTAAACAAAGTTCAAACATTCTGGGATTGACACGTCCCCCAAAGCGTCTACAGAAACGCTAGTTGTGTTGGACTTCATACAGACCGTTCGGTGTATGAGTACCGCGAGAGCAATACGATTATAATTCGAGGCGTCTGCTCTCGCGGTACTTTGACGTCACACCGATCGTCGCATCGTCAAACTGACTGCTCATAATACTTATATAGACTTACATGTAAATGCTTATATAATTGCAACTTTTCTTTACTTTACTTAGGTGATCTTTAGACTGATATAACGTTACCTGTGCGAGTCTGGGCAGTTTGCCTGGTTTGACTGTTGGTTTTCAGTGATCTCTCATTTGAATCTCACTTGGAATAAAAGGCGTCTGTTTACGACGGCTTTTTAGTGCCACGTAAAAAAAAAAAAGATTTCGAGAATAAAGTCGAAATGTTACGAGAATAAAGTCGAAATGTTACGAGATTAAAGTCGAAATGTAACGAAAATAAAGTCGAAATGTTACGAGAATAAAGTCGAAATGTTACAAGAATAAATTCGAAATGTTACGAGATTAAAGTCGAAATGTTACAAGAATAAAGTCGAAATGTTACGAGATTAAAGTCGAAATGTTACGAGATTAAAGTAGAAATGTTACGAGAATAAAGTCGAAATGTTACGAGCATAAAGTCGAAATGTTACGAGATTAAATTCGAAATGTTACGAGATTAAAGTCGAAATGTTACGAGATTAAAGTCGAAATGTTACGAGATTAAAGTCGAAATGTTACGAGAATAAAGTCGAAATGTTACGAGATTAAAGTCGAAATGTTACGAGAATAAAGTCGAAATGTTACGAGAATAAAGAGAATAAAGTCGAAAAGTTACGAGAATAAAGTCGAAATGTTACGAGAATAAAGTCGAAATGTTACGAGATTAAAGTCGGAATGTTACGAGAATAAAGTCGAAATGTTACGAGATTAAAGTAGAAATGTTACGAGAATAAAGTCGAAATGTTTCGAGCATAAAGTCGAAATGTTACGAGATTAAAGTCGAAATGTTAGGAGATTAAAGTCGAAATGTTACGAGAATAAAGAGAATAAAGACGAAATGTTACGAGAATAAAGTCGAAATGTTACGAGAATAAAGTCGAAATGTTACGAGAATAAAGTCGAAATGTTACGAGAATAAAGTCGAAATGTTACGAGAATAAACTCGTAGTAAAACGAGGACAAACTCGTAATATTTTGAGAAAAATAACAGAATTGCTAGAAACAATGGCTGTGGAGGATTTGGTTAAAGTACTTCAGCAGGCAAATAAAAATCGCGCGATGCCTCTACGGTGCCTCACGTAGGCCAAAATACGCACGAGTAAAAGCGTTGCGAAAATATTAGCGGCAAGCGTTTTTCGGACGGGATTGCAGAATGTAAAACTCATCTTGAGTTTTCAAGGAGTAACGAAAACAGACTTAGTGCCAGATCACGTTTGTTGCACGAGTTTGGAAAACTAGTGTGGTCTGAGGATGGCTAAGGTAAGGAAAACTACTGCATCCAATTGTAGGCGGTTTACACATTCAAAGGCTGTAACATTGACAAGGTATATTTCCGGACACTGGTTTCAGTGATATCTTGGGTAATATGTAGGTGAACTAATTCGAATTACATTAGAAATGTTTACATCACTTTTAATTTTAATGTTGAATTGTAATTTAATTAAAGAAAGAAACATACTAGTAATTGCCTTGGTGCAGCCCACACATTTCTTGGCGTACAGGTTGCTGAAGCAGTCCAGGCAGTATGGGTAATTCTCCCGTGAGGTGAAACGCTGGCCTGCCAGTTGTCTCTTGCATCCAATGCAAGTAAAACATTCACGGTGCCAGGGCTTATCTTGATAGGTGACACCACCAGTTGTAATGGCCTTCAGAATTGAAAGTGCAATGAAATTAATTTTCAATAGCAATTGCAATATTATATCATTGCGATATTATCAGTGAGTTTTCGTATTGTTCATATGTCTGATTTCTTTACAAAGCTATATGACTTACTTTTTTGCAAGCACAGCATTGGTAGGCAAATTGCTTCTCGAAACAAGCGACGCAGAAGTAATTGTTGTCTTTAGGGATGAAAGACTTTGTTCCTATTGGTTGCTGACAGCGTTGACACAAAAAGCATGTTTCATGCCAGCTGTTGCCTTTGTACTCCATTTTTCGCGAACCTAACATATGAGGAAACGATTGCTTTTAGATACAGAAATTAACATTTAACAAAAATGATTTTCTTTGTAATCTAATACAAATGTAATGAGTTGCTTTTAATCTAAAACGGCTTTCCATTCTCATGTGACATCATCATGCCCTCTTATTTTTTAAACCCCTCCTGCCACCTGTCATATATAGATCTTTCCATATCTTATCTCATCAATTACTACTAAAAAACTCTCATTCTGCAAGGTTTTTGCATCCAGAAATATTTCCCAGATATGACGAATATTTTCTGTATATAACACACACGTATACATCAACCACACATGTGCTAGCTAGAGAGTTGTCTATTAAAATGATGATTCCCCACTGCTCGCTAAAAAAAGCTAAAATTACCACCATTTGGTTCAGAAAGGGCGTAATGCATTGTACCTGGCATAATGGTTTTCTTGCATGTGGTGCACTTTGAAGAGTACTCATGGGAATAGCACTCAGTGCAAAGCAGAAGGTCATCTTTAGCAGCAAATGGTTTGTCCACCAATGATTTGCTGCATTTGGCACACTTGAAGCAATTCTCGTGCCAGTGTCGGTCTTTGTAGGAAAGGTCCTTAATCAGAAAAAGTGAAATAACCTGTTGTGACGTTGTCACTCATTCAATACTCAAGCTATCTAAAATCGTCATTTATTTTTCTCATAAACAAAACATTTTGTTTGCATTAAAATGATACGATTTTATATTTTAATACAAATGTAAATGCTTACATTTTGATGCGTAAAGTAATATTACAGTTAGGCATACCTTACAGTTGCACCCGATTGGCAAAGAACACTCCTCGCAACAGTTAGCGAACAAATTCTCGTAACACTTTGTACAGTACTGCGTGTCTTCTTTCAAAATGTATTTCTTTCCGAGCAAAGTGTCCTTGCAGTAATGGCAGTCGAATCGTTCCGCAGACATGATGCGTTGTTATGCCTTAAAAGCAGTAAACAGAGCCATAAAATGTTACAACGTTCCAGATTAAAGCAATCAGAGAAGTGCCATCTACAAAATATGGGCACGTCTTAAACATTTTACAACATGATGTAATGGTGGTCTCCTAGGTTCCCTTCAAGGAAATCTTAAATCCTTTGAAATGTTTCTGCAAAGCTGACCTCTTTCTGTAAGAGAGAGTAAAACCATACCTCCGATGAGCTTCAGAAGGGCTGCAGGGTGACTACCGGGCGTAGGGGTGGTCAGAGATTGAGGGGATGCATTAAAATGACCCTCTATAAATACTATTGCTCTTCTTAGCTAAAATCCCTGGGGACAATGAACCAGTTGCTTATCTGCACACCTTTTATGGGAGGTAAATCACAACATCACAGCTTGTTATGGTCAAGATGATGTAAGTATGAAGCCTGTGATCTGTTAAGGTCTCTGTGTTTTAATAAGAGAGCTTTAGGGACACATTATTTCTTGTTTTCTGTTTAGTGGCACTACACAAGAAAATCACCCATTTAATCTTCTTTAAAAATGAAAATGAAAGGTTAAAGACACAATACTCTCATATATCTGTGAAATTTCGATTGCACTGTCTTCAGATACTTGATACCACATTGCATCCACATTTGAGCCTTCAAGCAACTGCTGATGGCTTTGAAAGAGCTGGAGCCAAAGATTTTTCTCGTCGCCAAGCTTTTCTGCAGCCTTGAAAATTGCTTCGCTTTGATTGAACGTTCTATCGACTGTA
The DNA here is from genome assembly GCA_008369825.1 of Triplophysa tibetana. Classification (NCBI taxonomy): domain Eukaryota; kingdom Metazoa; phylum Chordata; class Actinopteri; order Cypriniformes; family Nemacheilidae; genus Triplophysa; species Triplophysa tibetana. Next base: position 3,502,789 of record CM017907.1, read on the forward strand.
CAGGAATTTCCGCAGCAACAGGTTCACACAGAGGGCTTTCCTTGACTTCTGCTTAGTGCAGTTTAAACTAAAAAAATAAATCTGCGTAATTCTGTGATTTTCATTCTCCTACAGGAATGTTGAAGATGATGTAGCTCAGAGGATAGCTTTCCTGTAGCTCAGTGGTAAGAGCTTGTGGGTTCGATCCCCGGTGATTGCAAATACCTATGTTAAATGTATAGGATAAAGCAATGTAAGTCGCTTTGGATAAAAGCGTCTGCCAAATGCCTAAATGTAAATGTAATGTGCATACATGCTATTTTTCATCTGATCTGTTTTGTTACTTTGGAGTCCGTGCCCCCATTCATTTTACTGCCTGCCTGAAATTTGCAATTCTTTCACACTTGCTTGAGACTGCCATTTTGACTATGACTCAAAGTTTGCGGTGACATGTCCTGTTTATACGTACTTGAACCGAATCCAACTAATTAAAAATGATTCTCTGAGGTTGTACTCGTATCATTTTTCAAGTGGATGAGAGAAATGATGTGGGCTCAAAAATAGCTCGGAAAGATCAGCGGTTAAAGAACTTAATCCGTCATGCATGCGTGTCGTCCCTCAGAGAAAGTACTGATCAATGCTCTCTGAAGTTCTGCCTTATTGTCTCAAATACTGCTTAAGATAACTTTCAACAATTGGTGTACAATAAGGAGCTTTGGTTAACATTCAGCATTGATGTACACGTAAATTATTCTTGAGAGCAGCATGCCACTCTTATATTACTGTTCACCGTAGCTTGTTATCTTCTTCAAAGATTGGTATCTGTCTTTTTAATCTTACACCTGTAACAAGCGTCAACGTGACCTGGATGTCTGAATTAGAAACGCATCCATCATCAGGAGTTTTTAGCTTGAAGCATGTCTGCTGAAGTACTAGATTAATCTCCGACTGTGCAGATAGCAGCTTCGCTCGGTACAAACAAACACGCACAGACTTTGGGTTGCTAAGCATCAGGGAGCCGACTACACGTTTGTCTGAAACTAGAGAAGTGAGTACAGTCATTATATTGTGTGCTATTTTTAAATATGTGAGTTTTTTATTTATGGATGTATTTGCCTGAATGTACATACAGAGATTAAGAGGGAGGTAAGAGTGTAACTGTAGGGTGAAAAAATTATTCATAGAAACTTATAATGAGAGAAATCAGAACTATGAGGTGACAGCGTGTTGATGCGTCAAGCATGCATAACCAGAATATGTCTTGCCTGTTCTATATGGTCGATAAATGGAGCTGAGCATATGCGTAACATTCCTTTATAATTGAGGCATGGCGGAGACTATTGAGGTCAGGGGATATAAAGCCATAATAAACTGTCTTTATTTGATCAGTTTAAAGCGCCAATCGTTTACATTTTTGGATACAAGTAAACCAAATACAACTACTGAGCAAGTCTCTTAACAAAATCGTCAAAACTATCTCATAATTTACAAGTTGAGCTGTTGGGCACAGTTTCACAGGAAATTACCGGTTGACATCATTTAATTAATCAATTAAGGAAAATGCAGTATGTATTTAAAATAACCAGAAATTTGACTTTATATATTAGTAATTAATAACATAAACAAACTATATGTCGCCCTATATATCTAAACTTCCGGTCGACCTCCACAAAGTGTCAATAACTGTTGAGTAGTTTTAATTTCATGTAACACAATTAATATACATTTATATAAATGTATCAATTATTATTAATATCAATTAAAAATATAATATAAATTGTAATATTATAACCAAACACAGACAGGAAGTTAACTTTGGGCCAGTCACATGCATCCGATGAAACCGTCTACACAATATATTTTCAAGTTTATTAAATGAACATAGATGGCAATACTGAGGCAAAGGTTACGGATTGCTGCCTTAACTACCGTCATGGCATAGCAACTGTTTTTACAATAACACTAAATACAGTAATGTACTCTACTGAACTGTTGACATGTTTATAGCTAGCTACTGAATAATAAAACATCTGGTTTATTAGCGCAGACATTTCAAGAGTTCTCCATTATCCCCTAGAGTGCTGGTGGTTGTTACCACAGTAAAGAAAGCACACATGAAGGATTTACAAGATCACAGCATGCTTGAAATGCATTGGGCAAGCATTCACATGCGTGTTTGCATTGAGTAAACTTTTGCCTGGGGTTTGGCTGGTTAGCATGGCTCACTTAGCTGGTCGATGTCGTAACACCCTTCACCATCTCTGTTGGTGGCCATACGAAAGTGTATTGTGATTAAAAAAAAATGTGTGCAATGTATAAATGTAAGCATTGTAGACATTTACATATGGTAACTGCTAGGCCATAACTGTAACAAACATTTTTTAATTGTACTGTATGACCCAAACCTCCAATCTTTCGTATCAACAATTCTTTTTGGTCTTCTGTCATCTTTTTTGAACCCAATTATTACAAGGCAGTTTCTTTAGCCACCTCTCAGTTACACATTATGCTGTGGACTAACAAAGTGTTGACAATATAAGTGGATGGGTTGAGATCAGGTGGCCTTTACAGTAATAAGTGGCCTCACACTATTCAGCTCCTTTGATTTTGACGATAGCCTTTCTCCGTAGCTCCAAGCTGCTGAGACTCTCAGTAGGAAACAGGATAGGCTTTGTAGATGAGGAGACAAAGGGTCTCGTCCGCAAACCTTATGATCTTGCAGAACTGTATACACCCCTTGGGGATCCTGAGATGCTCGCGTGATGGTGGTAATGGTGAGACAAAGTGACACAATATGCAGAAAAGCTGATTCAAAGTTTTACTGTAACACTCAACGGTTTCACTTATGAACCAGATTGTAAACTGAATGAACAAGAGTGTTTGGTGCCGGTGGTTGCTAAGGTGCTCCAAGTGGTTGTTAAGGCATGAATTGAATCTGATTTTGTTTGTATGCACTAAAAAATAAAGGTACTACAAAAGGTTCTTCAATGCCATGCTATAGAAGAATCATATTTGGTTCCCGAATAAATTAAAATAAGGGTAAAGGTTCTAAATCATTTTTTATCTTACCTTTTCATATACTGTTATGGAACCATAAAGCCAAAAATGGTTCTTCTATAACATTATTTAGTGCTTTGAGTGTCTGTGGAATATGTGGAATTGTATTTATTCACAGCTGTGTCCACATTAATTTGTTCTCACATACATATTAGGGGTGTCAAAAGATTAATCGCATCCAGAATAAAAGTTTGTGTTTACATAATATACAGTATATCTGTGTGCTGTGCATAATCATTTTGTATTTATTAACACATAAAAATCCATGCATATATTTAAGAAAAATCTAAAAATTTGCAAACATTTATATATAATTTCAATTGTTGGTAAATATAAATAAAATCATGTAAATATTTCTTACGTATGTATACATGTGTATGTGTTTGTATTTATAAAAACATAATTAATATGCACAGTACATAGACATATAATATGTAAACACAAACTTTTATTCTGGATGCGATTAATCGCGATTAATCTTTTGACAGCCCTAATAAATATACATATAAATAATAAATACTAAAAAAATCCTTATGAAACCTTGTATCTCTATATTTCATGATTTTTTTGCCATAAATCATTATATCTTACCCTTTATGTTTCAGTTTTGAAAATATCTAACCAATAAAAAGTATTAAAAAGCGCTGGGCAACAGTGTTTTTTTATTTCCTGAAACAGCAAATTCAGACAACGATTTTCTTTTTTCTTCCTGAGAAATCAAAGGATTTAGAATGTTATAAAAATACTGTATTTCGTAGCGTTGTGGCAGAAGCACTTCTGTTGACATTGTACTGTATCTGCGTCTAAATGTATTTTATTTTTCTGCTGTCTAAATGTCTCCGATTTTTAAATATCTCAGTGAAAAACATAATTGAAAACGTACGATTTTTCCTTTAAGAATTTATAACTGATATCCTCGTCCTCTGAAAACATACAGACACAGTCAATATACACTCATAAAAAACATTTATTTCCGCTGCTGTCCTTCTGAAATCTCCATATTTCGTTTTTTTTTGTCGTAATTATTATTAGTCACCTTTTTCATTTCTCACCGGTTTATTAAATATCTAAACAATAAAAATAATCAATAGTGCTTGTCAACTTGGAAACACAGTATGTAATTATTTAAAATGTGCACAAAGATTTGTTTTGTTATATTCTGAACAGCTGTCATTGTTTTGAGAAATATTATAGGATAAGTTTTTATCACCTTAAAGTGATAATTCACCCAAAAATGAAAATTCTGTCTCAACCTCAGGTTGTTCCAAACCTCTATAAGTTTCTTTGTTTGGTTAAACAAAAAGAAAGATATTTGGAACAATGTTATCAACTGGGATTTCTGGGGCACCATTGACTACCATAGAAGAAATAATTATTGTAAAAAATTGTTCTGTTGAACACAAAAGAAAAGGTTTTGAAGATTTTAGGAAAACAAACAGTTCTGGGTCACGTTTGACAACCATTTTGATGGCAGTCGATGGTGCCCCATGAATCTCAGTTGCTAACATTCTTCCAGATATCTTTCTTTGTGTTCAACCAAACGATAAAGATTTGGAATAACTTGAGGGCGAGTAATTCATGAAAGAATTCTCATTTTTGGCTGAACTATCCCTTTAATGTAATGATTCTCAACCCTGTCTTGGTGCATCACCAAACACTGCACATTTCGGACATGTCCTTTATCTAACCCACAACTCATCTAATTTGAACAGACTGTGAGATCTGCACTGGATGTGTGTAAAGCAGACATCCAGCGTGGGAGCGCTCCAGGACAAGGTTAAGAATCACTGCCTTAGAAGGTTCAGAGGGATGACTCCAAATGCCAGTGTATCAACACAGAGAGGGGTCACAACAACAGCGGGGGATTTGACTGCCAGAACATCATACTCTCTCTTTGGTATCATCATTCGGCTTACAGTGGATTTGGTGGGCTATTTTTATATGTTGCTGAAAAAGCAAGTCGATATTCGACTGTGGGTGGTCAAATTCCTTGTTGCTGGTATCTTGAAATCAAGACACAGAGCGTTCTGTGAATGTCATTTTATTTTTTGTCTCCTTATTTTACTAACAGACATCTACAGTAAGTCATTTGGCAAATAACAAGGTTTTGGCAATTAACATTTGTATGAACAGTTCTATACACCCTCGAGTTCCTCAGCACAACAGGAATGTGGGCCATTTTGCATTTGAGTCCATAATGCATAGAGAAGATATTGTACTCCATGTTGGCGTCACCAGCCTACATGTATGAGTCAGCAGGAGCTGTGAGTCAGACATCACTAACACACTCATAATGCAAAGACTGTTTAAAGGGTACCAAGAGCTCACAGCAAACATTTGTACACAGGAAAAATAGAAAGAGAGAGGACAAAACAATACAAGTCAATAATGATGGTCCGTAAGCAAATGAGCATCTCAGATTCACTTACAACAGTCTAGTTCACAGGTCTTTTTTTTGAAAACCTCTTTGATTCGAGTTCATCTGACGTGTTAGCGGTCGACAGAATCCAGCCTTTCCCGTAACACAGCCGTCTTTGTATCCGGACTTGTCTTTTGTCTTTTCTTCCATGGTGCACAGTCTGAGGGCCCACTTTACTCAACTCATCTCCGTGCATCGTCCCCACGGCATACCCTACGGGTTCAGAGATCATCCAACAATACGGCTATTTACAATGCATAAAGAACGTTCACAGCAAACCGATTATCTCCAAAGAAACACTGATCTGAGATGTGTGGCCTGCACGACCACATCTTTTCCACAGTTCATATAAATGCCTGGCACATTAAACAGTGTTTGAACATTTTGAGCAATACACAGATAATGCATTAACGACATTGTTGAAATCATCTGATGGTCCCTTATGAATACAAAAGTAAAAAAACACAAGCATTGTGTATTTCGCCACGGATGATGATTCATGGAGAACGTGTTCAAATGCGCAGAAGGACAGAGACAAAACAACAACTGTGTTGTGTTGTGTGCTTATGAGTAATTGGACCTGTAAATGACCTTAAACAAACATCAGCTCCAAATATTATTGATTCACTGTGCATGACCGTACAGCTTTCCTGAAGCTCAGTGGTTAGCGCATGGCGCTAGCAACGCCAATGTCATGGGTTCCATCCCAGGGATTGCAGATACTGAAATAGGAATTGGATGATGCAATGCAAGTAAAAGCCTCTGACAAATGCGTAAAGGCAAAGACTATCAACGATGCAAAACACAGTCTAACATGTTGTCCTCTTAGTAGTCAATATCAGAGTTCATCACTAAAACTCTCTTATTTATTTACGTAAGCACAAACAGTCTTTCACTGTGAAATGAAAACAGATCTGAGAAAGGTGGATATGTAAATCCCAGAGTAAAGATCATAGATCCTTCTCTTTCCGAAAGAAACCCATGGCAGCAAACAAGTCTTTTAAACTTGCATCTGAAAGGCATTGCTTTCTGACAAACACAAGATGGCACCGTTTCATTTCATGTCATTTTGCACTTCACATTACAACTAAATTTGTCTCAAACATCGGAGCATAATCGTTTGGCAACATTTGGAAGAAGGTCTACTGTATGTCCACCATTCCTCGAAATTCACATTAAATACATGTATCTGTCTGTTAACAAAGTAATATGACATTTACAGTAACTTCACACATATCCAAGCCGTTTGAGATAATGAACAGCTACGTAGTTCAGTGAAATATTATCAGCAACGACCCACTGCTGGCATATTTGTTTTTCAGTAGCAAATGTGATGACAGTGCAACATTACGTTGATCACTGTGATGTCATAATCAAAAATACGAGCGCTTCATGATTGCGAAAAACATCCATACAAAACCATGAAAATGGAAGGCATGTCTTCTAAAACACATACTATACACGTTACATTTACAGTACAACATATTTCACAACATAAGTTTTGTAAACACTGCATAGATGACTCTATAACTAACATGTATACACTTACCGATGGTATAAATAAAGCATAAACATCTGTTTTTAGAAAGTGCTCTGTTCTCATTAAATAAACAATCTCTCATTAGTACTACCAGTTCGAAGTACCTAGAAAACAGGTTTAAATGTATAGGATTGAATGGAAATACATTTTGGTCATTTTTTCTCAAATTCAGATCAAATAAAATGGTGAATTAAAAAAAGATTTCATAAACTTTAAATGCATGATAAATGCATTATTTTCGTCATCTTTGTATAAACAAAATAAAGCGCAAAATAAATGAACAACTACTTTGGGGCATTTACAAAAATATTTTTTCATTTAAATTAGGTTACATGATGTTTCCTCTGTCATTCTACTTTAGCAGAGATTTGGGTGTGGATTATACCCAATACCATTTGTCAAGATTGTTAATTGTCTTGTATTCGTTGTGCCTTCTGACGTAGTCACAAGCGAGACATGTATGTTCTGCCCAAAAGTAGGCCTTTTTCACTTTAAAATGTTTACGCCAGTCAAAGTACTTTAGGTAAAGCTCTTCGTTTTTGTCAAGGAACAGAAGATACTCAGCCAGCTCTTTCGGCGAGGGGAAGTCATCGACGTGGATGAAAGCATTTCCCTGTACAAAGTTCTGATAGTTCTCTCTCGGGGGTCCAAGCACAACAGGTACCGTTCCAACGGAAAGAGGGTTGTACAATTTCTCGGTGATGTAGTCTTTGTGGATAGAGTTCTCGAATGCCAAGTAAAATTTACAGCTCGCAATTGTCGGGAAATAGTCCTGGTCGGAAATGTACTCACCGAATGCTTGTCCGTATGCATGAACCTCAATGTGTTTGTATAGTTCATTGTAATATTTTACCCTTACGTGATCTGGGTTCCAGTTGCTGACTATCCAACAGATAAGCTTGTTCTTGCTCGGTGGTACAAAGTCCTCCTCTCCTTGTGCCGCGACAATCGATCCATAATGCAATTGTATATCAGCGTCCTGCCGATAATTTAGAGTTAAATTAAACAGGTTTTCAATACCAGGTAACTGAGATGAATGTGAAGGCGACTCAAAGTTCATCCAAATCCATCTTTGCAAAGTAGGCCGGTACGCAGGGGGCATGTTGGACAGGTCGCTGCTGATGTCCCTGTGATGTATGACGACAGCTTCTGATTTGTTGTAAAGGTTTCGGTCGGCGGTGATGAAGCAGCCATCGATGCTGAACAAAGAACTGCAGACATTCAGATCGTAGGTTTCTCCGAAAGGCCAAAGCCAGACCAGGACTGTGGTCTGGTTTTGTTCACTTCTGTTGGTAAGAAGACTTTTCACTTTGGCTGTGGATGTTTCCGACTCAACGGGGCCTGACAACCAGCTTGTGGATGGTTTGATGTACATTAAAAACAAAGTCACAAAGCATCCCAGTAAAAAGGTACCAAGCAAGAGGGGTCGTAGGATTCTGTAAATTGTTGAAGATGGCATAATCCGGCCTTCAATGAGGATATGAAGAGAAAGAGAAAATAGATGGGTCCTTCACATCACTAAAACAAAGTCATCAGATGAAAGAGGATGCATTATAGCAATTTCTTAATATGGACTAATGTAAATCGTCTTGATATTTTACCTGACAGATTTGCTTATATCCAGAGAGTAAAATGATGGTACGTTGCAGGTTCTTCTTTTTGTTACTACAAGAATGTCAGTCCTAAAATCATAGGTCTTCTTTTCATGGTTTCCATGAGGAAAAACACAAAAGATTCAATTAACAATTAAATATAAGCTGTTCTATATATAAGCATTTTTTAATCCAGGGGCCGGATTCACCAAAACGTTCTTAAGACAAAATATAAGAACTTTCATAAGATAAATTATAGGATGTTCGTAAGTGCAATTCTCAATCATTTCTTGAAACATTCTCAAATATTTTCTTAAGAACATCTTAAATTTTGTCGTAAGAATCAAATAATGTGATTCAACTCGCTTGCTCGTGTGGTACATGTATATGTTTATCTATACAATAAACGTAATGTTTGTAACAAGTACATCGCATTCTTATGTAGCCTATATATATGTATATATTAGCATGTGATGTGTTAAACGGCATTTACGATCGCATGTTAGCTAATAGCCTATGTTAGCAAGCGTTAAAAAATATACTTATTATAAATTAAAAAAATTGTAAAAACATTTTTATGTTACTATGACATAAGACTTGTGACCCTCCCCGTTTCGGGTCACTTTGTCCCAGAATAATGTAAAAAGCACTATAGTAGTTAAAGCTAAAGTGAGCTAGTCCTCATTATATAAAAATAAATATTCCTTAATTGGAAGTAAACGTCAAAATTATGATTCTGGCTCAATGGAATTCAAATCACATGTGAAACAACCAAATACACGTATTAAACATTTTACCTTTTGAGATTTAAGATTTTTAAGGTTATATTTACGACAGTTTTTTTTCCAGAATTTGGATTCTTCTTATTGTTTTTCTAAAATAAATCTTGAATACAAAATTAAGAACGGTCTCAAGGAGTTTTTTCGGGAATACATAACTTAACGTTTCTAACTTTTTTTCTTAAATTATATTTTGAGAGAAAACATGGCAGTTAAGAATAATTTTCTTCTTAAGAATGTTTTGTGAGAAAGGTCATTAAAATATACGCTTATAAAGAACAAGGTTTGTTGGTAAAGTGTATGTATGGAAACACTGCCATCTTCAGGATATAAGAAGATTATTGAACCTGAAGGCCAATTTACACCGAGAGAAAATCTGTGATAAAAAAAAACATGTTTAAAAAACAATGTGATTTGTAAATAAAATCTAACCATCTTAAATTACGTTTTTTTTTCTGCAGCCCTGCAAGCGTTGTAACATAAATGGACAGATATGTACAGATATGTATTTATCGATTTTGCTCTACTGAAAATCGGGTTCCGGTTTTGCTATAGTTTATTAATATCCACACTACTGTAGCCTGTACATGTTTTATAAAACTGACCGTTGACTTTTAAATCGTAGAAGCGCGCGAATTTTTCTACAAGCGATGACTGACGGAGCGCGTGTCACCTGAGGTAAAATATCATGAAAATGACATTTCCTATAAATTAAAAAATAGTTTGGATTCCTAAAATTTCACGTATATTAGTCCTGCTCCCACAGGGGGGCTCTCAGCACTGTATATGTGGGACATGTTTCCCACCTAACACACCTGTTTTAACTCCTATTTGTCCCCTATAATTATAATGTTAATGTGGGGGTTTACATGCTGCTGGTATGCGTGGAGACGAAGGGAGTATTTATATTTGCCATTGATCCACGTACACATATGAGGTGTTGTATTGTTTGTTTTAGCAATTGACTCAATAATCCTCAAAACTAAAGAAGGAAGGCATTTTGTTTTAAATGTATTGTGATGTATTTGGGGCACTCGGGAGTTGCGTGTCTGTAGTGGCTACAGCGTAAAAAGATAGATGGAAGACGTCAAGAAAAATAAAAGATGCAAAACATGACAGCAAATCCATTGAGATCTAAATGCACGAGGGTGTAGTTAGCTGTATGAATTAACGTAGCAATTCCGTATATATTTTGTTAATATGTTAATGAATAAAGCTTGTTCTCTCTGGCTCGTGAGAAGATAGATGGATGTGCTATCATGCAAGGTGAGGTTTCCTTTCACCAGTGATGAAGGTCATCTTAAGACAGATTGTCACATCTTACATTTTACAACGTGAAATATCGCCATACCCCCAGCTCTGCGCTTAAATCTCAAACACTCTCTTCATCTCGCCTGCTTCTTCTATTTTAAGCAAAACCGCATTGTCTCCAAAAGGACGCATGCAGCATTCCGGGGAGAATAAACGTCCCTGCGCTCATGCCATGTTTAATTGTTGCAACTCCCTCAAGAGATGAATGAAAAAACGACGCGGCGTGCACGATATACTCAGTGTCGCAACATATGCAAAACATACAGGTAATCTATATTTCAATAAATCCTTTAGCTCACCTCTCCATAAGAAATCATTCTTGAGGAAAAGCCACATCGTGCTCTTCATTTATTCACCGCAGATCTTCCACATATCTCTGCGGTGCTGAAATACCTCCGATGATGGTAATATTTGATAAATAATTCGCCAGGACCAGGATGCACCTGAACCCATAGCCTTCCCCCGCGCATCAGTGCATGTTGCAGTGCGTCCGCAATGATGACAGACCGATATCTGTGCCTGCAAGTCAAAACATGCAAGAGCCTATACAGAAATAACAGGAATTGTGAGCAAGTGCGTCGCTGGAAAAGACGGCCATGTAACGCCGTGTGATGCGATGTAGAATAATGTCCCCCGCCCCCTCCCGACATATGCCCGGTTACCTTGCCAGTGCGATTCATACGCATGTATACACATGGATTTATTGTGCGCGTGTGTGCACTTAATATACGCAAATATAAATATGCGTAAAAAGTAATGATGCGAAATATGTATATGTGGCGTTAGACTGGATTATGCATGTAGGCTACTCTACAAAGGATTATTCCTTTGTTCACCAATTCAGGTTGAACGCACTGCTTTGTAGCCCATGCCTTGATGTCAGAAAGCATTATGTAGACAAGTTGTGAAATTATTTATAAACACATTCATCTGATGATGTGAAGAACAGTTATAACAACGATCTTAACATTGAACAAAAATCAATATTAATGTATTAATACATTCTTCGTTTTAATTGAGTAAAAACAAGCAATACATTATAATATTGATTAATTAAATTTTTGTGGAACTTTAGGCTAGAGTACATTATATTTACAGCTTCAGGTGGAATTTCATTCATCTTCAGTGTAATGAGTTAAGTTTTCATTAACTGGGATAAAAGTGTAAAACAAGTTAAACGTACCCACACGACTTCTATAAATCAAACTGAAAATCATATTCAACTGTTGGGCGTCACAAAAAAATAGAAAACGTTTTACTCCGACCATTTCTTTAGCTCCTCACTGAATTTTCTGGCCCATTTGTTTGTTATCTCTAAATAAACTGTAGATTTGTGAGGAAGGTAGTCCAGGTACACAGTTTTGCTCCATGTCTTGGGGACAGCTCTTTCAATTTGTGTCCCTTCATGCCATTCGTTGAAAGACGTAATAGAGATTATCTGTGGCCGGGCCGCCAGTGCTGCATTCAAAGAGGTCTCATAATATTTCCCATTGATGCGGTTCCTTGTATTCTGGGAGTTCCAAGGCCTAATGCTAGTGTCAATGTATCCAGGCCCCACACTTGGAATGAACATCAAGTCATTGTTATCGCAGAAGGTTTTCATGGATCTCCAGTTGTGATGCGAGGAACCGTAAGTAAACCCATTGGTGGCGAAATACGTGTAGAGTCCATCGAAACCGCCATTCACAACGTCTTTCTTATGCCTCTCCTCCACAAGAAGAGAAATGAAGATGCCATCGTATGGTGTGTTCCTGATCGTGTGTTTACCATTGGACTTCAGCAGCTGTGACCAAACTTGAGGACTTTGCAAGTAGGAGTCATATATGTAGTACAATGGAAGAAACTTGCCTGTGTTTGTTTTGTATCTGTAAAAAGCAGGATGGCTTCCATACCTGTAAGATATAAATGTTTTTTTTACTTTTGAAAAGCAGGCACACACATCTTACAAAAGAATAACACTCACAAACTGGTTCTGTGCAAAAGCTGTGAAAATATGTTCAGGGCTTGACAATTATGTATAAGCAAAAGCAAAGTTTTCTCCTTAAAAGACGTTTAACAATAACATTTAATGAATTAACCAATAGGAAGACGGCCAAGAGGAGTTTTCATCTCCTGCTCACATAAAAACAGTCTTTTTCCTTTTATGATAAAAATAAACAGTTCATTACAGTTTGGACATCATTAAACATCAGGGACAACCACACTTACCTGTCCACAATATATTTGATGTTTTCATACATGTTTGCATCATCGCGGTTTTTGTATGGCTCAATATGAAAGACAACCTGTAAAGGACACAAAAACAGATAGGTTTGATATGATCCAAAATACTTTAATCTTAAAATCTCAACCTGTATCTATTACAATACCTTTAACTTATATTTATCAGCAGCACTTAGAATCAAAGGCACCAGGTTGTCAATTTCTTCACCATTATCATCCTTCATATTAGCTGGATACCATGAAAGTGCAAGAACACCTAAAATAACCATAATTATGGCAAAGCATATTCAGTAGTTAGATAAAGATGGCTAAATATAAAAATAATACCCAATTCAAGCAGACTTCTTACCAACACCAGCTGTGCACAGTTGTTGCATGTGTTCCTCTAAAACAGATGGATCTTTGGAGCTGTACGGTCCCAGCGCAGGGTAGAAATTTGTCCCAATGTCATCAGGAGGCTCGTGTCTTCCGGTGGGATACGATAAAGCCACTTTGGGGTCCCAGTGTGGTAAGATTAGATGATCCCAGTGAATGTATTTTCCATCAAACTGAGGGTTACCGTACCATGCATAGTAAAACGCATGCACATTATAATTCGGTTCAGGGAGATCTTGCATTTTGATCTCTGGGCTATCAGGTTTCTTTGCAGCTATCAACTTCAGTATCCACGATGCTTTACTGGATACAGGATCTCTGGTGTCTTCTTCCACATCTCTTGAGGATGGAAGAAGTCTAAATGCAAACGGGCTGCCAAAACTGTTCTCTTCAGGACTTAGAGACTTTAGAATGACCGGTATAATGAATACAACCAAGGCTAAGGCTAATATTACACAACATGACTTTCGTCTAAACCTTGCCATTACCATGGAGTTCGGTCAATGTTCATTCCACCATCCGATGTCAGCCACTGACAGAACAAGGTTTTTTTCCAATTCCTCAAGGTGTTTTCTTCATAATCATTATCATTGCATGTACACCTGTCAAAAACACAAAACAACCAAATCTATAGTTGAAGTACGCAAGAGGTGGTGTTTTATCAAGGCAGCTGGTTGGCTTGCCTATACAAATGATTAACTCCTTTGCCTACACAAATCATCCCATTTTACTAGAAATGACACAACATTCATACATTTCAAGGGCGCATACATTTGCAAAGCTGGATACGGAATATAAAAGTCGTACAATACAAAAAATGACCATGTACCTTACTAAACAGCTGATACGGAAATGTTAAAAAGTCAACATCATACCTCTGTTGAAGAACGACAACCATCATGTGGTTATCGAAGACACATGTTCTGTATATTGTATGAATGCTCTGTCACATCTGACACCTCGTGAATTAAATATTGCTTTGAACTCATGCGGAAGTCTCGAGACGAGAGTAGTTATTCTTCAGTGCTGTTTGTTCAGTAGTAAACTGTAATATAAACAGTGCGCGAGTTTTACCGCTGTCTACTGGACTGGAGGGACGATACGAATCCTACTATTGCGTAGGCCAAGCTCACGGTATGACGCGCACTATGCTATCGGTCACGTGTCCTTATTTATATTCATGAGCCACCTCTCGGCGTAATATAATTCGTAAACCAGCGTGACATGATCGCTGTGACAGCTGTCAGACGGTGATCCTTCTAAAAAGATAGGTCTCATTTACTTATTGTCTATTCAAGTTTGAGGCAGTACAGTCCAGGACAGCTGCAAATAATATTTTATTCCCTGTCTTACGTTTTCAGAAATGTCCTTAAAAAAGGAAGCTTAATAAGTCATGCTTGCGACAACTTGTCTATTTCCACTTCACATAAATTGTGCGTTTAACGTAACAGGATGATAGCAAACTAAAAAATAAATTACGTTTTCTGGGTAGTTTTATCTTCCGACAAAAGAGAGATCCCTTGGATTAATTTTTTCAAACTTTCAATTTTGCTAAATTAATGTATTTTTTTATTACGTATGATCACGTCATCGTTCATAGCATTCTTTCATAACATATTATTTTATGTTAATTTATTACTATTATTTTTATCCCTACAATAAGGGTTTCAAAATGTTGAAGTAGTTTACATCATATCCGCTAGAGGGCACTGTCCGCATTACTTAACGTGGTGACTACAAATCAGTCATAAGCAGTGATCATAAGCAATGATGTGGTTTGTTCTGATTAAGTATAAGATGGACAATGTACATTTACATCCCAATACACCCTTTCCTGTGTACAGGAAACTTGGATACACTGACCCCCATATTTAAAACAGACAAATAGTAGAATGTTCTCATGAAATGTGATATCATAAAGTAAATATCATATTATTTAAAATAACAGGGTAACAATAAGGGAAAGAAAATAAATAAAGAATGACAGTCACAATTACCCCATTGTTTTTAACACTGTGCGGCTTTGCAAATGTCAAACAAACCCTTGTGTTTGAAATGACTTCAACAGCTCATGCAATACTGGAAGTAATCCTTTCCAAAGTGCACCAAGCACACTGTGACAGGTTCCACTGATGCTGTGTGAAGTGGATGCATAACCGATGCATTTTTTTGCATTTTAAGGTATTCATTTTGTGAGATAAAGAGTACTTTGAAGTCAGTGCCATTCTGCGCCTTTGAGAATCAGTCACGGATATTTTTAAACCTAACAGTGAAATTATGGCTCGTTTGGACTAGAATCAAAGGAGAAGCCTGAGCTGTCTGCGACAACCTGATAATTCATATAATTGTTTGCCAGTTCCTTTGGGGTACAGTGAGATTAAGTGCTGTTATGCTTACTCAAATGTGTGCTGGCCTATCTCAAATATATAAAACAGATTTTTCCGTTTTTTTTTATACAATTGAATTGTCCTTGCATTTCATCAATAGAGGTAACCTAGGTTACTGTGTAATGTCCCTAACTATAAAAAAAACATTTTATTACATTTTAAAACAACAAATAAATGATGACAGACATCGTGATTGAAAGTTAAAATTAAAAACATTTCCATTCTGAGTCACAATAAGACAGCTTTCTACAGAATTTAATAGTCAACATCAGTTCGCTCCAGAGTATTGTCTAGATAGGCTACTTATAAAATACTTAGTATTATGAAAGCTGTAAAAAGATGAAATAATCTATAAAATGAATTATAGATGAAGAATCGTAACGTGTCCATTTCTTTAAACTTCTATTATAGTTTCTTGACATATTTAAAATCAATGCTGCAATAAATCCGAGCAATAAACATTCTTTATGGAATCACTAACACGCCAAATGCGTTATATTCATATCCACAGTGCGTGGGTAATCAACAGGTGCTAATATGTGAAATTCACAAATAGTGGAAGCCCCGAACAGCCCGTTCTGTTTTTTCCTTCACTTTACTATGGGCGCATCGCCATGACGTCATCGCCCCAATGTCAACAATGTAGCAATTTAGAGGAGGCGCGTGCTGGAAATCCCACCATCAGCAAAGAGCGAAGCAGGAGCGCCCGGCTCAGCGTGCAACCTAACGCAGACGGAGGTTGAACTCGATTTTAACAGTCAGAAAACGAATATATAACCGTGCACGGTCCAGTTGTCAAAGAGCGTCCTGCCGAGCGTGGGCACCATGTGAAATCGTCTCTCTGAATACCTTCGTGCAGGAACAAGTGAAACTTTAGGTGAGTGACACAGCTGCCTGCGGTACATTGCTTTATTATGACAGGTTGTGTATGTTTTGGGTTAACGGACCTTTAAAAGATGAGGGCGCTGTCTGAAATCTTATGTCAACGCTCTTGGGTCCACAGTCAATAGAGCGGCACTGCACTGACATTTTTGGGTCTTCGTGCTGCATTCAGTCACTAGTGGATGGCAGCAGCAGGTACAGTTATGGGATGAACCAGATGCACTCTTGAGACAATAGGAAACAGTGATTCAGCAGTTAATGTTTATTGCACTATTGTGTATTTTGTTTTGTACATCTATAAATAGAAATCAGTGCATTAAAGATGGATTAAAACTGATCAGATCGATCACATGATTTTTTTTTAATTATTTTAAATGCATATATTCATCTATCCCTCCATCTGTCTCGCTCTCTGTTAACTCAATGGATTGTTGGTATAATAAGAAACATTACAAAGTTCACTAATGTTGATCAGCAAGACTGTATTTAATGTCCATTTTCTATGTGTTTTTAATCATATATTTACGTTAGTGTACGCTTATTCGTCCCTAATGTAATCATTATGTTAGTCAGCATTTCTGGCAGTTGTTTCACTGCACTCTGAGCAAATTAGGTTAGATGATGTTGAAAAAAAAAATAGAGTGAAATAACATCAGTGCGTTGAAATGAAAGTAGCATGACAAGGCATTGCTTGATGGCTTTTAGATCTTTATTGTCGGCCCGCCAAGCAAGTTTAGCTCTTTATCTTAAATGGGGCATTGTCTTGGGTTGCTTTTCAAATTGGTCTGAAACAGAGATATATCTTTATATATATTTTATACAGTATAACCAACCATTGTGTCATGTTTCATTCTCTGTTGCATTATAATGTATAATGCAAAATTTGTAGTCCCACACGGCCCAAAATCTGGTGTGTTTTTGATTTTGAGCAGATAGTGGATAAAATACGGTTAATCTGGGTGTTGTGGTTTACATCCTGTGAGATGAGATGTTCACAGGTCTTCTGCGGCTCAGCATATAGAGTAGCTCATTTCCTGTGCTTTTTTTGTTGACATTTAAATTAGATTCTTAGTATTCAGATTTATTGTGGATGGATTTATCTCATTTTAGCTTTACATTTTGCTTAGCAAAGGAGAGCTCTTTCTCACAACACATTTTGTTCTCACCAATGTCTGATGCAGCTCTTTATGTAGAGCTGTGACCTTACTGTGGTAATAACCTGTGGAAGAATTCCTGCAGTCTGACACAACAGATTGAAATCAATGGCTAGTCTTCTCTATTGACTGTGCAGATACATTTCCTTAGTCATGTAGTTTGTGTTTACGATGAAAGCACCTGTTTACATTTGTGTGTTTTGTCAGCAGTTGTGGGACGCTTATCACCGGTTGAAGTAACAGACGTTACAGAAGTCAGGACTCGGGAGTGATATTGAGGGGGCTGCACTGTTTTACGTGGGAGGCAGAAAGCACCATTAGAATCTCATGTGTTACTTTTAGACAAAATAATCATACCCCAAAAGTGAATGAGAGAGTAGATATACTACTAGAATTGTATAGGTAGTGTTCTCCCATGAAAACGTGAGTCATTGCCAAGGTGTTGCTATGCAGTTGCTCTTACAAGTGGTTTTAACCGTGTTGCTGCTCTGTGATTTCTAGTTTATTCTGGTTGTTGCTTATAGGTCCAAGTCAAAGAAGCCAATATCTTTGCTTTGCTCTCCATAGCTTGTGACTGCAGTAAATTTATATGGGATTTGTTGGTACATTTTATCAACCGTCAGGTACAACAGTAAGTCTGATTGCTTAGAAATTAAATAGTGCACTTTACCTTATTTGAGATAATCTTTATGTACATTGTGTAATTGTATGCATTGTTCATTTATTATCATATCACTGGTTATGTTTAGGGATTCACGATAAATTATCGCCCATATCGGTATCGGCCGATAAATGGTCATTTTTTAATTTGATCTGTATCGTTCAATAATAACTTTTAGGCCGATAGATTATAGCCGATGAATTATGAATCATTTTTTCTAGTTAATTTACTTCAGCTGGTCACAGTTGAAATCCAGTAGCCTACAGAACTGTCTTTCTGTCATGATCATTCCCTTACTGCTATTAGCCAAACATTGTTGATGTAGTATGTAGATATTTATAAATGTGTGAATTGTAGGAGCAAAAACATCTTGTTTGAAGCCGACAGCTGTATGAATGCATTCTGTCTTGAGACCTGTTAGACGTGTGGCTATTGAGAACACCTTTCTGGGTTGATCTTCAAGAACATTCAATTTGTTTATTTAACGAACATTTTATCAGAAAAGTGAAAGAATCTTTAATAAAAGTAAAGTAGGCTTGGTACATGATTTTCAGGGGACAAATAGAATGTTCAGCCTCAGAAAATGTTATGTTAATATTTAGGCACTGTTTATCGGCCAATATATCAGCAATCGGCTTTCAATGTTCAAGATTTATCGTTATCGGACAAAATGTACATATCAGTGCATCCCTAGTTATGTTTAGTTTTGCTCATTTCTTTTTAGCATCTAATGTCCTCATGTGGACCAAAGGACTTAAAGGGTAAGAGAAACAGCTGGAATGCACTTGGCCAGAGCTGTCATTTATTAACTGAATGGACTTGGTGAACCCACTAAGCAATGATTCACTTCCTGCTGGACAGCTAGAATTGTTAGTCTTAAAGATTGACCTGGTTCGAGGGGATGCCTGTTAAAAGAACTAACAGTCCAAATTTTTTGTTACCTTTCAATTCTATTAATTACTTTAATTGCTATGTAGTATTCCTACAATATGTTGGATGGAAATAAGAATGAGTGTCATGCATTTCAAAGAATTCAAGTAATTTGACAATGTCTAACACTGGGTTCACACCAAACGCGAATTAAGCGTCTTACTTGAGTAAATTACATACAAAGTCAATGTTAAGACACGTATAGATGCAAACTCGCAGCAGGCTGTGCGAGTAACATGAATCGGGTGGAGCGATTGCCGCTCACACGTGTCAATCTTGTCTTTCCCTAAGGTTGAAAATATTTGTCAGATCACTCATGTGAAAATACCTAACTTTTCTCGTTAGTAAAAAAGTCGTGTAACGCAATTGTTCGCGTTTGGTTTGAAGCCAGCATTAGACTCCCAAGACTGTTTTTACAGTATATCTTGCAAAGTGTTGATAGCAGTGCTCAGTCATAGTTGTTTCAACCCAGGGGCGGGTCTGGGGGGCCTAGATTTTTCTTGTGCCCCTCCAAAAATATCCAGCTGACAATTAAAATATAAAAAATGTAATACTTACTAAATACTTTTTTGTATTATCTATTAAATAAGATCCGTCAAATTAATCCCAGGTTTTTTTTTTAATTATGCATGCAATAAATTGTATATCTCCCCAACCAGAAATGATTCATTGCCCCCTGGTCGTGCCAGCCTGCTTCAGCCACTAAATCCAATCTTTAACCTCAAGACACATTCACACCGAAACAGTGCACAAGAATTGCCAACAACATCTCTCTCCTGTTCTCTTATCTATGAGTTCTTTAAATGAACTTGTTACGATGCTTAGCACGGCACTTATTTTATTTTACCAGAACCCTCGACTTCGACGAAAAGATGAAAGAAGCGTTTTTTCTTATCCCCTATTTGAAGTAGGTCACGATCAGCTGACTTAGGTAAAAGTGACACAGTCAAATCAGCACAGAATATGAACGCAGGAAACCAGCTGCGTGGTAAGCAGGAAACAATCACAAGGGTTTCGGTATTAAACGTGGGTTGCATTTACATGATAATACAGCACTGTAGTGAAAGTGAGATCAACTTTTGGGTTATCCTTTATGTCACCGAGAGGTTCACTATACAGAATCTTTTGGTGAGGCTGAATAATACAGCTGAATGCATGTGTGGGAATATGTTATGTCACCTTGTCTTGTTTGTGTAGTAGCCTATAGTTCAGTCAAGCTACAGGGCTGTGACACAATATATTGTGAATATACTGTTAGGCCCTTTAATCCCTTTAGTCGAGACTATCTTCATACTTAAAATGCTTGCTTTCATATAAAAAAAGAAATACCCGGGCCGTCATGTAAATCAACTTAATGACTGGTGTTGTGCAGTGATGTACACCTTGGTTTAGTTTCGGACCAGAGCTGTCCTGTTAATAAGAGTAATTTAACTTGAAGGATTCTGAATTTCACTGAAGATTTTAGTTACCACCTTTTGATGCCCGGTTATTCTTAGACTTACTTAAAGCGATCGTTCTGGTTCTAGTCCGCTCTCAGAATGAGCAAACTTCCCTCGGGCGAGATGTGATGTCAGTGGCTGTTCTGTAATAAGAGAGGAACGGACGACATCCTAGAAAATGGAGTGATGGGACGGAAAGGTCATTCCCAGTGGATTAAAATACCTGCGCTTATTTTGGGAAAGATCTATTGAAACAACAACAGTGAACTTCGTCTCATCTTCAGGGTGGTGGTCCAAAATGTCATTGTGTAATGGGTTTTCTCAGTTTTCTGGGAACTTACTTAAGCATATATTTTCTTTCAAGCTTGCTATATTTGTCAAGTTGGTCATAACCAAGTGCAACTTTTACATTACCTTACCAGATTTTGGATTGCATTTTAGTCACATATGATTTATAGTTCGAACGAAAGATGATGTAAATTTGGTGAAGCCTTTGGGAAGCCTTTCCCGTAGCTCAGTTGTAAGAGCATTGGTTGAGGATTAGATCCCAGGGGAGAGCACATACCTATGTATAAACGTATAGGATAATGCAATCTAAGTCGTTTTGGATAAAAGCATCTTGCAAATGCGTAAATCTAAATGTAGTTGCCGCAATAAATCTTTGTAATTGTCCTAGTTGTCTTTACATAAACACAAACATTTAAATGGTGCATGATTAAAGAATGATGAAATTTTATTAAGCGTACAGACATTTCAGGTCTGTTTGCAACCCTTAACTTTGCCGTGTTACGACAAATAAATGAGATCCCAGTCAATTGAAATCTTCAAAGCGTTTCAGTGATTCTTAGGTTAATGGTTCTATCTGAAATATTTCAGCCTGTAGTGCACGTCAGAGTTTTTCATCCCGGAATGGCGAGTGAACCGTGAAATTTTACCGTAGTGAGAAAATCAGGTTCGACCTGCTGGCTCAACACCATCAGTCTGTCTCTCCCTCACATGCTGGCCTCAATAACCATCTGTTTAGATGGCATGTCCAGACCTTGATGATGGTGACGGCCCATCCACACTACAAGAGAGTGACACGACAAAGCTAGAATGCTCTGATTGTAATTCACAAAGTGCAAACCGGTCTAGGTAACTTGTTGATCACCGTTGAATTCTGTTGTGTTGCTAGATCAAGATATGAAAATCTTGGCGTGTCTAAAAATGCAACATGAAAACTGACTTTCTTAATCTCCTCACTTAGTGTAAAATCACCGTAAAGGCTCAGCCTTTGGTGCCTTTTCGCTTGAGTCGAAAAATTAATATGTATTTCCCTTGAACATCTGCTGATTTTATTCCACACTGCTTGTACTGATATGTTTATCAACTACGCTGCAAGCATCTGTGTGTATTTATAGAGGGCTTGCTGTGTTTCTGTGTCACTGTAGCCCATATTAAAGACAGTTATGAGTCACTTCTCACTTCGGTCTGGGAAATCATGATTCATTCAAGCTATGTTTCAGCAGTTGGTGCCCAAAATACTCTGGCATGGAGTCACCATCTATCTTTGCACTGAAAAGCCTTCTTAGGAATGCCCTATATGAGCCATGTTTCACTTGTTTAAGTGATATTTAAGTAAATATTTTGAAGAATATTTTTTAACCGAACAACGACAGTACCCATTGACTTCCATTGGTCCCATTGGTGTCCAATGTCCATACAATAGAAGTGAAGGGGTACCACTGTTGTTCGGTTACCAACAAGACCGGATTCACTTTAGATTACGATTCTGCAATGCCATCTAACACATTTTATTCTTCATGTATGCCGCAAGGTGTCTATGTGCAGTCATTTAAATCTGACTATCATATCATTATTTTGAAATGAGTGCATCTCTAATAACATTAAATAATGAAATTGTCATGCATTTATTTAAAATATGCTACACTACAGATTTGTGGGTCTGTGTTACGTTGAGAACTAGAGATGGGCGGCTGTATGAATGCACTCATAAGTGCATTTTTGGAAATTTCCCACGGAGTATCAAAAAATGGCTTGAATTTTTCAAAGAGCTCTCAAAATTATTTGTTCACTTCCTTTATGCTGGCTTGTGAACATGACAGGGACCCTCTGAAACAGAGACAGCTAACCTTATTTTCAGCACAATAGTTCATTGTTATAAATAATGATGTCATTGTTGAGTTTCCTGCTGGAAAATCCCTCCAAGATGAGCTCTTATGGGAGGTGTGTTGCCTCTCTAGTTATTTGAAAGCTTCAGGAATGGATTGTTTTTAAAAGCATTCTGCTCTGTTCTCAACAATAGCATGAGCTCATGGATCTAGGAATGGCATACTGTATATTTAACGAGAATATGTTCATTCATAAAATGTTCCTACCTCGAGAGGGTCGGATAGACAGAGGTCATGTCTAGGTTATGAGAAATCTCTGAAAATGTGAAATAACAATGTTTTGTTTTGTACTACTGTGAAATACTTCACTGGCTATTTGTCTGAATTTTGAAAAGCATCTGTAATCTGAAGGTAAAGTTCACCTAAAAGGGAAAGTTCTGATGAACACAGAGAAAGAAATTTGAAAGAATGCTTCTAATTAAACAGTTCTTGGCCACCATTGACTACCATAGTAGAAAACATTGAAAAAGAAGAAATTTTGAAGAATGTATAAAAGCAAACACTTCTGGAGCACTTTTCACTACCATTGTCATTTTTCCTATTATGCTAGTCAATGGTGGCCAAGAACTGTTTGGTAACAAGCATTCTTCCAAATATCTTTGGAACAACTCAAGGGTGAGTAGATGATGACAGAATTTTTTTTGTAAACTTTCTCTTTAATTCCAACTGTTGGTAATTGATCAAGCTTTTCTTTTGTTCTGCATTTTGACTCGCATAAGCTATTTTTAAAAGACAATATACTCTTATTATTCTCAGAAAGGTTTTTAGGGGTCGTTACTGAAAGGACCGGTGTTTTAATCAGGTCAGTATGAAATTAGGCCGGTCTTCTCTTGGTGGTCATAACGGCCTATTGCCCCCTTAAGTGAGGAGGTTTTGAGTTACATGTACTTTTTTAATGAATGTCTTGGCGATCATGTGTAAAACGAGGTCACCAAGTTTGTGCTCCGTAATCGTAATTTTTCAAGTGTTGATGTATTTTGTGAGATGCTTATCCAAATTGACTTTATTTTGCATTTGTCTGTATTTTTTTTTTATTGTTTTTTACAGAATCTAACCTTGTTCTTGCTTTCAGTTGAACCACAAGAACACATTACAGCACAATATCAAACCACATTGGTGTTGGCTGTAGATCTGGGTCAGGGAATTTGGGGCTTCATAAATTAGGAAGATCTCAGAGCTGGTCAACATGGTGGGCATTTAAAAAATGTTTTCTAATTATATTTCGCATTCAGTCCTGGAGGACCAGAAGCTAAATATACTCGTTCTGTTGAGATCACAGAACCACAGCCTAGTTTTTGGTGGATGTTAATTTATTCCACAACAACCGTCTTCTGGTGAATTATTTCATTTCACTGTGCCGGATTGACAATATGCAATACTTCAGGTTTCATTGTAAAAACACTCATCTGTATTATGGTCCTGGTTGTCTAACATTGTCATGCATCGTGCGTTGATGATGATGAAACACGCTGTAATTCCTTCTGTGTGTGTTTGCACGATGCTTTTTTTCTTCGTTTCAGAGCTGAATGATTTGACACGGCGGTGATATCTCATTAGCGCGGGTAGGCCATTGGAATGACAGCTGTTATCAGACGGTCTGCGCCGGTTCGAGTGGGTTTGCATGTGCTTTAGTGGGAAACATGTTAATGATTCATGCGCTGATGTAGAGTCGGCCACAGACGGGATGCTGAAATGTGTTGTGATGTATGTCTGTGTGCGAGTTACTGTAGAGCGAGTCATTTTCTTCTGTAGACTGGTTTGAAACAAGTAGGATATTGTTGTTTTATTTCGCTTGTACAACACTTTTGCCTTTGACTGAATATGGGATATCTGTGAAGATCTATTTGCAATTTGGATTTAAAGGGATAGTTAATCAAAAAATGAATTATTTTATATTTTATTCATCCTCATGTCATTCTAAACCTGTATGATTTTCTTTCTTCTGTAAAACAAAATATATTTTGAAGAACGGTGGTAACCAAACAACACTGTCCCCCATTGACTTGCACTGTATGGACACAAACCACTTAGACATTTCTCAAAATATCTTCTTTTAATTCATCACACAGGCAACAGATCATTTGAAAACTTTCACTGTGAATTTGTTTGATTCAAGCTCTGAGGTACAACACAGACAAAACAATGGCCCATGTCCTGGCTGCTTACCTGATCATTATTTATGCTTTTATGTGGTAAATGTGTTCTTGCTTTGTTTGCAGGCTCACAGCAAGGAATGTCTACGGAGGTGAAGCCTAAAGCTCCCATGTACGTGTATGAGTCAACAGTGCATTGTGCCAACATCCTTCTGTGCCTAAATGAACAGAGGAAGCAGGACATCTTGTGTGATGTGACCGTACTGGTGGAGGGGAGGGAGATTCGTGCCCACCGGGCAGTGCTTGCGGCCTGCAGCCAGTATTTCTCTCTGCTGCTCAGGGGCCAAATAGAACATGAGCCGCTCATCAGTCTGCCGGAGAAGGTGAGTGTCCGCATGAGTTTGATTTTGGGGGGTTTGATTTTGACCAAAAACATAATGGGTAGAATTTTAACAGTATAGAGATTGCATATATTTAACAGGATTACTTTTTGACTTGGGCAACAACTTGTATTCATTGAAATAAGAAATTGAAAATAAAATAAAATAAAAATGCACGTCTTTTAATAAAATCTAAATCAATTACATAAAATAAATAAGAAGTAGGCATATATTTCTGTATGAATACATGCATATATGTATAAATGCATATCTTTTAAGAAATAGAAAAAATAGAAATTAATAACATAAACAAATTAGATTGAATATGTTGTTCACTGTCACAACCTACAGACAGATTTTAAATATACAGTACTTGTCAAAAGTTCCGGATCTTTAGACAAAACTGTTTCGTGTGATCTTAAAAGACTTCTCATCTCAATGCGTATGTTTTAATATTTTAAATTACTTTTGTTGAAAAATTATAATTGTTTCAACATATTAATTTCTATCAATAGAAAACAAAATTTTTCCTTAAAAATATTTTTCCAAATTATGAATAAATTCTTGGCCAGGGGTGACTGTACTCTAAAATATAACATAGATCATTTATTTTAGATGCCTTTAGTCACAACATAATTTTCACTGTTACAATTGTGTTTCCATGGTTTTGATGGTTTACTGTTATTCTCAAATGGTGGGAGAGTTGGGGCTTTAGAGAGGTGGGCAATAGATTAACATTAAAATTCATAATGTTCAACGATACATTTTGGGATCAGCCAAATTCTCTGTATACTTTCTCGCAGAATCGGATCAATGATTTTTGGGGTTTCTTGCGCAATGCTGTTCCAGCTGTGTTGTCATTGTCATTTTTCGCTTTTATTAATGCAATGAATTCATTCAAAGCATACAATATTATTAGTTTGTGTGCTGAAATTTGTAATATAGCTACAGAAACACCAATTAAGATGAACTTACAGATAGAGCTATCAGACATGTCAAGGGTTCTTCTGTAGCTTTGAGTCTCTATAACCAGTAGTCTTGTCTTTGACAGCTGTCGTATAAGAGTTCTCTTACAGAAGCTGCTGGACGAATGATTTATTCATTGCTGTCTCTGTGTTATGGTAGCGCTGTACTTGTAGGTTTTTTGCACCTTAAGACTAACCTGTAAAACATCCTACATCTGACTAAAGGGCTTTATTAAACTGAATGGTCCATGTTTCATGTTATACAGTCGTTCCTGTCTTTGTATGTATGCATGTGTGTGCAAGTGTCCCAGCCCGCTGCCCTCATTAAATTCACTGGTTGTAACATTAAAGGAATATCATATGGCGCTTGGCTTCCATAAAGACGTGTGACTGCAGGCGGCAGCTGCTGATGTAAGCTGAAAATAGATCCACCGAATGCTCAGCATTTTCCCCCCAGCTTTTCAATTTATTAGGAGCTCTTCGAGGACCGAGTGTCTGGGGTAGATGTACTTCAGCTGGATGACTTTCTATTTAAAAAATGATGTTCCTGATGCGTCCGCGCTGCCCCGAGCATTCGCGGATACCTGCGAGAGTGATAGCACGATGGAAAGTGATGAGAAGGGCGGTTTATTTTCGCTCTTGACGCTATGCAGTTCACTTCTTTTCATTCCTTGACATGACGCTTGCAAGCCCTCGATAAGCAGTGCTCAATCACTGTTTGCAAACTTTAGTCCAAATCACCACCTTGTAAAGTTGTTGTTTTTCTGTAAAATTAGGTTAAGAAAATATCATGGAAGCCATATTTTACTTGCTCTTTTAAAATTAGACCGTTAAATGTCATTTTTTTGAGATTTTTGGACAGAAATGAAAAATAATGCACATAACTATGTGTTCAGGGGTGTATAAAGACCTCACATCATAAAGCGTTAGAAAAATGAGCTATTTCTGTCTACATACAACACAGGTTCCGTTACATGGAATTGGCCATTTTGTGGGGCTGGGCAATATATAATGCGATTCACATGAAGTATACATGTCTAAATCGATTCAGATATCAGCTCTTCTGTAGACTACGGCTCATTGATCAGTAGGAAGTACTGCTCGATCTAAAATCACTATGAGATTGAGTTGTTTATAATGTGCATTTGAAAAAGCAACACTTGTCAAACATCATCACTATAAATATACGTTATTATCATGAAAAGGTTTGAAGAACAGCGATTAAATATGACCACTGGCATTTCCTGGAACTAATTGTTCTTCTTCTGTTTCTCATATTTGGAGTTTCTGCTCAAGAGCGTCCTCTGGCTTTCGGATGTGGCGGCATTTAACTGTAATTCAATGCAAAACTGAGAACATAAAAATCGCACAATATATCACCAAGCCCCACAATGTTTTGTCTACAGTAGCCCTTAACGAACAAACTGTTCTACAGAACACGTTTCGTAAATTCGGTATCTCCTTCGGCAAAGAAGCGAAAACGCAATGACATCTTTGTGTTGGGTCAGTCGCCGTAGTGCCTTGAAAGGGAGGGGTGGAGTGAGCCGTTAATTGCAGTTTGCAATTTCACCGCTAGATGCAGCTTAATTGCATACACTGGACCTTAAAGTGGCACACCACAACTCCAAAAGATATTGTTTTGTTGGATTTGTTTTAGCTTTAATTGTTTAATGTTACATCTCCTATTCTGTTTTCTCTCTCCAGATCACTGAGAAAGGCTTCGGCCCACTCTTGCAATTTGCCTACACAGCCAAGCTGTTACTAAACAGGGACAACATCCAGGATGTCATGTGCTGTGCAGAGTTCCTCGGCATGCACAACCTTGAAGACTCTTGCTTCCTTTTCCTACAGGCCCAGTTGAAAAGTGAGGTTGACAACACGCACACCAGCAAAACCCCCCCATCGCTTCACCCGCCGAGTCAGAACCATCACGGGTCAGAGGACCCGAACATGATGCCCAACGATTCCAAACCACCTTTGTTTGGATCGGAGCTGCATCCCCGTGACCTCAGCTCGTCCAAGAACACGGAGCGATTTCAAGTCAACAAAAACCTATTTGACCCACCACCGACCTTCGACCCCCATCTTTATCCTAAATATAGAAAGTACCATCAGGCTAAGCACAACATGAACACCTCACACAGCAGAACCTCAAACTTGCATGGTTTCCAGGAAACCGTCATCGGTGGTCCTGGTGGCCCGGATCTCTTTAAGGTGAAAGCAGAACCAACCAGCGGAGAGGGTTCGATGCCGCTGGACTTGTCTGAGGTTGAGCAGGATGGTCTAGTCAAGGGTAGGGGGGATGAAATGGAGATCGAGATGGACATGGAGTTAGATGACAGGCAGCTTAGTTCAACACCCAATGAACTTCCTGATAGCAAACGTTCACCAGCGTGCCTGCACTCCTTAGTCAAAAAGGAAGTCATGTCTTCTGATCCGTGTTTTTCCATCGATCTGCATTGTGCCAAGAGGAGCTCTCACGTTCAAGCTGAACAAAAGGACTATCAGTCTTTTGTTGGGGAACTTGGCGTGACTTCCTCAAATAGGGTTGAGAAATTAACCTCTAACGTATCCATCAAATCACCTTCCTTTGAGAGCGACCGAAGAAGCGTCATCTTTTCATCCGGGGCCCCCAACCATCTCCCGGCACATTCCTACCCACGTGAGAGCTATCTGTGTAAGGATGCCCATGAACACCCATGGGCGGGATCCAGCCAGTCATTTCCCTGCTCCCAAACACTGTCACCAACTTCTGTCTCTCAAGAGCCTCCGATGTCCTACCGCAGACGGCCAAAGAGCAGCTGTCCGGTGCCCATCAAAATGTGTCCGCGCTCCTCTCGCACCGAGAGTCACATCAGAACCTCCAGCTCGTGTTCGTCCTATTCCTATGCTGAAGATGGTAGTGGAGGTTCTCCTTCCAGCCTGCCTCAGTTTGAGCTCTCTACCTCGCCTTGTTCCACTATGGAGAGGTGTCTGACCCTCGAGCACAGGGAACGCAGTGCGACCGGGCCACCCAAGATCAAGTCAGAGAAGTCATACGACAGTAATTCCAGTGACGAGTCTGGATCGTTCTCTGATGGAGATAGCGAATCGTGTCCGAGCAAAGAACGCAGACACCCAGAGGTTGGTTGGTTTTTCAAAAGTAATTTCAATGTGAAGATTGAGCCTTGGGGCTCTCATGGAGGCACAGGATCGAATCTATTTCCTTGTCTGTCGTCCAATACATTTTGTTTCTCACCATTATTAAATTCTTACAGTAGCAGTTGACCCAAAAATGAAAATTACGTTTTTAGAATATCACCCTGGAGATGTCCAAAATCTGTATACATTTTTTGAGATGTTTGGAAAAGTGCTTGTAACTAATCAGTTGTTGGCCGCCATTGGGTACTATAGTAGGAAAATTGCTTTATATATGAATATTTTGTTGAACACAAAAAAAATATATTTTGAAGAATGCAGTAAAGCAAAGAGTTCTGGGGCACTTGTAACTACTATTGCAATTTTCCTGTTTGGTTACAAGCATTCCTTCAAATATCTTTTGCTGTGTTCATCAGAACGAAGAAATTCATAAAGATTTGGAACAACTTGAGGGCGCGTAAAAGATGACAGAACTTACATTTTTGGGGTGAACTGTTCCTTTAAAAAAGAAAAAAATCCAATAAAAATTGATTAATTAACTAGATAAGTAATTTATTGTGGAGTAATTTCATAAATACAAAACATGCCCACATATGATACCCAATCGGCAGAGACTGAGAGGCGAGATGCAGGAACTTGGCAAACACTGGAGGGTTGCCATGGCAATAAGCGCAGAGCAGTTCTTGTTCCTCGGGTCCCATTGACTTAATTGTACCTCCTCCTGACAGCATTTTACGCATCGGCAGTTCAAGAATGTGTGTGTGTGATCGTCTGCTGTCTCATGAAGTCTTTTGATTTCTGATGACCCACATTTGACAAGATTTGTCCTGATGCTTTGTAAGTATGTGAAAGAATCAGAAACATTGTTTTTACAAAAAAGAGGAAGGGTAAAAATAGTGTTCGTTTTGCAGGCTTTTGCATTTAAACCTGGTTAAGTTTTATTGCAGTGTTTGATCCCAGGGAACATTTATAATGATACAATTAGTATATATGTAATATAATTTATATAAAGAGTAAATATATTATACATCTGCTAAAATGCATAGAAAAACATATATATATATAAGTAATTTAAATGCATTCTACTTCTTGAAGGAACAGTTCACCTGAAAATATTGTTTTATAAATCTGGGATGACATAAGGTTGAGCAAATTATATTACACAAGACAAGTAAGCTTTTTCAAGTATTTTAGTAAAAATAACTATCAGTTTATGGTATGGTGTTTTATGTAGACGTATAGTTTAAGTATGTGCTTTAAGATATGTCAACAAGTTGCAACCTATTGACCTCTTGGAATGATATAAGCAACGCTGGGTCAAATCTGGTCCAGCAGAACTTCCTGTGTGAACAGAATTCAACCAACTGAATATGTATAACTGATTTAAATTGGTAAAAAAATATTTTAAGATTTAATAATTAGATGTCAGACTAAAAAAAATACTAATACTAAATTAAATAATACAAACGGAAACCAGAACTGCTTCTGGGCCAGTGTTTACATCTTTCAAAGTGGTCTATAAATTGATATAAAGGGATTTATATATATTCGAGTGAAAATCTTCATTTTCAGGTAAACTATTCCTTTAACATGCCTTAATGATTTTAAAATCATTACACAGCCTCTTTTGGTTCAATATTGTACATTTACATAGTCACATATTGATTGTGTCAATCTAACTGTTTAAAAAGTTATAATGGCATGTGCCAAGAGGATACCCAGAAAAGACAGCTTGTGCCCCCTTGTCAAAAAAACACATATTACCAGGGTGCTTTTCTGCGATTATGTTTGAGAAGTCAGCATAAATAAAACAAAAATTAGGCTGCAACAAAATATGCATTTCAGAATATTATCCCAGAGTAGTGTAACAATCTCTTCAGAAACAATCTTTCTGCAGCCGTCTTTATTATGCCCTTCACCATACTGAAGTTTGGAGCTTCCAGCTGCTGGTCCCCAGAAAGAGAAGTGGGGCAGCGGCCCCCAGGCACCCATCTGATGATGATCTGCTTCACCTCACAGGCTAACAGATGAGTCCTACTTCACAGAATGAGCTCCTTCTCCCAGAAACGACCTGAGAGAAGAAAAGAAAATGTGCTGCTAGAAGCGTAATCTGTCATTCTACCCTTATTGCGGTCCCAACAGTAGTAGAGCGGTTAAATATAGACCTCCATTTTACACAGACTGAGCAGTGGCACAAGGTCATAACAGAGAGAGGGAGTATTCGTCACGGTCAGCACTGATATACTCCCTCGACAGAGCCTTAAGTCAGGTTTCATCTTTGTCGGTGCGGTCTGTTTGAAGGATTTATAGGACATCTTCATTTGCGTGACATTTTCAGAACCGAAACGTGATTGGCTGAATAATCTGAAGACAAACTAAAGCGCTCTTTGCTTAAAATAATTACACGCATAGATCATTACTTTCCCGGTAGTATGAAATCCCTCATTATGTTTCAAGTAATGACCCAGTGAATTCACACAATCTTCATTCTTATGATGAAACAGTTTTGTTATGGCCGAAATATTGGGAGAGACATGTAGTTTCTTTTAGTCAAATGTGATTAGGGGCTTTTCATATTGCAGTTATCGTGGCCTGAATGGTTTGTGGTGCTGATATTCTCACGGTATTGAAAGGGGTCATTTGTCACGACTAAAACAAATATTATTGTTTGTTTTAGGTGTAATGCAATTTGTATTATGCAATTTCCAGGTCATTTATGACATTTCTCTTGTTGCTCCCTAACTCTTTGTAAGTCGCTTTGGATAAAAGCGTCTGCTAAATGACTAAATGTAAATGTGTACACCATTTAAGGTTAAAAACCCTGTACACATACCGTGCATGTTTGTATTTCCTCTTTGCCCCGCCTCTCTGAAACATATTTTTTACAAATTCATCGCTCTGAAAAGAGTTGTGCTATGATTGGCCAGTTAACCAGTGCATAGTGATTGGTCGAATACTACAAGCGTGTGACGGAAATGTAACATCTCTTGCCATATTTGGAACATCAGGTTCGCTTTCAGATAGAATGCATCTTTTGCTCGTACACTTTAATTTGAGCAATTCTACGTGTCTTATACATTCATGGGGAACTTATAACACACCAAAGACACAGAAAAACACGATTTGTGCCATATGACCCCTTTAAAATGTTTTGACCTGCCAGATAATGCTACATATATATATATAGAGAGAGAGAGAGAGAGAGTCTGTAACCATTGTGGCTGTAAAAGCAAAACTTTAAACAAGTGCTGAATTATATAATTAATATATTATGAGATGTTTAGAATTAATTTATATATTATGATATTTGTAGAGTTAATACAGTATCGATAATAATCACTTTTGATATCCAGGTCATTGACAATAACGGTATACTGTGACATTGATCGGAGTAAAAGCAATATCTTTATAGCTGTTGTCTTTACATTTGCTTTAAATTCAGCTGTTATTTGTGTCCTTTACTAGTGTATACCATTCCTTTTTTGTAGTGTGCAATAATCTGCATATCATACTAGAATATTAGATGTGTTGTATGCTTTTAATTTTTAGATAGTTTGAGCGGCTCAGTGTTCTAAACGCAAAAAATAAATCATGTCATACATGTTAGTTGGCAGTGTCATCTAGTGGTGAACTGTCGTATTCTGGATGTGTGAAATTTCAATTTGGCTTTCTTTCCACAATGTGAAGTTGCACGGATTTTCCATAGATGCATGTTAATCCCATGTAATTTAGCTTTAATGCACCGTGTGCTTGCAGGTGAAACTGCCGTTTTCATTGGATCAGATCACAGAGCTTCCACGGAACGACTTTCAGCTAATGGTAAAGATGCACAAACTGACCTCGGATCAGCTAGACTTCATCCACGAGATGAGACGTCGCAGTAAAAACCGCATCGCAGCTCAACGCTGCCGGAAGAGAAAGCTGGACTGCATCCAGAACCTGGAGCGTGAGATTCATAAACTGGTAGGAAGCACGAACCTCACGAAGCATCTGCCAAGATTGTTTTTATGCTGCTTTCATCTTGAAAAAGAAAACGTATTTAAACAGTTTCTTCTATCAGACGTGTTTTCTGTCACTTCTCATTTAGTCCTCTTTTTATTTGAAGACTTTTGGAGATGTTTTGTTGGGATAGTAATGACAGCAAAATTAGAAAAATTGCTTTGTATTATTGAAGTACAAACTGGACATAGGCTACATACCAAATTAGTTATTTTAAATGTACCTCATTTAAACACTATTTATATGGGTAAAACGGCTTGAAGTGAGAAATTTCTTGCAAATGTTAGTTTCCGAACTTTTAACAAACGAGGATAAAAGAAATAATAAGTTGAACAACTAGTCAACCTATTTCTTTAAAATCATCCAATGCATTTCTGAATTATCATTGACTACTATAGAAGGAAAAAGGATTGTATTTTTTTACCTTTGAACAAAAAATAAGATATTTTGAAGAAGTTAGGAACGCAATCCGTTCTGAGGCACCATTGACTACCATTTACATTTTTCTTACTATGGTAGTAAATGTGTCCTATAAATTTCATTTGGTAATGTTTTTCCAAATTTCTTTCTTTGTGTTCAACAGAACAAAGAAATGTATACAGGTTTGGAACAACTTGGAGGGAGTAATTCATGACAGAACTTTCATTTTTGTGTGGATTATTCCTTTAAAAAATAAGGTTATGTCATTTCTGTGTTGACCCCATGCGTGTTTTTCTTTGGTAGGTGTCTGAGCGACAGAAGCTTCTAACCGAACGAAACCAGCTGAAGGTCTGTATGGGTGAACTCTGGGAAAACTTCTCCTTTTTATCTCAGGAGGTCTGCAGAGAGGAACAGCAGATTCCCGGGCAGACCCAATCTCTGAATCATCTGCACTCGGACCCCGTTTTGTCCAGCTCAACCGGTACAGACAATAAAATATCTTCCAGTCCCACCAGTATAGACCTCACGCTCACCTCCCACAGCACCGTGGAGACATCTTCAAGGTTAAGTGACTGTCAGGCCAAACATCTGCGAGTGCACGGAGTGAACGTGATGCTCCCGGACACCGTCATTTCTGTGAGGTCAGAGCCTTCGCTTCAGACGAGCGCTTCGAACGTGACCAGCGATTTCTGCCAGGAGATGTGTGAGAAGTGTACCACAGATGAGCAGGCAAAGAAGAGCTGAGTTTTCATTTTTTATTAAATAAGAATATAGTTCAGTATCTTTTTAAATGTTTGCTGTGTTACGTTTAGTTTGTTGGTACTTTAGGAGAAATTCGCCGTATGTGTTTCACATATAATGCAAGATTTTTTTCTCTTTGTAACAGTTTTAATCTTTCATCTATATGGTATCGAGTTCTCAGATTTATCTCAGGAAATGCAGGGTTTGTTTTTTGTAACGTCATATGAAGCAGCATAGATGGGGTATTAAAGCATTTTAAACGGTTTGGACCAATTTCTGCAGCATTTTCTGTTTTGCGTTCCTAACGTACATCAAGAGGAGAAAAAATCAAATTATGAACAGAAAAACTTTGAAGTAAATTGTTTCTTGTCTGAATTCTGAAGTTTTTTAATTGCATTCATTAACATTGCCAGACGCCAAGCAGTCTTTTGTTATGAATGGGATTTTATCATAAAGCACTCCAATTTTAATAATATTTAGCTGTAGTTGATTGTCCTCTAAAATATTTTGTGATAAAGTGCGATTGGATACAGAAGCAGTTTTCTAAAAGTTTTTAAAAATCAGTTTTCTAGACTGTTAAAATGATTGATCAGGGAAATCTGTTGTATTTACAGCTCCTAGTAAACTTTGATAAATTAAATTATTCTGACTTTGTACAATTTTGGCAGCTCAGATTGCAGCTTTGACTCCTTCAGGATCTTGTGCCCTTGTTATTGTTACTGTTGTATGAATTATTTGGTTTCGGTAGAATTTTGTTTGGATTACACCTTCTTAAGAACAACCACAGCAATGAAAATGTTTTATCCTGATATACACACCTCTGAAAGTTTAAATGTCAGTTTACATTTTTACTTTTTGTACAAGTTCCCCTATTAGTCTTAAAACACTTCTACACCTTTGACTTATTAACACGACATGACAAAGCCTTAAAATGACACGTTAAAGAAACGCTCACTGCCGCTTTATTTTGCATTACTTCATGTGATCATTTGTGTTACATGTTATTCACCTGTGCACCGTCACAATACTGAAGTTTAAAGGTGAGATGTTTTAAAGTGTAATTTAACTGAATTTACTTTAAAATCTGTACATTGCATGACTTTGAAAGAGAATCAAGAATAAAATAATCCCGCAACCAAGAGGTATACACAGCATAAACCATGTTGATATTACGTTTCTGTAAAAAAATTGGGGTCTTTAATCAATTTTTTATTACTTCTACTGGACAAAACCAGTCAAATAACTTTGGCCTTAAATAAAACGCATTCATTGATGCATGACAAATCTCTTATTTGTATACAGATATGGCCACAGGGATTTTTTTCGTTCTCGTGATCTTTAAGTATAGATGCTAATAATGATGTTTAGGTATAAATTAAGCATTTCATCATTTTTTGTTATATGCATCATTCTGATATAAAGTAAGGGCAAATCTAAATATTCATTAACAGTTTACATGAAGTAAGTAGAGTTTGCCACATTCACAGATCTACCTGTAACATCGATATACCTCTCATCTCTTACAAGGTTTGTAGCAAAAATGGTTTACAGCCTTTTAAAAGGATGTTTTACAGTCGTTTATTTTATGTAGATTTGGTATGTATTGTAAATAAATTCTGTTTGTAGATATTTGTGGCATTCTTAACAAATGATTGTTTCGCTCTTTCTTATTTGTTACTCGAATCTTAAAAAGTTGTGACCTCAATGTTTATAATCTAAGTGTATTTGTAAAATTCTTGAATGTGACCTCAATGAAATTGTCTAATAGGATATTAAATAAATTACCAAGCATGTTTCATGCTGATTTTATGTGTCTTGAGAATAATGTTTGCGTGATTATTCCAAATTGATTCAAACAGAAACCCTTTTGGAAAAAATAACTTTTTATTTTCTTCATAATTTGATGTGAGAATCCACATAAATGATTTAAAAAAGTTTTTTTGCCAGCTGTCTGTAGGTCTGAAGCATAATTATGAATGTCTTGTCGCTTCCATATAAGTAATGGAAAAACTGTACACAGTGCTTAACTGGTCAATTAAGGTGCTTATAATAAAAAATAGACTGTACAAAACAGCCCTCCTTAAACCACAATAAAGCTTCTTTCATCTCCAGTCAGTTCTGCTCGTGAACGGCCTGTTAAATTCCTGGTGTCGTTCCGTCCATCTTCATTTCACTTCTTCATGATTGAAGAGATATCCAAGAACACACTCTGTAAGCAAACATGTTACCATTTAGTTACTAAATATGTTGAATTTAATGACATTATAAATCTGGGTATTTTGGATATTTTATGGACATTAAATTATTGAAAAAAATTAAGAACCATTTTTACCATTTGTTTTATTAATTTTGAGTATTAAATATGATATTATTGTATACATCATTTTATTATTAAAATATTTAAATAATATTTATGAATATTTAATTTTTAATTTGTATTATTTTCGTAATTTGTTTATTTAATTTTGAGTATTAGATTTTATATTATTTTATAGATTACATGATAAAATACAAAAAAATCAAGAAATGTTTTTATTAATATATTTTTTATTACTTTTATTATTAAAAATATTTTAAATAACTCTTTAATATTTAATTCACTTAATAATTTATTATTTTAGATTATACACCAAAATTTTTAGAATGCATTCAATTTCTTTAATAAATTGAAAATTGTGAAAACGGAGAGACTATTTATAATGAAACTAGCCTCTACTTGCCATAGACATCCGGCGTCCCCCTGGTGGTGGGTTCATGGGCAGTTCACTGAGCGAACCCAATTCAGACTCTGTGCTCCTGGTGGAGGGACAGGACGGACTCCCGGACACGCTGTCTGAGGGCACACGGGCCATATAACTGGCTTTCCTGTTTTGCGGATAGAAGTCGCTCTCTGAGGAATCCATAACCTCATCCCCCAGGTCCGGCACGCGGCTGGGCCTGTGCAGAGGGTTGCTTAGGCATGCTGGTATTTCAGCATGGCAAGGCCCTTGGGCATGCTGACCTTTATTACCCAAATGACCCGTGTTTAAAGGTCTGATGTCCCTCTCTGAGCAATGACTTCTTTCTAGATGCTGGTCACGACTGTCGTCTAGCTGGTCCATGAAAGCCTGCGAATGCAGTTCATGGATCCTGCCCTGGATGGGCTGACGCATTTGGCGAGGTTGTTGGGTCACGCAGGACACTGGTAAAGTGGCTGCGGCAAAACTGTTGTATCTTGGCATGTCGTTGCTCGAGCCCACGCAAGCGCTGGTCAGGAACAACGTTTCAGGGTCCATTTGCCCCCGAGGGATAAAAGTCTTCAACTGCGGGTTTTTATGGGGCGACGAGTCTGTCGTCACGCAGAGCTGCTGAAGGTTCGAATGCTTGGGTTTGCAAAGACTGTCGTCCTCAGCGAGCTGGAGACCAGTTAGAGTCTGTTTGATTTTCTTCACCCCTAAGTGGGATATTTCCAAGAGGTTCAGAAACAAAGAAACCCCTGCGATGACAATCATGAACACCATAAAGATGGACTTCTCTGTCGGCCTGGAGACGTAACAGTCCACACTGTTAGGGCAAGGCACCCTCTCGCACTTGTACAAAGGATCCATTCCTATGCCATAAAAGATATACTGTCCCACGATGAACGCCACCTCCAAAACTGATCTAGTAAGGATATGAATAATATATGTGCGGAGTAAGGAGCCCATCAACGGAGCCTTCTTCATTTTCCTCTGCTCTTCTAACCTCCTAAGTTCCTTCTCTAACTTCTTGTAGTCCAATAGCAAGGTCTCCGTCTCTTCCAGCTCGGCCCTGAGCTGGATTTTTCTTTTGTGTCTCTGCTTCTCCATAGACCTCAGTCGGTACAGTGCGTGTCCCATGTAGACCAACGAAGGCGACGACACAAAAATGATCTGGAGCACCCAGAAGCGTATCAGCGATATCGGGAACGCCTGGTCGTAGCAAACGTTCTTGCATCCCGGTTGATCCGTGTTGCAGACGAACTCGCTCTGCTCATCCAACCAAACGTCCTCGGCCGCCACGCCGAGAACCAACATCCGGAATATGAACAGGATGGTCAGCCAGATTTTCCCCACGATGGTGGAGTGAACGTGAACTTCCTCTAAAATGCCCCCCAACAAGTTCCAGTCCCCCATCTTCACCGCCACATGTCCGTGCTTTGAGGGGAAAAAGCATTTTGCGTGTTGGCTTTTTGGTAATACATGAATTTAAGATGTTTCTGTGTGCATGCACACAGAAAAAAGGCAATTTGAGGTCATTTGCATTCTAAATATCTTGCACAAATACCTTACTACATTGTGTTAAATCCTGCACAAAATGATGTCGGCGAATTGAACAAAGCTTTATACACAAACATGATGAAACTTGACAAAAATCAACTTACTCTTCAGTGGGATTTGCTGCCTAGAGTCCTAGGTATATAAACAAGCATGTTTTCCCCAACAAGGGAAATCATTCCGTCATTTCAAAACCATGGAATCAGCACTTAAAAGCACAGACGGTCTCTCTGCATCATGTCGGCAACAGCGAATGTTCCCCACAGCTGTTGCAAGCACAGAGTTCACGGGATGTAGAAATTGATCTGAAAGTGAAGGGTCAATGCCTATGGCGGATCTTATCAAGCAACGGCTGAAAAGCTCCCCCTCATACAGAAAAAGTTGCCCACCATGCCAGCCAACCAAATGTCCCTCATGCAGTCGATACAATATTCTCCCATCAAAATATGGTGATAGTGTTCTCTTGTAACGCTCTTTTTATCTATGGTGTTGATATCAAAAGAGTTTTATATATAAAACACGAGTGCACGTTTCCATCATATATCGTTAAAGTGCATTTTCTACAATGTGCAATGTTGCGACATTGTGCATGACTGTACCAAAATATATTTTTATCTAACCTTCCACACGAGACAGGAATCAAAACTAAATAATCTGAATAAAACATATCAACCCTATTTCATCGTTTTCCTTTCCGTTCCCCAGTGAGTTTGTGCCAACATCTTTCCATGTTGTTTACATTTGCAAACGTTCAATGTCAAATGAAAGACCTTGCGCTCGATTGCATCAGCCTCTCCCCCCAAACTCAATATCAATACTTCTGTGATTTGTCGAGCTCGTTCTTTTTCTGTTTTCATCTGGCACAAATCTCATTAAAAGTATATTTCCACAACATGGTGCAAATCCAGCGACAATTGATCAAAAAGCACGATTTTATATTGAAACTACAGCGGGGAGCCAGATCCACCAATCAGCGTGCATACGCGAGTCGGTTATCCATGTTCAAACCTTTCACAACTGATCACACTACGTGCTTTATAAAATGACCAGCCGTGCCCGAGGGTGTTGTATTAGCTTTCCATCACATGCTGGCAGGAACAGTGAAGATTGATTTGATTTTCCTTTGCAGAAGCTTGAACTGCAAATGCCAGAAGTCACATAGGGGATGTGGCGTTACCTAATGAGTTCATCCTGTGCTTGTTCATTTGATCTAATTGCCTTGACTGTATATTGTGCACTGTGAAATCCAGCGGTGTTTTGATATATTGAGATTAGGCTACTTAGTGCTATTTATTCGGCAATTTCAACCCATCACAAATGACATTATCAACAGTTGAATACTGTAAAGTAACCTATGCTGGGTGGTTTTGGGTTTTTTCAACTCTTGCTTTGGTAAAATATTGACATTTTATAGGTTTACTTGCAACCCAATGGCTTGGTTTGTCCCTGTTTGACCCAAACCAACTCTTTTTTGGTGTACATATATTTCACTGTTTTACAAGTCTCAATGTAAAATAATGCGGTTGTAAGCTTTAAGAATATGATCTGCTTTTTGCATGAATTTACTTTATCTGTACACACTAAAATAATGTAGGATTATTTTAAACCCAACATTGGATCAAAAATGGACAAACCCATTGGGTTTTGAAATAACCTGTTTGGTTGTTTCAACCAAAAATCGTGGGTGGTTTTAACACATTGTTGGGTCAAATATAAGCCATGTGCTGGGTTAATTTAACCCAACCATTGGGTTTGCCCATTTTTAACCCAATGGTTGGTTGAAATAAGCCCAAAATTGTAAGTGCAACTCTTTATAGCCTATCACAGAAAAGTAAAGCTGTAGCCATTGGGACAAGCTTTTATTTGTGTTGTCGTGTAAAAGCATCGGGGGAGTGGAGTTAGAAAATGGATGTTGGAGGCAGTGGGGTGGACATCCACCATGCTGATAGATTACTTTACTCTGATCCATTTCAATCAATACAAGCTAGAGGAGCCCCGATCTCTCTGTTTGGAGATAATGAGATTCCAGAGCGCCTGCGGATATTTACAGCGAAGAGATTTAGGGTGTGAATGGGGTAAAGAATAGCGTGAACAACATTTTACCACAAAATATCCCAAAATAATACGAAAATATGAAATAATAATATAAATAAATTAACAAAAATCAATGACATAAACAAACTGGAGATTCACTCTGGTACTGTTGGACTGTGTTAAACAGAAGTAGACAGGTCATCGTGGGTCATGAATCATGATGAACTGTTATACAACATCTAAAACATTTTAAGTTTTGACTATAACACATACAAACAATTTTTTTATCTAAACATAAAATATTTTCAATGTACAGTTACACAGACTGAACAATTATACAATATTGAACAATGTTTCACAACAACACTGTATCTAAATGAGCTTGTGATTCGGTCCGTGGTAACACATGTCTTTACTGAACTGTCTATTCATCTGGCCAATACAAATGTAAACTGACAGACATGTCTATACAAACCAAGAGCAAAACTCGCAATATTTAATTTCATAGGTTCCTGCATGTGAAAGCTACAAACATTTTCAGCAACTTTAATATATCAAATCAATATTTTATGTCCAAGCAATAATGCTTTCTCATTTTCCAGAGTCGCTGGTCCTTTGTTAAATATTTAAATATTGTAAATAATTTAAAATAAATATCAAAATCTTACATTTTGTCATTGCATAATCTCATTAAGTAAATCCTAAAATATCACTAGACGTAAAACTAAAAAACCCATGAAGGTTCTCGAAAGTTTACTTCAAAGTTTATTGTAATTCTGAAGTACTTCAGATTGTGACAGGTTTTAGAAGGTGAACAATTAATAATGAACAAATAAAGAGAATCATTAACAAGACTCAGAGATTACGTATTTTCCCCATGGACACTTGGAAAATCAAAAAAAATGATCTGTGATTAACAAAGGTTTATGATGTTTACATGTTTTGTCTATCAAGATAATCTTACAAATTAGCACAACATGTGTTACTTTTGAAGCCTTACTACAATCGGCAGATGTAAAAAGCTAGCATGATGCTATAGGCTAAACAGACCACGGTCGTTCAATATCAACATCACCACCACCAAGCCTCCGACAACTTTTTCAAACGCTATTAAAAACCTGTTTCCTGGTAAGTAATTCCTTTGTGAATGAATCTCCATCCACGTTTTTAGAGATTTGTGCCCATGTTGCATTATTTGTGACTATAAGACACAATAAAGCTTTAAAAATCACAAGCAGGTTATAACTACTGTGTTTTATGTCATAGATTAAAACGTGAAAATATTTTGAGATTTTGTTGACCACAGACCTCATTTCAGGCAATTTACAAAAAACCCAGTGAAAGAACCCATTGACTTTGGGGCGATGGAATCTGAAGTGCTTAAATTTTAAATCACTTTCAGGGTTTTCATACAAAAAACAATATCATGAAATCAAAAAAGTTGCTTCCGCCTTCCAATAAAAAGAGCGAATCATCAAAATCGCTATAAACTTTGTATAGTGTCTGCGACCTGAATTTTTTTTAGTGCAGTTTAAGATTAAGCAACAGCATTTATGGGACTGTTGATGTCAGCTTTAATTGTTGGTCTCTGATATGTTGTTTGTCGTATTTAAGCGAAAAAATTTTCAGCCTTCCTCTATTAAAGTAAATTGGACTTGGTCTTGTGTGTTTGTAGGACTTGGTCTATCATGTTTGTATGGTAGGCTTTTCGAATACCGCCCCCAATTGCGACACGGTTCCTTACAAAGACTTTAATTAAGAATAAAATGTATGTAGATCAACACTTAGTCTCTGTATTAGTGCGAAGCCTCTGGAGCTCTTCCTCCAGCTTGTTGA
The DNA here is from genome assembly GCA_008369825.1 of Triplophysa tibetana. Lineage (NCBI taxonomy): Eukaryota > Metazoa > Chordata > Actinopteri > Cypriniformes > Nemacheilidae > Triplophysa > Triplophysa tibetana. Next base: position 3,545,568 of record CM017907.1, read on the forward strand.
TCTTCTGCAGCAGAATGACTCTGTCCTGCAGAGCTTTCTGTTCCACCATCCTTTGTGCCTCCTGAATCTTCCTCTCATACCAGCGTTCCAGCTGCGTAGAGACCGTCTCAAAGAAACGCTGCGTCACTTCCACAGCGTGCAAGTTTGCCCGCTCCTGGATGAAGGTGGCGTCTGCAGGTCCCTGGGCAAAAACCTCTAGAGTGGACATGGCGCCGCCCTGCTGGGTGTGTGTGTGGTGCGCTTTAATTCTGTTTTTCAGATGTTTGCTGTGTTTCCCGGCTGGGCCGGACAGTGTATCTGTATCACTGTCATTAAATTGCCTGCTCATGTTGCTGGATGTTGACAGGCTGTTACTGGCAATGCTGTCACAGCGGTCAATTCCCTTGTATGTTGATACGTCTGCCATAGGTTTTCTCTGCAGTTTTGTTCTCTCCCACTGGGGGTCAGCGGTGGCCAGCTTGCTCAAGAGTGGTTTGTGTGTAAATATAGATAGATGTTTCAGATTAACATAATCATCTGTGTAAATATGGAAAGACACATTAGGAAAACATAGTGTAAGTGGATGATTGGATACTGGAGGTATAATTTCAACCATATGATATATGCAGGGTTATGAAAATGCAGTAAGAAACCTCATCCGGTTTCATTTGGAGAATAGCACAATGCTATAGAAAATATGCTAAATAAAAAAAAAGAAAATTGGACAAGTATCAACATTTCCATAGTTCATGTGATGAGCTACCAGGTTAGCTACATTTTTATTTAAAAAGGTATAAAAGAAGTTTTTTTTACAGCTCTCTTGATTTTCTATCTAATGCAATAAAGGCATACTATACTTTACAAAGGCCATATTTCTTAAAGGGATAGTTTACTTAAAAATTCTGTCATTATTTACTCATCCTCTTGTCATTTCAAACCTGCGTGACCTTGTTTCTTCTGCAGAAGTTACCAAATATTGGTAACCGAACGACAGCGGTACCCTAGGCATTCTCTTCTATTGTAAACCAATGCAAGCGAATGGGTACAGCCGTTGTTTTGATACAAATATTCTTCAAAATATTCCCTTTTGTGTTTTGCATAAGTCTTACAGGTTTGAAATGACAAGAAGGTGAGTAAATGATGACAGAATCTAAATTTTTGGGTGAACTATCCCTTTAAGGCCTGTATATATTGAAGTCAAAAATATATATTTTTCATTCATGTTTGTAATATTGTATAAGTATTATAAAATATTCTCCTACATCACATTTTATCAATAGTTTTACATAATAATTTTTACATAACTTTTTTTAATAATTTGTATATACTTTTATATTTCTATACAGTGTGTATACATATTTCCTTTTTCGAGGCATTTTTCAAACCTGAAGAGCCATTTGGCTTCACATTATAGTGTCTCCTCCCTAGGGCAGTCCTCAAACTCAAGGCTGTTCCCAACTGCTCCTGGGCTGGGTAACACATTGACGTATGTGGCCAGTGAGCTGGAGCTCTCCTCCGAGATGAGTGAAAGCAGAGGCAGACCACCTGATTCTGTGTCCACCACCGAATCGTCCACCGAAGGAGACCGCAGGAGCTTATAGTGTCGAGTCTCAGGCGTTCGCACCTCGAGATCCTGAATCTTAGACATGCACCAGCTTTTCACTTCATTCGTCGTGGCCACCTGCTTGAAAGACCGAAACTTTAGTTTGTTGAATCATCCTGATATTGGCGAAACACTTTGGAAATCTTTTCCTCTTGTGTTGTTGTACGGTACAACTTGTACCTGTCTTTTCTCTCCCTCCATGCATTCCAGGGTGGCTCTCTGATTGATCCGATAATGACACTCCATCCTCTCGGCGGACACGTGCTCCTCTGTGAGTTTCTCAATCACTTTAAACTGAACAGAATTAAGATACTAATGAAACGTTTTCAGCAGCCTTTTCTTTCAAAAGATAATTTTCTCATGATTTTTCTCAGACCTGCTGTATGTTTTTAAGCTCTACTTTTCCCAGTCTGCTGTTCATCTCCTCTTGAACAGTGTGAATTTGTAATCTCATCTCCATCTCTGTGGCTTTCAGTTTATTCACAAGTTTTCTGAGGAGGGGCTTACAATAACAGTCCTTTGCAGGAGCCTGTTTGCAGAAGTCAGTTTAAAAACACGCAAATGCATCATATTTAATCGCTCAAATGTTACCTGCTGTATCTGTCCATCCTTGTCTCGGTATAGAGTATAAAGCTGAAAGGCTTTTCCATGTGGAAGTTCATCTTCCTCATAAAAGCTGCTGTCTTTCTGGAAAACATGTTTAACTTTCTGATCATCTAAACAACAATTTCTATCAGAGCAATCGTAATTATTAGCATTTTTATTATTTCCTTGTAAGTTATTCAATATAAAAGTATAAATAGCTCTGCGATTCTGATAAATCCCTTCACAATGATATGAAGAGTATATCCAGATAACATACCTAATATAATATGAAAAGGTCATGTGATAATACATATATAATACCTTCTCTATTGATCTCTTGATCTTTCTCCTCGTACAAGGGCTCAAAGCTGGTTTGTTCTCCTCCGGTTGTATGTTGTGAAGTAAATGGTCACCGCTTTGTGCCTGGGCTTCAACCACTTCAGCTAAGTTCTGCACATTCATTGTAGAACCCAGTTTAAGAGGGATTTAAAGACCAAACCATCACATGACCGCTGGTCTCATTGGGTTAAAAAAGCTTAGTTGTCATGTGACTCTTTCTTCACACTGGCCCCTAGACCTCAATCATATTATAAATGATGAATCCACAGCACCACAGATGAAAGAGATAACTGACCTTATCTGAAATTTGTAGCTTCTCCTGAGGAGCCTGATCTCTGGGGATCCTCGGAGTCCATAATACGACTTTTTTTTTCTTCACTGTCTTTCCACTTGCAAACTTTTGGACCTGGCAGCCACACAAAAATAGATTTTGTTTTGGGTATTTGTATTTAGTTTTTTCCTGCAATATTGGATAGGACAAAGAATTGGACTGGAGTATCCACACACACCTGATTAGACTTTGCTATAAGAATGGCCAGATCTCGATTATTATTGTCCTGGGCTTTATCAAGTACAGTGTGTCCTGCCTGTTGATATTAAACATGTGTATGAAAAAGAATATGTAAGCATTCATTTAGTATGATTGTTTTAACTGGTGGGTGTCTTTTGATAGCATCAATCATGATGAATGCAAATAACTGTATAAACAAACTGAGTCCTTCCTAGACCCAATAGAAAATGAAATGGATTTAACGGTTGTAATGGGATTGTATTGGTTTTAATGGAAACTTTAATGGTGTTTACTGGTGTTGGTGTGATTCTCTATGCTGAAAAAGACAATAGAAACCCAACAGACACCATTACAGAAATTCTAATGGTTTCCATTAAAATACCTTTATGAACCATTAGCTATTTCCATTAAAACCATAACAAAATTCCTTTTTGTAGTGTGTTTTGGCCATTATTTCAATAGGATTTGACATCCCATCATTAGAATCCGTCACATACTAGTAGAACCATTACTGTTTCCATTAAACCAGTATGAATCCCTTTAAAAACTATAAAAACTATGATTTCATCTTTAATGGTTTCTATAGTTTTTTTTCAGCAGGTTATGATCCAGGGTTATAGTTTCCATTAAAACTAAAATAATTCTCATTATAACCATTAGATCCATTAAATTGTAATTGTTTTTTGGGCAGGGTTCCATTGTTATTCTTCAGCAGGGATCTCCAGAAGTTTACATTTCGGGGTAGATCTTTTAATAAATAACACTATAGATAAATGCCATTAGACTGCATGACTTACATCGTTTTTGATGTATGCATCAGCTCCAGCTTCCAGTAACAAACTAACAGTTTTCTTGTGGTTTAAACCAGCAGCGACATGAAGCGCTGTCTCCCCAACCTGAAAGATCCAAATCATATGTGCAATTTAAATGCAATCTTTCTTAAAAATTGTGAATTATAAATTAATCAATCTCAAATTGTATTAGTATTCTCTTAAGACAAAGAAGAGAAAGAAGGGATTTATTCTTTACAGGGCATTATAACCTATTTTAAATAATTCAGAAAATCATCAGTACTATAACAATAAACTAAACTATATGATCATACTGCTGATTGTGTGTTGATGGACCTGACCTGGTTTTTCTCAGTGATGGGACACGAGGAACCCAAGAGGATCTTAATCACAGATGAATTATTGTACCGAGCAGCAATGTGTAAACACGTGTCACCTGTCTGGAATATAATAAATGTTAAGTTTTCCTTTTCAGACATTCAATTATTCTAGTTTTGTATATAAAAGATTGCAATTGCATTGTTTTTGCTGTCAGGTACAGCTCCAGCAAGTAGCAGCATTTTGGCAGTCTGACAATGTTCATTCTGACACGCCAGATGTAGTGCTGTGTTTCCTGCCTTTACAAAATAAAACAGAAGGCACCGTTAAGCAACAGATATTATTTAAATGTTATTTGGAAAATACTGATGACATCTACATACATTGTTCTTCACATGGACATCTGCTCCAGCTTGGACCAGCAGCTTCACACATGGACTGAAGCCATGCCACGATACTTCATGCAAAGCAGTGTTGCCTTCCTGTTGATAGAAAGTCTGATTCTGTTGATCTTTTGATTAAATTCTCATTGGTTTTATTATACAATACACTGTACAAATATATATATATATATAATAAATTGTTTTCCCAGTTTTTATTGTAATTTTTTTAAATATAATTTCACAGTTTTTGACTGTATTTTTCTGCCAATGTGGCGCCATAAATAAACTGTAAAATAACAGGTTTTCACTGTAATTTTTTTTTTCAGTTTCCCTAAAATTTATATTTTAAAATATTAAAAACGTATGTGACTTATATTAAAGCTATATTTTACTGTAATTTTATGTTTTTGACCGTATTTCAAAAATACAAAAAAAAACATTTAAAAAACAATAAAATTCAATTTTTTTTACATTAGACAAATTCTGTAAAATTACTGGGGGGTTTTAAGGAAAAATTGCAGAAATGCGAAATAAAAAGTTGGTGTCCTACTTTAAGAATTCATATTTTTTTTATGTATTTTACCAAGCAATATGCTTTTTTAATTATTATAAATTTGTCCTTTTCATCAAATAAAATGTTTACTATATGCATGATCTAATAATTGTTTGGGTTTATGACAATTAAGTATTTCATTATGTGAACACACCTTGTCTTGTAGATCTAATGCACAGCCTCCACGAATGAGGGCAAAGATGGCGTCACGCTTTCCCACAACAGCTGCCTGGTGTAAAGCCGTTTGGTGACCCTAAAACACATCATTTAAAAACATCAAAGTTGTGTTGTTCTAAATTTCATTTCAGCTAAAAGCTACCAAAGGTCATAAGTCAGCAACATTGTAAGATTTGCAACAAATAGTGGCCTTGTCCGAAAATATATCTGTAGTTCTTGTCTAATCGCATCTGGAATCAATCTCTTAAGGGAATAAAAGGTTGCCTCGGATAAAAACAAAGAAACAAATGAGACCATGGGTTTGCATCCTCCAGACTCCCTCGGTAGCCGTCGACTGTGCTTCTCTGCTCTGCGTGACCGGTATGTGAAAGCAGGTGCACCGGACAGCAATCGTCCTGAGAAAACAATTCACGCATGCTCAAATAAAAAAATCATATACCGATGCATCACAATCCATCACGCAGGGACTTACAGACAAAGAGCGCATGGCCAGCTGGCTTTACAGACATTAAAAAAGTCACATGGGTAATCCCTTGCACAGGAATTCATTGTAGTCTTTATTATAGATGCACAAGAGGAAATTTTTCTGAGAATGAAACTCATCAGATGTAAGTGTCTTAAGCTCTTGTTTTCATTTAATGTCTGTCTCCGGCTTCTGTGTGCAAAGATGACCCTCTTCTATAAAGCCAAATAAATGAATGGACACTAAAATGGTTAAATTGTACATTTCATTAATACTAAGAAATTTTTTTGGACCCTCACAGCTGGCTTAAAAAACCTTTCGGAAAGGGCTACAAGTATTGCGTGTAAAACATAAGGTATTAAAAATCAGCAATAATCAAAGAACACATTAAACATGCTGTATACATAGATTACAATGAGGCTGAAGAGTAAGCGGTGTGATCGCATGGTTTAGTAAAAGATAATAAATGTTTGATCTAATAGCTGCAGCTGGGCACATGTAAGAACAAATAAACACACGTTCTGTCACAGCCAAAAATATATAGGCATGCTAAGGCTCAAACCAATGTTAATAAATAATGCATTATCGAATATTAATGTATACAACTTTAAAGTTAACATGATTACTATGTAGAAATTAAGTAAAAAAATAGTATATGTTAAATTATGAGGAAATCTTAAGATAAATGCATGTTACTAATTTTAACCTTATTCTAAAAACATACAAGAATCCACAAGAGCTTCAGGAAGCAATATTACATTTACATTGAAAAATAGGACACATGGCCTTGATGTAAAAGGATTGAGAATAAAATCCTATATGATCCAACAAACAGATTAAATCTTCATGCCAGGAAGAGCTCCTCATCTTTCATATTCATAGACAGCAAAATACTCTCAGCACCATACTTGAGCATTGGTGTTTTTTGTTAGATAAGGTAAAAAACTGCTGGTATACATTTTTACTGTATCATATAAATGTATCAGATATGAAGTATTGTGATGGAAGTAAATACAACATGTGGTACCAAGTATTGTGGGTATAACCTGACATCACAATAACACAGCAAGCACAGGTCCATGTGCTCTGTTCTGTGTATATTTTATTTGTTTTCAAGGCCACATTCATAATGTTGTGTAAAAATGCAAACGTTCGCTGAAGAATTGAGGACAGTTAAAATGTGCTGCAAATGTCTGTCTTTTTCTCATTGAACACAGGGGAACCTCATCTGACAGCAACCATCTTAGCTGTCAGAGACCATCCCCCATGCTATAACTTACAGATAGCCTTGAAGGGCTTCACGTCTGAGCAGGCCCTTTTCAAAAGCCCAGTGTTTAGAGCATTGGGTTAATGATTCAGAGGTCATTGTATTGAGTCCTCTTTACCTTCCCTCTCTTTTTCTCATTGAACATCGAGGGAACGATATCTGACAGCAACATTCTTAGTTGAAAGGATAAGTACTCCTGCTTTGTTGAAAAAAATTGTGATATCAGCCTGAAAATCAGAGAATCTTCTCCTTGTGGTTTTCAAAGCAAGCAATGTAAATTTGAGACACATGTGACTTTTATTTCATATGGAACTCGGAGGGAACGGGATATGTCAGGAAGATACTCGGCTGTCAGATACTGTTCCCCCTGTATAACCTTCGAGGGCTTCATGTCTAAGCATGTCCCATTCAAAAACCCAAGTGGTATATCGGTTAGAGCATTTGGTTCATGATGCGTGGGTCATTTTTCTCATTGAACACAGGTGAACCTTAACATCCTTAACACGTTCTCATGCTTTGATTGAAAAATGTTGTGATAGCAGGCTGAATCTCTTACAACCTTCTTCTTGTGGTGTTTAAAGTAAGCAATGCCAATTTTAAACAAGAAAATTAGACGGACAAAGAAGTACAGACATACATATTCACACATTTATTATATTCAACGAAAACACATACACATACATCAAAAAAAACTTCATCATGTAACATAAATCATTCATAAGACATTTTTTTCCAAAAACAGAGATATCTTATCAGCTTATTGGACTTTTCATGAACGTTCATAAATCAATAAATTAATACATTTTATTAATTAAATCATAAAGTGTTGAAAAATATTTGGTACACTTACATCTACAGAAATATACATCAAGAGATATATTTCAAGCTATTAAGATCAATCGCCATAATAGACTTTTGTGCCAAATCAAAGCAGCTAGAGCACCACCCAGCGGTTAACACCGGTCATACATGCAGGTCATAATAACATTGATATTAAATAATTAAATAATTTATAATATATTTGTTTAATTATAATAACTTTTAATACGCTTATGGAATGCGTTAGCAGTTATTCAAATAAATAACCAAACGATTAAATAAATAAATAATCTAAATCGTGCTCCGCCTAATTTAAAGACTACATTTCCCGAAATCCGGCCATTTCATAAAGACTCCATAGTCTCTGTTCAGTGAAGGGTGGCGTCCTCTTTCACAAAGTACATATGTACAGTAACTTCATGAGACTTTATCTCTGTGATGCTGATGAATGGTCTCAGTGTGCTGTGACTTCTCGCGCAGGCGGCTGGTATTTCCGTCTGGAGGAGAGAGAGGGAGTTGAAAGTTCACCATGGCTTGCGCATATCAGGTGTCAATGTGGAAAAGTTTGTCTGCCTCGGCATATTAAATGTCTCAGACTCGGACCATGACAAGCAAAGGGACCTACAATGAGGTTTACGGGAAAATCGACGCGCTGCCCTTCGATTATTATGAGGACGATGACGATTTCGACACGTTCACGGACGGGGACGCAGACTTCGGCTGTGATGAAGGAGGTTGTGATTATTTTCTTATAATTCATAAATAAATAATCATGCATTTAAGTGGCGTGTACTTTCCTTTAGACGTTTCCATAAGTATTCCCTTAAAATTAAAGGACATTTTAATTAAAGCACAGAAAATGAAATTATGGTATAGACGTAGCAAACGTGTTTTTTTGGCAAATTGAATTGTATTACAATAGTTTTATTAGTAATAGGTAAAATATATATATCATATTGTGAAAAGCCTATATTTGTTGTTACTTTTGCTTTATTACAAATAACACAGTTAAAGCATGGTTCAATTTTTTTAAATGGTATTGCAAAGTATTTTGATATGTTTTTTAAGTAGCAACAATATCAGTATTAATTATAACATTTTCGTTATGGCCTAGAATATAAATGTATTCAATATGTATATTATATTAAATAAGACATTTCTAAATGCAGATGTATAGAAGGAATAGAATTTGACTTTGAAATAAAGTAATTGTCTTAAATGGATTTAGGGCTTTAGTTTTTTAGTGTAACTAAATGACCTTCAGCTAACATTCACTCTTGACCCAGGCAAAGTGTGCCAGCAGGTTCGTTTTAAATCAGACGTTGCGTACAAATCATTCCACTAAACCAAACCTCAGAAATCTGAATTCCTGTCTCTCCTGGAGTTTTATTTTTGTGTCTACTGTGTTTACTAATGAAACAAACCCATAATAGCACTCCCTAACCGTGCAATGCCCCAGTTAGAGGGATACATAAACACAGCAGGATTCTTAAGTCAGTATTTTGAGACTTGAAGTGGGTCTTAGTCTCTCCAAATGCAGTGCACATTCCTCGGCTGAGAGTGAACAAGGTCACAACCATCACATCAGCTGCAACACGTGATAGGAGGAGCGTAATGCCAATGGAGGCAGTGCCAGTGCCCACAACTCCACACACATCTGATAGAGGGCCATTCAATTCGTATTATACTTACTTTATAACTCTGTAAGCCATATGTTTGATAATAAACAGGTTCATAACGATAATATTCTAATAGTAGTTTATGACCATGCTTATAACTTTTTTATGACAAGGCTGCAGGAGGAAATGAAGCGATACAGTTTTATTGTCAGTTTGTTTTGGGTTTAACTCTACATTTGTTTGTTCAATATCAGATTGTTGTTTTCTGTAAACATTACAGACCGTTTTAAGGCACTCCACTTGTAAAAACTGAAGTTACAGTATACTGTAAAAATCTAAAAACAAGGCACAATGTATGAAGGGATTTTGCGTATACAGTTTTGCAGTTGTTTCATCTGTTTATTAAATTTTAGTTTAGTTTGTTAAGTTTGTGTAAACCAAAACGTAAATTCATATTATTGGATACTGTCCTGGCAAAAAATATTTTTTTTGTTTAAACTACAGTACTAAAGCTGTGCGAGTGGGCCTATAGGACAAAAGCTGTATTATAAGTGAAGGTTATTGACACTATTGCTCAAAGGTTTTTCAACACTTGAATGAAAAATCATGTTTTTTTGTGCATTCCAATTAATATCAATCAAACAACAGTTGGTTTGTTTTGATTAAAGCCATAAAACAAAAAACAAAAATAGAGCCTACTTATACAATAAAACATATAAAAACATGAAACATAATAAAAATTGAAAATGTATTTCATTTTGGAAACAAACACTTCCAAATATAAACTCTTTTTATTATAAACTTATTGAACTGGGAAACTCCTAGAAGCTGCTTGAGAAAATGTCAAGAGAACATTTCTGTATATTTTAAGCTAAAGGTGACTATATTCAAGATACCAAATTTTATTTTTTTTCTTAGGTTTTTAGTCATAGTTAAAAACAAAATTTTTCTCATAATTCCCTTTGTGATATTCTAAAGTTTTGATGTGGTACAGTTACTATTCTTCTAAAATGCAGAAAAAATATGAATAAATGAGTAAGTGTTCAAAACCTTTTGACCGGTAGTCTATGAGGGGATATTGACTAGGTGTAATAAATAGAGGCTTGTCGATATGCAGTCTACTCATGGCATTATTTTTAACATTCATATTTTACAAACAAATGCCTAATCTTGTTTTATGGTTAGCCAAATATGACCTGATTGTGTTTTTGTGTTTGACAGTCCTTGGGTTCAGCGATCCGTTCAGCAGTGAGGTAAAACCTCGAATCCTACTCATGGGCCTGCGGCGAAGTGGCAAGTCATCCATTCAGAAAGTTGTATTTCACAAGATGTCACCCAACGAGACGCTCTTCCTGGAGAGCACCAATAAGATTTGCCGAGAGGATGTGTCCAACAGTTCTTTTGTCAGCTTCCAAATCTGGGACTTCCCCGGTCAGATTGATTTCTTCGACCCCACGTTTGACTATGAGATGATATTTCGTGGAACGGGGGCTCTCATCTTTGTGATAGACTCACAGGTATCTGTGTGTCCGTCCATCCATCAATTTGTATTTAAGTCTTTGTAAACGCATTATTAAAAAAAACATATTTCTGTAGGACGATTATGTGGAGGCATTAAGCAGACTTCACCTCACTGTGACAAGGGCCTACAAGGTCAATCCAGACATCAACTTCGAGGTGTTTATCCACAAGGTGGACGGACTGTCGGACGACCACAAGATTGAGAAACAGAGTGACATCCATAAACGAGCCAATGATGATCTAGCTGATGCTGGTTTGGAAAGAATACACCTAAGGTTTGTGTCCTTGTTATTGTTTCAATGTTTTATTTTCGATTTTTCTAAGTTGGAGCTGTGATGTGAAATGCATGATTCGTTGCAGCTTTTACCTGACAAGCATCTATGATCATTCGATTTTCGAGGCCTTCAGCAAAGTCGTGCAGAAACTGATTCCTCAGCTTCCGACTCTTGAGAACCTGCTCAACATTTTCATATCCGTGAGTTGATATTAAACACATCGTTCATGCTGTTTGGCCGTCCCTTCAAAGGCAGCAACGTTTCTCAGCCCAATTCTTAGTATTGAATTTGATTATGTGATTGCTTAGTGACTTATAACATCTGATGTTTCTTTTGTTTACATGAGTTGAGATAGAGAGAATTAGCCAATTATTGACTTTCTTTGGTTTCTAAAAGTTATGCATGGAAAGAGCGGAGCTCAATTTGTTAACATCGTAACAGCCGTTTACATATTAACTATAGCAATGAGCTTTGCCTTTAATGCAAGCACATGTTAAAAATGCATTAGAGCTTTTTAAAGTGTAACCACCTCCACCATCCGGGAGACGCTGTAGGAGTCTTTTCTGTCACACCAGCAAACTCAGAAACTCTTTCTTTCCTTCATCTATCAGCCTACTGAACTCTAAACTTAAGTGCTGAACAGTACATTCTTATAATAACCATTTCATACTAAACATTAAAAAACTCACACAAAAAAATGTTGTGACCACTGTTTAAATTGTTTCTTATAGTGCCTTATAGTACATTTCATCATTATAAATCCCATTATTATGTACACTAATCTGCTTTCTATCAACATATAATTGAATGGTGTGCTTATCACATTTTAAAAAGGAAAGCAATTTATTTATAAAATATCCTAAATATCTAAGATTTTGTTTTAACATTAGCCAGCTGGTGGCAGCAGAGGGTAAAATGAGATGTTTTGGGGATGAGAGTTGAACAATTTTGTGTCTTGAAATAATGAAGCTGAAATCTCTTAACCATCTGCCACTCATAGTATTAATGCGTATTTTTATGCGTTACCTTTTTTTAATAAATTTATGATTAACGAATAATTTTAATAATTTCCCTATTCTTCACTTTTATAAAAATCATGTGTATTTCCGTGCATTTTAATATTTTAATATTTTGACATATTTATAGATTCATAAGGTTCAATAACTATAAAAACAGAATATAAATATAGAGCTAAATAAAATGCTATTTAATAATGGATGTAACTTTTAAGATCACAATATCATTTATTATGTTAAATAAATCACAGTCAGTCATTTTACTATTGTGAGAAAAGGTCTTATAAAGCTGGATTGTTGTTTTTCCAAGAAGAGTCTTTGCTGTACGGTTGATTGTTGGTTGCGTAATTCATTTCCACTTCAAAGTGTTATAAGATGTAATGTTCTGCTGCATTTCTTCTTTAGAATAGCGGCTGACCTCTAACCCCAGCCTGTTGCACTCTTATTGCAGAATTCAGGGATTGAAAAGGCTTTTCTCTTTGATGTGGTCAGTAAGATTTACATAGCGACAGACAGCAGCCCGGTGGATATGCAGACCTACGAGTTGTGTTGTGACATGATAGATGTTGTTATTGACATCTCGTGCATCTACGGGTGAGTGACACTGAGAACACATTAATTCATTCTTTACAATTACATGACATTACTTGGTCCCACATCAAACCGCGTGCATATTCCTTTCTGTTAAACAATCTTCCTATGTCCGCATCAAAGGTTCTTTGCAACAAATTAAATTTATCATGCAAAGATTTCCCTGCAGCCTTTACTGCTTGTGTTCCCATCTTTGGTGGATAAGTAGTATGTAACTCTAGGATATGTAAACAATGGCTGTAAACATTTAAAGGGCAGAGGTTGGCACCTCTGGCACCATTAAGTGCATTTGTCCTATGATTCATCGAGTCAATGGGGTCTCTGTAAGTGCAGAAAGGCAGGCCTGACCCCGAGCCGCCCAGCTGTCAGTTCACGGTGGCCTATAAGAGTAGATGAGCCACCTCATCACCATCAGACTCATAGGAGAGAAGGCAGAGGGCCGACCCTTTTAACTGTGGTCTTAGTCGGGGACTAAAAGCAATGATTTACTCTAAAAGTAGTCATATTTAGTTCTTCATCGTGGACTATATTGTGGTCAGGTATGTAGCAGAGACAGCATACATGAGCCATTCGATCAGTTGATTTGCCCCAAATGTGTAAAAAAGTGACTCTTTGACGATTTCAAAACATTGCTCATCCAATGGTTTTGTCGGAGCTGTCTGTTTGTCCAAGCAATGGAAGATGGAGCAGTGAACCTATTCAAATGCAACCAATGTCATATATTCTGTATGGGTATGCTAGAGAAATGACACACTTCAGCTTTAAAGATGACTGATTTGTTTCCTGTTTGCCATGTTTGCATTGATCAACATTCTCAATGTGAGGACGCCTAAATTACACTCTTTATTATGACAGCGCCTTTTATTCGCCATCTTTTCTGCAACTTGAAAAGCATCATTCGAGTGAAAATATTTATATATTAATATCCGCACATAAAAGCGTCAAATTGTTTTGATATAAAAGCAGGAGATTATAACAGGGCATCTGTTCATTTTGATCATTATGAATCAACATCTGTTCTACGCTGCTAAATTTAAAGATTATTTTTTGCTGTATCCCGTCTGTTCTTAAGCTGAGGAGGGGAAGAGACTTCCTGATGCAACAGCGCCCCTCTCTTGAGTTTTTAGGCAACATGCCAGAACTGTTTATTAGCATTTATCACATTCGAAATCAAAGCCGTTCACATCTGTTTTTCCTAGGTTGACTGGGGATGAGACAGGAACTCCTTATGACAAAGAGTCCATGGCCATAATTCACCTGAACAACACGACTGTCATGTACCTTAAGGAAGTCACCAAATTTCTCGCTCTGGTGTGTTTCATCAGAGAGGAGAGTTTTGAGAGGAAAGGTGAGCACAACCTGAACCGACCCGCCTTATATGTGATCGGAGGATACTGTAGTTACAAAAAAGACGATTTAACCTCACGTCACCTGTATAGGACTTTTTTTTTCTGTGGAGCGCAAAAGGAGATTGTGACGGGTGTAAGAGACACGACATACACACAACAATGGTCCAAGCAACCCCAGTGGGGCATTTATTATAAAAGTTAAGATACTCAGTCCAAAAAGGTGACATGTGGGGTGCTCGTGACGTGAATCTGCCATTCCGTGCTCGTACAATCCCGTCCTTCGTGTTTTCCCTTGCTGGCCTCTCTCTTGCATCTCCCTCGGGTGTAGGAAAGACACAGCGTTAGGTGTTCTCAGTATCAGGACCCAGAGTGCTGGGAGCACGCAGCTTTTATGCCCAGCAGCTAACCAGCATCAGGTGTATGCAATCAGCGTTAGCTGCCGGGCCGTTTCCCAGGCGACGCTGATCCTGGGTCTGCGCCTCGCCACAGAGATATTTTGAAAAGTGCCTCAGCGCTTTTGTCCATATACAGTGGAAGTCTGAGGAATGTTCTTTAGTGACCAACATTTTTTCAAATATCTTCCTTGTTCGGCAGAAGAAAGAAAAGTCACAGGTTGACACATGACATGAGTGTAAATAATTAAAAAAAAAATTTGGGCGACTTATCTTCTTAATATCACTATTAATTTTAATCTTAATATCACTAATTTTATGTGTATACACGATTTATACCGTGCTTGTTTGTATCTCCTCTTTGCCCCGCCTCTCTGAAATACATGGATATTTAACAAAGCTCATCACTCTGAAAAGCAAGGTGTGCTTCGATTGGCCAGTTAACCAGTACGTAGTGATTGGTCGAATACAGCAAGCGTGTGACAGAAATCTAACACCTCTTACCGTATTTGTTACATTTAGATAGAATGCATCTTTTGTTCCGACACTTTAATTTTACCTGTCTAATACATGCATGGTCAACTTCTAACACACCAAAGACACAGAAAAACACGTGACCCCTTTAATTTTCCCTGCTAATCCAATCATCACTGTTACTGTTTCTGATATTTAGGGTTCTGAATTGGAGTATTTAGCTTCTATTTGTAACTCATTCTGTACTTTTTGTGCCAAGACATGTTAAGTCTGCCAAGTCTGTTACTACCCTTCTAAGTGATTAGACTTTTTTCTTAATAGACGATAAAAGAAGAAATCCCACCGGGTTTCACTTAAAGAACCGGTCATAGAGACTATGAGGCTTTTGGGGTGGGCTCTTCTGACTTGGGTTAGTAAGAAACAACCCAATATTTTAGCAAAGCACAAGAATTCCTACATTAATACAAAATCATGTCTGTGAGTTTGACATGGCCAGCACACATAGTTCCCAAATACAATGTGAACGTGTTGTTATTTTTCTACTTATGGTAATATGCACACCCTTATTGATAAAATGACTTGTAAAAATAAAATCAGAAACTTAATAATAAAGTTTATACTAAAAATAAATGAATATTAGTAGTTAAGTAATAATTCCCTCCGTAATTTAATTGCAACAGATAAAGATTTGAAAGGAACAATAATGATCTGTCAGATTTTGCCTATATAGTAAACTGTTTTATCATTTACAGCTACATTGACTCCAATCAGTGAAAATCTGATGGTTTGAGCTGCAATGAGACGATGTGATATTTTGAGAAATCCTTGGCTGTCTAATGAAGATTAATATCCATGCACGGGACCATTAGGGAATGCACCAGGATCTAAGATATATGAATACAAATGTCGACATTAGACTCAAATGTGTGCAAAGCAATCCACAAAAAGTTATAAAAAAAGTTGTAAAATCAAAATCGGAACATGTCTTTCCCATCTGAATCCACCATCGCTTATTTTGGAGAAGGGCTTTATACTTTAAAAACATCCTTTGACTTTTTTCTGTGCAGTGGTTAGCAGGGAGCTTCTTGCTTTACATGCATGTTCTGTGCAACGTAACGCAATATCACATCATTTACATGTTAAACATTCCCTGTTTCAACCTTCAAGCTAATAGAGCTGCTGCTATGAACCTGTATTCAATATTTCTGTTCAAACTTAATATTTCATTATCTCTGCCTCTGATGACATCAATCAAGCAGTGTTTTTTCACCAGCCTTTTAAAGATTTTCTTCATGTAGATGTTGGTCAATGTTTCATGTAGATTTTTTTATCTCTGGATCAAAGTGAAGTGGGGTCCCGGTCTTCTGAATAAAACAAACACTGTTGTTTGTTTGCCTGCGTGGCAGCAAAAACTTCATTCAAAGTACGATTATGCAGCGATACAATTGAGGAACCGACTAAACTTCCCGCTGCTTTATAATTACACACTTTTTGTGTCGCACAGGACTCATCGACTACAATTTCCACTGTTTCAAGAAAGCCATAGAGGAGGTGTTTGATGTGCGGTTACAAGTGCAGAGAAATCGCAAGCTTCTAAGCCAGAGACGCTGGAGCAGACAGACGGTGCCTAATGGATCTCAGTTGCATCCCCATTGAAGAGCAGTGGAAAGCTGTCCAGTCTGTTGCTGTGACTCAGAAGTGAAGGATTCACGCAGACTTGATTGTTCGCTTGTTCTGAAGGGCCACTTACTGCTCTACAGGAATCCAGAATGTCAATACACACCACATTGTGTGTTCAAAGCCTTGCACTGCTGAACTTAGCCACCCCTGTGTTAACTGTCTGCGAGGAAGAAACTGTTTTTTTTAACAGAAGGAGGCCGTTATTAGTTTTCCAGAAAATCGAATGCACAGTTTTTAAAGTCGGATGCATCAGATAACGCTGATAAAGCGCTTTTTGTATATAGGCACAACATCTTTTACAATAATATAGTAGCAAGTATGCATTGTAAAACAGTGGAATATTTAAAGTTGCAATGCGTAACCTTTGCACCTCTTCCAATATGTGTTTGAAACATAAATCTGCAACTTTACGTACTTATCTTTACATTTGTTGAAGTTAAATAATGTACAAACCAGCGAACTCCAACCAGACACCACACATTATAAATCTTTATTATAAGACGAGGAGACAACTCCTTGTGTAAGATGATTGTAAACCTTTTTGTAAATTGTTACAACATTGCTATTATGTTCAGAAAACAATCATGATGTGTGTTCGACTTGCATGCATTGTTGTGCAGGTCGACTCAAAAGCTTTTAAATTCACAATTTAAAATTTTCAAGATTTTTGCGATATTTTCATTTCATAATCTTTTTGGTCTGCGACTCATAAAGTTCAACACGCATATTGTTTTCACAATGCTAATGAAACCTTTTTTGTGGTTCAGCAATTTTCCTTTTTGAAATTCATAATAAACTCAGAAAAAATTGTTTTCATTACCCTTGCAATACTTCTGTATTTTATTCCTTTGATAGATAGGAAAATGTAATTTCTTTACTTGTGCCTAAAGCAAAAACATGTCAGCAAACACAACAAAGTATCAGCAAAGAGCATATAAATACTGTAGTTGCTCTGCATCTGCAAATATGGTCTACAAGCACAAAAATGAATGCTAATTTGCATAACATTTACTAATTTATTGATTTTATTGAATATTAAAAGTAATTTTATTCTCTATATCATAAATAATATTTGATAGATTATACTTCAAAATGAATTGCAGGAAATCACGGATTTACTCAAACATACTTTGTTCTCTGCCGTCACAGGAAGTGCGTGGACACGCCTACGCTTCGGCGCCTAATATCATGTAACTGATTTCAGTGGCTTGTGTGTTGTCAGGGGTTTAATGCCTTTGCAGTGGGCGGCGTCTCGCTGTGGGGTTACAGCACCAGCACTAATCCCAGGGGATACCTTTGCCTCGGGACACTGGGTAAATCTCATGAGGTCAGAGCCGATTACGCAAGAGCTGCTCCTCTCTGGACGCACACGAAATCATCTGTAGTGAAACTACAATGTGTTATGTAAGACAATTTCATGTTTAGTATTATAATCTCTATCAGAAGGCCGAGCACTATTTACGAGGGCTTTTCCTCTCATATGAGGGTAGTGAAGTTAAAGGTACCACTCTCTTGTGAGTATGTAAGAATATGGAAAGGTTATATCATCATTTTGAATAGCTATGTTGCTCTGTCAAACCGAGAGTCATTTAAATCCATCACTCCTAGTACTCGGGCACATCTAGTCAGCAGCGAGTGAAAGGACCAATCAGAGACTGGCAGGGTTGATTGAGGCTGTCATTGAGGATTAGATTAGTTCAAAACTAAAGCTGTCTTTTCACATTAAGAAAAGGCTTTAAGGGCTCTTCACAAGAGCGTCAGAGATTGGGTGAAAACAGAACAGCCTTCGTGTAGCTCTGTGTGTAAGATAAGAAGTACAGCACATGAGGAGACACTCGGGTTCTTACGATTTTTTTAACTTCTAGTTTCTACCACAACCTGTTTTTGAAGCATCATTCTTTTAAGTAAATAGTGTATGAAAAGCAAACTTTTTATTTACGCATTTTTGAGCATACATTAACATTTAGTCATTTCGCTGATGCTTTTATCCAAAACGACTTACTCAACTCAACACAACTTTATTTATATAGAGCTTTTTACAATTTCAATTGTTACAAAATAGCTGTACATGAGACATATTGACTATAAGCAAAACAACTAAAGTCATGTACCTGAAAAACAAGAAAAAGGGGAAAACACAGAAGACAGATACCCACATACAAACGCTCCACACACACAATATGAACACATATTTACACACATCGACGGACACACAGACAAGCATGCGCGCTCACACATTCACACACACAACAGACAGACACGCATGTACGCACTCACAGTGTAAGCACACATTTAAGATAAAGGAGAGAGAAACACAGGTCAAATATTAATCAGACTATACATTTCTATATGCAATATTAATTATGTAAAACTTCTAAATTCTAAAGCAGGCAAATAGTGCAAAACAGTATGCAAATGGTGGCGAGGAACCAAAAACCCAAAAATCTTACCAATGAAGTAAACAATGGAAGCAATTGGAGCAACATAAGGACAACGAAAAACAATAAAACTGGTCTCATGTAGCCTACCACAGTATACAGAGCAAGTTTATTATTATTATTTTTTTAGAGAAAGAGTAGAAAAGAGATAGAAGTCAGAATGAATCGGTCAAGTGCTGATGGAAGAGATCTTGTGGCAGTGGGCAGATCATTCCACAAATGTGGAACCCATCCACAGAAGGTTGAGAGCCATTTTTTTACCTTTTCTGGACGGCACCACAAGCATATCCTAATAATTTATAGCAAATTATAAAAACATTCATAGTTAATTATTATGCACGTTAACTTTTTATCTGTATCATATGTTAAACATTAGTGTATATATTGAATAAAAGGAGAATTATTTTAATGATATTCAGACGTGCTAATGTAATCTTATACACTGATGTTGATGAAAGTTAATCAAAAGTTTTAACCAGTTCGTTCAGATAAGCAAATAAATGTAATTCTCTAAAAAGATTTCATCAAGCCGGATTTTAGTCAGTTGCATTTGTGGTTCAACAGCAGGAAGTCCAGAACATCTTCAGATCCAACGTCTCTTAAAAGTAATCTTTGTTGTTGCATAACTTTTGCCCCCGATCAACAGCCCTAGATTCTGAGAGGACAGCCCAGCTTCCATCCTGCATAGCTTTGACCTTGCTGTTTTCCCAACGGAATGAAAACCGTTGGAAAAAACGCGATGGATCTGACTTGTGAGTTTACCTCCCGCTGACACATGAATATGCAGCCCGAATATTATTATTAACAATTCAGAAGTGCTTCATTAAAGATAACTTATCATTTAGACTCGCAGCATCCAACAAATCTAAGAACCATTTCATTTTCGACAACTGAGACGAACATTCGATGCAATCATCATTTTACAGTTTATTCACATTTGTGTGACCCACTTTCAAATTTTACATTGTTTACAACCTTCATGGAAATGAAGGTAGAACTATAAACGTTTAATGCACTTGAAGTAAACACATTATTGGAAAGAGACCAAATGTCTTCGTGATGTTTTTTGTACTGTGTATAATCTCATATATAGGCTGACAAAACTATAGAGCATCAATTGACATACATCACAGTGTTTCATGTTAGGTATAAAAGTAATGAAGGATGTCTCTTCGTATCCTTTATGTTCCTGTGGTTTAGATCTGTTATCACAAAACATGTCACGTGTATCCAAGTTTGATTGTTGCAAACTACAAATCCACATAAGAACTGAGACTGTTGTCTATATTTAACCTTCAGCAATGAATCATTTTTCTGAAGTATCACCTTGGAAACGGATTTCTTGGGAAGACAAGATCACCTCTTGTTGACAAACTTTTATGTTACTTTTATTTCTTTGGAAAATGTATAATTAATGGAAACAATATAGTCGCAATGCTAAGTTTTTAGATAAGTATAATTTTAGGTTTGTTATGACAAATTTTAAAACCCCATTCGGCCTGTAAAAATATTTATATTTTTTCCTCTAATCACTGAATGTCATGTTCAACTTCCCTGTTTCGTTTTGCTTTTTAAATATGAATTAATTTCTGGATAAACAGATGATTTCTTATTCTCTCCTCAGGGTTGATGCTGCTTTTGAACAGTATGTTTCCTTCACTGGAGTTTGTTTTATTGCTCATGAATTAGTAATTAACTCTCAGTATTCATTAATTGTTATATAACTGGTTTATCTTTCTTTTTGCATTTGGTTATGCCGAACTCGCAGTCATTTCACACTCATTTATCCTCTGTTATCCATCCGATATCTGATTTTGTAAAAAACGTCTTTCAAGCTAATTGGAACCTTTTTATGTCATGTTAAGTGTTTCAAGAATGAAAAGTCCTATCCAAACTTATCGTCAAAGAGTTTTTTTTGTGGCAGGGGGGCTTTTTACTTTTATCTATAGGACAGTGGAGGCAGACAGGAACATGAGGGTAAGACCGAATCCGGGTCCCCTTGAGCCAATAGCTTACGTATATGTGTCTCGAGCGCTAACAACTGGGCTAGCACTCTGACGTCAAAACGATTTTTACGTAGCTTTCTGGAATACTGGAGTCTGATTGGTTAATGGTGGCATCCAGGGGTCAAATGTTTTTCTGTGCTTCATTATGTAATTATGATGTGACCCTTACATCACTCCACAGTGCTATTATTCACCCATAATAATTCAAATTTAAATCAATATTTTATGTTAATTTATTTGGTAAGTAAACATTAACTGGGATAAGATTGCAGCTACCTCTGCTGTATTTACATTTAGTCATTTAGCATTACAAAGAGTTCAGGGAGCAATAAGCGATATAATTTATATTTATTATGCACTGGAACACTTGCCACTGTTGCTGCTGGTTATTGTTGTATTCTGTTTAATACACAACAGTTATTGTAAAATATGTGTTTTAGATAAAGTCAGTTCAGAAAATGGAAAAAACACTGTCATTTTAAAAGATTCAATCATGTTTAATTGGTTAGATTTGCAAAACCCAGTGACAAACATACAAGGGTGATTAAAAATAATTATTTGTGGTAAAAAAATAAAAATCCCCAAAAATTGAGATATGAGATTAAGTGACATATTTTGAGTTTTGCTATTTAGGCTGTGGTCATTGGGCTGGTTTTGATAGGATTGTGTTATGCTATAAGAATAGTACGGTATACAATAATATTAGTGATCTGCGCAAACATAATATCCTATAAATACAGAGACATATGTCGCTTTACTCAAGGTCTCTACATTATACATGCATTTTTAATATGAGTGTACAATTGAAGTGTTTTCCAGCGGTTTGAATTGAAAGAATGCTTCAGCTCCCATCATCCCAGGAGGATATGAAACTATTTTTAGAGATCTCACCCGTGTGCATGAGCAGTGCCCTTCAAACCTTGTCACTTTGCCGGTATGCCGGTCTTCATTTAGACTTGGACAATGTGCCCTTAGATATAGCTGACACTGCAGGTTTGACAACTTAAAAAAGCACAGAGGAGAGCTTTGTTTACAT
Organism: Triplophysa tibetana; assembly: GCA_008369825.1. NCBI lineage: Eukaryota > Metazoa > Chordata > Actinopteri > Cypriniformes > Nemacheilidae > Triplophysa > Triplophysa tibetana. The sequence continues at coordinate 3,567,753 of CM017907.1, forward strand.
TTGCATTTTATCTCTCGGTTTTGATTTGCAAACACTGCAGCACAAAAGCGCTGGCTGTGCAGGGGACAGATTTATCCCTTTAATATGAGAGGCCTGACAAACTTTTACGTAACAGATCCTTTGGAGACACACTGGCTGTGCTCCAGCTCAGTCGCCGGCATCAAGTGGATATGGAGCTGGGGCGTGGCAGCGATGAATTGCTGTGAAATCCCAGATAAGCTGAGTTTCAGTGGCAGGAGAGCCGGGGCTGAGATAAAGTAGGAGGACAAAGGTATGAAAAAACGAGCCATACCATCTGCTGCTGTGGCAGTGATGGTAAATCAGACCTTCAGGCAAGACCCTGGATGGATATCGCCCAACCCTCCTAAAAAAGCTGGAGGGTTTGTAAAATCTTGGAGAAACTGAAAGTGTTGCTATAGGCTGTACACACATCAGTATAGCACTTTGAGGGAAATGATGCATATTCTGAATCTTATTTTACAAGTTTGACATGCTCACATATAAAACGGTTATAAAAGGCCAAGATTATGGAAGAGCTACAAATTATTAGAAACAAAAATGTTAACGGGTCTATTTTACGCGTAGCCTAATTGATTTCTTTAAAGGGCTAGTTCTCCCAAGAATGATAAATGCATTATCATTTATTCAACCTTAGGTTATTCAAAACCTGCTTTAGAATCTTTATTCTATAAACACAAAAACTAAGATATTTTTTAAAAATGTCTCTATGATTTTTCGTCCACACAATGAAGTCAATAGGGGCCAATCTTGTTCAGCTACCGACTTTCTTCAAAATATATTTTCTTGAGAGCTGCAGAAGAAAAAGTCTTGCATTTGGAATGACATGAGGGGGGACACTGCATTTTGACATATTTACTTCAGGTATGCAATGCATGAGTCAGAGAAACGTGAAATTGCATTCGTCACGTTGAGGATATTCTTCTTAACGGATGCAAACGCATGCAAATTTGCATGAGAAGTTCAAGCAGTCTTACTGTATACAGATAGCCAAACATAACAAGCTGCCTTCTGTCTGATGTGAGCCCACAGAAAACAGGAATAAATTACAAATGGGAAGAAACTCTGGGCACGGAAACATGCCCGTTGACTACTAAAGCGTGATTCTTTCTGGGTCTCTGGGTTGTTCCTGTCAGTGCTTATTACATCACTAAATCAGGGCGGAATCAAAAGAACATGGGACCTTGAGGCGCAAACATCGCAGGGCCCTCAAGACCCAAATCAATTCACAAAAAAATAAAACGTAACTTTTGTGCAATTGCTTGGTCTTTTGTGGTTACAAGCAGTGGATGTGAAAGGTGGGCTGGTTGATTTGGTGAGCTGCTCATTTTAACCTGCTAGCGTTGAAATTATAATCCCACCCTCTTTGCGATTCGCCATCCAAAATCAAACCTCCTCCAAACACACAAATGTATTTCGTAAATCCACGTAACGAGTTACAAAGTAAATCCATTAAACGAACGCTCTGATGATGTATGATGTCTGCGTGAGTGGAATGCAAAATACTTTGGCTGAAAATGTAATCATGACCAGTCACAGCCAAAACGTTTTGATTGGACGAACGTTTTTTGGTCCTACGCCTTTCACAGACGATATATAATTGTAAAATATTATTAGACCACTATTCTTCTTGATTGCTATCAGGATGTAAAGAGAAGTAAATATTTTTTTTTTGGACAGGAACACCCACCCTGCCTTTAATGGGTCCTGTCTCACACCTGTTCTGTCATTCGCACCAGTGATGCAGATTCTTTATAGTGCTTTTTCCAAAATCATCCAAATTAAACATCTCTTACAAATTCACCTGAGATCAGGTTGGTCTCATTGCTTGGGGACTGCAGGAGTTAAGGCCCACCTGTCGATAATGCAGCATTAAAGTAATAGTTTATTATGACACGGGTCATTGAATGGTTATTAAACAATTCATAAGACTCAAAAGAAAACACATCAAACAAAACCAAGATAGTGTGATAGGTGTATTATTAAGTGCAGATCACAATGCATCTGGTTTTCCTGCCAGTGCAAGTGTTGTTACGCCAACAAGCAGTGCATTTCACTTCTGCATTACAGATTTAAAGCAAACACACGCGGAGCTTTTTGAGGTCGTTGTGTCTTCCTAATCCCTCTTTCCTCCAACAGTACAGACAGATGTGCGAAACGCGCACCGCCATGTGTTGAACGCTGCGGGTCCGAGCGCTTCCGAACAGCTGTGCGCTTGATAACCAATGACAAACAGAAAACGCGCCGCGGAGCTGGTGGTACGCTTAGCGCTGGTTTTTAAACCATCGACAGAACGCGCATGCCGTAGCGATGAGAGGGTCAGAGATTCCTGCGCTGTGAACGAAAGGATGCTGCATCCACCGAGCCGTCGCGTTCACGGATTAAACTGGATTCCGGGACACACCTGTAGATTTTTCACCTGCTGTGCATGATGCCTTATCTGAGACATTTGCTGGTTTTAGTGGTCTGTCTGGACTCGTTTGGGGAATGCCGAAATAAACACAACACGAGAGAGAGGAGGTGGACGGGTCCCGTGGAAACTCAGAAGCATGGCACGTAAGTGGCATTTAAAGACACTCTTGGGTTGTCATCAAGGCTGTCATGATGTGCATAAACTTGACATTGGTGAAATTTGTTTAAGAACATTAAATAGATGATGCCGATATTGTAAAATATCGGTTGATTATGATATTTATAATGATGGGGATGAGAGTTGATGTGGAAATGATATTGAAGATGACTGTCTGTCAGTCATCATACTGGTGAAGATAATTTTACAAGTGGTGATTGAAACATTGCGACTGAAATGATAGAATAGGAGATAAACACAAAATTTTGTCGAAACAGTAAACGCATAGACATGTTTTTCATATTTTCTATAAAAATCAATGGTGCTACACAATGCCGTAGAATATTGAATTTTTTGTCTGGATGCTTCCATAAACAACCTTTCACATCCAGAGAACCTTTCTGTTTCATAAAACGTTATATGGTGGAAATGATAAGGGTTCTTTATACTATGTTTGGGGAACCAAAAAATGGTTCTTCTATTGCATTGCTGTGAATTATTTTTGCATACTTATTTTATATGCATTTTCAGGAATTATTATTTTTTAGGTATCACATCATCTAAATTAACATTAAAACTATTATTTGACATAATCAGTAGTGATTTAAAAGAATGTTCATATAATATACGTGTATATGTATGTATGTATTTGTGACCCACGTGGGTTTAAGCTTCGAATTTTAAGGCGAGCTGCTTAAACTACACTTTTGTGAAAAAAGAGCTGACACATTTCATAATCATCCCTCAAATTACCAAAAATTGACCGATTTCATCGACCTTACTGATATACAGACCTGTCATCACTTACACACATGTGAGAATGATGATAATTATATAAGGAAGATGTCAATGTGGTGCTGAGGAATGGTGACTGGTGGCATCAATTATCATCATGTGACTCCATCCAAGTTCCATCACAGACTCGTGTTTCACCTTTATTAGCCTCATGACAAACAGAGTCCCAAAAATGAGGCCAGAGGCGGGTGCGCAATTAACGTGACCCAGACAGATGATACAGCCACTGAACCGAACGCGTATCATTGGCGTGCCTGAACCAGCGTTCCTTTCACAGATAAACAGCCATGTGTCACAAGCACGTTTCGCCCATCTGCCGAGGACCGTACGCTGTCACCAAGCTGTCATGACAAAAAGCTGGTACCAGTACACCCAACTGTGTTTCATGACTATTAAATGAAAACAAACAGTCTTGAGAATTAACATGTCATTAGCATGCAGATTTGCATGAGAAAATCTAGCAGTATTACTGTACTCAGTGCAACGGAGTGCCAATCATGACATGCCGCCTTACATCTGATGCACTCTCAACACGAAAGAAATTACAAATGGCAAGAAGCTACGGGGGATGTGACAGGCCACTCGACCGCTTTCTTGCGTTTTTAGGTCTCTGGGTTGGATCCGTCAGTATGCATTATATCAGCTGATAAAAAGTTCATCACGGTCCCTATGAGACTGGAACCAAGTGCCGTTTATCAAATCCAGTATTCAGAAGTCGTCCGAGTGGCTTTCGATAAGATCTGCTGTCATTTGAAAACAGAGCAGCCGGCTGCAGCTAGTTCAATGCCGCTTTAACAATTTGTTGATACAAGCGCCAAGCATGATCCTAATCCTTCATTACACTTTTGTTGCTGGGTTTTCATGGAAATTATGTAAACTGCGTTGACTTTGACACGAGCTGAACCGTTTTTGTGTTAACCTCAGATAGTTTGCAGAAAAGAGCTCTTTTATTTTCGACTTCATGATACGAGAACTCAAAGTGTTTATGATTCTTTGAAATCCTTTCACAGCTCTTTGGCGAAGAAGCCACCAGACGTGACGAAATCACGGAGGCTGAAAACAGAACAGTTATTGAAAGTGGATGATCATGACTTCTCTATGAGACCAGCATTTGCAGGTTTGATTATTATCATTTTTGCATTTTCACATTTTTGTGTAGCCTGAACGGTCTGGTGTCAGCATTTTTCACGAGCATTTGAAATCAAACTGAAGATGTGTCAAAAATAAGGCACTTCCACTTGGAGCAAGAGACTATTTAAAACGACAAATTAATACTCACAAAGAAACAAATGCTGCATGTGCAATTTTTTAAAACGTACTATATGGTACAACCTTTTTAGTTACATCGATTAGATCCAAACATCGTGCATATTTAGTATGGAGAGTGTCAAGGGCACTTTTTTGACCAGCAGGCATAGGATCTACATTGGCTCCCTCTACAGGGGTAAACAACCTTCTCATTAGGAAACTGAAGTGGACTTATAAAACTAAACATTAGTCTAAACTAAAACACATAAAATCCAGGAAATAACTATGCTATTATTTTACATCAAATACACATTCCTAAATGTCTACATTCCCTATGCATTTACTAATCTTAAAGGGACAGATCAGCCAAAAATGTTAATTCTGTCTTCATCTTGCCTCCAGTTTTTCCAAATCTGTATGAATTTCTTTGTTCTGATAAACACAGAGAAAGTTGTTTGTAAGAATGCTTGTAACCAAACAGTTCCTGGCCACCATTGACCAACATAGTAGGGAAAATTTTCTTTTGAACAGAAAAGAAGATATTTTGAACAATGTAGGAAAGCAAACTGTTTTGGGGCACTTTTGACCACCAATGTTATTTTTCCACTATGGACAATGGGGGCCAAGAACTGTTTGGTTACAAGCATTCTTCCAAATATCTTTCTCTGTGTTTATCAGAACAAAGAAATTCATACAGATTTGGAACAACTCGAGGGTGAGTGAGTAAATGAAGACAGAATTTGTATCTTTGGGGGAACTGTCCCTTTAACAAATGCAACTGTATTGTAAAATGCAGCAAAGCCTTTACAAAAGATTTTCAGACCACACTGTAATGTTTAAGACAGCACTTTCATTTCTGAATCTCTTTTGTATTACAGTAAAAAATGTTTCTCTCAACGTTATTTGACTTATCAGAAGGAGTGTGCCGTCGAATGTTTTACAAGTTATTAAGCTCTGATTTAATTTATACATTCACCAGTATTTACTCTGACCTTGATTTTACATATTTCCTCGATTTTACATATTTCCTCTGCAAAGCAGGTCTTCATTAATTCAGAACAAATGAATGGCAGGCATAGTTTTTATAGCTCTGGGCATGTCAGATGGAGCTCTTCACATTGTGCTTGAGCTTTCTACACAAGTTCCGCATGACTGTCACTGTGATCACTGTTTTGAGAGTAAACGGTCATTAAACTCATGTAGCAACAGCTGGATGTGTATGCAGTTTGCTCCTCTGGGAACAATGATTTTTAATGCGGAGATTTCCTCTAGTCTGCAGTGTGGCTGTATAAAGTATATGAGATTTTAAAGGAATAATGCATATAAAAATGCATCATTTATTCACCCTCATGTCGTTCAAAACCGTATAAGACTCTTTCTCCTGTGGAACGCAAAAGAAGATGTCTCAGTGGATTTGTGTGCATAGTGGAAGTCACTAACGTTACCAACGTTCTCTAGACAAGTTTTTGCGTTCTGCAGTAGAAAGTAAATGGTGAAAGGACTTTTCTTTTTGGGTGAAGCATCCCTTTGAATCTTCAGGTTTTCACATAAAAAGTAGACATGCACACATTGACTAATGTCAGGAAAGGTGTTTACATGCATAGTAAAATGACATTTTCCCCTTCAAATGAACACAGTTTAAGGCCTTTACGTGTTCTTACACACGGTTAGCTCATAAAGTACAATTCTGGCCTGTTATGTAAACACTCAGTGTGAAAACACAACATGAACCCGGTGTCGCGTCTATGCCGCCGCTTTGTTTATGCACCGCTTGCTCATGTGGTGCGAAATGAAAGTTGTCTGAGTCCATATTGTTCCCGATACCTCTTTATTGATGTGTTCCTATGCCGAACAAAGCAAAGAAATGCATTCTGCAGCATTTGATGCCGTGAATAGAGCGTCTAAAAAGGCTTTCGTATGGATGCTCAGACTCCGCAGACATTTGGGAATTGCTGATGTGACAGCGGGGGGTCGCAGCAAAAGGGAATGAAAATAGCCCAAACATATTCCGCCCCTAAGCTGCTTTCACAGTCCCACCTTGTCTGAGAGAGAAGCATTGTTGCATCTGTTTGACAGTGAAAATCTCACAGTATGATGAGTACATTTTGATCATATTGTGGTCCAGTGGAGAAACTGGGGTGAACATGTCCAGTTTTTTTATTTTATTATTTTAATGAGTCAAATAGCTTTGCTTTGCATGTGCTTTTAAAAATACATTTATTCAATTTCTTCAGAAAAAAGTCATACAGGTTTGAAATGACAAGAGGTTGAGTAAATGAAGACAGAATTTTCATTTTTGAGTGAACCGTCCCTTTAATGTACATTCAGCCATTTCTTTCATCTTCTTAAAACTGGAGAAAATCTAAAACTATATTCTGTCTCATGTAGTCATCAGTTCTACAGATCTTTAGACAGGCATCCTCACAGAAAACAACGAATAACTGATTTTCAGGAATCCATAGGACTTAACGAAAAAGAAAAAAACAATTTGGTTAAATAAGCTGTCAACATATTTACAGATGTCAAGATTAATCGCAATCAAAAGTTTGTGTTTAGATAATATGTGCTGTGCACATTCATTTCGTGTTTATAAACACATACACATGCATATATACATATTTAGGAAATATTTACATGTGTGTGTGTATATCTATATCTATCTATATATATATCTATATATAGATATATATATATATGCGGTATATCTTTACCAATCTTTATACATTTTTATAGTCTTCTTAAATGATTGCATTTATGTGTATGTGTTTATAAATAAAAAACTAGTAGAGACACATATTATGTGTGAACAAACTTTCCTGGACTCTGGATGTGATTAATCCCCAAACCCATGACCTCATTTATTAATATCTTTAAACATATCATCACAAAAAAATGAAGTAATATGATACAAATCCTATTTTATGCAACTCTGAGCCTAAAATAACAACATAGAGAGACATGAGAGTTAACATAGGAGACATTACATTTAATTTAGACCTAGTGGCTTGCCCACATTCACCTCCTTCATGCAACACATACAATTACTTTCACGCTTTGTTTTGAAGTAAAATTTTAGCTTATTAGCCAAATTGTAAAAAATGTAAAATGTAAATTAACCCAGCAAATGGTTTATACCCAACACCGGATAAAAACAACCCATTTTGGCTTGAAACAAACCATCTCAGGTTAATTTTGTGACCAACGATTGGGTTCGTCATTTTTCCATCCAATGCTGGGTTGAAAATATCCAAGCACTTTATAACATTTATGAACAAAGTTGTCATTTGGTGGTTTAAATGACCCTTCTTCCTGCTTCGTTTAGTGTGTTAAAGGCCTAGAACCAATGCCTAACCCTAACCCATAAAACTTTTAAGCAGACATATTAAAAAAGGGTCAGTTCGGTCCTTGATTCTGATTGGTTGAGGAGAGTTCAAAGCCGTTATAAAGTACCCCAATTTATACTGACCGCATGACACAGCCTCAATATCCCTTTATTTTATGAAACTTTGCTGTGCATGAAATAACCGTTTTAAAGTCGCAATAAGCCCCACAAAGCAGTGGGTTACAAATTCATTTTATAGGGGTTTTAAGCACTTCGCTTCATGTCGTAACCCACTGCTTCTTGGGGCTTATTACTTTAATTTAGGTCAAAAGACTAGAATACCTGGTCACCGGCGTGTGTAATTTGTTTCGAAACAAAGAGGTAAAAGATACCTCAGGTGCCATGTGTACTGCTTGAATAAAATTAACCTCAGGAGCGAAATAGAATTGCTAATGTACGACTGCAGTCTCATTTAATCCAGAGAGGTCTAACTGATGGTGCATTAAGCTTATACCTAATCCTCAAGGGGAGTATCTGTTGATGTACATGAAGAGCATATAGCACTCATACCATGTTTATGGGTCATTGCAGGGCGCTGTATGTGTTTCTCGATGTGCGGGATTACACATGAAGGATTTTTTTCATGACTGTTTATTCATTCAGCATTTGCAGATGGCTCCTCATCATCTGAAATGGTGCTTTCAGCATTTCACTCTGATGTTTATTGATAGTCCCAGAAATGTGGAAGAAGCCAATTGAATCAGGAGCAGTCGGTAATCAGATCTGAATTAAAAAGATTGAAAGATCTGCACATACGGCTCAATGTCACCTTGTCTGTTTTTATGCACTGTTTTTGTTTGTTTGTTTTATTCATACACCACAAAATGGCCTTCTTTAGATGAAAGGTGAAAACGCTGACATTCAGCTAAAAGGATCAGTCCTTACGATCTAAATCAAACAACACGTGAAACTGAGAAAGACTGTAATGACATTACATTTCATTGCTCCCGTGTCTCTTTCTCGCTTTCTCTTTTTTCGCACATTAAAGACTTAAGCGGTCCGCGCTGATGGGCTCGTCCATCTGGAGGATCGCTCGATCTGTTATAGACTGCGGTGTTTTGGCTCTAGTGACAAGATTAATCTGGCAGTGGTTTGCGCTGACCGGCCGGTCAACCAAATTTGTGGATTAGTACATGCGAATATCCCGGCCTGCACTGCAGGCAGCTGGTTTAAAGACCACCTAGTGAGCATACATCACCCGGCAATGAGTTACGTCAGCAACCTCAAAAGAAAAACACAGCTGACAAATTGCTTTTGAAAGTATAAAGGGTGGCAAGAAGTCCCTACAACCTTCAAAAAGACAGAAACCCTTGTTTCAAAAAACGATAAACATTTATTATCAGTAAATTACAATGAGAAACTTTTCCACTAAGTAATAAAGTGTATGCTTTATAACACCAGCAAATTTGATCTTGCTTTTTTAATACAAATGTACAGTATATACAATTTTCATATTCATTTCAGATCGTAGTCATTTTACAGAGGATTGTCGAACATCCAATCTGAATTTTAGAGAATTTGGTGCATCACTATCGAATGGCGTTGGGTTTGGCCAACCTGACTTCACCGGAAAATATAACTATTTTTAAGGTTGTGATTTTGCATGAATTCACATTGTTGAATACGTATTCAATTCAATTCAATTCAAGTTTATTTATATAGCGCTTTTCACAATGTGTATTGTTTCAAAGCAGCTTTACAGGGCAAACAGGAAAAACAGAAAAGGTAAAACACAGCACAGTGCATTGTATTTATACAACGAGTAAGATCATACTAATAAATAATATATAATTTCTAAATAAATAAATAAATGCAGTCTCCCGGTGAGCAGGCCAACACTGCCCTGCTGTGGCGAGGAACCCAAACTCCAATGATTGATTAATGGAGAAAAAAAACCTCGGGAGAAACCAGGCTCAACCGGGAGGGCCAGATCCCCTCTGACGTGTCATAGCTGCACTCAAACTGCTGACATGTGATTTAAGTTTAGCATTCAATACCAAATATTGTAACTTCAGCATTAATGAGACAAATAGTCCGTCTTTGCTCTTTGTTGGGGGTGTATTGGTCTGAGCTGGGATGGTCCGATGGTCATATTTCTCTTGGCTGGTGGTGGAATTGCCTTAGATGGGGCTGGGATGCTCAGTCAGTCTGCAGCTGTAGCTGGCGTTATCTCAAATTGGGGATGGGCATCTGTCGGTCGTCTGGACATGGTGGCACTTCTTCCTACCTCGGGATGGGCATCCCGAAGCAGTGGCGGAAAGAGAATAAAGAGAATAATTAGCGTAGCTGCTGTTCATTAACTATGCATTAAGTGAAAGCTTGGCTGAAAAGATGTGTCTTTAATCTAGATTTAAATTGGGAGAGTGTGTCTGACCCTCGAATAGTATCAGGAAGGCTATTCCAGAGTTTAGGTGCTACGTATGAGAAAGCTCGACCCCCTTTGGTGGATTTAGTTATTCTAGGTGTTGTCAAAAGTCCTAAGTTTTGAGATCTTAGAGAGCGTGTTGGGTTGTAACGTGATAAAAGCTCGGTTAAGTAAATAGGGGCTAAACCGTTTAAGGCTTTGTATGTAATTAAAAGAATTTTAAAATCAATACGATACTTAATGGGTAGCCAGTGAAGAGATGATAAAACTGGGGTTATGTGATCGTATTTTCTTGACCTAGTAAGAACTCTGGCAGCTGCATTCTGAACTAACTGTAGTTTGTTTATCGATGATGCAGGACAACCACTAAGTAGAGCATTACAATAGTCAAGTCGTGAGGTCACAAATGCATGAATAAGCTTTTCTGCGTCAGCAAAACATAAAATATTTCGTAACTTGGAAACATTTCTAAGGTGGAAGAAGGCTGTTTTTGTGATATTTGAGATGTGATTTTTAAATGACAGGTTGCCGTCTAATATAACGCCTAGGTCTTTAACTGTATTTGTTGGAGTAACAGTGCAGCCTTCAATAAAAGTCAACGTATGACTTTTATAAAGAAAAATAGCATGAAGTCCCACCTCTAAACCTTAACATTACCGGGGCCAAAGCCCAAAGCTGATTGTACAAAATCTTACAAATGAGAATTCATAAAATTTGTAAACTCTAAAAATAGTTTCAGATTGGTTTAATACGTCTGTTAAATCCAGACTAAAGTTTCAATATCTCATTGAGAAAATGAACCTCAAATTTTGGTTTTTAAGCATTAATTTCACAACGATTTCAAGCTGTAACGTGGCCTTACTCAGTCAATATTAAAGAAATCACGATTGTATTTTTACAAAATGCTCTTAACATTGTTTAGGATGATTTTATGTAGAAAGCAGTCAATCACATAAAATGGGTTTTCACAAACTAGGTAACCAATTGTGTTTCTAATCATAATTTAGAGTCAGAACAATTTATTTTAAAATTGTTAATGGGTATCCTTTTTAAAAAACCTTCCACACACCTAAAGTAGCACAGATATTAACTCTCTCAATGAACACTTCCAAATGACCTGAAGTGGCTTCTATGCTGACAATGTGATACCCAAACTCAAGGTCTGAGTGGTTTCAGTCTCAAACGGGCAGCATTGGGTTGATAAGTTTGGACAAATCGATTTGACCCAGGAGCTTATTGAGGCCAATTCGTGTTATATGAAAAGCCTTGATGGTACATTGCAGGGAAATTGACTAGATGGTTCCAGCTGGCATTGCTTGAATCCTTCGCAGATGAGTATGTGGATTACATAAACAAATTTCTAAAAGTCATCTGCGCATTTTCTATATTAAGCAATGTATGGCTTTTCACAATTGAGGCTTTTTCGATGAGAGACATGTCGTAAAGTGACACATAAAAGTTTCAGTCGGTGTCAGTATCATTTTAAGCATCAAAATATAATCCACCATTTAGCATCTCCAGTAATCTTGTGGGATTACTAGAAGTGCAGTGGCAGCGGAGCGCGATGGAAATCTGGTTTCAAATCTGTCTGTCTCCGAATCACGACCGTCCATATGTAAAGGCCGCCCCCTACACATTTACCTAAATGCCTTACCTTCTGAGCGGCAGATATGGCTATTACACTAATCCTGGTGAAGAGCAAGGGTTTATGTTCGCCACGAAAGACTTTACAAGTGTAGCCCTGTGTATCAAAGCTGCAGTTCTTCTTGAACGCTCTGAGAAAGGACTTTTCACAGAGAACAAGCTTTCCTTACGACCCGTCAGACGTCAAAGCTGCTGCTAAGCCTTTTGTGAAAAGGTAAAAGAAAATAGATTGAGATTTACATTTGAGGACATATTGATGTAATGACGCTCACAAAGGTTTTCGGTGAACATGGGGCTAATTAAGCTGTTTGACTCAAACGAACAAAGAATGCTATGAAAAATGAATTCATGACATGCAAAGGAGGTCAAAAGGCAATAAGAAAGAAAAAAAGAGCAATTCATAACGTGATTCATGAACAAAGTTATGTTGTATAAATTGTTTTTCAGGTCCTGCTATTCCAGTCGGAGTTGATGTGCAAGTGGAAAGTTTGGACAGCATTTCCGAAGTCGACATGGTGGGTCATCCCAAACCATTTATGTTCATGTAATGTTTTGCATAACATGCATTTAAAATCTAAATTATTAAATATATTGATAAACAGTAACGAATATTTGTTGCACATTTTTTCCACAAATTCATGAAATAATGGGTTAATTGCACAAAAAAACACACCCAAACATCTCTACGTAAAATCAGAAGACAAACATTTTTAAATGAAGAAAAAGTATTTTTTTGTATTTAGTTGAAGGAAATGGGGTGCTTTTTATAGAAAATAAGTTGCAAACATAAGACTATATAGAATAAGCAAAATTTTATATTTCAGTTTTATTTTGTCAATGTAGTTAACAAACAGGTTTTGTGAGATTCACTTTCATTTTTGTTATTTTTGCACGTCTTACTGGCTGTATTGCAGTTACTGTGTAATACAAGGGTATTCCTAAAAAAGAACCTCTGATGGCAGAAACTTTGATCATGTATTTTCTTTTTACTTCTGTTTTAACACCATATGACACCCACGCTGTCAATCCCTTCTTATGTTTGTGTTTCCCTCTAAAGTCATTGTGTGATGTAACAGAAACGGGGGCGCTGTTGTTGACCATAGATAATAACTGACCACTACAAATGTTTAAGGTTACATAACTGAAAGATATAACAGAAGGGATGATCTGCTTGAGCGATTTAGAGAGGCACGGCTGTCATATGATATAGACGAATGAGTGATGCACACTCAGACATTCCATTTAAAACAAACTTCAAAGAACGAGACATATAAGATATTTTTGTGTGAGACATAGCCTGTTTGAAAAGTAGGTGAATTTCACATCATCTGTCAAAAACTGTATTTATTTTTTGCTAAAATAAAAATAAAGGTTTCCAGGAACATTCCCTTTTTTTCATTGTAACATTATTGTCACGACAATGAAGCGACCCCCCAGTTCTTATTACTGTAATGCTAAAAAGCTATAATCATTTTAATGAAGTGTTTACAGTTTATAGTGCCATTGGTAAAAGGTACTGTATCACATTAATGAGAATATAATGACAATGAGCATCAAGAATAATTGGAATTACAAAAAAGGTGAAATGTCAAGGTGCATCACACTAATGAGAATTTGGGAGTAAATATTCTTAACTATCATAAAAAATACAAAAAAAATGTTGCGGTCCTAAATTAGCATATTTTTTAGGCAACATACTGTATTTATATTCATATACTGTATATACATTTTTATTTTGGGAAGAAAATCCAATACATGTTTTCATAAAATGTTACAGATTTCCTGGCATTTTCAAAAAAAGAAATAGCGAATTATTCAACTAGTGCAGTAAATTATCATTGAAAAGATTGAGAATGAGTTTTGCTTTAAAACTGTACTATACCTCTTCAACTTCGTAGGACTTCACTATTACATTATACCTGAGACACTATTGGAAGGATGAGCGCCTGTCTTTCGCCAGCTCCACAAATAAAAGCATGACTTTTGACGGGCGTCTGGTAAAGAAGATCTGGGTTCCCGATGTGTTCTTCGTCCACTCCAAGAGATCTTTTATTCATGACACAACCACAGAAAATATCATGCTGAGAGTGTTTCCTGATGGACACGTTCTATACAGCCTGAGGTAACAAAGCAGAAATAAGCCAATTCTGACTTATACATGAGTTATTATATCTGATTTATGTATGTACATTTACATAAGAGCTATTGAGATAAAGAGCTTATGTATATGCTTTTATTGACATGCAATACCTCCAAGCAACTGAACTTTACAGAAATGTGGTTGGGAAACAAAATCATGTCAATGGGCTTAGGCATTTGCATACTGCTGGGGTGTTAAAATTAGAACGATGCTGCTGGCCTGTGATGTTTGTGCGATGTCTTTTGTGATGCAAGTTAAAAATTGGGCCAAGCTACCTGCACGCAGGCTACAATCGGGCTGAGTTCAAAGACAAATTTCAGACTGTGTTGTAGCTCCAGGGGAACTATCATTATTGACTAGAATGATGGACACCACTATAGAGAACAGGGCAGAGAAAAATAAGACGGCCTTTGTGTTGGTTCAATAAAAAGTGATAGTGTGCCATTCTAGACTGTATTTTTGTACATAACAGTGCATTCAGCTGAGAAAATGTTTGAGGAAATTGCGTACGAAATGTCCATGAATTATAGTTTAAAAGTGAATACAATTTGTGCAACTGTCAAAAAAATTATAGTCTGGCTTTAGATGTCAATATCACCATTTTACAATATAATTGAATAGAAATCTGTCACTCGCCTACAATCCAATATTTGTCAATCTGCCCATCCTCAGGGTCACTGTAACAGCAGCCTGCAACATGGACTTCAGCCGTTTCCCGCTGGATTCCCAAACCTGCTCCCTCGAACTGGAGAGCTGTGAGTTAAAGTTTATGTTATGTTATGTTTTATACCACAAATATTCAATCCCCCCTACAAAGATTTTCTTAACATGGATCCTTGTTTTCCAGACGCCTACACAGATGAGGATCTGATGCTGTACTGGAAAAGTGGAGATGAGTCTTTGAGCATAGATGAGAAAATCTCCCTCTCCCAGTTTCTTATTCAGAAGTTTCATACTACCTCCCGACTGGCGTTTTATAGCAGCACAGGTATCGCCTAAATTGCTAAATCTTACTAGTTCACTGAAACATTCACTTTTTCCCATAATGCACTTCAAAATGAATGCGATGCTCACTATCATCAAATCTAACTCCTCTTACCTGTAGTTCGAAATCACACGAGCCAACTAAATATATAAAATGTAACATGTTTTGAAAAGACAAACTTTGTTGTGGCTACTTCAGAAACTCGCAAGGTTACGTTTGACGTTCATAGTCTGCTTTTTATCTCTCTTTCTCTCTCACTAGGATGGTATAACCGTCTGTATATAAACTTTACGCTTCGCCGCCACATCTTCTTCTTCCTGTTGCAAACTTATTTCCCCGCTACACTGATGGTTATGCTATCCTGGGTATCCTTCTGGATTGATCGCCGGGCAGTTCCAGCCAGAGTTTCACTTGGTAAGATTATCGCATTTTCGCCTCTAGCAACATCTGACGCTCCTCCAGATCTAAACATGATGTGATGATTTTATCCAGGTATTACCACGGTGCTCACCATGTCTACCATCATCACAGGGTTGAACGCCTCTATGCCCAGAGTTTCCTACATCAAAGCTGTGGATATTTACCTGTGGGTCAGTTTTGTATTTGTGTTCCTATCTGTCTTGGAGTATGCGGCGGTCAACTATCTGACCACAGTCCAGGAGAGGAGAGACAGGAAGCTCAGAGAACGTGCTAGAGAACAGGTAAAAAAGCAAAAGGTGGAAATGATGTACATTGCAAGCAATTTTAACTATATCTTGTAAGGTCCCATTGAAATCAAAGTTGACTTTTGTCTGTTAAAGCTGTAGTTCATAACTTTTGACTCTCTATCGCCATCTCTGTTTGAGACATAAAGTGCAGGTTACTTTATTTTACATTTTTTGCATTGAGAGTTTTTAACTATGATTTTTTATAGCAATAAAATCGAATAAAATCGAATTCAATAATAACACAGACTAATATATATATATATAAAGTAATATAACATAATAAAGCAATAAATAATAATAATAATAATAATTTACTTTATTGTCATTGCACAAGAGTACAACGAAATTCTGTCTGTAGAAAGTAGGTAATTTTAATTATAGATGTTGATAATATCGGCTGATATTTGGATTTATTTTATTATTGACATCAGATGATCTCTTAGTACCAAAGTTTGCTTTCCTGTAGCTCAGTGGTAAGAGCATTCCTCTGTTTAACCAAATCGTTCCTTTGTGTTTTATTAAGTAATGTTGTTCAGGTAGTCAGCCATTGCTCCACTAATGCCAACATCTTATTTCATTTTGCTTGTCTACCTGGGTGTCCAACCTGTTCCAGTCAATGCCCTGCACCTGCGGTATGTCCCACACCAGGTCCATGATGTTGGATGGGACCTACAGCGAAGCTGACACCAACAGCTTGGCTGGCTACACAGAAGCTCCAATGGTTCCTGAGGAGATGGTGCCAGAGAAACAGGAACATATGGTGGTTCACTTGTCAGTTAGCAATGATTCCAACACCAACAAGAAGAAGGGCATTCGCGGTTTACGCATTATACAGAACACGCACGCCATTGATAAATACTCCCGTTCGATCTTCCCAGGAGCCTATATAATTTTCAACATTATTTACTGGTCCGTTTACTGCTGATCACTCTCCGGCTACAGTATATGCTGGAGTGTCAGACAATGTTGGACTTAACGTTTATACAACCATCATTCTGACTTTTGATACTCATCAAACATGGCTTATGTGAACTGCAGTTACATCCGTCACTTTTCCCTGAAGTCAAATGGAATGATGTTGCATGTAAATTATGTAGGTCTGTCTGTCTATCTGTCAGACTTAAGTTTTTAATTTAGGCCTTTTAAGGCTGATGAAAAGTCACATGTAACCACATCAGATTTTTTACGGGCTTATGTGTTTTATTTTATTGTTCATGTGGATTGTGATACGTACTTGTACAGCAAGAAAGCCTGTCTTTAGCTTTCGTTAAACGGGTTTGATTTTGTTTTAAGGTGTAATTTTTTCCACATCTACAATTTCACTTTTCAAATTTGAATTCTTATAGCACCTCTCCAAGACGCTGACAAAGAATAAATCACAGACAAGTTAACCAAACAATACAATATAATACATATTAAAGACACAACGCATCGAAGAAGGCAGTGCCTGCTGGAGCTATAATGCAACGGGGTGAAAAGAACCTGCACTGCATTCAGCAAAGCGGCACGTCTCTCACAGCAGCCAACCTCCTCTGCTCGACCCCGAATGTTAAGGAATTAAATCTGAGAATGTCCATTTGTGACTAGCCAAAAAGACATGAACAAAACAAAAACAGCTCTGGCTCATGGTAAGCAGCACAAAACGTCTTTAGTAAATTTTTGTAAAAACGGCAACAAAACAGAAATGAGGCATTGCATTTCAGCCCTTTTATTTTATTTATCTCCACTATATCCAGCTATATGCCATTTAAGAAAGAAGTATTTTCAAACAATCATACCTGAAATTATCGTATTTAATTATAACACGGTATGTATGTTTTTGCATATGGATGTGTGTTTGTAAAGTGTGTGTGCGTATTTCATAGCATTGCATTTCACACGGGACCATGCAAAAATTAACCCGGCAGGGGTAAATCTTTGGTCTTTACTGTGGCTCATCTGCATGCATGTTACTTGTGTAATGTTGAGGAACCAGAGAGTAGATCCATGTGCAGAATTTAATGACATCAACAAATACAAAAACAAAAACAAATTTAAGAACTGAACAGGAACCTAAAAACAAAGACTGACACCAAACAAAGGAAACACTAGGGCTTAAATACATTGGGATAATAAGGAAACAAGAAACACCCGGGGAAACTAATTAACAAGAAGAACTACAAACATGGTACGCAAACAGGAAGTAAGCTAAAAGTCCAAAATAACAGGGATTCAGCACCAACTGAGATCATGACAACTTGATTATTTATATTTTATTTAAATTATATTTTAACATGCACATACAGATTTGCAATTACATCTTACAGAAGTTTAGAACAAAACTTGTTAAATTAGGCTTGTTTTGTATCGAAACGATCTTGAACACAACTTAAAACCTTATGTGTATCATTACACAGTAAAGGTGTCTACTTACGTTTTAATTCTATATTTATTTGTTGGTTTGTTTTTCTTGCTTGAACAGCGTGGTGCACATTGCAAACTTTGAAATACTGTAAATGAAGTCACTCTAAATTAAAACACTGTGAATATGTGCTTGAAGGTCTTGTTTGTATTTATTGGAAATGTACACCATCACATCTATGAAGACAATTCTTCTCCCCAGGATAACTGTTGAGAATGTAAAATGTGTTGACTAGAAAAAGACGAAATTGAATATATCTTGTTTGTAATAAAACAAGGCCTAAATGTTTTTTAGCAAACTGATGCATTGGTGAAAAGTTTTTGCAAGACATGTTTGAATGAATAAAGGCCACCTGGCACACGTCAACTTCACGTGACATCACCTTCATCACATTCACCTTCGCCTACATCTCTCAAAACAGCACATTTTGGCATCATCAGTGATGATTTCTAAAATGTGCTTAACACAAACTTACACAGTACTTTGTATTTTTATTTGTCGCAATCATTTGTCATTCCCTACCCTAAAGCCATGTACTGTATAACCAATACTTGAAACATCACTTTTTAGATGCTTAGACAAAATGAAAATGTGTGATGCAAACGATAAAGAAAACTATGTAACACGTTTGTATAAAAAATACATTGGGATCTTATGATTCTTTGTAGTGATCATTGTATGCCTACATTTATGAATATGTTTAAAATCAATCGTTAAATTAAAATGCGCACCAATCCTATTAACATAGTTAACGGTCAGTTTACGGCTCCATTTTTAATTATTATGGAGCGCTCAATGAGGCAGGACTTAACCCTTCATCTTAACCCTTGTGCTGGGTTCAAAACCAACAGTTCTGGTGTTACCTGGTCAAAATGACCCGGCTACTGCAGATAGGTTGTAAATCACTTTTTTTGCAATATTATCATCAAATATTGTATTAAATCATTTTGTTAACTTGTTTTCTCTCATTTAGGACTGGTTTGGTGTTTCTTTTTCAAACGGATAAATCGTAGATCTAGTTAATCTGAGTTTAGTCACCTCAGTCTTTGACTGAGAAAAAATGGTGAATAATTTTTCCAATAATAAATAAAATATGACCAACTTTTATGGCCTACTTTAATGTTTAACCGGACATTTTGTTTTGAAATGCTTTTATTTTATACAATGTGGCACAGAATCACATTGTGATGTTCCCGGGTCAAAATTACCCGTCTACCAAAGATATCTTATAAATAACTTGATATGCTATATTATCACCAAATATTGGATTTAATCTTTTTGTCAACTTGTTTTCTTTCATTTTGGACTGGTTTTGCGTAACCTCTTCAAACGGATTAATTTTAGGCCTGTGTGATCTGAGTTTAGGCACATCAGTCTTTGACTGAAAAAATCATAGTTTTTTGACAATATTCAATCAAGTATGACCAAAATTTGCATTGTTGTTCACCATAGCCTACTTTAACTTAACTTAAACGACTTTGTTTGACCATTTCTGATTAATCGTAGGCTTCATTGATCTGAGGAACCTCAAAAATGACCGGCCATTGAAAGTGAGTATTGAAGATCACAAAAAATCAGGACCTGTATTTTGAATAACAATGTCAACTATCATGGCCGCCATACTGAAGGGTTGTTCAAAACCGAAAGCGCCCATAACTGGCCACTTCAAAGGGCCCTTCAGAATGAAGAATTTCGAAGGGTACAACTGATGGTCACTTCCGGCTCCCATGATTCTTTGAGCAGATTCTTTGCGTGGTGATGCCGGCTCCTTATGGGTTCGGGATGATGACGCAGAAGGGCACTTCGAGAAACAGTTGTTTGGTCCCCTACACCCTTTAACCCTTCAAAGCTGTCACTCCGGAGGGTAAACCATTCGAAGGGCTTAGGGCATGGAACGCAGGGTGTGTCAAATCTGACAATTGTGACAAACAAGACAGAACACATTAACGCAATCATATAGAGAACATCTCATGGAACATTTCATAGACAATAATTTCAGTAAGATATATATTTTTTAAGATGTAAGAAGGGTCAAATTTGAAAGGGAACAGCACAAGTATAAATTTAGACCCCTTTTCAGAAATAAAAGCATTTCCTAAATAAAGGTTGTGCTTTTCTGATCTTTCACTTTGACTTTAAAAGCTCATTTTTGAAGGAACACCAAGTTTCACTTTGTGCCATTTTGAACAAAACAAAAGCATTTCAGCCTAAACTTCCTTATTAAACATTTAAGGACACTAGTGTGATAAACAGTGGAATTTCTTCTATTTTATTTAATATTTGCAAAATTTTACACAAATAAGTTTTTTTTTCACGCAGTACTAAGATGCGTAAGCTCTGATCAATGAGGCCTACGGTTAAAGAAACAGTATTTACTGAAATAAAACAAGTTGACAAAAATATTTAAACTAATATTTGGTAATACTATAGCATATAAAGTGACTTATAAGCTCTCTTTGGAAGGCAGTTAATTTTGATCCGGGAGCAAAAGTGTGATTCTGTGTAATTTTGATCACAATTAAAGCATTTCAGAACACACTTCCTGGTTTAACAAATTCTTCTTGATTAAAGTAGGCTAGTGTGAACATCAGTGCCAATTTTTGTCCTATTTATAAACTATTGCCAAAATTATTAGCAAAAAATACTTTTATCAGTTAAAAACTGAGGTGACTAAGCTTAGATTAACTTGTACTCCGATTAATCAATAGGAAAAAGAAACACAAAACCAGTCCTAAATGAAAGAAAACAAGTAGACAAAAAGATTGAATCCAATATTTGATCATACAATTGCATAATGTGAGATTTATAAGGTCTCCTCGGAAGGCGGGTCATTTTGACCCAAGAACACCACAAGTGTAACGAAGTGGGGGAAAATCACAAAAAAGCACCAGAAAAAGATAATCTTTTATGAGAGGTTTTTAAAGTCTTATTGAACAAAGTCACCAAATTTCATTCCAATTCAATAACCTGAACTAGTATTCTGGGGTAAAATATTTTGTTCGTGTCAAAATGACCCGAGCTCAACGTGAGGGTTAATCGATTGCTCGGCGAATCTGCTGCTTCTGTCTGTCTCATCCCTCGAGCAGCTCATGACATGCAACTGACAGGCCTGCGGTCGGTCTGTTACTGACGTATCACCGTAACTTTGTAGCTCGAAGGCAACTTATAAGGTCGTTTCTTATCCAAATACTCGCGTCCGATGCACATAAATCCGTAAGTACAACCAGTTTATTGACTCGTTATGACCTGTGTGCTTAGTCATGTCTGTTCATCAATATTGCCGTTCTCGGTTACTTTCTGCTAACAACTTTCAAAGTGCAATGTAACTTAATAGGATTTAGCGCAGCTAATTGAGTTTGCCTGGTCGAGGTAACGTTAGCGGTTATGTATAATACCGATGTGTTATTACATATATAATTATTTATGTTTTATACACAAAAAAACGGGGAACAACCCATCCAATGCCTTCAAACTGGCTAAATGACATGCAAATCGCGGGTTTGTCTTCTATGAGAGGGCGTGGATATGTTTAGGTTGTGAATTGCAACGATAATCTGTGTTTATGTTTATTCTAGTGTTATTAGATTTCTAGTGATGCTATATTTGTATATAAAGGAGTGTGTTTCTTAAAATTGTAACCATGTTTAATGCCTTGTGTTTGAATTTACGGTTGTAATTTGTTGTGTGCTTCCCTGCATTTGTTATTTGTGCTGTTTGTAAGCAATGTATTGTGTTGTATTGTGTGGCACGTATTGTTGGTGTATTTTCATATGAAAGGGTTGTGTGAATTGTCAGGGGAATGCCAAAGACAGTGTGGTGAGAGATATGAGTCATTCTGGAAAGTTGCCAATAGTTTTTATTTTGGGCGCCAAAAGACTCTTTATGTTTTGGTGCTTTTATTCTTTATCTTGTTGTATGAAGAACAAGTGTAGTAACAAGGAACCGAGTTAAGCTCCCCCTGAGTTATTTATGCAGTTTAGCGAACGTTCTTGGAGGAAATATGCCATAGGGTTGGGCAATCTATTGGTTACAAATATGGCTGGTAGTAACCAAATTTTTTATTCCCGTTCACAATTTTGGCTATTATTACTATTGTAAGAAACACGCTCACCCTTGTAAATATTAGAAATGCACTATAAATTATCGGCCATATCGGTATCGACTGTTTGTTGGTCATTTAAAATTTGATCCGTATCGGCCGATATAATGTAGCCGATAAATCATTAATAATTTCCCCCCGTCAAACTTGTTCATCTGCACTCTGCTCACAGTCAAAACCCATTACAGTCTTTCTGTCATGATCATTCACTTTCTGCTATTAGCAAAACACTGTTGATGTAGGTAGGTACAATATAGTAGCGAACCGTGGCGTTTGGCCCTCTTAACACATGATGCATTTACAAAGACATGAAACGCAGCAAGCCGAACACAGTTATCACCAAAATAACACGCAATGCAAAATACAAATCATTATAACACATGTGCAATTTGATCGGCGTGTCGCGCACGTGTGCTCTTCAACGGAATAATGGACCACGTGACAGACGCTGCCTCCCAGTCTGATCATAAAACCAACACAGACTAATGTACACAATGCCAGTTTAAAAGGCGATACCTGATTAGGGCGCTCTCAGCAAAGTAAACCGGTGCAACACTAGCAGACAGTAAACAGAGATTTAACAGCGAATAAACTATGACTATAATAAATCATAATATTAAACTGGTAACGTTACAGTTAACTAAACCTATGGAACTGACCGTAGTAAATTTACCATTTATCTGATCAAATGTCACTGTTATCCAGAATAACAGCAAATATGCATGCACAATATATTAAAGGAGTCATAGGGTGCAAATACGTGTTTTTCTGTGTCTTTGGTGTGTTATAAGTTGCCCATGTGTGTATTAGACATGTAAAATTGCTCAAATTAAAGTGTTGGAACAAAAGAAGCATTCTATCTAAAAACAAATGCTCACCCAGACTTGCCTGAAATGCCTCATGTAACCTGATGTTACAAATATGGTAAGTGGCGTAACATTTCCGTCTCATGCTTGCAGTATTCGACCAATCACTACGCACGGGTTAACTGGCCAATCAATCATGGGACAGCTCACTTTTCAGAGCGATGAGCTTTGTAAAAAGTCTGCACGTTTCAGAATGGTGGGGCAAAGAGGAGATACAAATATACGTTATGTGGAAATACAGCGTTTTTAAACTTTAAATCATGTATACACATTGCATTACATCCAAAACAAATGAAAAATATACAATATTAGACAATATACATTATGTAGATTCATTATTTATGAATGTGTAAATTATAAGAACAAAAGCAGTTGCCCCGAGTACCAAAACAACCTTGTAGGCAATCAGCAGTAAGGTGCACAGTCCACAGGATGGACATTAGTTGAGCTGAGCGCTGACAAAAGCGAAAGATGGGGGTAGGGGTGGGTCTGTTTTGGTGATTTGAACATCAACAACGGCTATGAGAAATCGGACACCCTATCTTAATATTTCGATACTGTATATCAGTTCTTGGCTTCAGGTGTTGAAGAATTATCGGTTATCGGTAATTATCGGCCAAAATTTACATATCGGTGCATCACTAGTGAAAATGTTTACAGTGTTTATCACGACTTTTACCAAAGTACAGCAGTTGAAACCACAACGCAGTTGATCCTTTACATTGCTCTAGACTAACTTTTTTACTAGGAGCGCTGTAGTCCCTGAATGTCTGCATCTGCAGAATTCGGTGGAACAGTTTTAAATGCGTTAACATTTGTACCGAAATTTTAGTATTTATAAATGGGTTAAAAATACTACCTGTCTGACAGTGGCTTGGTTCTGCTCATCATTTTAAAAGAGCAGAGCTTACGGAGAAGCTTTAAGTGCTAAGTAAAGAGACTGTCTAAACTCTGAATACACCAGACCAAATTAGAACTGAAGTCATTTGAACCAACCAAAACGTGCATGTCATTTTATATGAAAAAGTATGTACTTTAATGTTTATAGTGTTAAATGAAAGGCTCGTCTTAACAGTTGCTGATTTTATTGTGTATAAAGGACACTTTTCATCATGTTCACAACACAATGTAAAGATCATTTCACATAAACTTAACAAGAGCATTTGCTGTCGTTCATTCTTGTTGTGAACAGATTCGAAAGGATTCAGCGGAGTCTCAAGTAATCTACAGATAAATGGCGTATTCTGAATTCCTCGTTGGTTAGTTTAAACGTCTCAAATATCAAAAAGTTCGTCCTCAGGTTCAAAAAATCCAAGAGAGAGATAAATCAGTCACCCAGCCGAGCACAGCGCACTTCTCCAGCCTCTCCACTTCTCACACACATAGACCTACACTGGTGGGCTCACAATCTACTCGCATGAGATAACAACTTGTAAAAATATTGGCAGGTCGCACATGTGAGTACTTGTGAAATATCCACGCGCCGTCTCAAAAACTGGTTGCAAAATGCTACCATTTAGTCGCAGTCTGGACCCCTGCGTTAAGGTTTTACTCATCATGTCTTGGCCAGTGGTTCTCAAAATTTTACGTTGTTAGAACCTCTTTGTGTAGGATCTAGGGTGCATCACTTTTTGCCCGCCCAAATAAACATCTTAAACTTGAAATTTAAAATATACCAATAACATATTCAGTAATACAAATACAATACTGAATCATAAATTATTTTGGTTGTTGGGCTTATTCTTCTGATGTTTGATTGTATGTATGATACGTTTCTATATTTCATAAGATGCCACAAAATCTGTGGCCTACCTGGATCCAACGTAGGGCTCCCCGGGGCCACAACCCCCAGTTTGAGAATCACTGGTCTAGGCAATTACCACAGTTTTACTGTTGTTTTACTGTACTTTTTATTTACGCATGTTTGTAAGTTAACATGAGACAGAGACTGGTTTTGTAATATGTGTATTGTTAGTTATTCAAAGAGGTAGTTGGCGGCATCTTTTATTTACCTGCATGTTGTTAAAAACCTGTATATGACTCTTTCAGAAGACAGGCGGTCCTACAGGTTTGCAATGATATGAGAATGAGTAAATGATGAAAGAATTTTAATTTTTTGTTGAACTATCCCTTTAAGACAATTCCTGTTACATTGAATGGCATTAGTATTGTCATGCTTTACCAGCAAAAGTATACCAGCAACTAAACAATAAATGTGGGTACGTCTGAGGGTTTTGGGTGTAGTAACTTGACTGATATTTTGCTGGTACATAGTTTACAGTATGTGTCCACTTTTTTGCATCAGGTCTGCCTTAAACCTATGACCCAACACGAGCAGCATGAGTTCAGGGAAAGTTTGGAGGAAGCCCAGTCCTGGATGCAGGCTATCCAGGAGAGGCTTAAGCAAAATGATAACACCCAGGGTCCCCTGACAGCACTGGAGGCCAGACTCAGAGAGACGGAGGTGAGACCTCATTTGACCTTTGACCTCATTTAACAGCTGTTCCCATTTCTCAGATGTCACATATTCTAAATAAAAGAAACTCATGCTCGTTTGGTCTAGAACTAAGAAGCGTAAATATTTATATAGAGATATATCGGTAATACTTGATTCTGATTGGTCAGTTTCATCATTCGAAAATGTTCCTAATGACTGCTGAACTGTAAAATTGACTACAGTCTCAGGACACTTGTTTCCCTAAAACATTATTCTAGTACTCACTGAATGTTTGTTGTACAGAAAATCCATAGCTCAGAGACTGAGACTGGCCATGTGAAGATGGACAGGGTGCTGGTAGCGTCTGAAGCTCTCCTCCTAAAGGGAGACGAAGAGATGAAGAATCAGACTCATTCCAAACTGAAGGATCTGAAAGCGCTGTGGGATGAGACGTTGACCTACATAATTCACTGCCACAGGTACAGCAATTGTTGTGGAGATCTGAGATACGATCCTATTGTCCTCATATGCCTTAAAACAAATTACTCATTTTGATTGTGATGGTTCTGTGGAAATCGGCAAATCGGTATTTAATGCGATAAAACAATAAATGCCAACATCTATATTTTCTGATGTCTGTCAGGAAGAAATATATGCCTATTTACTGTCATTTGTTTGGTGTCTTTGTAAGTCGCATCGAATGGGTTTGGCTTCATTGGAGTGAATACCTGAAGGCTCATGAGGAGTTTGGGATGTGGCTGGAGAAGATGCACCGGTCTCTGGAGCCGCAGCTTGAGCTGCAGCTGGGTCCGCAGGAGAAGCTGTGGCAGGTTGACCATCTGCGAGTCCTGCAAAGTGACATTCAGGCCCAGGGTCAGTTTCTGGAGAGGCTTCTGGACGAGGGTGTATCCCTGTTCAACCGCACTCAAGATCCCAGTGTTGATGAGCAGGCTCAACAAGGTCTTCAAGATGCCTACAACCATATTAAAGACATAGCACAGGTCTGTTGGAACAAATTTTTTTAATCAAAAAGTTTGCTTTGGATATTTGAGGGCTTTATTGAAATTGTGAATTTCAAAGGTATGAAGACAACCTTTGAAGCAGGGTTTTTGTAAATTTTTTATAAGGCCTCTCATCATGGATCTATATTAAGTCAATTAACGCCAGCCTTTTAATCTTTTGTCTTTCTGTAGGTTTTTACTCACTCTTGCTGGGTGTCAAAAAGGTATAGTTCACCCAAAGATGAAAATTCTGTCATCATTTACGCACCCTCAGATTGTTCCAATCTTGTATAAAGCTCTTTGTTCTGCGGAACACAAGGGAAGATATTTGGAAGAATGTCAGAAATCAAACAGATGTCCTCCATTTACTGCTATAGTAGGGAAAATGTCAATGGGGGATGAGATCTGTTTGGTTACTGACATTCTTTCAAATATCTTTGTGTTCAGCAGAACAAAGATATTAATACAGGTTTGGAACAATCTGAGGGTGCGTAAATTAATTTTTGGGGGTGAAGTATCCCTTAAAGTCGCAATGAAATTGAAAAGGCAATTGTCTTTTTCCCGTATCGTCACATATACCCAAGCGAAACGACTTCTGAAATGAGGAAAAAAATGTAGGGCGGGACTTGATTTCATCCATCGACAACTGGATGTTAAAAGGTGAAAGATTTGAACGCCAGTTTGAAATCTGTCAGTCATTACGGCCCCGCCCTCGCACCATTCCTCGTGAACAGAAGTGAAAAGGGGTCGTTTCGAGAGGGGGAGGAGGTTAACGTTTTTGATTAAAGATTACAAGTTCAAATTAATAAAAAATATATAATGATGTGCGCGGAAATACTTGACCAATTGACCACATCTCATGCCGACTTTAGGGTCTTGAATCAATTAAAAAAATGCCTTTCTTTTTTGTTGCACATGTTGGAACGTGTGGCCCCTAATTCACAGAGTTAATGAAAGAAATTATGTAGGTTATAAAAGCTAATAAGGACATAGTACAATTATAAAGTGTACAAAATTCATGTAAATGCAATTTATAACTCAGAATTCTCTCAATGCTAAATTCCTTATTTTATTAAGTTTTATGAAGCGATACTGATTCAAAATGCGGTTATTGTTGTTTTTTTTCAGGAAAGGTTGGCATTGGCAGAGAAAAGAGCAGAAGAGCACCAGCAGTACCAAAGTTGTGTTTATAAATTCCAAACCTGGCTTGTGTCTAGAACAGAAGAAGTCAGTCAGTTCAGCGACATGGAGGATACCACACAAAATAAACTCAAAGCCGTGAAGGTACAACAGCCTACTTATTTGGGGGAGGTGAAGGCAAAACGGTCAACTGGGAAAAAGCTTCCCGCTTTGAAGTCAAATTATAGATACATCATTGTAGTGTAACTGTGAGTCATATAATAAATTACTGTCTTCATGTCAACCTTTTGAAATAGTTACTGTAACTTTCAGAACCAAAAATCTACTCTTAATACAAAAACATGGAAATTTTACATTGAAATAAAGGTTCTTACCAAAAAAACAGTTTTTCCTCAATTACTATGAATTTAGAGTTTTAGTAATGACTAAAAAGAGCAATCAATTTTTATTTATCTCTTAGTTTGGCATGCATGGAAATATACTGTTCTTTCCCATCCTTTAATCC
This sequence comes from Triplophysa tibetana, assembly GCA_008369825.1. Taxonomy (NCBI): domain Eukaryota; kingdom Metazoa; phylum Chordata; class Actinopteri; order Cypriniformes; family Nemacheilidae; genus Triplophysa; species Triplophysa tibetana. Next base: position 3,596,055 of record CM017907.1, read on the forward strand.
ACTATCAGGAACTGAACTGCAGTATAGCCAAAGAAGAGCTCACACTCCAGCACATTGAAGGATTGTCCGAGGCGGTGAAGACCAACACATCTCCAGCGGGAGCGGAGAGGATCACAGAGGAGATGGAGGAGTTGAGGTTGGCCTGGCAGAGGTTACGTCTGGCACTAGCTGAGGTTCAAGAAGATCTCCAGAGCGCACTGGACTCTGAGAGCGAGTATTCAAACCGTTGTAAGGAGCTGAGGGTGGACATCGCGAAGCTCAGAACCCAGGTCCAGAACCTCAGTGTGGAGCTGGAGAGCAGGGATGGAGAGAGGACGGAGGATCACATGGTTGCTCAATGGAAGACTCACACGGTTAGTATTCTGGTATTGTATGGCGCCACTCACAAAGACATTTAGTGTCTTGATGTTTGACACGGCTTCTTGAGGCTTAGCATATTTATGTGGCAGCGCATCAGTGATTTAGGGAATGCCTTGGGTCAATTCCTCTGCGGGGTGTGACAGCTGTTTTCGTGAAGATGGAAGAATTTTACACGTTTGTGAAGTTGTTTGGAGTTCTTCCAACTGATTTATCTTGGGCATGAAGGCACTAAAATGTAGCTATACATTTTAAAGATACATTTTTGTGTTATTTTGAATTGTTGTGTTGTAGATGAAAATACCTTAAATTCTTATTTCATTGAACATTTTTACTCGATTCAGGTTTTAATTGGGTGTATTAAGTGTGAATTTACCCTATGTTAATATGTATTGATTGTTGTCAAAAGACAAAATATTATTGTTTAGCAATAATAGTTTTCTTTTTAAATGGCAATAAAATAGTTTTGTCTGAATTTAGGATAGTACTGTTTGAAAACTGACGTTTTTACTTCCATCAGTTCAGCCAAGTTCGCTGTTAGCATATGGGAAACAGCAAGGTTGAAAGGCTTTTTAGAACAGTAAAAGCGGTCTGGACCCCATGTGGAGAAATTTTGCATTAATGTCCGTTTGGATGAGCTCCTTTTCTTTAGACTCATAATGTGCGCACTCATTTTATTGATTTGTTCTTCCCGTCCACTTTTCAGGGTGTGCGTAAGAAGCTCGTCGCAGAGGAACCCCATGTGGAGCAATTGAAGTCTCGGTTAAAAGAGCTTTTCAGATTCCCACAGGACTCTAGAGCGCTGTCTGATGAGATGCTCGCTGTGGTAAAGGAGTACCAGAGGTGAGCTGGAACCACACACCCACACAGGAGCCTGATACGAAACGCTTTGATGAATATTTTATCCGTCATTAGCTATTAATATGTTTATAGACATTCCTTTACCGCAGACGCAAGGCATGTCACACGCTGGTTAACTCCCCTATTGTTTTACAGTCAATATGATGTTAGTCACAATGCCCAGTCAGCCGTAAACAACGTGTGCCCAGCCCTAAGAGAGCACTTAAGACAATTAGTGCATTACACACGGTTTTACGGCATTTATTTATTCGTTTGGGTTATAATCCCAATACAATAGCAGTGTGGTGTATAGCACTGCTCCGTTGTTTTGAAGGGCTGTTTTGTGTTTCGCCTGGCAGTGTGAAAGGCAGATCGTTCAGGTTGTCCTCCGAGAGCGAATCGACGCTGCGAAATATACTGCAGGACCCTCTGCTCAGGTTCAGCCAGTGGAGTCAAGCGGTTTCGCAGGTCCTGGATGCCTCCGCCGACGTGACTGAATTCTCCCATATCGCTCTGCTTGTACAGAATATCGAGGTAAAAATAAGTCTTTTTTTCCAAGTTTAACCGGGTTCCCCGTCCTATAATAAAACCCAATATTATGTGTTCTTCGATTTTGGAAGAACAAGGCTGAAAACTACGTTTTAATTATGCATCAGCTTCGTTTAGACATGATCTTTTTTTGGCTGCCCTTTGTTCTCTTTGAAGTTATTGACCGTGTTCTTTGGTTATTGCAGAAGTTACTCAAGACCAGCTTGCAGCTGCAGGAGCGCTTGACTTTGCTTCAGGTGAAGAGCGATCTTCTCAGCTCTGTTTTTGGGCAGGAGACAGCAGATGATCTGTTAAAGGAGCTTAGCGGAGATATGAGGAAGAGAGAATCACTCCACAGTCAGCTACAGGATCGCAAGAGTCGTCTGCAGGTACCAGTCCAAAATCTGTTTGCTGTATGTAAATCCGTGAGCTACATGAACAATCTCTACCCTGCAATACCTGGCAACAGTTTTTTTGTCATTGCTTTGACTCGTTGGTCTACATGATACGCAGGTTTACGCCGTATAAACACTAGAAAAGATCAAGATTTTCTGTATAAACACTTAAAAAAATTCAAGGATACGTAACATCGCTTTGAGGCAGAAAAGTGCGATGCACTGACTTTTGGACCATTGGTGCACCCGTGAGATATGAAACAAAAGGAGATCATGATAGGCAAGCATTTAAACTACACAATTTCAGTGTTTTCGCAAGACTGCCCCTGAAGCTAATGGTGCTTCGTGTGACGCTGCAGCAGGTGTTACAGAAAATGACCCCGAGGCTTATGCTACGCTGTACGCAGGGTCCCCCTCCGTCACAATTTGTTATCATTAATACATTTTTAGGGGATTGTTGGCATATTAAATTGTATCTAACTAGTCAGCTTCACAACCGTTAGTTTGCGTGGTGAAACGATAAATGAGGGAGAAAGAGAGAGAAAACTTAGACTACAATGTAGGCTGTATATAATTGTTTTAGATTGTAAGAGATGAGAACTCCTGGCCAGCCTTGTGAAAGTTAGGATAGAGACACTGCCAGCAATCGAAAAGTGTAACGGATGCTTGATAAAATTGCACAAATGTTCATTGTTGACTATCAATGTCATTAATAGGCGCAACTTACACTCATAAGTGTGACCCAGTGTGTGAAAACTAGGCTGAAAATCGAGTTATTAGTGACGAGCATCAGAGTTTGATTTGAACTTATTTAAACTTTTAATTTGTATCAGTTTTTGACATGGCCTCAGTCAGTCAAAACCATATCAAAATTTTAAGATTTTGCTTTCACAGCATGTTCTCTACATTATGTTGGCAGCCCTGCTGAAAAAATAGAAACCTGCCCAAAACACAAGAGATGCAGATGGGGATCAATAGAACTCACATTAATGCCCAAGACTTTTTAAAATTTTGGGAAAACCTTTGTGGTTCGTAATAGTAAACCAATAGGACATATGTAATATCTTTTTTTAGCAGGATGGGATTATATAGAAAGAGTATATCACAAATAAATGACTTTAAAGCTGGGTTTTCACATGGACAACAAATGTGACCGTTGACAACAAAACCAGTCTCATGGGTCAATATTTCAATACTTACATCATATGAAAGCTGAATAATTAAGCTTTCTATGGATGTAGCGGTTGTTAGGATGAGACAATATCTGGCGAAGATACAACAATTTAAAACTCTGGAATCTGAGGGAGCTAAAAACTAGAGGGTTGCCTGTGAAGTTGTAAATCAGAGGTGCTGGAGCAGGCCATCCACTCGCAAAAATAAAGTTTCTATATAGTAAAAAAGGTCTTTTACTAAAAATGTTCCTGTGCGACTTAAGACAAATGTGCAGTGAAAATTACCAGTTATGAATTAACATAACTGTACCGTAAAGTGTCTCATGTGAAACTGTAGACTTCCTCAGCGGCTATAACATAAACAAATGTTATTTGTCCCAAACGTAACTTCCATTAGACTTCTGCAAAGAATCAAATGTTGAGTATATTTAATATCGTTTAATATAATAAATACTAATTAAATATAAAATAAATTGTTATATTATATCCAAACACAAACCAGAAGTTAAAAAGTTGGATCATCTATAAGATACAAAGCTGTTCTCTCAAACCTTCTGAATGTTTTCTGACCCACCCATAACCCTGTGTGTTATGTCCATAGGGATTGATATCAAAGACAAAGGACTTTTCTGAGGCTTATGACTCCATACACAAAAAGCTGAGCTTCATAAAGGAGAGGTTCTATGCAGCGAATGGCCTCCAACCTGATATTCTAGCAAAGAAGAGTCAAGCAGACCAGCTCAGGGTGAGCAATATGTTTATATGTATAGCTTGCTTTACCCACAGCCTTAAATTTAATTCGACACAGATGTTTTGATCTCTGCATGTGGTATCCTATGGTTGTACAATGACTTTTGATTTAGGTTGTCTTTGGGCACACGCTGTAAGAATCATGTGAATAATTCAATGACCTTGGGGTACCATCACGCTGAGCTCGCTGTGTTTATGCGGTTAGGATCAGGTGGGAACAGGAAGGACTGCGGTGACAGATTCAATTCTAAAATATTGTGTATTTCTGCAGGTCATTAGGAAAGATTTGGAGGATTGCGAGGCCCATATTTTGGCCCTCGAGACGCTGGTGTCATCCAACCCAACAAACGGCACCAAGTTTGAGCGTCTGTATGCAGAATGGAAGTTGCTATACAATGCCGTTCGGGTAAGATCTATTCTTGCAAAAGTTTTTTAATTGAATGGAACTTAAAGTTCACTCAAAAATATGTGATTTGTTTACTCTCATGTTGTACCCAATCTGTATTTTTCTTCTTTGAATGACAAGACGAGAAATTTCATAACTGACTAGTTGAAAAGAATCTAAAAACAAAGTACCTTTGTAAATACCTTTGAAATGGTTTTCATTGAAGATTAGTCTTAAAGGGTGTTTATCATAGATGCAGCTAGATGCCATTCAACAGAATGAAACCAAATGTGGTGGTCTCGAGGCGCTTTTTGGAAAGCTGTTCTCTCTTGACTGTTTTATAACTTCACATCCCGTCTCTCTAATTAATAGACATGTGAATTTCTGGTTGAGGGAATGTCTTACTATCTGCTTTAGAAATGCCCAGTTTCACAAGTGATTCTGATTTAACCCTGAAGATCAGTAGCTCACACCCTGCGGTTTCCAGACCTCCTGCCGAGTGTTAATCATGATGTTGAAGAAGATGACTGTAACGGCCTTGATCAAACCCTCCTTACTTTGCTTTTAATGCACACTTGTGGCCCGAGGAGATGTTTTCTTTTTTCTTCTACTGAGAGCAACACGCACACTAAGACTCTTACTGAAGCTCTTGATGTTGAATGTATTTCTTTATGTGTTTGTGTTTTTGTTTGAACCAGATTAAGGTGAATGATAGTGAGGAGAACATTGTAGACCATGAACTTTTCCATGAGAATATCCTGAATTTGGAGAAGTGGTTAATGACCATGAGACAGAAGCTGGAATCGTTCCGGGGGGGAAATGGAGAATGGCGCATCAATAACCGGCAACAGGAGGCGGAGGTACCGTGCCCTTGATAATGTACCTCAGCCATCTCACAAAACAATAACACACTTTTTCATTCATTTATTTTTGATTCGTTTTTGATTCTCCGTTTTTAAAATACGCATGTAAACGCAATGTAAATCCATTCTGCTTAATCTGTAAACTGTATTGTTGTTGTTGTCCACCAGAGGGCGCTAGGGGAGTTTCCAGAAAAGGAGTTTCAGCTGCACCAGATGGAGGCTCAGGGTCACAATGTGCTGGCGAAGACCTCCGATGAGGGCAAAGTTCACATTCAACAAGACCTTAATCGCCTCCGAGAATCCTGGATGTCCCTCCACACGCTTAGTCTCAATCTTTTCAGGTTATAATACTTGTTATAGTATGTGCCAACGTTGTTAAAGCTAATGCCACAGTGATTTTATGAATATTTGTTGATTTCTTTCATGTAGACTTCTGAATGGACATCTTGCCGCAGAGGGTCAAGACTCCCGGTCACGCAGAACCGAGTGTCCGGATAGATGGGCGGATGGGCGTCACGAGGGCTCAGGATCTGGAGCAGCATCCGGCTTTGAAGGTGGACATATAGCCGCAGGTGATGAGGAAACCGGTCAACGTCGACATCACAACCTCGATTCACAGTTCCACCTGCGATCGGAATCAACTGATTACCCAAAGAGCATCGAAGCAACTCAAAATCAATTTCAAGTTGTGTTACCCGAGGACATCGAAAGACCAGGACGTACAGAGGTCTGGAGACGAGATATGAGTTACCATGAGAGGACCCTGGATGATGAGGTGGATCCAGTCACTTCTGGAGGTGATGGAAGAGCAAACAGAAAACAGATTGATGGTACGGACAGAAGTAACTTGCTCAGGAAGAGTGAAAGCGGGAGTGCTGATAGGACTGGAGAATGGGTCGAGGAGCATATCGCAGGTTCTGGGATTGAGGATTTGGACATGCAAGGCTTTGTAAGTGGAGCCCATACTGATGATGCAAAAAGAAGATTGTGGCCATATCCGATTCCACCTGATGAAATCACTGTGACTTACAGCTCGGTAGGTGACACTCAGGTTTGGACTATTAAACTATTCACATTTTTGCGTCTTGAATTTGAACATATTTATTGACACTTTATGGGCAAAATTGTTCAAACTGTTCAAATTGATTTGCTTTTTTAAATCAGTAGGTCTGGAAAAACTCTCCAAAGTCCTTGCATCGCATTTTTCTTGTATTAACTCTATTCAAGATATATGATACTTAAATATTTAAAACAAGTCTTAACAACAACTGTGCAATAGATCTAATACTTAATTAGCCAATCAATGAACGTGTCCTTATTTCTGGTTTAGATTGGCTCTCAACATGTCGACACAGAGGCCCTGCGGAGAGAGTTTGAGGTGTGGCTTCTTAAAGAAAATAACAAGCTCACAAAAATTCTGAACAGCCAAAGCGCCTCGAGTGCCAAAGAATTGACGATAAGACTGGATAGACTCAAGGTTAGTGGTATTTGTTGAAATGTTGCCTTTTTTTCTGTGGTTAAAGTTTAATGGGTTCACATGTCAAATAGTGTTAGAGTTAAAAAACAAAAAAAAAGCTTTGATGTCTTATTAAACAGAGGAAATGGTATTCTGCTTTACGTTGGTTATAGACCGTTCCCAGGTAACTTCCGGTTTGTATATAATAATATTGGATTGGATTCAATTTATTGTCATTACACATATAACAAGTACAGTGTAACGAAATGGATTAACATGTAATATATAATATGTAACTATTTGTATGTTATTTTATTTTTGTTCATATTCATTTTTATTATTATTTTACTGTATAATAATTGTGTTAAATAAACGATTGGTGGAATTTTGTTGTATTTTCAGTTTATTAAATAAACCATTTGTTGAATGGGTTCTGTTGTTCGGTCGCTTTTAAACAAACCGTATGGTACATTGACATCTAGAGGTTGACCTTGGTATCGCAGTCAAATTCAAAATATTGGAGAGACAAGTTTAGCGGTTCTTCTTGGTTTCTTTTGATTGTTATCAGAAATAATCTACAGGCACTCTATTGTTTGTGAATGTGTATCGGATGTTAATTTGGGGGAGGTCACAAAAGTTAGCATGCGCAGTAACGTTTGTTTATGTTGTTAAGATGAAACCATCTATAGTATGCTCATTTTTAATATGTAAATCGTACTTATCTAAGAGCTTCACACATTATAGCAATGAATTGGAAATTCGTTTTAAGAACTTATTTTTTTGTAAAATTTGCTCTTAGTAGTAATGATCATGGTCTAAAATAAAGTGTTGGATTTTATCTATTACTGTTAATTGTCCAATCAATCATTATAAAAAGCGAAAAGCTTTTTTGATTATATAGCAGATGGCTGAATTTCCTTATGTAGGGTTTATGTAATGTGCATGACTTGTTGAAAGGTCAGTTTTAGATTTTATAAATTTGTGTCAAGTGCCCTCATACTTTATTCATTTTAATACATTTTTGGCGCAGGGTTTGCGTGCGGGTGTGTCATGGGGTCAAAGTCAATTCCAGAGGCTTATGGAGAATAAGACACCTGATGAAGATGTGGAGGATCTGCGATATCGTTGGATGTTATACAAGTCCAAACTGAAAGAGGCTGGTGACCTCCGAGCTCTGAAGACACAAAAGGTGCAAAGAGAAAAAATATCTATTAAAATTTTCCCTGTATTCTACTTACTTATAATTACTTTTTTTTAAAGGTTTTAGTTCTTTCTTTTCATTAATACAATTTTTATTTAATCTGATAAATATATAGACTATCATTTATCACATTTCAAAAAACTTTTTCTAAATACATGTAAAAGTATAACTGTTGTTTTAACTTGTTTTCTATGGAGTATTTGAGGTCTGAAAAAATACAGAACATCATTACTTTTCACCTGTTTCTCCAGCTCTCATTTCCTGCAAATAAATGCAATAAAAATAGATATTTTTATTTTAAATTTGGATAAATATTGTTAGTAATTCAAAGAAGGAAACAAAAATTATAATTTTACCTAAACAAATATAAATAGTAAATTCATAAAAACTAAAAATTATGTTTGAAATGGTCTCTGTTGTTGTAATATCTCTATTAACCACCCCTGTATGGTAGCACGTGTCCACCACTAGGGGGCAGACGTTTATTGTGCATAAACTAACCAAAGGATTCTGTTTATTTCAGGGTGCAAATGTACAAGGACAGGAGCTCGTTCGTTCTGGAAAGGTACTCTTCCTCAAAAATACATCTCTTCATACTGATAATGGGCTGCGAATGTTGACTTCATGTTGACTTGACAAATGATGCAACGTTTGTAAAATGTCTAAAATGGTGCACGACAATTGGATTACCTGAAAGACTGTGAAATAGAGGCTCACAAAAAACTTTTTAAAAACTTCACCCGCACCTCTTATCTCCTAAACCAAATGCCTGTTTTCCCGTGGTCCATTCATAGTTTAAGAAAGATCAAGGCCGTTGCTCCAAGTGATGTCTATGGGAGTGTGTTATTCTCTGTGAGTAATGTTTTCTGGATTCACAACTTTTCTTAATATTTCCACTCTGTCACTTTAAGGCCATCTGTTCATGAGCGTCACGTCTGTATGAGAAGAAGCACAGGTGTCCTGCGCACTCTATTTAAAAACTGTGCTCAGTTTGCCTTTATTATTTATTAGGGCTTAGTATTGTAGCGCACCTCAGGATATGGTACACAGTACAATACTGTACACATTGGATTACAGTTGTTACAATTCCAAAACGTTTTTCCTCTCGGAAACTTGCTGTCATGTTGCTACCTTGTAGGTTCTCCATCTAGTTGTATGAGTGCAAGAATGTGTCACATGTAGATGCGTCTGAAGGCAATGACTTGTTTCCATAAAGACGATATACACCTTTCTGTATATTATTCCAGGCAGAGCACGGCTGTAATTACCTTTCATTGCGAGAACACTTAAATAGAGTCTGGCAGAAGAAATACGTGGAGATTCAGCGTTCATCCACCCACATTTCCTCCTACTCTCCTTCTCACACTTTCACGCCGTCTCTCTCTTTTTCTCAAAGACTCACAGAGAGTAAACGCTCCCATGTTTCTCAGCTACAGAGGCGTTAAATAGAAAGGCTTGTATTATGTTTGGTATCTCATGGCATATCGCTTAGTCGTGAACTTTTGTTTGATGGTGAGCTGTAGGTGGACATAAACTCCCACAATTCCACAAGATCCTCTCTTTCAATGCATTTGATATCGTGTATGTTTGTCTGGGAATTTTTTTTACGTGCATCCATTGAGTCTTGAATATTTGTATTTTTGATGATGAATAAAAAACTGTCGCTCCTTTTGAGGATTAAAGCATGAGCTGGCTTCCTCTTGATTGTCAAATGAAAGGCAGTTTTGTATTTGCTCACCAATCCCATAATGCACTCCAACAAGGTCAGATTCATTCATGATGGCAGATGGGAAATGCGTGTGGTTGCTATTTTGCGTTGTATGAGCGCGTATGTTGTCTGGGTAAAATAAAATAGTGGTTGAGATGTGAGTAGCAAGACTGTGTAGGATTCGTGACAGAGACATTTAGCACGCATCAACTTTTTATTCTTGTGTGTTTTGCAGGAGAACAGCAGCCCCGGGTTCTTGTACCGCGTGTGTCGCGTGGCTCTTCCTCTTCAGCTCCTGCTATTGGCCCTGCTGCTGTTGGCGTTTCTTCTACCCATGATGGATGAGGGCACAAGCTGCTCGCTGTCTAACAACTTCGCCCGCTCATTCAACATCATGCTCCGCTACGACGGACCTCCGCCCACTTGAGGATGAACGCAACACTTCTGGTTAAAAAAACGTAGCTTTCTGCGAAGACGGCAATCTGTGGTTGTTTATGCATAATTTACTTATCGTATATTTTCTGTTTTTATTTCTTTTATTTTTGGTTCTTGGATGGCTTTGGTCCATAGTACACCTACTGGTGGACCCAGCAGATCAGAAACCGTGTGTGTGTGTGTGTGTGTTTGTGAAAATGTGAGTGGGTGGATGGCAAAGACGCTCACAACCTGCTCTGTATGATTCAAGCTGTTCCTTCTCTACATGCATTTGGAGAAACCAATGCCTTTACAAAGAAAAAAAAAGTCCTTTAAAGATGTCTCTACTCAGGAGTTATGTCACATCCCTTTGATTTTATGTACATTTTATGTTTTATTTCTTGTTGCTCATTACAGAAGTCATATTATCTTGGTATGTCTTACATTTTAACCAGAACTGTGCATGTTTTTTTACCATGTTATGTTTATTTAATCTGCCATTTTACTCGAAACCTGCTGTATTTTAGGATGTATATTTGTGTTCCATATAAAGATGCAGATGTCATTGAGACTTCCATGTCAACGTGCAGTTAAACTCAAAACGTTCAGACTTTGCCACTATTTGGTACAGATTAAGAAGAAAAAACTGTCTTTAAAAATTAACAAAGACATTTCTTGTCCGTCTTAAACAGAGAAACAAATCACTCCATAGTTAAGGTGCTACGACATGCATGTCTCCGAATAGACGGTGTGTTCATAAGAAGGTTTTTGGACGGGGGATTGTATCATCTTTTTATTGACTTAGTTTGGCATTGGCTGGCTTCTGACGGTTGTCATGCCTTGTTTGAAGGGAAATGTCCTTTTTTGAACTTAATTTTGAAACTCTGACCTTGCTTGTCTGTTTTGTTTCTCTCAGACCGAAGTTATTCTCAGATGGGAGTTTTAAGGGCACATTCGATTCAGAAACATCAGTGGTTGAGTTTGGTTCTGTTAGGAACACAGATTAGAGGTTGTTGTATGTAGAATGATTCTCTTGATTTTTATTTGTCCAACACAATTAAGGTTTTACTTACAAGGCTCTGATTATCCTGTGTTTCAAAGTGTTATGTTTGAGATATAAGACACATTGCATAGGAGTATCTGAGACAACTTGCATGGCTTTTATGCTTTTAGTAGTATTACATATACTGCACGCACATTAGATTCTGTACTGCTTTTATCCTGTAGCAAATATCTTATTCAGAACTGCATATCTTAACCGCTCTTAAAATGGTTATATTTACGTTTATATTTGATGCACTATTTATTGTTAAATCCATAAAACGGTATAGTGCATGCGCAGTGAAAGACTTGAGAGAATATGCTGCAAAACTGTAATGTTGAAATTATTGCACTGATTTGTTTCATTTTAAACTCTTGCTTAATGCAAACCCTTAACTGAACTATACCGATGTTATCCACAATACGGTTGTTGAAGGCTGGAAATGCTGCAAAGTTAAGCTGTAGAAAATTTGGTTCGACTGTGTTTTAAGATCAACTAATGCTCATTGAACAGATGCTAATATATATGATTTGCAGCACTTGTGTGCATGAGATTTTCATGGGATTTTTTTTTTTATAAGTTGACTGCAAGATGCAAGCACGTAGAAATTCTAGTTTCAAATGCATGAAGGGTTATCGTAAGACAATATATTAACAAAGCCTTAACGTTTATTTTATTACATATTTTGGATGAAACCTATAACGCATCTTTAAACTGTTATATATAAAACATATTACCAGTATTTTTGTATTTTACCCCAAGCAATAAACATGCTGTGCATTTCCTTTACATGAGCTGTGTCTGTTTCTTCTGTAACTATGGCTTTAGATCAGATAAATGTGACTGTTTCTCAATATTAAGATCACAAAGATCTGTTTGCCTGCTTGCGGCATTAGAGTGAAACTGAACTGGTTTAACAAGTTGTGGGACAAAAACACTGATAAGGAAATATAAAACCAGCGTACAAGTAGGAAAAAACCTCACAGAGCAAGGCCTTCTCGACTTTAAAACGCCATGTAAGGTCATAAAGGTTATTTGAGGTTCTAGGAATGAGTTCATTTATTTTTGTTAGTTGGAAACCGAAACCATATCAGATTTTTCATCAGATACGTGTTCAGACTTTTGAATATACATGTTGTTGCATGGATCTGTCATCATCTCTCGGTCACCTAGAGTAGGCAACTGGATGATCGTCTGTAGAGTTTCTATTTATATTTAAAGGGATAGTTCACCCAAAATCTAAATAACATCATTTATTCACCCCTCGTGTCATTTAAATATTTCTTCTGTGGTACACTAAAGAAGATATTTTGAGAAATGTCTCAATGGTTTTGTGTCCGTGAGTCAATTTGTTGCCACCTTTGTTGTTTGGATGCCAACATTCTTCTGAATATCTTCTTTCAAGATTAAATGACACAACAGTCAGTAAATAATGAGAGAATTTTCATTTTTAGTTGAACTATCACTTTAAAGGAGTAGTTCACCTTGATATTTTGAAAAATGTTGGTAATCGCACATCTCCCCCCTTCACTTCTACAGTAACCAATGCAAGTGAAAGGGGGGGCTGATAACAACATTCTTCAAAATATCTTATTTTGTGTTATGCGGAAGAATGAGTCAGTAAGTTGACAAGAGGGTGTGTAAATGATGACAGAATATTAATTTTGAAGGTGACCTACTCCTTTTTGTCTAATTTTTATATAAATACACATCAATGTCAGGACAACATGTATAGTAAAAATAAAAAGACACTGCTCAGTCACCGAGAGCATGATTTCTGTTTTGGTTAAACATTGGTCATAGTGGAGGCCGTTTATTGACAGTCGCTCGAGTCAGGTGATTGTTTGTGCTTAAGGTGTGTATATGAACTCTAGCCTTATATGCGTATATGTGTATGTGACTATTGGTATAGCCCAAGCACACATTCATGGTCCGATTTATTCAAAAGGGATTTGTGTGAGAAGGACAGAGATGATAGCACACGCTCGCCCACCAACACAACAACAGACTTCACACAGTTTCCTTCCTGCTTAGCGTTGGGCAATCCAAAATCATGTTTATTCATTGATGCCTGTAAAGCCAGAAGGAAGGATCCAGAATATACCACTTGGAGGCACAAGAGACATTTTTGAATGTGCATTTCATATTTTAATATAAAGAAAACCCCACAAATATTGACCGTTTTTCAATTATGAATTTAGATGCAGAAGATTTATAATATGGAAAACACATGATAAACTTCTGTGTTCAATGACCCTAACATGACTCACATTGCTGAACACTGGAATTTCCTTTTAACTTTCTAATAACACTTGGGTTTGAACAATTGTTAGTCTTGTGTTAAATATTAAGGAAGGTTGGCGCATGTAAAAGTCAAGCAGATGCTTGAGGCAACGGGATAATTGGAATGAGATGAATAAGACACATTTGTAGCACTCTCATTTGTAAGCACGGGTAATGAAATGTGTCTCTCCACCTGCTCTGTCAATATTGTGGCGGAAGGAATCTGGTTTGCATCGGCTGGCCACTACCACTGTAGTAAATATTTAATTTTGTGGCATGTTGCCATTGGCAGCCGAGGTTCCAATGTCATAGGTCTTTTCCACTGGGAACATCAAGAAAATGCAAATTGACAGGTCCTTCAAATAAAAGCGTGTCTTAGTTGACCACAGAATTCTGGAGAGGTCTAGAAGTAATTAATCCATTGACGTACAAGTTGTAAAAACAATGTGGAATGTCGTTGCTCAAGGGTTGCTATGTGGTTGCTAAGTTGTTTAGAGTGATTCCTTGGACATTAGTGGACTGGAGACAGTCAATGTAAATCTGTGGCATTTGTTTCAACCAATTTAGTCCAGTTGTCTAAAATGAAATCTTTTCATCAAAGGGACAATTTTGCCCTAAAATAAATGTCAGCATTTACTTGTGTATATGACACTTTCTTCCGTGGGACACAATCGAAAATATTTTGATAAATGTCTTAGGTTTTGTGTCAATCCAATGGAAGTCAATGGGAGACAGTGCTGTTTGGTTACCAACTTTCTTAAACGTTTCATCTTTCGTGTTCTGCAGAAGAAAGAAAGTCATACCGGTTTGAAATGACATGAGGGTGAGTAAATGATGAGAATTGTTTTGGGGGGGGTGAACTATCCCTTTGAGTCGCGCAGTCATTCTTGTACCTTGCAGACCGAGACACGTGTTGAATTTTAGGATTAGTAGTTTAGAACAGCGTTTTGCACAAATCAACAAATTAAAAGTATGCATGATAATATTAATGAACATTAAAATTCAAATAAATTGAGACTCGTTCCATTACTGGTAAAAATTTGTCGGATAAAAAACTTTACATGACCATTTATGTCTTGAGATGATGATATTGCTCCTTTGACTAGCTAGTCACGTAGTTCACATTACCTCAGCATACACACATAGTATGTAAATTAGTTCAATGCCTTGTATGTTTGTGACGTGACAGGTAAAGCAAATCACATGAATTGCTTAGTTATTTCAGTTTGATAATGTGCGATAACAAAATTTGCATTTACGTGTATGCATTTAGCAGTGACTTACAGTGCGTTATATATACTAAGGTGTACATTTTATCAGAAGTTGTGCTTCTTGGAGACCAAACCTTTGATGAGCTTAGCATTGCTAACAATAAAAAAATACTATAGATGCCAGCAACTACAGTATGTCATCCGACCTCCTCACAAGATTGCATTCTGGGTTCATCTGTGGTGAATCCATGTGGCACTAATAAGGCAAAACTGAGTCTGGTTGACCTGAAAAGCACTTTATTATGGAGTGACCCTTGTAATTATAACACGCTAAATCCATCCAGAGCTTAATAACGTCTTTGTGGTGTTCTCTGTCATGAGGCACATGAGGACAGAAATGTTGTGCTTGGTCTTTTCCACGCCCATATATGGTGAACCACTAATCCTGGTTAAAAGTTTCCTCTGACCTTCAGTTTAGGCACTAAACAGCAAGCAGATGGAATGATGTCACTCCGTCAGTGTTCATTTTACCTCTTCAACTGTGACATTTCTCTATTCTTCCATGTTTCAGAGGACAGATGGGTACCACCAGTGTGTTGGCACTTGATTTGTACAGCTGATGGAATAAATCCAATCTGCGCTTCTGAAGAAACAGCGGCACTGCAACAGAGCTGCAGGTCAATGTACAAGATTCAGGCAACAGCTGTGACCCACATCAAAACAAGGTGACTGCCAAGTCTGTGTAAATGAAATATAGATTATGTGTCTCTATTGTGTGTCGATATGAATCACGATTCAAAGCACAGTGACTTTCCTTCCCTTGAAGGTTTAATATAATTGTTTCCAATATTGATTTCATTCCTTAAAAAAATGCACATTATTCCCTCAATATTGACTACATTGACTGTAGATCTAAAGCGATACACAACAATAAATATAATGCAACATTGGAAACACTGCCTTCCATTGTATGGAGACATTTTTCAAAATATCTTCTTTGTGCTTCACAGAAGAACGAAGTCATACAGGTTTTAAACAACATGAGGGTAAATAAATGGAACAAGGAATCTGTATTTTTGCGTGAACTATCCCTTTAAAGCCCCGTTTTTTTACTCCAGGCTCCAGTTGTTAGCTTCAAGTCTCAACATGCTTTTTAATGTAATAGTGAGCGTTGCATTATAAGAGCAGAACGCCAAAGACAAAGCCCTCCGGATGAAATATTTTGTTCCAGCTTCTGTCTGTGGGTGGTTTTAAACTTCTCATCTTTTTCCTTGTTACACAACAGCCGCCTCTGCCTGGAACAGAGGGTGGGTGAACGCTGATACCCATTGATCCTTATGAATATTCTGCAACGCTGACCCTCATACGTCTCATCATAATCACCGCAATCCTGTTAAACATCTCGCTTTCTCTTTTTCTTTCCATCATTTGAAGGATGCACATAACAGTACTTCATTGCTGTGGTGTAGGAAATATTTGTTAATGTATAATGATTGAATTGGGTTAAAGTGACAGGATGTTGCTGATCAGCGGACTGTTTGCCTTATTACTGCAAATCTGTAAAAGCTGCTGTGAGAAGCTATAATTATATGCTAACTCTAAAAGGTTTTACTTAATCTAATTTACTGAGTAGAATATAAAAAATGCTCCTTATAAGCACTGGTTTATTTGCATTGTATATGTGAAAAATACAAAACTGTGTCTTGAAATCAACAGGAAAATATTATGAAAATGATAGTATGTATGTTGTCCCAGAGGAACTTGCAATTGATGACAGCTTGATATAAGCATTTCAGGATGCAACGTTTTAAGAATATAAAAAATTGTCAAGAACTTTACTTTTGCATTTCATTTTGTGAGGTTGGGGCAGTAGAGTGACCAATGAAACAAGTTAATTTAACAAATGTTGCATTTTTAAGTCTTACCAATATAGACATTTTATGATTAAAGTTCCATGCATTTAAATGAACATGATCTCATTGACTTGTTCGTTATTTGTCTGTGTCATTAGAAAAGAGCATGCCGGAGTGATCAAAATAATGCATGACTGTCGATTACAGTTCAATGTAAACGAGCAGTCGTGTCTGCGATAAAGGACGGAGTGTGTAAGTGATTCTCACATCACGTGAAGCAGATTTAGCTCAGTCACTGTGTAGAAAAGCCAGGCCGATCCATATGCCGCACAGCATTGCATATATAAACACGGTTTCTCCCAGCCGTCTTTCGTCACTGAGATCGGCGCTGTGAAGTCCGATTCAATTCAGGGAATCGATTCATTCGGACGGTTCATCTATATGATTCCACGAATCTTTTGAATCATCAGCCACAGGACAGGAGTCCTCCTCGCACGGCACGTTTTTACGATTCCTTTATTTCGGTTAATAAATGTTTTGGGTAAACTTACGTAAATTCTTGTTCCTTTACGAAATATTAACCATGGATAAATATATACAAATAAAATGTATAAAAATAAAAATATTAAATAATTAATTAAATAAAATGGTTTAACCATGAATACCACTTTTAATAAAATAGCTCTTACTTCCCACTGTCCATCACATTGCACACATGCACATTGCATCTGGAAACTATACATTGTAAGAAACAATAGGTTAAATCTGTACGTAACACATATGTACACTATATGTTGTTTTTTGTCTATATATTTTCACTTTTTATATTAAGTGCATTATTGTTTTTATGAAATTCTCCTTTTTAATGTGTATTTGTGTATATATGTTTGAAGCATGTGCACACTTCCTTCTGCACTAAGCTCCTGTCGCCAAGCCAAATCCTTTTTGTGCGCAAACACACTTGGAAATAAAGCTCCTTCTGATTCGAATTCTGATTTAATGACTTTTCGTAAGGTTTTATTTTTCTGTTATAGTCATAGGCCTATTTTTTATCATTTTTGCACAGATCCCTGCAATTACTGTCAATTTTAAAAAATATTATCCCTATTTTGAAAACGACTTGAGTACATTTAAGCAACAAATTATTATTCAAAAATAAAGATCTCCTCATCTCGGAATCTTTTAACAATTGCGTATGAGATTTACAAACACTGCGAATCGGTTCCACTGAATCATTTCAAAACGACGATTCGTTCGCGAATCGGACATCACTGAGCGAGACAGCCCTGTCCTCAGAGTATCAGAGGTAGTGTGGGCGTGCACAGAGAGTCCTCCAAGCATTGACCAGGTGCTTTTTTCCTCTCACATTTCCCTCTCATTTTCTTCCTCCGAGCAACGCAGGAAAGGCTCCTTTTTGCGTCACGGGGAAACAAACTAACTTTACCGGAGCGATGCGGGACCCGAACACCAGCATCTCTTTGGATCTACTCCCTTAAAATTCCACCCATGGCCACCGCCTGGCCACCGCAACGTATAGCTCTTTAAAAGAGAAGGAAATCGCCGACATCACGGGACGGAGGTTTGATCAAACGCCGAAACGAGACGCTCGTCTGTGATCCAGATGGCGGGACACGAGTGGGATGACTGGTTTGAACGAGAGGAACTGATCGGTCAGATCAGCGACATGCGAGTGCAGAATCTGCAAGGTAAGAGTGCTAGAGGCATGGGATGGGTGAAAAGAGTATGAATAGTTCATGATCCTGGACATGCATGTCGGAAGTAACCAGAGTCGCTTTCTGCTCTGAAGCGATAGTGATACATTGTGTCAAGAATGTAACAGTTTACCCTCGAAATTGTTTTAATGTTGCACTTCAACGCTCCGTTCTTTTAATATCTGACGCTGTCATTGTTTGCTTTACGTTGATTGGTTGCTTGTCTTCCCTGAGTATGTTTCTATAAATCTGCCTAAATTTAACCAAAATAAAGTAATGATCGACGTCCTGCTGTATTAATACGCAACAACTGTGCCGAAGGCTTTTTTAATGGGCAACTGGTAAACTTTCCACTGGTGGGAAGCAACAGTTTCTCTTACAAATGTAGTTTCGTGTTCACCTGCAAGAGCAGTGCTTGTCTGACGCATAAACAATAATAAATCATCGTCCTGGCAGTGATCGGATTAATGATCCTGTGGAAAAGCGGCAGTTTTACACATCAGTGATCGTGCTTTACTGGTAATGACTTTAATGGGAACCATTAATCGTTACTCGTGTTTCCTGGGTGGTAGTGTTTGGGAGCAGTCTGCGCATTGTGTGTTGCATGATGCCTTTAAATGACGGAAAACATCTAAAGCAATGGATTGAGTGGACTGTTCAGGTAGCCCTCAGATAACTATTAAAACTGCGTTGTATCTTTATAGTGCCCTCGTTTTGTTTCGTTTTCAACTGGATTCAAACTAAAATGTGGCTTCTCTATGGCTTAGTGGCAGAGATATTACTGTAGGGTAAAATGTAAATGACATTACATAAAAAATGTCATGGGAATAGCAATGCCCTCTCCATCAGACTGCTGGAATTGAGTGCAGAGGGTTCCCATCATCTGCAGGCCTGATCGAGGACCTCCAGTCGAATTCCGATGCATCAGATGCAGTGCATGACATGTCTGCTGCACTTCTGCTTTCCAGGATGCAGAACCCATATGATAAGCATTTGTTAGGACCGTGTGGACATGATCTGTCCACGTACCTAGTCCTGCAGTCATTTTTTTAGGTTTGCATGTGC
This sequence comes from Triplophysa tibetana, assembly GCA_008369825.1. Lineage (NCBI taxonomy): Eukaryota > Metazoa > Chordata > Actinopteri > Cypriniformes > Nemacheilidae > Triplophysa > Triplophysa tibetana. Next base: position 3,615,290 of record CM017907.1, read on the forward strand.
ATTTCCTCATTCAGATGTCAAGCTGAAGTTTAATATCATTGCTGGAATGCAGGTTTTGGTGGGGAAACCATTTGTTTGCCTTCTGGGGATGTACTTGGAAGTGCTTGGATTGCTTGGAAGTCTTTTAAACCGGTGATATAATAAAGCCACGATGCAGACGGTGCTCACAATAGTAATTTTTAGGACATCTATGAGTCGGACATCTGTGTTCGGAAGCGGAGATGGTGTGCTCTGGGGTTGAAAAGCTGCAATAAAGTCTAGATCGGCGTGACTACGCTGGACTCTCTCTGGGCAAAATGGCTTTGGAGATGTCAAGCAGATTTTCATATAAAATATAGAATGAAAAATGGGTTCATCACCCCTCCCCTCCTCTTTCACACTTGCAGGCACATTTTCCAGGAGCTGTTCTGCGTTAAAGGGCTTTTTAAGAACCAGCCTAAAGTGACCTTAGACGAGAAGACTTTGGTATGAGTTTGTTTTAACGTCTGGAAATCAGGACAATAACCTCCTTTTTCTCTCTTTTGTGTATACTAGACTACAAAACTGTCCTTTGGCAAGTGAAGCAAGTCAAATAAGCACTCAGCACAAATTCGCTTTAATTTCCCCCTTGAAGTCAGTTGGTGTTTATGCAGCGAACACGATGAAATGATGAAATCTTAAGTAGTTCATTCCTGAAGTGAATCATGTTGTTTAAAAAAGACCTACTTGCTGTTCCCAAACTGTGAAAAATAATCAATGAGCTAATGCATCGCTCTGTACCCCTGCCATGCACACATAATAATTCAATATTATATTTGGAACGATGTTTTTGGATTGAAAACACCATTCTCCGAAGGTAAAGTGGTGCTTGAGTCACGATTTAAAGGAATACTTCACCCAAAAAACAAACTTCTGTCATCATTTACTCACCTTCGTGTTGTTCCAAATCTATATATATCTATATCTTTGTTATGATGAACACAGAGAAAAGATATTTGGAAGAATGCTTATAACCAAACAGGTCTTTCCCCCCATTGATTCCCATGGTAGGAAAACATGAGTTTATCATTTTTTGTTCTGTTGAACACAAAAGAAGACATTTTGAAGAATGTAGGAAAGCAAACTGTTCTGGGGCACTTTTGACTACCATTGTATTTTTCCTACTATTGTGGTCAATGGGGGGGGGATCTGTCTGGTTATAAGCTTTCTTCCAAATATCTGTCTCTGTTCATCAGAACGAAGACATTTATACAGGTTTGGAAAACTTGAGTGTAAGTAAATGATGACATAATTAAAAGTATCCCTTTAAGGGGTTCCCTGTTGTTTCTATGAGCGTAGGGCCAGATAACTACCAGAGGAATCTCAGATAGACGCATGGTAATATGCAGCTGTCATAAAGCTCACAATCCTACTGTCTTGTTTTAGAACTGAGGGATTTTGTTCGTCTTTGCGTCATCAAGAGGCGATCATTGGGAGAAGAGAGCCGTACCGGCGTAGGTGTACCATTATCTATATTTAGCCGGCAGCTTCTTCGGCACGCGTGAATGACTCGCCCGTCTGACACAGGCTGTATGGAAGGAGAATGCAGCACTACAACAAGTGCTACTGTGGAAACCTCTGCAGCTGAGAAATTATGTAAGATGTGTTAACTCTGTAGTGCCCAGCTTGTTTGCGTAACTCATATTTAAGATTTAAATTAAGCAAAACGGATCCATGACCACATCCCAGCATGATTTGAGAATGATCCAAAAAGGCTGTCAATGTAAATCTCATCTTCTGTATAAAGGTGTTAAGACGGTCATTGTCACAAATTTGGTTACATTTGATTAGTGACCCAGAAATAGCACAGCATCTTCTCTAAATACTGGATATAAGATTTCTTAATTTTATGTCATAACCTTTTTTGGTTCAAATTGTCTGTATAACAAAACATCGAAGTGCATTTAATACGAAGAGTAAACATTTACATATTTAAAATATTTTCCTATTATATAGTCAAGACAAAAACATCACCATCGCGTTGAAATGGACATTTCACCCCAAAAGAAATCTTGGCCGCCATTGACTACCATAGTCGGAAAAAAACAATTGTAGTAAAAATTGCCCCAGAACTGTTTGTTTTCCTACATTCTTCAAAATATCTTATTTTATGTTCAAGAGAAGAAATATTGTTTAAAAAGCAATTGTCCCTACTATGGGAGTCAATGGTGGCCAAGAAGCATTCTGCCAAATATCTTTCGCAGCGTACAGATTTGGAAAAAATCAAAGATGAGTAAACCGACAGAATGTTCATTTTTGGGTGAACTGTTCTTTTAACAAAACTCCCATAAGCGTCCAAAGTTTGACAAACTAATTTACAAAAGTGTGCAGACAAACATTTCCATCTGACTTATAAACCTGTTCTATTAGTGTGACGTATTTGTTTCTGAAGTGATGTTTTGTTTTAGGGTGATGAGAACATCAAGAAGACATAAAGACCATCGTGGTTTATTAGTTGCAGGTGTTTCAGCTGAGCTGAATAGTTTCAGTGTTTTAAAACCTGGCTTTGACAGTTTTCTGACTAGACTCATTGTCTGCAACAGCCGAGTTTACTAATCTCATTGAACTAGTTGTCAAGACATATTCAAAAGCAAAAACTATGCGCTGCGATGACTCCATTATATGCCTGAGTCTGGGAAGAATGTAACATATATTGTATGTACAGTACTGTAAGACTGAGCTATTCAAGAGAACACATGGGGTTACCGTATTATATGAATGGCTTTGTTCATCACTACATGAATAAAAACACAGCCGTCCTTTGACTCTCAAATGGATTGTGTTAGATTATCAACAGACTGAATAAAAGCTCATGGCCTACGCTGACGCGCTTGTCATCACCATAGACGTTGTCAACGGTTGAATGAGTTTTCCATGGCAGTCTCGCAGAAGATGTCAACTTGACACTGTTCACTGCTCAACTTGTCGGGTAGAAGAACCGGCTATTAATTGCTCTTGCATAAGAGTCTCTCTATATCAAGTAGAGTTTGCTTTGTGAAGGGATTAATTTGAAGCCTACGGCTGACGGATAACAATTCCTTGTCCAATAACAACAGCTATGCTATGTTTACTAAAAAGAACCAGCTGAAACTTTTTGGATGACATGGGCCATAAAATATCATCATATAGTTACTCTTGTAATGTTCTTCTTTCACCCACTCACTTACTCACTCACAAATATTTTTTAGTTTCATCTGTTTAAATATTCCACACATGTTTGGAGGACAGCACTTTTCTTGTGATGTCGCACAGCTGGACTAATTACCTACTCGGACCCCCCAAGAGGCCGTCAGATCGACATGTAAAGCAACCAATCACAGTGTGTTTTGTTATTTGTCATGTTTAGAGCACTGCCTTCATTGTGTAGTGTCACTTTGTTGTTTACACTAAGAGTAAGGTAACATTTACAACAAGTAACGTAACATTTATAAAAAAAGTGAATGAGTCCGATTTTTCTTAACATTTTCCGATTAATACATTTACATTAGTGACGATTAAGGACATATCCAATACAAAAACAGTAATTTAAAAATTATATTGCAGTACATTCTTAAGAGTATTTATTTTACAGCCTGTATTTGGTATTGTAACACATTTTTATATAATGATAAATGTGCTATCAAACGATTAATTGCATCTATAATAAAAGTTTGTGTTTACAAAATACATGTCTGTGTACTATGCATATTAATTTGTAGTTATAAAAACTTACGCATGGACATATTTAATAGAAAAATGTATTAACATTTTATATAATTTAAATTATTGGTAAATATGAATAATAACTCAATATATTCCCTAAATATGTATACGTGTATGTGTTTATAAATACAAAATATGCACAGTGCACAGATATATATTATGTAAACACAATCTTCGGGATGCGATTGATCACAATTAATGGTTTGACAGCCCTGAATGATATTGAGAATTTGGGAGTAAAGTACACTTTGCTGTCATAAAAAATAATATCACAAATTACATATAATATATTTTTAAATTTGGTTTTGAGACTTTAATATGTTTTGTTGTCACCGACCCTAGTTTACTATAGTAAGGAAAACAAAGCCGGGGGAGTAAAGCAGTCGGGCGTAGCTCTTTATGTATCACGTGTAGCGTTTTTAAATCATATGAGCCTTATCTAAATCTGTTTACTTAGTCCCGGGAAACATTGACATGCTTACAATGGCGCCTTTCAGTGTTTAGAATACTAAAGCGTGACTAAGTGACATCACTATTATCCCATGTCAGCACAGTACACTTTTAGATCACTCAAAAGGCTCTTGTGCATGGAACGCTGCAAGAAGAGCAACATTTATCTGTGTGCATTTTTAGTTTTTGTATGATAAATGTTAAGCAAAATGTGGATATGTGCAGGTCTGTTCACTTGGCATTTGCACACATTCAGTGATGCCGAACAACTTTATATTATGTGAAAATTCACTAAGATTCAAAAAGTTTTATTCTTGCAAAAAGATGAATACATTTTAAGTTTGCCTTTAAGCATACACATTTTCAGAGGCTCATCCAAATTGCAAATCTGTCTACGCCTCGAGCAAAATATAATAAGGTTTAATGCTTGCAGCCGTGCAAAGTGAATTGATGGGAATTGAGAATGACTTCTCAATCATTTCCATGATGTTCGGTTCCCAACCCTTTCATAGCAATAATACTTTTAGATGTCAAAGACAGACAGGTTAAAATCTAGTTAAACTCCGGTGGATCCACCGAAGGGTCCGAAATCCCATAAATAACATTTAGGGCAAAAGTGTCCAGTGTTACAAACCAAACATGTGTTTCATGGGAAAAATAAGTAGCCAAAGGTAAATGAGGAAAGCAGAATGATGATTTTCAGTTAATATTACTAAAGTTATATCTCATGTAAGACCTTTCTTCCATTTAAAGGGGGACAATTGCATGGAAAAGCTTCTGTACCTAAATATGTGCTTCTTGAGACACAATGGTTGACTTATTTATTTAGCCCTTCTTTGATCATACTGTATATGGGAATCATTTCAGTTTTGGAATCACAATGTCTCTTGCTGGCATACGTTTCCTGCTCCATGATGTCGGCAAACCCATTCTTTGCATATTAAGCAAATACAGAGCGCATGACTCACACTGTGCACGTATTTATCCGGCGAAAAGAGAGTAAATGCAGAATGTGGGCAGAAGTTTTCTACAGATTCATTTATCTTATATATAAACCAGGACTGATATTATTCTCTGAGTTCTTGTATCTGAGGATTTCTGTATGTGAGAGCAAATGCCCAATCAGAGCATCCAAAGTCATTTTTTCTCCGAGCAGGAATTTCCCCCACAGAATTTGCATTTCACATGAGAGAATTATGTAATTGGACGTTAAAAGTTTTTTGTTCATGTAGACCTTTCAGAAAGATTCATAGCTGTTGCTTGACTGTCTTGCTCCAAACCATTATTTTCAACACCCTTTTAAATAGCTGTTGTTATCACATACAGTGTTCATATCATTCAACCGCTAAATAGTATTTTTGCCCAAACCAAAGTGGTAAACAATTGCTCTTTGTGGGGAGTGAACCGGCAACTTTCATTCCACCCCCCCATCCAAATTGCCTCGTTCATCTACACTGAATTTCTTAGACCCTCGACACCTAAAGAAAACCCGTCTGACAGTTAAACGTACCTGCATTTTTAAATCTTAAGTGCAATAGCTTCTATCAGGCAGCAGTCATTCCCAGAGAAGAGAAAACCAGTGTTTGCTTTGCTAGGCAAAGTTATTGCAAAGCAGCTTACAATTAGAATATGAAAAAACTCATGGTCCTATATTTCTTAAGCTCTCTTGTTATAAAAGTCATTCATCCTTTGATTCATAGCACAATAATGTTATCGCACCCATAGAGTTTATTTAATACGTTTGCATTGTTTACAGTTTTGTACCAAACTGTTGACTGCAGCAAACAAAATAACCGCCCTAACAAAGACGTTTCGCTGAAAGGGTTTGTCTTTGTTCTTGAAGAACCGTCAGACGGCCTCAGTTCTGGCCTGTCTGTCACATTTAGAGAGCTCAAAGCTGTCCCGGACGGCCGGGCAGTGGCCTTTTGTGTTTATGAGGACTGGCTCTTTGGAGTTGGAAGCGGCCCCCTCATTAAACAGACATGGTCTGAGCAGAAAGGCGAAGAGAGCTGTGGTCTTGGCCGGGGCCCCAGACCCAAAACACTTTAAAGCTCCTTTGGCAGGAAAGAAGAAAATGAAGGCTGCTGTGTTAATGTTCTTTTTTATTTTAACAAATGGGCCTCTGGAGATCTAAGTTAGCTTTTAGTTAGTATAGATGCGTTACAAGGGTCAACTAGTTCATCCTGCAACTGATTAGACAATTGGTGAAGTTGGACATAAATTGGTTTTTATATACATATACAAAAGCATAACCAATGCATAAAAGCATCTATGTAAGGGATAATCCACAGCTAATCGTGCATTAAAATCCTTTAATGCACAGCTAGGCGTTGATTATCCCTTACATATATTTTTCATTAAATATAGGGTGAATTCAGGTATATTGGTAGATTTCGACACGGAGATGACACTGGTATAGTAAATCCAAAATGCATATTCATGGCAGTTGTTATATTTAACCTGTGACTGTGTATTTTAATAAAACAGACTTTTTTCAGTTTTGTTTATTTACCAGCTGTTTTCTTATTAAAATAAACTAGATATAACATTAAAATATTGGTTTACAGTAAAAAATGTAAGCTCAGGGCATATATTTTGTTGCATTTTTAAAAACCGATCCTTCGTTTTTTTATGCATCATTAAAGGGACAGTTCACCCAAACATGAAAAGTCGGACATCATTTACTGACCCTTAGATTGTTCCAAAGCTGTGCAAAATATTTGGAAAAATGCCAGTAAACAAACAGATCTCATCTCCCTTTTACTGCCATGGGGCAAATAAATAGTGTGGGAGTCAATGGGGGATGAGATCAGTTTGGTTACTGACATTCTTCCAAATATCTACCTTTGTGTTAATCACACCAGAGACATTTTTACAGGTTGGAACAACTTGAGGGAGAGTAAATAATGAATTTCTGGGGAACTAACCCTTTAAAAAAAATGTTTTTGTTCTAGTTAGGGCTGTCACGATATCAGATTTTTGTCCCCACTGTTATCGTGCCCAAAAGATTTTATCACAATATTTATTGCAATGTTTTTTTTTAGATAAATGATTCCATTGGTAAAGTGAATCTTTCATTTAGTTTGTTTTCTCTGTTATTTAGTCCATGAACCACACTCAAAAAGTTTATGGGGAAGAAAAAGAGTTTGTAACCATTTTGACTCTTAAGGCAAATTTTTGAATGAGTGATGCATAGTTTATGATATTACAATATGTGTAGAATAGACAGGATATTGATCATCATTCTTTTCCATATCACGGTTATTGCAAATACTGGCATATTGTCACATCTCTAATTGTACTACAGGAACAGCCATTAAGAACCAATTTTTTTTTGCACAATAACCATTTCATAAACCTAACAGCTGGCCAGCTTTTGAGCAGTCATTGATCAATTAGCCAAAAATGACAAGATACTTTTGTTTTACCTTTGGAGTACATACTTGAATTTGGCACCACTGTGTTGTTGCTTAATATTAATGTTTAAGCAAAGTGAATAAAGTGTAAAGGTTAGGTAAATGATGAATAAAGTGTGATGTAACTAAACAGGGAGACATTTAACAAGCACTGCATTATCCAAACATTAGTCTTTGACATTTTAAAAAATGAAATATCTGCCCAAATGTTTTAAAATGAAGTGCTCTTTTGTGAAGCATTTATTGAGTTATGAAAGATGACTTCCACTTGGAAACTCGGGCTGTTGCTTTCTGAATGTGCTCTATTGTGCCGTCTAGATCTGCGTATGTGGCTATATGCCTAGACTTCCTGTTAGGTCATTACTCCATCATGCCATTTGAACCACTGTTATTGATTCCAGCAAATGGAGCCTCTTTAAGTTCTGGCACTGAATAATGAATGAGGAAAGTGGCATCCACCCTTCAAAATGTTCCCATCCTATATGTTTTTGGTGTACACCTACAGAACACAAATGAGCCGCCTTGGAGGCAGAGGAAGAGAAATGTTAGGAAGGAAGTTCCATCCATCATGAGGTAGAGGGATTAGACGGCCTGCCTGATGGATCATATAATCACACGCTCTCACGGGAGTTTCCAACTGCTAGGTTTTCTCTGGGGCAGATGTCTTTAATTTCAAGCGATGGCCATTTTAAGGTGGACACAGAGCCGACTCACAAGGGGTATACAACAATGTGACCCACCCCTCCCCAGAGGTGAAATGGAGTCACCAGTTGGTTTATAAATGCTGGTCTTAAGTTACAACTGCATGAAATGTAATTTTAAGGAAAAAATGTATTTTATTTGTTTAACCCCTACGCCACAACACATATTGTCTTATGATTAGTGTGGAATAATGTACAGGCAGCCAGTAGATATCGCAGAAATATGCCCCGACAGTGTGATCATGCTTGAACATTATAATGATTATTACACGGCTACTTATCACATGAGAAAAAACCTGGACATGAAATGACATGAATTTGAAATGTTATTTTAACTCATTCTTACCGAATGTTGACCTTCCGTGAGGACGTTCAAATGTCACGAACAGGCAATTTTGTTTAGTCGATGGAAAATATAATGTCATATATGTGATTAAAAGTTACATTTGACCAAAAACCTGTCAAAATGATTTGCTGCATCTGGGTTACCGCGTGTTATTAGTTTTGAGAGGTTGTTATCTGGGAATAAGGAACCTGCAGTATTCGACCAATCACAGCGCACTGGTTAACTGACCAATCATAGCACACCTCGCTTTACGGAGCATTGAGCTTTATAAAAAATCTGTGCGTTTCAGAGAGGCGGAGCTAAGAGTAGATACAAACATGCATGGTATGGGGAAAATACAGCTTTTTTTTACTTTAAGTCGTTAACACATTGCATTACATCTAAAACAAACAATATTATGTGATTTATCCGTGTCATTTGACCCCTTTAATGCTGTTTAGCTGTAATATTTGAAATGCACTTAATAGTAAAGTGTGAAATATTTGGGTTTCATTACACATTTGGTTAGGGTAACCATGCAAAGACAAGCAAAATTGCCCCTGGTCACATATTAAATGCAGCGGTTTAGTTTTGATGTTAATGGCCACCGGTCATTACACATGAGCTATAATGATTATGGTCTGTTTGCTCTTTGTTGCCATGGTGAGCTCAAAAGAGTGCAATACCTTCAGGCTATATTTGATTGATGACAAGGCAACATGGAGCTGCTGGTTGAGACGCCACCTCTGTTTCATTTCTGTGCATCATTTACCTCCATGAAAGTAAAATGAAACTTTGCTTTTTCAGTTGAGAGGGAGGTGGTGCAGAAGAGAACGTTCACCAGATGGATGAATCTACATCTAGAGAAGGTTAGTAGGAAGTCATTTGGACCCAACAGATGGAGCTTATAGATTTCATACTTGAAGTAAACATTTTCCTTCTTGACGATTCATCGTGCATCTCGAAGGAGACATATTTATGGCAGGAAATTGATCTTTCATGAATTATTTATTAACTTCTTGGAAGTAATCTTGCATGATGTAGTAACACTTATCATAAATTTAGAAAGGGTCACAAAAGTGGCTTGATGCTGAAATTCATAACTGTTTTGGTTAATATTTGTGTCATATAATAATGATTTATAATTTAGGTAATCTTGTTTAATTTCATAGGAAATGTCAGGTGACGTCATTTGACTTAAGCCCATGTGCAGCTAAAGGGACAGTTCACCCAAAATAAAACAATTTGTCATCATAAATTAAATTATACAGGTTTGGAAGAACTTGAGGGTAAGTAAACGGATACAAATTTTCAATTTTGGGTGAACTGTCCCTTTTAAGGACAAAAGTAACCTGCAGTTTTATGTTTTAAAGAGAGATGGCGATGGAGAGACAAAATATCAAGTTTGCTGCTATAAACATTCATTAAAATCAAAGCATTATTTACTTTCCTAATTGTAAGTGTTAATATGAATGATTATTCATTTGTGGCCATTATTTAAGAGAAAAATCATCAAAATCTTAACTCCAGTTCCTTCTCACATGTGTTACATGGCACACTGGAAAAAAAACGCTTTTCTTTTTCTATAAATGCACTTCCCCACAGCGCTTTTATTTTTTCTCATCTCACTTTTCACCCTTAGTTTTTTCTTCCTCCTTTCATTTAGGAACCAGACCCGGTGATTCAGACTCAAACGCTCACACATTTACATATGATGCATTAGTCATTGAACACAACAGTAGGTTTAGTCGCTCACTTTTGTTTGCTCTGGCAGTCCTCTGCTCAGCTTCTTGTGTTGCAGACCGCTTGTAGATCAGAACATTGCCATATTTGAGAGCCTCACAGCTCTGATTGAAACAATCACTGATACTTCCTTTGTTTTCACACACAATGTTGCTCTATTCCGTGACCTCAAGTCTGGCGATTTCTCAAACCTTCGACCCACTGTCGGACAATTACACACTGTCTACTCTGTTTCCATGGAAAATTTCACCCTTAACCCTCCAAATTCTGCCGTTGGGTCACATTGTTTCCTTCAAATAATATTATCTTTGAAAAAAATAGATTTTTCTTTGCAGCATAAATTCTTATTCATAAATATATATGATATTAGGGAAAGTTAGGGACAGTTCACCCAAAAATAAAAATAGTGTTTTATTCACCTTCATGACGTTCAAAACCTGTATATGACTCTTTCATCTGTGAAACAGAGAAGATATTTTGAGAAATGTTTGTGTTTTGTGTCAATACAATGGAAGTCAGTGGGGGCTTGTGTTTTGTTTGCTTACCTGCGTTCTCCAAAATATCGTTTTTTTATTTTCTGATTTAGGTTTGGAATGACATGAAGATGAGTTTTTATTTTCATATGAGCTGTGTTATACAAATACAAATCTTTTTTAAATGCTCAACTGTGGCTGTATTTCGGTGTGCAGTGCAACCCCCCTTTGGAGGTACGTGATCTGTTTCGTGACATCCAAGACGGAAAGCTTCTGATGGCCCTGCTTGAAGAGCTCTCGGGATGCAAACTGGTGAGATTTCTTTCAATGGCTAATAATGAATCTTTTCGACTCACCTGTTTCTGTAAACGACTAACAAAGCGTTGACCTCTGACCTTTCAGCTGCATGGGTTTAAGCCATCCTCGCATCGTATTTTCAGGCTCAATAATATCGCCAAGGTTTTGACATTTCTGGAGGAAAGAAACGTAAGTCCGATTTGATATCACGAGCTCTAACGAAACATCCTTATTGTTTCCTGTTGAATTGACATCCGTGTGATGAATCAATGTCCTGTTTCAGGTGAAGTTAGTGAGCATTGATGCAGCCGATGTCGCAGATGGAAATCCGTCCATAGTGCTTGGGCTTATATGGAATATCATACTTTTTTTCCAGGTATGGTTTATAGAAACTTCTGTTGTAGCTTTAGCATCGAGTTAGATCGTCTATAATTAGATTTTGCTCTTCGGGTTTTTATTTAAACAATGAATCGTGTGAGACTTTACAGTCTTTTAGATGTGCCTTTAAGTGTTCTTGATAATTGGCCATGAAACACTAGATCCAAAATGTGTTTCCACGCACACTTATCTTATCAAGGACTAATTCTCTGAAACAAGGCGACACTCTTATCACTTCTGTCTAGTCAATGTTTAGATAAGATTAAAAGTTTGTTTAACAGCGTGATAAAAAGTACCACGGAAGGCCATCACATGAGCAAATGTTTATTATTGCTTCGCTCTGCAGATCAAGGAACTCACAGGGAACATCAAGAGTCAGTTCCCGTCTTCCTCCAGCCTATCCTCCATCCCCACCAGCTCCGATTCTGACACTTCCCACTCCAGCACTCCACCGGATGAGAAGAAGCCCACCGTCGCTCCGAGGGGCCACGGGAGGGCCATCAAGAAGCTCCTACAGTGGGTCCAGAGACGTACCAGAAAGTAAGCGAGATTTTATCATAGGTTAAGGAAGGAAATGGTTAGAGCGTCACTCACTAAATTTTGTTCTTACAGATATGGAGTTGCTGTACAGGACTTTGGAAAGAGCTGGGCGAGTGGTCTGGCTTTTCTCGCTGTGATCAAATCCATCGACCCCAGTTTGGTGGATATGAGACGGGCTCTGCTCAGAACGCCCAGAGAGAACATCGAGGAGGCTTTCAGAACTGCACATTATAGTCTGGGCATCCCAAGACTTTTGGAAACTGAGGGTAAATGTCCATATGTTTTGATACGCCGTGTGACACGTTGTGATTTCTTGGTGAACTTTGTCTAAGCTTTGATTCGTTCTACTACAAGTAAAGTAAATCGGCTCAGTTGAATTAATATTATAACAATTTTTCTCAGATGTAATGCAAAATCGTCCGGATGAACAATCTATAATGACCTACGTGTCCCAGTTTTTGGAACACTTTCCTGGAATTGAAGAGGTAGGAACATCCTGTTGTATATAAACGATAGTTCACCTAAAAAATTAACATCATGTGGTCATTTATTCATCCTGATATCAATCAAAACTTTTCTCATGGAACACACATGGACAGCCTCTCTCAATCTTCATTTAATTTTAACTTTAATTGTGTTTTTTATATATATAATGAAAGTGAATGGTGACCTAGAATGGACATTCTGCATATTCTGCACGGCTTTGAAAGACGGGATAATTTTTGGTTGAACTGTTCCTTTTAAGTGGCTAAATTATTTTTGAACTAATGGTGCTTTATGTCCCTTATTGTTTCATAAAGGATGAGACATCAGATATTCTGGAAAGAAGTAAAACTGATGCTCGTTCGAACAATTATCCTGTTCGGAACGGCGTACAGAGGAAACGTGAATCTTACACGGTTAAGAAAGACTTGGTTCAACCGCCACCCAAGATCTTCGTCTCCTCTGTGTCGGAAGATCAAGAGCAGATCACCTCTCCTGTCCTCACAAAGGCCCCTGACGACAAACCGTGGTCAAATGAATCCTCATCTATAAGTTCAAGCCCCAGTGCAGAAGAGAAGCCACTTTATGGCCCTCTGGACTTGAACAAAGAAACCCCACAAACTTCGATCTCGGACTCAGCGGTGAAGTCGCCAGACTCGTGGAGTGAGAATACAACACAAGAGGAAACTCAACCGGTCAGAGACGACTCTATAAATGAGAGCAGTGTGACCGGCGAGAAGTTTTCTACAACCGATGAAGGGACGTCAGATCTCGGGTCACCATTTTCACCAGAGAGCACGCCGGAGATCCATCTTTTCATAGACGAGGGGAATTATTCCCTCAGCTCCGTGGATAGTTTTTATGGCAAACCCACACAGTTGACGGAGGAGGAGGATGCTTATAAATATATCCTTGATCTTAAAGAAGAGGAATCTGCTGATAGTTTGCAGAGGAACGAGACGGATGCTGTAAGCTTAGAACGAACGCGAACGGATTCTTTGGAATACAAGGAATCCGTCAAGCCATCCGAAGAACCTTCTTATATTCAAAGTGACTCGGGATACTTTCAGGATCACAGGGAAGCCATACCAGCTCAACCTGAGGATGCTGGCGAGAGTCCCCTCGATTCCAGAATCGATGTAAACATAAGAGACGAAAATACATCTGAGAATGAATCTTTTCAGGACATTGTCGATTCTTCCAATACAGAAGCCACGGAGAGGAACCCTCTGGAATTAACAGATGAAAAACCTCTTGTTTTCGAGGATGAATCTGAATGTCCTGTTCTCAAGTACGAGCGGGTCTCCATATCAGGAAGTGAAGAGGACATTAAACTGTCCACAGATCTGGCTGAGGAGCCAGACACAAACAATCTTCCAAATGGCTTAAATGGTCATGATGAAACTAAAGACGACAGTGTCGTCCACAACGGTCTATCTGAAAGTGAGGCGAAGGACGTGGTTATGGAAGACCTTCAGGAACCTGTGGCAGTGTCGGATCAGATCCAAAATGAAGAAGAAGAATGTGATGAAGATCCGGTGTGTTGTATGTGTGGAGGTCCGGTGGCTAAAAGCTCAACGGAGGACGGTTATAATTCAGACTCGAGACATGAGTTGGAAGCAGGTGAAAGCTGTAAACACATACTAAATCAACAGAAAAATAAGCTGAATGGAACTTTAAGTGATTTTGGGAGTGACTCGAGAGAGACTAATAGTATTAGCAACAATCTCCTTAGTGGAGGTAGAAGAAAGTCGGAAAGTGGGTCAGACGACATGAGGGAGACGGAGGTTTCCCACAATGCAAATGGTGAAAGCCAGGCTCAGGTTTCAGAAAACAAGAAGCCTGGGGAAGCCAAGAATAACAGACCTGTATCAGTACTTCCCCGTGATGATGTGGACCATGATGTTCCTCTCCGGGAGGGGGACGAACAGTCGGTCGCAGGTCAGTCACCTGGCGGGAAGAGCGAGACTGAGCACGTCGTGGGTGTCCGCGGGTACCCTGAAAGACGTCCGGCGGAGCTACGCTTGTCTCTCAGCATGACTCCTCTTCAGCCCGCAACTCCTCAGCGTTCACTGACAGAGTCGGATACAGACACCGAAGATGCTTCAGAGGGACACGGCGAGGGATTGAAGACGAGAAAGGTTATTTTTCACTTTCCCTTTTCTTTGGCCTAGAAAAGGAGGCTCGGTTTAAAGCGCTGACCCAAAAACAAAGATATCAAAGTACTGTATGTGCTCTTTTGGGGTCATAACCTCCTTTTCTGAATGTAGCTCACTTGAGCACGTTACTCTAGATGATATCCTCCTGCTTTAATATTCTGTTACAGTAGCTGCAGTATCAGGTCTTTGAGTATAGATAAGGATTCAAAGCCAGAAGAAAGTTCATTGTTATGCCTGCTTTTAGCTCTGTTTTTAATATACAGCCGTGGAAAAAATTAAGAGACCTTTTCAAATTTATACATTCCTAGATGTATTGGGGCCATTCCAGTACAGCGTCCGTTGAATTATATAAATCTCAGGAGTGACAAAGTCATCCAACAGTAATGTGAAAGACTGACAGAATGACAAGACATTGTTATAAATGTCAAGGTTATCGCATAAAAAGATTTTTAATTACTTTTCCTGAATACTACTGTTGTATTGATAGAAAGTGAATATGCACTTGTTTTCGTTGCAGCATTCAAGGTCTGTAAGAATACAAAGCATCTTTTCGGTTATTTTGACCTGTTTCTGCAGTTTTCGTTTTCTGCAAATAAGTGAAAATTGAAAACAAGAAAATACAAAATAGAAAATAGTATTTGAAAATTTGGGATAAATATTGTTATTAGTTCACACAGTGAAACAAAAATGACAGTTTTACATAAAAAAAAACTGTAAATTCAGAAAAACTGAACATAATTTTGAAATTATGTCTTCCACGGCTGTAGATTGAAGACTGAGATGAGCTATGAAAGACTATAACCTCAAGATAAATTCTCTCAGATTCTCTCAGTCAGTATTTAGATCAGCTCTCTTCATGTGGAGTTGCAGTATCATAGGATGTTGAAATGTCTATAAGAAAGTCTTGTTTATTTTGAGAAAAAGTGATGAAGAAAACAAATGTAGGTGAAGGCACAATCAAACGCATCTAAATGTAGACTAGTATGTTACTTTTTTATTAGTTATTTTTCCTAATAATTGCTGGATAAAAGCATCTGACAACTATTATTATAAATACATTTTAATGAAAATAGATAAATAAGTGTGTATTATGTGTACTAGCAGAGTATTTTTATTATAAAGAATTATGTTTTTGATTTTAAATTTTCTTTAGATTTTCATACAATCAAATACTTCTATTATATTACGTAATATTATACTTAACATATAGAATAAAAATGCAATAAACTTGGTTAATCATAGAGTTTGTGAAATGGTAATGATTTTAATTTGTAAAATTTAATTTATAAATGCAATTAGTAAAAATATATTTTGAAGCTAATAACTAAATCCCAAAATGTAACAGTAACAACTCAATTTTATTAATGTACTGCTTTTCACAATTTTGCATTGTTTGAAGTGTGGAGATGATCAACAATCACAGAGCACACACATGTACACTTTGCTTTCTCCACCGTCCTAAAACTTTGACTACAAGTTTTTTTTAATATTATTATCATTCAGTCAATTTGCAAATTATATTCATCAAAGCATATTTGCAAAATTACTATTTTTTCCCTAATGATGTCTAGCCCTCCTTTTATCTTAAGCCATTTACACTAGATTAAAGGTACAGTGTGCAATTATAATCAGTGTGTGTGTGTACACTGAGAATTGAAACCATGACCCATTTCTTCGCTCTACATGTGTCTTTTTAGCCAAAAGCGGGATCCGCACATATCCAGGAGCAAAACCCCTTTGACAGGCACCCTGGAGAATGGGGCGCGGTGGAACCCGAATCGCCAGCTGAGCATCGTGAGCTCATTAAGACGGATACAGACGTGATCAGTGCTGGTGCCAGAGAAAACACTGTGACCCTGAGGTACTAATCTATTGTTAGCCTCCCATAGGAACAATCCATGCCACGAGGGACCTTGTGTTTTTTGAAGGATATGACCTCACTGGCCTCTTAGATCCCTTTTATATTTCCTTAAATGTACTCTGATACTCAAATAACTTGTAGTTGGCAAGCGGGTCATGTTCATTTTATATGGCTGAGGCAAACTTTTTGATCTCGCAGGATGAAGTGTTACTGAAAAAAAAAATCTGGTTTCCATTTACAGAAGTCCTTTCGCTGGCTTGGATTCAGTTTGTCATGAATAAATTAGCTTAACTGTAACATGTCCTTGTAAGGTTCTTTAGAGTCGAGCTTATGAATTGAACCGTTTTATCAGCTATGATGAATTTGTCTTTCTTCTAAAAGGGATGGAGCAGACGCATGCCAACCCTTGACTACTATACACTTAAGGAAAACTGTTGAAACCAGTGAATCAAAGGTAATGCACAAGATATAGATATGATTATTATCACCCACACAAAACAAGTCCCACTGCAAGATTTGTTGATGCAAGAGATGTCATCATTGCTACTTCTACCTCTGTGACAGTGAAGTTTTCAATTCATTCTGTAGGGGAGCAATGGCAAAGAGGTTTTCTAAAGCAGAGACCCTTGATCTTTTAGAAATTTGATGTTTATTGTTTACAAATAAATTACTCTGCCTCCCACTTTCTCTCTTTCTTATGGGATGGTCAAATCTGTTTGTAAGCATATTCTGGCATCTTTGCACTGTTTTACCAACCTCAATTGTTTTTAATTCAACAATTTTAACTTGAGATCAAATCTAGAATTTAAGATGTTAAGTTGTAACAACATTACGTTATAGCTTCAGCATATGCAATAAGTCCAGCCCTTGAAATTACATGTACATGCTATTTCGAGTCCATCAGGTCCATAAAAAACAAAAGTGAGGAAAAATTTTAGGGCTTTCTCTGTGTTTTAATAAGAGGAATTACATTTTATTTATGACAATCATATTTTTATGTGAAGGAAAAAAACATAAAAAAGGGTTATTTTATATTCAAATGAATGGAGTAAATAAGGTGAAAAATACCCCCAAAAATCACTAAATAAATGCATATCTTGAAAGTTTTTACATTGAACAAATAAACGTGTTATGACATTTATGTAAAATATCAACGGAATTACAAAGTCCCCAAATTTGTCCGCAAACAGTTGACATGAACAGCACTTGAGTTTTAAGCAAAAACTAGGCATTAGTTAAAGCCGGATATTTAAGCAGCTTTTATAAAAATACAATAGAAACAACTGAAACCTGAATCTTAAAATAAGCCAGTGCCATTTTGTCTTATGATTCAGATCAGTAAAGACAGTTCAAACATGCCTTTTAAATCTAGACAAATATATAAATTCGAGGTTCAGTCGACTGGGCCTGAACACCCTAGCAAACTCCTTAGTACCTTAGCAACTATATGCAATACTCTAACACAC
This sequence comes from Triplophysa tibetana, assembly GCA_008369825.1. Classification (NCBI taxonomy): domain Eukaryota; kingdom Metazoa; phylum Chordata; class Actinopteri; order Cypriniformes; family Nemacheilidae; genus Triplophysa; species Triplophysa tibetana. Next base: position 3,633,302 of record CM017907.1, read on the forward strand.
ATTGTGCATTGTGAAGAGGGACACTGCTCACATTTTCTTAAGAGCATTTAGGCTAATTTTACATTACCTTATTTTGTTTGAGTTCAAGTGTCCCTTTTCTAGGCGGTTTAATGAATAGTTTTTTTTCTATCTGTTTTGGGAGTGTATGTCTTATGTCCATTGTTGTTGTTTTTTCCCCAGGGACAAATTGGAAGGGCCACAGACAGTGCCATCATAAATGAAAGGTAAGAGAATGAGTAATAGCCTTTTAACACATTATTTCTTGATATACGAATACGGATTCGTTTTCTTGTGTTAAGAGGACAAAGAAACAAGATTGTAACTTTATGCAAATATGTTTTACTCTCTAAAGAGGTGATAGTCTAGATTCATCTTGATTAAAAATCTGTTATTAAGACGTCTGGAAATAGCCTTTAGGATGAACTCGTCCATGATTGTTTTTCCAGAACAGTCAATCCCGATTCCTACCACCTCGCACAATGCAGTAATAGCAGTATTGATTTTTAATCTACTGTGTTACAGCTGACTCGGTAGATTTAAAACCTACCCAGAGAAACAATTCCACCCCTCTTTAATGATCCCTGCTGCCTCATAGTCACACAACAAAACTGTTTGTATTCTTCAAACTGGGTGCTTTCAGGTTACCTGCAGATATGAGTGTCACACGGGGCATGGCATGAGTTTTTAATCCTCAGACGTACAATTTCGTATCGTCCATCCTGTGGTGATGTAACGGAGCAAAGCATTAGTACAACAGTAATCCTACAAATATAATAGGATATTGTGGTTTACATGTGAGTCCCTGCGAGCTTTCATCTCATTTAATTACATGTGATACAAACTTGTGTGTGTTTGTGTGTTACATCACAGCTCGGAGAACAAGACTGCAGCGACTCCAGCCACCACATCTGATACAGCCTGGTCCGATATCTACATCCTATTGGTTGCTTGGCTCCTCATATACTGCATCTTTGTCCTGCCTCAGATGGACCCGCGGACACTTCCCAAACTCTTTTTTAACACAGGCGAATGATCGTAACTTTTCGCACCGACACTTCTGAACGTGATTCTCATTTGATCAGCTTCCTAACCGAAACCGGGAGCTCTGACCACAGGTTAGCTTTTTAAAAGAGCATTGAGGACAGGACAATTGAAACGACATCGATTTAATTTGTTGCCTTTATTTCATTTTTTTATACCTGCACATGCAGACTTATGGAAAGTGTTTTCTTTCTGCTCGGAGGTTATTGGTCATCGGTTAACTTTTACTGTGTAACCTTTGGATCTGTGTCAACCGTGCCTGACTTGAGGTGCACATGCTACGTAGATTTTTTATAATGCTTTTGAAGAACATGCCTTTTGGCTTTTATTTTGTGTGGGCTTACATTATATGAAGACAAACAATTGTTTGTAAAAAGACAAGTGAAGGTTCTTTGTGCGCTTTAAAGCTATTAAGCTACAATTTTTTGGGAATGTATTTTAACAAGTGAACACATCGGTCACGCCCCTTTTATTATATCACATGCGTAATCTAGTCATAAAGTTTTTTCGGCACAAATGTATGTTGAGATGATATTCCACAAAGTGAACATTTTTATAAGATGAGGCCAGGGTATTTATGGTACATATCGTTTGAATAGAAAAACCTCTATTGGGCTTTCTAAGATACATTAGGATACATTAGAAAGCTTTTTATGGCCTCAGACGCACTTTTAACATTTTAAGAGAAGAACTGCCAAAGATTCAGTGAAAGAAACTGAAAACTACCCCAACGCAGAAAATAAATGATTTAATTACTCTATTCCTTCAACAATACACTCTGATCTTATATACAGTATGTTATGCATTTTACGAAATGCAAGAGCACACATCTTAAACACGTTTCGTTTATTTACACATTTATAAAGACAATATATTGACTGAATTTAATATTTTTGGACACTGACATTGTCAGCGGTGTTTTAGGTCTCTAGACTGATGTAAATCCTATATGACGGAGTTTAATCTAAGCCTGCGGGACCTCTTATGTCTTAAAAACATGTTTTTCCCTTATATTTTCATAAAAGAGTATAATCCTGAAACCAGCACAGTGGCTGCTAGTGGCATGATCTTGGGGAGTTGCACTGAACTCAGAACAGAGACTGTTGTAAACGCATCCTAAACATTCACAGCCTGCAACACTCAACACTACACATAAGCCAAACTTTAGACTGCAAGTCTGCATGAGAAAGTACATGGGAAATAACTTGTGTCTTAAACATTTGAAAAGTCAACAAGTGAATTTCTGTCCTGCTTTTGTAATGGAGATTATACATGTTAAATGCACTGGAGTGCAATAAATGATATATCCTTTTGTTGCTGTCTTTGCTTTCTTTTGCTTTGAGTAAGTGTAGAAAAACGAGACATTTGTGAGAAAGGTATTTAGACATTTGGATCAGGTTCAGTGTCAAGACTTTGCCCAAGACGCCAGCTGGAAGACAAAATATTTTTAAAGATAACGAAATGATATATATATTTTTATATTATTCAAATTTTTTGGGTCTTATAATATTCTTAGTCATAAATGTAATTTATTTCTATTTGAATTCAAGTGTATTTTAATTATATTTGAAGGATATTTAGACTAAGGGTATGGCAAAATAATTCAAAGTAGGCCTAATGCACTTTAATAGAAAGATAGACGATAGATGTTGTCAAGTAAAAGATCATGTTTTTTTTATAATGTAGTCTTTGATGTAATTTCACTTATCCAACCAAGAAGTTTAATATATTGAACTCTACCGCCACCTGGCGGATTACAAAGGTGGCGATTTGTTTCTGCCGGTCTTGCCTTATCAAATGAAAAAGACTTTTGAATAAAATGTATTATATTACTATCATTAAATAAAGCTATTTTTTCATTACGCTCGTTGCCCTTTACAGTTTCTGTGTCCCTCGCGAAGAAGATATTTGTAATAGGCACCTCGTGCATTTACGTGTGCGCTCGGCCGTTTCCGTAGCGCACATCAATACATACATCAGCGTGCACTTTTTTGTGCTTAAATTAGAAGTATGAGTTGATATTTGAAATGTTTGTGGCAAATGGTCGACCCACAGTTATATATAGTATATGTCAAACTTGTTAACAGGTGACTATGAATGGAGCGACAGCTGAGCATTCCACAAACTTCCTTAAGAGTCTTTGAGCCATTTCGGTCTTTGTTAAAAGTCCAAGGTAAGAGTGTCGAAACCACCCCACGATGCTGTTATCGATTTTGTCACAGAAAGCACAATGTGTGTTTCGTGTGGAATATGTATTGCAGTATTTTTTGTGTTTGCTACACACGATTAAAAAATGTGAAACATTGAATCCACCCAAGTAAGACGGTCCACCAGTGCTTGAATTGAACCAAGTCTTATGGAATATTACAAGACTTTTTTTGTTGGGGGCAAGTCTCGCAATGTACAATTGATGCAAAATACACAATATATTTGATTAAAATATGCATAAATATATACTATTATATTTAAAACAGGCTTACATAGAGAACAGGTTTCTTTCACTGTCCTGTGCGTAGCGGTCTTTAGACGTGGGGCGGGGCGTCTCATATTTAAAGAGACATGACAACTAGCCAATAAACAAACTTAATTTGGATTATTGTAAATAATTAATTCACATAATTGACCATATCCATTGCAGGAATTTAATTACATTTGTCGTTATAATTTTTACTCAAAGACAAATATCTGAGGGACCCCCCAAAGTCTGTTTTTTACTTCTAATGGGGGGTCCCCAATGCCTTATGGGGGATCCCGGATCCCCCCAGCACCCCTTCAATTTGAATACTGCAGTCCACCTCTTGCAACTTAAATAACGTTTTATACCAACTGCATACATTGCCAGGCTTCATTACGCCTTCTGGTAAGGCCATGTTAATGTACACTATTCTGTCGTTGCTCATTGGCTTGTAGTTTTAAGTGTGTCATAGTTTGTAAGGATTGATGTCCAAACCTGAACGAGCCTTTTGTTTAGGGCCAGGACATTGGTAACTCCTGAGGTTTTATAATGAATTTTATTGGAATATAGTCTGTTCTTTCAGCAATTAACAGTACTGAACTTAATGTACTCTCTCATGTTCTCTTTCTTCTCTGGCACTGCTTACCCAACTGGCAGCTTGTCCATCGCAACTGGTACAATTCCTTAAGGCTACAAGAACATTCAGTCCTTTCCAGTAAAATTCAGCTCAATGCAACTTCATCTTCAAATCCGGTCCAGAATAAATACACATTAGCCCTTTCACAGGCTGTACGCCGTCTTTAAATACTCTTATAGTGAAGGATGTTGAAAAAATGGTAGGCTATGCGTCAAATCTCTATGAATGAATAGATCCATTCAAACTTTCCAACAGACCACAACAGTTTTTGTTTTGAAGTTTATTTACTTACACCATTTAAAAACGAACTAATTGTGTACATCTTTACATTTGCATTAGCATCTATATATTGCACAAAGTCAGGAACAAGCACAATAATAATGCTCTTAAAGGCAGCCGAGCACGTGATAGTCTTTGTCATATTATAAATAAAATGTGATTTATGAAAAAGCAGTGTTCAAGATTATTTGGAACAGCTAAACAGCAGCAGTGCAAAATGAGCAATGGAAACTAGAAATGAATGAGCTTTTGAGTTTTTGAGTTTTGGTAATAAACTGTGACGCAAAAGCAGTGGTCAGCATAGACTACAGATGGAAAAGTACTCATGTATTACAAACAGCAGCAGTCCAAAGATACAGAATATAGTTTCTTTACTGTCGCTCAGCAATTTGACAAAAAATGATTACGCATATAGCTGTGTGCAGGTGTTATGTGCACACCAGAGCCATTGATAGAGAGAGATCTGCCAACAGAAGTCCAAAACGCTTGAGCGTTACGTGATTCATGGAGCCTTCTTTCATTTTTTATTCATCAAATGGCTTTCGTCTTTAAATTGGTCAGATGTTTACCTCAGTTGGTCTGTTTATTCGCAGCTCCATGCGTTATTAACTTCCGGGAACTATTGACCGTCATGCAAATCATGGAGCCTTCAGATCAGTGGGGATTTCTTTAAGACTGCAAGGGAAGCTCAGCTTCCCGTATAATTGTCAAAAAATGAATGGTCAAATATATGTACTATTATGTTAACATTTTATTGACTAAAAATGCGTTAAACACGTTCATCTCAAACGAAAACAATTTCGTTCAGAATCAGCTACTTAGGTCGGCTGACTCGATTTCCTTCTCATTCATTCCCGTAGCGTACAGTGCATTACTCTGTTGAAGCCCAGCGTCCATTGACTTCAATGGGGCTGCTTTCAACAGTTTTTTTTAGTGCTTAGAAACAAGACGGTCATTGGATAATGCTGCGATTATGTCCCGCCCACGGACGCTCAGCGTCTCTGGGATGAATGGAGGAGTGGGCTGGCCCGGACTCCGAGCGTCTGCGTGATGATTGGAGGGTCTGTCGAAAGACTGCATCTCGTTTTGATTGACAGCGATTTTGTTCTATAAAAAAGTCGCTGACGCTAAAGCTATTCAATCTCAGTCCCATTGCGGATTTTTCAAGTGTAGTTGAAAGACAAACTACTGCAACCTATTTCTTGGCATTTGCTTGCCGAAATTGCTTGCCAATTTTCATCATACATTTCACACAATTATACACCACATTCCTTGTTTCAGTTTAATGTATACCCACATTTCCTCCGTCGTGTTTATATATATTTTTTAGATAGTTTGTTCATTCATTCATTGTGAAATGAGCTTCCCCTCTTTGAAAGACCAGCAGCCGCCACTGCTTCAGATAGTTGTAGGAAGTTATCTTTTCTCTTCAAATGCTTTATTTCTTTCATTTTTTATTTATTAAAAGGCTTTCTTTTTTATATGGGTCAGAGGTTTACCTCAGTTAGTCTGTTTAGTCGCAGCTCCATGCGTTACTAGTAACATCCGGGAACCATTGTAACAACAACTGTTCCATTGGAGTCAACGTAGAAGACGCAACTCTCTCTATTAATGGCTCTGCTGCACACCTAAGACTGAAATCTCTAAAAGACTAAATTTGAGCAATGCATTTCTCATCACCATAAACATACTGACTTTAATATAAAATAATAATATGAGTAAATTAAAGCTAAAAAAATGAACTTCAAGTTTTATTTAGAGAGTTAACAAGTCGTTACTTGACAATCTTACCACATACCCAACATTATCTAGCTACTTAGCACGGAAGGACAGGGCACCATAGCAGATCAAGCAGTTATTGGGCTTTTTATTTGGGCAGTAGAGCGGAGTTGTTACCTAAAGGATTTTTAAAGTGCAGGGGAAGCAGTTTTTACCAACAAGAGCTTGCTGAAGATGCTCTGAACGTCTTGACTTCCTGTGGTGACTCCATGGGTTAAATAACCTCTGAAGCAAAGGAGAAAAAACAAACTTTTTATCAACTGTATAACAACTTTCAAGGATAAAAATAACATTATGAATATACAAATGCTTACAAAAATTAAATTAATATTTGAAACAGTTTATTTAATTATTTTATCTTAAAGGGTCGGTGTGTAATTTGTTGGAGGATCTATTAAAAAAAATGCAATATAATATACATAAATATGTATTCAGAAGTGTATATAATCCTTACATAATGAGCGTTATGTTTTCTTACTTTCTTAGAATGAGCTATTTCTATCTACATACACCTTGCATGGAATTTACCATGTTGTTTCCACAATACCCATAAACGGACAAATTGCTCTACAGCGCGTTTTCCATAAACCAGTTATCTCCTTCAGCAAAGAAGCGAAAACAAGACAAGTTATTAGTTCTGTGTCAGCAGCCGTAGTGTTTCAAAAGGGAGGGTGGAGGGGAGGAGTGATGCCGCTAAATTTCATACAATGGACCTTTAATATCACTTCATGTAAGTTTGTACCTTTCAGTCATAACTTTCTTTAAAATATTAAAGTGTTAAAGTTTATCTTGTGTGATGTGTTTCAGAGTCAAATGTGTCTTTTGATTTGCTCCCGATGTTTGTTTGAAACACTTATGTTCGCTTAATACAAAACTTGGTACATTTAACATTTCCAGTAAATTTGATGAATTTATTCCCGTACCTGTTTGCTGATGCGCCTGCATCTCCTCCAGGCCAGACAGAGGGCGGAATGATCTGCGTTCTTTGAAGGCAACAGTAGGAAGCATGTCGTCCTCTTCCCTCATCTCCAGCTTTGATGTTTTTCCAGGACCTGGTAGCCTGATAGTAGGCTTCGTATTCTCGCCGGATAAAGTGCCCTTCACTGATACTGGTTTCTACAGGAAACAATAAGGTGGGATTTTTCCTTGGGGGCAGCAACATGACGCAATTTAAAACCAGTCTCACCTTATCCTCAGATTCTGTCTTTCTGGTTCTCTTCATGATTTCCTCTAGGCGCTTATTGGGAGATATGTAAAAAAGCAGTTATAAATACAGTTTATGCTGCAGGCGGTCAGTAACAAGAGAGACATTTTTAGCTCACTTTAAAGGGATAGATCACCCCCCAAAAAATGTCTGTCATTATTTGCTCACCCTTGTTATCATTTCAAACCTGAATGACTTTCTTACTTCTGCAGAACACAAAAGAATGGTGGGACCCATTGACTTGCATTGGTTTTGTGTCTATACAACAGAAGTGAATGGGTACCGCCATTGATCATAACAACATTCTTCAAAATATCTTCTTTTGTGAAGAAAGTAAGTCACACAGGTTTGAAATGACAAGAGGTTAAGTAAAGGATGACAGAATTTTCATTTTTGGGTGAGCTGTCCCTTTAAGTGAGTTCTGTGTATATACCTTCTTTCTTTCTTGGCGCTCTGCCTCTTCTCTCTGGAAGCGAGTTTCTCGTTCCAGCCTCTGTTGCTCTGCTTGTGCCCTCTGAAGAGCCTCTTCCTCTCTCTGAGAAACACATTATTGTGATGTCTGTTCTGTTCTGATCTGTACAACCATAATGTTAAAATATTGTGCAGACTTTGTAAGAAATGCTCTAAAACTGAAACAATGGGCAAAGATGTTATTTTTCCGGTTTTTAAGTCATTGGGTCTTAGTTTTCAAACAAATAGTCTTGCAGTGTGGGACCACAATGCTAAATCATGTCCAGTACTCCTGTAAAGTAAAGCTTATAACAAACTTAACGCCATTGACCAATCAGCATCAAGGACAGGGTCCTTTATCTACATACCTGTTGCTGAAATCTTTTTTCTTCCTCCAGTTGTCTGCGAGTGTTCTCAGCCTGACGTCTGTTTTCTTCTTCTCTTTTCTTCTGTTCGTCCTCCAGTCTCACAGCTTCGGCCTCTTGCCTGGCGCATTCTTCGGCTCTCCGAAGGGCCAGTTCCTCTATTCCCCTTCTACAGAGTCAAATCACAGACCGGTCAGATCTCAACATCTTTCATAACTTTTTTGTGCAGTCTGTCAGATAAAACAAGCTAATTTATGATCATAAGCCAACAAACACCATTTTCAGGTTCTTCAGCAAAAAATAAATGTAAAGCCACTGACATTTTAGTTAGCTGCATTTTTTTAATTAATTTGTCCATAGGACATTATAATGTCAGATCACTGTGTTAGTAAACATTTAAATTTGCAATGGAAACGATGTGGGAATACGGAAGTCTGTCTTTACCTCTCCATCTCCACCTTCTGTCTCTGTTCCTCTTCTTTTTGTCTCTGAAGCCTCGCTTGCCTTCTTTTCTCTGCTAGCAGCCGTGTGGCCTCCTCAGGCTTTTTGGTCCATGCAGATCTGATTTGGGCTATATCACCAATCTGACTTGGTCCTGAGATTGGACAGATGTGGGAAACATTTGACAAAGATTACGAGTGTCATTTAGGATAAATAAATGTTTTTATGACGCAAAGGACCCAAACTTCAATGTTTGGATTAATAATTGATGTTATAGCATTTCTATATATGTGTCTTTAGTAGCACGAGTATATTTGTAGCGATAGCCAAAAATACATTGTATGGTTCAAAATGATTGATTTTTTATTAATGGCCAAAATTATTAGGATATTAAGTAAAAATGTTCCTTGAAGATATGTCGCAAATTCGCAAACAAAAATAGTCGGAAAGTAAACACCTACAAACAACGTGCTGCTTCACGGTTGATTCTCACGAAACCACTTAAACATCATGGCGGTAAAGATTTGAATTATAAAACATAAAATTCGGAAACATATCAAATGATCATAAAGAGATAATTTATTTTTCCACCTTGGACAAAACATAACTTTGACATAGGAATTAAGTATTTAAGTATTTTATTGCTTCTTCTGAAATTCTCTAATTGAAACAGAATAAAATTAAAATATCGGAAAAAAACAATTGGATGTTCTACTAGATTTTCTCAAATAACACAAAAATTACAAAAATTATTGGCACAATATTCCCGTATAATAAAAATTACGTTAAAAACGTAATATTCTCTTGTCACACTGTGTACATTTCCCCCTTCTCATTCCCGATACAGGTAGTTTTCCACATTTAAAGAAATGTTACATGTTTAATATTCTATTAAAATAAACTCCATTAATGTCTTATTATGAATGATTAATAAAAACTTGCTCAGGCATCACTGCTTCGCTTTTTTTTAGCAAAACATGCTATGAGATTAACAGTTTTAAATGGTTATGGTAATGAGAATTTTTTATTAATGCCTTTTAACATGTCATACCTTGTTTTGAATTAATATAAAGGGAATTTGTTGATCCAATTGTTTAGAAGAAAATCATGTTCAAAACAAAATTTCGTGAGAATCATCCGCCCGCTCTTTGAGAATTACCCACTCATGTTTGGTATCTATGTAAAACTTTGAATTTCTACTTTTGGGTTCATCTAGTCTCCACAACGTCAGCGGTGAGCCAACAGGGAGTGTTAAAACAAAACCTCTGAGTAACAACTACAAAGGCAATTTTCTCAATATTTACAATATTTTTTTTGTACCCTCAGATTCCGGATATTGAAATAGCAGTATCTGAGTCAAATATTTTCCTGTCCTAACAAACCATACATCAATAGAAAACTTATTCAGCTTTCATGTGATGATTTCGAAAAATTGACCCTCAAGACTGCATGGTTTTGTTGTCCAGGGTCATATATTTATAGATTTGTACAGAAGACCTTCACTAACCATAAGGAGTCTGAGCGCAGTGTGGAGGATTCAGAGCTGTATTTAACTGTACATCTTGTTTGAGATCTCTTTGTAGACATTGTAGATTTGTCGTCTCGGGTTGTTGAAAATGTGGAGCGAGCTCGTACTCTTGCTCTTCCAGAACTGGAGGCAAACCATCTTGTTTGGGTAAAGCGTGTCTAAGGGGTCTTTTCTGCAGACTTGAGTTGTACATGAAAAGAATGTGTCAATATTAAAGCATTCAGTTTTACCTTCATTATTATTTACATTAAAAAAATACCCTGGTGTTGGGGGTTTCGCATTCTCTTGTGGATTTGTATCCTGTCTGGGATGAATTTCAACTATCGTCTGAGGTTGTGTTTGCCGGTCTTTTGCCCCAAAACTGCCCTTTGCCACCTGAAAGCCAGTGCAAGAATGCATATGAACATTTGCTACTACAGTAATTTATATTTGTATGCAAACCGGCTTTGTGACACATAGGAATCTCTCACCAGCTCTCTGTTAGTGGTTCTGCGGATGCTGACGCTGGGAACTGAGCGGGCAGGTCTGTTCGCTGCCTTCCCACAATGCACCTGGGCCTTTTGGGTGGTACTGGAGTGGCATGATGCTGAACGACGACAAACATGAACAACTAACAAAATGTTTTGTTTCACAACACGATGTTAAACGGGGATAGACGAGTATGGAGAAATAAAAGTTGGTGAGTCAGAAAAGGAAGAAAACACATTTGTAAATTCCCTTTAACTCAAAGTACATTCCCTCATTGTTTGGTTGTTTTATAGAGGTACCTGTGTCTCGGGACAGACACACAGCACTTCTGCTTCTGGCTAGATAGGAAATGGTGGGAGTCTGAAGACGACTGACAAGCTCGATCTCCCATTGGGTAAGAGAGCGGCGTTTAGCTAGAGAACAGCAGAAAGCACAGACACTAACAGAACGTGACAAGACAGAGCTGAGGAAATAGAGATTGCAAGCTTAGAAAAGAAATTTAGAGGTGAGTGCTTTTTTATTTGTTTAATTCACCGTTCTTGTGGCTCTGGGCGCTGTTGGTGGTCCGCCGTGAGCAGTGGTCGAGTTTTGCCTTCTGACTTTTCTCCAATGTCCTTCGCACCACATACTCATAACGCTCCTACGACATTGATGGAAAACAGTGTTCCAATGATTCTGTGCTGTGCGCATGTTTTTAATCAGTGCAAAATCTCCAAAGCCTCTCAGATAATTCTGAGTTTATATAACTCACATAAACTGACTGGACAGTCAACATGTGAACAGACTTTACAGAACTTTATGATCTTAGTCTTATATTTCTATATTATTCTACGTATGAATTGCTTATATATAAAAAACAGAGCTATACATTATAGCTCGGATATATACCTGTATGACTTTCTTTTTTTCTCCGGTACATAAAAGAAGATATTTCGAAGAATGTGAGCAACCAAACAACATGGCCCCCATTGACTTCCATTGTGTGGACACAAAATATTTCTCAAAATCTCTTTTTTATGCTCCCAGAAAAAAGAAGTCAGGTTTTGAGTGACATGATTTTTGTTTTTTTATGAACTATCCCTTTCGTGATTGATCGTTCATATGGGAACTCACTCTTTCCTCCTTAAGTCTCTGTTTGCGTTTCTCCTCGACTCCTATTCTTCTCCTCTCCTCCTTCTGTCGCTGCTGCTCCAGCTTTCTTTTGCGCTCTTCAAGCTGTTTCTGGTAGAAGTTTTTGGCTCGCTCCTCCCTCGCCAGCCAACTGCGCTCTCGCAAGGCTGCGGTTCACAAATACCAAAGAAAATTGAAAATGAGGCCGATCAAACACGTAATTTCACACTTATAATCCTTTAAATTCATTTCTCAGTCGGTGTAGATGTTATGCAGTCGGACTAAATACCCAGCTGTTTTTGATACACCTCTCTTCGTTCTCGGGCCAGTTGCAGTCTTTCATCCACTTTGAGTGCATTTGACTCTAAATTGCAAAATAGTAAATGTCAGAACATGACAGTTTCAGTGCACAGAATGTTCAATTCAAACACGCTGATGAAAATACTTTAAAAAAGTCAGCTTGGGTATGCTCAGGCTTTCATTAAAAATGATTACTCCGAGGTGTAGAACTGAAGAGTGACATGAAATCTTCATTGACATTGTATCCATGGCAGCAATGAATGTGGGGGAAGCGTTTGAGAGGAAAAATAGCAAGTGGAAGCGATATATAAATCGTAGCTGTTTCAGACCTGCTGCGTTTTTTTTGTTGATTTGTTGATTTGATTTGATGTTCAGAGGAGCACATGATTTTCTCTGTGTTCCATGACTTTGGGTGTCACGTCAAAGCTGGGACCTTTAAACTCTATAAATTTGCTATATGTACTTATATTAGCAAGATCGATTTTAAGAGACAGTACTTTGTATTTATGTTAAATACTTTGATGATTTTGTTTACACTGTTTTATTATGTTGCAAAACAAATACCTGAATCTGTTCTTACTCACACAAATTTGATATTATGAAGATCATAACATTTTAATTTATTATGAAATATTTGTAAATGTTCTTTGCATTAAGTAGGGTGATTTATTTTAAAATAAAATAAAAGTGATCTGGGTTTTCACAGCCTGGGTCAAATTTTTATTATCCAAAGCTTCTGATTATATTTCAGTTATGTTTTTACACTTTTGCATTCTTCACACCAGAAACTTTCGCCCTCCCTGTTTGAAAAGCAGATAGGCAGGTTACCTGCAATGATTTACAACAGCACAGAAAAAATGAGGAATGCTCAGTAAAATGAATGCTTTCAAACACAAGATGTTTCTGTGTTTGGTCAGATAGTTTCATGGAATGCTACTACCTGTTAAAGTCTCCGTAGTATTGATCACATTGTCTCATGGGGATTTCACACTTTTCACATAATTGTAAACACAAGAACTTCTTTACCATTAAATTAAAGTGCACTTGCCTCCCTTAGTATTAAATCTTTGTTCATATAAATACCTTTAACACCCCTAATCAAAACCAAAAGGCACATATGGAAGAAAACACGAGATCTGTCTCATGCCAGATTTGAGTTTTTCTTTTTTAAATAAAGATGGCCTGAGGCTGGCAAACAGCTACAAAGACAACATTTGTTTGACTGTTACTGTGTAGAACAACATATTCAGCGCCTGACTGAAGACTACGTGCTGACACCGAACTTGTGAGGTGAACTAAACACTCAAAAGCAACACTATAGTGGGGTGGACCACAAAATGCAAATTCATCCAAAAATGTTTTTTATCCTTTATTCACCTTCACACTATTTCTAACTTGTGTGACTTTCTTTCATGACAAGGTCAAAGTTTAAAGAATGTTGATATGTATAATTTTCCTAACAATGACAGTGAATGGTGCCCATTCTGCCCAAATGTTTCCTATTGTGTTCCTTGAAAGAAAAATGATGGTTTGTAACAGCATGCGAGGGTGTGCATGATGACAGAATGCTTTTTTTTATCTCTGTAGTCCTTTCTGAATATGCTTGCATAAATCTTTATATTATCAGTAAACCAGACTTGTTTTTGGGGACCTTTATATAACAGACTACTCTATGATTATTACTGATATTAACCCTTATGAAGACCTTTAGTGCATCTGGCACACATAAATACAAACACAACTATCCTCAATACGTCACCATCTAAGCTTATGAGAAAATGCCAAATTGCAGCATTATTACATTGTGTTCACACTCAGGGAGTATGTCTTGGCTTCTAACAATTTTCTGGAATAGACGTCACATGTTTCATCTTGATAATATGATATCATATGCTACTATACTCAGATTTAGCAGGAGAGATGCGTGAAATCCAGCTATATAAAGCATTGACCTAAACCGCGTATGCGACTGAATTACAGTTTTGGGGAACCAATGATATATATGTTACGCCATCACTAACCTCTCTGCTTTCTCTCAGGGTCGTGCATCCTCCGCTGTCCCTTCGCTGAGACGATGGAGAGACCCAGCTCTGCCATCCTCCCTGCCTTCCTCCAATCCCGCTCCCGGTCTGGCAGGCTCAGCTGAGCTGGCATTTTATCGATTAAACACTTATGCCGCTGTGAATGTTGCCGGATACATGTAGAACATCTGCTCCCAGCTTCTTCCGTGAGAAAATGTCAACTCCTGATATCAGCTTATCGCTGTATCTCTAACAGGGAATAGGCAAGAGCGAGCAAGAGAGGCAGAAATTCTTCCTGGGGGGGGTGGGATGGTGAGAGGATCTGCTGGCTGGGTTGCGTACAGCACACGTGCCCACCCAGCAAACTCAGTACCCGTCTGAATGTAAAATGTGCACATGTGCCATGCTGTCGTGAGCTCCTCCTCCTCACATACTAAAGAAACCCACCCATATAGTGTTTGAGAATAGCTTAGGCGTGTTTCCCTTTAAAATCCATAATGTTGTCAGAGCTGCAGCAGAGGGGAAATACAACAAAGGAAGCTGGGATGGATGCAAGCATGGTTGCCCGGGCGACCGTGATATGCATGAAATGTGGGGGATGAATGAAAGCATGACATTGCAAGTGAGTGTCTTGAAATAGCACCACACCGGGGAGGCTAGGAACAAAAAGGGCTTTTATTTTGTGTAAGGATAAGCGATCTCCACGTTGAAGTAAATGTGACATGTTTTCTAACAGATCGTTTTTTTGCAGATTCATCGAGCTGCTTGAACACGAAGATCTGGTGTCAATCCTAGATGATGTCATCCCATCTCAAATAGTACTATAGTAAAGAAACTATAGATTAACACAAATATGGCTTTTCAAGTAAGACACATATTTAAAAGTACTAAGTTTGTACGTGCGTGCGTGTGAAATGTGAAGAATGCATTTGTGAAATAGTTTAGCACTTGACTTCCTTTTGTAACAACTGGCCCAGTCTTCTCTGTGTCATGTGATAGTTTCACCAAAATTAAAAATTCTGTCATCATTTACTGAGCCTCTTTTCATTTTAAACCTGACTTTCTTTCTTCCACTTGCGAAACACAAAAGATCCTTACTTCTATTGTATAGACACAAAACCAATGCAAGTTAATGGGTACAGCCGTGGTTCGGTTAACTTTCTTCAAAATATCTACTTTTGTGTAGAAGAAAAAAAGGCAAACAGGTTTGAAATGACAAGAGGGTAGGTAAATGATGACAGAATTTTCATTTTGGGTCACCTGTCGTATTAAGATTTATTTGCTAGATTATTTAATGTAACCATATAGTATTTTCTTATAATTAAATGTCACCAGTGCCCACATTATATAATTATAAACTGGCTTTGCCAGTACAGTAATACCAGTAAAACATAAATATAAATTTGTTTAAAATGCAAATTTCCAGTTAGTTGTATTGGTAAACAGCACTACACAACAGAAACTAGTGCAGTCCTCAATTAGTCATATTCTAAAGACGTCTGGAAATGATTAACTATTTGTTAAAACTTTAAGATAAGAATTGTATTACTGTTTTGAATGATATTTGTTCTGTTTCTACTTATCACATATATTTCATGAAATTAAATATTTAAGACTGCTTTGGACACCTCATTTTAATACCAAAATGTCTTTTAGTAGCTATCTGTAAATTGATCTTGGGCGTAAGAGGATGATGGAAATTGTTGAGTGAGTCACAGGCAGACTGTCTTAGTTTTGAGGGAGTGCGGAGGTATGAAGACAGGTGAAGGAATGAGGAAATGAGGCTTGTCAAAACTATATTCACCTGTTAGAAGGTCACATCAGTAGTAGAGTCAGTGCTAGGCTGAAGTCTGCAGGCCGACGAGTGTCTATTCTTAGTCTGTGTCGACTATAAAGTACAAGACCAAAAGAAGAAATTATTAACTGAGAAGGATCATTGAACTATTACAATCGGCTCAGATTCTTTAGGATTGGTTCCAGCCGCACATCTAGGAAAGTGAGTCTTGATCTCTCGTTGTTACTCAATCTTACACTGAGATGGATATTTTATTATCAATGTAAATTTTGGGACTCTTTGATCACTTGCGTGCACTGTTATTAGGAAATATGTACAGAAATAGCAAGTTTATCCTTTTAGATTTTACATTTTTTGGTTTGAAAATTCATGTATGTATAATGCGTTATAAAAGTAGTTTTAAAGCATTGTTATGCACCTTTTAATGCATCATACGTCTTATAAATAATTGTAATTACAGTTAATATGTTACCAAAGTATTTATTAAAGTTTAATTGATCACACATTTATACATTACATTTATATATTTATGCATTTGGCTGACGCATTTATTTAAGCTTCTTACATTGCGTTGTATTATACATTTGTTTCTGACTATTTGCAATCCCCTGGGATCGAACCCATGACGTTGCTGTTGTTAGCACCATGCTCTAAACACCTAGCCACAGGAAAGCATTTGTTATGTTTAGTTAGGATCAAAAAAGAGAGAGCGAAACTGGGAGGGGTAACATCTTAAATCAGGTGGATGAAGGTTTTGTTTTAAGAACCTGTTTCTATTGTCATTTTGACTATGGGGTGCGGTTTCATTAATCCTCCCTAACATGTGCATTCTGTACTGATATACATGTGGTATGATATACTGTTTTTGTCTTTTTCATTGTCAAAACAAGTTAAGCAATAGTTGCGTGGTAAATAGCATGTGTCCAAATGCTGCGTAAGTAACAGCAGAAATAGTTTATAGGCCATGAAGAAGTGGATATTCTGGTTAATGATAAATTGTCATTAAATTACAGAGACATTCCAGGCCAAGACTTTGAACATATAGTGTATGGACTAGATCGAATAAAACTCTCATAGCCACCAAACATTCTTTAAATAGTTTCAGGGTCCTTTAGACAATTGACCTTCTCAAGATTTACAGTATCAACAGTCAAATGTGACATCTTAAGTACAGGCTTTCTCACACAGACATTGATCCATTTGGGCATTTGTCAATATCAGAAGCATCTTCTGGTGATACCAGTGAAACATTATATGAAAACTTTGTTCTGTGGTAACTGATGATGCTCATTAGATATGCAAAACAGTCAGTGAAAGGCTTTCTGTTGAAGCAGCTCATCAGCATTTAAACAAATGTCTCGTCTTCTCATGAAGTCAGTCTTTTTTTAATAAGTGGTCAAGAGAAAGGTTTAGAAACCATGCTATAAAGATGGCACCCAATTTTTGAACACTTCATTATGTCCTATACACACCTAACTTTTGTGACAAAGATCTGCTGGTGTGGCATAAACATGTGTTTAACATGTTAATTACATAATGATGTAAAATAGATATCATCATTACATAAAACACATTTAAGGTATACATCATGTCAGTATATTTGTATGTCTTCACTGTGTTGTTTGATACTGTATATGTTATGCATGTGCATCTGTGTGTATAAATTAATATTTATAACTGTACTTTGAGTTATGTATTCAGATTTGATTGCTGTTAGTCGTTTTGCGCTATCAAGCGGTGTTCATAAACAAACATTATGTACCGAGACACACCTTTTAATCTCTGATCTTTCTGTTCACCTGTAGTATCTGAATCATGGCACCGATCAACACCGATCTGGTGGGCTGGGCAGTCTCAGAGACACCAGAAGCTGCATTCCTCTCCATCATCATCGTCTTCATCATCAGCATCGCTTTGCTCCTTATCTGCACAACTTGTAAAAAGTGAGTTGTCGCTGAATGACATTTTAAGGTGCATGACATGACCTTTTATGAGATGTGTGTGCCACGTTATTATACAAAAGCATGTGTAGACACAGATGAAGTCAGGTGTTAAGAAGCAACCTTGCGTGTCCTTTATGTTATATAGGTATGTTGTACTGTCAACACCAGAAAGTGATGTAAGATGCATTCCAGGACAGCACTGTCAAGTTTTTTCACTACGACATTGTGTGGAATGAAGCAGGAATGTGGCTCATTCACTGTTTCGCATAGTTGACATGTGAGACATACCAAAATCCAATGAACCATAAACAGACCAAAGTTGTAATTATTTGACTTGTACGGGATGTGTGCATAATTATATTTAAGGCCTTAGAAGAAAGAAACAAGTACAATATCTATACTTTTATCCCTAACAAAAGTAAACATTAAATTTGACAATTACTAAGATTAATAATAATATTTATGTATGTATAATTGAATGTATCATAAGCAGAATAATTAAAGTTTTGATTTTAGTTTTATTTCATTTTTATTCATATTTTAAATTAGCTTTCATTTTGAAACTTTAATTGTTTATTTTAATTTGAGTTAAACAGTCATTTAACTTTAACTTTATTTATTTTTTATGTTGCTATATAATAATTAATTTTAGGTTAAGTTTTAGTTTGTTTATTATTATAGGCCTAGTTTTAATGATTTAAACTAATTTCATTTTATTTCTGAGGAAACATTTCAATTTTTCTTATTCATTTTTTTCCAATAATGTTTAGGGCAATATTTTCAATAAACAAAAACTTTTTTAGTAAACTCAAATAACCTTTCAAAATACCCTTGATACCCATTTTTCTCTAGTCAAACACACAAAAAGTGTGTGCCTGCGGGCACTGGGCTCAACACATAAAAGCTGCGCATGAATGACGCATACCTATCGGGCGAGTGCTGCATCGTCATGAAAGTTTATCAGTTTCACGTGTTTAAGTGTTTATGCTTTGACAATGTAAATATATGCAAGTGCATAATATGTATAAGAGAACCCAATTTGATCCCTATGAATTTGATGTGCGTTCTGTGCGCAGACATTTTACATAAAACGCATGCGCTAAATTGAGTCGGATTCATTTTAAACTGACAGGAAGGTTTGCTCAATTAAATATGTAAGAAACACATTTACTGAAAAAATCCTCGGCTCGCAATTGACGGCATAACTGATCTAACAAACTCGTTATACACCATCTTGTGTGGTCTAAAGTGGTTTGGTATTACCTCATAACAGTTTTATACAGCTGCGTTTCTAAAGACCAGGCACTCAAAGCAGCACGTTTATTGTGTTCCGTATGCTCTAAGCAGAAAATATTTTATATATATAGGCCTAAAATATTTATGACAAAAGACATACAGTTATTCTATTGAAGAAACTTCAATTTTCCTTAGTGATAATTTTCCTTAGTGATATTTGTTAATAAAAGGTTAGCCTGAGTTTTTTGTTCTCTTTGAAGATGGAGTGCGAGTTTATGTTATTTTACATTTCAAAACTGTTTCTTGCAATTTCGTATACCATTAAAACGACAAATAATCACTTATTTTGTGAATGGTTATGGTTGTAGGTTATAAAGTAAAATTGACTCAAAAAACAAAAGGTTCAATTATAATTTAACCCTAAAAGTTAAGGAAGTTAAGTTAAAACTGTATGCATCCCACAGTTTAAAGTTTGAAAGTATTTTCTTATTATATCCAACAAGTAGCCCTCTTGATCATTTTATTCCTTCTGGACCCTCCCTTTGCTTGCAAAAAGGTTGGAGAACCCGCTGTGTAGTTCATGTAGAAAAATGTTTGACCATTAACATTGCAATTCTAATCTCATCCAGCAGATGGCAGAAAATAATTCATCATTAATGTGTGGGCTAAGAACTTCAGGCCTTATTAAGTTTGCATTGACAATAATTCTTGTGTAGTAACCACAAATTGCATAAGCTACATTCACAAGCTATTTTCCCATTCATCAAGAGCCATTTCTAATTTCCTCTCTCTTACTTTGCAGACATTCATTTCAGTTAGAGGAAAAAACACCAAAGGAGAAATCATCAACACTTGTTAAAGTGGTTAGTAATTCCTATATTTCTGTGTGTGATGACAATGTGATAAAAGTGATAAAGTGTGATAAAGTGTGCTTGTCACCTAAATAGGAAGCAAAGGGGGATGCGGCCAGACAAAACCCTGCTATTAATGAAATGACCAGTGATGAAATAGGTAAACTGAGCTGTTAATTTAAATTAGTTATGTATGCTATCAATGTTTGGCAAACCATCTCACCAGATGCACTTATCTTGTTCTTGATGTAAACGTAGAAATCGCTAAAGATACACCCGCCTTCAAACCCTACAGAAGTCACACTCTCATTCCAGGTATGTCTATCCATTGTTCTTGAAAAACAGTCGCACAATTACTGTATTCCCAGATGATGTCAATCAAATTAGTTGACATCACACCATGTATGATATTCTGAAAGATCTGATTTGAACGTCTTTATATATTTTTATACCCATGAGAAATGTACTGAAACATAATATGACAATATTTTTGTTTTGTGCAGGAGCGAGAATCCACAGTGAAACGAACGGCAATGCGGAAGTTCTAGTACAATAGTAGGGTGTCTAATAAAGTGTAAACATCTGAGTGGTCTGCTTTTAAAATAGTTTATATACAAGGTTTCCACCTTTTTAATAGACAATCGTTCGAAGTTGCCATTACTAAAACGTTTTCACCATCCTGTATATAAACTCAACGTTGCATTCCAGAGAAATGTCGCATGACAATACAAACACAACTGTGCCTCTCTTATATTGTTTTAATGTCAGGTGACTAAAATGACTTCGCTGTTAGAAGGTGTAACATCGCAGCAGCTATAAATATACGTTCAATGGCGGAAACAAGCCTGCAGTTTTCCTCCACCTTTACATATGTTACCTGAAAATGCTTTAGTAAACCAACAGTTGGAGACAAACAGTCCAAACCGGACACATCCTGCTATGTGCAACTGCTGCTGACTTTAGAAAGTGTATCTTGCAAAGACAAAGCTCAATCAATGCAACAATTTGGATAACGTCTTTCCCCCTCAGGGAAAAGATCCAGATCTTCTGGTCACTCCTGTTTGGGAGACTCCTGATAGGGATCACTATTCAGGTGGTCACCGATTTAAATGCGTTATATTCCTCAATAAACCAGAACATCAAGCGTACCACTGTCCATCTCCACACCCACCAGAGGATGAGGTGGATGATTCACCATCACTCAGAAATGAACAAGGGAATCCATTTTTATAGGCTAATGAAATGAAGTACTGTTAAACTGTTCTGTTTTTGCATTAATTCGTATTAACTTAATCCCTGAGGTTGACTGGTGTGTATATTTTTGATTTGATGTATTTGACCGTAAGCATGATTGTGAGTAATTCAGGATTTAGACAATGTATTAGTTTTAGTGGGTACGAGGTATGTTTTTAACTATTTTATGTTACGTTCGACCTATCCATATCCACACCCCAAACAAAACGTGATAATAGAATTGAATATAGTTTACTGTCATTGTACAGATGTACCACAACATTTTTGCTCTCCATACAAAAAATTTACAAGGGAACACATACACAAGCATAGCAAAGAATGGGGAGTATAGACCTCAAAAACTGTAGTAGTGGTCGAGGAGATTCTCCCATTCCCTGTAAAGTGCTTTGAGTGTCCAGAAAAGCGCTATATAAATGTAACGAATTAATAAAATATTAATACAAGTATGATTTGATTAGAAGTGCAAGTATGCAATCTGATGTAAACATGTATGCATTATGATATTAATAAAATAAATGGTGCTTTATCAACACAGTTGTGTGTTAGTTGTTCACAAATGTGCTGCCGTGGGTATTTTATTTATCCATTTAGAAATCGTTGAATTCGATGGTGTGTAAACAAGTGAAACGCAAAAACAAACAAACAAACACATTGTGATACGTGTGTTGACGTGAAACAATATCTTCACGTGACGCCTGTCCATGCTGTCTTTGTGAAACGCACATATCTGAGGTTGACGTGCAGAACGCCTGGCCCGTCTCTGTTCTGGCATGAGGATGTGAGGCCGCGCACGTACGCGTTTATTGGCCTGAAAGGTTCCACGAGCGCAGCGCGTGGGGAGGCGCGTCAACGCGACCGACCAATGGCGTGCAGCAGTGATGCCAGCGGACTGGGGAAAGCACGTATTATGTAACCCTTTCACACCCTCCCCCTTCATAAATGCGTCTACTGCACTTCAGTTGTGCTTCACTGCTTTTCTTTTGTACTGTATATGTTTTTGAAGTCAACAATGCATGCTGTTTAATTTAAGATTGACGCTTTACTAATCTGGTTGAGGAAAGCACGCGCTGCAACATCAGCCAGACACAATTGACAAAGTACACGTGCAGAGGAGCAAATGTTGCATTGTGAAAACACAAATGTTTAAATTCGGTGTTAGTTCAGTGCATTCTTTTTTTCATGCAACCACAACGACAAAACATGATCATATTTGTTTTGAATCCATTATTTAGATCATTAGAATCATTAAGATTGCACATTATGCAAAATTGCATCCCTGTCGCACATTGTCTCTCTGCGTTCATGTTACAGCAAGTAACAAAAAGCCACAACGAGGTCATAAAGGTGATGAAAGCGATATATTAAATACATTGTCCTAAGTGAGGCCTTTGTGTTTCTTGACCCTTCCTCAACTTCTGCGTAAACAAGTTGGAATTGTAGGGCGTGTGTCTTGGAAAGCGCTGCTTGGCCAATCAGCGTCGACGTCCCTACCACATGGTCAGGTTGTTTACTACAAGAGCAGAAAACCCGCTAGAAGCCACCGGATGGAAAACCCGGCACTGGATTTTGAAGGAGGTTTACACTCCGCAAAACGAAAGAATTTCTGATTCAAACTAAATCACACAGTGACTTATTTTATCCGTTGCATGTCATAAAAACACTACAGATCCAAACAAGGTGCGATTATTTGGATGGTTTTATAACCCTGCTGATCGTTTAAGCCCACTCATTCCGTTTCACTGTAAAACTCCAGTTCGGGATTTCGAATATGTGAACGCAACCAGTTCTGGGCTCTGAAAAAGGACATTTTCAAGTTACAGCCGGTCAAAGCAAGCCTGGTGGAAAGGGGGTGTGTTGAAATTTGGCATTGGTACGTGGTTCATTGAAAGTTTTCTTGCTATTCAAACGCTTCTGTGTCTCACTACACCGCACGCTTCTCCGGCAAGACTACGTTGTTTCATGACATTCAGGTTGGTGCCTTTTATCAGCAAATTCACGCAAATAAGCCTTTCGGTGATGCGGACTTGTAGCGCGTTTTTTTTTCGTGATGGTAAATTTCTGGCTTGTTAAACTGTTTACGTTTTACGCATGAAATCATTTACTTTATGTGTTATGCACATGTGATTAAGAATTTAGATTGAATTGGAAACATTAAAAGAAAAAAAGATTTGTGGAAATAATTTATGTGGTTCATTGAATGTTCTCGAAAATGCTCCGACGTTAACTTTCTCGTGTCGCGTCGCTGCGCTGAGAGATAAACTGTTCAGATGGCACATTCTGGACGGTTTTGCAAATACAGCATTTACGCTTCGTATGAACAGTGTTTGGATTATCCGCTCCCGCTGCGCGTTCCAGACGGTCGGAGGCGAACATGTGAGAAGCGCGACCGCGCGCGTGCAACGTTACGTACTAAACTATACTTTGGACAAATGTAATTACAGTGACGTCATGGGCAAAGCATAATCTCCAATGCGTTTGATCGAGTAGACAAAGTTATCTTAGCGATTAATGAAACTTGTTTTGAGTCAGATCCGTGTGTTTATTTAGAAAAATTACCAAGAGGAAATGTTAAGTACTAGTGAAAATGAGAGAAATCTGGAGGAAATCGAAACCGAACGAGTTAGACACCAAAAATTATAGCGGTACATTCTGTACCATTGCCATGCACGTCTGCTGTGTATTGTTTACATTGGCTCGAGCGGTTGTATGTTCCGCAACGTTGGCATGCCGGGTGGATGTAGAGAATGTATACATGATGTTTCTGTATATTTATGGTATGCACAGTATTTTCTGCTCTGTTAGTTTATGAAAATGAATGTAGTTAGTTCTTATAAAATGAACGCAGTTCAGATTCGCTGTTGTTTGCAAAATGATGCCGATAATCCAATGTTTTACAACATGGGCACCATTTTTAAATGTATTTTAAAATAGTTTTGTATCGTTTTGAGCGACAAATCCTGCATATGAAGTAAATAGAATCTACTCGAATGATGTATGTATAAATATGCAGCTGTAGCATTTTCTGTAGAATGAGTTTTCTCAATGATTTTTCATTGAATGTAGGAAACTTGAGATCCGACTTCAGTTTAATGAACAGTGTTCAACCCCCTGAACGCTTGAACTCTGGCATCGTTTCAAATCTTGTTCATGGTACATTCTGTGGTGACCAGTAGTGACTCATAGTCATTGCGCGGAATTGCACGTATACTTCAGCTTTTGCATCAGTTATCCTGTGATATCTAAATAGTTGAATGCTTAGCTGCCGGATATCTCACACATGGGATGACATTTCACAGATCTGCTTCAGCAGGTTACAACCGGGGACAAAGGCTGGGGTAGGCTGAACCAAAGCAGGTGCGCACCCATTGTCAACAAAACACAGACATCATTTTCACTCACGCATGTCCGGCATTTAAAAAGGCTGGGACGGCTCCATAAATCAGTTTCAAACAATCTCCAAATCCAGTGTTTATATAACAATCATCAGTTTAAAGCAGTGAACAAACAAACACCTGAACTTCGCGAACGTATGCTCTCTCTCTCTCCTGTACACAAGTGAAATTGACGTCCGCGCATGCTCCTTCTCCTGCTCTCCTGTGGCCCTTCCGCTTCCTTTTCCGAGAGAATTGTCCAAAAAGGGACAAAGAAAAGTTGTTACAAAACAGTTTTATATGTTCGACAAAAACTTTCCGAAACCTGTACGATCGCTGGTGGAGTGTATTGAGCACAGAAATACTACTGTATACGCTCCACTCGTTTTTGACAAGTTGACAATGTTTAACATTGTAAAGAAGTCAGAATGCATCAAACAACATTGCACGGTCGCTTTAATGTATCTGGATGATTGAAGTTTAAAATGGGACATTTTGAGATTTTATGCCATAAATAGTTAAGAAGCACTTTTAAAGATACTAACACCATAATTCAGTCCAGAGGATCTTTCAGACATAGAAATGTGCCGTGTGACCAAAATCAGTAATCGTTGGTTTTCTCTTTCCAGCTCTCCGTTTGTCCTTTGAAAAGTGCTGCTGAGTCTCCAACAGCAGTTCTTTAAAGCAGTTCCGAAGATACAAGGTGCTACTAACAGAAATGATACCGAAGACCAGACTTGGTAAACGGTCCCCATTGGGCACCCTTGTTTGCAGTTCCTCTGCCGAGGGCACGACTGAAATGGGGCACCATGGATCCTCAGACTGTGGGTTTTACCGAATCAAACTTTACCCAGGACAAAAGGTAAACATTAATAAATAATGTCATCATAAAGAAGTAAATTAAACAAATAATGTGTTTATCTGAATATGAAGTCCTCATTGGTCCCTCTACAGTAATTCTTGCCAGTATTTTCAATACGCATCAATGCAGTTTGTCAAAAATAGCGCAAGCAGACACATCACAGGAATTGTTTTGTGATATGTTTTAGGTGTATGTGCACTGTGGCGGTCAGGAATGTGGAGGTGTGGTAGAGCAGCATAACCACGTGGACAATGAGGTGTCCATCTTCCTGCCTCAACTCAACCAGCATGTTCACCGCAAGGCGGAAGATGTTTGGACAAGCCCCACGTCCAATCCCACCACCTCAGTCTCTTCATACATTGATGTGCCAAAAAGGTACAGCTCCTTAAGCATGTCAGCATTTTTATATGGGATCCTATAAAAAATTGTGAAATATGAAATAAAGATTATATAGGTTATAGTTCCACTATTTGTTTAAGAAATATATCATGAAGTAGGATGTGGAAACACGAGGCAAGAACATCATTTTCACTTATGTTTTATATTTTGTAAGATAGGAATTTAAGTATGTTGTGTATTTCGTACATATATGATCACAAAATGTATTCATGTATAAAAAAGGATGTTTGACCTTTTGATTGATCAACACTCTTACAACTTGACTTTATCACAACAGGAAGCCAGAGACGGTTGATATGGATGAGATGATGGCCGCTCTGGTGCTTACCAGTCTGTCCTGCAGTCCAGTCATCCAAAACTCTGTTCAGGGGAGCGGGACGCCAGGTTAGGAGAACATAATATATTTTTAGCACATGATACGTTTTTGAGATTTATTATAGTTTAAGTAATCACGCACCACAATACAGTGCACAAATCACATGACTGAGAGCAGCTGAGATTACAAAATGCTTACTCAGACATTAGTCACCAAGAAGATGCTCTGAAGATCTGCACGTACAAATTATTCCAACATGATGAAATTCAGTTGCTAACTACACTTACACCTATTCAATGTTAAACATCTATCCACTTGTAAGAAGTTTTCTTATCTTATATCTAAATGACCTTATCTCATTTTTATCCACCTCTATATTTGTGATAGCTTTGTGTGGAATGGAAAGTGGTGGCGGCGAACTGTCCGACGGTGGATACTGGAGCTGCGACCATGGAAACGGAAGCCCCGCACCATCCCCACCCATCGCAGAGTTGGACAAGGCCGGCCATCTCGATGAAGGCCTGGACATGGAGATGGACCAAATGTTGTTCAACGAGCCGACGCCCAGAAAACGCAAAGTAAGCCTTATGAATGGATAAATCAAGTTTCAAATAATGTATTTGTAGTTTTATGTATAGTTAATGTGTACACTTTATACCAGTAAAGTAAAATAAACTTGAAAATAAATTAAATAATCTCAAATTTAAAAATGTTTTTTTTTGTTTAGAACTCTGTAAAAGTAGCCTATCGCTGCTTGTGGCCAAATTGTGGGAAAGTTTTGACCACAGTGGTGGGCATCAAACGTCACATCCGTAATTCTCACCTCGGGTAAATATCTAATTGCTTAAGAATGTTGCATTCTGGGACCACCAAAACATCTCTTTTGTTGTTTTAACTGAACGTTCTTGATCTTTCTGCAGGCAAAGTGAAGAACACTCCCACAGGGAAGAAGACTTCTACTACAGTGAAGTCTATCAGGATATGGAGCAAACGTCTCCCCCTGTGGGCCACCAGCCTTCCTGCACTTCTCCATCCAGCCCCAGCCAGCACACACCCCTTTCCCCCTCCGCCCCACCTCTGCCCCAGCCCTCCACCCTCAGCCAATCAGCTCCGGGCAGTGTCTGGCAGGTCCACTCTGAGCACTCTTACCAGGTGAGATAACATAACTACAAATCACATTCCCCTCGGAAGCTTAAACGGCAGACAGAACGGCTTTGATTGTTGCCCGATTTCTTTGTTTGAGTTCATGTAGCTTACTTAAGTACTTAAGAGCATGTTAGCGAAACAAAATCGTTGGTTCAATCTCAGGGTACACGTGCTGATTAATGTATGTAAACTGATGCATTGTGGGTCACTTTGGATTCAAGTCGCTTTATCTGTAGCTGTTTTAAAATATGATGTTAACTAATTTAGGCCCCTTTCCCTGTTCAGGTGGTGACTCAATGTAAACCGGTGACTGTACCCGTGTCCTGTCCTTGGACTCCGTCTCTCACGGTTCCTCAGAGCAAACAGGTGAGCATTTCTTAGGATTTTAATTAGCATCCAAACGGCAAAAGAATACACACAACAGAGATGTTTAACAATGCGCTTCTGTCGTGCAACAGGCTATATTTATAGCTAATGGGTTGGTTTTGCAGTGTTTTCTCTGTGGCTTTGAGAATATTTCTAGTGGCACATGGTCTCAGATTCGGATGTGTTTTCTTGCTGAAAATAGGAGTGCCATGCCCATGTTGTTTTCTTTCTTCTGCTCCGCCTACAAGACACTGCCACTGTTATTGCAGTGCCATCTTGTGGAGATGAGAGAGAACACATCTGAGCACACTTTGTTCTCTTTGTCTGAACACGTGCTTGTCACCATGTTTGTGACAAATATAGCATAATTTGTTATGCACATGTAGAGCTTTGCAAGCAGTGTAACTATGATGTAATCATGAAATCTATTAAAAACTATAAGCATTGTACATTTGCAACAATCTGAAATTGCTATTTATTTTGCAAAGATGGTTCAAGCATTGCATTTGATCCCCAGAGAACACACAAATGAATAAAAAAATGTATGAATTAAATGCACTTTAAGTCGCTTTGGAGAAAAGCGTCGGCCAGATACATTAAGTAATATGAATGAAAAGATTGATCAAATTTAAGTTAAATATATATAAATGACAGTTCTTGACAAAGTAGTGTTTGTGGCTGTGACTAATGTTGGTCTCTCTCCTGCAGGGCTCACCATTCCGCCGTCGTTCAGTAAGTGTAGGTGAACAATGGCTTCAGAATAACAGCGCCACCTTCCGGCCACATCCCGCCAGTGTCTCCCCTCCAAGAAACCACTGCACTGCCAGGTTAGTTCCCACCTATTTATAAAATTTTACTTCAGTTTTTTAACACTACACAAACGTAGGAACAATAAACAACCAACAGAACATTTATAACCAAATAAAAATATACCAAATTTATTAAGTGTTTAATTATATATGTAAAATAAAAATAAAAGAAGTGCTGGGATATACATCTTGCAATGTACAGTAGTCTATGAAACAAAATATCCTAAAATGTCAGTAAAATAAATATTCTCTGCTGAAGTAATAAAGACTGGGTGGGTGTGGAAAATATTATCCACCAATATCAAAAAACGCGTAATAAAACGCTCTTCAAAAATCCCCCTCCTACATTATTTCCACAAGAATATTTCCACTTAAAAAGGATATAACGGAGGTTACGTGCACTGCAAATACAACGTCAAATCTAATTGATTTATTTTCCGCACCAGGAGGATTCGTGGTGAGGCCAAGAAGTGCAGAAAGGTGTATGGCATCGAACACCGAGACCAGTGGTGCACCGCCTGCCGCTGGAAAAAGGCCTGCCAGAGATTCCTGGACTAAATACCTCCTGAGAAAGAAAGAAACTGAACACTACCCTTAAAAGATGGGATCTTACCTGGAACAATGGTTGAAAGAAACCAAAAGAGCACCTTTGTGACTTTTTTTTACATTTTACCACGGAGCTTTTCGTTTTACAAAATTGTGCTAAGGAACCATCTTGGTGCTGAAAGATTTCTAAAGCGAAAAGCACAGACTCCGCCCCTGCAGTCTTCCTGCGTCTTATACCATATCAGCAACTAATCCAGCGTGACTTTTTTTTAAACAAGACAACACTGCACAACAGCAGCAGCCATATTTTGTTGAATCTGTTTTAAACCAACCAGCCCCCTGGCCTGAAGTCTCCTTACGTTGTCATCGATTGGACAGTTCTCTTATCATTCCATGGCGATATGAGACAGGGTGGAGGCGTACGTTACGTTGTTTCGGGGGCAAAAATGGCAGCTTTTGGTAAATTGTAGTTAAACAACGAAGCAGAATAGCAAGCCTATAATGGTTATGATCATGCATGTCATGTTTACCTGCTTCTTAAGCAGACCTTTCCTCTGTTTCCGTTGTAAAGCTTTGTAAAACAAACTTTTAAGGAGGAAATGGATTTTGTATTACAGTTTTGATATCCGTGATGTGTGACACGTCATTATCAGTGTATTTTTATGACACAGGTTATACTTCTGTGGAATAAGGTGATTTAGTTTCCTGTCATGTCACAGCTAAGGAAAACCTGTATATGAAACATGCATGAAATGATACACTTTATATGTATTCCTTTTGCTTCTCGTTCTCGTACCAGTCAACCCACTGGCTGTCTGTTTATCTGGATTGTGTTCTTGCCAAAGAGAATCTCTGCAAGATAATTCATAACAATAATGTGAAATCGCTCATAAATCTTTTCAAAAAGAAAAGCGTAACCAAACTATTTGTTTGGTTCTGGTTCTTAACATTTGGGGCCATAAACAATCTTTTATTGTTTTGTTTAAAGCTTATATGCATCAGCATTTTTGTTTTTATATGTAGCTTCACATCACGTGTACTTTTGTAAACGCTCGATTTGACTTTATAAACTGAATGTACGTTAACCTGAGTCTTTATTCATTTCTGGCAGTCAGAATAACTCAAAATAGTCACAATGTTAGGTCATAATATTTTGTCTGTTAAGATTGAGAGAGACGGTCGATGGAGCTCACAAAAACAATCTCTTCCTGCATTTTTATTTTCAAGTATTTCCTTTTAGGGAAAGTCCTGAACTGTCTGAGATTTGTTTAAGATTTAGAGAAAATATCTTGTTGATGAATGAATGTTGCTTGAAAATGCCTTTTTTAAATAAACTTGCAAACAAATGAACCAAGAGCAAATAATATGTTAGTTGGTTCTTTTGCATTTAATCTTTTTTATAGAGCAATCTAACTAAACGTTTGCATGGTTCGGGAAAACAATCACGCCCCGAAATGACACCCTTCACCTTTTGTAAATTGCATTAATCATTATTGCTATTAAAAGCACTGGGTATATAAAAATAAAACACAAAGTGATCATGTCAAAATATAGCTCGGTCTTAGACCGAAATCACGAAATGTGAACAAAATACGTCTGGACACAAAATCATTTGCTGCATGACAAGCCACAGAAAATAGTAAACAATTTTATTGATCGTTCAATGTTGCTATATACAGTTCATTCATTGAACATCATGATTTATATCATTAGAATAAAGGGAAAAGCATGATTTAGCAATGTTTGCATAACACAGTTTTTTTCATTTGCACACAAATCAACTTTGTCCATATTTTTTGGGGGGTTTTCCATTCTTTGAGGAAGAAGAAAACTCTGTGTGACAGAATTTGCTGTGTTTGTATGGGTATATCACTGCCATAAAATGGATTATGGAAAATCTGGCTTTATTTATTTTGCGGGAGACGGTAAACACAGATTGGCCTTCCTTAATTCCTTAAACTTTGCATGTTAGTAAAAATTAGGTTTTTATTATGGAAATTCCCTTTGGCCAATAGATGGCAGTGTTGTATTGGGAAAATGGATTTGGACCTATTGAGGGTTTCAAATGATCTTTACAATGATATTGAACTTAAGGAGGGAACCATATACACTATCAAAGCAATTTATAGATGATTTGGATAAGGAGGAATTTAATCTCTCACCTTATAGTTTTCCTTAAGCTTTAAGCTAAAATCATGAATCAGATCAAAAGTAAATGAGCATCTAACCTTGTGGCACTATGAATTTTTTGTGTGTTGAAAGAGGGAGATAGATATTTTATGACTAACTGTGAAGCATAACAATTGATGGTTTGGAGGATACGTTTCTTGGCCTTAAAAGATCCAAGCTTATTTTTTCTCTTGGGTGTAATCATCAGATATCTCATTAAGCTCGCTAGCTCGGGTGTTCACGCCCATGTACTGCTTGAGGAACTCGCTGAAGCGCTTCTGGTTGTTCCACTTGCGGGCAGATTTGCGGACCCCTATGAAGCCCCCATACCTCTTCTGCAAAGACCTGCCAGGATCCATGAACTTCCTGTAGCCATACTTGTTTTTGAGGAAGCCTCCAAAGCGTTTGATCAGGTGGATGGCCTGTTCTTCATCTCCTCCCATCTCGCTGTCTCCATCTTGATCTTCCTCAGATTCCTGTGTGGACTGGGCTTGTAGGAACTTGTATTTTTTAATCAGCTGCACGTTTTGGTCTTGATCTTGGTCCTGTGCTCCCACAGCCCGTGTGACATGGTCAAACCTCTGGAGGGTTTCAGAGTATTGGCCATCGTCCTGGTTGAGAGGCAGAGAGGGGTCCGCTTCTTCTTCTTCCCTTTTTAGCATGGCTCTTACGGGCAGGGAGGCTTTTGGATTCTGCTCCACAATGGTCCTGCGACACAACTCCCAAGTGTCGCCTGGAGAAAGGTTACCATGACACTCCACCAAACACACCTAGAACGACATTATACGTTGTGTTAATGCAGCAACACAAAGGTTGAAAAGCAATTTAAAAACTTTATAAGTTAAATTTAATTTATATTTAAGATCAATTATTATTATTACCATCATTATTATTAGTGAGAAAATGTGTAGTGTCAATCTGTCATTATAACAGAGGAAATAGTTTGGTTTCAACATTTTTAAACTGAACAACGTTGGAAATCAAATCATCATTAATCACAACGCTGGATTTGAAATAATTTGACTACTTTGGTCTGAGCAGATTTTATTTAACATGCCTTTTTACGTGTCAATTTATTTAGACATATTCGAAATTATTTTTATATTCATTGTGTTACATTATATATTTGTATAAACAGATTATAATTCTATAAATAAAATATTAACTTTATTTGATAAAACATCCATCCCTTTTCTTCTGTATTAATATCCCAAAGCCTGTTCCATAATGTGTCACCGTTAAGGAAGTGACGTCATTTATCTTGATGGAAGAACAGCGTAAATAATTTGACTACTTTGTGTGAACAGATTTTATTTAACATGCCTTTTTAAGTGTCAATTTATTTAGACATATTCAAAATTATTTTTATATTAATTGTGTTACATTATAAATTTGTATAAACAGATTATTATTCAATAAATAAAATGTTATTTTTATTTGGTAAAACATCCATCCCGTTTCGTTTGTATTAAGATCCCAAAGCCTGTTCCATAATGTACAAACGTTATGGAAGTGACGTCATTTGTCATGGTGGATGAACAGCGTAAACTTCAGTAAGTATTGAATTTAGGGACTCCGTGATGTTTTTTTGTCACTCTTAAACACTCCCACCTGTTTGACCAAATTACATAAATCTGTTTAATAATATAATTAAAAAGGCTTTTAATATAGAATATAAGCTCTTATTATTATTTCTGTCCTGTTACCTTGTCACGTGTAACTTGTGTCGTGAACGTGCAGCGTACGTGAAGTATTTACGATGACGTTACAAATGAAGATATTTACTCAAGATTTTTTTGCCATTTTGTGCATGTCGATAGCAATGTTTTAATTTTAAAATGTTTTACAGTGTTTTCGTCACTTGCATGAATTATAAATCATACAGACACTGATCTGTGTAGACTCAAACTGTCTCCGGTACAACAAAACATCACTTTAGAAACCACTTTAAGGACATCCTTCGAGTTTACTATTAATAGATTATATACATTTAATGCAGTGTTTTTTAACTACAGTCTGTAAGTCCTAAGCCTGTTGTCAGGCCACTGTAAAAAGTTTTGGATTACTTTAACACTATTAAGTTACGGTTAAAGACGTTTAAGTACCTGAACTAATATATCATTGTTAAAAAATAAAAAATAAATTATAATTATTTGTATTATATTATTATTTCTGACTTCAAATACTTGTACAGAATAACAGGAATGACCCTTAGAAAGCAACAGTCAGGAGCAAATATCACGTCGCTTGCACATTAAAATGGGAAGAGAGGGTCTATCTGCATTCTGTAATCCAGAAGAATCAATTAGACAATGCAAATTAAAAGTCAGGTTTCAGGGGAATTTCTTAGTCATCAGAAAGGGTGAGTTGTGGAGATCTCTGGTTATTCATGCTGAAAGATGATAAAAAAACACCCCGGGGAGAGCCCATTTAACGCTACGGAGGGCACCGCTGGTCCATCAATTTCCTCGAGAAGCCTTGCCAGATGATGTTTTTTGTGTTTCTACTTAATTACATGACAAGATAACTGAATCACTGCAGCTGTTTTGAGTCAAAGGGCCATCTTTAACCAAATTAGCACTTCTGCCCCCTCAAATGCATCGTGTTGACATGAATCACAGAGTGGACAACCTCCTCTCCTCTTAGCTATAATCAACTAAAGTGCAGTAACACATTCCACTATTATGATTAATGTAATTATGTCGGCTAATAAGGAATTTAAGGAACATTTAGGACTGATGCATAAAGATACATGAGATGAAATGTAAGGAGTTAAGGTCAGCTAAAACTAATATATGTTCATTATTTTCCCACCATTGTCATTCAAAACCTGATCTTTTGTAAAACAAAAAAATATATTTTTGAGAAATGTCTGATTTTGTGTCCCTTCTAATGCAAGTCAATATTGTTGGGAAGCCAACATTCATCCAAATATCCTTTTTTTCTGCAGGAGAAAGATGACATGAATACTACAAATTATCCCTTAAATAGAAAATGTAGAAAGTATTTGAAAAGGATTTTATTTGGCTCTGTAGGCTAATGTTTGTGGGCTTAAGTTCTCAGTTATGCTCTATGGAATTGCCAACTCCAGGTTTTATATTTTCAAAATATATATATATTTGAAGGATCCATAGAAATAATGATTTGTTTTAATTGACCAAAAATAGAAAACAATTTATTTTGACATATTAGAGATATTAAAAATAAAAATGCTAGTCTAAACCAGAGAGGAAGGCAAAGCTCAGAAGAAATGTTGGAGAGGCACGAAACTCGGCCAAAAGTCTTCACGTGTTCCGTGTAATCTCACAGCTGGTCATGCTTGAGAAACAAAAATAGATCAAATTTCAAAGGGATGGTTCACCCAAAAATGAAAATTCTTTCATCATTTACTCACCCCGTTGTCATTTCAAACCTTTATGCCTGTTACTTTTTACTTTTACCGCTGTTACGCATCTGCTTCTATTGTTTGACACAAAACCAATGTCAATGGGTGCCAATGTTACTTTGTTTCCACATTCTTCAAAATATCTTCTTTTGAGTTCTCCAGAAGAAAGAAAGTCATACAGGTTTGTAATAACAAAAGTGTGAATAAATGATGACAGAATTTTAGTTTTTGGGTGAACTATCACTGAGGAATGACCAATGTTTGGAAGGAATTACCAGATTGTTGAAGGCGTATTCTTTAGGCAGCATTTGGCTGCAGAATTGGCAGTCCTTCTGGCAGTCACACCACGCTGGGTTACATAGTCCGAGCAACAGTAGTGTCCACAGTGGGGTCTTCATCATCAAGTGTGTCTGCGCAGAGGATAAATAGAAGAAGGTTTGAGAGAGTGAGACAACAGATTAAAAACTCCTGGAATAACCCCCCCGCCAGAATGATATTTGTATGTAGTTCAACTTTAACTACGTTTAAAGCGCAACTATGATTCAACAACTATGAGACAGACTTGGCATCTAAAGGACTTCATTAGTAAAACCCATCATCTGCAGTAATTGAAGCTAGAATTAGCCCTCGTGGCGTAATGAGAGTGTAATGGTGACGGGGAGAAAGATTTAAGCCACTGTGATGCACACTGGTTAAGCACATTAGTTCACAAACCACTAAACAACTTCAGCGCAAGAAGTATAGGCACGCTTAAATGAAATCCTTGTTCTGCATTTTCTTTGTCAGATGTATAAAGCAAAGGTTGTTTAGATGATTCAAAAGCAACTCGGAGGTAAATCATTTTCACCTGCATTGCGCTTGTATTGAAGATGTCTCCAGGAACAAAAGCAAAGGTGTAAGTCATGGAGAATCGATTGCCACCCCTCGAGCGAGTTTTATTGAATTCCCCGACTGTACGCACAACCGAGAAGGGAAGCACATAATTATACGTGTGCGAGTAAATTACACACAACTTTACGCAGAGTGAAAGGACTGGATATTGATTTTGGCTGCTTCACTGCAAGATGATGCACCGAAATGGATGGTGGGTAGGGACGGCATTGTCCTAGAGAAAATTGGTGGCTTCTTTATCGGTTCTTTATCTTCCAGCTTAGTTTGTTTATTGATATTGCTTTATACGTTTCTACATATGTGGGATTCTTTCGCATTTGCAATGCATTGCAAGTCTTTTTTGTAGTTTAGGGCCTGTGTTCACAAGTTCATGCGGGATGCAAAAGACTTAAAGAAAGAGACTGTGATTTAACTCTTGAAAATATGCACTTATGCATAAATATGCCAGCTAATGATTTGCAGAGTAAGTTGGAGGAAAATGGTCAAGTTTGGAAAACTCTTTTATGTACAAAATTGTGCTTTATTTTGTTAGGTCTATTAAATTTTCTCTAAATTTAGATACGTGCAACATGTTAAGGTTTCAGTTTGTATAGAAGTATTTTATGTTAAATACATGTTATGGAGTTTGTCTAAAGGACAAAAATTGTACACCTACCCAAAAGACATTTATTGTTAGTTTGTTTTTGCAGATTTCTTTCACGGATTTTTGTTTCCAGATTTGAAATGTGAATCAAGCTTGTATTTAGCCAGTATAGCTTTAATGTACAGTTTATATATTTTATATTATTATCTCTGTCATAAATATAATGATGTTATGATGATACAAGGGTAAATGACGAACAACAAGTTCCACTTAATTTTCTATCTATACCATCAGTGACTGTTGTACATACTTTCCATCATTTTTGACATGTTTTTAACATGGTTGGTTTAAAACAAACTCAATTAAACACCAGTGTTAAATGGGGCTGGTAATGCACATCTCATTTCTCAATCAAAAGCTGAACACCACAGGGGATTCATACTTGAAGAGAGACACTACGCTGCTGCATCTAATTACATCACAAATTGTGCAACTTCAGATGGAAAGCGTTGAAAAATTGCTGCAAGGGTGCTTATATATAATTATAAATATATAGGCTATGCACTTTACATTGTGTGTGAAACGAACCATTTTGATCGGGCAGCAGTTGCGCAGGTCTTCATTTACTTATAATAAACGGTCCCATAACCGTAGGAATCCATTGTTTTATGTTTTTTCAGTTTTCAGTCATTACTTTTTGTGCAGGTTTAAATCAATATGATTCCTGATTTTAGTTATTCATTTTTTCTTAAAGTGACAGCTGCTTATTGTTGGGTTGTTAGGTAATGTTGTTTGTGATATTAACATGTTATGTTTAGAATGACTATTTGTTTAAAAGATAATACAAGTCGTCTAGTGCTCAAGGTGGAAGATTGATCCTATAACCTTTTTTTAAGCATGGG
Organism: Triplophysa tibetana; assembly: GCA_008369825.1. NCBI lineage: Eukaryota > Metazoa > Chordata > Actinopteri > Cypriniformes > Nemacheilidae > Triplophysa > Triplophysa tibetana. The sequence goes on from CM017907.1 coordinate 3,670,204, forward strand.
AAGCAGTTTTTTGTTGATAATAAATAGTCTATTTGATGCTTACAGTTGAGCCTGCTTTGAATGGTGATGTTGATTTCTATCACGCATAAGCTATTGGATCAAAGAAATGAGAAGTCAATGACTATTATTATCAATGCAGTTTTAAATTGCCTTAGGTATCCTACCGTTGATGTGTTAAAGCCCCATTATTATTGACTATAGTAGACATCAATGCAATTCCTTGAACCAGTGATGGAACAACACTGGCCAGAAGAACATTATTGGAGAGACATTGCTCTGTCATAGCTCAGGCAACCTAATGGGGAGTTATGCTTCATTCTTGTATAAATTATGAGTAATGAGACTTCATAATAGTTGGCATACACAACAGGGCTATGAAATTCAGTGAAATGCACAGATTATTTAGTCTCGGCTCTATGAAAGCACAAACGTGAATTTTCAGATAAATGTTTAGTGTCTGTCTCTGAAATCTAGTAAGATTTAAAGAAAGAACTTGTTAGATCCTCAGCGGAGCCGCTACATATCACTACAGGCCATGAAGGGCAAAGACAAACATTTGTCCACACACACACACACACACACACACACCAACACCTACAAAACAATAACACAAGCAAAATTTAAGCGTGAAATGTCCCCAATAAGTCCGCAAATAACTATTACTATTTTAAATATTCTCATTCACAAGCAATAATCAGCAGATATGGAAGAATCTAAACATTTCAGATGTAGATGATTTATATTGATGCCCATTACATAAATATAGATTGTTTAATCAAAAAGCTTGAGGCTGTTTCCATGTGTGTAATGCCATCTTCATTGCTTCATCTGAAATATTGAATTTACGTTTTAAAGTGAATTTATGGGCAAAAACTCCTTAATGAAATATGATTAAAGAATCTCCACGATGGATCCTTGACCAGACTTTCTAGATTACCAATCAATTTCATTATGCAGAATCTAACACATGTTTTTGTGTAAAAACTAAAGCCTGTAAAAATAGGAGCAATACTTTATAATGCAAATAGCATGTACTGATGATCCTTGTTATTTAACAGATAAAAGTTGACACTCTTATTATGGCCTTTAACACCTGTATTCTGCCTTCTATTAGAGGAATGAAGAATAAATCATCGAGTCACGTCACGCTGCTGTTCCGCAATGCACTTCACACAAAGCTTTGTTTTTTCCGCAGTCTGTCCTTTCTGTACATCACATGTTTGAACATGCGGACCATTGCTCCTTTAACAAATAAACACAAGAAACAGTTCATATTCCTGCTTGTGTTCACTCTAAAACATATTACAATATACATCAAGTTTAAATCTATTTCCTACAGTGCTGTTCAAACATGTTGAAGATCACGTATTCTAGTTCAGGGTATTGACAAGCTCTGTTGTCATTTTCATACATATTTTCAGGTAATTATCATTATGCTCTGTATTTTGCATTCAAATATACCAGGCAAATACAATAAATACACCCAAGCACAGTCAAATTGTGCCATACGTTTAGTTTTTGAGAAATACGACTATTCCTAAAGTTCACAAAACCTCGTAATTCCCTATAACCTTACTTAAAACTTTTTTCTCTATTGGTAACACTTGTATGTATATGTACTTGTATTTGTTCACATTTGCGTAAGCTAACATGAACTAACAATGAACAAATTCTACAGGATTTATTAATTTTAGTTGATGTTGATTTCAGTATTTACTCTTTATTTTTAAAACAAAGATGTGATTTTTAACATCTGTTAATGCACAATATACTGAGATGAATAATTGTATTGACATTAACCACCTGAAAACTATATTCCTCATTGTTACATTAGATTAGATGCATTTGCTAATGTTAACAAACCTTATTGTAAAGTGTTACCAGATTTTTCGTAAGAAGTGTAATAAAAAAATATATCTATCTGTATATGCGCATCATCTGATGGTTACAGATGAAAGCAAATGAAATGAGCCATAGTGATGCAGCATCTGAAAGTAACCTTTTTAATAACGCAGGGGAAATCTCTCCATTAAACTAGGCTAATCGACCATCACACCTTTCAGAACGGCATGAAACCTGGGACTGGTAATCGATGATCAGCCTGCAACTTCACAGTTCATGTTGCAAGCACCACCCGGTCCTGTAGATTCATCCTCTACTACATAAGAAAAAATTAGACCTTCCTCTCTGAGCATGCTACGTAAGTCCAGGCTCTTATCCTGTCCAGACTGGACTATTGCAATGCGCTACTGGCTGGACTCCCAGCTTGCGAACCCAAACCTCTACAGATGATCCAGACTGCAGCGGCAAGATTAGTCTTCAATAAACCGAATAGAGCACACATCACTCCTCTCTTCATTAAGTTACATTGGTTCCCTTTAGTCACTCGCATCAAATCTAAAGGCCTACAAGACACCGTTGGTTCGGCACCCCCATATCTCTGTCGCTAATACAGACCTATGTACCCACCAGATTCCTACGCACTGCAAACAAATGACGTCATGTAGTGCCATCCAAAAAAGGGAAGAAATCCCTCTCACGTACATAGGCTATGAGACCAGTTTAACTGCACTAATACTAATTGTTGTTCCAATTGCTTCTGTTGTTTACCTCATTTGAAAGTCGCTTTGGAAAAAAGTGTCTGCTAAATGACTAAATGCAAAATGAAGCCCACAGTCTTTAAAGGCTAATTTAAAATGACCTTCATCTTTTTCTTTCGTCAGCTCTCAACCTAAGGACTAAATCCAAACTAACTCTGGCAGATCTAATCTAAAGCCAATGGCCACAGATAACAGAAAATTGCATGTTAATGGCCCATGAACAGAGCAGGTGCCGGGCGTTTTGTACAGCTGGAGTCGGCTCCCTTAAAAGAATGTTTCACAATACAGTCGATATTTCACTTCATATTTATAGCAGAACATTAATTGTACAAAGAGTACAGTAAATATCTCCCTGAGGTGATTGGTGTGTGTGTAGCGTCCAGTATTATACCCTGAGAAGAGATGCATTGATCTCTAATGTATCAATCAATGATACAATTATGAGCACAAAGTGAAAAATATCCCCCTGTCATACACATAAATGGGTTCTAGAGGATGTACAACAACGTCCTGGGCAAACAACTCTTTTTTTACACGTCTCATTTGTTACAGTCCTATAAATCAGTTGGGGATAATGTAAAAAGTATCATGCATGATTTTACCCCTTTTGTGTGAAGTATTGCCAAAGCTGCAAGTGGACATAATAGTTTCATATAGTTATTTAGAGTTATTTTACATAAGAAATAAGGTATGAATTAAGCTGATCCTAAATTCTAAAAATCATACCTTTAAATATACCAAAATACCTCAAAGCTCTTACTGCAAATTTCGCACTATACATCACAAACAATCACTGAACAGACTTGCAAAGTGGTCAAATGTTATATTGGAAGCTTACCTGTGTAATGTTTGGATAATATACCCGTCCTGTTCAGATCTGCTGTAACTGAGGGCAGTATTATTCTCCTTTCGTCCGCTTCTTTTTGTTTCCTAAAAGGATGCTGTTGCTCAGTCGTCTTATAGAGACACACCCCTCCCGGTGGTCCAACCCCTAACCCCCCTTTTTACAAGTGAGTGAGAGAGAGAGAGAGAGAGAGAGAGAGTCTTCCGTATGGGGACAGGAGGACACATCTTGATGTGTCAACATGGACGTCAGGTCTATCTTCTACGTCAAGCGTTACATGGTCTCAGAACTAACTAGAACACTAAAAATACAGAAAAAAGATTGTCAGGATCCTCACATACTTATTAATTAGTCTCTGTTCTGTCTGTTAATACTTCAAGCTCCTATATACTGTAAAAGGGATGTGAAATTCTGAATGCTTTGAGAGCTATAAGAAAAAATGTAGATGTTCCATAATAAATTGAACAATCTCTTTTGAATATCTAATGAAGTTTTTTATTGTTCCATAAAGAACTATGGTGTGACAGCAAACAAAGAAAAACTGTTAATAATATATTATATTATCTACATTTATAATGGATCTTGTGTAAGACCGATTGGTCCTCATTGTTCGTTTTTTCAACATTTTTGCTATCTCACCAAACGACACATTGAAAAATGGAAATTTGACAAACATTAAGATGAACAGAACCTGAAAAAAGCTGATTAAAATACGACATTTTATTTATAAATACATTTCATCTCGAAGTGCTAAGTTATTGCTCAGAGGTTGTTCTCTTTCATATTTCAGGAGACCTAAGAAGAGTAATTTTTTTCTTTTTAGTTACCCCTCTACATAAATTTGTATGTTGGCATACAGTTATAATTTAGAGGTATAAAATGAATGATATCTTTGTTCAAATTGTTTGGTTTTAGCAGAATTTGACAAGAAATTAACTTTTGATGCAGACTATGATCTCACGTCAACTTTATATTAACCGGTTTAGATGAACACATTTTTTTTCAATATGAATGAATCAACTTAAGTACAGTTTACACCAATTAATTCTTAAGGCAAAATCAATATATAAATCAATATAAGGTAAGAACTGCAATTTTTCACGTTTTAGATTAGAACAGACATACATGAGAGAGCTTGGGTCTTCTCCACAGGAAAAATATTCAAAAAGCACATGTCTCAATGTTTTCCTACTGCTAACAACTGCAATATTACATTGCGATTAACTGCGATGAATTATTTGAGATTGTAATTTCCTTTGAATGGAACCCGTGAATAAAATCCAGATCTTTTCTTTAAACCTGCATGTGTACAAGATCAATACTGTCTAGAACAAACATTGCATGTAAGCTGATTATTCAGTCAATTTTATATCTAACTAAATTGACTAAATACTTAATAATATGGTGCTGCTGTCCTGTATCTGTAGCTTTTGAATGTCAAATCTGCTCACGTACTGTTGAATCCAACAGAACAGTGACAGGCAAGCAAATCATATACCACTTTGTTTTTGCACATGCGTTGATCACGTAAACCATGTTTGAGAAAAACTCACCTGTTCTTCAGGTAAACCATATGAAATGTGAACAGTAAACACTTCATTCTGTCAAGATGTGTTTGGTTTATATCAGTAATGACTTCCTTTGCGCAACATGACTGTTTACCTTTACCTAACAAACTCTGAGTATATCAAAACTCTATATTTACTTCATAAAGGAAACAGAAATGATATTCACATTTAAAAACTGCAGTACAGCAGAGCAAACCAAAGCATTATGAGTGGAAATATACAAGTGAATATGTCATTCTTTAATCCGTAGTGGAAAAAGATTCTTCAGACTATACATGTAAGAAACAAATTGTGTCTGTTATAAGAAGCTATAACCAAAAGGTTCAGGGTCAATAAAAATGATTATTTTATGGCATTGCTGTGAAAAACCCTTTATAGAAACTTTGGTTATATTAGTGTAAGCTTTCTTTAGTGACATTAATTCATTTCTTATCACTGCTTCTGAAACCTTGTATCTCCATATTTTGTTTTAATTCTTTGGCATAAATCATTATTGTTGTCCCCCTTATGTTTGTCACTGGGTTTTGCAAAAATCTAAGTTACTAATAAAAAGTAATTAAAAGTGCTTGTCATCTTAGACAACATAGTATTTCATTATTTAAAAGGCACAGTTTCATGAAAAACATAATTTTTCCGGAAAACAGCGAAATTTGGACAAGGACAGCGATGAAACGTAAAATAATACTTGTTGTCCAGATGGCGAAAAAACACAGAAGGAAAGTATCAGAAATAAGGCATGTTATATAATACATATAAATGTCATAACAGACATTAATGTCCGGTTCAATCGCATCAACTAACCATGTCCTGAATCACTAGAGACATTTTTAAATATGAGTGCAGACGGTCACATTATGAGGTGAGAAACTCACAGAGCTCAGGACACGTCCCAAGATGACCTGGAGTAGCCATAAACACCTCTGACAAATAGAGAAAACTCCTTTGTATACTCACGCCTTGAATGGCAGTTTTAAAATAAAACTATTTCATGGTGCTAACACAAAAATCCAAAACACAAAGTAAGGACTTGAAAGTGTTGAGATTGCTTTTTCTAACAAGTCAGCAGCTTGTGAATTGAAACCCAGTCTTGTCTAGCAAGTCCCAAACAGCCAAATGAGAAGCGGCCAACACGCTGCTCACAGGTGAAGAGACCAGAAAATTGGCTCGGCCGGCTGTGTCGTCCACAGTCGGATCTTATAAACTGAGTTAAAAAATCATGTGTTTGTCTTCGAGTGGGTATATAGAGGACCTTTGATTATGGTCACGGTAAAGCAACCTCTTACTGAGATTTTCATCTTGTGATGCTAAGAATTGCTTCTGGCCATGGTGGTTTATCATTGTATTGCTCAGCTGGGTGGCGTGAAGGGAGAGATCGGATAAGTATGTTACAGGATGAGTTCTGTTGGTTGATCAGGCGGCGATGTGCCACCATGCTGAGTTAATGGACCAAAGAAGAGATTCATGCTGTGAGAGCAAAAAGCATTTTGGCCGATGTTCTGGGGATGCGGCAATGGGCAGAATTGTTGGTTTGCATTGGTTGTTGATTATATTGTTAGAGATTCAAGGTGAGGTGATATGAAGCCAATGTCAGCGCTATACCCATATGTTAGCGTAATTTGGTAATGGATATAAATTATTTGATATACGTTAAGAAAGAAAGGAGGGGGTCCAAATGGTCAGTCAATTTGACCAATAAACCAAATATGTATTCAATGGTGTGACAGCTAAAATTGGAGGAAAAAACTAACTATGAATCTGACAAACCTCAGTTTGACATTAAAGGAATAGATCACCCAAAATTGAAAAAAAAAGATTTATTTACCCTCGAGTTGTTTCAAATCTGTATACATAATATGTTCTGATAACCACAGAGAAAGAAATTGGAAAGAACGCTTGCAACCAAACCACTGACTACTGTAGGAAAAACTACTTCTGGTGACCACAAAAGAAGATATTTTGAAGAATGTAGGAAAGCAAACATTACTGGGACACTTTTGACAATCATTGTCATTTGTGAACTACGATAACCATGTCCAAATATCTTTCTCTGTGTTCGGATACATTTATGTAGATTTGGAGCAACTTGAGGGTGAGTTAATGAAAATATTTATTTTTGAGTGAACTGCCTCTTAAAGATCTAGGATCTCTTTCAACACTCTTATGGAGACATTTATGAGATTCTCTGTCGGTTTCTTAAAATATGTAAGACACAAGAGTTTGCATTTCAGTGATATGATTAACATTAGAGATATTAAAGAGATCTCATCTATGATTTCTCATTTCCTACATTTTAATACTATAAGTCCTACATCCTATACTATGCTCTTAAAATGTATTTCAAATAGATGGTTGCAATAAAGCTTTACAGTATTTTAAATATTTAAGGATTTCAGTGCTAAATGAAACAAAAATAGACCACACAATTCAGTTATTAAATTATAAAATTGTTGTATTATATACATACTGCAAAATATAGCAATGTTCTTATGTCCGTGATTGATATCATCACATCAACCCAACATTGTTGATGAATGATGTGTTTAGGTAGGATTGTTGTTTATGTAATGACAAACACATGTCAAAAGTACAATTTTGGAATTCCTTTGTCTTCAGCTGCATCACCCGACTGATTATGAAGAAAACAATCTTAAACTGGGTCGACTGAAATCAGTGTCATAAATAAAAATGTATCACAGCAATGAATGCAATCAATTCAGAAATCCCAGATTCAGATAGAGATGTGATACCGAGCCAGAGTAAGGTATATTCACACGATGATAAATTACTTATGCTCAGAAGCTTTTTGAAACATTTTCACGATCACAAGTCACGATTTCTGTGAATGATGTTTGTTTTTATGAACAGTGATATGAATTGCAAATTTCTCAAGGATACTCTTAAGCATAAATGTTTTTCACTTTTAAACACATTTACTTTCATTTATGATCTTGTTCAGTTGTTTTTTCATTCATTCACGTATTCCGATCTGTTGATGCAAACACATTTAAAGTAGAAATCTTACATCATATCTTTTATTCTCTCTTAATATTAACCCTGAATGTGACAGTATCATTTTCAGATGATTTTATTTCTGGAATCCATTTCACTTTGATGGTTGTCTAGACCATCTATTTTTAGGATGCAAAAATGTGAAAGTTAGAAAGTCCTTGTCACTTAGCATAGCTCAAGTATGACAACGTCATATCAATTTCTATCGCCAAGGGCGAGCCGAAAAAGAGTAAAATGGTTTCGGAGCGGTTGTCAATCAAAGAGTACAAGATCCATGTTGAAATTTAATTGAAAACTTCATCTCTTGATGTTATGTAGTGCGTCATCGCCAAAGGGCATTTACAACATCCTTATGAAGCCAACAAATTAAAAATATGGTCAAGGCAGATCTCGTCCCCCCCATTGACTTCCATGTATTTATTTTCAATACAATGGCTGTAAATGGTGGATGAGTTCTGCTCGGTTACTGTCATTCTTGCAAAAGTCTTTCTTTGTGTTTAGCAGAACAAAGAAATGTATAAAGGTTTGGAACAAATCTGAGGGCGAGCAAATGATGGCAGAATTTTTATTTTTGGACTTTAAGACTAAAATAGATAAACACATGATAATGCTCATCCTCAACAACATTTGAGAAATGGGAGTGAATAGCTGTATACCTTGAATGATCTGATTAAATCAAACATTATACACTGATACAGAATTAAACTGAGAGAGAGAGAGAGAGAGAGAGAGAGAGAGAGAGAGAGAGATCATAGCAGCAGCAGCAGCATGTGCACTAAGTCAGACGCCAGACGGAAAGCTAACATTGGTCGACTTGTGATCTGCAGTAAACAGGCTGCTACCAGCAGGCATTATGATTCATTACAGTAAATCTCCACGAGAATACATTACTTACAAATTATTTCTTCACTGTTCAAGCAACAGATGGATTTACAGTGAATTTAGATACTACATGGCCTATGCATTATAAAATTGAAAAATAAGTTATATTTGTGCAATAAATACATAAATGTGTGATCAGGAGAAACAAACTCTTAATGTAATTGTTAAAACTATATTTTGTGAAGGAGATGTAAGGTATGTTTCTCAATGTCATTTGCACATCTCCTTGCAAACTGTCAGGATAGGATGCTTTGAGTGGTTGCCAAGGTGTTGCCGTGGTCCCTAAAGTGCTCTGAATAGTTGTTAGCTTGTTGCTACGAGGTTTCAAAGAGTGCAGAATAAGTAAGATTATGCATTTTGTAAAAAATTGGCAAATATCATATAATAGGAATGCAAGGACATTTTAAGTCTGTCAATGCAGTTATCTGTTACACATATTGAACAGCGAAAGTACAAATGTCACATTTGCAAAATTACCAACAGATCACATTTTATTCATCATATGACATCACAACAAGCCGTCGTAAACAAATGACACATTTTCGAAGAAAGTCATACTCACCGCTAAACAAAGTCTTCTTGAAAATGAATCGCACACATTTTTCTGCCAAATGTCTGTGACTCTCCTTGAATGAGTTTCAACATTCTGCTTGTGCAAGAGCCATAACAGATGCAGTCAGACCAGTGAAGAGAACTTGATGTTTGGTTAGACCCTGTTTCCATCTGTAGATCTGTGGACCAGTCGTTTCTCCGTTTTGACGGTCAAGAAAAATCTCTTCATTATTTCAGTCATTTTAGCCGCTAATTAAATAGTCATTAGGACTCGCGGCTCATTTGAGATTACCCTGAGGAGAAATAGTCGAGACACACTCAGAAGGGGCACACTTTGTTGGAAACATTAAATCAATTTGAAAAAAATCATAAAACATTTCAGTTTTCTGGTTTAATTCATGAATAAAATCATTTCAATCGTCAGTTTGTTTTAACATGAATTTATGAGTGCATTCATCTGATGATTTTGATTTGCATTTAATAACGTGAAAACACTTTCACGAGCTTTGAAAGTGATGATGTAATTAAGACAGCAATTATACTTTTTCATGACTGTTTTCCTGTAATCCGTTGTGAAAAGAGAAGGAAACAGTGGGTTTGGAGCGTTCTGAAGATAAGTAGCTTATCTGTATTTCTGCAGGTGTTCACCACTGCGATCCAATCAGGGAATTTAAGAAGGAATTCATTGACTCTTGAACTCTTGTGGATCCAATATGTTTGGGGAAAAATAAGAAGCATTTTATCTTTTTTGACTCCATAATCAACCAAAACATTGGCAGCTGTTTATTACTATTTTTTTATAGACGCCGACTTCAGTCTGATTTACATGTCTACTGAAAGGATGTACCTCATTCCATGGAAAAAATTAAGGGAGCAATTCAAAATTATTTTTCTGAATTTAATATTTATGTGATTATATAAAATTATACTTTTTGTTTCATTTTGTGAACTATTGAATATATTTATAGTAATTTCAAGTAAAAATATAGTTTCAATTTGCATTTATTTGTAGAAAATTAAACCAGGGGAAACAAGTCAAAATAACTGAAAAGATGCTCTGTGTTTATTCAGAGCTCAAAAACAAGTTCATGTTTATTTTTGTTTGCATGAGTGTTTAGGAAAGGTAAAAAAGATCCACTTTTTTATGTGATGACCTCAATTTTTATGTCTTGCATAATGCCAGTCTTTCACATGTTGGATGACATTTTCACTTCTGAGGTTTGATTTTGTTGAAATTCAACAGACACTGCACTGGAATGACCACAATACATCTAGAAATGCTGATTAAATGAAAATTTGGAATAGTCGTTTATTTTTCTGTGGCTGTATATGCAGTATAAGAAAGTATAAGGTACAATGGTTAGAGTATGGCACTACCAATGCAAAGGTCACGGGTTCGATCCCAGGCGATTGCACATAGTAAGAAACAAATGAAGAATTTGATGATAACAAATAGATAATAAGAAGATAGTACATTTTCAAAAATCATGTTTTTTTATTGTGCATTCCAATTAATATCAACCAAACTGCATTTGGCATGTTCTGATTTAATCCATAATAGCAAAAAAATACAGCTAACTAACACAATACAAACATGATAACAAAATCAAAAAAATCTCATTTTGGAACCCAACTTGTATACTACAATGCAATGTAAGCCGCTTTGGATAAAAGTGTCTGCCAAATGGATAAATGTAATGTATATGTAAGAAGTCATTTGACTGAGCATCTCGTACTTGTAAACGCTGCATGTTGTTGGCCCCTAAGGCAAAATCCTGAATGCTCCTTCATTTGTAATTCATTTGGATTAAAGTGTCTCCAAAATGAATATGCAAATCTGCTTACTGAAAACTGCAAAGTATATGTTATTTCCAACATACTGTTTCTTGTACACATGTATATAAGTACAGTAAGCGAGGACAATATTACAACGTAAGTAGGCCAACATTTTGTCATGTGGGCTTATCACGTTGCAGGTTTGCATTGCCTGAGTTCAAATCTATGTAATAACTGAAAAACAAACAAAGTTTTTTGATACATGACATAAAACAACATGTGACATTTGAAGCACTCAGTCATTGGTTTCAGTAAGCTATGCTGCTTTTAAGTTTGCTTGTATTATTTATATTAGACTAAACTAATAAGTTATAATTAGAAACAGGGTGACAACAGGGATTCCAATTCAGCCAAAGAAACGTAACAAGAAATTCATAATCCCTTAAGAGTTTTTTTTACCACGAAGGACCAAAAGCTGTTTTTAATGCTGGTTGGTCATCTGTGAAATTTTCTCTGTGCGCTCTTGATAACTCAACGTGACAAACCCGTCTTTCTTTTTTAGGGCGATGCAAAAATTCCTCCACGTCGGATAGGAGCTTGTTGAGTGTTATCTGGCCGGAAAGCAGAGAGCAATTTAGCTCTAATTTCTGAAAAAGCAATCGCTGTGAGAGCAACGGAGCGAGGAATTGTGGGACTGCGACCCGTGCGTATGAGGAGCGCGCGGACGTTGGAGATGATGAAATAATTAACTGCTGAGAGACTCTTCTTCTTAAAGAGCCAATGAACATTAGAATCCTCAAATGGGACAATAACAATGATAAGACTGTTGTTAATTGCGTTCGGGGGACTTTCTTTTGGAGACGTGGCTCGTCGTAATGAAACGCATCATAAGAGCGTCACTTTTCAATGCTTAAAAAGGCATGAAATTAATTCCTTCTTTCTATGAAACGGAAGTTAAGCTTTGAATGATTTCATGAAATCACAACCGTTAGACTTCAGGTAAACGTCACATTGCGATGAGGAAACTTAAATTGTGATGCTGCGTCATAGCATCGTGAACTCGAGGTCGCCTGCGTGTTCGGCAGCGTTTCATTTTCAGCTGTGCTGAGGAGCGGACGAAAAGGGCAACACTCTCAAGAAAACAGCACTAGAGATGCTATTCATTTAAGAGCTGCCCGAGTGTGTCATCTCATTCCAATAAAAAGCTCAAAGGTTACTGTCCCAGCCCCCTCCTTTCACTCGTACGCATCCGACATCTATTTTTTGTCACTCTTTTTTTACGCAACGACTCTGTCCATTAAGTTAATGGACACATTCTGATGTTGCACACATTTGCGGGTTGTAACTCTTGACGCGAGACACGGTGTAGACAAGTGTTGAGTTCAACACTTTCACACATAGTCAGGGTTTTAAAGGGAAAGTTCACCCAAAAATGATGATTCTGTCATGAATTACTCACTCGCAAGTCTCAGCCTCAAACGTCACTCCCACGGACCGTCGGCTGGACGTCTGATCCCAGATAGCACAATCCATCTGGCTTACATCTATTTGACGTCTGAATTTACATCTAACAGACATCTTCAATACGTAGTTTGCTCATCTGCAATACGTCTCGGAGACGTTTGAATGTCTGTAATACGTCTGCTAAAGATCTTGAGATTTGCTGCGTAAAAACATCTGCTAAACATCTTAGAAAGAGCAGATTTACATCCATTCTAAATCATAAACATCTAACAGACGTCTTCAAGTGGTCTATATAGCGTCTGACAGCAGACATCTCCGAGACCTATTGCATCTGAGCAAACTATGTATTGTAGATGTCTGCAAGATGTAAATGCAGACGTCAAATAGACGTAAGCCAGATGTATGCGTGCTATCAGGGATGCATAAGAAACACTTTTCTGGAAACACTTCAGCACGTTCGAAGTCGTCATCTGATTGGTTGAATATCACAGGATGTGTGTCGGGTTCTTTACAGGGGTGCCGCAACGATGTGTCATGCATTGTGACTTGCTGTTTTTTCATGCTTAACAAGGTCAACTTGTCAAAAAACGAGTTGGGCGAATTACGTAGTATTTCTGTGATCAATACACTCCCCCAGCGATCGTACAGGTTTCGGAAAGTTTTCTTCGAACATATAAAACTGTTTTGTAACAATTTTTCTTTGTCCCTTATTGGACAATTCTCCCGAAAAAGCACGCGGCAGCATGGGTAGCAGGAGAAGGATCATGCGCAGACGTCACTTTCACTGGTGTTCAGAAGAGAGAGAGAGCATATGTTCGCGAAGTTCAGGCGTTTGTTTGTTCACTGCATTTGGGTGATGAATGTTATATAAACTGTGGATATAACGCTGGATTCGGAGATCATTGGAACGGATATATGGAGCCATCCCAGCGCTAAAAGATGCCGGACATGCGGGGAGTGAAGCTGATGTTTCTGTGTTTTGTTGACAATGTGCTTTAGTTTAGCATAAACTTATAATCATATGGTTGCTGTTAACGTTTGACACGTTCGTGAATTTGTGGGGACATTTCCATTCCTCTAAGCCCGGCACAAAAGGAAACGTGATTGGTTGCTTTACCTGTCAGTCGTATGGCCTCTTGCATGGACCTTGCCGAAGAAAGCAAGTTCTGGCTACGCGAGACTACTCACTCTCTAACTGTTCCAAACCTGTAATAATGACTTTGTTTGGTTGAACACAGAGAAAGATATTTGGAAGAATGCTTGTAAGTGAAGAGTTCTTGGACACCATTGAATACCATAGTAGGAAAAATTACATGAGTGCACCAGAACTGTTTGCTGTATGACATTCTTCAAAATATATATATCTTTGTGTTCAACAGGTAAAAAAATTAAATAGATTTTCCTACTATGGGAGTCAATGGGGTCCAAGAACTGTTTCGTTACAAGCATTCTTCCAAATATCTTTCTCTGTGTTCCTCAGAACAAAGAAGTTTTTGAGAAAATCGAAGGTGAGTAAATGAGGACAGTATTTTCTTTTATGGGTGAGTATCCCTTTAAGACGGTTCAGAATTACGCATCACAGCAGGCCTTTTAGATTGGGACTCCCTTATTAACAACAACCAACTCCTTCATGAAAAGGATCTCTTAATCAGTTTGCTGTGCCACGACAGAATCTTAAAATGAAAAAGGCTTTCAAGCTTATCTCCAAAAAGTTTCTTAATTACTTTTTTCTTCGTGTAAAATGCAGATGTTCCCTGCTAACTGCGCTGCTGCGTCAGGCGGAAAGGAGGTACAAATCAGCGTTTCATCTGGGAATGAATTCAAATGAGAGGAAAGCTCCATTAGTCTTGGGTATAATTGATAATTAGCCCGTGTGTGCGTAAATAAATCTTGTGGGCCAACGTGGCTATAATTTATTCGCCTTCTGATAATGCCTCCCAGAAGGACTATCTAGAGGGAATTTTGGAAAATGGAGGAAAAAGACAAAAAAGCGAATTCTCTAGTGATTTCAAAGAGACGTTTTCAAAGGTCCAGTGTGTTCTTTTTTTTGAAGGATCTTTAAAACAGAAATGCAGTTTAATGTACCTAACTATGTCTTCAGAGGTCTATAAAAACCTTACTTAATGAAGCCTTGTGTTTTTATTAAATGAGTCTTTTCTATCTATATAGACCATGGGTCCACTGGCATGGAATTCAACATGTTGTTTCCACAGTAAAGCCCTTAACAGAGAAACTCTACACAGGGTTTTTCATAAAATATCTCCTTTGGCAAGTAAAAAACGTGACAACATCTTAGTCCTCTTTCAGCTTCCTTAGTGCCTCGAAAGGGTGGGTTGGAGGAGCCTTTGGTTGCAATTCACAAACTCTTTGCTAGATGCTGCTACATTTCATACACTGAACCTTTAAGATTAAACATTTATTTTCTTAATACACATTCCTGTTGCATAGAAAATATTCAACACCATCACCTTTTTTTAACCCGACCTCTACAAACCCAAATTGCTTTTGACAATCTAATCAATTAATAATGTATAAAATCAATTTTCCATACTGAAATGCATCACATTACGTAAGTAATTTTCTTTTACTAACTCGGATGCCATTGCATGTTTCCATATTAGAATGGAAAATGAATGGCTTAACGAATCATCCCGTACTATAAATCCTCTCTGTGAACCTCTTAGAAGAATAAGGACCCATTGATTCTTCATCACCATTATTCCCTCAATGAACGCTGTATACATTTTCCAATGATATTGAAGACTATCTTAGTTTTATTGCGGGCCATATTTCAGGTGGCTAATCCTTAATGGCTTTTATCTTTATGAGCAGTATGTCATACTGTTTGCGACATCTAATGTCACAGAAACGGTAATAGAAGCATAATTGGTTATTGTTATGCCTAAAGGTAAAATATGATGAGATGAGCAATAACAATGGAAATCACTGCAACGGCCAGTCGAAATACCTCCTCATATAAAAATGAAAAATCAGAAATGAGACCTCTGTAATATCTTATGTGTTTCTCATAAGTTCATCTCTAAGTAATCCTAGTGTATGTCAACAATATTTTTTATTAATCAAATGAGTTTTAGGTAAAACATCAAAAGGAATGATCATTAAGTTGTGAAGTATCGCAATTGTAAGTGTGTCTATGATGCAAACAGACCTAACTTCACTCTTGCTTAAGAGTATCTGCATCAAAAAAGCTTGCCGTGGCAAAAGTGGACAAAAAGCTTTGTTTTAACTTGTTCCTCTTGATTGAATTTGCCATTTGAGATGTAGAGCGGATCCTGCTCTTGCTGAGGCAATCATCAGCTCAGTGAGCAGAATGTACGGAACGGTTCTCTTGCCGTCCTGGCCGGGAGATAGGGACGTCTTCTGATGACAGGGCTCTATGGGTGCTTGTCCTCAACACTCTGACGTGTTGATAGGCTTTCTAAAGATAGAAAGCACCCCTGTGATAAATATTCCCAATCGACTGACCTCAAGAGCTGATGGACCTGAAAGCATTTTTATGCATTTTACCGTTGTGCTGGCTGCACTGCAGAGGCTGTGCGAGACGTGGGCTATGATGTGAATACGCCCGAACAGGAAATAAGCACTCCGTGAGAAAATAAGCGCTCTGTGAGGCGAGAGGAAGCAAATGGGTTTGGGAAAATCAACTAAAGCTGAACATCAGTTCTTTACGAAACCAGTAGCTTGTAACGTGCGCGTGGGATAAAAAATGATTGTTAATTTAATGCGGTTTCCCACGATAGGTGCTACGTTCTTCAGGAAATGAATTTAAAGACACATGTAAAGTTTACAAATCTTCGAATATGCTTTCTTATGTTTTGTAACCAAAGTGTAACAAGTAAAATTTAAGTCAGAAAATAGAATACAATGAATAGAAGAAGAATTAATACAATACAATGGTTTACAAAGTTATATGGACTTTCAAGAGTTCTTTTGCGGTACCCTATTATTTTTTGAAGGGTTAGTTATAGTCGCTATAAATAATCCCCTTTGTGCTTGCTATAAAAAAATATTCATATGAATTTGTAAAACCAAAGAGTAAATAAATCTACAAAAGTAACATTTTTGGAAGTGAAACTTAAAAAGCAATATTTACCAGAGAGATTAATTTATTTAAAAAGAGGAAAAGCGCATTTTAAAAAATGAGAGTGAATAAATATCTAGAAATATATTTAGGTGATCTTTCTCTTTAAAGGGCTGGCTAACCCAAAAACAAAAATGTCATTTACTCACCCTCTTGACCTTCCAAACATGTATGAGTTTCTTTCTTCTGTAAAACACAAAAGAAGATAATTTGAAGAATGTTGGTAGCCAAAAGCCATCGGTCCCCATTGACTTCTATTGTATGGACACAAAACCTGTGCAAGTCAAGGGGGACCAATGGTTTTCTTCAAAATATCTTCTTTTGTGTTGTGCAGAAGTCATACAGGTTTAAAATGACAAGAGGGTGAGTATATGATGTCAGTATTAATCATTTTGGGGAACTATCCCTTTAAGAAGAAAATAGTCTTATTTCTTTAAAAAGAAATAGACCTCCAAAATCAACATTTACCAGACATATATTCAAATTTTACATGGGCAAGAACTTTATTCTCGTCAGCCATTTATCTTTATTTCTATTTAGGGAAAACGTCTTGGAACTTGGAAAAACTATTAAGATAATATTCACGTAAGCTTTTGACCTCTGATCCAGGGGCCAGTCTATTAACTGCCTTAGTAAACACAGTAATGATGGACAGCTGGTGAGGGTCAGTGTGTTGCCGTCAAACTCAAGAGGGAAAGATACAAAGCAATATAACTTACCTTGCTTATCAAATGTAAAAATAAGGTTACCGCAATTTTGCTTCAATTTCACAGATGCCGCTGTGAATGTGAGTAACATTTTTTAAAACCAGTAAATAGAAGCGACATGTGAGACAGGTGATATCTCAAAATAGCTGGTGTTAGTGCACATTGTTTCACACTTATTTTATTTTTAGAGTCTCACATATCAGATATTTGCTATCCAATGATGATGCTTGATTTTGTAAAAGTGTAATATGCCTGTTTTCTAACTAGCATTGATTCACAGACGCTGTGTTAAAGCAAGGACCTGTCTGTGTGAGGTTGAGTAGACTGTCATTGAGGTGCTGGAGAGAGACAGGAGAGCTAATTGGGGTCAAAAACATTTCTGCTGGCTCTACAGATGGCAGCAGTCTGGGGACTTGGAGATTGAGACGTCATAACCGTTGTGTGGGAGACGGCCTTGAATTATACTTCTCGAAAAGAATTTTGTCTCTAGGACTAGCCTTTCTGCAAACGTCCTTATTTAAAACTTGTAAAATACGTCCATTTTCACAAACAACTGATGACATACACGTATATCTCTTAAATTCACACGTTTGACTATTTAGCCCACAACACAGATCTTTTGAGATGTTCGGCCTGACATAACTAAATCTGTCCATCCAAGAAAAGGGAACGTATCGGGATGCATTATTCTTATTACTACTATGATATGACTTAAGTTTCAATAACTTTTGGCTTTACAGTGGGTAAATTATGTTTTTTTATCCACAGTCTTAGATTAAAACGCACAACAGTCCTGCTGCAAGTAGCTCTTCATGGATAAATTGTCTGAGTTGCTTTTGCATACTCTAATCCCAAATAAAATCGTGAGTGGTCTCTATGTGACGGCAAAGGGCCGTCACTAAACAGATCACAGCGTTTTCTCCCCTGCTGTGCCGTTCTGACTGGGCATGACTGAACTGCGGTGTACCAGCTTAACGCATATCTGCCACTCTGAGTTTCTTTGACTTAGTTTCTTCTGTTTTAGACACTATTTTGAGAAAATATAATCACATTTTAAATGCAAGATTTATCTTTATCGATATCTTGAAAATGCTTCTGTAGACATTTTTAGAAAGTTTGAATTGAAAGGTCCGATCTAAGAAATTTAGCTGCATCTAGTGGGGAGTTTGCGAATTGCAACCAACGGCTTACTCCACCGCTCCCGCCTCACGTCTCCCTTTCGAAGCACGGCTCGCACAGGACAATGATGTCATTACGCTTTTGCTTCTTAGCCGAAGGAGGTAATCTATGTAAGAAACACACTCTGAGGAGCAGTTTGTCCGTTAAGGGCCACTATAGAAACAACATAACTCAATAAATGTAAACAAATGCCGAATTACTTGTAAGGGGAACTGCGGTGTACGTAGACAGAAATAGCTCATTCTAAGGTAAAACAAACATAAATATAACATTTGTGAGGTCTTTATCCAATAAAAAGAATCACATACTATTTTATTAAACAGTTCCCGGTAGGAGCTGAAAGACACAGACAGATCCAAGGTTTCCTCTCTCTCCTCTGACGCACGTGTGGGGAGACAAATCAATGGCTGAATCAATGACATGTCAATGGCGCTTATCGTTGCTTGTTGCAGCTTGACGCTGTTCTCATAGCCGTTGGCAGAGGTCATTCTAGGTGTTTGGTCATGTTCTATCACTCATTCCCCTTTATGATTACTTACTGAAACTGAACAAAACCCAAAGACATTAGGATTCTCCATGTTGTACATTATCCAAGCTCCTGCACGCATTTTTAGAATAAATTGAATGGGCTTCAAACAATTCCCCTTGTCCAACTATCATTCACTTCCCTCTCTCACATTTTGGCTTGCCGAGCGCTACAAGTGAGATTGATGGTGTGTGCAAACTGGCAAACGCTTAATGGGATTTCTTTATCACTGCAGTGATTCACAAGAAAGGCTGTTTAAAGCCTGAACTCCACTGATGGAGAGAGCTGCCCTATTGCTCCGCGCACCTGGTCAAGAGAAGATATTTCTGATAAACTGATGAAGGGCTGAAGTTGGAAAGGTGGTGCTGGTGTTTTTCCAGATCCAAGAGAACTGTCAACACACATGTAGATTATTATGGTTAATATTACAAAAGCTAAAGAATCCCATATTTAAAACCATAAAATAGCCCCCCGTCACCTCATTCAATACCACCAGAATATGAAGAGAAGGGACCCAGGAGGCTTAAGCCATCACCCACAATCTAATTTCATTCATTTTGCGAATGGTAAAGGCCCAGATGAGGTTCTTCTTCATAGGCAATAATCCCTCCCCATAAACACGTTCAATTCATTTGAGTCCAACATAACGTGAAACAATATTCTTTCTAAAGGACTCATTAGAAAGGCCTGTAAAAACACAGCAACACACCTGAACCACTTATATAATAATTCTGCAAGTATTTACTGTGTATACTTAACTCTATATTGCATTAAAAAGTAGATAAAAGTAATTTTCAACTCAAAATAAAATACAGATAATGATATGTGCACAATATGTGCACCTTAAAGCAAAAGCATGGAACATTTCAGTTTTGAAATTTTAAAATCATGGATTGGTTTGCTTTTCACTTATTTAATTTTATAGTAAAAGGATTGACACATGTTTCGCATAAACTCTTTAACATTGATGTTCTTTTGTTGTTTAACAATGTAGCCTGTTAACTGTCACCCGTTCCGTATACGGGACACGTAAGTTTGCGTCAATATTGAGCATGCAATTTCTAATCGAATCATGACAAACTATATACAGTATCATAGGTAAGGTCTATGACTCTAGAAAACAGATTTCTTTGGTGTTTTTTAAAAAAAATTATGTAGGGAGAGTAATTGATTCTTTTTTATAAAGAGTGTGCTTAGATTTTTTGTTATCCTTTTGGGACGCTTATTTTTTAATGTATTTTTTAATCAAAGAAAAACATATATTTTTTTATTAATTTCTATACAATACACCTAAAAACATACATTTTGTGTTTATCTGATTT
This sequence comes from Triplophysa tibetana, assembly GCA_008369825.1. Classification (NCBI taxonomy): domain Eukaryota; kingdom Metazoa; phylum Chordata; class Actinopteri; order Cypriniformes; family Nemacheilidae; genus Triplophysa; species Triplophysa tibetana. Next base: position 3,690,735 of record CM017907.1, read on the forward strand.
TTTTAACCAATAATTAGCTTCTTTTCTTTTTTCAAACGAAACGAACTATAAGTCTGTATTCAAAAGAATTCATAAATTACCGCCATTTTAGTTCCAACATCGGTTTTCATTTTTAGGCTCAAAAAGGGCTCCGACAGTTAACAGTTAAAGACATAAAATGAAAAAGAACACAAGTTGATGTAAGACATTATCTTAAGACAATACTACGAAAAAAAAGAAAAATAACTTTGTGCCGGATAAGAGAAGATGATTGCTCGCTTTTGATTTTCCAGAAACCCATTTCAAATCTGCTAATCCTTCTCTGCACAGCATGAGTCATCCAACAGCGCAGACCGGCGTAGCTCTCCCCGCATTTCCTCTGGTGCGAGAAGGGCAGGACACCACATTTCATTTTGGATTTCTTGAAAAACTGCAGATGTGCATTTCCACCTCGTTCCTCTGATTAAACCTCCACGAGTTTAAAGTATGAATCATACTTACTCAAAGTTTTTTCATACAAAAACAGTTAGTGCACATTTTCATTCATCTTACCAAACTTGCCAAGTTTTCCTTATTATACAATAGTAGATTCTTAAAATGACCATGAGAGATGTAATAAAATCTGGACACACGTTAATGCTTGAAAAATCCTCCTCGATAAGCAACTGCAAGTAAGTGCATCAGCAAGTCTTGCACATTCACATTTCCCAAAGAGAATACATTTTAATATAAAAGATCATTCAGGTGTGTGACACAATGTGTTACAATCACAAGCAACATCAAAATTGTGCTCTAACTATTAACAGTGAGTGTACTACTTGTCACATTTTCTGCTTTTGATCTTTTCTCCATGTTGTGAACAGGACCACTCAAAAGACAGCACTTAGCAGAGCCTAGGGAACAGTAAATTGATTCCCCATGCCACCTACCCCCTCTGAAACCTCACTGTAAAGATAAGTGTCGTCTCTGAAATCGAACCCTGCGCCTGCACGCTTCCATTTGATTAGCTGCCGGAACAATTATCCTAATCGTGTCATCTTAATGAAGCGCCACGATAAGTCGCCTTCGGACCAGTAATCCAGAAGACCACCGCCTACACGGAATACTGTCTCTTATCGGCCCCCATAATGAAGACGGATTACCTTAGCGGATAGAAGAAACATGAAGTTCTCATTGAGGATGTTTGCAAATGTTTGTTGTTGACAGTTCATTATAATCAAGATTAACCAGCACATGTGAGCAGGGTTAAAAAAATCTAGTTTTGATGTGGAGCGAATGTCTAGGTGTCTGGTTGTGAAAAAACTACCATTTGGATTTCATGGGGACGTCATTAAAGATTATAACACTGCATACATACCCTTTGCCAACCACCCAGACCGGTTGTCTTGTCAATACGTCAATAAAACGTAAGAGCTTATTAATAACGCTCTCGCGTAGATGTTGTTGGGTTAATCTAACAGTATCCTCAGGTCTGAGGTATGAGGCGAAAGCGTAACAGTAGGGTGGAGGCTGCCCGCGTGGTTAGATTCAAAGCAAATGCCCTTTCCCCTGGAAGGCACCTCCTCTATAGCCAGACAGATCACAAGAGTTTCCGCTCAGGCCCCGTCAGACCCCTCACGCTCTAACATTTACACTAAATTACCGAGCTTCAAAGTGCTCGGTATGCACCCAGACTGAAATGATTATCCTAAAAAAAACGATGTGGAATTTTGTTTGCGTTGTGACTAATCGATGTGATTTCTTCAGGAAGCGACTCTCAGTTAATTTCAACTTTAATAGGCTCTTTGCCAATTATTACACAACTGCTGGAACTTAAAATAAATGATACAATTCGAAAAAATGTAATTGTATTTACACTTCGGCCCCTTATTACCATAGACTGCAGCATTAATTTTGCGTTAGACAGTTTTTGTTCACTTATTTGGAATATGTTTGTTCTTAATCAGACTCACTAATGCTAATGTACGGATAAATGTGTTACATTTTTTATTTTTGACTCAAAGGACATTCACTTTTAAAACTCTCACTAAAGTACGACTAAGTACAGTCACTTGTAATTTTCTTCCTTTAGTAGCCTGCTATAGGGTGGACCGTGACATTTCGGTTATGGACAACTTACTCATGTAAGTGCAGTGGGTGTGAATGAACTGGAATGGTGAGTCAGCTTCAGATAGTTTAATGTGAATGGGCTTGATCAAAAGTTTTCACACGTTTTTTTTGCACTTTTCAATGTATGTAATAATGCAAGAATTCAGTCTGGTCTGCCATCCACGGACGAATATATATATTTTAAAAGCAGAACTTATTTTATTCAATCATTTGTGGTGGTATGCTTTTGAGTGAAATGTAATTGTTTGACAATGTAGTGCCCTCTAGCGGTATTTAACAGCTAACAGAGGACTTACGTCTAGGAAACTTGGAACATAATAATTCTAGGTAATTAAAAACAATTATATTAAAACCTACCAAGAAGCAATGCTCATATGACAGATTAGTTACGTGTATTTTTTTATTACTATTTTAAGTCATGTTTACACCTAATAATAATTTATACATAAAAAATATTGCTTTCCTCAACAGGTAGCAAACATAAAGCAAAACCTAGCCTGTTTGTGCTTATTGTAGACATCCGAATAAATAATACAATTATTTTTAGGATAATGATCATGATATTAAGACATCCGTATTTTCTGTTTTGACTAGCTCTGGGAAAAGTCACGTGACAACAATACACATCACGTGACAAAGCTCTGCGATCTGCGGCTTTGAAGGTTTTTTTTCGGCTATAGTGTAAAACTTTTAACGCTAATAAATAAAAAAACGACATTTCTTTTTAAACTCATTTACAATAAGTATACTCAATACGAAATAATATGTAATAACATTTGTTTCACGTTTATTAAATGTATACAGGACACATAACATGCTCGAAATTACATACGAGCCTGATATAAAAACGCGAAGAGATTTGCGGAAACAGAAATGGGAACATTATGAGCAAATGCGCCTGAACTCATCACAATGGTGTGAACTTTTATTACATAAACAGCTTATCCTATTGTTACAGTTCAGATATAATTGTTTATAAAGATAAAGATAAAACATAAAGATGTAAAGTGACTGCCAAAATTGTTTGGGGATAAAATAATATATAAAGTAACGACAGAAACAACAAGAAAGAAAAGCAACAACAAATAATAGATATAATAATAATAATGATGACGTTAATAGCATAATATATAATATAATACAGTGAAATGCAGCTGATAAATAATTATTAATATTAACCTACACATGAAAACACACTGGTGGAACTAAAACGGTTAATTCATGAATTCTTTAGAATTACCGACCTACGGTTGGTCTCGTTTGAAAGAAGAGAATTAGCAGATTATTGCTGAAAAAATAAATCACAAAAGTTATTTTGTTATGTTTATTGTAATAAAATACTTTAAAAGGTTTATGTTTTATAAAAAATACATAAAAATACGGACCAGCCCCAAAATGTCATAAATCTTATTCCCAAGGATAACCAAGTATTTTTTTTAAGGGTTACCAGGTGTTTTATCAAGTTTGGTTATGATATGGTAGCTCAGTGGTAAGAGCAAGGTTGTAGGTTCGATCCCAGGGGATTGTAAATACCTATGTAAAATGTATAGGATAAAGCAATGTAAATCGCTTTGGATAAAAGCCAATTTTGATCTCTCAGCTTTTCAGTTGATCTACCACCAAAATCCACTAGGAGGCCTCATTAGCTTCAATTTGTTTTAACACTAAATCTGAAATTTGATCTCAGATGCTCTTTCCACTTTTTTTCATTAACAGACACAATGAACAAATAGAAAAGCACCGGAACATGTAAACAAAACAAGTAATTCGTATGAAACTATATATTTTTTTACTACATAATTGATACTCAATATTAAGCTAAATTATTCTACAAAAATAACTGTTTATCGAGTCAACTATAAAATGTTTGTCAAGAGAAGATAAGAAGAATTTACATGCAAAGTATTGAAGTAAATGTAAACGTTCCGTAGGCGGTCCATATTTTTGACACACCTCTTGTCAATTACACTTCCTTCATGCTTAATTTTATAAAACAGTGATGAAATATGTATCTAGAGTCTCAGAACGATCCAACGGTATATAGTTTGTCATGATAAGATCAGAATTCCCAGCAAATGTGGGTGTCCCGTATATGAGACTGTGACAATTGAAATGACACTAAACAATTTAAACTGGGATGAAATGTGTTTTCTAGAGACGTTTCAAACGATAAAAGGCTTGTCACAATAACATAAGCTACCATAAACTAACAATAAACTATCCCCCATACGGGACGGCGCCAGTTAAGAGTCAATATTATCATTTTTAATCTGATAATTGTTGGTTGTGTGCTTTTATCGAACGCTTTAGTGTTTGTTTGGGGCTTTTAATTTGAAAACCAAACTTCCGCTGGGCGTGTGAGAGGTCTGTTAATATCGCTGGCTTCCCAAGCGGTCAGTCATGGAATAAAGCGGCTGCTTATTACGACCGTAACATCCACACTGGAGTCCTTAAATCGCTTTATTCTTGCTTTTTTTGCAACCTGCTGACGCTGTAAAGGACACGTTTTTATCTGTGTGACGTTGGATAGTAGACCTGAAGATTTGCCAAACTGGATGGGAGTGAAGAGCAGCACCATTGTTTTAATCAGCCCGTGAAGTGAAGTTGGACCCAGCCTGAAAAGAAACCAAAATTCAACACTCATCAGATTTTGTGGGATGTATTACAATACTGTCAACGACCGATGGTCACATTTCGGAAATAACTATCATATTAGTATTTTTCGCGTTTTAAACATTTTAAGGTCGTTCACATTTACATGTGTGTTTTTCCTTCTTGACCTGGTTTGTTTGCCATTTTGTGCATGTAAAAGTGCTGGATTGACAGATTAGCATTTAAGGGCACTTCAGTATTAGCCTAACAATCCCGTGCACTGCAAATGACGTCTTGTTATAAATAAAAATCGTCTCATATATTAGAAAAACGCCAGATAACAGACTATCTAATTCTCTATTTTAACCAGCAGTCAGATCTTTAGTGTTCAACTATTTTTCTAAAATGCAAACCAAGTGAAATGTGGTAGTAAGACTGTCACAGTTTGGCATGAATTATTTAAACCCTTCTTACTAGTTATTAGGTTTCCTGCTTGACAGAAGTCTTGACATCTGCAGTTTGACCCAGTGCGAATGTGACCAGAATCCAGAGGGGTTTGAGCTCTGCTCCAGACTCTGTTTTTTACCGATCTAAAGCTCCAGCTGTCAAGTCCTTCGCCCAAATCTTTTTAGGCAAAAATGTCATATTTTTGCCGTTCAAAGCGCAGAAAAACAGCATAATCTGGAGAATGATGCTGGTCGTTTTTGGACACGACACGCTTCGGATATCACCAATTATATCTGAAAGGCATATCTAGATGAGATTTATTTGATGGACTTCAAGGTGCCACTCACTTTATAACAACTCTGTTCGTGGTTATATCGACATACGTCATGGGTGACACTAATTTGAACAACGCCAACGTGAAGGTGGCTGTTCGGCTCCGACCTATGAACCGTAGAGGTGAGTTGAATTTCAGATCTGACAGTACACATACACCGTCTCAATACGAAGGGAGCTGTGCTTCTTGTCTAGGTAGTCAGCTCAATACATTTTAGAGGATCAGACTCTGTTTACTTGAGTGAAAATGAATAGCTGAGGATAGCTCCAATTATATGGACTGTAAAATGTCCACCATTGTTTAATATTTGATACATTTATTGCTTTACAGTCCTGGCATCCACAATTGCACAATTCAGTCATATTTAGGGTTTCTTGACCGTGGGAACCTTATACTGCATATAAGATGGATTTCTCTCTCTTCATCGATCTAACAGAACGAAAGACTAAAAGGACTATTCGCAATGTTCAATATGTCTGATTAAACACGATAGATTATTTGCATGATCCCTCACGTGAATGCATGACATTGAAGCAGATCTTGCCGTGGGAGAACATGTGTCTCAGTAAAGCCACTGACGCGTGAAGTATTCGCTACATTGTAGCCAGGCGGTCACGTGCTCAGAGCCCCCGACTGGAGAGAGTAACATATTCTGTCACAAGACTCGAGGTCGAGCGCTGTTAGAGCTCTTTGTGTAAACACAATACTGTTAATGTAATTTTAAACACTTATTTGGTTATATTACGTATTTTAAATAAAGCTTATTTTGTAGTATTTACTTAATGTTTGTGATGTTGAATATGATAAGCGATAATGTAATATTCCAAAAGATTTTCAGTGTGGGAAACATTCATTGTTTCCAAGAACTTTCTTTTGTATTTAATGCAAGACTCTAAATGTCACTTAGCCTTTCAGTTGCTCTCTCTCTCTTTTTCTCTCTTTTTCTCTCTTTTTCTCTCTCTTTTTCTCTTTCTCTCTCTCTCTCTCTTCTCTCTCTTTCTCTCTCTCACTTTTTCTCTCTCTCTTCTCTTCATCTCTCTCTCTCTTATCTCTCTCTCTCTCTCTCTCTCTCTCTCCCTCTCTTTCCCTCTCCCCTTCTCTCTCTCTCTCTCCCTCTCACTTTTTCTCTCTATTCTGGACAAAGGCAGGAAGGGAGTCTGAATGAACTATTTTCCAAAGTTGCATAACGTAGCATATTCCCATGGCCGAATGAATGTGGATTCTTTCAAGAAAACGTTTACACATTTATTCCTGAAACTATGTGAGATAAGTGCACAACGCCAAATTGGTAAATATGGTTAAAGGATTAACTAGGAAAAATGACGTGGTTAATTATTTACAGTTGCCCAACATGACTACACCTATGGCATCATTTCCTTCGTTCATGCCATAAAGAAAGTAAATACAGTTTCTTGTTTCTACTCGAACCATACAATGGTGATAAACCTTTAGAAAACAGACACAGGAACTTGTTGCTTTCTCTTCATGCAAGTGATCTCTTTATTATTGTGTGTGTGGATTCTCAGTGTTTCCAGCATGTCACTGTGTACATGTGCTTATTTCTATTCCCATAGTGACATAATCTAGGAAATTCTAATTTTTTTGAACGCCTGGATGTGGTAACTACACTTATAGGGCCTCCTTATGAACTATGGGTACCAGTGGTGAGAGGAAACCAGTTGTTTCCTGCCCGGACAGGAAGTAGTTACAGCAAGTGTGAGTGGTGCATCCTTTCCAAGGCTTTCTGAGTCAGCTGGTGTCTGATTTTCTTCTTTCCAGCGAGACTGTATTGGTGGTAACTGACATGCTTCGGCCTGCTGTCGTCTTTGGGAGTGTTTAAGTCTTGTCTTGAGTTTGTCATCATGAGCTTTCAGCTTATAAAACCACATTCATCATAAGTGAAATTGTTTTATATCCATGTTTGGCTGACTGAGTGTGCAGTGTGCAGAATGCCCCTTTAGCAACATGCTGCTGCTGATAGAGTATATGAAGGAATGCATTTGCAGGTCCTCCTGCTGCTATGAGGGTGACAGCTCTGCCCCGGCCAAGACTTGAACTGTTCCATCTGTTCAGCAGTTTCACAATGTCACTTACCATCTGCAAGCAATGTACACGACAGTCCTGTTCTGTATTTTGTGTAAGAATTGTGTTTGCTAGCTAGCAAGCGAAGTCTGTAGACATGAACAAAATGCAATTAAATTGAAGTGTTTTTGAATAATACATTGAACTACACAGAACTGTTTGCTGTCCCACATCTTAAAAATGTCTAATTTTGTGTTCAACAGAACACAAAAAGTTAAAATAATTGTTCATTCTATGGGAGTCTGGTTGGCTTATATGGATAAGACTCCGTTATGGCATCTAGTGTGTGTAGACAAATTTTGCTAATTTAGTTTGCAAACGGTCAGGAGGGATTATAATTGGATTACAGATTGATTGTCCTCAAATGCCTTTTTATATCCTATGGGTTTTTAACCCCAGTATGGGTTGATATCTGCAGGTGTCGTCGTGATGGATGGCGAAATGTCAAAATGTTGGATTGCAGTTCTCCAGTTTCTTCTGCTTTGAAAGAAGTTCACCCTTTTGTTCACTATTGTGGGACAGGTGGAAACTCAATGGGTGAAAAGATGGGGTTGTTAGATACGTTTAAGGGATAGATATAGGACATTTTAGTGACAAAACTTAGGATGTTTGCCCAACTGTAAAATTTCATTTGCATATATTTGGTTTCTAATTTGTTCCAATCTATTTTTACCCAACAGAAAAGGATCTGAACACAAAATGCGTTGTGGAAATGGAGGGAAATCAAACTTTTCTGTACCCTGCAAACCTGGGAAAAGATTCAAGGTAAGTTGAATTTCAGATGTGAACTTGATGGTTGTTGTATGATCCTTTTATCTGGGCCCCATGAATGTAAACTTGTATCCCACTGGCACAGGAACATCTTACTGACTCGAGGGCAGCGTTTCATTTTCATGTCTAGTTGTTTCTTTTCCTGTTTTAATCAGAAGAAAAATGATTTGCATAAAAGGGTGTGTTAGAAAGACAATACATATACATTTTAGACATATTTTGGATTCTTTACAAGTCAGCTGAGTGGTGGGCTTTTCTGTCGAGGGGAACGGACGATGGGGATTGAGGGAAAACAGGAATGTGGACGTGCGGTTCCCTTTACCGCGGCCTGCTGTTCGCACAATCCTGCCGTGTGTCGGGGCATAACTCTTTTCTGTCTGACTTCCCCTCTTTTTTCCTCCCTCTGTTGTCATGGAAACGCAGACGGAGGGTTAACCCTAGGTCATCCACAGCTAAGGAACTCTTGTGTCCTGAGAAAGGGAAAAATACAAGCTAGCTTAAGCATCTGTCGGCCATAAACATTTCTTTTGACTTTTATGGCTGGTAAACAAGAGGGAACGATTATTTTTTGCGCTTCCTTTTCTCTTGCTGTGAAGTGGGAAGAAAGACAGAGGTTGAACAGGTTTTAAACTTGGAAGTGAATGCTCCAGCCGCCTGCTGCCTTCTCACAACAGACAGTTTAATTGCGGTGCTGTGTTCACGCGGCGTGCTGCGCGGAATCGTCGGCCCTGTTAATGGCCCCTGCCACACAGATGCCTTAAATGGCAAGATTCACATGATCGAAAATAGACTTATTCAGATACTTGGCGGCGTGGAGTATTAATTATGATCTGTCAGAGACAATGCACATTCCCGACCACACCGGATTCATCTTTTTGCCGTATTAATTTGCCTGTGTATGCATCTCTTTTTGTCTTTTGTGTGGCGAGACCGCTCGCAGCATGTCTGATGGCATCGCATACTCCGCATGAATGAATCTTAGTGCCTATTTACTTTGATGAAACAAAGTGACATTTATGTTAGCAAGCCCCTACGGTTCTATAAGATCACAGTGTTAAGCGGATGAATTAATAAGGCTGTCATTTTAGTTTATTTTTGACCATATTTCGGGAAATTATTCAGATTTTGTACGGGAAACTTTCTCGTTTCAAACAGTGCATAATGTGGCAAAGAGCGCTAACATTTCTTTGTACAACAGATTATATGAATATTCCCTGTGACGCAAGTCTTGCATCAAAATCTTACATTGAAATTTGTAATCTGAACAGTGCTTAATGAACATTAACAGTCATCGCACATTTGAGACCGGCTGCATATTTCCCCTTATTTGACAAATGGTTTTTCTTTTTAGCTTCCTTCATAGTAGCCTGTTTTCAAATGAAATCATTAGAAAACCAAAAACACCATTCACAAAATAGCTTTTATGATGAAGTACATGATTTATCAAGGTGTCCTTCAAACAGGTCTTGTATCAAGTTGAAACTGGGAGGATAGTCATTGGTTTTGCATTTTAGGTGATGTATGCATCATGCATGTACATGACACCGTGTGAAGTCCGATGTGATGTTTCCAATCCCTTTTTCTAGTTTGATTGCCTGTATTACACATAAGATGCTCACACCGCAAATTGTAAGCCCCGTTATCAAATATTATTTTCCTCTGTTAATAAATGAATGAGTTGACCGCATATCATGACTATGATTGTCCCACTTATAAAAAACAACAATGTAGACAGGTTGTGTTTTGACTTGCAGGAAGCAGTCAGAAATACACTAGACAAAACAAGTTTGGATTTGCTAAAGGATACTTCACCCAAAAATTGTAATTCTGTCATCATTTACTCACCTTCGAGTTGTTACAAACCTGTATACATTTCTTTGTTCTGATGAACACAGAGAAATATATTTGGAAGAATGCTTATAACCAAATAGATTTTGCCCCCCGTTGACTCCCATAGTAGGAAAAAATACAATGGTAGTCAAAAGTGCCCCAGAACTGTTTTCTTGTCTCAAAATGTCGTCTTTTGTGTTCGACAGAACATAAAAATCTATAAAAGTATGTTATCCTACTATGGGACTCAATGGGGGGCAAGAAATGTTTGGTCACAAGCATTCTTCCAAATATCTTTCTCAGTGTTCATCAGAACAAAGAATTTATACACATTTGGAACAACTCGAAGGTGAGTAAATGGTTTTGGTAATTTTTGGGAGAAGTATCCCTTAAGGTTATTGTATTGTTTTTAATCTCTGCCACATTACCCGTCCTTAATAACATTAATCTCTATTAAAAATGTTCTTAACTTGTCTAACATGAATGTGGAATGCATCAAGGTAGCTTAAATGCCACACCTGTGTACAGAAAATCTCATTAAAATGATTTGCCCATGTTACTTTGTTTGTACATGCCCTATTGTTTTAATTACCAGGGTATTAAATCAGACTTGGGTGGATTCATCTGCAAAGAGTCAGCTCTGCGTCATTTGCACATGTTCTCTCGAGTGCAGTGTTTTCCCCCCGGCCTGCTCAAGAGCTTTACGTTCAAACATGAAGCCATGTCTGTCCATGCGTGTACATTCATTAGGACCTATCTGCTGGATACCAATTTAGGTCACGAGTACAGAGAACGTCAGTTTTCACATACTCAAATGTTTTAAATGACGCCAATTCTCCAACCGGAGAGCTACAAGGTACTTCTGTGTACGTCTGTGTGCAGGGTCAGGTGGTCTTTTTGATGTGAGTGCTGACCACGAGGTGCGAGATGACGTTTGGCACAACCCTCGGTCACCGTCGTACCCGCGTTGACAGCTGTCACTGTAGCGTACGTCACTTACCCCGTGAGAAAGCCGCAGTGGACCATGTTCAAGGTTCATTCTTTCCCGTCCCCTAGACTCGAGTCACTCAAAGAATGCGGGCGAGGGATTTACGGTCCTGGCCTTGACTTTTCCCCAAAGTGGTCAATACATTCTCTAGAAGAAGAGATTGAAACGATTTTCTGTAGGAAATGCATTCGCATCCACGTCTGATTAAGAATATTAGGGAAGATGGTGCTGATGAAGCAGCCAGTGAATCCATTAGCTAACGCGAAATTGCAAGCATCCCCCCCGACGGCTCCACTCCCTGAGTTTGCCTGAAAGCTCGATTGAATTAAATGTGCATTTGATGTTGGTCAAAGACAGATTGAGGACAGTGGCTTGTTTTGCCAGACTGTGATGTGCCAGCTCGAAGCTAGTTCCAGACAGACCGCTATTTCTTAGTTTCTTGAGGGGGTGACCCCTCAGTGGTGTCACTGTGTGGTTTTGTATTTTCCGCCTGTGGCGCTTTGGTCTCGGTTTCATTTGTATACTATTATAGCACAAAACCAGAGGGTCGATGTATTCATTGTCTACGGCGCCAAACGAGGAAGTGGGGGAAGGGACATTCCACGTTAATTCGAATAATGAAAGGATTTTCCTCATTTGTATTATTTTGATATGTTTTGTGGCTAGTAAGACTCAGTTGTGTAGCCACAAAGTAACAGAAAAGTCATGTTGTCACATATAATATCAATGGCAATGTTCACCATCGTGTTTACTCTTAAAGGAATTGTTCACCCAAAAATAAAAATTCTGTAATCGTTTATGCTGTTATAGTTGTTGTATCTCTTTCTGCTGTGGAACACAAAAGATCATGTTGTGAGAAATGTCTTGTGTCCATACAATGGAAGTCGATGATGCCCGGGTACCAACATCCTTTAAAATATCTTCTTATGATATCTGCAGACACGACATGTACTTAAATGAGTGGCTTTTGAGGTTTGACAACATCCAGCCCTGACTCCGCGAAGTGCCTGCGTTGGGGGAAGGGACGGATGCGAGTCTGCTGCGATGCCAAACTGTCAATCTCTTAATGAATGTGTTTGTGTGTGCGAGGATTGAAGACTTTGCGTTTGCTCCAGCAGCTGAGGACTATACACTGTCAGTGCCTCATATCAGACTCACTCCCACAAAAACAATGTCAGAAAGTAGCGTAGACTCCTACAGGATTACTTGCGAGGCAACCCGATGACATCATGAGAGACCTCGAGTGATTTACTGACTGCAAAGCGTCCTGCTGCCGAGGTCCGAATCGCTGATCTGATCCCAGATAGTGCTCGAGATCTCTCAGGGATCGTTTGGTCTCACCCGTCACAGAGGCATTTTTGGGTAATAACAACCACATGCGTCCGTCAGGATTAGCATGTTTTACGAGGAGATCCTATAGAATAAACAGAAACAGGCGGCGGAGAGACGCAGCGAAGGTTTGCGTCTGTGCAGATGTACGAGACAGCCGCGTTAGAACAACATGAAGGGATGCATTGTGGGTTTAGTCGAGTAATGTTTGGAAGTCAGATTGGGAACTGGAGGCAGCTGCCAGGTTTCCTGAGGTTGTCATGGCCACTGGTGTTGGAAGGTTAAAACACGAATTCTCTCTTTTTTACTTTCTCCAGCCTTAAATGTTAGGTAAAACACAAGCCTGGCAGTTGTTTAAAGAAAATGCAGTATTGCATGTAACCTTTGTGGAAAAAGCAATCCCATAATGCATTGCAGCAAGCTTAGGAAAAATATCATGTGTTGTCGAGATGACGCATGAAGAAATTGAATACACACATATTCAATGGCAAAAAATATTCCATTTTTTCTGAGCTCCATATATATAAGGACATCGCAAATCAGTTATTTACGAGGTTTGTTTTAGTTTGGATGATGCCTTCGAATGCAGACAGTTTGGCAGCTCATTATGTTTCGGAGCGCATACCATGTCTTACATTTGTTATGATTCATGTAGATACTTTGTCCGTCTCGTCAGAACCTGTATGTCATGGATTATATGTGTGTCATGTTGTACACTGCAGAAATGATGAAAGGAGACCCACAGGTTCCGCTGTATATTATAGATATTTAAGGGATACTTCACCCAAAAATTTAAATTCTGTCATCATTTATCGTCATCATCATTTCACCTTCGAGTTGTCACAAATCTGTGTAAATTTCTTTGTTCTGATGAACACTGAGAAAGATATTTGGAAGAATGCTTATAACAGACAGATTTGGCTATTGACTACCATATTATGAAAATATACAATGATAGTCAAAAGTGCCTGCTCTTCTTTTGTCATTTTTCCTACTATGGGAGGACAAATCTGTTTGATTATTCTTTCAATATCTTTCTTTGTGTTCATCAAAACAAATAAATGTATATAGATTTGAGATTTGGAACAACTCGAAGGTGAGTAAATTATGACAGAATTTCCATTTTTGGGTGAAGTATCCCTTTAAAAGGTCAAATTTGCTAGGGCTTGGGAAACGAGAAGACATTACTGAGAGATGCAACCATGGGCCATAGTCTGCAATTAGTACTTATGATTATTAGGGCTGTTCAATGATCAATCGCGATCGCATCTAGAATAAAAATTTGTGTATAAGCAATATATAATGAATAAATGTTTATATTTAATTTATTTAAATATATATATATTTCCTAAATATATATACATGTATGTGTCCGTATAAATATAAAAGAAATGCGCACAGTACACAGACATATATTATGTAAACACACTTTTAATCTGGGTGCGATTAATCGTGATTAATCGTTTAAGAGCCCTAATGAGCAGCGCTGTCAAAGCCACACCCCTGGCTATAGAAGAAACAGGGTTGATGGAGTCCAAGAATCTGAAATCTGCCCTGCCCTCAAGATCTCTTGTGTTATGCTTATGCAGTGCTTGAAATCTGATTTCATATGCTTCTTAACTTTTGTAAGACACACTTTGTGTTCCCTGCAGTGATAGATGAACAGGATATAGAAGCAAATTTAAGAAGCTCTTGTAAATACGGATATCACAGAAATCAGATTATGTTCTTGGACTGTCAGTCAAAAACACTTTATTTGTCTTGTCTAGCTGCCTCCAAATTCTGAATATCAGCGTGTGTGTTTGTGTGTTCACCCCATGTGTCAGACCTCCTCCAGGAACCCAAGATACAGCTCAGCCTGACACTTCCTTCGGGGTGAAGCGTCTCCCTATGATCTCAGTGTGGTTTGATGGGTAACGTCATCGCACGGCTTATTATACCACAAGTGTGGCATGCCCTGATTTTAAGCGACAAGCTGAGCCCCGGGTCACTGGAACTGAATCTGGGCATATTTTGTCCCAGCTTTTCTTGGCGCGCTTGTTCGTTTGGTCACTGTGCATTGGTGTATACGCTCCAGTTGTTTCTGTAAGCTCTCATGGATGTAGATTTTCAGGATTGAATGCGTAGATATAATCACAAATGCTGAAGTGATCGTTAGGCCTGTTTTTAATTTGTCATGTGCAGAATAAATCGGCAACTCTTTTTGAAAGGTTAGTTCACCCAAAAATCATAATTCCTCCACTTTATACTTACCCTCAGACCTGTATAGCTTTCTTTCTTCTACAGAACATAAAAGACGATATTTTGAAGAACGTTGGTAACCAAACTTTCATTCTACGGACACAAAACCACCGAGACATTTTCCGAAGTACTTCCATTGTGTTCTGCAGAAAAAGTGTCATTTATAGGTTTTGTTCACCATGAGGGTGTATAAATTAATAATTGTTTTATTTTTGAATGAACTATGCCTTTATTACACATTCCTTGTTTTATTGTTATGTCTTTTTAACTAAAGTAAAACAGGTTGTGAATGCCCTTTAATGTTGACTTGGAGAAAATAGCGAACATAGAATGCATTTCCTGGTACTCGATCCCATGACCTTGTTGCGTCTTGCACCAGTTGAACCAAAGACAACCCCAGTGCTGTTATCAAGCATTCGTATTTATTGTAAACATTGTGATCGTCTTCAATGTCCACGTTTCCAAGAATGACAAAAAACGCTCCATAATTATTTGCGTGCTTGTTCATGACCCAGAGAAAAACCATAAGAATTAAATATATTGGGCCTGGTAAGGCGCAGCCCTCAGAGACCGATTAGGATCTTGCAATATGCTCCCACAGTCTGTCAATAGTGCTTTTATAGGTCATTGTGTTCGCAGAGGGCCGCGCAAAGCCATAAAAGTGCCCTCAGCAGATAACATGACTTTGAGTCATGGCTCTCAATGCATATTTACCCTGTAAACGGCAGTGCTTTCTCAGTCAGATGGTCTGTTTGTGTTTAGGTCCACTGAGCAAAGTCCATCTGATGACATGGACTCGCTCAGGATATGTGATTGTGTGCAGAGCTCACAGTTCCTGCTTCCCGTATGACTGAGTTCAAGATGATGAGGGTATTTTGGGAGGCTGTGAGTCAGTCGGTCCACTGAATTTGTGCATAATTATTGGAAAAATTAGGAAGAACTTGTCACGTTTTTTCCAGGTGGTAGATCGTAATACCACCACAATAGATCCGATTTTCACCACACTATTATCGGGGCCAGAAGAATATTATCGGGGTCTTCATTTACTAAATTTATCTTTCTATGTGTTCATCAAAACAAAGACATTTATACAGATTTGGAACAACTCGAGGGTGCGTAAATGATGACAGAATTTTTATTTTTGGGTGAACTGTCCATTTTAGGCGAAAATGAAAATGTTAAAAAGTTTAAAACAACACCACCTACTATTATATACTATTGTTTATGATATTATAATCTGTGTAGTATT
This sequence comes from Triplophysa tibetana, assembly GCA_008369825.1. NCBI lineage: Eukaryota > Metazoa > Chordata > Actinopteri > Cypriniformes > Nemacheilidae > Triplophysa > Triplophysa tibetana. Next base: position 3,706,686 of record CM017907.1, read on the forward strand.
AGCTTTATCAATAATCATAGAATTAACAATTAAATTATGGCGATAATGATTTCTGGTACTAAGAATTAAAATTCACCATATCTGTTCTTTACATGGTACTTGAAGGTTCCTTCAATAAAACTCTGCCAATATGTATGGTACATATTCAGAAACATGTTAAAATGTTATTTTTGTGGTAACCTTAACCAAAAACATGATTAAACTGTTATCTATTTGGACATCGTCTGGTACCATAACAGTCAAAGTGTAATGTTCTGTCCTCCGTTAGTTGCAAAAGAATGATTTGTTGTTTAAATAAGCTTTTTTCCTCTCTTTTCTCCATATGCACCCTCTCCTCGGATCATCTTGCAGCAGGGGACAGCCAAAGGTACAACGCTTTTTGGTTTTAAGAATCAGACATGTCAGTCATCATGAAAGTGCATCTGTTATATTAATGTTATATAAAAAGTGAAACCGAAAGAAAATGATACATAAACATGCCTGCTCTCTGTTTTATCAAGGTCTTCGCCTACGACTACTGTTTTTGGTCAATGGATGAGTCAGAAACGGAGAAGTTTGCCGGTCAGTTCCTGGAAGCTCTTTATTTATTTATTGGTTTTCTACCAAGTATCCACCTGTATGGTCTTGTTATGGGGGTGTAGGTATAACTAAAGATAAGGTTTTGTTTACGCATCAAGACCTTCTGTAGAAGGTTTTTTGTAAGACGAGAGCTGTCACCTTGTTACGCTTTCTTAAAGCTTATTTATTAAATGAAAACTTGTCACATGAAACTAATGATTGATTTCAAGAGTTCTGTATTATATGTCCTAAAACATTTTTTTATAATGCAATGTACAATGTTAAAAAGTAAATAAGCATTTTTCATTTTCTATACTTTCTTGTCCTTCAATCGTGTTTTTATAGGTCAAGATGTAGTATTTCAGTGCCTTGGGGAAAGTCTTTTGCACAATGCCTTTCAGGGTTACAACGCTTGTATTTTTGCATATGGACAAACTGGTGAGTATACAATAGGTTTATGTACAGTGTGTGTTTAAAAAGTAACGTCATTGTTTATTTGAGAGCAATCTTTTTCTTTTAGTCAAATTAGGTGACTTTCTTTCTATTGTGATGTCATTTCCCAGGCTCGGGAAAGTCTTACACCATGATGGGTTCGGTGGACCAGCCCGGTTTGATCCCACGACTCTGCAGTTCCCTGTTCGAGCGGAAGTGTCTCCACCAGCGAGAGGGGGAGAGCTTTACTGTCGAAGTCTCTTACATGGAAATCTACAATGAGAAAGTTCGAGACCTGTTGGACCCCAAAGGGTTAAGCCTATTATGTATTGTGTTCAATCTAAGCTGTGCACTTTGCTGTAGGTGTGTCGATCTTACAGACCTATTTGCCTTGTTCTTGCAGGAGCCGACAGGCCTTACGGGTGCGAGAACATAAGGTTTTAGGACCTTATGTAGATGGACTATCCAGACTTGCAGTAGAAAGTTACAAGGTAATAAAACAGGAGCGATATATTGTACGAAAGCAAATAATTATGTATTTATCTTGATCCTAAAGAGTAGAATGAATCTTGTCCAATCATTGACCTTTCACCTGTTGTGTTATGTATTCTATAGTTCATCTGGTCATGTGCATTTTTATCCCTTTCTCTCTGGTGGTGATCACATCCAGCATTAGGAATGTTTCAAGTCATCTGACAGGAATTGCAAAATTCCACATGTACAGCCATAGAGAGACCAAACCAAATATTTATTTAATCAGAAATCTAGTGTCGGTTGAATTTCAACAAAATTAAACCTCAGGAGTGACAAAGTCATCTGACAGCAATGTGAAAGACTGACAGCATGACAAGACACATGAAAACTGTGAGGAAAAAACTAATTTGTCACATAAAAAAAAATATTTGAACTTTTACTAAATTTATGTACAAATATTACTGCTGTATTGCTTTGAAGTGAATACAAACTTGATTTTCTTTGCAGTATTTTAGGTCTGAAAAAATACAGAACATCTTTCTGTTATTTTGACCTGTTTCTTCAGTTTTCAATTTCTGCAAATCAATGCAAAACGAAACAATATAAAATGAGAACTCCAAAATGAGAACTCGGTTTTACATTTTTTAAATGAGTCATGTTTTTTATTATGTTATCATGTTTTTATAGTGTTCGTATGCTATATTTTTATCGTTATTATGGCTTAAATCAAAACAAACCAACTTCTGTTTTGATTGATATTAATTGAAATGCACATTAAAAAATTCCCACTATTTTATATATATTTTTGGACAAATATTGTAAGTAATTCACAGAATGAAAAAAATTATAATTTTACCTAAAAACATACCTTTAAATAGTATATTCAGATTTTCTTTCTATTAGTTTGTTCGCTTTTTGCTATTATGATAAGACTTAAAGCTACCAATAGATTATGCTGTAAGACTTTATATTGCTATATTTAAAAGTGTGTGATGTTTGTGCCTCTATTGCAAAACACAATTCTGGAACACAAATGTGCAAATTATGAATGAACAACTTGAACCACACAAATGCAATAATAACTATGCGCTATTATATGAACATAGAAGAAAGCACCACATTTACCCACACGCAAAAATACAAATAAAATGCTCATTTATTGTTAGTATAGTGAATGAGACCCATTGTTTTCAAACAGGTTTCTGAAAAGTTTTTGGCAAGTACATGTATAGTACATAGCCACACCCACAACCCTGTACTATTTGTTTAGCTGCTGTTGTCCAGTTGATCAAAATTTTTTTATATTTCTTTTTTTGTGTATTCCCCCAATACCAACACAGATATGTTACGTATTGCGGATTTGTTTAAGAATTATAGAAAACATTTTTAAAAGTGTGTCGCATTATGATAGTTATGGTATCAAACTGCTGATGTCCTTAATTTAAATGAAGGAGATTCTAATTATGTTTTTCTCCGACTGGTCTTTTCAAGGACATTGAGTCATTGATGTCTGAGGGGAATAAGTCCCGCACTGTGGCCGCCACCAATATGAATGAGGAGAGCAGTCGCTCCCATGGAGTTTTCAATATCATCCTCACACACACACTAAAGGATCTTCAGTCTGGGGTAAGAACACACACATGGTTCTGATGCTCACAGCTGATTTTCATAGATACAAATTTTGTGGAAATTCCTGTGATGGTGATGATGCACGTTTATAACATCCCCCTGAATGTAGTTGGTATTACGTGAAGCATGTCCACAGAAAACAAACTTTAAGAGGATGTTTACAGGGATGCTTCTTGAAGACTTGCACATGTAAATGAAGACGTCAGTTTTTGCTTACTTGGCAGAAATTGTGTGGGACAAAGCCTTGCTTATGTATGTCGTGTCAGCATATTACACTCTTTCTCCAAAAGAGCAAAGAGAATCTTTCCTTAAGTATTTCTCGTTTAATGTTGGCATAGATCTGCGTCTCAAAGAATTTTGACATGATTCACTTTAAGTTTTATTAGGAAACAGCAGTCTTCGTGCTTTAATACGGAGTACAGAAGGAAGGGTGAAGGTTTGGAGATGACTCATCGTGTCCAGCCCTGATGATCTCATGGATAGACTGCTGTATTTGAATACCTTTATCAGCTGCAGGGAACCCGTTTTAGTGATCTGCCCTGTTCTGGCACACACAAGTATTTAGTCTCAAGTGTTTAGTGTGACCCACCCATCCATTTATTCCGTCTAAATTTTTATCCTCACAAATTGCTTCCCATTTCAAAAAGGTGTTGCTTTTGACTTATTCAATCATGTTGCATGTAATGGCACATGTAACAACCATCGCCATTTAGGGATCAACTATGAATTGAAAAAAGGAATAGCCTGAAGTTTCATTTTTACTTTTATTAAAAATATAACGCACCATACAGGTGAATGTTCATTAAATAATGTCATTTTTGTATTTCTGGATCAACTACTCCTTTAAAAAGTTACCTACAGTTCCTCATAAGTACACTGTTGACCACAGGGAGCTTTGTTAACTTCTTTATCTTGAGTGCAGGAAAGAGCACATGCAAATGGCAGGAAAATTGATGAATAAATTATAGCCTGTCCGAGGACCGCCGTCAGCTGATCTTCTCCGGCTCTGTCCTGGTGTCACTGTATATTTCTTTTGTTTCCTGTGTCACCTGACTCAGCTGTGGTTTAGCCCTCGATCTATAATTCAGAAGGACTGGGACTTAAGAGAACCGTCATTCAGGACTACATTAGAGATGTTGACTTTGCACGTTGTCATTATGCAATGAAAGTACAAATTTAGTACTACTTCATTCACTTATAGTCGTATAAGAATGCAATATTCAGATTGTAGTTTAAGGGTGTAGAGAGATAGACTAGATTATGTATTTTGCAATGCTTCATTTGGTCTCGTAATGTTGTTATAACCTCAGCCCTTGATAAGTAATGATGTGTGTTTTTCAAGTGAAGTCATCGGTTTGTCTTTTGCATGCCATGGTTTCATATGGAAACAGATTTGTGGATTCGACTGTAGGAGAGGGAGGAATGATAGTGGATTACGTCAATAGTTTTGACAGCCTTGTATTGCAAAGTTATTGTAAAAAAGCTCTTTAAAAGGCAAAATTTCAACCCTTATTTTTGATTGGATGATAAGCATTCATAACAGTTGACTGAATGCACACCTGGCATAGTATTCCCTGCGTCCAAAATCACATATATTCATTCTATACAGTATGCAACAATCTGTATACAAAATAAGCATGTCTTAAACCTCAGTATGCTAAAAGAAATGCAAGTAATGCCTACATGGTCTACTGCTACAGCTAAGACTTTTAACCATCCATTGGTTGGACCCTTTATATTCTATGAGATACTTTCTATTCCATCCAGCGCTAGGAGCCACCAAATTTTAAGAGAACCATAACTTTTGGTCAGCTTTTTGCAAGTTAAAGTGATGTAGGTACTAGCAAATGTATTATGTTCATGGTAAGTATGTTATAGGTCAGTGGTTCTCAACAGGGGGGGCCCCAGCTGACTTTCAAGGGGGCCTCGGTATGACTAATAATACAAAATTTGACAAAAAGAAAATTGAAATACATTTATAAGTGGCACTAACATACACAGTTTTTGCCAATCTCATATTAATCTTGGGTACCTATAGAGTAGTATTGCATACTTCGTATCTTCAAAGAGTATTTAGTTTGATCACATTTATAAAAGATAGAGACAGCTGTAAGGTTACTTCAAAAAACATACGGCGCGTGCGAGGGAAGGGGTGTCTGAACTAAAGCACATTGGCAATAAAACACAGACATCAGTTTCACTCACCACATGCGGTTCATGTCCGGCATCTTTTAGAGCTGGGTCGGGTCCGTATATCAGTTTCAAACCAAATCCAGCGTTATATCCACAGTTTATATAACATTCATCACCCAAATGCAGTTAACAAACAAGCACCTGAACTTCGCGAACATATGCTCTCTCTCTCTTCTGAACACCAGTGAAAGTGACGTCTGCGCATGATCCTTCTCCTGGTCTCCTTGCTGCCGTGTGGGCGGCCTTGTACTTTTCCGGGAGAATTGTCCAGTAAAATTGTTACGAATCCCTTTTATATGTTCAAAAAAAACTTTCTGAAACCTGTACGATCGCCGGGGGAGTGTATTGAGCACAGAAATACTACATAATACGACCAACTCGTTTTTGACAAGTTGACCATGTTAAGCATGAGAAGACAGCACGTTTGACATTGTAAAGAAGTCGGAATGCATGACACATCGTTGCAGCACAGTGTTTTATGAAACGCGTTCTGTAGAGCAGTCCGTTAAGGGGCTACTGTAGAGACAATATGGCAAATTCCATGTATGGGGACCTGCGGCGTATGTAGATAGAAATAGCTCTTTCTAGGCAAGGTAATAAAAACATAACGCTCTGAAGACATGCTTGCGTATTTTATGTTGCAATTCTGTCAATAGATACTCCTAAATCTTCCACACTGAAACTTTAATCAATTAATATCGCCACCTAGTGGCCTGGCATGCAAAGTACAGCGTTTCCAACGTTTTTGCGATTTGTGATCGCTACATGATACTTTTTAAAAATGTTTAGTTTTTTATTATATAGTTGTCGCACACTCTTAGTTGATTAAAAAAGGAGATACGTTTCTGTATTCTCACCCAACATGCACGTGGAGTTTGAGACTTTCAGTACAAGGACTCTCTTTGTTGTTCTTATGCACTGTAATCTCAGTCCAGCTCCTTCACCCCCCCACACAACATCCCATATCCTCGCGTCTCCCCCGCTCGCATCGCTCTGCCTCTCCACTCAATTAAGCTTCGTCTCTGATGCTCAGACAGGGATTGTGTACAGTAAGGACCAATGCTGGGCCGTATAAAGGAACCCCACCCCACATACTGTTCCAGAGCGGTGCAGTGTAGAGTTGAACAATAGATGCTTGTCTACGGTTTTCCATAGCATCTTCCCATTGTTCCTTCTTAATCTCACCAGAGTTATGTCCTGCATGGTCATTCATATACAAATGTAAGATTTTATACAGTCTCCTCAGGTTTTTTTGGGAGGATAAGCACAGACTGGCTTGAAAGCCATGGAAATGTTCATGAGCAAGTGTTTTTCCTCAGAATATTTCTTCGCGTCGTTGGCTTATGAAGCCGGTTTGTGTGTTTTGATGAAGGAAACTTTCCTCTCTGTCTCGCTGGTTGTGCTGGGAATAGCTCGCTGTCATACTATTATGCATGAAACCTAGCATACTGTTAACATTTTCCAAAACGCACACTGTACTAAACACATAGTGTTAATGGTGAACCGAATGCTATATTAACTGCAGTGTTTAATATTTCTTCATGACTTTTTTGCACTAGCATCATCTTGCGCTATTGTTACATAGTGTTTCACATGTAGAGTGCAGTAAGCACTTCACTTTCTAACTGTTTTGCCCATCTAGCTTCTCTTTAATTCTCTTTCTTTGTTATTTCGCTCTCTGCAGACGAGTGGGGAGAAGGTGAGCAAGTTGAGTTTGGTGGACTTGGCAGGAAGTGAGAGAGCTGCAAAGACGGGTGCTGCAGGCGAGCGGCTCAAGGAAGGCAGCAACATCAACAAGTGTGTACACCCTTGGCTCATGCAGCATGATTTCACATCTTTCATCTGTTTTGTTTTGTCTAGAACATGAGGGGGTCATACTTAAAGGAACAGTTCACCCAAAAATGAAATTCACTCACCCTCGAGTTGTTCCTAATCTGAATATACTTCTTTGTTCTGATGAACACAGAGAAAGATATTTGGAAGAATGCTTGTAACCAAAAAGTTCTTGGCCACCATTGAGTACCATGATAGGAAAAATTACAATGATATTCAAAAGTGCCCCAGAACTGTTTTCTTACATTCTTCAAAATATCTTATTGTGTTCAACAGAACAAAGAAATTATGAAGTCATTTTGAACTGTTTGAACTTTCAAATATCTTTCTCTCTGTTCATCAGAATAAAGAAATGTATATAGATTTGGAAAAACTTTTAGGTGAACTGTCCCGTTAACACTGCCTTCACAGATTAAAATAACTTTTTAGAACTATAAGGACTTTTAAAAAGGTTTTTAAACACCAGCTTTTGCACACACACCCTTCTTTTTTTGCCGTGGTAATGTCTTTGGATGTCTGAATCACCGAAGAATGTATTTTGGTAACACTGATGTGTTTCCTTTTCTGAGCCTGAGAGAAGAATTTCAAGCTGTGGAAAATCAGACTTGTAAAATAGCTTCATTAAGGAGCACAGTCCGAGGAAAGTTTATAAATCTGCCAAAGGATTTGGTTAAACCTACAGGTTTATCTCTTGGATGCATCTCCGTGTGAATGTGTCTGCATTTTAATAAAGTAATTGAACTGATGCTTTATCCAAAGCAACATCCAAATAAGGCTCAAACAAGAAGCTGTGTGCAAAGAGTTAGTCAGAATAGTTAAGACGCTTAAGTAAAAACAATGCTTGAAGTTAATGGAAATGTTAGAAAGTGCTGTACGGTTGTTCAAATGTTTTTATATGCGATGGTTGCTGCAGATGAGGAAGTAAGCCTATTCCACCACAGAGTAACTGAGCAGCTCTTCTGTTTTTTTGCCCTTTCAATTTTTCCGTCTCACTCTTCCTGCAGGTCTTTGACCACTCTGGGATTGGTGATCTCAGCCTTGGCAGACCAGGGCGCCGGAAAGAACAAGACCAAGTTTGTGCCCTACAGAGATTCAGTGCTCACGTGGCTGCTCAAGGTAGGAACACTCATTCTGTCCGGTAAACATTGGGAAAGGGAATTTCCACTGTTTTCCCAATGCACACGCACACCCTTCAATATACAATCCCTAGAAAATATCCGTACTCATGCGCACCCTGTCGGTGTGACCACAGGACAGCCTCGGCGGAAACAGCCGGACCGCCATGGTTGCCACCGTGAGCCCTGCGGCGGATAACTTCGAGGAGACCCTGTCTACGTTACGATACGCCGACAGGGCGAAGAGCATCGTCAACCACGCTGTCGTGAATGAAGACCCCAACGCCAGAATTATCCGAGAACTCCGAGAGGAGGTGGAGAAACTGCGAGATCAGCTGACGCAGGCTGAGGTAGATGCTGCGGTTTTGATGGCTTGTTTTTGCAGATGTTCGAAAGCACTGTATTTGAAGGCATGTTGGGTTTGGTTTTAGTCTATGAAGGCACCGGAGCTGAAGGACCGGTTGGAGGAATCTGAAAAATTGATTCAGGAAATGACGGTCACCTGGGAAGAGAAACTAAGAAAGACGGAAGAAATTGCACAAGTAACTTTCACTGTTTTTTTAGAACTTTACGTTGTTTTGTCTGACACTATTGTTTGTTTTTGTCTAAGCACTCATTTGGGGTTTTAGTTGTCGTAACACAGTTGACAATTAAACATACATGAACGTCATTTATTTGTTTATGTCGTAGGAGAGGCAAAAACAGCTGGAAAGCCTTGGTATCTCGCTTCAGTCATCTGGCATCAGGGTTGGTGAAGATAAATGTTTCCTGGTCAACCTCAATGCTGACCCCGCCCTCAATGAGCTATTGGTCTATTACCTCAAGGTAACCCAACAAGGAATATCAGGGGTTTCTGAAGAGATGTTAGGATGCTATAATCATTTTTTATATTTTTATTTTATTTGTCTATTAATTAAAGATTACCCAAGCAGGAATATCTGGGATTTCTGAAGAGATGTTAGGATGAATTTATTAATATAAAATAATTTATTTTATTTGGCTATTACCTCAAGGTACCCAAAACCATGAATATTGGGGGGTTTTGAAGATATGTTAGAATGCTTTTATTATTTTATTTTACATTTTATTATTTTATTTGTTGATTACCTCAAGGAAAAACAACCAAGAATATTAGGAGTTTCTGAAGAGATGTTCGAATGCTTTGATTATTTTATATTTTATTAGTCGATTACATCAAGGAAAACCAACCTGAAGAGATTTTACAATGCTTTTATTTTATTATTTTATTTGTCGATTACATCAAGGAAAACCAACCTGAAGAGTAGTTACAATGCTTTTATTATTATTATTTTTATTTAATTTTTCTATTACCTCAAGGTAACCCAACCAGGACTATTGGGGCTTTCTGAAGAAATGTTAGGATGCTTTGATTATTTTATTTACTTTATTAAATGCTTTGAGTTTTGTGAATAGCAGACTTTGTTGCTAAAAATCTTCTTTAGTTGAAGCCTTATTGTTTGTTGGTATAGTGCTTTGTAATCTTATACCTCTTTATGTACATGCAACCTGTAATAATAGATTTTATGTATGTGTGTTAAGTGCTTGTAATAATGTTACTCTTGGACAGATATGTCTCGTGTGGTATTAACAGCTCGGATGTTTGTGCAGGAACACACCAAGGTCGGATCAGCAGACTCCCAGGACATCCAACTGTGTGGGATGGGCATCCAAGCCGAGCACTGTGTCATTAATATCACACCCGAGGGAGCTGTATTTCTCAACCCGTACAGAAACTCGAGGTAATTCAGTGGTGGCGGTCACCCAGAAGGTCATAGATTCAAAGCTAATGGCCAAAGCATCAAAGCTCAGAGGAGTGATTTCTGAACTGAAAATCACTTAACACATACTTAAAGGACACAAATGTTCTTGATGATAAGAACTCAATCTTTATTGGGAAATGTTGTAGGAGTTTTTTAATGTTATGTTTCTGCTTTTGATGCAGAACCTGTGTGAACGGATCTCCAGTCACAAGCCGGCAACAGCTTCACCATGGGGATCGTATTTTTTGGGGGAACAACCACTTTTTCAGGTCAGTTTAAAACAGATTACAGAACACGGGATAGAAATTACCTCCACTTTTAGTTTTTTTCTTACATAAAGAAGCAGAAACTGCTGTCGTAAAGAATCGTGTTGTGTGTGAAATTCAGGATAAACTTACCGAAGCGACGCTCACGGGGAGATGAGGAGGAGGGTGAGGGAAACATGAAGAACGGTAACAGCAGTGAACAGCTGGATGCAGAGGGAGACACGGCCAGCGAGGTGTCCAGCGAGGTCAGCTTCAGCTATGAGTTTGCACAGACCGAGGTCATGATGAAGGCTCTGGGCAGCAACGGTGAGGACACACAAAAATAAGTTACTTCATGTGTAAGGGGGAGGTTTCATTTTGTGAAAATGTCTAGCTTTTGCTGAAACTAGTAACTTTGTGTTAGCATCATATTGTATTATTGCTCCTGTATGACATATTGCTTATTTCTCCCTGAACTCTCCGTAAGTCGCTTTGGATAAAAGCGTCTGCTTAATGTAAATGTGTTGTTAGAATTACGAGAAAAAGGTTTGAATGTGTCCTTTCCTCCATCTTTCAGACCCCATGCAGGCTGTTTTGCAGTCTCTGGAGCGACAGCACGAAGAGGAGAAGAAGACCGCTCTGGAGCGTCAGAGGCAAATGTACGAGCAGGAGCTGCAGCAGCTGCGCAGACAGCTGACCCCGGACAGACAGAGCATGCAGATACCACAGTCGCAGCCTCTGCAGCCACAGTACCGAAGTTTGGAAAGACTGAGCCAGGGAGGAATGTCATCATCAGCCAGCGCCCAGCATCGCCTGCGCCAGTGGGGCGAGGAGAGGTATTTTACCCTCCTTAAAAACATTGATGAGGTTACAAACTATAGTCAATGGAAATGGATTTCAAATGTCATTGTATTATTGAAGAAGGTATGGATATAGTAATGAACAGAGATGTGTGGTATAATAAAAAAAAATTATTGTATGAAGTGTATGTGTGAAATCTGTGTATGAACATTTACAAAAATTTCGAGAGATGTTCAAATGCAGATAAAAATGTGAATAATGCATATTGATAATGTTTGATCGATGTCATCTTCCTCCAGGGAGTCGGTGCTGACCCGAAGTTTGAGGAAACTGAGGGAGCAAATCGTCCGAGCTAATCTGTTAGTGCAGGAGGCAAGTTTCATCTCTGAAGAACTAGACAAAAAAACTGAGTACAGAGTCACACTGCAAATACCAGCCGCAAACCTCAACGCCAACAGGAAGGTAAGTCGCTTTTTATCCCTGTGTTCCTGACATTTCAAGAATCGGTCTGAAGCGTTGGAGCATTTCAATCAACTGAAGGTGGTGCGTTCTTGTTTATGTAGAGAGATGCTGTACTGAGCGAACCTGCTATTCAAGTGAGGAGGAAAGGCAAGGTCAAGCAGATCTGGGCCCTTGAGAAGATGGAGAACCGGCTGGTGGACATGCGAGAGCTTTACCAGGAGTGGAAGGACTTTGATGAGGATAATCCTGTACGATAATGTTTATCATACATATTAAATAGTTAAAACAGGTCATTTGGAGGTCATAAGGAGGTATAAAATAGTAATATGATGAAAATTAAGGCAGTCTCATGAAGTCTCAATTACACTTACAATTTAACATTATTCATTTTAATACCAGACAAAATAAAAACTGTGATGTGCAGTGATAAAATTATGATGGAGTGAGATTCTGTATACAAGATAAATATGTAAAGTAACCTGCAATATTATGTTTTGAACAGAGATGGCAATAGAGAGACAAAAGTTATGGATTGCAGCTTTGAATAAATCATAAATGTAGAAGTGTCTGATTAAGATACGTTTTATTCATATCTGTGGTTCCTTCACAATTCACAGGTGATGAGGTCATACTTCAAAAGGGCCGACCCTTTCTTCGACGAGCAGGTGAACCACAGTTTGATCGGTGTGGCCAACGTCTTCCTCTCCTGCCTCTTCTACGATGTCAAGCTACAATATGCCGTTCCCATCATTAATCAGAAAGGAGAGGTGAGCCGTCTGTCAAACTCAATCAGCGCATGGATACGCCATAAATGTTTCGTGACAAGCGAATCGTTTCATTTCTGAAGGAAATTCTGCTCCTCCAGAAGATGAAACGAGGCGGTAATTAAATCAAGGGCAATTTCATCTGTGAAATTGGATCTAATAGAGTCATGATGTGAAGCGTGAGATGCTCAGTTGATTTTCAGCGGTGGAGTGAAGTGCTGTTCACTTGTTGCTGTGTCAGGTTGCCGGGCGACTGCACGTGGAGGTGATGAGAGTGGGCGGAGGCTTTGATGACAGCGTAGCTGGAGGAGATGAAAGCGACGGAAGCCCAGACGGTGAAGTGGAGGAACGCAAGCTGGTCTGTATGGTGAGTACTGGATGAGTTTGGATGGCCCACTCTTTCGCTCAACTCCATAATGAATCATAGTGGTTAACATCCCTTTAGTTACTTTAAATGATGGGAGATTTTATAATATTTTGTGTCGTATTCAGATGTGTACATTTACATTTATTCGTTTAGCAAACGCTTTTATCCAAAGCAATTTAACAAGTTAGGGAGAATTTAACATTCACATTAATGTTCATTCACTTTCAAAATAAAAGTCCCCTCAAAATTCTTAAGATATATTTTTAATATAGAATTCCAGCGATTCATTATTATGAGGAATTTAGTTTTTGTAAGCAGGTTTTTGCCCAGTTCTATAATGCTACATTTGTCTTATGTTTCTCCAACAGATTAAGATCCTGCAGGCTACAGGTCTCCCACAGTACCTGTCCAATTTTGTCTTCTGTCAGTATTCATTCTGGGACCAGGCAGAGCCCATCATTGTTGCTCCAGAAGTAGATCCGTCCGCATCTTTCTCCAGCAGTAAAGACCCTCATTGTATGGTGGTGTTTGACACCTGTAAGGTACGAGTCAAGCCATGTGCTTTTTAATAAAACTTTAAATATGAATTTTAATGAAGTCATTTTTACTGAAGTTTTGCTGCATTGTAGCTTAGCAGTTCTTCTGTAAAATTGTGCGAGTTTTTCCAGTGAAGCACATACACTCACCTAAAGGAACACCTGTTCAATTTCTCATTAATGCAATTATGGTGGTGGTGTAATGGTGTGGGGGATGTTTTCTTGGCACACTTTAGGCCCCTTAGTGCCAATTGGGCATCGTTTAAATGCCACGGCCTACCTGAGCATTGTTTCTGACCATGTCCATCCCTTTATGACCACCATGTACCCATCCCCTGATGGCTACTTCCAGCAGTATAATGCACCATGTCACAAAGCTCGAATCATTTCGAATTGGTTTCTTGAACATGACAATGAGTTCACTGTACTAAAATGGCCCCCACAGTCACCAGATCTCAACCCAATAGAGCATCTTTGGGATGTGGTGGAACGGGAGCTTCGTGCATCCCACAAATCTCCATCAACTGCAAGATGCTATCCTATCAATATGGGCCAACATTTCTAAAGAATACTTTCAGCACCTTGTTGAATCAATGCCACGTAGAATTAAGGCACTTCTGAAGGCAAAAGGGGGTCAAACACAGTATTAGTATGGTGTTCCTAATAATCCTTTAGGTGAGTGTATATATATATATAACTCAAACACAGATGCCAACAAAAATGATTTGTATTCTTTGTCGGGTGAATGGAGATTTATGGGTTTTGTGCTTTCTGAATTTGCATTTGTGATTTTGAATATAGTTTGACTTTTTTTACAATGCAATATTTATATTTTAGTTTTAATATTTTTAACTGACAAATTCCAGAGAACCCCAAATTCTGTAATCATTTATTCACCCTCACGTTGTACAAAATCTGTCAATTACTCTTTTAGTCTGTGGAATACGAGAGAAGATATTTTAAGAAATTGCTTCGTATTTTTGTGTCCATACAATGAAAGTCAATGGGAACCAATGGTGTTTGGTTACCGCCATTCCTCAAAAGTTCCTTTTTTTCCAGATCAAAGGAAGGCACACAAGTTTGTATGACATGAAAAGGAGAATTTGTCTTGAACCGTGTCTTTAATAACTCTTATAGTGAATAGAAAAGGATAAAACGTATAAACGAAAGATTATCTACATTGGATATCAGGTTTGACTAAAATGTGAATGTTCTTATTTTAAATTCTTTGTTGTAGGATCACGCTGTAACCGTGACAGAAGATTTTATTGAGTATCTGACAGAGGGTGCCGTTGGCATTGAAGTGTTTGGACACAGACAGGCTGATCCGGGCAGGAACCCAGCGCTGTGGGACCTCAGCATCATCCAGGCCAAGACACGCACGTTACGAGATAGGTTAGCACGAAATCAAACTCCCCCCTCAGATAAGCCCGACACTTCTGAATTTATTTAGTCAGAAACCATATACCGAAACCCATCCTTTGATATCATCTTGCTTGTTTTGCTGCATGTGTGGTTGTCATTGTGACCTAAACTGCTCTGGTCGACCTTTATGCGACCTACAGGTGGAGCGAGGTCACGCGCAAGTTGGAGATGTGGGTACAAATACTGGAGCTGAATGAGAACGGGGAGTACATGCCTGTGGAGGTGGTGCCAGCACGAGATGTTCGGACAGCTGGCATATTCCAGCTCAAGCAGGTCTGCGCTCCTACCAACTCAAGGACTCCCGTTATATATTAGACCATCGCAAACATTTTATGGAGTTTTAAACATTATATTTGTGGCTCGGTCAGGGCCAGTCTCGACGGGTACAGGTTGAGGTACGATCCGTGCAGGACTCCGGCACAATGCCTTTAATAGCAGAGATCATTCTGGGGGTGTCGATCGGATGTGTGGACATCAGGCAGGCGGTGGTGACCAAAACCAATGAGACGCAAGAGGTAGAACTTTTAAAAGAATTACATTATGTCTGCCATCGATCGAGAGTCAGATAGCTTATTCTTTCCTTGTTTTGTTTTTAGCCGGAGGGAGAAGAAATGGATAGTTATCAGGTATGTGATACAATATCACAACATGCTGTATACTCTCAATGCTAATTTTATATATAAATGTGGAAATATAGTAGATACAATTTTATGATGTATATATTCAATAAAGGAGCGAGATTTGGAGCGTCTGAGGCACCAGTGGCTCACCGCTCTCACGAAGAGACAAGAATATTTGGACCAACATCTACAGACGCTGGTCAGCAAAACAGGTAAACACCAAGCCATATCCTGCTCTTTAGAGTCTCTTTAGACTGATACTGATTGACTTGTGGTGTCCTTTATGGAGGGGTTCATGTAATTACCCATCAGTCTTTGAGAAAGACAGCAG
Source organism: Triplophysa tibetana (assembly GCA_008369825.1). NCBI lineage: Eukaryota > Metazoa > Chordata > Actinopteri > Cypriniformes > Nemacheilidae > Triplophysa > Triplophysa tibetana. The sequence goes on from CM017907.1 coordinate 3,722,252, forward strand.
ATTGTTTAGATTCAAAGCAGACTGATGTTTCTGTGCTGTTTGTTCTGGTTCTCAGCTGTGTACCAAGGAGGTACAACACAGTTAAACATTAAGTCGTGAACGTCCCTCCACATTTAGCTTTATGCACATCTTTTTTTTGGTTGGATGTGATTTTTCGCACTTTATGCATTTCTATTTTATTATGGTTAGAAAAATGTAATATTATGAGGCTTTTAATGATTTACTGCTTTTAAATATCTTTTTTAATACTAGTAATACTTCACCTTCAAAATGAAAATTCTGTCATCATTTACTCTAAATCTGTGTGATTTTCTTTCTTCTGCAAAAGACGGTAGAAATTTTGAAAAATGTTGGTGACCAGAAACTGTGGTCCCCAATGACTTCTATTGTATTGACAAAAAAACAATGCAAGTCAATGGTGACCAATGGTTCATCAACATTTTTCAAAATATCTTCTTTTGAGTTCTGCAGAAAAAAGAAAGTCAAACAGTTTGAACTGACAAGACGGCTTGTGATTAATGACATCATTTTTATTTTGAGGTTGAACTATTCCTTTAACACTTTTTACTTGTGTCTCCATTTTTTTCACAGAGCTTTACTATTGATCACCCTGCATTTTTGTCTGTGCATTTTGAAGATATTGTCAACTTTAAACATTGTGTTTAGTTCTACAAAGCTGTTTTTTATTTTCCTGCAAAGTGGCAGTTTTGGATATACAAGGTTTTAGTCCAACAAGCATTTACTTCAAAATCTACCATGACAGTAAAATAGACAGTGATGTCATCACTGCTTAAAGTTTAGATGTTAAGGTTTTGGTAAACACAATAACACAGTTCTCACAGTTCTGTTCACTGCAATGTCTGTAAAAACCATCACTAGTAGATAGACCTATATTTTGAATAAACTAAATCGAAATATCCATATCGGTGACTCTCTATAGCATCTTTGTGCACTGGCTCGTTTCTGACAGGATGTGTGTGAGAGAGACTGTGAGTCTGCTCTTTGTGTCCAGATAAATCAGAGGATGACGTGGAGAGAGAAGCCCAACTTCTGGAATGGCGTCTGACACTAACAGAGGAGAGAAATGCGGTGATGGTGCCCTCTGCTGGAAGTGGAATACCGGGAGCTCCCGCTGAATGGTACGCCTTCACTTCCAGACCGGCAAACATATTGACTCAATGACAATTGTTTTTAATATATCTCCGAACCTTGCCCGGAATCTCTGGTCTTGATGTCTAAACACAAAATGCATGGAAACTGAATACAATTTAAGGGAGTAGGTTGTGTTTGTATATTTTACAGCGTGTTTTGATTGATGGATATTTGGATTAAAGGCAGTGTTTCGTTAAATCGGCGTCAGTATCAGTTAAACACTTTTACAAATGTTTAGTTGTAGTATTTGGGTCATGGGTTGATTTTAATGTCTCTCTTGGCAGGGTACCAGTACCTGGGATGGAAACACACATTCCAGTGCTGTTCCTCGATCTGAGCGGTATGTTTTCCCGTGCGCTGAAGAGCAGCGATGTAATATCCCCTTTACACATTATCCTTTCTGTCACCTTTCGTTTATGTTCTCAATGCTAAGGTCAACTAGTCTAATTGGTTGACTAGCCGTTCATACAACTCATCATGTCGTCACATTGTTTTCACAACCCTGTCCATCTCTTGACAGCCGATGACTTCAGCTCTCAAGAAAACCTGGATGTTCCCGAGGCGGGCGGCTGGGATGCTACTCTTAGCACGGAGGACGAGGATGAATTTTTTGACCTTCAGATTGTCAAACACTATGATGGAGAGGTGGGCATGTGTCTCAAGCACCAGCGGTATCCCTCGGGGCTCCCTGAGATTATATCGGCTTCCTGGTCTTATCTGTTAAAGCAACGGATCGTTTTTCTTTTCAGGTGAAAGCAGAAGCGTCCTGGGACTCCACGGTTCACGATTGCCCTCAGCTGAGCCGAGGGGCCGCTCAGGATCAGAGGGTTTACCTGATCATTCGCGCTGTGGTGCAGCTCAGCCACCCTGCAGAGATGCAGTTAGTCCTGCGCAAACGCATCTGCGTTAACCTTACTGGACGACAGGTGTGAGACGGTTCATGTTCAACCTTCCTATCTTTTATATGTAGTAGCCTGTTCGTCTCAGAAAAAGCAAATTCATTTTATTTTATTGCTTATTGTCAACGTAGGGTTTCGCTCAAAATTTCCTGAGAAGAATGTCCACCAGGAGCACCATTCCTGGCTGTGGGGTGACCTTCGAGGTCGTCTCCAACATTCCAGGGGTAAGTTGCAAAATTTGCAATTAAACCCACAATTTTTTTGTTGTCTATAATGCATAACGTATATCAGCTGCTGTTTTGATGTAGTATACATGTTCTCTTGGCTCATAGCTTGCTCGTTGACCGTCTTCTGTCTGTTTTGGCTGTGTATGTCAGCAGGACAGTCAGTGCTCAGAAGATCGGGAGATGTTGGCCCGTGTCGCCGCTAGCGCAGAGAACCCTAAATCATCTGACAATGTAGCCGCTATAGAGAAGTATTTGCGGAGCGTCTTGGCCGTGGAGAACATTCTCACACTGGATCGCTTGAGACAGGTTAGATGTTTGATTCATGATCAAATCAAGTCTCTTTAACTGATTCATAGCTTTAATGAATCTCTTGTGTAGCACAGCTTTAAAACTGACACTGTCTAACATAACAATTAATTCTTATGATAAGCGTTAAAAGTATTAGTTAAAGTTTAAAAACAGAAAAATCTGGGAGCTTGTGTAACCTTTGATACAAATGGGTCAATAAATGAGTCGTTAAATAAATCGGTTCTTTTAATGATTTGGTAAAGCTGATTCACAGCTTGAATGAATCACTCAACTATAGCAAAGCTTCAAAATGAACACTGCCCTACATAACAATGAATCATAATGATAAACATCATTTAAAATTATTAGTAAACGTATTAAAATATGAAAAATGAATCACGAGAGCTTGTGTGATTTTTTTTTTTTTTTTTTTTTTATTCAAATGACTCAATAAATGAGTTTGAATTAATCGCTCCACTTCAGCAAAGGCTCAAAACCAACACCCTCTTTCTAAACATGAATCATAATGATAAACAGCGTTCAAAAGTATTGAAAATAAATCCTGGGAGTTTGTTTGAACTGTGATTCAAATGAGTCATGAAATGAATTGTTTCATTAAAATGAATCTGACTTCCCAATGCATTTGAACTAGCTTTCTCATCTCAGTTTTGAATTTTTTTATACGGCATGTGTTGCGTTTTCCTTGTGTAAGTCTTAATATATTTGATGTCGTGTGCTACAGGAAGTGGCAGTAAAGGAGCATTTGGCAGGTAAAGCTAAAGGCAGCAGACGCAGTCTCAGCTCTCCCAGCGTGCACCGGGTAAGACCATCTGCAGGCTTACAAATTCATCATAACAGACTTTATTTTCCGCTCTAAACTTAATCTTTCTCTCTCCTCCAGTTATCTGGAAGCAGACAGGATCTGTCGCTCAACTCTGTGCTGGATGACAGCAAGGTAAGAATTCAGTGTGAATATAAAACATATGGTCCACCGCAGGAAACGGGTCACTTTATCTATAACCTCTTTTGTCTCAATTGCTTATGTAAGAATCAATGGGAGAGTCAACAAGACATCTTCATGACATCATCGCAATACAGTAAAACACTGCCACGGCAATCTAGGCCCCCTACACCCCCCATGCCGAGTCAAGAATCTGACCAAGGTATGAAATAACAGCTGTCTGATTTATGCGCAGTAAAATAAATCTTGCTTTTCTATTTCCAACATGATTCATTCTTTGGCTGTCCTTTTAACTTACTGTCCTCTACAGGATAGTGTGGCATAATAATAAAAGTGGCTAATCATTTTTTTTCCTGAATATCCTCTAATGTTTCATCTAGATTACTTAAACTAATGGTATAAAAAATCATTAAAATATCAGATTTATTTAAACAATATCAACCATTTTCAATAACATTGGTTATTCTTTTTTTGGTTATATTTTGTTAAGAATTTAGAAAAATACAGGTTTTAATTGGACCTTCTGTTTGTATAGAAATTTAATTGATCTATGATCAGTTAAGAAAGATAATCCCTAAGAAACCTTTTTAGGCAGTAAAAGTGAAATATAAAATCATTAAAACATATTGATGCGTATAGCTTTGTCACAAACTTTGCGATTAGAACCTGCAAAGATTTGAGTCTCTCGAACAACACGCATGACTGTTCATGGTTACATTAATCCTCAACTATTAAACTGATTTTATTGTTCATTTCTGATGCCAGATTATCTAAAATGATTAACACTGGTACCGTAGTATCACTCGAGTAAAACCAAACTCGGTTCAACGCATCTTCTTCGTCTCATTGTAATCTCTCAAAAATGATTTCCTCCAAATTCCCACACTCTTCCTTTTACATCTCTTTCACATCTATTCTTGCCGTCTCTCTCTCTACCTTGTTTGTTACCCACCCGACCCATCTGCAGGGTTTTCAGGACTTGCTGCTTCTTATATCTCCCCAGTCAAAGCTCTGGTCCCTCAGATGCCCAAACTCCTCAAATCTCTGTTTCCAGCACGAGAAGACAAGAAAGATCTGAGACCCTCTCCTCACTCCCAACAGGTCTGGTCTTGTTTTTTCTGTAACCAAACGCTTTTAATGAGCAAACAAAATGTGAATTGCATTTGTCTGGTATACGATTTTTTAAAGGGATACTCTTTTACAAATGAAAATTATGTCATGAATTACTCACTGCGTTTGGTTGTTCTAAATCTATAAAAAAAAATTGGATGAACACAGGTTAAGATATTTGGAAGAAAGTAAGTAACTGAGTGTTCTGGGGCACCATTGACTACTATTGTAATTTTTCCTATTATGGTAGTCAGTGATGGCCGAGAACTGTTTGGTTATAAGCATTCTTCAAATATCTTTCTCTGTGTTCAGATCAAAGAAATGTATACAGGTTTGGAACAACTAGAGAGGGACAGAATTTATATTTTTGGGTGGACTGTCCCTTTAATGTATGATACTAGTTGTAAATTTGACAAACTGAAAGAAAAGCAACTTACGCTTGTAAATTTCTCTGCATGTTGATTTCCGCTCTTTTTTTATAAAGACATCAGTTGCAAAGCCAACAATTTTAGAATTTATAAATTTACAATTTATAAAATGATGCTGTTAAAGAAATGTGTTGATTCTACATTCATTTGGAGATCAAATGTGAAATTAATAGAATGTAAAAGTATGTTTAAAAACGTAAATTTGTGCGATTAGTTAGTTAATAATTTTTATCATTTTTAATCGATTGACGGCACTAAAATAACAAAATAAATAGTGTAAGTTTAATTTCACTATACTTCATATACTAGTATTAATAAAAAAACGCAATGTTAAGCATCATTTATGTAGCTGCTGGAATTAGCCCAGCTAAGTCTGTCAGAAATACACAGCGTTCAGATTGCAAGTAAATCATTTGTGGTAATCAAAAAAGATGCAAATGTTCTTGACGGATTTAATTCCAGTCAATTTTAGAATACTAGACTAATGTAGTTTCATCCTCATTTCCATTTAGACAGAAATTATATTGCCAGTATATACTGTATCTGTGATATAGTCTCCTTCTCGTACGAGACAGATTAAGTCTTAAATTTAAACCTTATTGGTTGGTGGTGGATTTTGGCATGAAAAACAGCCTTTTTCAGTATTTTGATTGAAACCGTGTCCTTATTTTGTCAAAGTCAATCATGTCATTATAACCTGATTATAGGTTAGGATGAAGCCAATAGATAGACTTCAGTGTTTAATTTTCTCAAGATTAATTGCCAAGTCAAACCCTTTCGTAATATCTCCCAGCATGCTTTAAACAGAGGTGCACAGAGAAGAAAAACCCGACAGTGATATTTTATCAAGGACATTACTCCTCCCCAGCGTACAGACTCTTGATCTGTCAGTACTTTAGATCAAACGAGCCAAATGCTCCAAACGTAAATGCGATGCTTAAATCAAGCCTGTGCTCCATTACCGAAAAGTCAAAAACTATTTTAATATGTTCCATTCATCTCTCCAGTATACGCCTAGGATAATTATGCAAACAGTCAACAGTCCGGATGAAGGAAGAGTTCGAATCGAGCCGGTAAGCACATCTGAAACCGTCTTTAGCAGAAACTATGAATAACGAATAGGGTTGCAAACTAAAGTGTCCATCTATCCTGCATGTGATGTAAATTGCTTCCTTTCAAATCTTCCAATGGTAGTTTGAGACATAGTTCATCGTTCCTTGTGGTTTTGGACGTGCCTCCCTTTAGGTTACAGTGATAGGGAAGAGTACTCCATCAGACAGACACCCAGACGGTCCAGATGCCCCTTCCTCCTCCTCCTCGCATGATCTGCATGACATGCCCCTGAGTCCCATCAGTGAGGCCTCAAGTGGCTATTTCTCAACTAGCATCTCCACCGCCACCCTTTCGGACGTCTCAGTTGCTTGCGGGGACCTCATACCTACCCCTAATACCCTCATCAGTCCTGTAGCGTCCAGACACGGAAGGGAAAAAAGCGATGACTGTCTAGTCAACCCTGTTAATGCCTCTGTTGCTCCTGTAGAAGCTGGGCTGAAATCAGACCCTGTGAACCTCAAAGACACGGAGGGAGCTTGCAGGAACGGCGTTACCAACTCTCAACACGAAGCACATGTTAGCGCCAACACGGACGGCCCTTTTTCCCTCCAGAAGGTCAAAGCTAATGAACTCAGGTCGTTTAGTAACATTGTTGGACAGGACAAAGGAGACGATGATAGAAAAGCCACCACAACACAGCAAAGACACACAGTGGAGAAGCTAGAAATAACATTCAGTGATGTGGATAAGGACGCAGAACCCAAGGAACTCGCTTGGCTCAAGGTGGGAGGGAGAGTAACTGTTGGGAGCAGCAAGTCTGGAACTGTCCGTTACGTCGGCCCGACACACTTTTCTGAAGGCGTCTGGGTCGGGGTGGAACTAGATACTTCCTCAGGTGAGTGTTTTCTGAGACTTGAGATGTTTGCTTGATGAGCAAGATGTTCACCTTGTATCTTTTCATCCACTAGGTAAAAATGACGGTTCCGTCGACGGTCACCAATACTTCAGCTGCAACCCTGGTTACGGAGTGCTAGTGCGTCCAGATCGGTTAAGTCAACGGGAACCGACTAAAAGGCAGGTGGAAAATCGGCGAAGTGGGGACTTTACTCAACCAATTAGGGGTGGAGCCAGCTCTGCCATTCAGAAAGGAGATCATCGCAAATCTTGGGCCAGCTAACTCGCCACCATGAGTTCTCACATTGAGCTGCCTCTTCCATATCTGAATCTTTGCTTGGGCAGATCCCGTTTAAGACGACTGTTTCACTGAGGTTGAAGCATAATCTGTCACATCCTGGATGGCTTTACATCAGGTGCTATGCTAATGTGTAGCACGTGGGCGTCGTCTGAATTGTCCAACATCCCTGTTGGAGTTTTGTGGGCTTTTTGAATTGGCTGTAAATGAGTTAATGTAGCTTCTTGTTCTTTGGGGTCAACACATTTTATGGCCTGGTCCTGGTTCTGAACTTGTACTTCCCTGCTAGAAATGGTTTTTAGTTTCCGGAACGTGCCTTTTTAAGTCATTTTTTGTCATCCCCCTCCCCATTGCTCCTTCGTAACACTAGTTGGGACCTGAAAACAGCAAGAGATTATCTCAGGGATTGGACGGTTATTGGATATATACATGTTGGATGACTAGGATGTTTTTTAGCTCAAAGCCACTATTAAGAGTGAAGGCATGCATTGCGCCCTAAAACGACATGCGTCGCCTTGAGCAGGTAGATGCAAGTAGATGATGTCTGTGTTGATGGTGTAAAGTGGTACTGTTACAGTGATCCGAGGACAAAAGATTGAATATTTTATTTGTCTATCAGTATTGTAGGGGGGACTGCCCACTCGATCCTTCGTTGTACGATATGTTTGACTAAATTGCCACATTTAGGATTGATCGATTTTAAGATGGCCTGACATGCATGTATTTCAGAAGGGCTCACATAAAACACTGAAATACAATCTGATAAGTTGCGAAACAGCTCAGTCAGCATTTTAGCTGGAATTGAGGTATCGAAACTACTTTGAGGGAAAGTGATTTTTGTTGTGGCGTTTCGCTCAGTTTGTTTGGCTTTTAAAGGTCCGTCTTTCAAAAAGAACAATGTAGTAAAGCACATTCCAGTTTCGAATTGAGCTTGGTGTACGTATTGGACCAATGACTGGAAATACCTGCATTTTATTTATTAAGAAGATCAGTTTTTTTCTTTTTTAGCTTAATAAAAAAGTGTTTCAAAATAGGCACATTTATATGGGATTTAATAAAGAGTGCTGTTGCATATCGTGCTCTGAAGTTCACATTACGATGGCGAGAAAAGACCTGTTGTTCCATGCCTTTTATATCCTCTATTTCCGTGGAAATCCGTGATTTCTGAAATCTAATGCAATATCAAATTATTAAAATATATTTTAATGGTTGTAGGTATGTATATTGATTTTATAAAGTGTTAAAAAGTCCCATGAATGGAAAATTAATTTGCACATTTGATTTATAGTAGGTAGCTTATTGTGCCCAAAGGGTGCTTTTAGGTTTATTGTAAATTAACTTAAACTAACCAATGATCCACTGTACATTGCATTTCACTGGATTTGGTGCTCAAGTCAAAAGCATTTCTAAAGTTCCTAGTTTCATTTCTCTACAATCAAGTTGCCTGACATTTGTGTTTGCATGTAGTGTAACGTCTTGTTTGGTTGTAAAAAAACGGTTGAGGTCGTCTTGTTTTTTTCCATCTTGTGCCTCTTTCACAGAGACAAGAAACGCACATGCAGACCATTGCTTCTGTGTTAAGAGACCCCAGACAGATGCTTCAGACAGATGTTTTCACCTTTCCTGTTTTTAGTCTTCGCTCCTTTATAGCATCAACGTTGAGTCGTCGTCTTTTTTGGAAATCTGAGCTAGATTTGTTGTTTTACATTTCTTTAGGAGCAATAATGCTTGTGCTACACAATTGTTTTCGTGTCACAAGAGGAAATGATCTCATTTGACACAATGAGCTGATCCTCTTTCACGGCCCTACATTTCAATCATTGATACTGTATTATACAACTTTTATTTTGTAATCAAGTGCAATTTATTCTTTTTCTTTACTAATCAGTTTATGGACGAAACGATTAAATATGTCCCACATTCAGTCTGGTGAAGGTCACCTTAGCGACACAGATCCAGAGCCATATCCGAGCAACCACACAGTGGCCTTTTGAAGTACGTTCAATCCGTGACCCCTAATACAGGTGTGCAGCATAGTGCTATCCTCATGTTTGAAATCCTTTCTATCGAGGGCAGCGGAGGAAAGAGGCTTTGAAGGAAGCGAAGAGCCCCGCTGTTGCTGTTTACACAGATGTCAGATGAAGCTCTTGGCAGGAAGTTGCTGCTCTACTTTTTCGTTTCCTTTATTTTCTTTGCTGAGCAGTGGGTCTCCATCTTTGTTTAGAAACTGCATTAAGTAGCAATGGTCTGTGCCTCATCCCTTGGTTTTCTATATGGACGATGTTCATGTGTTGGTATGGAGAGTTTGGACTCCCAAGTGTACGTGTGTGTTTTGTATATAGTCTCATCTTGGGAGTTCAATCGGAGCACAAGGTCGGGTTTGATTAATTTAATTATCTGCAATTTAATGCTGATATCCAAAGAATAATCATGTATAATTCATTTATAATTTCTTTTATATTGACTGTACAATAATATGGCTGTAAAGAAAAAATAAAAGGTGAAGTGATTTACATGTATTGTTGTGTTTTATGATTATATTTAGATTTCAAATTGGTATTGTCGTATTTATATTTTACTGACTGTAAAGAATGCAGTAAAAACGGTAATGACAGCAGCCGGGGCTCCAGAAAAAAAGTAAAATAAAGTTTTTCGGTTAAGTACAATTGCATGTTTTCATGTTATTTTACACTCAACTTTATTTCTGTAGTGTAACATTTTCTTACAGCATTTCAATAATATGGGAAAATTTTGTAAAATGATCAAACATTTTTTTTAATACAGTTTGAAAATGTACAAAATTGTTCTGGATTTAATGGAGACAAAACAGTAAGCAGTGTTTTTTGCTCATTAAGTGTTTATTCTCTAGAATAAAATAAAAACAACGTAAAAACAAACGTTGGAAAACAAACAAAAGGGTCCAAACAAAACTTAAAAAAGTAACAAAGCATATGTATTTTATACTAAATATTAATTACAGAACAGTCTACTGTCCAAAAAAGGCACTAAATTCAGTAATAAGAGATACATGATTAGACTATTTCAAGTTAATACAACAGTGATATAGTTTCATTTTTTATACTCATAGAATATATTTATATATATTTTATATATTCACATATTGAACATGGACAGAATAAAAACACAGTCAAACTGTTCCCTCCTTTTAAAGACAAACTTCTGTTCCAATATTCATTTCTATGAACATCACCTCCATGAACAATATTGGGTAACTGGCTGGGCACTTGTACATTATATTGTGCCTCAATACTGTTTTTAAGAAAGTACTCGATGAGGAACTGGTGAAGGTTGGGCTGTCTGTATCCTATAATAAAATATACAAGACTACATGATTGCTGTGCAAGAACATACATATACCGAACAAAACTTAGATTTTGTTTGGCAAAGCCGGCTGAGGAACACATTTGTGTTTTAGGCAAAGATTTACAAATTGTCTGCTAATTTATTATTGGCAGATTGCAATACTGGGTACTGTCTGCCTATAATAGTTTTAAAGTTGATGAACTGAGAAACTTTCATTTGGAGGAAATTGCATGGGAAGCAGGACTAATCATTTCCATACAGTTTTCTTTCAGTCATGGTCACGTGAATTAGGAAAGACTGGGGTTAGTTGTCACACAAGCTGTGTCAATAACTCTACGATTTTGAGACCGTAATAGCTTACGTTGGTGTCAAACATTCAGTTTAAAATTCTTAAAATCAAATACAGACAAAATGATATAGTTTACAAGGCTAGACTATATAATGAAGGTACATTTTTACCTCAAATTTTTACTTTACGTGATCGAATTTGAAAAGTATTTTTTCAAAAAAGAATAGTTTTATGTTTATTTTATACAAGTTTATTTTATATGTCTGTTAGACAAAACAATCATTTAATCATTTTGTTACATTTCCATTTTTTTTTACAAATAACCCCATCCTAACAAAAACTTTTGTGTGATAAATAGCCCAGGCCTTCCCTATTTGATTCTAATAAAAACATTTGTTTTTACAAAAAAGGCAAAGCTGATAAAGTCTCATTTGACAGATCTGCTTGGCAGAATGTTTCTAAGGCAAGAAACAGTTCTAACTGTTGAATAATAAACTTTCTTAACATACAATATTCTTATTACACAGATTTTCGCAAGTAGAGAAGATATATTTATGTAGATTGGTTGGAACAATGTATAAGAGAATGTAAGCGCTTAAACAACACATCAATGATAATTCATTTTCACAGATATTGTGTTGTCAGATTTTACACTTTCTCTGACATATTGAAAGGTCCTAAGAAATATTGATAATATGTATTCGCATTTATGTTCTTTGTGAGCTTGAGATCTCAATAACAGAAGTTCAGTCCATAAAATCAACAAGTATGTGTTTATGAATTTTAAAAATGTTATTTCAGACATTCTAAAAGAACATTTCTAAGCAGCGTATATTTCTTTCACAGGTAAATTCGTCTGTCTGAGAGCTACTTTGATTCTAAACAGCTTATTTTCGACTGCAGCGATGTGCGTTTAAAATGGAAAGCAGCTTTCTAAAAAGCAAACAGGAAGGACGTGTTCGAGGACGAGTGTTTAAAACAAGCACCATATTTCAATTCTGAAGCACAAGAAAAATAACCTAAACTATGGATTCCCTCTTGTCTTTGAAACAGTACCAGATCAAAGAAAAAAATATGCCCAAAGCACCATAAACCCTCCCCTAAAGTGACATATTTTAAATGGCAAAGCTAACACAAAATAAGCAATCACATGGGATATTTATTAGAGTGGTTAAATCCACTTTAAGTTTAGAAAAGAATCCTCGTGGAAGGGATGTTCACACCTAGCTATCGTCGCTTTCCCAGCGCGAGGCAAACACCAACAGGTTTTAGTTTCGGAACATCATTACCCTGATTGTCAAGTGTTTTCCCGTTCGCTGAGACCAAGAATTTGCCAACGCTACATTTTCCAGCCACGAAACACTACGTTATGTATTTATGTTAAAATAAACTGCTGTTGTCTGATTGCTTTTAAGGGCGCCTGCAGAAAAGCCGATACTCTAGTCTGCTAATGCTGAAGTATAATGGCACAATACTCACGAGTAGAGTTTTCAGTCGTCCCCCCACAGAGATGCACAGTCGTGTTGCGGCAAGAACATATACAGGCCGCGTATGTCAGTGCTTAAAAGTGCAGTGTGTGTGATGGCTGAAGCCAGCAGGCTGTTTGTCATACTGCAGAAACAGTCCTTTACAACTTGTATGGCGACAAACAGGGTCCAAAATTAACTTGCCAGTAGTGAGTGAATTTAAAATGTTTGGCTGCCTGTTAATATTTTTAGTTTATTATTAGTGAGTTCACCCAAAAATGAAAATCCTGTCACCATTTACTCATTCTTTGAAGACTGTTGGTAACCGAACAACGCCGGTACCCATTCACCTGCATTGGTTTTGTGTCCATAGTATTCAAGTCAATGGGTACCGCCGTTGTTCAGCTACCAACATTCTTCAAAATATCTTCTTTCGAGTTCTGCAGAAGAAAGAAAGTTACACAGGTTTGTTATGTCGAGAGGTCGAGTAAACGATGAGAACATTTTTTGGTGTGCTATTCCTTTGCTATAACTCTTTTTTTCATGTATTGAGTTTGCTCGATTTTCCTGCATACTTGTGAGAAATCACATTTCAAACGAGTTGAAACAAACTCTCGTGTCACAAAAACGTCAAGACGCATCTAAAATTGTATGCTCATATGTTTATTTAGCTAGTTTAAAGCTGCAATCTTTAACGTTAGCCTCTCTATTGCCATCTGTGTTCAAAACATTCAAATGCAGGTTACTTTACATTTACCATTACGTGATGAATCAATATTTCAAGGTATGAATGAATATTATAACCCTAACGCTGTGAATTTGGGGGTAGGATAATGAGTGACCTCAGATATTTGGGATTTTTAAAGTCCTACTTTGGTTTATGGGGTGTCCAATAACAAGTTTACCAACGTAGTGTAAAACAACTTTTATTTTCTAATAATAGGCAGTTCTTGACTGACTCTTAAATGATTCGTTCGGCGATTCATCTGTCTAATCCCCTTCTATCTGTCAACCTACTCTGATCTGATTGGTCAGATGGTCTGGTCTCCTGTGATTGGTCTACCGCGTGCAGTGTTGCAAATGGAACCTAGTCGGGCATTACACGAAGTGACGCAAATCCGACCCGGAACAGAAATAAGAACGTCAGACGACTCGTTCAGGTGAGTCAGAGTCGACTCATTTTTCCCTAAGCCTATAACTTTGATATTCGTTCATTTTCGGCTTTACAACTTGGCGGACTGCTTACATACACACACAGCAACCTTACACCGCATGTTATTGCGAGGAAACATTATTATTATTAACCCAAGAAGGTACGGGTTGCACCTTTAAAGTGAGAAATATTCTACATTTGTGTCGCCAACGCAAGTAATTGAACCTGTTTCTATTTGTAGTTGATGTTTAACAGCATCGCTTATGTGCGAGAGTTGGACTATCATTTTTAAACTACCCTTTATGGCAAAGTTAGCAGCGATTGGTAACTTTTGTTCGATTTATATAGCATAGCAAAACTCAAGTTGACCGTTAATTTTGGACCCTGAAACTTGAAATGAATTTCAGCAAATGCCGGCGTGCATCTACTGTATATCAAAAAGAAATAAGTTAACAAGTGAGAGAGAATACGCTTCCCAACACACTTTCCCTGGAGAGAGCGAGAGGACAGTAAACAGTTAATATGATCCTGACCTCTTATATCCTGCAAAGAAGACTTCCTGAAAGACCAAAAAAGAGGTGAAATTCAATATCTGAGTGTGAAATGACAGCTGATATGTTCTACGAACTGAGTTTTTAGTGAACGTGTCATAAACCTGCTGCATTTAGGAGAGCTGTTAGAATGAAAACACTATTGAGGCGTCACATGTACGAGGGAGCTGGAAGAGGGGAATGTCGGGTTAACAGTCTTTATAACCTCTGCATTTCACTTTGGTCACCCGTGACCTGGCCATAATCCTCTGTGATCACAGTTCACGCAACTGTTTTTAATCTCGTAACCCCACATTTCTCCTTCGGCTTCCTTTACGCGTGGCACCGGTGAGGGGAAATTCTCATTCGTCATCCAGCACCTCTGTTTTAATGTCGCCTGTGGCTCCGCCCTGCCTCGCCAGCGCCAGGATGCTGTGATTGACAGCAGCCATCTCCACAGCCAAAGCTATAGGGTCTTGGTGTTCACCTTGGCCGGCGGTGTCATCCTAGAGGGAAGTAGAGAAACGGAGTTGTTCGATTGGTGCTCACCTGTCTCAGCCCATTCTTAGCCAATCAGACGAGACCTTGTGTCCCCCCAGTTTTAAAAGGATGTGGTGTGCTGTCACGACCCACAAAGGTAAACTAAGATTCTCTGTAAAAATAAAAGATAGCTCTTAATGCAAAATCATTTTTTGCATCATTAAACAAATGGATCAGGCAATGTGCAGTGATGCGTCTGAATTCCTGCTTTTCCCACAGTGTTAGTGGAAACAGGAAATAACCTTGTCACTGTGTAACATCTGAGGTAAAAAACAGATTTAAAGTGTGATGAAAACGCAAAAACACACACTGATCACGTGTTTATGTTGCCAATTTTGTGTGTCTGCATACCAGAGTGGGTGATGACAGGTCACCTCTGCAGGAAGCACTGCTCTCTTTAAAACAAAAGATGACATCACAGCTCTGTAATCATTTGTGTTTGCAGTCATTTGTGTTAAGATTCAACCAAACCAGCTGAAAACATCACTTTATTTATTTCTGGAAAATGTTTTGTATAAACTACTGTAAAAAAGTTGAACGGTTACTTCATTAAAATGTTTCTAAAGAATGCAAAGGTGTCAGAGTAGTTTGGTTTTTTGTTTCAGTTAGTTTGATTATTTCCTTCTGTTCACGTATGGTCCAATTAATGAACTCATTACTTCATCATTCGGTCATCTATATATGAAGAGCTCTTTTCCAAAACGCATTAAACGCCAAATTTACAAAAAATGAGTTTGTCATGCCATTTTGCTGTGTACTAAATCTATTCACTACTCCATCAATGTTTCATGCCAAATCGCTATATTTCCTTGTTTAAAATGTACTGCAAGATGCAGTTTTCTTTCCAAAACGCTAAGTCCCGAACCTGTTTTTAGCCTAAATGCGATATGTCCTCTCGACCAATCAGAATTCGCTCGTTAGTGGTGTTTGTATGTGTTATTTCTAAATTATTTGTTGTATGTGGTGGAAAATATTGAAACATGAAATTGAAAATATTTATTTTATTTTACTATTTAGTTTGTTACTATTTATTTGATTTGGTTGTTATTTATTTCATGCATTTATTTGATTTATATTAATTTATAGTATGAGTCCCTGATGTCATATGTTTCATGTTCTCTTGTTTATTTGTTTTTAAAAAGAAAACATTTTTTTTTATGGATTTGTAGCGTTGTTAAAGAAAAAATTTGAATTTTTAATCTTCAATATTGTTGTTTCATTGAACAATCATTGTTTAACATGTTCAGACTGAGCCAACAGACCATTTTAACAGGATAAATTGAATATTAACAAAATGTATGGGTCTAGGTAAAAAAAATTCACTTTCATGAAAACTATTAAAATGGATTTATAGCGTTTTGGAAAAGAGCTCTTCATTTGTAGAGTTTGGTTTCAAAATGATATAATAAATTCAAATATCATGTTTTTTTATGATGTTATCATGTTTTTATTGTGTTTAATTGTATGTGAGCAGTATTATTTATCATGATTTTTGAGAGTAATCTCATTCTAGAACCAAACTCTTCATATTCCCCTTGTGTCCCTGACTTCAGTTTTCCTGTTTAATATCCACTTTGTCAGTGAGTTTGGATTAAACACAACTTTTCGGATATATTCGTCTTTGTGATCACCGCAGTGATGCAACACGTGACAGAAGGTAGGTGTTTAGAATGATATTTGTACACAAAAATAAAATTATGATTATTTAATTACAAAACAATAAAAAAATCTGGATGATTTAGATCAAATAATGAATTAAAATATATAAATATATGAAGGTACTGCTTCATTACGGTTTAAAAAAAGCATCCCGGAGTGAGACCTCAAGAAGCTGCTTGATAAATGCTAAAAAGATGCTAAAATATAAAAAAAATATGATTTTTTGAAGTCGCAACATAATTCATGTGGTTAGACATTTGATGTTTTCATGAGTTTACCATTATTCTTAAATATGGACAAATTATATACAGAAGGAGCAACTGAGCCTAAACCTTTACACTGTGATTATACAGTATATGGGTAGTTGACAAATATACTGACATGTGTCCTGTGGTGACATGGCAAAACTGTAAAAAAATAAAATAAAATAAAAGTATAAATATTTCTTTTTATAATATGAAATGGCACAAGAGAGATTTCTCCCCATTGTTTGTGTTTTCAACATTTTTGCTGTCAGCCATAAAACACATTTACGGTTTATTTGTCAACCACCCATATAAATTTAAATATACAAGAATTTTTGTTTATATTTAACAAAGCCATCCTACAAGTTTCCATAACAAAGCTAAACACGGTCCTTACCATTCCCAAAACCTGGTCAGCAGCGACCTGCTCGCCGTAGTCATTGCCATCAATCTCATCGCTGTTGGAATGACCTCCTGGGCTCTGGACATCAATCCCATGACTTTCCAGGATTGCTGCTTCTTCGAAAAAAACAGACCTTGCCATAACATATCTGTGCACAATGTGCACCACATGGTGGAACTGAGCTTCCTGAAATATTTCTGATGAATGTACATGATGCATCCAATGAGAATGAGATGGAAATGATGACATCATCCATATTCAAAATGCGTTGTACTTTGAGCTTTGTGTCCCCAGAGGGCTTCAACATTACCTATGTTGGCTCTTCTCTTGATTTCCTTCCGTCTGTTGGCAAACCAGTTGTAAACTTTCAGCGACGTGACCCGCTCGAGATCTGAAAGCTTTTTTCCTTAATCAAATAAAAGTGCAAGGCATCAATACCGTCTGGGGCCACCATCACAGCGTTTATACAAGCGTTCTTTATGTTTATGGGCTTTGTGTTATAAATTACCTGGTTTTTGTATAACTGCATTGCAGGCATTGGCAATTTCTTCTCGTTTGGCTTCATCGGGATACTGGTTGTCGTTGAAATAACTGGAGCAAAAAGATTGTGAGACAGATGTGTCAGATGATATAACATCAAAATGATTTATTTAACCAGTTAAACAAAAATGACACACAAAACTATTCATGAAACAGCAAAAATGTCAAACACAAATGTCAAACCACAGTTTTACTCTTATTACACAAACTTGTAAAACGTGTGACAACCTGCCCCAATCACACATTATGAAAAATGTCTTATATTGCCATGACCCTGAGCACAAAAGCTGCAAACATTTAAACATCAACCCAGCTACCACTCTCAATACATTACTAAAATCCACAGAAACTGAATAAAAAAAATCACAAATGGTAGAAAAGACTCATAGTTGCCAGTCTTGACCATTCAAACTATTAATCAGCCCCTCCCATGAGTCCTCATCTCTCTCTCACCTCTCCATCACCGCCAGACATTCTTTCCTCCATGTGAAGCGACTGCCGCGTCTCAGGCGAAAGCTGCCCTGCGTGCTGCTGATAGGAGGGGGAGTTTGACGCCACTCCACCACATCCTCCAGGGCCATGGGGGTGGGACGCATCGCTAATGTTGCGCCTGAGACGTAAACATATCACATTAGGTGTCATAAAGTTAAAGATTTTCTGACGGGCTATTCACTGGATCAGGTAAAAAATGATGATGAGAAAATGAGAAAAGCGGCATTCGGAGGATTGTGTCGTGACCTTCTAATCTATTCACTGAACATCTGATATCTTGCATCATATCTGACTGCATGAAGCTAGTAGAGTACAAGAGGGTCTCTGAGTCCACAGGCGCTCCGAAGATCTCTTCACTGTTAATAATAGTTACTTAAACTAATATAGGCCGACATGAATATTATTTAAAACCATTTTTTTTCTGCAGAACGCAAAAGAAGATATTTCGAGAAATGTCTCGGTGGTTTTCTGTCAATACAATGAAAGTCAATGGGGTCAATGTTGTTAGGTTACCAAGATTTAAAAATAAATTGTGTTCTGCTGAAGACGATCAAATAAGTTAATGAAAGAATCAATTATTTCTTCTATAAAACGCAGAATGTAAGACACTGACATCACTTATATTTTATATGCATATGAGTGTGAAATAATGTAAGCGTAAGTAAATAAGGACGGAGTTTGATTCTGGGTGAACAGTCCCTTAAACACAGTGTAGTGAAAAGAAGGTGGCTTAACATGATACACGAGTTAAAAATGTTCCTTGATCAATAATAATAATCAATTATAATAATAATAATTCATAATTATTATGCCTTTCTGGATTACAGGAGTACGTTTTTAGGTGAGGGTCGATCATAACGAAAAATGATCATCCAAAGACAAACTTTGAACACACATAACATTGAATAAAATTTTTGCTGTCGTGGTGTCATCTGTGGGTTAGTGAAGTGCAATTTTGAAGCCTAAAGTGGGCGGAGCCAGTTGTCCCCATCTTGGCAGCGCGTTTTTTCGGATGATAAAAAAGGTCAAAAGGAGGGGCATGGGTAGAGTTGAGGTGCCTGGTTGGTAACACACTAGTCACTCATGTGGGAACGCCCTTCATTTTAAGGCTTAATATAATTTAAACAGATGAGTTATGAAAGATTCACCCCCTCAAAGTTGTCATGATTAGCAATATGAGCTATAAAGACCAAAACAATTTTTTGTACCAGGCTGTAAACATGTTTTACTCTGCTATAAAGTTGGGCATTTTAACACGGTGCTCAATGAGATTCTGCTCTGTTTTGGAGCCAGTCTCTAGTGGCCAGTCAATGAATTGCATTTTTAGTCACTTCCATGTTAGACCGGAAGGTTGCCGCTCGGTAAAAAGAGTTGTACCGGGTGTAGTTTTCTCCAGTTGGTACCAGCGGTAGAAAGCTCTTTTCTTCTGCTCACTGAGGTCTGAACCCTGCTGAAGTAGCCAATGAGAGATCCGGCTTTGACTTATACCTGCAGAGATTGACAAACAGCATATAAAGGCAAAATAAGATTTAAATCTAAATTAATGTTGTTTCTAAACCCTCTTAACAAATCTCTTAACCGCAATGGGGTTCTAAAGCTGACATTTCTGTATAAACGTTACAAAAATATAGCACTACGCATCAATTAATATTATTTTAAGTATTTAAAGTGTCACACCATCCAGCCCTTGACATCACACCTTTTTTCCCTTTCATGTGGAGGAGAAAACTATTTTCTAACCTGTAACTTGGGCAACTACAGCCTGTGATATTCGCCGGTTCCCCAAGAAAGCTTTAATCTCTTCTTTAATTATAGCACTGTCCATTCTACAAACAAAAGAGAGAGAGAGAGAGAGAGAGAGAGAGAGATTGGGTGGCGTACAACCAAGCACATGTAATGAAAAACAACAGCCAAACGGCGCACTCGTAGCCAAGTGTTTCTCACTGACCTCATAAGCTCCTCCACTTTGTCATCGATGTCCACATCCTCATCAGTGTTCTCAAACCCGTGAGCCCGTGTGGAGGCGTTACTCACCGCGTAACGGGGCGGAGACAGCTTCCCATTGGGCATAGCAGCGAGGACGTCCCGTCCGTTTTGGACCATAGACACTACTACCTGCATTGGAGTGGGGACCGCCGGGGGCGGAGAGGTGTCGTAGCTGTTGCTAGGGGAGGGGGAGAGGCCGCTACCACGGTAACCGGTCTGTGTGGCTGTAGAGGTCGTTGAAGAAGAGGCTGTGAGGTTGTTAGAGGAGGTAGTGCAGGAGTTGGAAGAGGTGGTGGCGTTGCTACCGTTGCTGGCGACGGCCCCCGCCCCGTTTCCGCCATTGGCGTGCCGATGGCCGAACTTCTCGACGTGCTCACGGTCCAGCCGGTCGAGAGTGTCCATGGCGTGCAAGATCTCTTGCTTCGTCATGCCACTCCTGCGCAGACGCTGCAGCAAGTCAATCTGCTCGATGGTAAAGCGAGGCTCATCTGTATAATGGGACATTCTGCAGGGTGGGAGAGAGAGAAAAGAGAGTGCTACGGCATTCCAGAATTGATGTCAGAGAAATAAAACTTAAATCCGTGATGATAATAGATGGCATGGTGAACAATATAATCGGCGTGAGGATGCGATTAAAAGGAACGTTTGAAACCCAGCTGCGGGGTTGCGGCCGGGCCGCACGTGCCGGAGCTGCTACTAAGGCATGATTTTCCCAAGAAAATCTCAAAGTCGCAGCACTTTTATCGACCAATCGTTGCAAGGGAAGTGCGTCTGAGGTCAAAAAAGACACCGCATGCATTACCACAGAATTTTTAATAGACTTTAAACAGAAGAGAGCCGGGACACGTGAGGAGGGGGGAAGGAGGTTAACTTTAGGGAAAACTGCCAAGAAAAATTCCATCCGAGGCGGCCAACCTACTTTTAGTGAAGAAGCTGAGAATGAATCACTCAGTTCTGTCTGAGAATAGTTCCTTTAATGCCAAGACGTTACACAAACACACACACATATACAGACTAATTCAGAATTGTTCAAGTACACAGTACACAACTCAGCCAGCCAACGCCTGAATAAAGCTACGCCGTATTCCACCAAAAAAAAAACACAAATGCACACACATGCTAGAGATTCAAATAGTTAAAGATTCTTGCCCAACATGTTCATGCAATATGAACTCCATATGGAACACAATAATGCAGTCAAGCTGTAAAGACTTCATATGTAAAAAATGCTTCGGCACGTCTATTCCGTTTGCATCATATCATAGCTCAAAAAATGTAGGGATGTTTACATAAAGTTTTCCTGATCACTCCCCCGTCTGCCATTGGTCATCAAACAGATAGTCCCTGGCTAAAACGCACACTATTGATTTAGCCAGTGTTGCAATGGACTGGTGGTTGCAATGCGCAAGCTTTACTGCCATTTTTATTTAAAAAAATCATCCTAAATGGCATCGTTTTAGTTCTGCATTTTAAACAGGGACAGAAGAAAGCATTTTTACATTAATAAACGTCACTTCAGCATTAACCACATAAAAATAAAGAATTCACTTTCCCTGCAACACGCTCTTCAAGAATCAATTCTTCTGGTAATCATGTCAGCTTTTGTCTCCGGGTGCGTGCGTCGCATGAAATGCAGAAAAAGATTTCTGCTCACTCAGGCACCCTTAAAAAGCTTCAAGAGCTTTAATTGCTGCATCTCAGAGACATCAGATTTAGCAAAGCAGCAAAAACAACAATACATCCTTGAGAATTAGATAAAAAATTGCCTCATGCTGCACACATGAAAGTGTGTTTAAAGCATCTGTGCAGGTATGACTGCACATACCATATATATATACCATATATGTACTATGTGTGCATTAGCACAATAAGAAGACAGTAAAAAACAAGAAACAAAATATAAGTCATAAAAACAATTCTCTACTCTCCCGGGGTTACATGCACCACACGATAATTATCTGACACGAAGCGGTGTTTGGTATTTGAACGATGCCATTTCGGTAGTTGCTGCTATTTCTAACATGCCTGCTCTTGAAAATGGAAATACAAAATCTCAACAGATCCTGCCAGTAAAGACATCAGACAACAAATATGGTTCAGAAATACAGCCAATTCAAAAAACACAACATCCGACCTCATAAACATCAGTAACGCAGAAATGTTAAAGGGATAGGTCACCTAAAATGAATAAACTGTCATCATTTACTCACCCTCAGATTGTTCCAGGCCTGTATAAATGTCTTTGTGCTGCTAAAGACAAAGGAAGATATTTGGAAGAACATCCCCCATTTCCTCAATTCCTACTATTGCCGTAAATTGTGGATGAGATCTCTTTGGTTACTGACATTCTTCCAAATATCTCCCTTTGTGTTTAGCAGAACAAAGATATTTATACAGGCTTGGAACAGTGAGTAAATGAAAACAGAATTTTCATCTTTGGGTGAACTGTACCTTTAAATCGCTAAAAACTCAACCCCATGCAAAACAGCTTTCGTCACTTGGAAATCTTGGTGAACTGGTCTGCTACTGTTTAATTGTGCAATATCAAATAAAGAAACTCATTTAATATAATAAACTGAGTGGTTAGACATGCAAATTTAATCACTAGTTATATTAACAACAACAGCAACCAAGAATGTCAAGCATTCAATTAAAAGCGTCTGATTTGTATGTCACCCCTTTATTTGTTTATTGAAGTGTATTCTTTACATCTTCGTAGTTTTATCTGTTAGATGGAGTGTAGAGGTCACAGAAGCATCATTAGAACAGAATGGAGTGAAATAAGAATAGAGATGATAGTGCCTCACTCCATCGAGCTTCAGTATCTTGTAAACTCATATGTTTCGCAGAAGCTGAAGATCAAAGTTGGTTTCGTCCATATGGGTCTGGTTCTCTTCATCACTCAGGCATCCAAAAAAGAACAAACTCTTCCTGTCGCCGCAAAACCCTGAATACTTTTAACAGCCCATTTGTTTCGTATCTAAATAGTGGTCATCTTTAAAATATCAGTTTACTTCTTCTAAACAAGTGGGGTTTATTAAGACCATCTTGCCCGCTGATCAATGAGAATACAGCAACCAGATACCCGACATCCGTACCACCCGATGCCCACAGTACAGACGTTCATATGCATTCATTAAATGAAGATGACAAACACACCAGAAACATCCACAACCACAACCACAAGTTAGGATAAACTCAACTTTGACAAAACTTTGTTTTATATACAAGAGTGGAGGTATCCTAACGTTGAGAAGATTTACTTCTAATCATTACCTATAACACTAATAATTTAACCTTAAGTCACATTCAGTTCATAGGTATTCATCCTAAACCCTAAACTTTATACTCTATCCCCAACTGATACATCTCCAGGTTCCTGTCAACTGTAATAACAGTTACAATATTATTATCAATATTAATAAATGTTAAATCATGCGCGGTGTGCGACAAAACAACTATTCGTTAAACCACTACCAACACAGTCCCAGTTGTTGCACAGTTGCATGCATGCATTTCTTTTCTAAACCCCTATCCCGCCCAAGTATTCGGGCAGATGAGACTTGCATGCGAACCAACAGTCGAACCGAGCTCGTTTTAACCCGAAGTGTCACATGCATGTGCATGCATGTCTCACGTCTCCAGACCGACTGAGATATATTACGCCTTTCTTGTAATTCTGCATCTGAGACTTACCTGATTCTGCGCGTGCGGGGCCTCCGTGCACCGCAGCATTTATTCAACTAAACTGACAGTGTTCGCGTCTCGCAGCTGTTCCCTTCAATCCCCGCCACCAGACATGAACCAGCGAAACAGGACGATGTCCGACTGTACCGCTACCTTGCCCTAATTTGATTTCATTTCAGGGCAAAAACTGATTCGCCTTTGTCTGACTGACAGAAGCCATATTGATATTAACAGTAAGCGCTGTTGCGGTTTCATGGGAGTTGTAGTTCCCTGCGGCGGGCGGGACAGCGGGACTCAACGGGAGCTCGCGGAATAACGAACTACAACTCCAGTGGAATATGGAACAGTTTCATCCTCGATCGTTTTTCGCCAACTGCTGCACGGACAAAAATATAATTTCTGACTTTTCCTATTCGCTGACGACAGAATGCGTATTTGCCGCTTAGGTTTTTCCATTCGCCGTAACTGAAAATGGGCGAATTTAACCTATTTCTTTACAGGTAAATGCAGATTTAAAACAAGAAGTTTGTTAAAGTCCAGTTTTATAAATAATAATAAGAAACGATGCAAACTCTCGGTTTTAATTGGTTCATGTATTAAGGGTGATATCAAACAAGTTAAGCAAAAGCTATATGTTTGAATGCACTGGTTTCCAATTAAGTTTGCAAGCTTAACACCTGCCCATATCTTCTTAGATCTTGGCTCCATCCAGTGGACAATTAAGGCAAACAACACCAGTTGCTCTTATGTCAAATTAAACCTTACAAAAATACCGTAGTACAGTACATACTATAAATAATAGCTATTATCGATACGTTAAAATTAGAATACGTTCAGACGGGATAGCCTTCAGATTCTTCTAGAGTCTATGATGATAAATAAATAGGTTAAAATAGGTTTTTATATATATAACGAAAACAAATACAACATAAGATAGTTTTGTTACTATGGTAGCGACTTCATCTACATTATTATAGGCTGCTGCCTATAAATACACTGGATTACCTGCCTATTTGCGCAAATGACAGAAAGTATAATAGTTTGGTTTACTGACTTGTGCTGTATTATAGCCTATATCGTGTATTTAAGGTTTTCCTGTAGCTCAGTGGTAAGAGCATTGCATTATCAATGCAAGGTTTTGGGTTCGATCCCAGGGGATTGCAAATACCTAAGTAAAATTTAAAGGATAAAGCAATGTAAGTTGCTTTGGATAAAAGCGTCTGCCAAATGCCTTAATGTAAATGTAAATGTAATTGTATATAGGCTTGTATAAAATAATATAAAGGATTATCATGACACACATTGCGACATGGTTGTTGTCACCAACCTATAGAAATTCACTTACCTGGAGCTCAGACATTCAACAGATTAACAAAAACACAACCGTCCACTTTCAGAATTATTGATTTGCACATCAGTAATTATCTCAAATGTGTCCTTTCGCCTAACGTCTCCATTGTGATCATACAGTTTATACACAAGTGAATAAAATGATATATATATAAAATGGGAATACATTAAGACATGACACGAACACATTCGGATGATTTCCAAGTAAAACAGGCAACGCATATTTTAATTCATCATGCATTACAACTCAACACACAACCATCCGTCTCAGAACAAAGTACGCAGGATTGAAAGTTCTTAATACAA
Organism: Triplophysa tibetana; assembly: GCA_008369825.1. Lineage (NCBI taxonomy): Eukaryota > Metazoa > Chordata > Actinopteri > Cypriniformes > Nemacheilidae > Triplophysa > Triplophysa tibetana. Next base: position 3,747,532 of record CM017907.1, read on the forward strand.
AGTGCTCAAGAAAATGATGTCCTGCATCATACCCATTTTGGCAGTGTATCGAAGAAATCATGCTCATTTCTCTCTTCTTATTATGTCAGAATCCTCCGTTTCATGTGCGATACCTGATAAACACTTCAAGGAATCAATAGGCTCTTGACACATGAATTCTCTACAGCTGTTTGTTACTCACAAGTATCTGGATTATCTGCAGTATTGACGTCAATTACCGATGGAATGTAAGGGTATCTATCTCTCATAATTGTCATACTTCATGCACCAATACCTATATCTAAATACCTGCACAGTGAAAAGGACTGTATGCTACTGGAAAATGTAATTTGCATCACTTCATCACTTAGGCCTATATCATTCAGCAGACCAACCAAAAAATGGTGATAAGACAGAAGCGAGGCATCCAAAGACAGGAGTATATAAAAGAGTCAAAAAGAGTATGCGAGAGGGCCAAAACAACAAATGTACATTTTTCATTTCAATTGTTTTCCTCACATTGCTACGCAGTTCATATAATTGAAAATGCATTCAAATGAATTCCGTTCAATTTTCCCTCAGACCTTCGTGGGATGTACCAGCATTGTGACATATTGTGTTTAAAAATATCATTTGATGGAGTGAAAAATATTCCCTCGTCCTGTTATAAAGTGCTCATTTTGAAATCATAAAATAAATCCTCCATTCACCGAACATCTATCAAGAGAGTTCGAATGAAAGGATGGTGCAGCTTTCCCTTCACCTTAAAACGTACCTGAGCTTCAGTTTTCTATTATCTTACCTTGATAATGAATATATCATCAACTTAATGAACTTACACATATAACAAACTACATTAACAGGCCTTCTCCTATATTTAAGAGGTCATTATAGATAAACTATGAGCAGTGCAATCTGAAGTGTCATAAAGTGTTTGTTTGTGAGAAAGTTCATTTTTATCTCTCCACGCTAGTCTCTGCAAGCCTATTATTCATTATGCCCAAGGCTCCCACTCCTCCGGAGAATCCATTGTGCCTATGAGTCGACTTGCAAGGCCGGGGATGTCCGTTGGCCGTCTCTGACAACTGTTTCTGCATGATCGCCAGGTTCACCTTGTTAGCCGCCAGAAAGTCTCTCATGGAGATCATTTCTCCAGACAGCCTGCGTCCGTCCGTCTCGCTGTCATTCACCGCATCCGTGTCTATAGAAATGTTGCGGGCACATGTCCTGTGATGCCCAGGCATGACCGCGTTCCGGCGGGGCCGGAGGGACCTTCCGTGGCAGTGGCGACATGGAATCTCAAGCTTTTTTAAGAGCCAGTTGAGCACCTGCTTGATGACAATGGAGATGACATTGAAAAGCGAGTAAATGCAGCAAACGCCCATCAATATCAAGATGAAATTGCCGATACGGTAGAAGGCCTGGTTCTCGTAGCTGGCCCTCTGACTGCTAACCATATCTCCGAACCCAATGGTGCTGAACGCCACGAAGCAGAAGTAAAGCGAATCTAAATAAGCCCATCCCTCAATGGAAGAGTACATAGCTGAAGCACAACAAGAGACGATTATTGCCGCTACGCAAAGAATCAGCATCACACAATACACCGACGGCTTCCATCCCGCCAGACTGTCCTCGCGGCTCAGTCTCACGTTGCTCGAGCCCTGTCTGCTGTCGTGAGGCAAAACTCCCTTGCGTCGACGTTGGACTTCGTGGCAGAACTTGAGGATGATAGCCAGGACTGTAATTATCCTCTCCAAGAAAAGGTTGAAGAATAAAATGGTGGCTGCGCAGCCGATGAGACCGTAAAAGATGAGGAAGATTTTGCCACCGACCGTGGCGGGTGTCGTCATTCCAAAACCTGGAAGGAGAAAAGAGTTTTGGGTCACGAAGAACATCGGGTTCATGGCAGTATCACAGAGTGTAAACAAACGATTTATTCCAGTTGAACTACAACTTGTTGCAGCTCGTGATTTGTGATTCATCTTTAACATCTTTTCACGCTCATTGAAATGCAAATACCAAGTGTGTTTCATTATTATTGTCATCAATGTATTTCTCTTCACATAAAAGCCGCCATTGAGGAGGACATCACAAAGACAAGAGCGTATTCACCTTCTCAGAACAGATGTGTTGCTGAGGGAGATTTCATAAGGTCTTTCATTGTGTTAGTAATTGAGTCGTAGAAAAAAATCAAACAAAGCACCAATATTGAGAACTTCAGATACCAAATAAAAAGATGGACATCATACAGTAAGCTACAGTTATTTTTGAAACGAGATCTTGAACAGCTAACAGGCGTAAGGTTGTGGGTTGCAAACCCTTTGGGAAATTTTCTTGGACTTAGTGAGGAATAAAACCAGAAGAAATTGGAACATTGTGCAAATACATCTTTCATTGCCTAACCTGGAGCGTTCAATGTGGATTTACTGAATTTTCATTAAGTCCCAGGGCTAATCTCGGTGGTCTCTGTTTGGACAATTTAAGTGTTAAGCATACAACATAAAATGTGTTGTCTTGTAATTTAATATGAACGGAGATAATGCTTTCAGTCTGGAGGTTATATACTAACTGAAAATTTGAACCTTGTGTTAACATCAGCAGGCAAAGAACATACAGTATAGCCTAAATGCAATTATTTCTAATTCATTTACAAGCCTCCTTGCCAAATAATTACATTATGTACATAACGTTCATTTGTAAAATTTCTGACAGTCAATAATACTGTAATTAATACATTTACGTATATAATGTTTAAGAAAAGATATTTTAGATGGTTTATTTTCCTAGTAGAAATTCTGTATTGGCACACACGTATCTGGAAAACAAGCTAGCAAATTTCTTCCATTACTGCCGAGGCAGAAAAATACAGAACTGTTGGATTGACAACATGTCAAATCACAATAGTGGGGCATGTTGTCCCACTATAAGCTTCCACAATTTAACAGCCACTAACTTGAAACAGTACACCAAAAATGTCATGCATCAACAACATGAATGCAAACCACTACTTTGCCAAACACCGTCTTACCCTTGTCTTTAGGTTAGGATCCCAGTATGTTATATTGACCACTTTAAAAATAAGAGGATTTTTGGTTCACAGCTTCACAATGTCATTTAATCTGATTTAAAAGTTTTGACCTACCTTATTTGAAACCAAGAGACAAAATAACTCTTAATAAATCTTTGACTAAAACCTTTTATAAACCTCTGTGACAACCCTGTCTGCCAATACCCTAAAGATCCTCATAGATCTATAATTTCCTTTTCATTTTATTGCATTAGTAAATGTTAATTGACGTGACATATGGGTTTACACCATACATTTGCGAAAAGTTCTTTGATAATAAGTCGATAATAAGTGACAGGTTTCATGTGTTTCTTTCCTCCTCACCTATGGTGGAAACAACTGTGCCGACGAAATAAAACGCCCCGGTAAAATCCCAGCGAGGTCTGAGGGTGTCCACCCGTATACCTGCCATGTTCGCCTCCTCGTAATGTCTCAAGAACTTCTCCAAATCACTTCTGTTGAGGTTGTACTTTTGGCTGAAGAGCTCAAACCTCTGAGCCCATCTTTCCTTGGCTTGTTTCTCCATTGGACGCTCCAGTGCTGAAAACACAGCGGCTCCACACAGCAGGTAAAGGATGATGAACAGCATCAACATTATAAACCTGGCATTATCTTCATTCACGGGACCAAAGCCACAGCAGCAAGCGCCTTTACATGCCATTATTTGACTGCAGTTGGACAGGACCGAAAATAAAGTCTCCGCATCTTACATTTAACGGCGTTGGGGATGCACGTGTAGAAAACTTCCTCGTTTTCCATTATTCTTGGAATGCATGTACACAAAATGCGCTGTATATGAGCGATGCTGAGGGATGCTCATACCATCCTTTGAGTATTGTTTTTCGCCAATTTAAAATCCTCAAACATGAGATGGTGGGTGGATCTGTTAGTTCAGCTCATCTCCGCTGGGATTCGCCGACTCGCTCGGTTGCGCCTGGATTCAGAATCCCCGGTCCACTTCATCTGGTACATCCATCAGGTGGCCGCGTGCGCGTGGATGCAAGGCGACTGAAAAGCTCGCTATTCATAAATAATGCATAGGAAATAAACGCGTTGCATTTGTGCTCGAGATAAAACAAGTTTAGTACGCGTTTGAATTGAGTTTTTGGAGGCAAAACTTAACGTTAAACAGCTGGAAGAACTCTCTGGAGATGTTCACTCCTCCGCGTATAGAGAAACGCAAGGAAAGTATAAATTGCCGTCGTTTCTTTACAATCCTCATGCATGCAAACTCGGTGTTTTTGTTTCAGGCGTGTGACATCTCTCAGTGGTCAGACAAAAAATGTAGTCTGCTCGCGAGGTGCAGATTGATACTCATCTGACGTCACCTTCCGATAGTCACTGCTTTAATATTAAAACGCGTAAGGTTTTGTACTGCTGCAGTTGCCGAGGCACATCGAGTAGTTGTGGTGATATGGTTTTATTATACTAAAGTGGAGTATCCATTTTGGTTTCACAAACAAGGCTTAACTTAATCCAACCCTTTGTTAAAGGACCAGTGAAATAAAAAATGACAATTCTTATTTTTTTCTTGAAATGTTGCAGCGTTTATAGTAAATAGCTTATCGACGTGGGTCATTTTCTGCTTTAATTTCATGCACCTCATAATCTTAAATCTGAAAATTTCCACCTTGAAATGACTGTCCATCTCAAATGACGTAAATTAGACGGCTTGGGCGGAGCATACGGTAACTCCTCCCCCCAACTGTCGGTCTGCTGCCAGTTTTATTTCAGAATGCAACAGCTGTCTTTACACATCCAATCCATTCGCAGTGAAAAACGCAAGCCATGCCCACTATTTTTCTCCTTTGAAGTTCCTTTTCACTCGGAAATGTGTCAGAATACGGAAGTAAAATCGATCACAACTTGCGGTTCACGGCGACTTGAGTCATGAAATTTATAAATTAAATTGCTTTTATAAAAATGCCATAGTAAAATCACAATCATCGTGGGAATTTTGACACAAAACAATTGAACTTACATATTACTTATTTTCATTTAAACATTTATTTTAGTCTGGGACTAGCCTTAAGCTTCATCTGTGAAACCGGGCATTTGTTATTTCTGGTATAGCATCAATAAAATAATATGTAGGCTATAACAAGGTTATTGCGAAACTTTTTTACATACGAATGCCATAAACACCAGTTATGAATGTACCTCAGGGTCGAAAATAATATGATTGCCAGATTAATAAAAGTGATGAAGGCATTGCTCATGACAGTGTAACTGAAATTGTTTACACAGTGCCCATTCATTCGAGAGTAAACATATAATGGTTGACATTGTGTAGACCAGACTGCTCTGTTCGGAATTACTTTAATTCTTTGAGATCGATGCTGAAAGATCTTTCAAGAATGGAGGAGAGCTCTCTAATACTTATCTAGGTCCAAAATGACCCCTACAAATGACACTAATGCATCCAGCGTTACATAATTTGACTGTTTTATAAATTGTTCTACAAAACACAACTGCTGTAATCTAAAGCAAAGTGAAGGCTAGCTATTTGCTGAAGAAATTAGAAATTATTATCTAGACCACAGGGATTTCCTGTATTAATGCACAGATTTTTTGAAATGTACCGTTGCAGCATGATTTGAGAATGAGTATGAAACAGCACCAATTATTGTGTATTTTGAACATATTGGCTATATCAGTGATGTCAGCGGAGCGCAGTCCTACACAAACACATTACTGCATCACTCCAGAGGCCACGAAAAAATCGATCTGTCCTCTGTGCCTGAAATCTGTTTGAGAAAACACGTCTATAATCAAAGTAAAAATAGCCAATTTAAGCTCACACTTTTTCATTTAGTTCTCCTTTTATCTGAATTAACCCTGCTATATGACAAATCTCGAAAAAACTGAAAATGGATTTGAGAGGTTGCCGTTTTATAAATGGTACCTGTTACTGACTTTTGATGCTTTAGTGTGATCTGAATGTGACTGGTTCATAATCACTGTTGAATGTCTGTTTCATGTGATTCTGCATAGGATAAGCATACTACGGTATAATATAATACATTGTTTATTTCTTTAAAAAACAGGAGGGACATTTCTATTGAAAAATATTTTTATTACATATTTAAGCTTGTACTGAGTGTAATTTTTTTGTTATTTTACAAAATAATTTAGGAGAAACAAGTGGGACTCAACAAAACAGAAGTCAAATGCAGTACAAAGGATCTACACAGGTACACTAAATGATACAAAACCTACTTCTACCATTGCTGTCACGGGTACATTCAAGTGGCTAAAAGACTCGTATGGTCTGACTTCCATGTTAATTTGATCTAATGCAAATGAGCGTCTGGTCTCAAGAAGGTACCCATACAGTTCCATGAGTACATAAGTGTATGGAATGTTCCAGATCCATGGCTGATCTGTGAAAGAGAAAAATAAAAGAAACAAAATAGATTATTGGAAAGCCCCAAGGCTTATGGTCTCGACGCCTGACCTGCTCCAGGCAGAGTTCATGAGCTTGAAATGAATGCTGTAAGAATAACTCAAGAAGAATTTCTAAGTATTTCCAGTATGCACATAACACAAGGTTTTGACCTTCTTGGGGCGACCTTTTATGCTCCGGCTAGGCGGCTATATGTCGAGCTCATAGTATCAATATAAAGAATCATGCTGTAATATTTACTGAAAAAAATGAAATGTAGGATATAGACGACAAAGCTTGAACAGCGGTGTCCATGGTAACCAGACACGGTTGGATTTTATCATATAACACAGCACAGCAGTTGAAATACCTCTGAAAGTGCATTATATAAAACAGTGGGGCAAATGAGTCAAACGGTTCATTGTTAAACATCAAGATATCATTATACCCGTGATATGACAACACAGGCCATCTATACTGCTTCCAGGCATGAAAATACAGTATACATAACTCATCTCAAAGGAGATCTTATTCAGAGAAAACTGAAGGAAATGCAGCGGGCATCATCATATTCGTCAAATTAGTTAGTCATTGGAAAAATAAATATGTAATGTGGAATTTAAAAATAAATGTTATGTAATTCCCAGTAACATCTTTATTCTTGTAGCATTTAGCTCTTAGGCAAAAGTAATTTTAGCTACACTTTTTTGTATTCGTTTTTACAATTGTTTTACCTGTATTTTATATTTGCACTGCATTAAATTGAATTTTAGCATTGATGGAAATGTCCGCAAAATGAAGCAAAATGTACTGGTCATTTACTCATCCGATACTCATCCGATTGTTACTGGATTTTTTTATGGTGTAGATGTTAAAATGTTCTCGAATTTGCCTGTGCAAACGTTGCAGTCACGATGCTGTGTAAGTCGCCAGGGCGTTTCTAGGGTGTTATGGTTGGTCGCTAAACCCACCATTTAATAATAATCTATAATAACTATTTATGCAAGTCCAATTGCTTTTAAAAATGAACCGTATTAACGGTCCAGTGAATGAAATTTAGCGGCATCTAGCGGTGAGGTTGCGAATTGCAACCAACGGCTCACTCCACCGCTCGCCCCTCCCTTTCGAAGAACAGGGGCTGTCACAGGACTAAGAAGCCATCATGTTTCTGCTTCTTTACCAAAGGAGATAACTTATTTACTGTGGAAACAACATGCTGTGTATGTAGTTAGATAGCTCTTTCTAAGGGTAAAAAAAGTAACTCTTCATTATTTAAGGTTTTTATACGCGTCTAAAGACATATTTGTGTATATTATATTTCATTTCTGTCAATAGATCCTCCAAAAAATTACACATTGGACAATTACCATTTTACAAATCTCATGGGGGATACGGAATGAGGGTTGTTTAATACTTAAGTTTAGCTGTTTGTTCAAACTTCAAATTTTAACTTTCAACGATGGCAATGTCATGTCAGGCACCACTAATTAACTCTTTAATTAGCACAGTTCTCGGAACGCCTGAAAGCAGCAGTTTTTTCTTCAAACAGCAGGAAAACGCAGCGGGAGAGCTACACCAACGCTCACATTCATGGATAATTGTAGCTTGGAACATTTTGAAAAGACATTCACATCCTCATAGCCTCATATTTTCAATTAGCTTTTGCACACAATTCCTCAGCCGAACAGTTTGATATGATAACATTTTTACAAAGCAGTTATTCACTTATGTTGTTCTAAATCTAAAAGCTAAAAGCTGTTAGGCGGACTTATAGATTCACTTATACTGCCTGAAACACATTTGAAGAAAGTAAAAGGTGCCTGGGTCTAACGACTGTTGTGTTTTTTCAAATTTGTGTGAACCTGTCTTTAGTAAAACTCATGGTAGGATAATTAAATGACGTGAAATGTTCAATTTCAGGGTGAACTATCATTTTAAATGGTCTCCTCTGTATATTGGAGGAGCGCACAGACTTTGTGGTGAGTTGAGAATCTGGTAGATGTTAGGAGTTGATTTTGAGGGAAATGAAAGGGTCCGTTTCTCATCACTTAGCAGAAGTGAGAGCAGTGGGGTCGGAAATAGAAACTGAAATACATCAGGCTGGTCTTGATATAGAGATGCAGGTACACTATGAGGTGTAAAATTGAGTCTGTCGCTGGCTTCTGTCTGTAATAATATCACAGGTGTTGACAGGATGGGATGAGATGACATGATCTGTGTTATTGAGAATGAATGATGCGCTCGTTTAAAGAATCATGATAATATCACCTGCCACCTGCAAGAGATGTAATTAAAAAACAATTTTAGACATAAAGAACACTGAAGATCACCACATATTATAAAAATATACCCTGTTTCTAGAACTGTAGGATGTCATATTTTAAAGAAAGTTTCCATTTTCTCTACAAAATATAAATGGTTCAGATGATTATGATATAAAAAATATATATAAAAACTTAATTTAAATACCATGTTTTGTATTACAGTACAATGACATAATAACAACAATAGCTTAATTCACTTTTTTTTGCCATATTCTTTATCCTTCACTTCGCACAGTTTTTCTTGAATCTTTCACTTTGAGCTACACCCAAAAGTGTTCTTGCAGTTCATTGTTTGGTAAAAAAAGCAAGCTGTCTTTCAAACCATCCAATTCTGCTTTCAAAGTTATATAAATAATATTGCATCCCTATTACATCTCTGATATAAGGTGCAACTAATGGAAGCAACAGCTTTGTTAAAAAAAGCAACAACGTGTGATTTCAAGTTAACGGCCATGCAAAGTCGTCATGATGTAAGTGTAAGCAAAAACCTCTTTACTCTGGCTGAACATTTTCATTTATTTCCCTTTGTGTGAAGAAGGTCACGTAATGAAGAATGGTTGCCATGGCACAGGAAGAGAACTTTGCGGTTGCCTGTTTCCTTCACAAAGCTCAATGATATCTGTCTGTTTCCTAAAAGCTTTAATTACAGGTATTGAAAAGCCTTCCGGGTATTATATAATAAGCTGGACTGTGAAGGTTCACAAACTTGAAAGCTTAGCGTCTCTTCTGAAGATGCTCATGTGACTCTGTTAGATTTAATTGACTGTAAACGAGTGACACGGGAACTGACCTGGTTACAATCTGAATTTTTACGTGACCCAGTATCAACAAGGACATGTGGGATTTGACAGCTACAGCACACAATCTATTTCAATTGTGTGCCATTTTAAGGTGAAAGGCCTTAATAATAACTTTCAGCCGAGCTTTTAGGCAGCACAGTCTGTTGTGACCACGACCCTGTTAGAGAAAGATGAGAGATCCATTTATGCAGTTCAATCTATCTGCACAAACAGAAATCATACTAACTGTGCCAAAAAATGAATACTCATAATAGAATAAAATATAAATCTTTTTTGTAAGGCTGTACTTTGAGTAAAATTGTAATTTGCAATTACTAGCCAAATAAGGCGAAATGATTCACAGTCAAATATGACGCTGCTTAAGGTTTTTAAAATCAGTTAAATTTACATGAAAATATATTTAAAATCTGAAAATGACATACACGTTCCATTCTTTTTGGGACGAGAAAGAATAACTGTACGTATCGCTTTAAAAGTTAAATCATTCACCTGCAAACATTTGTGATATGCATAATGTGACAAAATTGTCTTTATTTTTCCGTAAACAAATGTATGGGTGTTAATTTTGGGTGACATTTTATCAATAGATTTTAGCGGAATCTAGTGGTGAGGTTGCGAATTGCAACCAACGGTTCCAGTCCACCCCCCCTTTTGACGCACTATGGTTGCTGACACAGGACTAAGATGTCGTCACATTTGAACTTCTTTGCCTTAGGAGATTACATAATTAAGAAACATGCAAGGTTTGACCTTTTAGGGCAAGAAATTATATGTAGGGGCACCTGCGGTGTATGTAGATATTAATACTTTTCATAGGTCTTTATACACCTCGGATGACATAGTAATGTATATTATAATGCATTTCGGTCAATAGATCCTCCTTAATATTAAAAAAATAAATTAAACTTACTGTTGCAATTTTTTATGGAATATAGAGTAAACATTATACACAACATGCACTGTAAGTCGATGTGGATAATAGAGTAGGCCACATAAACAACATATGAATGTTTAATAAAAAACGAATTAATACTTCATTAATAATTAATGGTCAAACACATAATATATATAATGGGTGTTTGTTGTTTTCCGGCTTCGATATACAGTATGTGCTAACAAAACAACAAAACATCCTAATCAGTGCAGAAACACAAGCTCATCACATTCAGAGAAGACCGCCCATAACTTCTTGATCCTCACGCTCCGCCCACTCTTCCCACTTCATGGCTGAAGGGTATAGCATCACTGGCCTTCGCTACCAAAGACCTACACTGCCATGGCAACCACAGAGGTCTCCTGCCTGAGATCGTAAACCGATGACATCCTCCGTTTCAATAGCGCCATCGATTACCGTGACCACTGTGATTCAAGGTTGCCAGACCGCCGTGTCAGGAGCAAGGCCCATAATGCTCTTATCATCATTTACAAGAACGTGGCGCCTATGGCAGTTGGATTTTCTCTGCAATTACAGGGTTGAGCAAACAAACCGTCTTTGACAGAGACTGACCGGTTACCGGCAGATTCTCAATGTTATCAGCTGCGTGTCAGACAGTAGACACTCAGCCACAGAATAAAATCATATCAGCAATCTGAAAAACAATGACGACTGAAGTCACATGTTTGCTTTCTCTGGCACGCTCTATACTTTCAGGTACTGTGTCAACATCAAAAGGTTTATTTTTCTCTAGGAAACGGCCATAACTATGACCAGCGTTCAGAACCAGCAATTTTAAATGCACTCTTCAAGTCAAGGTTCAATTTCATGCCACTTCCAACAAAGCATTGACATTTCTCACAGCCTTTCCACCAGCATGGGTTATACACAGCTGATTTCAAGAGATGTGCAAGACAGGACCTATGTTCTCCGTTTTGAACTAAGTAACCATAATCTTGATAAATAATCAATAAATAAAATGAACAACATCAGGTTTACATTTATCATATATTTTTCTAATGAAAGTCTGTTTCTTTTATGTTGAGAGCAGCACAAGGCTGCATGTGTTGAATCCGATGCCTCAAAAACAAATTGCTTTCGCTCGCTGCTTTTGTAACTGTGTACTTGCACGTTGGAGTCTAAGCTATAAAACACTGAAATTACCCAGCGGATGATAATGAGTTAATTTAGTGTCATCAACGTGTCCTGCGGAATATAGTTTGGGTTCACCTGCAATTACGCTGTCAGTCAAGACAAAGCAGGTTTACTAAACCACAATATACTTGACTCATTTAATTCAACAGCAGTCTCTCATATGGATTGCTGTCCAATAATATACACATAGGTTAGGGTATCATTTGAATCGTTGAATCATTTATATCACATCCCATTACGCTTATCGTTTCTTATCGATGCCCAGTTTTGATTCCTAAGTTGTAAAAAAATGAAATATAACATCGTGTCTACACCGGACGCGGCGCAATGCGAAGTGACACACGGTATGTTCTAATGGAATCACAACATTTTAAATTATAATGGGTTCTTATGCGTTCTATTGTCTCTTGTCGCATTGCATTGCACCACGTCGCATCCGGTGTAGACACGGTGTAACACTTAAAAATATCATGGTAAACTCTTGTTACAATAATGTAAATGTAAAACTATGGTTACTACATTAAAATATGGTATAATTTTCGTAAGGGCTTTGTTTAGGTATCAATTAACACAAATAACACATACACATTTCTGAAAATTAGCACACAGGACTTTGTAAGAGTAATGTAAGTTTGATTTTATATCAAGTATCCGATTCCTAACATTCCGGTTTTAGAACTGGGATTGCCTTTCAAATCCCAACCTTATATACACACAAACGTTTTTCCACAGAATAACAACATTATTCACATATTTCTAAGTTCTAGTTTTGGAGGTCACGCCAATCCCTTTAACCATTCGAAAAGGTAAATAGTCATGCGATCTGTCAATCTAAGAATTCATCGGTCGCATGCATACTTGCACCCTCTGTTGTCGTCAACCCATAGATCCAATCATCAAAACACTTGAAATGTTTTATAAACATAATATGCCAATAAATGACATGCGTCCACATTAAGAATGCTGTTTGATGGCTTTGAGTGGATCACGGCGCAGGAGATGAATTTTATTAGGCACACCACCTGCTCCTCACTGCAGTCGACAATTAAAAAAGCGCTCTTGCTATCACACGTTGCATCTTTGGACACCTCGATCATCACGTATAATGATGTGCGCTTAAGAAACAGGCTCATTTACATACGGTCGGCCATAATTAAACAGAGCTTAATACGTCTTTTCGGTTTACGCAGACTGGATAGTGAGCAGCACAGAAGGCAACCTTTCATTTGCTGTATTGCGTCGTGCAATTATTTCTGCAGATCATTTCCTGCGGCAGCATTTGAACTTTGAATTTCAAAGTGAAGATTAACCTTTCGTCAACGTGTATTTTGCATTCAGCAAACCTTTAAACGTCAATGCCGATACCTCATTGAAGTCGTTTTAGTCCTTTTGAACTACATCCACAAAAATGTCAACCACAATTTTGGCTTCTTTATTTAGTAGTGATGGGGTGGGAGGTCAAAGGGCACAGGGAAGCCCTTGGAAGAGGTGTAGCCAGGATTCTTCTCCACGGGAAATGTGCTCACGTTCTACAAAGACAACGAGAAGACATATAAAACATGTGCATTTCTATGGTTTATTCACTGTGTTTTTTCCCAAAGGAAGCTGGTTAAAGAAAAAAACAGGACAAAAGAGGCCTATTTATTCTAACCCTCTGTGAACCGCACTTAAAGTCTATCCACGATGTCCATAAACCCAACTATATTTAAAGGCAAGCCAAGCATCTCGCTGTAATGAGAACGCACTGCATTCTCTCATCCTGCGTCCAGTGGAAAAGTCAGAGAGTAAAGCTTCTCTCAGGGAAGCTAAGCTTTCATTTGTGTGTCAGGTAAAAAGATGGAGGGGGCTGAATATATTTAAAGGGCAGTGGGGAATATATCACGTATACTCAGATGGTTAGAGCTTATGGAGGAGACTGCATCCTTTTATTTGTGTATGGACTGCCCCTAACCTGACAGCACCTTTTAGAAAAAGAAAAGATGCAGGCGCGCGCAGACACACACATCGAGACATAAGACATCACGTTTACTGTGTAATAGATAGATGCATTGTCGATGTGACAAAAAAAGACACGTTTTTGAGAGACGACATAAAGGATTTCTTTTAATTAAAAAAGCACAAATCGGAAGCAATAAAGTAAGAGGTTAAGGTATGCCTCATCACAGAACATCAAAAATGTATTATACTTTAATGTTTAAATACCCATTTATGAGCAATATAAACTGGAATGGATGTGACAATTTTAAGGCATTTACTTGACTATTCCTACCGTAAATGTATCAAAACTTTCTTTTTGTGAGTGGATGGCCTGCTACAGTGCCTCAGGTTAACATCTTCAAAGGTGATTTTCTCAATATTTAGATTTCTTTGCACCCTGAGATTCCAGTTTTGTAAACAGTTTTTGTTCCGCCAGATATTGTCCATCCTAACAAACCATATATCCATAGAAACATTATTTACAAACATAATGGGTGACTTATAATAATGATCTATGAGAAGAAATTTAAATCATGAAATATGGAGATCAGCGATATACTAAATATTATGTATAAAATGCATAAGTATATAGTATATATTTTTTAACTCAAACTTCAAGGAGAATCTCAGTTGTTGGCTTGAGAAATTGTGCTCGTGTCTTTGTTTATTAGTGGTTGGATGCACACATCATTGAAGTTGACGTGGAGTAACATCTTGAGTTAAAAATTAAACAATTTATCTGCATTAATATGCAATCCCCATCGGACAGACAGTATTGACAGAATATAATGTATGTGAATGGTCCAATACTGCAGAAAACAATAACATAACGTTTCTTGCAACACGCTGATCGTTTTTGTTTTAATAAACAAGTATTACTTGATACACTTGTTGTAAGAGTCATTCTGTAAATGCAGTTGTTGTTGCATGACAGAGGGTTGAAATTGTGACTCCATATAAAATAATGATTAATTTTTGATTTATTTAAATTAATCTCAATGCATCTTAACTGCTTTGTGACAATACAGCTAGAAAAAACAATGTACAGGACAAAATAAATAAAACAAATGGAACAAATGAGTCATTTCAAAACTTTAGAGAAAATGTCAAAAGATGTTCTTTTTGTTTAATGGCTCCAGTTTATAGGTATAAAATGATGAGCAAGGGGCTGGTTTGATCACTAAAACAAATATAATATTTGTTAACCGACTTAATTGGTGTGTGATGATACAGCGTAACTAAAGAGATGTGGTGTTGTACTAAGGATGTAATCTAATGCCAAACACCTTAACAGAACTTTTAAGAACAACAACAATTAAAAGAATCATTTGATTTGGAAACTAATTAAAAAACGAATGCAGAAAGACAACAAGGACGCGCCTCATTATAGAATACAGTTCTACAGTTGAAAAATAACTTGAACAGTCATTAGGCAGCCTCAATTGTATATGAAGCCTGCAACTAAGACATTTTATATTTAATTCATATTAATACAAGTTAAAAAAGCAACCAAAAATTCAAATGTCTATTTTACAAAAATGAAATCTCAATAAACATACAAAGTTAAAAGGAAATAGGAAAGCCACTTTTAAAAAGAACACTGTGCGTTTATAATCACTGGTTTATTACGGGTCCATTATACTTAACAAAACTCAGTGACTAGTCAAAACTCAAGGGAACACGGATGACTCAGTCATCATCATCGAACTGCTTAAATGCTAAACGTCTCTGAGTCGTACATAAATTATTTCCAGCAAGAACTAACCGTGACATAAACAAGATCGTGGTAACGTGAAACAAAGCTGCTTCGGGCCACGAGCAAACAACGTATCCCTTCTGAATAAGAGAGCACAAGCTCTCGCAATCCTCT
Organism: Triplophysa tibetana; assembly: GCA_008369825.1. Lineage (NCBI taxonomy): Eukaryota > Metazoa > Chordata > Actinopteri > Cypriniformes > Nemacheilidae > Triplophysa > Triplophysa tibetana. The sequence goes on from CM017907.1 coordinate 3,763,023, forward strand.
TTCAAACTCGTACTGTCCATCCCCTCGTTTTTTCCACGGGAGAGAACTGAACCATTCTGTTGCTTAGCAACTTTTGAAGACTACCCTGACAACAAGGACAAATTACCCCGCGAGTACGTGAGCGCCACACAAAAGCTCTATCTCTCTACATATGGAGAAAAAGGAGATGTACTTTCAGACATTATCTACAGTATTGACACAGAGACAATAGTTCTCAAAAACGTGCAGAGACTCTGTGGAGGGTGCAGTCACCAATACTAGATGATGAAATTATCATATACACTCTACATCTCAAGGAAGAAAACTGGGAGAAGGTTTAATTCAACATGAGCTGCAATCCCTAACTTTCTTTAGCTATAAAAAAGCACTAATTAGTTATTCATATATTATCTCTTTAGCATTGCCCAATTCACAACAGTAAGATTAAAACTATGAGTTATAATTTGAACTGTCGGGTATGATTTTACAAGACATGTCAGTCTGACGTCGTTTGACTTCAACCCACGTAAAGTTAAAGTCGGCATGAAACGGAAGTAGCGATTGTTTTCTCTTCAGTAATGTGACGTATTTCCGAGGGAAACAACTTCTGAAATAGGAACAAAATGTAGGGCGGAACTTGAATTGTTTCATAGAGTACTGATTGGAACGTTAAAATGTGGGTGTTGCCAACAAAATGGAGTCAGATTAAAAAAAATAACGATGTGAGCGGATAAATATTTTAGAATGAATACTGCAACACTGTGAAAATCAATTTGAAATTGACATTTTTTATTTAATGCCGCCTTTAAGTACCTCAAGAAACCTGAATTTTTTAAAACAGAGATGGCGATAGTGGGGCAAAAGTAAAACAATGCTGTGTCTTGCTTAGTGTCTGACATCTTGCTGAAAAAATAATGCTGACAAACTAGCAAAATTTAACCTCAAAATTTTCATTATTTAATAATTGCGGAGCTTTTTGTCATGGTATACAGTTTTGCAGTATTGTATTACATCTTTATTGTTGTTTTTAATTATGTTTAGTAGCTTTAACGCCAACTGATGTTAAAATAACAAGGAATTAAATGAAAGTGACGTATAAACGGACGTTTAAATTATTTTACAAATAACTTACAATTTATATGCTATTAAACGATGCCGAATGTTTATTATTAATAATGATTTATAGATGTAGATGTTATCTAGAATTATTCACTGGAATAAAAATTAAAAACAGTTCACGATTTTTGCTAATTATTTATCATGGAAAATGATGAAAGGACCCATTATTTTGCTGTTTTTGACGCTTTGATTATGTTTTGGGGTGTTTAACAATGGATGTTCATGTTTCACCGCTGTCCTTCTAACAAAACGACTTTTATTTCCGGACTATATAAAGGCCCTCCTACCAAAAGCTATGATTGGTAAAGCTGACCAGGTCTGTCGTGATTGGTTCCCCGGTTACAGAGTTTTGTGTGTGTGAGAGTGTGTGTGTGAAGATGTCCCACTACTTTTTTCCTACTATGGCAAAGGGAAATGACACCGGACCGGATGGTGTCAGACCGGTTATGTTAATTAACACTAATAACAGAAACGTTAGTTTTTCCTTTTTAAGTTGGTACCGAGTTGGATAATAAAACAAGCAGATTGACCAGGAGACATTTGCGAACAGGACTTTAAAGGATGTTTCAGAGAAGTGTTTAAGAGGTAAGCGCACACACATACAATATCAGTGTATAACACAGAACAGCTTTCACAGCCGATGTTAAACTCATGGAAGCTGTTATTTGACCATTGGTTATCTTAGAATGTGTGTAGCTGAATTCATATTACCAGCTGTAGGACTGTGATGAAAGTTAAAGTAGTTTAGCGCGTAGCTCAGTCAAATGTTTACAATCTATGATAACCAACTCTTACTCTTACTCTTTTATATGGAAGCCCTCGCCCAATTTTTGGCATCTTCCTTTGGGCGGAGGTTATTAAGACCACTTCGGAAAAGTGACATCATGTACCCGGGAAGTAGAGGGCTGTAGTCCGATCTGGTCGTTCTCTGTAGTCCTTGAAAATCAAATTCTGTCAAAGACAATATCTCGCTTGGCACTGAACTTTGAGCTTTATCATTTTGCAGGTATTGTTTATGCTCTAACAGCAACATTACAAACTAACTAAAGAGTGAAAAATGGGATTGCGTGGTATGGGACCTTTAAATACGGTTTCATCGGATACACGTGCGTGGCTCAAAGTTAACCTCCGGTCTATGTTTGCTTATTCAATCTGGCTAGAGAATATAACTGTATTTTTAATATAAAATAATATTTGTATAAGTTTATTTTATATAAATTGTATTAAAATAAATTAAACCTACCCATCAGTTATTGATTCTTTGCGGAGGTCTAAGAAACGTCTTGCAGAAGTTAAGTTTGGCCCTCATAATATTTGATTACGTTGTTGTTGTTGAAACCGTCTATGATAGTCTAAAGTGTATGGAATTTACTTAGAATTGTTTCTAAACCTTGTTTCACAAGTGACCATGTGTTTCGCACATGTGACATTCACAGGGCGTCTCCAGTGGGAAATCAGCTATCACATGTTTAAGCTGTTTAGCGAGCCAGAGGTGGATCTGAAATGTTTTTTGATCAACTCTGAAACACAAACACCATTTTATAATGATCTCAAGAACCGAGTCACAATACTCACAAAGGCTGAAGGCAGGTAGAGAACTCCCAGCTCATAGGAGCGCACCATCATCTGGGTGTTGTTCTTCTCCAGAGCGCCCCAGGCCGCTTTGGACAAATTAGCACCGTGGAGGACCCCGCCAGGCAAATGTCACCAAAGTCATCACTCGCACACATCATCTAAAATCACCCGCCAACTAAACAAGCATTAAGCATGACAAAGCTTTTTAAGCTCATTTTTCTTAGACTCCGTTCACTGAATAATTAATGCTGTTTGGTCTCAGAAGTTGACAGGCGATGCCTGGAGGCTTCACATCCACTGCAGCCTATAATCTACATTACATTAAAAGATGGTGAATTACTCAGCGCTGCGTCTGACACGACCCACCTACAGCAGCCGCTCACAGACCCCGGCAGTCTTCCTGTGCACTTTCACCACCATTAAAGACAGCGCTCAGAGACAAACTGCAAGAACGTAGGCTATTCATACTGGATGGAGATGTAAATCAATTGCCTGACCTCGGGAGATTCAAGTATTGCAAGATCCACCATAAGAATATTTTTTCTAGATGGCATAAATGGGGTCCATGTTTTTTGTACATGAAATTATAAAATCTTGTTTGGTTTTCTAGCTCATTTCTGGCAAACTAACGCTGTACTTAAGATGCTATTCTTGGGTCCTATTTGAAAGATAATCAAAGGAAAAACATCAGTGTGTTTTATAGCCCGACTGGCTCTCGTATGCTCTTCATTACCACCAAGAAAAGTCTTTACCGGCCTTGATGGCCTGTAAAACAAGCGCAACATATGCATTAAAGGTCCAGAGTCCGTCAATTAAATAACCCACCCATCCACCTAAATATAACCTGCAGTCAATTAAAACACAAATATTGAGGTGATTTTACAAGAAAGTGCTTTTATGATTTTGCAGATAAGAAATGGCCAATAAAACAGGACTTGGATAAACAAACATGTCAAGCATATGTTACATCAATATACGTTTATAGTTCATGAGGAACTTCTACTGAGTGGATTGCTATCAACAGCACATACTGTATATAAAAATCAGACAGAGATCAGAGAGAACACGGCAGCCTTCTGTCGAGAGCCTTGATTTTGGCAGCTATAAGCAGCTCTCTGAGGAACAAAAGAGCAGAAATGATGCAGATCTCATTCCGCTCTGTAGCATCGCAACATATTCAAAGCAAAAAAATCGCATATGCACTGTCAACAAAACCTTACGTAATCACCTTTTTAACCATGTATAAAAATGTACATTTCATTCATTAATGTGTGCCTGTTAGTAGGGCTGCATCGCATCATCTGGTAAAAACTAATTATCATAATTATTTTGTCAAACTGTGAAAACTGAGAGCAGATAAACATTTGTCATTTTATATTGCTGCTTCTGACATATCAAAGCTTCAAAGAAGCGAACAATCTTCAAAGCATAAAATGAAAACATCAGCTCTCATGTTAAAAATTCAGACTAGATATTTATTTAAATTACAGTATTTTGAGGTCTAAATAAAAAAGTTTTTTTCTTCCTGTAGCTTAGTCGGTAGAGAATTGTTTAATAAGGATAAGGTCGGTTGATCGCTAGGAAACACAAATACTAATAAAAAAATGAATTTGGGTAAAAACATCTCACAAATGCATAAATGTAAATTTGCAAAAATTCACAATTAAGTCTATGAAACAGACTTTGAAGGGACAGGTCACGTTCAAAATGAAAATTCTGTTATCATTTACCCACACTGTGGTCATTTTAAACCTGTGTGATTTGCTTTCTTCTGTGAAATACAAGAAGATATTTTGAGAAGATATAACAAAAACCATTGACTTCTATTGTATGGACACAAATCCAATGCAAGTAAAAAACTAGTCATTGGGGACCTTTTTTCAAAATATCTTCGTTTGTGTTCTGCAGAAGAAAGTCATGTCATGCAGGTCTGAAATGACAAGAGGGCGTGAAAATAATGACAGAATTTCCAATTTGAAGGTAAACTATTCCTAAAAAAGTATTTTGCATTGAGATTTGAAGTTAAATAGTGTTGCAATAGGGTGTCCAAAAAATTGCTTAAATTATTAATACTTTCTAAAAAATCAAACCTATTTAATAAGCTTCAAAGACATTTATTTATCCCAACATTCCAACTGAGTGTCGACCCTTTTGGACCTATATGTGCTGTTCTGAAGAGTTTGTTTTATTTTTATAAAACATGAGGGAAGATTATGAGAAAACGTTAATGATAAAAATGTAAATACTCCTTTGGGATTGCAATGAAATCAGTCAATACCAAACAAATCAAGTCTCTGTTGTCTACAACCTTCTAACAAGGAAGCAGTTGTGTGAAGTCTGCCCAAACCCTCATGATGATGTGTTTCAGAGCGTACTGTAGACGGAGAAGAGAGGTTTCGGTCTGATTGTTGCCAGTATTCAGGCACGAAAGCAGATTTCGACATTTAAATCTCCCGAGCTGAAGTGTGGAGTGAGCACTCCAGAGAGAACCCGAGATTAAATCTTTCTTGCAATGGGCACATCTCTGATCACTTAGCCAAATCGAGGCGAGCAGTAAAATAGCTTATTTACGGTGATCATGACATAAAACCAAGTGATGAGAAGCCTGTTGAAATCTATAAGGAGCAATTTATGGGTCAGATGAGTCTTGGGGAAAGCAGCGGTGTGGAGTCTGGGGTTTCAGGAGAATATTTATGGTAAAAGACTAAAAGCCATATTTTGATGAGTATACTGTCAAAGTGTGTGTTTTTATGCATAGGTAAATAACAAAACAGAACTTACTGGAAGTACGAGTGAAGCAAAAGTTGTTTTTGTGTGGTCTGTATACTGTACGGTAAAGATCCCCCAGCTGCAAGAATAAAAACATGCAAGATAAAGAACAAATAGATATGGTTTTACAGAAAGAGTTGATCACAGTATTGGAAATTCAGTTCCTGATCAATGAAGGATATGTCTGTCTTGCTCTTTTGTCGGTCTGACTACAAGTGTTAAGAGGCCTGATTTGACTCAAGACAACATGGACTGTAAGGTTGTGTTAATGCTTTACTGAGATCTTTACCATTTATCATTAAACTAAAACTTTTGAATTTGACCTGATACTAGTTTTTACAATCTTCTTACATCTATTGAAGCTGCAATATGTAACTCTTTACCTTACCACAACATTTTTAGCTTATAATAAGGATATTAATTTGAGCTCTCAAGATTCATTTCACAATAAATGCCAGTGTGACGTCATTTGGCCTATCACAAATAGGGTGAAATTAGGAACTTGAGACTTCTTGATAATCAGATTCATGTGAAGAAAGTCAACCTCAAATTAAAGGAACAGTTCACCCAAAAATGGAAATTCAGTCATCATTAACTCTCCCTTAAACCTCCCTTACTGACGGAGCACTTTTTGAGCCTTAACATGAAAACGCATGTTGGAACTAAAATGGCGGTAACTCATGAATTCTTGGAAATACCGACTTACGATCGGTCTTGTTTTAAAAAAGAAAAGTAGCTGATTATTGCTAAAAAATCACACACACAATAAAAAATTAAACGTTTGTTGTTAGGTTTATTGTAAAAAATTAATAAAAAAGTTGTTTTTCTTTGATTAAAAAATACATTAATAAAATATGGGTCGTAAAAAGAAAACAAAAAATCTAAGCACACTCTTTGTAAAAAAGAATCAATTACTCTCCCGACATAAATTATTTAAAAAAAACACCAAAAAAAATCTGTATTCTAGAGTCTTAAACGTTTCAGTTTCCATAGTTTGTCATGATTCGATTAGAAATTACATGAACATTATTGATGCAAACTTAGGTGTCCCGTATACGGAACGGGTGACAGTTAACAGGCTACGTTGTTCCAAATCTATAAAAAAATATTGTTCTGATGACCTCAGAGAAAGATATTTGAAAGAATGCTTGTAACCAAATACTTATGGGCCACCGTTGACTATCATAGTAGGAAAAATTGCTTTATACATTTATTTGTTCTGTTAAACGCAAAAGAAGATATTTTAAAGAATGCAGGAAAGCGAACAGTTCTGGGGTTACATACTTTTTATTTTTGGGTGAACTGTCCCTTTAATGTTTTGAACAAAGATGGCAATATAGAAACAAAGTTCACCGATTACCCTGTACTTGTATGTGTAATTATTGCCCTGTGCAAAGTGCAAAAACTATCTCAATGAACTGGCTTCACTCGTTCAGAATTGTATTACTCATAATAGAGATCGGAATAGAAAAGCACTTCCTCCATATGTGCTCTTTAAATGACTACATTTGGTATGTCTTGATAATTGCCTCTCTCCTGAACGGTGAGAACAGAATCATCCCAGTAGCTCAATAGAACTTCTGATAGGGCTAATTATACATGTCCTTGCTTTTTAAGAGATGGCACGGTGCCATTAAAATCCTCATTCACCATCATCTACTCTGTGTCTTGACTTTTCCACTGACATTTAACAATAGATGCACTGGATAGAAATCAATCGTCTGTCCATCCATCCATCAGAGCAGATATTGTTATGCAAATAGCAGGACTGGATTCTTGTAACAAAAAGACCCGAAACTCTGTGAAGGGAGACGTTTTTTTTGTAAACTGGCCTTCAAGTATCAATAATGAGAACATGCTGTGAATTCCGATTGCTTATTAAAAATGTGAGATGTTAATACATTTCAAATTTCAAAGCACATTGAAATTTACTTGAAAATTTGGCGTCTCTGCTCAGGTACAAGCGGAAAAAGGCAGACGATACTTGATTTTATTCTAATGAAATCCAAGACATAATGAGGGCTAATTCACCCTGATAGACAAACAATCTATAAGGGGAATATGCGACCCTTGTATTCGTAAATCCCATCAGCACGTCGTTTCTAATACGAACAAGGTACAAGGAGCAGTTTTTTCCCACAATGTTTCAGTTCGCCTTGCAGGAGCTGTTCCTGACACTCACCAGGAGCATCTGTGGTTGTGAGCTGGGTAATGACTTCTCTGCTCTCCCCAGCGTGGTCAGGGTGTGCTGGAACTCAGCTGCCAGCCATTTAGTCTTATCAAGACCCATAGAGCCGATACTGGAAAACTGACCAATCACAGGCCACCGCTCTTCATTCTGAATGGGACATGTGTGTTCGCCGAACAGCTGCGAAGAAAAGAAACACCATGTTTGAGATATGTTTATGTGAGTAGATAGTTTCTAAAGTCCTACCTGGAATGTAAACACCAATGTGTTGTGGCAAAGTAGTTTTGCTTCAGATGTGACAAAAAAACGGATGTTCGTACAAAGTGAACAAAAATACCTAAACTAAGATGTACTACCATTATTTATTACACTGAGCCAATAATTGATTACACAAAATACACTGCAAATGACATGCAAACTCTCAAATAAGAATGAACCTGTATACAATGTAATATGTTATAAGGTACATTATGTAAATTTTATATAAAATTTATTAAAGATGTTTTTTAAGTAAAAGAAAAAAATGCATTTTCTTTTTTGTGAATAATGTCCCTGATTTCTTTGATCTTGCGTTAGTATGTTACTGTGTTTATGTTTTTTATTTTTATTACGCAATCTCTCTGTGTTGACTTTACCAAATGACAAAAGAATCAGTTTTGTTGGACGCACGACCCTTTAACCTCTTCCATTTTTTGTTATTTCGGTATTTTGAACTGAAAACAATTTTATTGTGCTATGATTATATTTTATTATTTCGCTGCTGTCCTTCTGACACTTTGTCTCTCCATATTTCGTATTTTGTTTTTTTTCCCATAAATCATTATTATTCATCACCATTTATGTTTTTCGCTGGGTTTTGCAAATATCTAACCAATCATATGTATTAAAAAATGCTTGTCAACTTTTACAACACAGTTTTTCATCATTTAAAAACGACAGTGTTTTTTCCATTTCCAAAAAAACAGCGAATCTGGACGTCTGAGGTTTTGGAAGGAAAGCATCTATTTGCTTAAGCGATTTTTGACTCCTGCTGTCTGCAAACAGATAAAAAATCTGAGTGAGTCATGACCAATGATGTACCATAATCCTTCAGTTGTTAACAGTCTGCTCAAATGTGATTCAAACATTCATTTTTTAAACGGCTCTTTGATATCAGATCTATGAGACTCCTCTTCAGCAGATGGTTATTTCTCCTGGTGCAATTGCCAAGACCAATCTGACGCCTTACGCTGCCTGTGTGATCTGAATTCCCTTAACAAATGAAGGAAAGAAGTCAAAATCTCAGAGGTGTTCCTTGGGCGTACATCGCTTTTTATGAGCATCGATCATCCTACTGCCAGGGGAGAAAACTGAAGCACTGACGGCAGGTGAAATCGCACACAAAACAACCTTTCACAATATTAAATGGCCCCACTTTTCCATGGCAGATCCTTGATATGTTCCTGGAGTTGAACCAATGAGATACACCTTATAGGGAAAAAATGCATAAAAAGTGATAGTATATTGCATGTTCCTAGATGATGTGCACATGTCAGCCAGATGTTCTTTCCTAAGTAGCTGGTTCTTGGAATTGCACTATGGATAAGTTTTGTTAAATCCCATTAGTCAAAGGTCCGGTTATGTTATCACTCCATTTTACTGGATGCACAATTAATTATCGGCCATATCGGTATCGACCGATAAATGGTAATTTTTTATGTTATCGGTATCAGCCGATAATAAAATTTAGGCCGATATATTAGATCCGATAAATCGTAAGTCATTCCCTCTTGTTAAATTTCTTCAGCTGTATGCTCCTCCCAGTTCAAATACAGTACAGTATTCTTTCTGTGATCATTCACTAACTTTTATTAGCAAAGCATTGTTGATTTAGGTACAGTATGTGGATACAGTATTTATGAATGTGTGAATTATAGGAACAAAAGCATATTGTTTGAATAAGACGGCTGTCTGAATCTGTCTTGAGACCTCTTAGACATGTGGCTATTAAGAAAATGTTTCTAGTTTGCTCTGGAAGAACATCTATAATTTATTTATTAATTTAAAAAGATAGCAGAAATGTTTGAAAATTAAAGAATCGTTAACTACTGTAAAGTAGGCTTCATATATGATTTTAAGGGGGGGGAAAGAGAACAAATGTTTTCAAATCAAAGCCGTTCAGTCTTAGGTAGGGCCGGCGCCAAGGGTGGGCACTCGCGGGCCATGACCTCCCCACAGGGTTATTGTGCCCCCCCCAAAATTGATCCTATTTTGAATTCATGCAATTCCTACTGAAAATAATTAATAAAAAGTATTAACGTTTAAAGAATTTTAAACAAAGGGGAAATGAAAATGGTAGCCTAGCCTATGTGTTCACTTTGTAAAGAAAGATTAATCTAATCCGGTTGTTGTGTTCACAAACAGCTCAGTTAGTTCACCTTTGGAAAAGGAAAATTAACAACCGAATGGAAGGACACAATTTTAATGAGGTTTAACGTTTGCACACGGCACCTTCAGCTTTTTTAAAAGGTACATGTGTTTAATTTACATATGGCAAGCCTTGATGCGAAGGAGCATTATATCTCAGCATATGTTATAATCGTCAACCTTTTGTTTTTGTTGTTGTGTGTGGTAATATTGGTCAATTTTGTTATCCTTGTACGGAAAATAGCATCCTGCACGATTTGTAAGTGTGCCCTTGAACAGATGTTGTATTTTTGACTTTTTTGCATTAATGATGCTGATTGTGTGCCCTCCTCTGGGAGCCACTTCCCCTGTTAGTCGTGCTCTGACGCGCTGACTCTACTCTTAGGGAACTTTATATTAAAATTTCGATACTGTATATCAGCCATATATCGGTTATCGTCTTCCAATGTTTAAGAATGATCGATAAGCGACCAAAATGTACATATCGGTGCATCCCTAAAGTCTACCAATGAATTTTCATGACCTTTTCATTCATTACTTGATAAGGATTTCTAGAAATCATATTAGAGATATTTTCTGGATCAAATTACATAAGTATGTCATGTTTTCTGAATGAATAGATCTAAATGCATTACTGCACAAATGGCAGACAGACTAATGCACTCACAAAGAATCATGGGGCAATCGTGGCCTAATGGTCAGAGAATCGGACTCGTGACCAGAAGGTTGCCGGTTCGATCCTCAGGGCCGGCAGGTAACGATTGCGGTGCCCTTGAGCAAGGCACCTAACCCCTACACGCTCCCCGGGCGCTGCACTGATAGCTGCCCACTGCTCCGGGTGTACGTGTGTTCACCACTTGCTGTGCGTATGTTCACTAGTCACTGGATGGGTTAAATGCAGAGGTCACATCTCGGGTATGGGTCACCATATCTGACAAATAGGTCACTTTCACTTTTTCACTTCACTTTCATACAGGTAAACAGCACAATTTGAATACTTTATTTTCACCACTGAAATGTCCATGACCTTTTCACACCTGGAAGTCTTAAATCTGTCAAATGCATCCCTTCCATGATCGCCGTGGAAACCTTATATATTATGCCACCTTACCCTAGATTTAAATAGCGTATCTTTCATTTGCAGAAGGTCAAACCGTGTTTCTGTTCGATCCGGTCGGCGAGCTCTGGAGCCCGGTATGCCTCCAGGTATTCCAGATGTTCCCGAACTGTCCTCCGGTAATTTGGGGTACAGCGGACTCATCCACATCCTGTGACATACAAGCAGCATGCTTACTAATGAAGAGCTAATGGAAAAGCGTGAACCACTAATGCCAAGTCAAAGGAATCGCACATCAATAAAAATCCTAGCAATATGTACTCGCCCTCCTTTTGTATTAAAATTGGGTTTTTTAATAAACGTCTCATTTTGTGTTCCATGGAAAAAAAATTACAGTCCATGTTCAAATAACATTGTTCACCCAACATTCACCCAAATATCAACATTTTGTCATCATTTATTCACCCTCAGGTTGCTCAGAACCGTTATAACTTCGAGGAACACAAAAGAAGATATTTTGAGGAATGTTACAGTGGTTTTGGTTCCATACAGTCAACGGGGGCCAATCTGATTGTTTGGCAATATTCTTCAAAATTTTGCCGAGACAAGTCATATCGGTTTGGAAATATTATGGTGAATAACGGATGAAATTCAGGGTTGAACTATCCCTTTAAAGCTTTGTAAATATCATAAACAAAACGTCCCCACTATGTGACAGGGATCACATAAATTGATGTTCTGAGAAATAACAGTATTCCTGTTTTCCATGAATAGAAAAACTATCTTTAAAAAAAATTCAATCATGAAAGATAATGTGTACAATTTCTGTGCCACTAGTTTGAACAAACAAAATGGCAAAAAAAGGCAGCTTTCAAGCAGGTTTTGCCATCAAGTACCATGAGAGAAATCGTTCCGCACGAAACTCAAGGCAGCGTGCGAGACATGTTAATATAGTGTCAGGATCACAGGAAGGTTTGGATAACACCACACAGTTTACACTTCACTTGAAAATCACCCCCCATATGACTTCCTATTTACTTTCAAACACATCACCTTCAATTGACACCATGAACAGTTATGGATTACAGATGATGCACAAAAAATGACTTTCCCAATAAATGCCAGTGGACATATTTGACATGCTTTCGCTCTAAACACGTGCAAAACAGATCTAGATTTTTCCTTGAGAACCCCTAATAACTCCAGATTGGAGGAGTGTAAGGACTGGTCCTATAGCATGAACCCCTAAGGCTCTATAAGAACAAATCAATGTGGATTCAGATTGGAACCGTTACAAATAAAGACTGGATTAAACCCTTCAGACATGAAAGACGGAGACCTTTGCGTCTAAGCATAATAAAAAGACTAGATTGGAAGACAAAATAACATATTTTGAGTGGTCCACACAATGGAAGTCAATGGGGGTCAATCTTGTTTGGTTACCAACATTCTTTAAAATATGTTAGTGTTCTAGAGTAGAAAGTCATGGAAATACATCAGGATGAATACATGACGAAAAAAATATTTTTGGGTGAACTATTCGTTTAATATCTCACTGCGATAAGTACTAGTTTCAGCCTGCAGCAGAATCTCATAGCAATTCGCAACTATCTCAAGAGGTGGCTATTCTGTGGCACAACCTACACTCATGCTGATATTGGAGAGGTTTAAAAGTGGGTCTTCATTATTGCTTCATTCCAATCTCTTTCTGTATTTTTCTAATCTATATTTTTGTATGATTCACATTGTAAGAATTCATACGAATAAGCCACTTTGTAAAAATTGTAATGACGTCTGTCAGATCAGGTTGAACTGATTTTGGAATAGAAATCCTGGTTAAATAAATGTCCCTATATATATACTTCACCATACACATTGTTTGAGTAAGTATAAAGAAGAGAGATTTAATATTAAGGAACTTACCCGAACCACCAGCCTGACCCATGACTAGTTTCGGACAAAATGTATAATGGAATTCTGTTCCTTATAATGTACATTGCAAATAAACTTGAATCTTTTACTACTGTATCTGAAAGCAATTGTTAATTCATTAGCAATCCCTTTGACCTTCCTGGCATCCTCATCTGGGATAAATATAACAATATGTAGAACAATTTTATTAATGGCACTTAAATGTAGCCCGATGTAAGCCATTATTCCATGCAGCTAATTCGTAGCCATTTCAGGTCAAAGAATAACATTACGATTGGTTTATTCTGGTTCGCGAAGCTCAACACTCTATTTAGGAAACATAAGCTTAATTTCAATTTACTCTGAGTGTCTTCTCTGTGTTGTCATAGCAACAGACAAGTGTGTCATTAAGACTAGCTAACGCACTGCTTCTTTTTTAGAAATGAAATAAATAATGTTGCAGTCGGCAAATGTGAGACTTTAAAAGAGAGCGAAACATAAAGAAAGTGAAGAGGCTATTTCTAAATTGATCGTGCCATCATGTCTAATGTTTCCATTCACTGGGTTCATTCTCGTGAGTGCAATAAGATTTGGTATCTGGCCCCTCCGATTCCATGAGTACCCTACCCTGTGTCTTCTGGTACCAATCGGGTCAGATGAGGTTGGAGGTAAGAATGATGACTCTGAATCCTTCCTCGTACCACAGCAGCATCATTTCCCTGCAAAAGGCGACCGTGTCTTTTATAAAGTGTTTTGATAAAATGAATATTAGTACTTAAAATGAGCTGTTTTAGTCTCTTTTAACAGCATAAAAAAACACCTTACAAACTAGAGACACATTCAGAGAGTTTGGTACCGTAGCAGCATAATTTTCTGGCATAACAAGATCTAAAAGCTTTATCCTAAAGCTTTGTTTTTTAATAATTATAACAAGAACAGCACAAATTGGACTATAAAACTTGTTTTGAGCAGTGCAAAACGCTTATTTTTATACTTTGAATTAAATAAGAGAGCTTTTTCTTCATTTAGATGGCGAGATTTTTTATTTTATTAAAATTAATATCGAATAACAAAAGCAACTTGATTTGGTCCTCTGGAGTCAAAAATGCTTAATCTGGCTTTGGCTCCTTCTGCTATCTGTTGTTGAATAAAACATGAAACATTCTTTGGAGAGAAAACAGTACTTTAGGATTACATCACATTAAAATTCAATACTGTGCCTGTTTAACATCTGACTTCAACTCATCACAACAGATGCTCGTCTGATAATCTTCACATCCACATGAATTGCCGAGGGGTTAAAGCTCTCTAGAGAAGCTGGAATCCTACATTCTCTATGCGTTATACTGACTGCTCATTAGATACAGACCTGAACGTGGTATAAATAAAGATTAATGAAGAAGAAATCAACTATGACACTACATAGTGAGATACTCTATAATGACCATGGCGCAAATTTGTTTCGTATACAGTTTAACTAGATTCTAGGTTTGAAGAAAACATAATAAGGCTGGTCACTTACGTGTGATGCGTGCCAATGCACTGTCCAGTTTGGCCTCTTTAAAGCACAAAAAAGCAAATATGTTTAGTATTGATTTTTAAACTTAATTTAGTCCAGTATTAAACAAAAATGCCAAAATGTTACACTTCTGCCACTACAGACAGCCATCATAAAGTTTAATACTTCCATCTAGTGGAATACTTATCTCATTGCAACAGTTTTGGTGAAAAAAACGTAACTCAAAGACTAAGAGACTGGAGCTTCTTCATGATCACTGTCAGAGAGGTTCCAAACCACCTCCTCAGTTTCTCTTTTTGACTTTGCAGCGGGCGATACACCGTTTTCATACTTCAATCTGGTATAATGTTTGGTGTGATTTAAGTCTTTTGAGGGGTTGATGGTATTATGTTGTCTGCTTCTTCACTATCAGATATAGTCCTCCTGCCAAATTGACTCTTCTGGGACATTTTTGCTTCAACTTAATTATATGCTTGTGCTCCTCCCAAACCTTGTTTATAAAACATCATTCGTAGCTACACTTCTGTCCGCTATCATATATGATATCTCGGTGCAGCCGTCTTTCATTAAACGCCATCAAACTTGAAGGCCGATACTTAAAACATGCTTGGAGTTGGCTCAAAGTGATCTATTTCCTCGTCGTCAACGACGCTGCCATCCCCTTCTTTGCACCTTCACGCAAACAGGCAGGTATTGGCATGCATTGTGACGAGTACCCCCATACAGGCAAGTAGGCCAATCGACCCATCGCAATGAAATAAAGAGTTAGTCAAATAAAAATCACAGACTGGATTCAAACAGGCAAACAAATTGATGCAGTAGAGCCCATGCCAAGCAGCGGAGAAGCGCCAACGGAAGTTTGGGAGAACGCCATCTTTTTCACCAATATTTTTCAATCAACTTAGCTTGGTACATCCTTAGGGTGGCTGCAAAAAGCATCTGAAACACATGCGAAATACACTGCCCAAAACACTTAAGGGAACACCTAAATCAAACTATATTAGATCTAAATGAACGAAATATTCAGGTTAAATCTTTTCAGCAATATACTGTACTTTGCATAATTTTGTGATTACAAGATAATGTGACGATGGTTAAGGAAAGCCAAAATCATAAACATATTCAGGGAGGAATTACAGTAAAATCACTGTAAGAAATGAAAATACTGGTTGATATTCATGATGTTATTAAGTAATGTGCATGGCCCTACGTTCCCATATAAACTCCCAACAATGTCTAGGAATACTCCTGATGAGATGGCACATGGTGTCCTGTGGGATCTCCTCCCAGACTTGGATCAGAACACGAGTGAGCTACTGGACAGTCTATGGTGCTGCTTCTGATTTATGAGAGAGGTCTGGGAACGTATGGGACAGTCAATGGCATCAACGCCTTCATCGTACAAAAGCTCAGGCCACATGAGGTTGGGCATTATCATCAGGGGTAAAAGCAAAAAAATCTTTTTGCGGGGTTGCGAGAGTAGACACATACGCAGGGTTATTGGTCAAACAAAAAAGAACATTATTTAAACATTATTTCCCTTGAAAGAAAAACACGTAACATGCTATTTTTGAGCTTCTCAGACACAACTGGAAGATTTTCACTTCACCGCGCTTCATAGGCCACGTTAGAGAAGCTTACACGCTTACAAAATATTTGTTGATGAAATGAGAAAAATAATCTAGAACATTGCGAAGTCCATAACTACAAAGGCAATTCAGTCTTTCTCTACGTTTCATTTAGTTCTCTTTTTTCTGAACTAAACCTTTTCTATGACACATCTTGAAAACACACCGTAAATCGATTTGAGAGACTGCCTTTTCAGAAATGGTACCCGTTACCGGCTTTTGATGCTCCAAGATTGAGGTCTGAACGTGACCATTATTCAAAGTCATTATTGGATGTCTGTTTCATTAGATTCTGTATAGGATCAGCATACTATAATCTATATATAATACATGCTTTTTGTTTAAAGAGAAAGGAACAGATGTATTGAAAAATATTTTTTTATTCCAAAGTAATTTCCAAATTAATTAGGAAAAAATTAGGTGGACTCAACAAAACTGGACTCAAACACAGTACAAAGCATCTGCACTAATACAGTAAATGTTACAAAAGCTTACTTCTACTATTGCTGTTACGGGTTCATTCAAGAGGCCAAAAGACTCAAATGGTCTGACTTCCATATTTTGATTTAATCCTAATGACCTAAAGGGTCTGATCTTCTCAAGAAGGCATCCACACATTTCCATGAGTATCTGGAGCCTGACTATACGGAATGTTCCAGATCCAAGGCTGGTCTGTGAAAAGAAGAAAAGACAACAACATAGATTATTGGAAAAGCCTGACCTGCTTCAGGCAGAGTTCATGAGCCTGAGGTGAATGCTGTAAGAATAACTGAATTATATTTGCAATTGGATTTGATCAGTTGAAAGCACAGCTATAGGATGTCAAGTTTATTTTTGTATAGGACACTACCATAACTATGTTGAGCGTTCAGAACCAGCAATTTCAAATGTTTTCTTCAAGTCACGGTAAAATATCATGCCACTTCCAACAAAGCGTTGGCATTTCTTACAGCCTTTCTACGATCATGGGTTATACACAGCTGAATTCAAGAGAGTCAAGACAGGACAGATTTTCTCCATAAATAAGAGAATCGAATAGCATTTGAACTTTGAATTTCGTCGACGTGTATTTTGCATGAATCAAACCTTTAAACGTCAATACGGAAGCCTCGTTGAAGTCATTTTTGGCACAAAAATGTCAACTTGACGCAACAAAAATCTTGACTTCTTTACTTTTGGAGTGATGCAGGGTTGCAGGGTGCCTCACCTTTGCCGGAGTAGCGATGGGGTGGGAGGTCAAAGGGCACAGGGAAACCTTTGGAAGAGGCGGTACCGCGAAACACATTCTTCTCCACAGGAAATGTACTCATGTTCTACAAAGACAACGAGAAGACAAAACATATGAATAGCTTGTGAATTCACTGTGATTTTTCCAGATGATGCTGGTTAATGAAAAGAACAGGACAAAAGAGGCCTATTTATTCTATCCCTCTGTGAACTGCCCTTAAAGTCTCTCCATGATGTCTACAAACCCAACTATATTTAAAGGCAAGCCAAGAATCACAACGCGGTCATCACGCTGTCATGAGAAAACACTGCATTGTCTCATCCTGTGGAGATAAGTATTGTGGTCATTCCAGTCCAGTGTCTGTTGAATTTCAAATAAATCAAATCTAGGAAGGACGTAAAGTCATCCAACAGCAAATGGGAAAAGACTGACAGAATGAGAAGACACGTAAAACTGCGATAAAAATCAAGGTTATCACATAAAATATTACATTTAAACATTTCCAAAATACATGTACAAATATTACTGTTGTGATGCTTAAAAGTGGATATAAACTTGTTTTCTTTGCAGTATCTGAGGTCTGAAAAAATACGGTTCGTTTGACCTGTTTCACTAGTTCATATTTTCTGGTACATACAACCATAGATATAAATAACTAGATAGCTCATTCTAGTGGTCCAGGCACATAGAAGCATCCGCCATCTTGGAACGGTCCACTGACGTACTCACATTTGCAACACTGCGCAGCCACGGATGCGCATTTTGATTCCCGAGAAATTGGAAACCCTTTCATGGTTATGATTTGTTAGTGTACTAATTTTAATGTTTGAGTTTACACAACAACAAATATGTTTTCATAATCATAAACAGTACGCATACTCTTGAGTGTTAACAGACCGGCTTGGCAGGGTCGCCAGATTTGTGAAAAAAATCCTTCATCCCGAGCCTAGTCCAAATAACAGAACTTAACATTCATAAATAAAATCATTTTAAGATTGACAGCTATATACAGTAAAACAAATCCACGGGAAAACCGTAGACTTGGCAACACAGACCGGCTCAAACCGCTTCAATATGACGGATAACCTACACATAGCGGATAAAAACATAGTTTAGTGATGAGATATTCATTTATCCACACTTATGTTTAAAAAACGGACATCCGCCCTAAGTTTTCAGCAATATTTATTTGATTTACTTTTGAAATATGACCGTTGCACAGCTCCCGTGGCATCATTGGATAGAATAGTGTCAATTCGATGCACACTCACAAATCTTGGTGTAAGCAGAAGACCATCCAGGTATTTCTCACCTACTGTTTTTTGCATATTGAGGCTTCGGGTATACTATTCCTACTATTCCTTATTTTCGGCAACTATATAGTATGGAGGTAGGCAATTTCGGACGTGTTTTTGCACATGTGACATTCATGTGGCTTTTCCATCGACCTGCTATCACAAGTTTTAAGCTGTTTAGCAAGTCACGGTGGATCTGAAATGTTTTTTGATCAACTCTGAAACAAAAACAAAATTTTTAATGACCTCAAGAACCGAGTCACAATACTCACAAAGGCTGAAGGCAGGTAGAGAACTCCCAGCTCATAGGAGCGCACCATCATCTGGGTGTTGTTCTTCTCCAGAGCGCCCCAGGCAGCTTTGGACAAATTGGCACTGTGGAGGACACCGGCAGGCAAATGTCACCAAAGTCATCACTCGCACACATCATCTAAAATCACCCGCCGACTAAACAAGCATCAAGCATTTAAGCTCATTTTCTGAGACTCTATTTACTGAATAATTCATGCCGTTTGGACTTCTGTACTTCTGTATGATGACAGAAAACTGGCTAGCAGAAAGTAGAAGAAAGACCATCACAGCTTGTGTTAGCTAGCCTCATAAATTGTCAATGAACTTACATTTAACATATCTGATTTACTGGCTAGCTAGCTACTGAATGAACACATTTTGGTATTTGCTAGTTAAACTTTTATACCATAGATAAAATATATTTAAACAAGTAATATCAAAACTTATTTGAATGGATGTTATCTTCAAACTCAAATGTAGAGTTCTACAATGGGATAATTTCACAAAGCACATGGTTTTAAACCAATTTGTGTAATATAAATGGACATTTTTTACATTATTTTGAGTGAAATTGTTTTTACCAAGATTAATCTGCCAAACTTTATTCAACTACATTTAAAGTCCGTGTTATAGGGTAACCTGGAATTTTGTAAATTCCCTGCTAATTCCCATTAATTCCCACATGTTATATTCCTGCTGCTGAAATATCACAGCCTCAAATAAGCAAAATATCTTTAAAGCATAAAATGAAAACATCAGCTCTCATGTTTAACAGGATGTGCAAATATTTTGAGATCTAAACTCACTATTGTTTTGTTTTTTTTCCCTGTAGAACATCGTGCAAAAAGGATAAGGGAACACACATCCTGATAAACAATGAGTATCAATTTAAATTTACACAACCTCATAACCAATTCCAAACTCATAGTGATCAGAACCTGTCAATCAAAAGAAAGTACGAGAAGTACAGCATATACGTTTTATGCAAGGCTTTTAACCAATAAGATTTGGAGGTATTGATGTGTCGACATTGGGTGTTCTTATTTTGGTCTCAATCTCGAAAAAAAAACAATTAATACTTTCTCACACACATATTTTGGGACCTGCATACAGTGCTCGAATTGAACCAAGTCTTATGGGGGGTCGCCTTCATAAGACTTTTTTTGGTGGGGGTTAGTCTCGCAATATAAAATTGATACAAAATACACGATATACTTGATTATAATATGCATAACTAAATACTATTATATTTAAAACAGGCTTACATAGAAGAACAGGCTTCTCACTGTCCTGCGCTTCGCGTTTCAAATTTAAAGCGACATGACAACTAACCCTTAAACAAACTTAATATAAATTATTGTAAATAATGAATTCACAAAATTTACCAGATCTATTGCATGAATTTAATCACATTTGTCATTATAATTTTTACTCCAATACAAATATCTGAGGGACCCCCCAAAGTCCATTTTTTACTTCTTAAGGGGGGTCCTTAATACCTTATGGGGGGTCCCGGACCTCCCCAGCCCCCCTTCAGTTCGAGCACTGCCTATTATATATATAAAGTTGATGAGGTATAATTACGATCAAGTTTGAATAATAAAAATTATAATCCTCCTTTTGGGATTGCAATAAAAGGGACAGTAAAGAAATCAAGTCTCTTTTGTTCCTAACCTTGTAACAAGGAACCAGGCCAGTTGTGTGAAGTCTGGTGATACCCTCATGTATGTTTTAATGTGGGGCATCGCGTTGCTCCTACCGGTGACTTCAGCATGCCAGCCACTTTCGTGATGGAAGGGATTGAGAAAGGAGGAGAGAGAAAGGAAAAAGTTTAGTGAAACAGACAAAACACCCAATGTTATACTTTCACTAAGTCCAAAAACACTAAGATGCATCTCACACCAATCTCACGCAGGTGGGGAGAAATGATGCGTTTGAGAGTGCAATGACTCGATATAGAGGAGAGATTTCTGTCTGATTGTTGTAAGTATTCAGACACGGAAGCATGATTCCACAATTAAATCTCCCGAGCTGAAGTGTGGAGTGAGCACTCCAGAGAGGAACAGAGATTAAATCTGTTGTGCACATCTCTGACCACTTAGAAAAATCGAGGCGAACAGTAAAATAGCTTATTTACTGTGTTAATGACTTAAAACTGAGGGAGAGATGCGGTAAGAGGACCACTGAAATTTTTAAGGAGCAATTTATGGGTCGGATGAGTCTTGGGAAAAGGCAGCTGTGAGGAGTCTCGGTCTTACCGTGAGGTCTTTCGGGAAAGTATTTGGGTCATATTATTCAGTCAAAATGTGTTTTAATGCATAGATAAGTAACTAAACAGAACTTACTGGAAGTATGAGTGAAGCCAGAGTTGTTTTTGTGCGGTCTGTATACTGTACGGTAAAGATCCCCCAGCTGCAAGAATACAAATATGCAAAGTGGCTTGTCAAAAAACGTCCGTGCAGGTGAGAACACATATTTTCATTTTGAAGTAAAAGAACAAATGGTACCTGGATAACCCTCCAAACTGGTTCTCACATTTTCCACAGATGGATAAATCTAGAAGATGATTTTACAGAAAGAATTAATTGACGTTTTTGGTAAAGACAATTTCAAATCAATAAAGGAAGGATATGTCAGTCGGTCTGACTTCAAGTGTGTTTTTACTCTTAAAGGAACATATCAAGGCGACAACATGAACTGTACGGTTGTCTAAATGCCATGTACTGTTACCTTTAATCAGAAAATTCACTCTAAGAGCATCAAATAAATATTTATAAATGTGTACCTATTAAAGCTGCAATCTGTTACTGTTTTATTGTAAAAAAATAGAGACGTAATGATTCATCGTGAGCCAGTTAAAAATGTATGATTATAATATATGATGATTCAAGTTGGTCGAGATTTTATAAGACGCAATAAATGTTTTGAACAGTAGGGGCTGCTGTGTTTACTGCAACCTGATAAATTTGGATATGCTGATATTTTTTAAATGTCAATAAATCCAAGTTAGAAAAGGCACAGACAAAGTATTGGTTTGTTCATATCAAAGATACTTCTCTTTTTTCAATGTTTTATTTTGTTTTAAAATGTTGTTATTTGACAGAAAAGTTACTTTTATTTGAGCAAGAAATGTGCAGCGTTTGAGAAATAGGCTTATAAAAGGGCTGTGCATTTCTAATTTGTTTCAACTCATTTTAGGAAAAAACGGTGAACAAAAACTTTTCGTGAGATCAGTTTCGTAAATCCCATAACAAGCTGAGTGAATCGTTAATTCCCTAATGAATGAACAAAAAAGTTTCATTTCAAACTTTCAGGTGCGGTTTTGCATTAAAAAATATCAATTTGACATCATTTGACTTTATCCCATGTAGAGACAGATAGGGTGACAGTACGTAGATTGAGATTTTTATAATGAAATGATTGTCAAAAGATTACTCAGTCCATTCACTTCATTTTAAAAAAAGATAGCGATATAGAAACAAAAGTCAGAGACTGCAGCTTTAATCATTAAGAGAAGACTTGTAAACAATAATATAGTTTCAGTTCGCCTTGCAGGAGCTGTTCCGGACACTCACCAGGAGCATCTGTGGTTGTGAGCTGGGTAATGACTTCTCTGCTCTCCCCAGCGTGGTCAGGGTGTGCTGGAACTCAGCTGCCAGCCATTTAGTCTTATCAAGACCCATAGAGCCGATACTGGAAAACTGACCAATCACAGGCCACCGGTCTTCATTCGGAATGGGACGTGCGTGTTCGCCGAGCAGCTGCGAAGAAAAGAAACACCATGTTTGAGTTATGTTTATGTGACCCATGTGTTGTAGCACAGTGGCTTTACTTCAGAAGATGGTGGCAATAGCAAAACTGATATTGTACAAAAATAAAAAAATAATTTAAATAATGGTAGTAATTTTGAGTGATTTTTATTACATAAAGCAAAAAAGGTATTATACAAAACACACTTCAGCTGTTATGCAAACTCGCAGGTGCACATGACGTAAACAATGTAATGCTTTTTGGTGCAAAAAATAATTTTTTATACGTATAAATATATGTTTTTTACTTTATTCATCTAAAACGAATAAAGAAAAAAAGGTATTGTCTAAAGAATATTTGTGATATTGTTGCTGTATTTATTGTTTTCATTTTTGTTAAGCAACTACTCTGTGTTGGATTTACCAAATGACAAAATAATCAGGTTGGTTGGATGCATGAGCTTTTAACTTGTAAATAATTTCTCTTAATGTTTTGTAAAAAAAAAAAAAACATTTTTTGACTCCTGCTGTCTGCAAACCGATCAAAAATCTTCAACATAACTTTGTGTCATGACTCACCAGAAATTAACCAGTGATGTACCATAATCCTCGAGTTGTTAAGTCTCCTCAAACGTCATTCGGCTCTTTGATATCAGAGCTCAGTTTGACTGCGTTTCAGCAGATGGTACAGAAAGTAATTTCTCATGGTACAATTGCCGAGACCAATCTGACACCTTACTCGACCTATTTGATCTGAATTCCCTTAACAAATAAAGGAATGAAGTCCAAATCATGGAGGCATTGATCAGGCATACATCAGTTTTTACGAGCATCAATCATTCTCCTGCCAGGGGAGAAAACTAGCGCCATCAGCAAGAAGAATACAAATGACCCAAAAACATACCTTTCGCAATCTTAAATGGCCCCACTTTTCCTTGGCAGGTCCTTGATATCTTCCTGGAGTTGAACCAATGAGATACACCCTACAGAAATACATATTTAAAAATGTTTCGGCCCCAATTTATTTTCTCGAACATGATCCTCCTCGACCAAACTCCCTCGCATGTTGTTATAAAGGAGCTTGACGTAGGGCGTTCTTTTTCAGAAAAGTTGAACTTTTTTTGAAAACACAGTTTACTCCATAGGATTGTAATGTAAAACAGACGCTAGCAGCTTCGAAAAAGAAGACAAGTCTGAACACGGCCTTTCCCTAGATTTAAATAGCGTATCTTTCATGTGCAGAATGTCTCACCGTGTTTCTGAGAGATCATGCTGTTTGATGCGTTCGATCCAGTCGGCGAGCTCTGGAGTGCGGTATGCCTCCAGGTATTCCAGCAGGTCTCTTTTAAAGTTGGTGGGAGACTCCCCTGCTGTTCCCGGACTTCCCTCCGGTAATCTGGGGTACAGCGGACTCATCCACATCCTGTGACATACAAGCAGCATGCTTACTAATGAAGAGCTAATGGAAAAATCGTTAACTACTACAACATGACAGCTTTATAGCGATTGGGGGATGAAATGTTCGGCATTGTGATTATGAATTACGATACAGACCAATAACGCCGAATCAATGACCATTTTGGGATAGTTTACCCATCAATAAAAATTCTAGCAATATTTACTCACCCACTTGTTGTATCTAAATTGTGTGCTGCTATTTTTCAAAAGGAGAAGATTTCATACTTGTGTTGTCTATAATAATACATAACAGTGACCACTTCTGTCAATCTACAAAAACGTCTAAAAAGCACCATAAAGTAGTTCACGTGAACTGCCATTAAATAGAAAGGTCTGGTTTTATGGAAAAATAATTACAGTGCATGTTCAAACAACATTTCAGTTACAAGATTTTCATTTTAGTGGGAATTCCTTTGAGGGGATACTGTATATGACTCAAATATATCTACATTTTGTCATCATTTATTTAACATCACGTTGCTCAGAACAGAACTGACTTTGTGGAACAGAAAAGAAAACATTTTGAGGAATGTTTCACTGGTTTTGCATCCATACAATGGAAGCGAATGGGGGCCAATGTTGATGTTTGGTTACTGACATTCTTCAAAATATCTTTGGTGTTCTGCAGAGAAAAGAAAGTCCCACAGGTTTGAAATGATATAAGGGTGAATAAATGATGAAAAAACGAATATTTTTGGGTGATTTTTTTTAATACTATTAACAAAATGTCCCCACTATGTGAGGGGATCACAGAAATAGAAGTTCTGAGAAATTATAGTATTCCTGTTTTTCCCTGTGTACTTTCTAATAAAACATTTTAATATTCTCTAGCACGACAGATTTTTTGAATATGTATAAAAGAGGTTTTAAATATTGAGGAACACAATTTAGGGATTTCATTTACTTTCACTCATCCACAGCTTATTGCGGGTAATAACCTAACCACCCGCCTAAACTATGACTCCTATGAACGAAATGTTTTAAGGAACTCGGTTTCTTGTACACTGCAAATAAACTTGAATCTTTTACTACTGTATCTGAAAGCAATTGTTAATTCATTAGCATTCACTCTGACCTGCCTGACATCCTCATCTGGTATAAATATAACATTATGGAGAACAATTATATTAATGGCACTATAAAAAAAAGTTCCCCCATTTATACCATGCAGCTAATTCATACCCATTTCAGGTCATAACAGCACGATTGATTTGCTAAGCTCATACTCTATTTAGGAAACATAAACTTGACAACAATTTACTCTGAGTGTCTTCTCAGTGTTGTTATAGCAACAGACAAATGTGCCCTCAAGACTAGCTTTCATTCCAGAAATGAAATAAATGTTCCTCCATTCGGCAAATGTGCGACTTCAAAAGTGAAGAGGCTATTTCTAAATGAACCGCGTCATCATGTCTATTGTTCACTGGGTTCATTCTCGTAAGTCCGATAAGATTTGGTATCTGTAAGTATACCTCCATGCCCCTATTCCATTTTCAAGTAAGTGTGCATGCTTCTGGCCCCTCCCATTCCATGAGTACCCTACCCCTGAGTCTTCTGGTACCAATCGGCTCGGATGAGGTTGGAGGTAAGAATGATGACTCTGAATCCCTCCTCGTACCACATTAGCATCATTTTCCTGCAAAAGGCGGATGTGTCTTTAAAACAGCTCATTTGATGTAATATCATTCATTTTATCAAAACACTCTCTTTGCGTCTTTTGACAGCATAAAACACTACCTTTACCAGCAGCATAATTATCTGGCATAAAAGATGTCAAGCAGTACAAAAACACTACTACACACTGAATTATGCCTTCAGCTTTGTTTTGTACAAATTAAATAAGAACATCATATCGGACTTTAAAATCTGTTTTGTGCTGTTCCTTGTGCAAAAATGTATTCTTGTAGTTTGAATCAATAAGAGAGCTGTTTCTTTATTTAGAGAGCGAGATTTAGAACACATTTAAAGGAAAGATTAAACCGCTTATCTTTTCATTTTTTTGTGTTATTTCCTAATTTTATTTAAATGAATATCAAGTAACATGCACAAGCATCTTGATTCATTCCCATGGAGTCAAAAATGCTTAATCTGGCTTTGGCTCCTTCTGCTATCTGATTTTGAATAAAACATGAAACATTCTTTGAGTGAAAAGAGTACTCTAGGATTACATCACATTAAAATTCAATACTGTTCCTGTTTAACAGCTAATTTCAATTAATCAAAACAGATGCTCGTCTGATAATCTTCACATCCACATGAATTGCAGAGGGGTAAATACTCTCGAGTAGCCAAGTCCTACATTTTCTATGCGTTATACTGACTGCTCATTATATACAAACCAGTATGTGGTATAAATAAAGATTAATGAAGAAGAAATAAACTATGACACTACATAGTGAGATACTATATTATGGGATGTATTTGTTTCCTTTACAGTTTAACTAGATTCTTGCAAAACAGAGCATGATTTAAACAAGTATTCATTTCGCTCAAAACTATTTTAGCTATCATAAGGCAAAAAACATAATCCCACTTACGTGTGATGTGTGCCAAAGGCAATGTCCAGTTTAGCCTGTTGAAAGCACAAAGAAGGCAAATAAACTATATTAGATATTAGTATTAAATATTAATGCATTGAGCTGATACTTTTATCCAAAGCGACTTACATTGCATTATACTATACATTTTGTTTTTGAGTACGTGCAATCCCTAGGATCGAACCCATGACCTCACGCTTTACCCACTGAGCTACGGGACAAAGTTCTGTACTCAAGTATTGCTTAAACTTAATTCCATTCAGTATTAAACCAAGAAGCCAAACATTTTACACCTTTCCTACCTCACACAGTAATGGGCAACCATGACATGTTCACAGGACCTCAGGCTCCCATAAAGTTTAATGCTTCCCTCTAGTGGAATAAGGTTCTTATTGCAACTGTTTTGGTGAAAATCGTTAAACATAACCATAAAAGAGATAAAAAAAAATACAGAACCTGGCAGAAACGAATGTGTGGATACGGTTTTGCTTGCTCAATTAATCGAGCCTTGGCCTCTCTTTTGTCTCCATGAACGATTATGATGGGTTTGTCCCTGAAAAAAAAAAAACAAGAAATGAAACAATGTTTCTTTGGCATATGCTCAATATTGTAAGAAGATGTTGTCCATGAATGTGTTAGATGACAAATGCACAGTTGTTTATAAAAGAGTTCAATGACATATCTATGATGTGATAAGTATTTCTTTAAAGTCTTGAAATGCTTACAATATATTATAAAGGTGAGTGAGATTTTACCTAAATTCCGGAGGATACTGCTCCACCATCCATGGAATGTCAAAGCAGTAATTGAACTACAAAAAAAAATGTTAGATCAGCAAAAAATAAAGCACATGGACTGATTTTAATATAATATATAACTTTAACCGCCAATACAATACCTGCACAGACTCTTTTAGTGTCCCAAACATAGGAGAAAGTATCTCTATTTACAGAAAAATGAGTCATTGTAAGTAAACAAACCTAGAAAACATAATTCTTGAATGTAATCCTGATTACACAGACAGTTTAAATACCTTTTATATGCAGCGCTCCAGTGTTGAACTTCTTCTGTATCCCACTGACTTTGTTTAAATAAAAGCGGTACATGTCATTCATAGATAATAAGTTGGTTTCGAAGAAATCAGCAGGTTCTTCTTTATAATAACCGGTGCCGTGAGGGCTCGGAGGACGCGTGTCTTCGGTTTTCTTCCTTTTAGGGCTTAAATTCAATTTCTTGGCTTCATCTTTTGCAACAGGTGGTGGTGGAGTTTCATCGTCGCTGTCAGAGAGGTTCCAGCCCCCTTCGTCTGTTTCTCTTTTTCGCTTTACAGCAGGCGATAAGTTGCTCTCATACTTCGCAGGCTTTGTTTGGTTCACATGTGCTGCTTTTCTAGCTTCAGATCCAATGGATGGAGCAGACGCTTCTTTTACATTAAGGGTTCCTTCCTCTTCCTCAGCTTGCTTATTTGGACTCTGCTTCGGCTCTTGTTTGAGAAAGGTGGTGGTGTTATTTGGTTTGCTTCCTAAATCTGGTTTAATGTTTGGTGTGATTGAAGTCTTTTGGGGGGTTGGTGGTATTACGTTGTCCTCATCCTCACTATCAGATATAGACCACCTGCCATGTAGACTCTCCTGGGACATTTCTGCTTCAACTGTGGGTCATAAAATAGCTATTTTAACAACATTTAGACAGAAATATTTTATGTTTTGTTGTGCAAGGAAACTACATTTCCTTTGAACCGAACATGCAGATTTTGTCCCAAAAAAGGCTCACCACAGTTATAATGCATAACCATTAAAAACCAAATGTGACGTAAATGCATTGAAAATAATGTGCAACTGCAAGACTAGCGGTCTTAAAAAAAAGAGTTAGATGCTACTTCTGTTTGGTGTATACAGGTAAGGGAACACATGCATTAACCATTCTGGAGACAACAGTGTGACACGACAGAATCGCAATTCACATCAATGTAAATAAATGTAAACTTACAGGGAGGGAGGATGAAATGTACTGTACAGGATACACGTAAACAATTAAAAAGTAACTGATATATCGAAGGCTGAGCGCAGGAAAACGTATATTTATAACACTGCTAAAATCGTTTCATTTGCTAAGGAAACTGAATAAAATGCAACAGATTTTCTTTTGTTTTGATTTCTTATGCACGATCACTTTCGTTTCACATGTGACTAACGTTACTAGTAACAGCGCCAAAAAGGATGCAATTTCCTTCAAAGTAAAAGTCTTACTAAATGAGCAACGTGCCTTGATGTTGTTTGTGGGGCATGTTTATTCAACTGGGATTTAATATTTATATAAACAAAATAATGTATTCAAAACGACAGCATGTCATTTAACCGAGCAGGGCAAGACCACTGAAAAGGTTTCACAGCTGTTGAGGTATTCTGTTGAAGAGGAGGATAGTCGATCTAAATATAAATATCTAAAAACATAACATGGCATTAAAAGATTTTCTCTCACTTATTTTACACTTCTGCGCAACACATTTAGCATAGAAAAGAAGTAAAAGACTCCTCATGTTACCAAACCAAGAATTACATTTCCTACTTTCAGAATCACATTTTATCAAAAATGCTGTGTACATCTTTTGAATGATTCAGATTTAAAATGATTTAGTATATCATTTTGATAGTCACAATTAGTACAACGGAAAAAAACTGTTTGTTTCTATAAATAATTACTAATGACTAATGATAAGAGCAACTCTGTTCGCAGTTTCCAAAAGACCTTTAATTTGAAAACGACAGACTGTTTTTCCTGGTTTCGGCGCACGTTTTAAGTATCCAATCAGCGTCTCGAATACTGCGTGCTCTTTTCATAGAACTCTACTTGAAAGCCAATCACATTCAACGATGTGGTTTCTACGCACGTCTCTACAACTTTAAAGAAGCTTTGGGATATTTATATTAAGTTTGTCGAAGTTAAAATGCTTAGCGCTGGAAGAATGACATGCTTTAGGAGTGAGAGAGAAATTAACGACGCAGACAGGAAGAAATTTGAGTTGGTAAGTTTAATTGATGATGTTTTCAAAACCAGTTTATGAGTTTAAGAAGGTTGTGACACGATTTTTAGAAACAGATACTGTTATTGATGTTGAGATGTCATGCATTTTTCTTTAACGTCATTGTGTTTATAAGGTTACCGGAATAAAATTGTCAAAAAACAAACTATACTAAAAGTATGTCGCTTGAGGCAACCTTCCTCCAACGTTAACAAAGCATGTCATTGAAACACGTGTTGAAGCACAACGTTACTTATTAAATAATACTCACTTAAAGCTGTTGGTAGAGTAAACGTTGCGTCCTGGTGGTATTATAGGAGAAAATAACGTTGAATGCCGTTTTGGGTTGCTTGGAAAAAGTATCGCCCGAACAGGGACTTGAACCCTGGACCCTCAGATTAAAAGTCTGATGCTCTACCGACTGAGCTATCCGGGCTCTGTGATGCATTGTGAAATGACGTCATCAAATCTATGCAGGATAACGGAATTCATTGTGAATGGCGCTAGCATTGGTCACGTCATTTAGTTTCTCGTTATATTATTTATTGTTAACTGTAACACTGATTTCCTACATAAAAATCCCTGACCCGATATGTTAATGACATCCTGTTAGGTTAAACCTTGCATGTATTTCTGCTGTTAAGGGTTATAATGCTTTATTGTAACCTCAAATCTTAACACCCATAAGATGATTGTAACATCAATTTGTTCTTTAGGTTTTTCATCAGTCTGATGTGGGGATGAAAGGTTATTTGTCCCGAGAAGATCTTAAGATAGCAGTGGTCATGTTATTTGGATATAAGCCATCGAAGGTACAAACAAAGGATGTAAATAAAGTGAGCTTGACAATATCACTGAGGCATTTCCCTTTTGTGTTACATAGAAGAAAGATTCTCATAGATTTTAATAAAAGACATGAGTGTAAATAAATGATGACAGAATTGTATTGCCCCCTAGAGGGATAACAAATGTATTAAAAAAACAAATCATGAAAAATAACCTGATGATTGCTTGTTTTCAATGTATGTTTATTCATAATTTTGTATATAATAAACTTGTGATTTTAGATTTATAATTTTTTTGTCTTGCAGTCTGAGACAAATTTACTGACGGAGTCTGGCTCTGTTAAGGACTGCCCAGGTATGCTATCTAATCATTTTCTGCTTTAAGGTTGTAGATATCTCATATTTTGGAAATAAAATTGATTTTTTTTATTGCACTTATGTTTTTTGTTGTCCTTATATTGTTCCAATTGCTTCTATTGTTTATCACATCTGTTAGTCCCTTTAGATAAAAGCGTCTGCCAAATGACTAAATGTAAATGTAAATACTGTTGTTCTTCAGCACTAAGGTGTCAACTTTATTCAAATTAAATGATCTAGATGTTATTTAAATAATCCGATGTGTCATGTCAAATTCAATCTTTTACATTGTAATTTACTTTTAATTGAGGATTATGTTTTTCTACACCCCATTTAGTGCATTCTATGTCCATATATGGTTTATACCTTCTGTATTGCTTGAAACCACCCACACACAGTCCTGTGCTGTTTATTTTATCGTTGTAGAATCCATCTTCAGTTAAAGCTCAACCCACACTAATGTGCAGTCCAAGAACACGTACAAAATGTTTTTAAACCAAATTTTCTACCACTCCAGCAGAGTGAAAGGAAAAGGAGCTTGACTTAGATGCTGTGTAATCTTTTTACACATCGCCAGTAATGAAATCCTGACAAACAAGGGTGAATAATGTTGCTGTGAAATGCATAAAGGGTTTCCACAGGTCTTTGTGACAGACAGAAACACTCCAGAAAATAAGGCTTGTATTTTGAGGGGAGACATTAAATGGTTGAAGACCTAGATTAGTAAGCAATTTGTTTTTGTTTTATCCTAAAAGCAAATTGCTTTTGCATGCTGCCCCGTGGGACAGCATGAGATAATCTAGTTAAAGTGCCATTCTTTGTGTGATGAAATTTTCCACTGTTATATCTTGCTCTGAGCAAATAATGAATTAAATTGCCCCTTTTTTACAATTTTATGTGATTAGTAAATTAGTGATGGTCGGGCAGAGAGGGTTGCTGGTGGAAATATGGGCGGCTTGACTAGACTCGGTATCTAAACACTTTGACAGGCTCATCGCACGGTAAAGAGCCCACTTAGGGCTTCAGTTCTACGCGCCGTTCACAATACGCCTGCCTCTTATGTCGCCCACTCACCTCTTCCCCTCTGTCCTTTTCTTTATTTCCTGCTCTTTCGCTTCTTTTCACTGGTGAAGCAAGAAACTGCCACACAGCTAGCTACACCAGTAACTGAGGTTTCATTGCTGCTGTTGGTTGTGAGCAAGAACAAAATTCTGAAACATTTAGATTTGAATCACTTTATGCTCTATTTCTGTGTTTTTAATTTGCAAAGAATACCAATCATCTCATTACAATTATTTGACATAACAAAAGTTATTATTATTTTTATTTTAAATAACCCTAGTTAATATACACCTTTAGAAGACACAATCGAGATCTGTAGGTTGATCAAATCAGGGGTATCTATGATTTTAAAGACAAGCTCTGGACAAGTCCCATTCTGCAACCTGAGTCTTGTTGAAGAGTAGACGAGAAGAAGATATCAGAGGGAAGGAGGAAGAGGAGAGGAGGGAGACAAACAGAAAGTGATGAACTAATTGGTTATAAATGTTCTTTTGGTTGTATTTTGTTCAAACGTTTCTGCAGTTTTAAAAACTGAAACCGGACGTTCTTCTGTACCAGTGTTGGACCAGATTTGTTAACGTTCTCTAAAGTGGTCTAAAAACAGTTATAAGAGGTAGTAAGCAACTACATACAGCATTGCAGGTTTAAAACACCCTAGAAGCCACCCAAAACACATATACATGGTAACTTAGTCACTCTTTTCTAAAGTGATTTACAAATGATACAGAAATGAAAGTGAATTACAGAATGAGCAAATTATTTAAAAGACTAAGGCATGGATGAAACCCTACAAAAATGCTTCACACATTTTTGACTCACTTCTTGTGTTAAGCAAGATATCCATTCTGTGTTTCCGTTATAGTTTTGTTTTCACGTTCCTATAGTTTTTTTTTTAGTTTTGATTCATTTTAATTAATATTTTTAAATTAGCTTTTATTTTCAGATTTCTATTGTTTTTATGTTAATTTTAGTAAATGTTTTAGTATTTTATTTTATTTTTTATGTTGCCATTTACGATTCATTAATTTATGTTTTTGATTACTATAATTTTAGTGTTTTAAACTTATTTCAGTCTATTAACATTTGAATTTTTCCAATAATATTAGTTTTATTTGATTTCATTGAACAGAAACGTTTTCAAAGTTGTAATTTTAATGAACTAAAATAACTCAACTCAACTCAACTTTATTTATATAGCGCTTTTTACAATTTTCATTGTTACAAAGCAGCTGTACATGAGACACATTGAATACAAGTAAAACAACTGAAGGCATATACCTGTAAAACAAGAAAAAAGGTGAAAACAACAAAGACAGACATACAAATGCTCCACACACACAATATGCAAACATACATACACACACACATTGACATAGACGCACACAGTGAAAGCACACATTTGAGATAAAGGAGAGAGAACCACAGGTCAAATATTAAACGGACTATAAATTATTATATGTAATAGTGATTATATCTAATTTCTGAATTCTAAAGCAGCCCCCCCGGCCAGGCAGATAGTGCAAAACAATATGCAAACGGTGGTGAGGAAACCAAAACTCCCATCGAGAAAAAAAACCTCAGGAGAACCCAGGCCCAACCAGGGGATTCCAGTTCCCCTCTGGCAAAAGCTGCTGCCTCTGAACAAGCTCAACAGTGCTTGCACAACAAGGCTAATTAAAATAAAAAATGTTAGATTTAAGATTATCATTAACAATCTAATAGCATTTGAAATGTTGTAGGAAAAACATTTACCAATAACCAATAACCTTGGTTTACTTTTTTTTACCACTGCTCTGTTAGGCAAGATAGGATCCCAATAGGCGTTTCAGAGTATATGTTTTGGCATGGCCTTCAAAGTGTAGTGAAGCCATCACGCCTGTTCCTGGATCTCTTAATTAATTTGTACCTTTCCCAGAAGAAATCTATCCCCACTGTTTCTCAGCCATCGCTGTCATTGTGGCCCACCCAGATCATCCCGCTAAACTCCCTCTGTAGTTTGGTATTTCCACCAGGCTGTCTAGAACTCCCCACCCTACCGTTTTCATCTCAATAAGAGCACTCAGAGCAAAAATGACTACCCTGCAGGCAAGAAGGAAAGATATTACTCCTTTAAACACAGTGCTTCAGAAGACTGCCATGTAAAGGCACAGTATGCACTTCAGACAAGAGCTTTGTAGTAAACCTTAAATTCTCTCTCTCTCTCTCTGAAAGGGGTCCCACTGCATCAGTTTACAACTCTCATGGGGCGGAAGATGTCAGCTGAAGATCCGTATGAGAAGATGAGGCAGATCTTCAGCGCCTTTGATGTACACTGTATGTTCCTTTTTACACGACTGTACGCTGCATGTTTAACACTTCTACTTGAATGCACTTGAATGCACTTTGGGTAGTGTTGATATAAAGTAAGTGTGACAACGGTGGTGACTATAGGAGACCTTTGGTAAAGCCAGAGAACCAATTTAACTTTCTCTTTGGATATTCTTATTCAAATGCATGTGACGTAAGTTTGGTTATAAAGGGGTAGTTCACTTTAGAATTAGCCCCTATTCACTTGGGGGCAAATTTGATTGTATTATAAAGTTTATTGTTTGATACATGGACGTATTATAGTTATATATATATATATATATATACACATATATATTATAGGATATATGTTTTCATAAAATCTCAGTAGAGGGCGCCATGTGTCCTGTTTTTCAGTAAAGAGTTTTTTGAGTTTTTTCATCCAGACTCATGGCCATAAACAAACCTTTGTTTTTGTGCTTTATTTATCAGCCTTTTTCTAATCAAGCACAGGTTCGTGTGCGTGCATGTCATAAGCTGAACTGTGATTCTTAAATGGACAGCAAACCCAAAAATATTCACCCTTTTATTCACCAGTATGTCATTCCAAACCTGTGTAACTTTCATTCTTTTCTTCTGTGAAGCTGACGATATTTAGCGAAATGTCTCAGTGCTTTTGTGTCAATACGATGGAAGTCAATGAGGGCCAGCATTGTCTGGTTACTAACATTATAAAAATCTTCTTTGTGTTCCCCAGAAGATCATCATGAGGGTGAGTAAATGATGAAAAAATGTTTATAGAAAGGGAGAGCTATTCCTAAGGGTGAACTATTATTTAAATAAGTTCTTTACAACCCAGTAGAAAACAAACTACAAACAATTCCTCCTCTATAGTCTATATTTCTGAAGTACCTTTCGGTTCCCAATTATGTCATACTTTGAAATTAATAGCGCCTGTACCAGCGCTTGAGGCTTTGTGGCTGTGTAGATACACAGTAAAATGAGTCTCATAGTCTCTGCGGATCGCTCTGCCCTCCCTGAAACTGTTTGTAGGAGGCAAATGCATAATTAACTAATTAATTTTGTTACAGAAATAATTTGAGGATGTAAGAAGTGACCACCGGAGGAGGGTATCAGCTGACCCTGAATGAATCCGCTTACTATGGTCAAGGGATCCTATTTTATTAACCTAACTGACCCAATATTAAAGACAGAATATTTATACGCGTGAAGTCCGTCTCTTCAGCAGATTCAGTATCGCCCAAAGCTTGTTCACTTATCTTGTATATCATTGTCTCAGACTTCCTGTTAGCCTCTAATCAGGCTTTGGAGAATTTACATCCTCCCAGGTCCCAAAATAGTCTCCAGCAATTTTAAAAGTACCAGCTTTTTAAAAATACTGTTGCCTTTTAATTAGAATTGTGAATGTTAATGAACCATCAAATTCATCTCGAGGACCAAATTGCTGCGAGCGAGTTCACTCGACCCTTGTTTGAATCCTGAGCTACCTGAAAATTAGCTCATTTTAGACAAGAGATTGAAAGTCGGATTCTTGTTGCTTGGGTGCGATCTTAACCGTATATTTCCACGCTGACAAATGATAAAGCCATGAAATAAGCGTACATATTAAATTTAAAGGATATTTGCTTGGCAGCAGGAAACTTGAATGGTGACTACCCGGCAGGTGTTCTCCAACAGAGCGTACGTGATATTGGATTGTCTTAGTGCTTTCTCAGATTGATTGTCTTTGTTCCTCTGCCAGCTAAGCTTAAAGCCTATGTCCTGGCTTTCTCTGCCTGTTGTCTCTGTCAGCCTGCCAACGGCAGCAAGTCCTCTCCAATGTGCGCGGGATGAGATGTTTGACTGTTTCATCTGCACCGTCACCCCCGTTGTCATCTTCAATGGGGATACATTAGAAGCTAAAGCACGCTGAATTGCGTCACATCCATTCAGAGCCGAAGTGGCAGCCCGTCCAATGACAGAGCATGCTCAGTGCATTTGAAAACCCTTTCGTTTGAGTAAAACGGGATCGACTCGGTGTGTCTCCCAAGTCATTTAGTTCAACCTCAAAAATGTATCTTCAAAAATGTAATTGTCTGAAACAAACCGCCATCCTTTCACTTTTTGTTTGGCTGATGTGTACAATTTTTCTAAACAAGGTAGTTGTGCGCCGGGTGTGTGATTTATTTTTTCCCCGACAGCTGTTCTACTCCTGTCCCTGCGGTAGTGGCGGTGTAGGGCAGCGTTTTGTTACGGTCGGTGGACTGGCGTTGCAGGGTCTGGCGTGTTGACATGCATGTCACAGTGCTCCCCGGTGCCCCCCCTAATCCCCCCGCTCAGTGCGACGCTGCGCCTCTCATCAATTCAGCAGACACGCTAAACAGATTCCACTTCCAGCTCTGACTTTGGATGCGTGCGCTCTAAACTTCCTCAGGGGAGCCATTTCCTGCAAATCAAAGTCCTGCGTGCCAGCCGCTGAGAAGAAGGCACAACAAGCTGTTCCTCTGAGCTCTCGCTGGTCCTACTCCTCACTCTCGCAATCTCGGCCAAAAGCGGTGAGCAAACTCCTCCACCGCTTTTTGGTGGTAGAGAAAGCAGATTTTATTCCTTAAGAGCATACTCCAGCATCTCCAAAGATTGCTCTTTTTATATCCTATTATCTTATTTCGTCCTCTCGTGTGGTGCCCGCTCTCGCAGTGAAGCACCTTTTGATGTTCTAGATGAGAGTATTAGTCTTGTTAACTCTTGCTTTGGGTTTCTCTCTTTGCACTCTTACAGGTCGCGGCTTCTTGAAGCTGGAGGACTTCAAAGGCGCCTTCAAGCGAGTTGCTCCTCACCTGCCGGAGAGAACAGTGCTGGAGGCTTTCCGGTAAGAGTTCAGCGCCGCACCATCTCCAGTCCATCTCTATCACTCAAAGATCTATTCGTTCTCTGATCCTCCTCTCTACTCCACTCTTCTTCTTGATTTCCCTTTCCAGAGCAGATTACAGAGCCAGATGAATATAATAACGCCATGAATGTGATGAGTCAGAAAGGATTTCTGTACCCGGCGCTCAAAGCAGACCTCCCATCTCAACCACAGCAGGAATCTCTGCGTTTGGCCATGCAGAAACGCCGGTTACTTAAACCCCTCCATTGCGAGCGAGCATGTTTGATGGGGTCCCGCTTGAGAGTTGCACGAGGGCCTGTGAGTTTGGAGACTCGCAGTGTTGGGAGCTGTTTGCTCATTAGGGCGAGAACGGTCCTCATGCGCGGTGCTCCCTGCGGAGCTTCTCAGCCTCGACAATCCCACTCTTGTTCAGGGCCCATGCTCCACGTGTCTCCGTATGCCACATTCTCATTCAAAAGTGTTCTGAACAGGAGGGATTCCAAGCCTGAGCGTGCTGTGCGTTCACACCTATTTCAAACAGTTATCACAAGACCCAGAGCTATTGCCGGATCCCAAAGCCAATATGACATTCGACAATCTCCCACTAAGATCTCTGTGTAACTTTTTTATACTTTGATGCATCTAGAGGTTTCAGCTCGCGTCTCTGCGTTTACGGAACTTGTCGTGACACATTATTATCAGCCCTCAGCCGAGTCTCTGTTTCTACTGTTTCTAGTCCTCGAAGAGCTGATGTGGATGCCGTACGCGGCACTGAGACAGGGGGCAATTCATCTCTTTCATCCTTCGTTTGAGGGCTCGAACGCTTGGCTGTATGTCGGAGATGTGATATGCGTCTCCTTGCGCCCATACTTTGTCGTTGTTGTTTTGGAGAGATTTAGGGCTTTGTTTGCTGTGACTCATCCTTTGCAGTCTGCGTGGTCCATCTACCGCTGAGAGCAGCGCGGTTGTCCTGCAAGGCCAGTTGATATACAAACACACTCTCACACCACACAAATCCTGATCACTGACAGCAGGGTGTCCGTTTGACCTCGAGCTCAGCTGATGTACTGGGAGTTGATAACATTAGAACGTGGAGACAACACGTTGCTATGACTACAATAGAGCTGAAGGAAATAATGAATACATATTTTTGCGATGCTGATATGAGAGTGTACTGTATCGATGCATTCAAACAAATAATCGCAAAGAAAATGAGCCACCATGTATGAGAAGTGTTATCAAATGTGACACTGCCCAACAAAACCAGTCTTATGGGTCAATTTTTCGAAAGTGAGATGTTTCATAAACTGGAATTTCTATTGATATATGAGTTGTAAGAATAGGACAATATCTGGCTGAGACACAACCATTAAAACCGGGAATCTGAGTGCAAAAAATCCACTCACAAAAATAAAGTTTTTATATATTTAAGGTGAGAACTTTACAAAATATCTCCATGGATCATGATCTTTACTTATTATCCTACTGATTTTTGGCAAAATATAAAAATGTATCATTTTGACCAATATAATGTATTTTTGTCTTTTACTAAAAATGTAAAATACATCTTTCAGTCTATAATTTCAAAGTTGAATCATCACTCTCTTCAGGAGTTTAGTGTGAATAATGTTCATTCCAACATATTTCTGAACATGGACCGCTATTGAAAGATGAACACAAAGAAAGATATTTGAAAGAATGTTGGTAACCTAACAGATCTCATCCCCATTTATTGCCATAGTACGCAAAATAAATACTATGGGAGTCAATGGGGGATGAGATGTATACAGGTATATACAGAGATTCATACAGGTGTGGAAGAATATCGGTAAATGATGACAGAATTTTTATTTTTGGGGGAACTTTCGCTTCATCTTAAAGCGCTAATTTCCACACCCAAATAATGTCACAAACGACCTACTTGTGTTATCTAAGATGCATGCCGCACACCTTGACAATTCGGCGTGTCAAACTAAGAGAGAGACGCATCAGTAGTCTAGTGCGAGTGTTGAACGTAAACAGAGACACTTTCTCCTGCACATATTTTAAGTGTCTGAATTATTAATAATACTTAAGAATTGTAGGACAACATGCCTCTGAATCGTCATCGAATTAAATTGCGAGGTAAGTGAAGATTAACAGCTCTAG
Organism: Triplophysa tibetana; assembly: GCA_008369825.1. Lineage (NCBI taxonomy): Eukaryota > Metazoa > Chordata > Actinopteri > Cypriniformes > Nemacheilidae > Triplophysa > Triplophysa tibetana. The sequence continues at coordinate 3,802,261 of CM017907.1, forward strand.
ACCGCAATGACAGCTCCAGACTGCATTGGATGAGTGACTTGAGTGCACGAGGCATTTGCTCCTAATTAAATGTCACAGTCGCGTCACAACTGAAGTGAGCGCACTTCAGGGCTTTTTAGAGCGATGAGAAATGACACAATATAGCTCTAAAACATATTATGTACAGCACAACGCTCTAACCTACTAACCCACTTGACCCCTACCAGTTGCTGCGTATCTGCTAGTTACTATGACAATCCCGGTAGATGATCGACTTCTCAAGAGCAGAAATGCACCTGGCGTGTTGGTGCAACCCGCATGCAAAGTCATAACCTTCACGCCGCCGTGCCTTCTTGTTTTCTTTCCACCTCCTCCGGTGCTCCTCCGCCCCGTCATTTCGCCACCACTGACAGAGTGTGGCAGTAAACGGACATACCGGAAAAACGAAGGGAGTGAAGGGAGAGAGCTCACCTTCAGCGTGGTGTTTGGAGTTTATCTGCTCGCCCAGGGCTGTGTTTAGAAAAGATTATGACAACAAAGTGATAAGCGGCTAAGTCCACCTTTGGTGTCTCTTCTTACAGGGTCCGTTATGTGTGTGTCTAGGCCGATGTTTGTGTTGTCTTTTCTTTTGTATCTCGTATTGAACCGAAGCATCTATGAATCTGTGTTCGCAACCTTTTGTGGATCAAAAAAGCGCAACACTCTTGACTTGTCTTGTCCTTTTTGGCATAATTATAGCAGAACAATGAAGCGCCCTGCAGGCTTCAAGCCATTAGCGGACGTGCTGTTGCCTCTTTATGTGCTATAGATTGATGGACATGCGGTGCCTTTCTGAATGAACGTTAACGGCGCCATTTCTCCCCGCTGCTTGTTGCCATGACGACGTGGCACGCAGAGCCAGTGCCATCGCACCTTGAGCGCCGCTCGCGGATGTTTTTCTTTTTCGCTTTCTTCACTCTGCTCTGGTTTTCTCGCGTGTTGACGCCGTTTCCAGGGCAACTATCTGCCATCACCTTTCCATAAATACCTGCCGCGCACATTCTTGCAGTTCTTATGTTACAAGAATGCAGCATTTTTTCTAGCTCTTATTCACTCTCTCTCTCCCCCCCTCCGCGTCTCGCTGGTTCTCTCACCCGCTGAGGAATCTCAGGTTTCTCATTGTTCTCCTTTCTGAGGTCCCAGCTTTAGCCTCTTTGTGCTGACAGACCTGTCTTTAGGAATAACTCTGATATAAAAGGAAAAGCAACTGTATTTTTTACTGTATGTGATTTTGGGGGAACTTTCAAGAATGGATCTGTTGACTGATTTATACGGTCACTTTACATATGATTAAATAATTTCACCTTTGTATCTACCTTTTGGGTAAATTTGCATGCAGGGCAAATTCATATCCGCTGGAGCTCCTATAGGGTGTTGTGTTTGTTGCTAAGACAGAACTGTTGATATCAGCCAAACTTTTGGTTTAGTGTTAGTCACGCTGAACTTTGACTGTGTAAAATTTCTTTGGGCGATGCTATGAATAAGAGATAGAATGTCATTCTCAAATATCTTTAATAACAAGCATTAGTACTTCAAAATGTTAAAATATACCATCTACTTTAGTATCCTGCAAAACATGCAGTTTGTATTGTTTGCATAGTGCCAAAAGGTCCATTTTTCAATCTTCTATTGGTATTATGTTGGGATTATGTTGTCTTGCAATACAAATTAGCAGATCAAGGTTCAAAGTTTTGTTTGCAGTGGAACCTTGAAGAGATGTAAATTCTTTCATCATTCATTTACCCTCCTGTTATTCCAAACCTGTATGTCTGACTTTATTCTGCAGGACACAAAAACGTTTGTAATCAGACAACAGTGTTACACAGTGACTTCCGTTATATTGACACAAAACCACTGAGACATTTCTCAAAACATCCTCTATTGTGTTCTTAAGAAGATAGCATCATATTTAGGTTTTTGAGTGTAAATAAATGATGACATATATTTTTGTTTTTGTGTAAACTAAAATGAAAATTATGTTATCATGTTCTTACCCATCAAGTTGTTCCAAACCTGTATACATTTCTTTGTTCTGTTTAACACAAAAAAAGATATTTGGAAAAATGTTAGCAACTGACATTTCTGGGGCATCATTGACTACCATAATAGGAAAATGATTGTATCCTGTTTAACACAAAATTAGATATTTTGAAAAATTTAGGAAAGCAAACTGCTTTGACTTCCATTTTTATTGTTCCTATTATGTTAGTCAGTGATGCCCCAGAAATGTCAGTCGATAACATTTTTCCAAATATCTTTATTTTACAAAGAATTTAAATTTTTGGGTGGAGTATCACTTTAAATTGAGATAAGTTTGGGGTAGGACATACTGTATCATAGTGGTGGCATTTATTTCCCTGTATTACTCTGAAATGGAGTAAAACAAAGAACAGTCTATAAAATAATGAAACCACTTGGCCACATCAAAGAAAAATTTAATTGCATGTCTCTCCCAGTTGAAGCACTTTACTGTACATGATGAGTGCTGTTACTTTTACTCTCCAAGTCTTGTTCTCTTCTTTTGTCTTTCGAGTCTCCTTAATCTAAAATAAACGCTAATGAAAAAGTGAATTAATTAGCATTCTTAAATTAAACTTCTTTAAGAGTTTCGCCTTATTAACCGATGAGCGCTTTTTATGGGCCTTTAAAAATCGCCCTTAGGGCCGATTCACATTTTGCGTCTAAAAAACGCCAGCTGCACTGCTTTCTCATGCGTTGCACGAGCGGCATTCTGAAAAGTTGAACTATTTTCATCTCTATGCCTAGAATAACGTGAGCGTCGCACCGCTTGCGCATCGAGACCGTGTCGCTACCTATTTGTGCGTGGCTGACGCATGTCTACATTAAAGATAACGAACTTGCACACGCAAAATACGCGAAATGTGAATCGGCAAGCGGTTATACGGAGTATCTCTCAAAAAAAATGTACGTTTATTATTTTTTAAAAACAATTTATA